>OX388346.1:25298762-27798762 GCA_947579665.1 Sympetrum striolatum
GATTATGGCTTCGTAATGACTATGAATTCTTATTAATTAAGGAGCTATTTCACCCCTTAGATATCGTAACGCGCCTTATGAGTCTTTAATCATTGTTTGCACTAATTCTGTTGAACTTCCTCCTCACTAAGCTGCTTCTCTAAGCTCTTCCGTGGTGTCTTCTCTTCATTCCGAGAGCCTCATTTTTTTCCGAATCATTCTCATCACGCACAGCGCAAGACGAGAGCTAACAGAAGTGCCGACGGCCGTCCTCATGTTTACTTACTGACTCGGACTTATTTTCCGAGTGGGATAATTTGATAAACGTGGGATGAAATTTTCCGCATCGCTTCCCTTTATGCTGCGCCCGCGATATCCTCGGCGCACTGTAATCTTCGTCGGTAACTAAGTACGAGGGATACTCATACGCGTGCTTTTACTGTCCGTCGCATCGTAAAACATCCAGACTGCGTCTCTTGAATTACGGCACTCCCATCATGCGAACGGTCTTGCTTGAATGCCACTGCACCGACCTAAATTGACATTGGAGCCATGTAACAAGAACTGTTTTTATGAACTAAAAGTTGGTAATTAAACAACCTCCCTGAGTATGTTCATTGTTTTTTGTATGTTCGTCCCGGATTACATGTTATATGATCGGAGAAAAATTATAAATCATAGTATTCAATTTTCGCGTTCACAAAATATTTTGGAAAAATATTCGTTAAATAGGAGTTGAAGCCAATAATTCTTGAAGTATACTCTAGGTTAACGTGATCGAAAAATATAGCCTAATTCCATAAGTTTCTACGGAAAGCAATCGATGTAAAGAAAGGTAAGTACAGACATTTTAACGTAAAACGCTTAATATGATCAAAGTATGTAATATAGAATAGGTGAATTAGTTGTCATGTATGATGCAAGATAATATATGCTAATGACGGGTAGATAAATAGAAACGATTGGCATTGAAATCGTTCATAATTTGGGTATTAATTAATCCACTCCACCACAAAGAATGAGAAGTTTCATCTTTTTCTATCTATATTAATATGATATGGTAAACATATACGTGGAGAAAAATTATTTTAATGTATCTACTTTGAAAAATTTTAAATTTATATTCACACAAATTATACTTCCAGTCACAGTATGAATAACTTTTTCCCCACCACTTTCAACAAATGCCCCTTATTACCTCATTTGAATCGAATAAAAGTCATAATTTTTGTTTAACTTCCAATTAGATATATGTAGGTACTATATATTTCTAAATGGTAAGTTATGGCGTTGATTTTATCACATAATACTACACAATAAAAGATAACCTTTTCGTATTGGAGGATACAAATTGAACTCGTTCAAACGAGGTCTACTTTCCCTTGAGATATTGAGCTAACAGAGTTCTACTAAGCTAATTTTGTAATAACCCTGGTCATACTGCTTCTACATTTGTAAGAAAGACTACGTTTAAGAAACCCAAGGAAGACATTAATGGCTAAAGAGAGAGAGAGAACAAGATAAAAGCTACTGCGTAAAAAACTAGCCGAGGTAATTCCAAAAAGCAGTAACCCTATCCTTCGTTTCGCTCTAAACAGCTGTAAGTTAATAACATGGTCTAAAAGAGACCTAAAAACTTGACTTTCTCTCTTTCTTTCCAGCAGCCTAAAATCGCAAATTTCAGAGACGCTTAAACTCCCAAAAAATATCCTACTCAAGTTTTGTCTCGCATAAAATTACCATAATTAACATCCGTCCTGTCCCGGGAGGGCGCGAGCTTTATCCGCAGTCCGGCTAAAATGCAGAAACCCCCTAAAACTTTATTCGTAAAATAAATCGTTTATTTGCATAAAAATTTACAAACCCTGGCTTGCGAACAGCGATATAATTACCTTGAATGACGCCATTTGAACGCGGAGCTGACCCTTACAACTTTGCAGAACAGCGATGAAGAGTGTTACTCTTCCCCGTTAATGCATACGGGTATCAAGGAAGTAGCGCGGCATTCGCATAAACTTTACCCGGCGAAGGGACGTGGGACGGCCCGCCGTAATCTTTGGAGAGATGGGGACGCATAATAAAGGAACGCTAATGACCATATTAATGCCCATCACGCCGTGGCGCAAACTCTAATCTGCAAATGGGTCTTATTTTTCCCAGGCTCTTCCCTTTCTCTTCCGTGAATTATCTTCCCTTTCTTAGAATGTTAGAGTGGTTTGGAAATTAGTACGGTGGTCACGGCTTCAGTGAGAATAGGCTTAGTTTCGCAAAAAAACAGCATTTTCAGGGATAAGATAAAAGCAAATGGAAATGAACATAGGCAATACAAAAGCTTAATTTACTTAATGCATTTAGAGAAAGTAAGTTCTTAGAGTATGCAGCCGAAATCATGCTGCTCTTCTATTATATATGGTGTTCAGAAACAGATGCTAGATCGATTCGCTTCAAAGTTCATTTTTTCCGCGAAAAACACGCTAAATTAATCGATAAGGGATATATACTCATAGCTATAGAGTATTCCCCCTTGTCATATGCGGCTTACAAATACACATGTAGTTGAATTTAAATGTCAAATAGGTACGTTTTTTGGAAATGTAGTAGTACTATTTATAAAAGTGCTTCGACAGCTTAGGTCATTTCGCATATTGGCTCCATTTTGGAAATTCCTGTGGAAAAGGATGATAGAATGAAAATAAATGTATTGAGGTACATTTAGTATGAACTACAGCAAATGATTAGATCACTCCAAAGGGGAATTCTCTGATTCGCATACATGTATAGAATGTATACTAAAATGTGTGTAAACTACAGTAAATAAACCTCCAAACAACCTCGTCGTTATCAATTATCTACTTACTTACTTGTTAGTTAGATACTGATTATAAAATTTGCAGAAAATGCTATTCATGTGTAAGTTGACTATTAACTTGTATATTTTGGTTCCATCCCGCAGTTATCCAAATTAATGCACATCACTAACACACATCACACAAATTAATTTTCATCAATTTACAAAATTAGCGACATATTAGCTTGGTAATATAGGTTGAAGACAGATTTCAGGAAATCTTACGTCAAACGTATCATAAGGCAGGACACATATCACGAAGCACATACTATTGATGTGATGGATAGCGAGTGTAAATAACTTTTAATAATTTAGGACAAGAATAGAATTCAGCTGTGACTGGAATGATTCTTGAAATGTTCTTGAAACCTCTAAAGAAATTGCTTGATAGGGTGTCAAAAATTAACGAGCTTTACCATGCTTTAGAATAATAGCTGAGGTAAATATGTAACTTAATTATTATTATAATGGAAAAAAAATAAAAGAGTTTGTAATTACAATTTATGGCTGTGACTCATTTATGGTAACTATTGATAGAAATATTATAAATTCCTTTTATATCTCTGTTGTCCATTAGCTTCATCAACTGATGATATTTTAAGGGTAACGGATCATCTCGCTTTGAAATATTAATTTTTATTCTTTTCGAATGATCAACCGATGTTTTCATAAATTTTACAGCGACCTATATGTAAGATTATTTTCTTCCTCAATATCCTTAAAGTAAAAAAAAATACTCAAAACCTTGATATAATTATATCAATCATTAGTTTTCAGATGTATTTCCAGAAAGAACCTGTTCAGCTGGAAATTTAATACTTATGAAGATTCGAATTCACCAAGTCACTCAAGTTAAGCTGAAAACCTAACTCAAGCTCTCCTTTCGTTCACATCGCTTATCATCGTTAATGTCAAGCTATACTCATTATCCTATAAATATTCTCATTCAAGGATACGCGAAAATACAGTCATTTCGCCCCAAATGCATAGTGTCAGAAAATTAAATGGTGATCTATTGGTGACTGATGGTATCTGAATCAGCGCCCTACATTTGAACTATACTTATTACTTGTAACGCCACAGTTACTTGATAAATGGAACGCTTTATTTGTTAAGAATGATGAATATGATAAAGTTGCAACCGATTTTATCACGCTGGCTTACCGCAGTTGACAAAAAGCGTTCAGAAGATGTGTGTATCATGGAGGCATCCTACAGGCCTTGAGTCTAGATTTGTTATAAATAAGGGCTAAGGAGGGCCCAAAATCATGACGCACGTAATCACCCTGAGGAGCGAAGCTCTCGATCGGAATTCCTTAAATTCTTTCATCCTGATAGTACGTTTCACCCATAGGAAAAACTGCCTGACCTTGCTATTCCAGCTGACCTTCGTCTTAGAAAACCGTTCATTCATGAGAAGGAAAGATTTCTTATGATTTTGGCATCCAGACTCCTGATCCAAAACGAAAACTGTTACTTAATAAGCCATTTCTTCTTTCATCCGATTCATGATGAATATAGGTTGCGCACAAAACATTATTGCCTATCTTGCTTTGCATTATTTTTTAAAATACTGTTTTCTTAGGATGAAAACGCTAAAATCTTACACTATGGAGAAGACCCAAACAGCATATGAGATAGCTATATTACTAAGCTTGTTTTATACGGAAAATTCTTACAATAAAATCATTAACAATTAAAAATCACAATGTTACCTTGTTAGACTATGCGGGAAAGACAAGATAAAGTATGTTGCATTTATAAAAAAATGCTCAGTACTTATTGCTAGTTAAATACGACTACTATACTACAATAGATATCCACTGATGCATACATCAGGACTAAGGGAAAAATGACGGAAATTTCTAACAATTCTCGTTTCAATTATTTATACAAGATTTAAAAAAAATCACTTCATTTGAATATTAATGAATGGCGATGTTTACCGGAAGGAAAATCTTTCTACTCCGGAATAATTTACATATTAATTGGCTATCTAATCAATTACTGGTAATAATTTACATGTTGATTGGCTATCTGCGTGGCTGTCAATTCGAGTTTTTGGGGACTGAATGTACAGTCCTGGCCAAAATTAACGCAGCACCGGCCGTAAGGATCGCAAGGGAGGTGCTGCGTTAATTTTGGCCAGGAGCGTACCTTGAAAATATGGAATGTCGGTAAATAGTTTGAGATGCTCTATTATTAGCATTGTAAGGCCACAATGAAGAAATAAGAGAAAGTATGATCTCAGAATATGTAACCGATATAACCAGTATATTAGATCTTCTAATGAGCTGAACCGCAGACCAAAATTAAATGTAAGTCTTATGTATGGAGGGATAGTTCTTATATGTATTGCCTTTCGTTTATTGACAAATCATTCCTTTTTAATCATAATAACTAATATATTTTCTCATCTGTTTCTTTCCTCTATTTTTGGATATCATAATGTTTATGTATTATGTACGTATCGTACTTTTGCTAAACACTATACGAAATTTATCAAGTTTCTAGTATATGTATACATGTGTGTATTATTGTATTGTTGAATTGCGACTATTTGTTTAATTTTTTCACGATTATTTTTATTGGTTTTTATTTTTATGTATATTGATAGCACTTACTGAAGTGTAGAATTGACATTGTTTACCACAATAACGTTATATAATAGATATAAGAATACGTAACTTTGTAAAAAGTCATAGAATAAATAAGGAAGTTTACGTAATCCACTTAAGTGAATTCGGTAGTGCCTGATAATTCTATTGTGGAAATTACGGAGTTGCCTTATTTATATTACGCAATAAAGTTACTAATTTTTAATTTATTTCATGTTCTTTCGCATAATTTAGTCATTACTATCGGTAGCTTTGATGGATTTTTCACACCCCCCTCAATCGTGTGTGCATTACTTTAGTGGATGTTTTATTCCTAATTATCCTTTACGTTTTTTACATCCAAAATTCTTCTCATTTTCCTTATATGTTACTTAAATTGATTATTGTAAAATTCATGACGATGGGTTAGATAAAAATGAGACTTGTAGTCTCCGTCTCGCCCGAATATAGACGTATTATTAATGTCATTACGTCTTCATTGTTTCCATTCGAACGCTTAGGCGTCCTCGCGGTGGTGTCTGTATGCGATTCTTCTCTTTTTATCCCGTCTGCATCTCCCAACCAGATGCCAGACCTTCGCCCCTTACTGACCTTACCCCAAATCTCTGCTCTCCGTTTGACTCCCACGCCTCCTCCCCTCCCTACCCATTCTACCACTGCCTCTCCCCTTACCCATCCCTCTCTCCGATTGTATATTTGCGTCCGAAGGTCGCCTTCGCCCACGAGGATCCCGAATTCTATGAGATGAGAGGGAGACTATTACTAAACGTTTGTGTATATGTGTCAGGTATGCGTGTCTGCTGTCACGCGTGCGTGGAACAATGGCAGAATCTCCTTGTGGCGCCTTTTGGAAGCTTTGCGTCGATTTGTATTGGAGCGCATTTGTGGTACTCTTGGGTCGTGTGCTTTCTTTTGGTGAATGATTGCTATAGACGGCCGTGACATCTCGTGCTCAGTCGGTGACGCCCGCGTGATTGCGTTGGTGATTATAGTGCGAGTGACGGAGTCGCACGCCTCTCATAATGGAGTAGAGAGATGGGATGGGCAAATTCACTCACCTATTAATCACTGCTCCTATTCTATTACTCTGTTACTAAACGGAATCCTCTGTAACTTATCGGAATTTAATATACCACGCCATTGGCAAATGACTAAAATCAGCCTATTGTTTTGATTCCTAATTTTTAATAGTTATATAGTTATTTTAAATAATACTTCTCACATTGAGTATGCATGGGACCCCCCCCCCCCCAAGAAATGTCTTATTCGGGATTTAGAAAAAGTACAATGAGAGGCGATACGAATTGTTTAGAATTGCTACGATAAAACAGCGAGTGTTACTCATATGATAGAGGACGCGGGATGGGAATCATTACAGAATGGTATACTAATTTAAAGGATAAATTTATTGAATAAGTTCAGAGAAAGTATGATCTCAGAAGATGTAACCGATATAATGCGATCTCCCCGTTATATAGTCCGCTCTGATACTGCGAGGAAGATTAGGGTAATAGACCCTAAAACGAATAGTTTCAAAAATTCATTTCTTCCACGAACAAAACGCGAAAGCAATAGATTAGGAGAATAGAGACATGGTGTTCGATCCCCTAGCCACACGCCGGCGGCTTGCTGGGACCTTACACAGATAACTGAGGTCCGTGTTACGTTTCATATCCATTGCCACCAAAAGTATCAGTACCTCGGATATTACAGCACACTTTGAGGATATATTTCCCGATACGAATTCATTCTAACTTATCACAAAACATGACCTGGATTTCAATAAATACGTACTAATGCGAAACCGGAGTTTTTGCTACGTTGGGTAAGAAAACTCCAAGACGTGACCGGAAAAACTGGATATTTTTCACATGCCGGTGGAAAATGCTCATTTTCGACTTGCTTTTCGTGTGTATAAATTAAAGCTATATTGATAAATGTGCTTCGACAGTTGAAGCCATTTTGTACACGTTGACTCACACCGGTAATCGAACTTGGTACTTCTATCACCAAAGGTGCACGCTCTACCCACTCGGTTATCCGGAAGCACCGGATCTAATTCTTACGGGAATTATTCTACGAGGATAAAATGTAAAATTAATAGAGTTAAGTCATCCTCTATCGCATTTATTACAATGTTGATATAATACAATAATTATTGAAAGAAAAATCTTACATCGATAATGTGAGAGCATAGAAAAATTGCATTGCGAGAAGTGATTGAATATGTAAAAATATTCTTCTATAACTTTAATTTTTTATTTATAGATGGTTATTTCCTGACCAGCGAAGAAGGGAATTTTACTTGGTGACTAAAACTTTCGAGCACAAAGGGTATCATAGAAAACAGTGGATTTTTCATTCAATCATATATTTTATAATGGTCTTAATAATATAATAATCTAATTTACTGAAATCTGCATTAAAGGCTGCAATATTGAGCACATTTTTTTATTTAGGGTAAATGAATAAAGATTCTGTTGGGCTATTTCAGCTGTAAGTCTTTGCCAAATTTATGTACCAGAATATCAGCATGTTTAAAAAAACGTAACTTACTCTATGGGGCGGTTCGATCAAAATTGATTGACACGTTAAATAATTCATACTCTCTTTGAGTGAAAGTTCGCTTGTACTATAATACACCCCAATCTATTCTTTGCCACAGAAATTATTTCTTGATTATTAATAGCCCTATAAATACGCAAGCCATCTATTACTAGGAGGATGTTTTCCAGCGATTTACATACAATGACCCAATCAAGGACAAAGCTTGAGCCCTCCCATTATTCAAGCTACCTACAACCTTTTGTGAATGATGGATTTCGAAAGAATTATGAAAATAACCAAACAAGACGAGAGGAACTTGATAGAATCAAAACGAAAAATAAAAATTTGAAACTTCTTTTTCTACTGCGTCAGGGCTGAGATGGATAATAAAATCTAATGTTAATCAAAACTTTGCTCCTTCCTTCGAGAGCTTTTAACACCTGGCCACTTTTTCGGATAGATGTCGCAATTTCCTTGACGGCCTTCCCTTTGCATAATAGGTGGCATGAAACATGCATCCTTCCTATTTAGTGTCACGGTCAATCCCACCTGCTGAGAAAAAACGTGTCTTTATACGGTCGGAATTACTGTACGGTGCACTTTTTGTCCAGCGAATGCCGTCAAAAAATTCCTCCTCTCTTATAGAATTAATTTTTCTTATATAATATCCATGGTTTAGTAAATACTCTCAAACTGGGTTTTATAGAAAATTTTAGGCAGAATGAAATTAATTCCGAAAATTTTCACAGAGTCGCTTATTAATTCAAATGATACAAAGTTCCGCTACTGAGCAACATAATATGTAGACTGAATATTTTATGGCGATTTTTATAAGTTGTCTGCTGTATTTCTAAAGATCTTATCATAAGCTGTCAAAAATGTAATGAAATCTAAGAATTAGTTCCGCATATGATACGGCATCTAAGAAGTATCTTATTCCGTAGAATAATTAAAAAATATATGCTAGAGAACTAGAAAAAGAAGGCAATGTGAAGATACTTCTTTAAGGGGATGGGTCACCCTGATTCGTGCAAAAATGCTTCTTTTCAATAATGGATTCCAATGAATCTATATAAAATGAATATTCGATACTTTGTGGACTAAGTAATAATATATGGATATATTTATACATAAATTGGACTTCAAAAAATGGCCGCATTTTTGCTCAAGTACACGGTGCAATGGACGGAATAGATCAACTCTTTTGTTTCCACCATCATTTCCTTTCCTATTAATAATAACATTTAATGTAAGGGGTAATACTCCCAGAACCTTACCATTAACCACATTTTGTTATTTCTGTAATATTTATATAGCAATTTCCTATAGAAAAAGTAATAAAATTGGTCGTAAGATTAATTTTATTCTTTTAAATTTGTATACTAGAATTTAATAGCTTACGGTCGTGGAATAGTAAAAAGACGTTAGCAGCAGATCCTTTGAAATTTTCGATTTTTCCCTATCTAATACTTTTTTTCTTTTCGAAAATGTATACTATATTTTATTTCCTTAAATCTTTGTGTCTTCAAAGGGAGCAAAACATACTTTGTGCAGTCAAATATCGATCTTGAGCTCATCATTACTTGCCATTACTATTCCCGCTATTATCACTTCTATAGACTAAATGGAGCATCACTTGGGTAAATTAATGTCATAGCTCGAGTAGTTTTTCTATCCTTTTTTGTCTCACATAACAATACTTAACATAAAAACTGAAATGGAAAGAAGTTAAAACAGATCATAACAATGAAACAGATGAAACTGCGTGATATCAAGATCAAGAACTTGAAACTTGTAGATTGTCAGTTTTTATTTATTTTCAAATATCCAAGAATATTTCTACAGAACTGGAACTTGCAGTGGATAAACCCAGATCTGTGTTAACAAAAATCTAAAAAACTATTTATTTTTGAATACTCGCGCGTAAAATTTCCATAACAGTGTGATCTCGGCATTCATAGAAGCAATTAACCCACTTTGGAGACAATAAAAAGTATATTTTATGTGAAATTTGTATACATACAGCATTCTTTACAACCCATAAATTGTTATGGCCTGTTACGCAACCGAGTCTCTAAGAATAATTTTTAAATAAATTAGTCCTTAGGAAAGTCAACTCAAGGGCATTATTTATTGCACCCTTAACCTTCCATCACACTTGTTTTATCTGATTCCACCGTCTGACCACCTCATTCTGTTGTAGTATCTTTATTACTTTAGCTTATTGCCCTATCCCTTTATATTATATTTCCAAAATACATATACACTTCCTTCTCTTTTATTGATTATACTTCCTTTGTGAAACGTATTTCAATCATTCAACTATTTCATTGGTCTGTTTTCTTTTAATACATTTCCTTTTTTCTCTTTATTCTGCCCTTCAAACTCTTCTATATTGCGTGCCAGGTTTTATAGTCAGTAATAATAGATTATATGGAAATGAAATTCTGCACAATATTCTCTTTAAAATAAAAATAGCCTCACTCCAGCCCGTCTGTATTCGGTTTTCCTTTCCTCGATCTGATGATTGAAATTACTGATTATTATTAAATTAGACGATTCCACCAGATTCAGTTTTCAAATTTACTTCAAACATTGGAACTGAGTTTATCTATTCATTATTTATTCCACTTCCCAACTCATCTTCGGTTCCCTCCCCGGATTTATTTAAGAGTAATATCTTATCTATGCCAACTTAGAAACAAGTAAACTCCGAACCTTGAGAGAAATCTTTTCACTGCGTAAATAATTACAATCAAATAAATTATATTTCATCGTATAACTTTATTCATCTATATTTATTCCCCACAATCTACCTTCCAGCGAGTATAAGGACGTGTTACTAGTAGTACTAGGCGTTCATATTTTCCATTATTCGATTATATGCAAATTGAACCAAGCCGACTTGTCCTAACCTAGTTTTTTACTCCAACTCTTTCTAGTATAAATAGTTTAACCACATTTCGATATCAAACTTCAGTATAGGAATCATTTTAAATTAGCTAGCATGTCATTAGCATACATTTCAATGAAGGACGTATGTATAACACACAATTACCTTCTAGATACTTAGAAAACGTTTTACTTTAACATTTAAAAATATTTAAAGGAAATACAATACTTTGGCAATAAAGTTTATTTAATTAATTTCTCCATAAAATGATATTCATGCTAATTAAATTATTTTCGCATAAAATATCTTCTATTCGGCGTCAAAAATTCCATTTTAATCACCTTACTTTCTTATTGACTCAATCTCTATATTACAGTTTCTACACTCAGATTTATAAGAGCACATAACATTGCCATCTGAAATTAAAACCCGTTTATAGTTGATTACATTTAGTCATTACGTATTAAGTAGACCGGGTACCAAGTCGCTTGTATCAATGTATACATGGACTTTGCCCGAGTAAGAGCGTCTTGTTTGCACATATCCATGTTTCCGTTGTTCTCCTGACATCTTAATGGGTTTCCTTACGCCATAATGGTCCTATGCATTACGTGTAAGTACTTGGAGCTCCTTCCTACGCTGACTCATCTCAACTGAATGGGCCCTTCGATTCCCACGCACGGCACTTCATCATCCTCCCACTGGAGTACTCTTGTGAAAGGGTTGACAGACGATTTGTCCTATGTCATCATCCTACTTTTCGTACACATGCAATTTTAGGGAGAAGTAATTTTGCCCGAACACAATCACGTCGCTAACATATCACTAATTTCATCTCCGACACTGCTATTCATGATGACACGTCAAACAAACGCACGCTTCCCAAGGGGTAAATTGATACAGCCATTGTGAACCGTAATTTCGGTACTTACGTAATATCGCTATTCTATTTGTTTCGCCTCTTTGTTTGAAAATACAGGGAAAGTTAAAACGCCTTTAAATATATAAATATAATTTGTTATTTTTTGTATTCATTTTTCAAATTTAACATTATTAATTACATTGATTGATATTCAACAATAGAAAGCTTATCTTGAGAATTCCGCTGATGACTGTTTCCTAATAGAAAGCTTTATAAATTTATATTTCTAATTAAAATATCATCGATATATTTTATTAAGACTATGTGACATATATTAATTGTTAGCACATAAATAATGAAAGACATGACGAGTGAGATAAATATATTATTAGGTAATTAGATGATATTGGAGGATCAAGTGACTAATCAAACCTTTGTCATAATTGGAAGCATTTTTAAAGAGAGAGAGAGAGAGCAATTATAGAATATGAAAGATGCATTAATATACTTATTTTGAAGAAATGGCATTGAAATAAATAACATAATTTTTTGGTTGTGCACTCTTCACTTGAAATTAAACCATACACTTATGAAGTTTAGTTTCGAAGCCGTCATGCTCATTCCTTATTGAACTCAATAATAATAAACTCGAGAGTTTTATGGAGATATTACAATTAAAATTTCAATTTTCAAGAAATAAAGCTCTTTTACCTGAGAGAAAATACAAATGGTCACATGTGTTACCCTTGTTCACTATCATAGGGTAATTCAAGTAAATCTACTGTGGGAATACATTTGATATAGACTCGAGGGATGGAAACACGTACTAGGATCCTTACCCTAATTGCTACAGGGGTGACGGAACGAAATCGGCATGTTGAAGAACGCATGGAATTGTGAAGACAGAAAACTGTGATAGACCTCACTCTGAGTCGTCGAATACCGAAAGCCGAACGGAAACTTTTGAAAAAGAAAGAGAAGGGCAGTTCTGTAAGCTGGTTCCGCTCTCTTTCTCAATATTGACATCGTCTCGGAATAGCCGTGATCGTATAGTGGTTAGTACTTTGCGTTGTGGCCGCAACAACCCAGGTTCGAATCCTGGTCACGGCAGTGGTAACACACTGGCGGCTGAGGCTGTTTTTTAGGCTTGTTTTTTGGGACCCTTTTAGCTTTTTTTGAGGTATACATAAAATGAAAACTATGGTAAAGACGTAGATTTTGGGTAAATATTAAATCTATAGCAGTTCGATACTATGTAAAATTGCGCGAAATAGCATTTTTTTCTTATTTTTCTATGTAAGAACCCTGTAAGCCGTCTTTTGGCGTGTGGCAGGAGTGTGCAAGCACCTTGACTCTATTTTCCTAAACTTTTGCTTTCGGGTATACTTCGCGGTAAAGATGAATTTTTGAAGCGATTCGTTCTAGCATCTATTTCCCTAATCTTTCTGGCAGTATCAAAACGGCCCATATAACAGGGGGGTCGCATTATATCGGTTACATCATCTGAGAACATAATTTCTCTGAGCTTATTTAATAAATTTATCCTTTGAATTTTTCTTCTATCTTCTAATGATTCCCATCCCGCGTCCTGTAACATCTGAGTGACACTCGCTGTTTTATCGTAGCAATTCTTTACAAATCGTATCGCCTTTCCTTTGGTAACTTAAGAAAGGTATAAAGGTTTACATTTAAATGCTATTTCAGTGAGCTAAGCATATTATAGCGCTTATGTACTGCATTGTTTAAAAGGGAGGCTTATAACATAGAATGTACTATATTCATTATGATTGCCACGTATTCGCTCGCTTCTAATTTTCTTAGGTAATGCTTTTTTCCTATTTCAATCTCCATATTGTTTTCGTAAGGCAATCTGCACATGCATACCGGCTTGCTCCGCATACACTCAGAAAACAAAGTATAACGCCGTTAAGTTCACAAATGAATTCGAGTTTTAAATAAAAAATATAGCTTTAAAAATGACCGTATACACTTAGATTTTAGATTTAGATATATACCCCGCGACCCGCCAGTTGCGTATGGCAGAGAATGTTATGACACCATCATTCCCTAATCTTCCCTATTAGCCCCTATAATAGTTAGGGGAAAACTACCAAAATTCATTATCAGCTTTTGCGGTTACTTCATTGTAACGTTTTGTCGACGCTTCTCGGTATTCACAATTGTTCTTTACTGGCACTACCATATAAACAAGTTTCAGGGATTGACTTCTATTTTAACTTCGAGGTTTGTGGATTGGTTTAAAAACTCCTTATATCTTACGTAATACAGAAGTAAAAAATAGTGATTTGGCTGGGACTCGAACCGAGGTCTCCCACTTTCCGGGCAGGTATTTTATCCTTTGTTTTGTTATAATATTCTGATTCGGGGTCATTTTGTTTGTCTGCCACGCTAGTCAATAGTGCTAGTCAATAGTGTTGCATTTGGTTGCAAGACTCTTCTGAGGGTAATATGAAAGCATTGTTACGAAATATGTAAAAAAAAGAAAAAACTTTTTCTCCGCATTGAGAGGGATCAAAATCTCATTCAGTACCACTTTGTAAGCAGGTCCCATTGTGATCACATTCGAAAGCTGGATCTTAACTAATGGAAATAGCTCCGAGATACGACTACGATGCACTGCACCAATCTTGAGCTGAACTGAAGGAATGCTTCATCAAAAGATCAAATTTCGGGCGTAACAATGGAGACAATTTCTTATGACAAATGTCACCGTCTAATTCAAACCGACCCATTCATTTCTGAGGCAGGTGGCAGGGGATTCTAAGCCTTGGCGAAAAACTTGATGCTGCTGTAAGATAAAGTCTGATTCTTTCAAACCCATTGAAGTTCTCATCTGATCTGATTTCATCGTTTTAAAGTCTCTCTTGAAGTACGCTAAAGGAAGTCGTAATAACGAGATAACATATGGAGGTTATTACAATGACAATGCAACACAATTGCAATTTTTTAGCTTTGCATTTACTAATAAAACTTGAGATATAGAAGAAGAACACATATATTTACCGCAGTATTTTGATTTAACTCACAATTGTCAGATCGAAACCATGGTCGTGAGTTAATAAGATTACTGTGATAAAAGTATAACTGTTCTTCTTTTTGTCAAGTTTTATTATGGAGAGCTGCCACAAAGTCGAGGCTGAATTAGCAGATTATATTTGCATTTACTCCAAATTCTGTCATCCTCATACGTATCTGACTTTCTAGGAATGCTTTAAACAAAAATAAATTAATTTAAATCTACATGAAAATCCAGGATATCTCTGTGAAAATCGAAGTAGTAAATATCGAGATAATAGATCTAGGTTTTACAACTTTTTAACTTTGCATTAACTCAATTATTTTACCCATCCACGCATCTGATTTTTCAGGAGTACCTTAAATTCTCCTTTGAGAAATTACATTAAATCAACCTGAAAATCCAGTACATCTGTTCTAAAACATGAGAAGTATTATCTGTATTATATAATATTTATAGTATAGTATTATCTGTATATATTAATATATATATATATATAGTATAATATTATATTATAGTATTATCTGTATTATATAATATTATCAAGGGCTTTGGTTAGGTCAGTTATGACAGTGGAATGAATTTATTTTATAACAGGAAAGAATTAGCCAAAAATAAAAACTGTATGCAAAACATTTTTTGCAGACGAATCATCCAAAAAACATACTATCACATTTAAATTGCTTTTCGAGACCATAATTACAGCAATCAAACAAAGTTTGGCACTCTATAACGAGTTGTTAAAAAAAACGGGGTTTACGTTTGACAATGGACATAATAATCAAAATAAACCTCCGAAAGACCTTGTCAGACAAGTGAAAGGTGTAAAACACTTTCTGCAAGTCCCAATTCAAACAAACGAAACTCGCCCATTCACTACAGGCTGATTTATTTCTCTTTTTTGTGGCGCTTTCACTACTCAAATTCGCAGAGATGACAACAAAGACAGGAGATTGCGTAGCCGTCACTCAGTGACGCCTATTTCAGACTCTCATTCAGCCAAAGAAGAATTAAATTGAGGGGAAAGCAGAGCGGCAAATCCACGGCTATTCCGAGACGATAATTTTGAATGAACTGAACCATGTCTGGAAATGAGTCGAGAAGAAGTTGAAGCACCTGAAGGTCACGAGCTACTGATAGATTTCCTACTTGGTGGCTGACTGTTGCAGAATCCCTCAGGGACTTACGTGGGCTATGTTGACGTATTGAAGTTGATACGTGGGCGAATTGGAGGGTCTTTTTACGATGTCTTCTGGAGTAAATGGAGAATGAGGAAAAATCAAAACATGAGAAGCCTTACATAGGAAACCTAATGCTTCCTTATCGTCTTCGCAGTGGTTTAGGCATTTGTACGTATGCATCATCACATTTGTTTCTCAAGGTAATACATTCGAGTAACTTTCCAGAAAGCAAAGTGCTCTAGAAGGGAACCTTGGAATAAATGAAAAAGAAAATGTCGTATCAACTGAATGAAGAGTAATTTACTCTTCATTCAGTTGACATGGCGTTCCACAAAGTCCAGCCTACTCATATTAATTAAAAAAATGATTTCCTTCACTTGAACCAAGATCTACTTTCCGGGTAACTGTAACTAGAATTTGATGACGTAGTTATCTCAGATGATAAACGAAGAAGGCGATATTCTATATTTTTACAAATTTTCGTTTACCTCATATAAAATAATAATAACAATTAAAGAGCTTTATTTAGGGCGAGATTGAGACTATAGAGCCTCTTCTTGCATCTAACCATTCGTCATATATATCTAAAACAAGAGATACAAAACATAAAGAAAAAAATTAACTTTATGGTTTTAAAAACCTAAGCTAAGAGCTCAGGAGAAAATTCCAGTGCAGGAATAGACTGATAAGTAAACTAGCTAATTAACAATCAATCAAAAACGATAAGCAATCAAGAACGATGATATCTTCAATTGCCATGCTAAAATTATCTTACTAGTTGGGCTTCGTAACCCTGACAAGAACCATTTGCCAGTGGGGTAGAAAATATCCTCAGCCGTCAGTGTTTTACCACTGCCATGACCAGGTGGGTTGAACAACCTGGGTTGTTTCGGCCACAACGCAAAGTACTAACCACTATACGATGACGGCTATTCCGAACACGAAAGACAGAGGAACCGACTTATGGAATTCCCCTTTTCTTTACCTAAGTTGCCATTCGAGTTCTGCCACTCGGGGAAAATGACTAAATGGATCCTTTATCATATATCTCCTATTATCTCGTTATACCTTATTCTAACCTTTATTACTAATCTTAAAGGAATATTTCTACTGAAATTGATATTTAGTTCCATTCTGGGGTGGGTCAATGTGGTAAACAAGGATGGAAGAAGGGGGAAGACATACTTCATTTTTTGTATATCTAAATAAGGAGTAAGTTATTTTCAAGAAATTAAAAAAAAAGAGTATTTAATATTAACGAAACATTTTCTTTCCTTTCTCGGCTTTCACTCATGGGTCACCTGATAATTTTTTATTACGACGATTACGTTGGTTTTGGCGATGATTTTTACCGCTAAATGCCTCTCCTACCACCAACTGTAATCGAGAAAATCGGGCACACTTACAACTATTCTCTGACATGAAAAGTCCGATTAGTCGGAACTTGTATCCGGGGCTTTCTGGTTGCAACACGCTCATTACTACGCTACTACGGCCGCGTTATTTATTTTTACTTTAAAATGAATCTTCAGTACTCTCTTTTCTGTCAGTATTCGAAATATATTTCTCTAAGGATTGATGTAAATTTCCTTAGGACTCTCCCAGCGTTCTTATCTACAACGGTAAAAAAAGTAACCTAAAACTTGTCTATTTCTATCGTATATTGATTTCCTTGAAGAGATTATAGTGCGACAGTAGGACACGATACAGTACGGAAAATAACTTCCTTCCATATTAAAAAAAAACATTTAAAATAAAACCGATAAGTTAAGGCATCGCACTGTGAATTGCCCACTTACGGTGGTAATTGTTTGTTAATTCGGATGATAAGTTTGCTTCTCACGAAAAACACTATAATAATATAAGAATGATTTCAATGAATATTCTAGTATTTCTAATTTATAATAAAATTAGGCATTCAATAAACTTGATCTTTTTATGAATTGCTATTATGCAGTACGCTACGTTATAATCGAAGTTGGAATGCAAGGTATTCTTGTAGGTGTCATCTCCTTATGACAATAGCTCATTCTTTCGACTGAAGAAAATACCTTTAATCCTGGTCACAGATTATCTTCAGATTCATCTAACATAAAATGTAAATTTTTTACAATATGAGTTTTGCATTACCGATTCTAAGCCGTGTTTGTTGTCTTACCATCTTGGTTACATTGCAAAATTTTCCTTGCTGGCAATCTTTCTGTCATTTGCAGTGGATGTATATCCAACTCATCTGCGATATTTTGGTATTCTATAAAATTCTACATCAGTCTTATATTCTCAATTTTCCAATTTTACCGGTCGGTAACTGTAAATTTTAAAAATATTTAAAGTGACGATTTCTATCGTCTAATTCTAAATGAGGATTCCCAAATATATATTCCTAATACGTCCATTTTCTAAATTTTCTTGTAAAGTTTAACAAGCTTCATAAACAACGTGTATGCATTATATTCGATAGAAATTCTGTTATACATTCAGACTAAATATTTTTAATATATAGTTTATTCTAGGACCTAAGATGCAACACTTCAGGATTTAATAACTGATTAATGTAATATGATGTATACAATATGATTTAACTGATTAGGATTATGATTAATAAAATATAATATAAATGATTAATATATTATCTAATTTATATGATTAATTTACGTTAGGAGGCGTAACATTGTGGAAAGACGTAGTACTTAAGGCAAATTCATAGTTAACTGTGAATACTACGAAGTAGCCTTATTTATTTTAAGGTCTACAGAGCTATGAGTTATCGGAGTAACTCTATATTCAACGCGATATGTCTCCAGCAGGTATTTCGAGTGTTGAGCGGAGAAACCTCTGATAGGCCTCACCGCCAAATGCCGAACCGAACATCGAACGTCGGCGCTGAGCCGAAACTCGTGAGAAGGAAAGAGAAAGGTAGTTCTCTAAGATGGTTCCGCTCTCTTTCTTGTCGTTGCCAACGCCTCGGAATAGCCGTGATCGTATAGTGGTTAGTACTTTGCGTTGTGGCCGCAACAACCCAGGTTCGAATCCTGGTCACGGCAGTGATAAAACACTGGCGGCTGAGGCTTTTTTTGGGTCATTTTAGGGACCATTTTTTCTTTTCTTTAGGGACTCATTTACCTTTTCCTGAGGTATACCTAAAATGAAAACTATAGTAAAGAAGTAGTGATGAATCGAATTCTTTGATCACTTAAGAATGGTATAAAGCCTAAAATTTATTTTGTTAAATCTGAGAGCATGTTAAGCTCTCAGAATTGTCTTACTTCAACACTCATATTGTATTATTTGAAAGAAATCTTATAGAATATAGGATGTACGATGTTCGTCATGGATTTTATATATTTGCTCACCTATAATTTTCTTTCGTTACTTTCTTCATATCTTGCTCCAAATGAACTTTGACGCTGTTCTAGTAAGGAAATCAGCATATGCATTGCGAAGCAGGTCTATATACGCATTTTGTATAAATGTTACATAAGAACATAGAAATGAAATAGGGATTCATGAAGGCACACAGGTAACTGCAGTTAACTTGAATTCAGTAAACTCGAAATTTACTTTAAGACGGCCAGCAATTTCTGAGCGTATTAACACGGATAAATTTCCCTCTTCAAAACCAATTCATATGAGTTCGTTTACGATTAGTTACACCAAATTACCAACTAAATTAAGTTTCAAGGGCTAGGAAACACCATAGATAAGACGAAAAGCTTCCTTTATTAAGCAGTGTTAGAAGTTATTCCTTCAATCCAAAACATATCTCTTACATTAAGTGGGGAAATCTATCATAGTCAAAGGCCGAGTCACTTAATTCCGAATGCCGAATGAAAACCTTAGAAGAGATAAGAGAATGGCAGTTCTGTAGATCTGTTCTGTAAAACGCTTTCTTTCGAATGAATATCAAGCGTCTCGGAATAGCCGTGATCGTATAGTGGTTAGTACTTTGCGTTGTGGCCGCAACAACCCAGGTTCGAATCCTGGTCACGGCAGTGGTAATACACTGGCGGCTGAGGCTTACGTTTTATCCTCACGGAAGCTCTAGGGTTGCAACCAACGCAACAAAATAATGGTGAATCTAAATTTTGCATGAACATTATAGGTAGTTAGTTGAAATCCGTAGAAATTAAAGCATGAGACTTATCGGACAGTTTATTATCATGGCTACGATAATTTAGGATCGTCAAGCACCTATTCTCACCAAAATGACTTTCGAAACTTCGGTACCTTTCAAATACGAGGATTTACGGTAATTTCGCCCGACATCCATTTTTAATATCCCAGAAACAAGGATAGCTAGTCTTTTTTCTAACAAACACCTACCTAAATATATAAATATTTTTAATGCTTCTACGCAAAACCTTTACAATCATTATTATTATATTACCCTTTAATGGGAGACATAAGGCCCTAAGCGGGAAGCTTATTCTTCTAATTCCATTGTCTCTTCAAGATAAGAGGAAAATTTGATGGTTAAGAATACCTTCCTTTTGGTATCCATAAGTGGAAAATTTTAATTTTCACTTACGCGCAGGCGATGTTCATAAAATCAAGTCAAAATGTTAAAGATTATATGTGATGCGATTATAAATACATTAAAGATCAGTTTAGATTAAGGACACATTCCATCTTTGCTAGAAAATCTATAGGTGAAAAATGCCATTCTGTCGTATCCCTGTGATATTTCATCTACCTCCAACAAATTCTTCAGCAGTGATGCAAATTTTATAGTCGGGTGTACTTTGCAACCCAGATTGGAACCGTTGGGTTAGCGCTAAAAAAAGCCTCAGCAAATTTTACATATTATCGTTATAAATTCAATATGTACCCAAAATTTTCATCTATACCATGGTTTTCTTTTTAGGTATACCTCAGGAAAAGGTTAAAGGATCTCCAAAATACTTAAAAAGAAACCCTCAGCCGCCAGTGTATTACCACTGCCGTGACCAGGATTCCAACTGGGTTGTTGCGGCCACAACGCAAAGTACTAACCACTATACGATCACAGCTATTCCGAGGTGTTGAAACTTTGTAGAAAGAGGAACAGATTTACGTAGCTGCCTTTCTCTTATCTTTTCCAATGTTGCGATTCGTTTACTCAGAATAAAGCCTAAGACAGGTTCCTCCAGCTTAATACGAGAGATATGTTTTAAAAAAACGGCCGGTAAACGAAAATTTAATTATAATGCAAACGCCTACCTTTTGTGAAAAACATAATCAATTTTAATATCTTTTATTTTGGAAAAAATATACGACTAATATGAACTATGCCTTGGAATAGCCATGATCGTATAGTGGTTAATACTTTGAGCTGTTTCCGCAACAACCCAGGTTCGAAACCTGGTCGCGGCGGTGGTAATACACTGGCGGCTGACGCTTTTTTTGTCCTTTAATCTCATAGGAATATTTATTTAGGTTTATCTTTTATCACGAAAACTGCAGCTCTGAGTCATTGGCATTAACAAGAAATAATAGAACATACTCGCAGATGCCCGTCCCTTATCTTCCTCTAAATTTCCATACGGATTAAGGACCTGTCTTTTCATCTATTACAACTATATTTTTATGAATTTTCCATCTTGTCTAAAATTAATCCCTATTAGACTCTTGTAAAACAAATGAAATTGAAGAACACCAATGCGCAAATTCTTTTTTGACATGCGAACAGAAGATCTCTATTTGAAGGCCTATTTTTAGGTATGTGAGACAAGTAATAGGACCCTTCAATTCTACGAGTGCTTTTAATATATTTCATCCTCAACTTATTACATAAAAAAATAGGGAAGGGAGAGGTGCAGAAAATCGCATTTTTCATTTGTTTCTATTCTGAACTCGTTCCGTTATAGCATATTTTGTTAACGGTAAAATGTCACATTGTCGTGTGTGTTCTATGTTTTCAACAAGAAAAGCTACAGTTAATGTTAAAATGCAAAAATAAATTAATAACGTCAACATTTGAACAAGATTCAGAAATGTACTCCAATATTATGTAGCTTATCTTCAATGCAAAACATACACTTATAAAGGCTAAAATGCAAAGGTAAAATTTAATTTAAATCTAATTCGAATAAAAAATTAATTTTTAAATGAAGATAAAAATGTTAAGCATATGAATGATTACCTACAACACGAAAATGTATTAATTTTCTGCCTAAATCTATAGGCAGTGATCGCTATTAAGATATCGGCGTAGTTACATGACCTAGAAACGAAATGATTGCACTACATATAACATTCGTGACGGATGAAATAAATGCTTAAAGATAATAAGTGATATTATATGGAGTGAAATAATTATTTAAGCCCTACACTGTAAAGATAATGATGTTTTGATAATAGCTGAATCTTTAGGATTGATTACAGATTATCGATTGAGGAAATAAATCACAAATTAGAAGTTTATGCAATTTTCGAGATAGACCTAAAATAACTATCAACGCAATAAAGCGCTCCCAAGGAACAAAGAAGCATTGCAATATACATGAAGTAGCGTCCAGGTCAAATAACATCTTTCCACCCTTTTAGGTAGAGTGAAACCCCCGTCCTTCTAGTATTAAAATAATTTTAAAATTAAACCAGAAAAATAAGGAGTGGACTCTAGTGAACTATTGATCAAATTCAATTTTTTATGACGAAGATAGAGAAAGCACCTATAAGTATGCATAAAAGAATGTAGAGATATATTAACTAAGAGCATGAGAGACTGAAGAAGCATGTTGGAAGGCGTGAAATCTGAATCGCAATCAATTGGAATCTAATTTAAATCTTGGCATGGTTCTAACATGTATAGATTTATGTTACATGGCAAATGCCAATGAGGAGAGCACATATCGACGGGTCTTGGTTACCCCGAGTGATGCTACATTGTCACCGAGTGTAGTGCTTCAGCGGTTTCCCCCCCGTTTATAGTTGGTGGTGCCATGCGAGGCACCAAGTGGGCGTCTAGAAGCCTTCGATCTGCATCTGACCCACATCCCTCCCACACTCCCGACGGCCACTAGACACACCACATCGATCCACCGACCGCCGTCTATTAAACGCATTACACTGCCCTCCGTTGTTATCGCACTAGTGTTAATAAATGATAACACGTGCAGGAAGCACGAGGAATTAAATATTCGACCCATTAAATAGCGATTCATAATAGCTACTCTATGGCGATCTATCAGACGTTATTAAAATCTCGCTGTGGGTACACACAGCCAGAATAATTAACTGATTGAGTTGTATTGAATTTTCTATAACAGTACCAATAATGTGCTTTCCGAGATTTCAAATTAAACCCGTATCAATTACAAAAATCTGCCGCAGTAGCTGTCACGAAAATTGGAGATAAAATTAAAATAAGACCGGTAGCACACATATTCACTAATTTAATTTGGAAAATGAAGATTTAATCTTTAAATTACAAACAAATGTAAAATGAAGAAAAGTTTTGCAAAAAATATATATTTGAATGATTTAATGAAAAATCTTAATTTTATGTAATTTGCCACTTCTTTTAATTGACAAAATGTAAAATTTTCATTAATTAAGTTGAAGATTATCCAAAATTCCTTGATGATTAATGGAAAAAGAAAATCTGGAATATTTACCTATCGTGAATGCTAAGGAAAAATATCAGGCATCAAAAAAATTACTGTCATATATATTAACACAAAGGAACTTTTGTGCGAATATTAACATAAATGTAAATTTTACACAATTATACAGAAGAAATTTCTTATGCAAACGTTTGACATTTAATTGTTCTTTGACGTTTTTCCGCTACCTAATTATCGCCGGTCTCTGAGTATTTCGTCGCCCATTATTAACATTGATACAAATATGAGTCGCATCAACTTTTTCACAATGGAATATTAATTTTAGTGGTTTTTCATCTCAATCTAACAAGTCAAGTACTCTTCATATCATGTAATTGAATCTATGCATTAAATTATGCTTTTGTTTGTATCTTTACTGCATAAATTTGTAAAATAGTTACGCTGCACTTGATAAAATTTTTTATCGGTTTCGGATGATATAAAAAATTCGGAAAAATATTTAATGGCTGCAATAGTAATGATATGGAAGAGAGAATAGATGTTCTAACGGAAATATATGCTATCTATTAAGATCATTAAATAAAGAGAAACGTTATTGCCATACAATGTTTCAAAATCTCTGTTATGAAGGAAATGTTTTACTTGATTACCGTCATTTTCCACATGTACTGTACATCTCTTCCAAATTTTATTTTTAAACATAACATATCTGGTGCAAAATATCAATTCTCTTAAAAACTTCCAATTTATTGAAGCATGCCAATCATTAGAGGAAAAATTAATTCCATATTTGTTTACTTTCACAAATAATGCAGAAATACAATCGTATATTTCTATAAACATAATTTATTGCTACAACTATACTACCAGTACAGAGAGAAATACAAGGGCAGGCAAGATAGGAGCTATTCATGGTAGAGTGAATTAATACAATAAACAGCTACTGTCGATAAATATTTTGCGGGCACAAAATTATTTAAGAAAAAGCTAAAACATTTTTTATCGACGTGCCTTTTTAAACTGTAATTGAGTGCGTAAAATATCCAGATAAGAATACGAATACATTAATACTATATTAAGCATATTTTTTTCATTGAAATGCATGTGCTTTATACATTTTATGTTACAATCTAAAATATTGTATATTGTAAAATGTAAAATGTATTCATTCCAAATATTTCTGTAGGTAACCTAAGTTGTTATGAATATATGTATGAAGATTATAAAATAATGATGTATGTATGTAAATCCTCTTGGACGAATCTTTGAAATATATACTTTCCTATGGAGATTAAACACTACACTGTTTTGCTTAATTAGTCTCATGTTCTCTGCAAGGCGGAATATGGTATCTAAAAGTAATGTTACTAAAAATATTATTACTTAGTGAATGAGTTTCTGCTGGATAAAGAGTTTTTTACCAAAGAAAAGGTTAAACTTTAAACAGCCAACAGTTTACCATCTGAAGTTATTTTAAGGAACTCTATATCACATAGGAATAAAACTACATAAAACATCCCACCAAGTTTTCTGCAAAAATATGGTAACGAAGAACAGAGTTTTCAGGGAAATTTAAAATTAATTTTACTAAATTACTTATTGAATTAATTTCTGCTGGATACAAAAATATTTATCGAAGAAGAAGTAAAAGTTTCACAGCGTCGGTGGTGTAATGGTCAGCATAGTTGCCTTCCAAGCAGTTGATCCGGGTTCGATTCCCGGCCGACGCACATTTCTATTCATTTCTTAATCGAGGAATAGTGGAATGGAACAATTTACCTTGAGAAGTTTTCGAGCTTTTTCCCCTTCCTTCGATGTATTTATTAATAGATTTATAAGGGTTTAACGATTTGAAATGCAATATATCAATAATTATATTGTTATCTAAATTGCTTTATTTTGTAAAATATTTTAAAAACGTACGGCGATGTTTATGCAATATGACAAAATTTAGTACCTATTAAATATGGCCCAGTTAGGTTTTTGGGACTTTATTCTATATTTATAATATCAATGGAATCATACAATAGCATGGAAATTCTATAATTTCCTGTAAAATGTATTCTATACCAAATACTTCTGTGGGTTACTTAAGTTGTTATGAATATATGTATGACAATTATAAAATAATAATGTATATAAGTTTATTATTTTTGACGAATCCTTGTAATATATACTTTCCTATGGTGATTAAAAACTACACTGTTTTGCTTAAGTCTCATTTCCACTGCAAGGCGGAGCTACTGGTGTGGGGGTTGGGCTCTCTAACTAGGTTTTGGATTAAATGATGAATTGACAGACAGAAAGGCAAACGAGGGTAGAAGTTCTAATGACTGATAACTATTGCTTTATGTTTATCAACATTTTAAGTACATTAGGAGCTCGTTTTCTTCCCCTGCAATGCTCCTACAACATGAAACGACATGCTCTCTCTAAGAACTGTCTGATTCGCGTGAATCTTCCCGGGATGTACAGCATTCCCTCCCGCCATCCGCCACGCACCTCCACGCGCAAGTATTTCCATACGACACCCGTCTTTCTCGAATTCTTCTCGCATAAATTGCGAGTTCATTTCTTCCGCAAGAGTTGCAGAGGTTTGCGGAATGCTAATCGGGTCCCCGAGGAGGCGTCTTACATTGAAATTCCCGGGAGGGATGCGTCCGGAGAGTAGGTTCGGAACTGTTTTCTCTTTTCTGTCCTCCTTTGGAATTCGAAAATATTTACTCGAAGGATCAAAGTGGTACTGATACATTTTCAGATTGAAAATATCGTGTTTGGGGGATAGTGGCTGGGATTGGATAGAAAGAGCGTATTTAATTAGATCGAAAATATAAAATATGCTTCCAGGAAAATTGAATGATAGGATTCTCCCCTATAGGACTGAAAAAATAGTACTTGTTTAGGAAGTAATTTTATAGCTTAGAAGAATTACTTATTAAAAGATATATAAGAGTGTGTATGTATCGGTATTTATATTTTTGTAACTACTGCAATGGTATAAATATAAATACTTTATTCATATGTAATATGTGGTGTAATTAGTATTAGTAATTGAGGTAATTAATTTTAATGTAACTAATGAAATTGACTACATGTTTTTGTATGACATTTGATGGATAAATTTATATTCTTTTTACAATAATAACTTAGAAAGAAATCATGAGAAAAGCTTAATATAATTTGGAATCAAATTTCGGATTGATATTTATAGTGTTTTTTTAATAGGCTACTTTTGATTACTGCCTTTCTTTCACGACTTTTTACATAGTCAACAATTTACATCGATAAATACCATTATCAGAACTACTTACGGCCAGCAGAGTAAACTTTAGAGGACTACATGTAGCCTAGGAACCGTATTTAGTACAAGCCCAAATTAGATGATACAAATAGAGAGACAGTTTGCAAAGGAACAAACGTAAGGGTGCTGTAACTCTAATGTACGTTTTAATGTAATTTGAGGGAAACGTTTTATTAAAACTGAAAATGTTTACTTTAGTTTGCAGCGCAACCAATGAAAAGACGCATTAATACAATGCTATAGATAAGCGACATGCATGCCTAAAATAAGCAACTTTTAGTTTAAATTAACGCTAAAAAGAATAATCTTCCATTCATTTATATGATTTACGACTTTAAAATTTAACAGGAGTACATGAAAGGCAAACAACTATGAAAACCGATAACTGAACAAACTGCAACATGGAGCATAATTTCCTAAGAGTACTTCCGTACCAAAAGAAAAGACTAACAAAGCCGTCCTAGTAATTGTGCTGTTTTATAGTCAATGGCTCGTTTTCTCAAGCATTTGAGAAAAATAGATGCAGGGAAGATGAAATAATTCACCCTGCATAATGATTGGCCTGAAGATAGTTTTGCTGGAAAGCTTGAGTAAATATTGCCCTCGCCAATTCTGTTCCTCTGTTGACCATCAGAGATTTAGCAATTCAAACGAGTTATCAATTAGCACTGTTCAAATTGAACTTTCCAATTAAGCTTCAAGTATGTACATATACAACGACAGTGGCTAACATCTGAAAATCTTATAGTCCAACGTTTAAACGGGATAAAACCCTCTCGGCATTTTATCATTATTTTAGTTAACAAATCTATACAATCAGAATACAGACAAATAAAAGCTTGGCAAATACTAGGCTAATTTAATAAATTTCTTAATTTGTATTGCTTTAGTTTTTTATTAATAATTCAATTGAAAACGTTAATTATGCTGAAACAGTAAATAAGCAACGGGATGAAATTGTATTGCCATATTTTAAACAGTTATTTGGTATTGACTTTTGAACATCGCGAAAAAGTAGCTTCTCCAGAAATGTGCTAATTTTGAGGTAAATCGCTTGAAATATCCCTTCACTTTAGATACATTATTTAACTTATAAAAGTGAAAAATTAAACAAAGAGAACATTATATTAAATTGAATTTTACGTCGAGTCGATAAAAATACGTTCATAAAAGGCTCCAGTAGATTTTAAATTCCGGGGACGTCTTAACTCCGACAGTACAAGATGAATTTACTAAGAAGACGCATCCGCACAGCGTAGTAAATGCCAACTTCGCCTGACGATACTTGAGGAAAGATTGGTGCGCCAAAGTTAGTCCCACAGGGCTGAAACATTCCACATAACTAGGACTAAGGGGAGGTAAGTTACATTTGTGACAACTTGGCTTACCGATAGCGGAAGGATAGATGCATAATTTATGTAAATTTCGATAAAAATCAATGTGGCATTTAAGCGAAATATAAATAATTTTCAATTGAATCCATACATTAAATAATAATAATAAATATAATGCATCAAGATATCCCGAAGAAATAAAACAAGAAGGATTTTAGATAGTATACCAAGTTATAAGGAGACAGAATATCATCCAGTAAATTGAGATTGGAAAATAATAGGATTAATATCTTTAAATACCGGTGAAACGTAAAAGAAAACTGCTTAAAAGTTTAAAAATAACTTCTTACGTCACAGAAAGTGCAATATTGACTGGCTCTTATGAATCTTACTACCTTTACTAAGTATTTCCAATCTCCTAAATAATTTTTCAATTTACTGTACTATATGAAATCGATAAAATTGTAGCACTATATTATAAATTTCCACACTAAGAATGTATTGCGTTTTTTACTAAATATATTGATCTATGCTATGATATTTTTAATAATGATAAATAACGGATAACTCTAAGTATCGAAGGTTGATATTATAATCAGAGAACGATAAAGAAACACATACGAATATTACAGTATTAGTATTTCAGTACTGATGAACTGTAACTATGTGGTTCATATATGGCTTCTTATACATACTTGATGTACCACTTTTTCGTAAGATAAAGTTAATTAATTAAATTTCTATTTTTATAAAAGAATACTGACATCTAATGTCAAACTACAAGCAATTTCAAAATTTTATAATTTGAAATACTTTCTTCGAATCCAATTCTTGCAGAGTCGAACAAAAATTGTTAGTTTCCATTAAATAAAAACTAAGGTATGAATTGAATGGACGGTATATTTTTACTATTCAAATACCCCTGAATTTATGAAATGGAAGAAAATCTTTCCTTAGACACACGAGAAGGAGATCTTCTCCACATTTCGTGCTCGCCGCATGCTTGGGATAGGATATCGATGCTTGGGAGGATATCGATTCCCAAAGTGAATCCCATAAGCGTTTGCATAAATAGTGGAGAAGGAGAGAAAAGCGTTTCGCGTGCTTTCGCGATTGCAAAGGTGCGTTTCGAAGGAAGGGAATCGCCCTCTTAACACTCAATTTGCGCCTCCACATGCCCGAGCAATTGCAAACTCGGTCGAAGCAGGAATTCCAACGCCTTTGACGAGACGCTAATCGCATCCTTTCCTATCCTCGCTCGCTGTTTACCTTGTCAACTGAGGAGATCTTCGGCTGTTAATCCGAAAGCCGGGGAAGAAGATTTCTCTCGGATTTCCCACGGGAGAAAGATATGAATATGCCCTCAGGTGGGTAGATCCTGAAGACGTGACGAACTGGGTCGTAATCTGATAAAATAACCCTAAAAATTTAAATTATGACGCAACACCATAAGAAATAAGGAGTTATTATATCCCATTTACCATCTGAAGATATTTGAAAGAACTCTATATTACATAGGAATAAAACTACATAAATCATTCCACCAAGTTTTCTGCAAAAATATGGTAATGAAGAACAAAGTTTGCAGGGAAATTTAAAAGTAATTTTACTAAACAATGTAATTATTTATTGAATAAATTTCTGCTGGATTCAGAGATATTTATAGAAGAAAAGGTAAATGTTATTCAGCGTCGGTGGTGTAATGGTCAGCATAGTTGCCTTCCAAGCAGTTGATCCGGGTTCGATTCCCGGCCGACGCACTTTTTAATTCATTTCTTAATCGAGGAATAGTGGAATGGAACAATTTACCTTGAGAAGTTTTCGAGCTTTTTCCCCTTACTTCGTTGTATTTATTAATTCATTTAAAATGGTTTTGCGATTTTAAACGCTATATATCATTACATTAATTAGCTTGTTATCTAACTTGCATTATCTTCTAAAATATTTTAAAACCTATGAAAATTTTTATGTAATATAAAAAATATGTAGCTTGTATGTCTATGTAAGAACCCTGCAAGCCGCCTTTCGGCGTGTGGCAGGGGGTGCACCTTGACTCTATTTTCCTAAACGGTTGCATTCGCGTATACTTCGCGGAAAAAATGAATGTTTGAAACGATTCGTTCTAGCAACTATTTCCCTAATCTTTCGGGCAGTATCAGCACGGCCCATATAACAGGGGGGTCGCATTATATCGGTTACATCATCTGAAAACGTAATTTCTCTGAACTTATTTAATAAATTTATCCTTTGAATTTGTAAATAAGACATGGGACTGTATTCTAATATTATAATAGCAATGGAATAATACAATAGCATGGAGAATCTATATCTTCCAATAAGACTCTTCCTACTTTCCAACATTTTTTTGGAAAAAGTATATATGTACATGCATATTATAGTATTTATATTGTGCGTACGCATTCTAGGAGAAAATAGCTAAGGTTTCACTCCTACTTTCAAAACACGCATTCCTCTTTACCGGTTTTATTCGAAGAAGTAACTTCAGACTTCCCAATTTGATTTCTTACACCATCAGACACGTATGAATCTAATCCAGCAATTCATCACTGCATGCACGTATAAATACATCCATTCTGGCAGGAGCGAGTCGATTTCTTCGAAAATTCCTTCCTCTATAAAGAGCGTACATTTTTGTGATGAGATGTGAGATGAATGTAATTGGCGCAGAATTGAAGCAAACGTGGCAACTTGGGCCTCCCTTTCGTTTCTCTGAATTTCCGCTGAACAGCCGAGGGAAATGGTGGTAAAAATTTAAAGACGGCGAATAAAAAATGGCGGCAAACTTGGGAGGAAAATCCCTTCTAAGGAGGTCTCCCGAGGCGCGATCAGAAAGTTTTGTGCGAGGACGAGTGGGAGTTGAAAGCGATTCCTCGGATTGGACGCTTTTTCTGAGTAAATCGCGAGACTTGTGGAATTGAAACTCCTTCGAATATCGATTCGTCTGTGGAAAAGTCGAAATCTATCAGGGAGAAGATAAATCCTACTTTTATTCTAGTGCCAAAATTCTTACCTAAATGGAAACATCAATTTAAATGCAAATTGTGTACGATATTCTGAATAAATAATAAAGAGGAAGGAAAATTTTGGATTGTTATTTATTAATTTAAATTCAATGAAAACTCAAAAATCTTCTCTTATTTTTTCCTTCAAAGAAACATTAAAATCAAATTTACGAATTTAGTTAAGTAAGTAATTATGCAATTTAATAGTTCCGATTAAGCCACGCCTTCTGTCTATAATATTCTTCTGATTAAATCTACGTCTATAATCTTCAGTTTAAATTGTATTTTACCTTTTATAGTTTAAAATCTACTACTTCGGCATTGACTTTGTGGTAGTTCTCCATAATCAAACTTGAGAAAAAGAGTAGAATGATCTTATAGATCGAAACCATGATCGTTAGTTAATAAATATTACTGTGGTAAAGGTATAAGTGTTTCTTCTTTTTCTCAAGTTTGACTTTTATAGTTTACGATTTTATTCCTTTTTAATTGTTTTGAACGTATCTGGTTATTTTTTTTATTTAATAGTATATTTATCAGTCTATTCTGTACCTACTTACATGTAAATGTACGTGTATAACTGTTTGTTATGTTATGTTCTTGTATGACACTCTGGGTATGTCTTCTTGTCTTTTTAATTTCATTTAATCTGATTTCATCGCTAAATATAGTTTTTCTATCTGTAGGTTTCGCAGGGTGCTTCCTCCCATCCCTCCCATCTTGAGGGTGCTTTCCTTTAATGGACATTTTTTCCTAAGCTCTTAGCTTACGTTTTTTAAAACCACAAAGTAAACTTCTTCTTTGTGCTGTTTTTTCAAGCTCTTTTTTACATTTATATGAGGAAGGGTTTAAGAGGAAGATTTATAGCCTCAATCTCGCCCTGAATAAAGTCATTTTATTATTATTATTACAAAATGTTCAACTTGAATGTTTTATTCAGTCTCGGCTTCAAGCTCAATCCCTCCACCTTTTGCTATCCATAGGATAGAAGAGGGAATAACGCTTAGAGGGCAATGAGAGGAATGAGGTAGTTTGTCTTTATTTTGCTCATATTTCGATGGCATTCAATTAGGAGAGCCCAAAATGAATGTCTCCATACAGAATCAGTCATATCTCATTGTCAGAGCAGTTCATGAATTTTCCACATAATGAAACCTATCAATCCCATTTTATGATCACGCATGATATCATGATTACATTAGCATTAAAAATATTTTTCTCTGGTATTCGATAACAATTATATGTTATATTATATATGAATTCGCAGATGAGAGCCTCTAATAGTGCGTATTTCTGTTGATTCGGTAAATGCGTTTCAATGAAAACGCATTTCTTAAAGTCAATTTTGCGTTGCAAAGGAAAACTGCGATGCCAATTGGTTGAGATAACACAAAAACTGTTATTAGTACACCGTTTACGATCTATTCAGTGTACCAACTCATATTTTATTTATATTCAGGCTATATTTGAACAAGGATATCTCCCCATATTATGAGTACTATCAAAAGCAAAGTTCAATCAAACAGCAATGATATTGTGGTAAACTCGTGTCAGCAACACGAGGAAACACAAGGTTAAATAATACATCAATTCCTAATGTATGTATATGTAAATTCTACATCTATCCAGAAAATATATTTAGACTGTTGATATCGGAATAAAGAAAATTATGCAAAAGAAAAGAATAAATTCAGATCAGACAACCCTAATAAATCTGATATTATATACGGAAGATCCATCGATAATAGTGGAGAATAAAGGAGAGCTTCTGAGAAAACATAGATATGTGGAGAATTAATGTTAAAGAAATGTGTGAAGAAAACCAAATTCATAGGTTTCTTTCAGAATCAACCTATTGCAACTGAAGTGGAGTAGAAATTATATAATTTTGGGAAGATAAGAAGAATTTGCCTCACATTTATTATTTATGTGCACATTCCAAGTATTTATTTACACTTAATTATGTAGGTTGTGAGCTCGCCTATAATCAGATCCATGGCATTAAAAAAGTGTGGAATTAATTTAGATTTATAATTCATGATATGAATACCTTGATGTTCAACATGTTTATAGTTAAAAAATATTTTGTTTGCATGCATTCAATATTTTGCACATAGTTCCTTCTTGCTGAATATTTTCCGAATTTTGTCGCTAGCACCAGTCTATAAGGTGCAGTTTAATATTTTGAATGTATGTATAAGATAAAATGGATAGTAGAGAAAAGGGGGCACAAAAGCATCCTATGCGAGCACAGAACTGATTCCTTATAATCAGCACTTTAGCCTTTTTCCAACAAATAGGGGAAATTATCAAAGGAAACTGATGATAAAAAAATGAACGATATTGTTGCAATTAGCAATCATCTTATGCAATTTGGTCCTTTTCTACGATTAGAAATTGGATCAGTAGGCAAAGAGATGAAATTGAAAAGTAAACCATAATGGAAACGAATGGAAATGGTTCGCTTCACATCCTTGTAAACAGCTTTCTGACAAAGGTTTGGCCGCGGCTCAATGGAGGTTCACCCTCTCCTACGAAGGCATTCCCCGCGTAATTTCGGTGCGAATCCTTTGAGCCATACGCCGAGATAAAACACACCAAATATTTCCATCTCTTTCTTCCTCGTGATAATCCTAGCAAAGAGAACATTTCCCTTCTTTCCCTCACTTCTCCAAGAGAAAAACGCCGCGCATTTGTTTCTTCATTAATGGCCGTGAGAGGCATTGTTCCGAGTCGCGCGCCGCGAATGTCTTTTGTCGTCGGCGAATACTTGCCTTTGTTCCCTTTGCGAATCCCCTCTATCGCAGTCATTGTGTTTATCTCGAAAGGAATTGCTACGCCCTCTATGGAAACAATAGAGAGTCTTGTTCTTTCCTTGTTAAAAATTCATCAATTTCTATTAAGATTGCCGGATAAGGTCTCTCGACCCCTGGCGTCAATTATCGGTACTATTTAATTCTCAACTTCTGAGAAATTTTCGGGTAAACTGCGGAAGAAGTCTGCAGCTAAAGAGATAACCATACGACCTCTTCTTCTTTTACGTTTAAATGATAATCGGAGGAGAATTTAATTTCAATTTCTCTAAATATAGTCCCACATCTACTTTTAAGGAAATAAGAGGAAACTATTTAATAGAAAATAGGAATATTATCTTAATTACAAAGATAAAGTTCACGGAGGTGGCCGAGATGACGTGTAAATTGCACATTATAATGAAAGAAGGATGGTAAAGTATCTCTCTTCTTCCATTAAAATCATGAAGAGTTCAACTGATAATTTAAGGATTGAATCCTAAAATATGAACCACTGTGTAAGCTTTCTTCGTCTTCTATTTATGGTGACTTTATTTTACAGGAAAAAAAAGCTGTGATTGATTACAATTGAAGACATTTATTTTTAATATTTCTGTATGCAAACGACATATTGTGAATTCTCAATCCACGTTAAAGTTTTATCGGTAAAATCGGAAATTTTACCTTAAATCGGAAATTTTACCGTTTTATCATACAGCCGTATTGTTTGTTAGATACGAACGCCAATTAAGATGAGATAATAAGATAAGAGATCCAATTAACAATCATCATTGCTATCTATGATGAGATGGTATTCCATCCACAAAATGTGAATGCCTGTGTTTGAATATATCAACTAAAGTTATTTATGTATAACTAAAAATCATTGATTTTGTAATATGAACTCTCTTGACAAACTAATTGGGGGGACCACAACTTGATAGATTGCTGAGAAAAATGCTAGAAGTGAAAATTAGAACTTGGACCATTGGTATTATAGATTGACATATTAAGGTATTCCTGCGTTAATATCTAAGAATTTCGGCGATTTAAATTATCTTAGTTTCACAAAGCCTTTACAGGAGCTTATGCAGAATGTCAGGACCCTGTGTATAATTGCTATTTTGTATTTCACTTGCCTGATGGTGGAGCTACTCTCTGAAATATAGGTCGTATACCTTGTAAATTTCTTGTGGTTTAGTATAAATAAATTTTCTTTTTAGTTTATTATATTTAGTATGGAATAGATCTGTATTGAGGCCTATACCATCCAAAGCAATTAAACAGACTACCAACGTATTTGCATAAACTATCAATGCCATAGTAAACGTTATGTCAACAGTTTTACGAACTTGGTAATATATATACGATATTATGCGATAATTACGTTAGACCATAGCATTGTAACATATGGCTCCTTCAACAATGAGCAACGCAGATTCAAACGCATGGACAAACACGCAATAATATTAAAATACGCATTGGACAGATACGCATCTTACAGTTTCAAGACATTGTTCCGAATGATAGAAGCCTTATTAACACTAGAAATTCTATTTTATCGAATCAGGTCACATATTCTATGATGTCAATGGAGACTACGGCGCAAATGCCGGAACTGCTTTCGCCTGAAGACGGTTAGCATCAATGGGAATCTTGCCATTGATTGAGAAACGTACATGCTTTCCTAATTGTGATTCAAGATGAGTTTTGAGGATGTAGAGCACATGCACTGGAGAATTGCGACACTTGTTGACTGGTGCAGAGGAAATATGACAAGTGTGGCACGTGGAGCAACACGTCGAAATTACAGGTGATTTCTGAGAGAGTAAGACGCAATGCGATTCTGGAAGACGTTCAATGTTTTCAAGTCGATGGAGGAAAACTAGAAGACGAAGTTATTGCTAGCTCCGAATATATACCAATATAGTATTTGAATGACTATGGAGGATAGTATTACAATTAAGGGATCGTAAATTTTTATACTGATTCAAACCAGAAAACCTAAATCAACCTTTATATTTGAACAGTTGATTGTCGTAATGTTACTTCGCAGTTAATTTTTTCGACATTTTAATTTGATTCCATCTGTTTTATCAAGTAACTTCTAGTATCGTATACATTTCATCACATCCTGTGAATTTTAACTACTGTTTTGCCGTTCTAGAGTCGACCCAATGAAATGCTCTCACATGTTTCGATTAATTTCCTATTTTTGAAATATGTATAGCACAGATGATTTCACCAGTTTCTGTGATACATTTTATTCCCAATTATTATATTTTACCATAGTATTCTTACTGTTGGACTGTTGCATTCAATTACTCTAGCTTTAAAACATTTATAAATGTTTGATTAGTTTCTCATAAACTCATATGTTCAAATTAGATAACTCGCCAACTTATACTTAGATAAAAAGTTCCATCAAGGACGAAAAAAAGTAATTATTTTCAGAGCAGAAAATACCATCAAAGATTATACGCTCAAGTATGTTAAACCGTTGATAAAACTGAATAACTAAATTAAGCTAGGACCACACAAAATAATTCGCACTTTACTGCAGCATGACATGCTATAGAAAATATATTTGAACTAATCTTTTTATTAACTGAAATTTATGCGTTAAAATATAATTATTACTTTGATATGCAGTGGATAAGGTTATAACCGTCAGATTAACCAAAATTCCCGAAATTTAAATCAATGATATTTTCGATATTAATTTAACTGAATCATTTTTCCACCACTTACCACGATGTAACCCTACTATAGTTTAATTTGCGTAAAATATATATATCTATATCATAAAGAGAATAATAGCACAATAAACCGAAGAAGAACTCTCAATTATCACGCAGTGCATCTATTCAAAATAATTGAATTCACTAACGAAGGTACGCCATAAACATCTCCCTCTTTAGGTCACTCCCGAAAAACTAAACAGGCGAATAACCTTAAAACAACGGTGGAATCAAGCAATAGGAAAAAAAACACAAAATATTACCTCGCTTCCATCATTTCATTCAGGATATTTCGTTTCAATTACTGCCTCCATACCCATTTCGAAGCGATTATTTTTCCACATTAAAAAAACGCGCGCAAACAAGCGCTCGCTTGGACGTAACGAATGCGTTTATAACGAGCGGTCCCGCTTTTTTCACGCCCATCCACTCGTGAAGCCTCTTCGCGGGCAAAGGGGCTTCGAAAAATTCCGCGCCATTTTTTCACCTCTTTCTAGAGGGCGCTCCAACTCGAGCAAAGGAAAAAAGAGACACTCACTGCCATGAGAAACTGCCTGTGATGCCCTCTCTGAGCCGGTCCTTGAGTGAGCGTTGCCTGGAAGGTCCGCCAGAGTGTGTCGCCATCTTGCTATCCCGCGCAGTCCGATTGGTCACTGTAGAAAAAACGGGGTGGGGAGGGGGGGAAAAGCGCGGTTTTTCCAGGGGTCTGGGGTTCGGTGCTCGGTCACATCCTCGCGGTCGTGCACCACTAGCGTGACGTTGGGATGCGTCCGTGCATGAGGGCGGGAGTATTCCAAATGAGAGGAGCGGCTACAGCACGTCAACCATGGGGTCGGTGTCACTGTGAAAGATAAAGACAGGATTACGTCATTGGTTGCCAAGCGGAGATATACGCTCTCGGAAATAAACAAATACGGTCGTAGATCACACTAGGCAGCACTAATGCGCGACTTCCAAACAGGAACACTTCTAATGCGACTGCGATGAAGAAGAACTTCGCACAGGGGCTTAGATCAGTAAAATGTTTGTGATAAACTCGCAATTATTGAATATTATCTTAGAAGGTCCTCTAGTCCTTGCTAAAAACCAATAAGAGGTTAGAAAAAGAATTAAAATGATCCTAATTAAATGTATATATCGATTTGATTCATTGATTGATATATAATTGATTCGAGTTCAAACCTAGGGTGGGAAATCCGACGTCGCCCGATTAGAACGTCCGGTTAAACATGTTTATTTTGAATCCGACACTACCGACAGACAGCACGCGATTGCGGGGAAAATTGATAAGGAATTGTAAATTGAGGAAGTGAGGAAAGTACACATAAATTCACTCATGTTAAAACTTCGTGGACCGATATTATAAATGGAAAAAAAAGAAATTCGTTTAGAATTCCTTTTTCCACTTATTTCCCATACGTATGAAATACACGAAGTTCATTTTCTTTCCATTCTGCAGAAATTATAATTTTCGGTTTCCGAAAACTGCTGACTTTTTCAGAGAACAGGTAATTGAAACCCTCACTCGAATATAAGCCGAGGGGGACTTTGTCAGCTTAAAAAATGTGCTAAAGAATTTGGCTTACACAAGAGTACATACGATAAATTAATGTGAGTAAAAGTTACCCATAAGACCTTTTTTAAATTGACGTTGAGTTAAACGGAAATGATACTTATAAATATTAATTTTTCCCTAGATAAAGACGTTCTTTATTCATCTAGATAACTCATATTATATTTCAACGATAACGTTGAAATATAATTTTTGAGAAAGAAATTTCTTTTGAAAATGATTGTGATTTTAAAACTTGTTAGTTGTTTCGGAAATACGAAATCCACTGCTCAAAGTTTCCCGAAAAATGCTTTAACGACGTGTTTCCTCATTTTTCAGTTAACTGATCGCAGAAATGTGTTTTGCACGGAAGAACTCGCGGGAAACATTTCCACGGAATTACCGCCACTTAATCTACGGAATTTGCGGAGAGCCGAAAATTTCAACGATAGAAAAACACAGTAGAGTTCCTCTAAGGATTGAGCGAGCGGAGAAGAGGAAAAAGGGAAAAAGATGTTTTATTTCCGAAGTAGGAAATTACGAAGTTGTTCGGCCGGACGTGGCGCCCGCGGCGGAATTTCGACGAATTACGATTTTAATTGTCTCTCTCTCTTTCGGAGTTTTTTCTTGGATTAACAAATCCCATTGAAGCGATTCGGGAAAACTATTTTCATCTCGAATTCAACACTTTCCTGGGTTTCCAAGAGAAAAACTTTTAGGGACGGATTTCGAAATAACTGACGGAGTTGGAAAATCACTGGTTTCTTCTAAACTTTACAAAACTAATTACCGCATATACCCATCCATTTGCAGCACCATTATTGTCGAAAGTACTTCGACAGCTGTGACGACTTGTGCTTTATTTATATGCTGGGCTATTCGCCCCATCTTCCCCTACCCCAGCAGCTCTCCAAAACAGGTACATTGTAACATTATATATTATTTGACTTGATTATAGTTAAGTTTTAAAATATGTAGTCTTCTTGCAAGCAATAGTTAAGATCACAATGAAAATAAATATATAAATAGACATGTATAAATGGTAGCTAATCAACACTTAAACACATGCGTTACGAAAACAATAGATAATCAATATGTTAAAATATACAGTGACAGGTAAAACAGGCATATGGGTAAAATCGTACAAGGTAAAAATTCAAGTTAAAATATTAATGTCACTGTTAAGAACACGTCTTATCGCATACAAGATCTTCCACCAGTAATCGAATACCATCTCGAATACTCTTTCAACGTAGATGAACGCGCTACCTATTTGGGATTATTTGACTATTTGAACAACTTGACTGTTTAGGAGTAAACACATGTTGACACCATTTGATAAAAAGGTTTCTTTGGCAATAATAAGACTTAAAGCCGACTAATGATATAAAAATATATACATACATAACATTTTTATCCCTAAGCTCACATGAGCATGTCAAGGGGTGCTTCATCGAGGCAACAGCAACAACGAACAAACACAACATCCCTGATCGGAAAAATCCGATCAGCTGGGATTCAAGACCGGGAACATGGAGTGATAGCCTAGATAGAATACTATCCACTCTGCCACCAAGGCCGACAGCATAAATACATATATAAAAACTCTGTCTTTCAATATGTTAATGTGTCTTAATATCCCATATTCATTTCAATTATTTCGTTTATTCTTAATTCATTCCACTCTTTTCTGTCATCTAGCATACTTTGACTCAGTCTCCACCTGTCATTTCTCCTGCATTCTACCTTAAATTATATCATTTCGCAGTCCCTCTCCTCTTAATACTTAAACCACCCATTGACGACGCGTTGTCAAGATTTTTCTTAACTGCTATGTTGCCTATACTATTCTCTTTTAAGGGAATAGGACATCTCGGCGCGGCCACTTTGGCGGGAGCCACTTCGGCGGAGGCCCCTTTCGGCGCGAGCCACTTCGGCGAAGGCCCCTTTCGGCGCGGGCCACTTCGGCGCGAGCCACTTCTGCGCAGGCCCCTTTCGGCGCAGGCCACTTCGGCGCGGGCCCATTTCGGCGCAGGCCCATTTCGGCGCAGGCCACTTCGGCGCGGGACACTTCGGCGCGAGCCATGGTTAAAACCAAAAACAACTTCGTTGTTCCTTAAATTATTAATGAATAATATGTAACTCGTAATTAGCGTAAGATATAAAATTCGGGTAGGGTTGGGTTGGGTTTGAGTTGGGTTGTGTTGGGTTAGGTTGGGTTGTACACTATTTAAATAACTTCACAACATCTTAAAAATCAAACAGTATACCTCTGATTTCCATTCCATGGACGAATTCTATATCTTACGCTAAACACAAGTTACATATCATTCGCTAATAATTTAAGTAACAACGAAGTTGTTTTTGGTCATAACCGTGGCTCGCGCCGAAATGTCCCGCGCCGAAAGGGGCCTCCGCCGAAGTGGCCGCGCCGAAATGTCCTAGACCTCTCTTTTAATGCATACAATTAACTCTGGGTAGCAAAGAGACGCTTAAAACGATACATTTCATTTTTTATTTGAAAATTAAGGTAAAAGACACTAAAAGTTTAAAAAATACTAAAAGTAGTAAATAAAATATAAATCGAACAGAACTAAGTTGGAATGCTACAGAAATGTTTATATGTATATTTAATCATGTTTACTGGCTAAATGTATCGTCTAAAATGTGTCCTACATGAAGCTGAACTTCTTCGAAATCGACTGATTTCACGTGAGTGGCATTTTCACACTGAATGCTCCATGTTTCACGGGTCCCAGAGACTACTCTGATGAACGTAAATACTACTGAATTTGCGTATATTGTACACCATATCCTGTAGAATCCGAATACACCATTCACAGCATACAATTCACACCACACAACATACACCTCAGCGAAAGTCGAAAAGATTAATTTTGGCCAGCTTTTTTCTATTCGGGACCACTGTGCGACGCCTAATTACCTCAATTAAAACCCACTCCTACACAGCCAGCTGTAGAACTTTCGCGTTTTTTCTTTTAAGACAAATCGCTTTTTCATTCTACGCCACTAAAATATAAAATTTTAATTAATGGCATAGATATTAACAACGTAAATAATATTAGAAAGCAATATCAATATCAATCGCTACCGTTTCCTATCACGTTGAAACTTTTTGATTTTTCCCAAGGGACCCTCAATTAGTGGTACGTGTGCCACAAACCGAGGTTGGAAGAAGACCGTACGTACTGCATGCATAATGAGTGGATTAAGATAACATGAATAAAATATCATGAAAAGAGAATTCGGATATGAATTCATAATAGGAAATCACATCTATCAGAAAAGTGACTTTATAAAGTACATCTACATAAGTACCCTGCAAGCCACCTTTCGACGTACGGCAGGGGGTGTAAACACCGAGCATTCGGGCTATCTTGTTAACCTATTATTCTGGAGTATAGTTCGCGGAAAGAATGGATTCTAAAACCGATTCGCCCTGGAACCTACTTCTCTTATTTTACTCTCTTTGTCTAATCTGTCAAGGCAGCAGGGAGGTTGTATGATATCAATAATATCTTCGGCAAACGTATTTACCTAAACTTATCTAGCAACCACAACCTAGCTCCAGGTCTCCTGTCTTTTAAGAATTCCCAACCTGCGTGAGAGAGCATTTTGGTAACGCCTGCTTTTTCGTCGTGGCATTTTATTTATTTCTATCCGAAATATGAGTTGCATTACGAAAAAGAGGGATATATTACTTGCAGTTTTATATCGATGGATGAACCATATAGAAAACCTATTCGATCCTACATGGGGTTCAAATATTCTTGATTATGCATCGACAATATCTGGACTACCCGGTTACTTATAGTCACAGGCTCGCCAACCCACCGTTAGATGATTATACAAAGGTCCCACACTAATTAACACAATTCAATAACTACCAATCCAAGTTTAAAAGGTATACGAGTCCAAACTCTCGGCTTTCAGCCAAAAACGCTTTGAACACAAATGAAACGGATTCGGAATAATTTCCACAGCCGAAATGTAACGATAGATGAGTGATGTTTTGAGAGAACGGCTCCACGGTTCGAGAGCGACAATTCTGTTTTCTTTCACTCCCTGCTTCAGCCGAATCGATACAGTCGAAATACAGGCATCCCTCGGATAACGACGTTAATTCGTTTCATGAATATGCGTGGCTATGCGAGAGGTCGCTATGTAAATTCGGTGAAAGGCCGTAATTAAATCATGGCGGAAGAAAAACGCTTCCTCGCCTATGAAGAAGGAGCCCAAGTATCCGCGCCAAAACGGGTTAAGTGGGGAAATTAAGGCAATGAATTATATTTGTCGAAAGTCCGCATTTTATGATGTGGTGAAGGCGAGAGGTGAGTCTTTAAAGAGGGCGCTGGAGTTGCGAATGGTCTACAAATTGAGCCGAATGTTCCTCGCTGGATGAAAGTGAACGTTCAATCTGCACGTAGCGAAATGATCATCAAAAGGCTGGATAAATGGGTGATGTGAATAGCTGTGGATACATTACGGGCATACGAAGGATAGTAGGATTTGTGTGTACGCTTCCGAAAATGATTTCAAAGATTATTGTAAGCCTTTACTTACTAGTAGGGTGTTAAGATATAAGAGCAATGTCAGAGGGACTATATGATTTTTATGGGGTATTTGTAAAGCAACCAAATGTTTAAGTTGCCATTTCAATGTTTTAAGATATCTTTGTCGCCAAGTTGGGACATGTAGAACTTTAAAAATACAGTATTTTCGCCATCCGTCAAGAGTTAATGACCCTTAGTTGGAACAATTCGTACAAATTGTGGCTATGCTCTCCGTATAAATAAACAAAGCCAGGCGCCATTTTATGTTATAAATGTAATAAAAAGTACACAATAAAAGTCAATATTTATTAGTATAGGGTTATATTTATATGAGCATTATCTAATCGCTGTTTCATAGAGCGAGTAAGGGACTCTTTATGAAACTTTTGTACTATGATAAAACAATTAGCGTAATAATTCCACGGAGGAAGACGTTGTTTTGTGGAACTCCATCGCGAGAGGATAAATGAAGAATGTACTTTTTCCCAAGCTTATATATTATAATAAACGAGAAAATAGTATATTTCGCAAGTATTCTATTTTTTTCAATATTTTGAAAAGGATGTTTACTTTTTTTATTTAGATACTTTGTGATTCTTAAAACTTCACGACATGGCGAAATTAGACAACACCAGCAATTGAAATAATGACTATAAAAAGTAATTCAATTTTTTTACATAATAAGCTTTCAAGAGATATAATATTGAAGAATCAGTGAAGGAAACACTATTCAATGGACTCCAAGTTTAATAGGTAGTTATAATTTACACGAGGAGAGTCAAAACTTCTGTTTTTAAACATCACCGTCCAGAAACTAAGAGTATTAATATATAATAATTACGAGTGTTCTAAATTTTGGTAGGTTCATGTACACTCAAAAATTCCTATTAAGAGCCATCTCTTTCATTGCCTTATAGTTAACCCCACCCTTTAAGTCATCCAAAATCTTCTGTCTTTGTCTTCCCCTCTGTTTTTTCACTTGAATTCTACCCTCAATTACAGTCTTCACCAATCCCTCTCCCCTCAATATTTTACCCACCCATTTCTTCTGTCGATGCTTAATTACTTCAATTAAAGCCCTCTCCTCCCCAACCATCTCTAGCACATCCGTGTTTATATTCCTCTCAACCCAACCTTTTTCCATTCTACCCCATACAAACATTTCGAAGGCCTCTAAACGTTTGACTTCCTACTTACTTAAAGTCCACGTTTCACACCCATAAAGCAACACACCCCAGACCTAGTATTTCACCAATCCTTTTCTGATTCCTTTATCAAGACCTTTGGTCATCAATTCCCTTCGCTTCATTTAAGCTTCCTTGGCCTAGGCTATTTTTTTCGAATCTTATCTTTGCATCTTCCTTCCACGAAATAGTACGTAAGTAAGTAAGAAAATATATCCACCTGCTCTAGTTTTCCCAATCCACCCTTATAGCTAACTTAGCTTTCTTACCCTTAGTGAACCTCAATACCTTAGTTTTACTTACGTTAATTTTCATTCTAAACTCTCTTACTTTATCGTTAAGAGCATTTACTAATATTTGCAAACCCTTAACGGAATCACACACAATAGCTTTATCGTCTGCATACCTTACAGACTTCACTACTGCCCCCTTACTACTTCACTACTACTACTACCTTTACTCTCTTGTCTATTTCTTCCCAGGCTTCTTTCACCATTTCCTCTGCATATACATTAAAAAGTATTGGTGACATAGACGAGAAATAACATTGATGAATAACTGATGTTATGAAAATGTATAAAATGCCAAATTATGTGTAAATGCGCAAGAGAAAGCATTTTAAATATCAGATCCTTTGAAATTATCACTACAGCTGCGAAACTCCTCACATAACCTAAGAATTCTAAGGTGTCGAATGACCATGGAATAAGAATCATCGATCTAGATCAACCCTCAGAAAAATAATACATTTTTCCTCGTATGAGTATCCCACCACCAAACAAACGGACACCTAAAAACATGACGTCACAGCTCTAGAGACGTACACGATTAATGCATGCGATTTTCTCCCCCCGTTCAAAGAGCGCTTATGCAGGGAATGCGTTCAGCTATGATAAATGCGCTACTTGAAGTTAAGAGTTTACGAGAAAAGCGTCAGGAGGAAAGAGGATTTGGGAACCAGTCGCATATGAGCGGGTGAATCAATAATGAAACAGGTTTTGGGACATACAATTGATGGAAGAGAAGGGAATAAAAAAGGGATCTTCCCCCGTCCTATTTCCTAAAGTCGCTCTCCCAAATATAAGCGCCGTAATGCGAATTATGCGCTCCTTGGAGGCTGCTGTATTTAATATACTCTCCCTTAAATACGGGAGCATATTGTGAATTGGTATATTTCGTGCCAAAGAACGGTAGAGCTAACCGGAGTGCCGCCAGAAGGGTATTGGCGCATCCAACGATTTCCGATAGTTCCAAAAGTTGGGGCTGTCACAACAATACTCGAAGTAATTCCTCACTATTCGCGGATTCAGATTGCATGGGTTGCATTTTAGCAAGGTTCTCAACAAAGTGTGACAATAACAAGTCTCATTTACTTTGTTTAAAAAATATAGGTAGAAGTAAGTTTTTATACAATATATTTAAGATAAATAAGTGTTGAATTATAAAAAATACAAAATATCCCCATCACATTCATTTCAGGATATTCGAATATCCATTGGACAAATCGAAAATAAAATAATTCATGAAATGTTTATTAAGATGATAGCGAGGTAGTGACTATAGTTTTTCCTACGATTCCTGCCAAAGGTTTTCCGCTATTTTTTCGTCTCAATTTCCATATAATTGAAATTTTCATTTTCTGAACGCATACTCATTAAGTGTTCCAGCAAATGTAAAGATGCGCTGGTTCATCGTCCAACTGGAAGTCACAATCATATTAATTGCATTTTCTATACCTTCATTGTGTTTTCTATGTGAATGTAGATTTTTTCTGTCTCTGCATTAGTCTCAAATTTAATTCTTACAGGGAAAGATAAACTCAAAGTTAAGCGTTTGTAGAAAGAAATTTTCTGCGAAAAACTTTTCTCTTCTCTAAATAGCAGTGGATGAGATGCACGCATGCTTATCAATAACGATTCATTATTTTCACTCAAATAACGCCCTTAGCTCTCGCTAATTAGTGTATTTACAGAGATCAGAGATTTTATAGAGATTACAACAAGGACGGATGGCCTATATTGGTTTATATTTCCAGATAGTATTAGATGTAACAGTTATCTAAGTATTTCAATGTTTCGCACCCCCTGCTATATGCCTATGTTGACTTGTAGGGTAGTAATGAAAATGTAAGGTACTCGTATTTCATAAGAGTTCACCAAATTCTCAAATGTATCGCTAACTTGATTTGAGTATTGAACCGCATAAACCCAAACGGTGTGTTTTTAAAGATTTTGTATCAAATATAGAATATAAACTTTCACTAATTAAAGATAAAGATACTTAATACTCTATATCGGTTAATGATGGATTTTAGATTATCGAAAAGCATTATAGCATCAAATTATACAGGAAAGTTTAATCAATACGAAAGAAGAAGCGATTGCAAAATTCTGCCATCTCTACTCGAAAATTACTATTAAGGAAAACAGACGCATTTTTGCATCGATTAATGATAAAAACGATTCAATGTGACACAAGAAGGCTTACGAATAATCAACTAATTGCGCATTTAATAATTCAAATTTAATTATAAATTTCAATTAATCAGTATATTGCATTAATTATTGACTCATTAACTGAATTAATTGCACATTTAATATATGAAAATTATTATACGAATTATTTGATTAACCATTAATGATACCAGTTATGTATCTCTACAGGAAAAATTAGATTACGGCTCGTAATCTGCTGGGAAACCAAACACTAGAGCAAAAGAATCGATAAAAATGTTGAATCCAAAGGATAATTTAGCCGCTTGTAATTTGTAATTAGATTAGAGAGATTATGCAGAATGTTAGCTTAAATATTTCAGCGCTTTCAATTCATTAAACTTAAATCTGATAAACATTTGTCATTCAAAAATTAATAATACTGCAGCATTACAGCTTAGAACTATACTAACACGTAGGCATTCTCGAGCTAAATTTTATCCAATAGTTAGTTATGTACACATGCTAAAGTTGGTCAAGTTTCGATACATTTCGTCAAATCCCAACTAACTTCACTACGGCTGGGGCGAAGTACTTGGGAGGCATCTAAAAGTATCATCAAATAAAGCCCCTTCCACTCCTTTCAACGAAGTGCCTCCACATGGTTCCCTTCTTGACCCAAATCTATTATCCTCAAGTGTATCAACAGCATCTTCAAGGTGATAGCACCAACCCAAAGTCTTTTCTCTAGACCCATGAATACCGGTGCAAAACTCCAGACGGGATTGCATTGCTTAAATGTAATGCGATTAAGCATGCTTCCTGATACTCCTCAGATCCGTAGTTTAACTACGAAACGAATTGTTTACGTTCTGATACGTATTTTAGATATCGTGAGTCTGTGAGATTCTAGTAACCTTAACATTGTAATCTATACATCCTTCCGTTTTATCTTTCCTAAACATAAGGCATTGACCCTTTCCCTCCGTTGGTTTCTTTTCCCGAAGTGGAAAGATTTTTTCGTGGTAAAATAATATAACGTATGTAATTATTGCTCCACCGAAACACTGTCGAATGGTTTACACAAGTCACTGAAGGAAACTAGAGTAGTTTCATTGCTTTCAAATGAACAATTTTGTAACGAAACTAAAATTTACTAAAATAAGATAAAAATGCCGCGAGGGGCGTAAAAGGTTATAAAGATAAATAAAACTACTGATCAAAAGATCGAAAGTTGGGCGCCAATATTCAAAATAACCAATTGATTAAATTTACCGGGAAATGCATGCACTCAGGGTCGCTTGGTTTCCGAAGGAAATAAAAACCACAATTTCTCTTAATTGATATTAATCGATCTACACAAGACAATACCATACAAATAAACCTCGAAACTAATGACAACCATACCTCCAAACACAACACAAACCGAACAAAGAGGAAGAAACGAAATATAAAACACCGCCACCACTAAACCTTACACAACACTATAATACCCTTACACACAGAACACATATTAATACACACAACACGATAATTGGTGAACGAATCCAAACAAAATGAGGGAACACTAAAACACAACAGGAGTGGGTCAGGGTTTTTGAGGACCGTTCTGGTCAAGCTCTATTTCTTGACCGTCTTTTTCACAAAGAGAGGAGGCCCAGGAGCCCGCGTCTTCTTTAGCTTGGGTTTTTCTCATCCAATCACCACGTTTTGTTTGAGTGCTAAGGACCAACGCTCTTCCCATTCCCTTTCTGCAGATGGTCAACACCCGCACCCTGGAAATGCTTTGATGATGGAAACAGGTCCAGGGTGTGGCGCATTCCTTCCTTTACGCGGTCCTTAGACATCGCTAACCATAAAATTATCATTACAATGTATATCACTTATCATTGTCATGACACATTCTATGGCACGTCTGCCTTTCAGGAAACCAAATTGTTTGGGACTTATTAGATTGTTCTTTTCAAAGTAATTACATATTCTTGAAAATAATGCTTTATCTATTATTTTAGAAAAGACAAGAATTATTTATACGGGCATGTAGCTTGAAGGGTCATTTTTCTCACTTTTTTTGTGTATTGGGATAACTTTTGTGATTTTCAATTGTACTGGATAATTACCAGATTCAAATATCTGATTAATAACTTTGGTTAGAGGATATGCTAGAGCATGTGCTATGCCTTTTAACAGCTTTGAATTCATGCCATATATATCACAGCAGTTACTGGTTTTTAACGAGGCAATAATATTGAATATTTCTTTTTCAGTTACAGGTGCTAAGTAAAATGACTTTGAGTTAGAGTAATTAAACTATTAGATATATTATACTACAAGTAAAATGTAGTTTGCATACTGCAAGCAGATCGACATCACTAATTTCATATCGGCATCATAACGGGACGGTCCTCAAAAGAAATAAAAAGGATTGAAAATATTCTTAATATATGCTGCAATTTAATCGTCTGGCATCGAACCCGGGTCTTCCTGGTGAAATTACTATGCAGAATATCAGAAGATCACCATCTATGACTATGTGTGAAAGTTCAAGCAGAAATATTGGCTACAACTGCCTCAAACAACGTCCTACTTTTCACATGTATTCCTTATGTGAGAAATTGTAATGTGCTCTGGCATCAAACTCAGGAACAGCATGGTCTTATCTAATTTTTTTTCATAAACCGAGTCATAATATACATCTTCTATCTGAGCAAGAACTTCCTATTATTTCGATAAGTGCATCAAAATAAATAACGAAACCTACCTCAATGTATCTTAAGTGGGGGATATATTTACCGCCTGGCTTCGAACCCAGGTCTTTCTGGTTATACATTCTATACAGCACAACAGTAGATCACCACCTTTAACTAAGCGTGAAAATTCAAGAAGAAATATTGGGAGCAACTGCCTCAAATGACGTCCTACTTTCCCCTTATATTCCTTATGTGGGAAATTTTAATGTGCCCCAGCATCGAACCCAGGAGCAGCATGGTCTTATCCAAATTAGGCCTAATATACATCTTCCATATAAGCAAGAACTTCCTATCATTTCGATAAGTGCATCAAAAAAAATAATGAAAAACTACCTCAATGTATTTTAACGGGCAGATTTTTGCATCGTCGTAGCATCGGACCCAGGATATTTTCTTTGAAAGTCATTTATGTTTTTAATAGATCATGACTATATATATATAGGCTCCTTGAGTTTTGATTCTCTACCTATTAGGGAAGTATTTTTTTTTAATTCCCGAAAATCAAAGCAATGCTTTTAAATGGAAAAGTCGGGACTTAGGGGCCCTATGAAATCGAACCCATGACACTGAGGTTAAAAATCGCATTTTTTTCTGGTGGTTACACGTTGTGGCCAATACGTCGTAAAAATTTCAAGTTAATGACGCTTGTGGTTTAGCCTGTGAATTAGTATCCTATCTATATACCTATACAGCTATATCCATGAATGAGTCCGGAGAAGCGTCTATATATAATAGTTATTACATTGTGCTGTTTTACGTTAGAGCCTTCAATTAACTTCTCAATTACATTGGTGAGGTAATCATTAAAGACATCAGGTGACATATTTGTTAAACAGCTTTCAGATAAGTTGAGTCTCAGCATCGATTACTTTCCATAAAGCTTTTGATTTATTATTAGATGTGGCAATGCATTTATAGTTTGCTTCCAATTTTGCTTGCCTAATCCTGTAGCCTTTTAAGGTATTTACTGATAACCATTAGTTTTATTTTGATTTCCTAAAGTTATGCTAGTTTAACTTATCAAAAGATTATATGGGTCAACATGCTCCAGCCTCTGGGCCAACTTACCCCGATGTAGGGGCTGATTGGCCCACTCGACATACATCCAGTAATTATTATATTTTTTTAATTTTTAACTCATATTTTCAAGTTTAATAATTTCCATCCAAATTCAGTTAGAATGCATCTAAAATTTATCAATAATTTTATAAGTTTACATATGTACAAAAAAATAATATAAAATTAATAAAAAACCGGGACATGGCCCCGGTCTCCCCTAATTAAGAAAAATTAATGTTAAAGACAATAATTTCCGAAAATACTCTCTCTAACGAAAAAAGAGCCTTGATTACAATCAAGGCATTTTGGTGTCCCGAAATGCTGAAAATGCTTTTCCGTGACCAACTCAAACAAAAAATAACTAAGAAAATCATTTTTGAGGGTCATTCATCCAATTTTTTCCCCTACTTATAAATTATATCCTAGCATTAACGATTCAGACTGACCTTTCATAACTAGGTAAAGGATACAGTAAAGCCCCCTTAGCAGTTGGAGCTTGCTAATGAATTTGAGTGCTACTTGAACAACCGTATGAGGCAAAGCGTAATTCCTTTGATGTGGTCTATGTTTTTACTAGTGAAATGGGCGACTACGATACTTGAGAAATAGTTGACTTAGAAGCTCGTGGAAGAGAGTTTTGCAAAATTAATCGCATTTCACGGAAGTTTCTCACTGCCCGAGTTTGAAGATGAGAGGTACTTTCCACATCGAAGCTGATACTTGCTTTCCTTAAGCTTAATTAAGAGTGGCTTGAATGAGAAACAAAAAATCGTCAGAAACCCACCGTAGATTGTTTGTTGGCTGTTGGAGACCAATATATTGATCAGCCACTAGTTACTGCACCACGATAACTCAATCAGAGTGTTATATAATCACGAAATTAATTAGGTATTTCTCTGAGATTCTTCGTGCAAAAAATAACATACAATAAGTTCCATCATTACTGAAAATTTTCGCACTTCTCCTAATTAGCTTTTGCTCTAATAAGAGACCAAATTAATGCATTTTTTTATTAAATTTTAGCTATAAAGAAACAAATAGACGTAAACACTGGTTGAGTTAAACCTCCTTTTCCAGATTACAAAAGGAACTCAGAGTACACTCGATACAGTAATTTTCAAGGAATTATAATAGCATGTAGAAAGGATATATATCAAACCTGCTGAGTGATTAAGATAGAATTATGTAACGGCGCGCTGATTGTCAATTATAGATTAATACAAACAAATTAATACAAACAAACGTTACTAAGTTAGCTTCTAAACAAGTGATACTATTGTTAACCTATTGCTTAATTTATCAACGGATATTCGTATATATTACGAGTGAAAACATATTAGCACTGGAATCGATGAACTATCTTGGAGTAAGCCACACGAATAATTTAACATGAGATGCCCATATCCGAAATATATACATTGGAGTACTTCAGAAATTTAACCTCGTAGAGAAAGTACACCGGTGAACCGAAGAAAAAGACCAAGAACTATGCTACTTTGCACTAGTTAGGCTACATCTTGAGTATGCATGTAGCGTATATCAACAAGTGCTGTGTAAGTGTATTCGTGAATTTCAAGATATATATTTTTTCAAGAATTACTACGACGATTCGTGAGCGACACTCAAGACTTCATGAAATTCAGGTCGGAGGAAGGGAAGGCACCAAATGCGTTTTTATCGATATAAGAGCAATATATGCCTTTCTATTTTCAACAATGATTGGTAGTACGGTGCGATATAAATATTATCTAATAAAAATGACAAAAATGTAACAAAAAGTCACTCACAGACTCACAGCTCACGGAAGGATTCGCAGTCACTGGATAGGGCAAATGCAGCGGTAGAGCTCTGGAAATTCAAATCAGATCTCCAATCCCAAGCCTTTCCGGCTGTTGAAGGAGAGAGTGAAGTAGGAACTCTTGAGTGGTTTGTTTATTACAAATACACATTAGTGCTCTGAGCCGATCTCGAGATGATGCTTCGGAGCTAATTAGTGCTGGCAGAGTTATGGGAGCAAGAGATGAAAGAAGTCATTCCCTTTCCCACGAATCGCAACAGCATAAACAGAAAAACTCGTTTGGATTTGCGAAGAGTCCCTATGGCCACCTTAGTGGTCAGTGACATGGATGAGGCACAGAAAGTTGTAGCCCTTGAATTTATCGTATGATATATGCGAAAGGGAAACAGTCTTTTATAAACCGTTCATTCAACCTTTCGAAGTGCAGAATGATGTATTGTGTTCCTATCCCCTTCTATGTTCCTGTGTTATAATATGAATTAACCTTAGCATTAGTAATTTCCCTTACGATCCGGAGATAACTGCGTACCCGTTACCTTATGGAATTTAATTTTTTAACTGAGAATCAATACTTCAAAATTATGCGCCGGAAGATCAACTATTTGTAGCTGCTCCTAAAATGTCTCCATCAGGGTGATACAATTATTTTTATAGAATGTCACCCTGCGAACTGCCAGTGACGTACGGCAGAGGGGTTATCAATCGACCCTTACTTAATCCACCCTATTAGCTTCTCTGATAGTCTACAGAAAAGGGACCACAAGTAACTGACTTTTTCAGCAATTATTTCCTTGAAATGCTTTTTCGATGCTTCTCGAAAATCGAGTTCGTCAACAGAAGAAATAGAGCTACAATGCCATCTACTTCTTTTAGAAGTTCTGAAACGATGAAGTTTTCAAAAACCTTCCGTCGGTGAACACATTTTCTCAACTGGAGCGAATTCCACTCGTGGAATTTTACAATCGCCGCAACACTACTGTCGAATCTGAAATCTCCGATAACTAAACGTTGCTCTACGTTGAGCCATCTCTAAATCCCTGATTAAATCAACTTCATGCGGATCTCAAAGAATTAAATATTAGGTATAATAATGAATAAAAGAAATATATTATTTCTTTGATCTCCAATGTGTTTTCCTTAGCGTTCTACATGTAAATATTAATGCTGATGACGAACTGTTAAAAATATACATTAAGTCTTCCGTTGGGAAAGTGAAAGTGGGAAAGTGAAATCGTTTTCATAGCCAAGGACTTAATACCCATAATAAGCGATATATTATTGACCTAACCCTGTTTTTTTCTGTTTGCTAATTAGTATGGTTTCCTTGAAAACGATCTTTTGATTAAAGTTTTTTCCCACCTCAAGAAAAGCTTAGTCCGTTCGTGAATTTTTCCAAGGATTCTTCTTCAATGTCCCATTTCCACGATTTCCAGTACCCAATTAGTGCGGGTACTCGCAATCTCTTGACTGAAAAACATCCGGCTTCTTTACAACCTTCAATGTTCTTTCACCGAAGTCATCCCTTATTTTTTTAAGCATATTTGATCTTTCAACACTTTATTGAATATACTCTTACATCTGTCGTCATTTCAGATTTTTATACTCCAGAAAACCAATTAAATTTATATCTAACACAAATTAAAGGACCATCTCTATCAAAATCAACTAGTATTATTAATATTGTTAAAAGTTCTTTGACAGCTAAGTTCATTTCGCACATTGGCCCCCACTGGGAATAGAACCCGGAACCACTTACACTAAAGCCAAACGTACTGCCTAATGACCAAAGGGACTTATAAAGTTTATTAAAAGGTAAAAAATTGCCTCAGGCGCCAGTGAATTAACACTGCCGTGACCAGGATTCGAACCTGGGTTGTTGCGGCCACAACGCAAAGTACTAACCACTATACGATCACGGCTATTCCGAGGCGTTGATGAAACTCGTCGTAAGATTTTGGGAAAGGTAAGGGTGGGGCGGATCTGAAGGTTGATTCCCTTCCATTTGCACCAATTATATGCGTTAGTACTACAACTAAGTATTTGTTTAACTATACTTTTAAACAGTATACAATGCATATCTCTCGTGTATAGCGTGCGAAACCAGCAATAGGCTTTATTTTTTTTAATAGACATTGCCGAGTAGCTTAATGCCGAGTGGCAACTTAGGAAGAGAAAAGAGAAGGGAAGTTTCGTAAGTTTGTTCCGCTCTCTTTCCTGAAATTGTCATGTCTCGGAATAGCCGTGATCGTATAGTGGTTAGTACTTTGCGTTGTGGCCGCAACAACCCAGGTTCGAATCCTGGTCACGGCAGTGGTAACACACTGGCGGCTGAGGCTTTTTTTACCCTCACGCTGGCAAAAGGTTTCAGTCAGGTTTGCGGGGTAGATCTCGAATATCATTTTTTAATGACTATGAAAGATAAAATAGGAGGTAAACGAAAATTAGTAGATATATTCAAAATAATAATAATCAAATTGTCGTCTGCCTCTTTGAAGAAGTTGATTAAGATACGTATCCCATTATTTACTAATGACATATGCCCGGGCATCAGTTATTGGCGGATTGGGAATATTTTAAAATTTAGATTCAGGTTCAAATAGAATGTAAATTATTACATTGACAAATATTTACTAAGTTTTTAATATATCTTTCTATTGTATGTAACATTAAAGATGAATCTATAGGTTAGGTGTAAGAGAAGCCCATATGATCCTAACCTCGCCAAATAATGAGTTCTTTAATAATAATGATAATCACATACGATTCAGTTTCCACTTTCCCGGTTATCTTCCCTTCGATGCACTTGCGGGGTACAACCCTTATCAACTTTAGGCAATAAAGAATTTCCAAAATATAATTTTCAATACTTTTAATTCACTCCTTATTTTATACGCTTATTCCCAATGTTTGAAGTATTTTATTATCTGTGACACAATTTATATGTACTATATACTATTTTTATTGTATTCTCACTATGTTTTCATTACTAATCAATACGTGGGGTAACGGTTATCATGCCTGTCAGCAATTACTGTCTGTAGGCTTGCATATGTATTTTGAGAGGTTTCTTTCCTCGGGATGATTGTATTTGTTATCCAGTTAGCCATTCTAACTCTCCCTAGTTTCAAATCAATTTCCATCCAGTAACTTTCACAAAATTATCAAAAATGTTTTCCCATTTCATGTACTATAAATATTTTTTCTGCCATTATCGTATCATAGTTTATTCTAAGGGAGAACGCGCTTCAATACATAGAACACTGTGTCAAATTAAACTTTTTGAACGAACGAAATCTGAGCTTTTCAGAAGTTTTCATATAACCGAGCTTTCAACGTCAAAAACTGTAAAAAAAATTTATAATAGCGACAAGAAAAGTTATTGGTTTTGAGAGAAACCAATGGGATTCTTAGTAAAAACCTGTCCATAGTAAATAAACAGCAGTCATTGGGTCCACTACGATCGACATAAACAAATGGGAAAGCTATCGTATCGTGAATCATATTTGGGAGTCGGCCATCTAAAGGGGAAACGTTGCCAGGAGAATTATTTTTGGTTACTCACTCCAAGCGGAATGGGAAGTCGAGCTAATAATTCGAATCGAGAGACCTGATTTCACATTCTACCACACGTCACTTGTGGCTCACAATATATGTAAAAATGAAAATTATATTTCATTCTGGAATAAATTAGCTAACAGTTAGATTCATTAAGGACTCTCTTCATTATAAATTCATATACCATTAAAGCATACAAAAATTACCGGAGAGTGAAAATATTAGGGTATGGGAGGTATGAAATCGATGTTCATAAATTTGACATTGGGAAAAGACATCTTCGAGAACAAAATGGCTGTAATTTTCCATCTACCGGATCCTATAAAAAATACCGTTATTTCTAACTACGGGAAAATTCATTGTGACTTTTACAAAGAAATAAACTTCGCAAAGGAAAACATCAACAGAGATGGAAGGTGAAGATGCCTATGAAAGCAACAAATACTATAAAACTCAAAGCAAAGAAAATATTTAAGAAAAAAATACAGAAAAATTAACAAATATTGTGACAAGGAGCAATAAAACAATAATAGCAATGATAATGCGGCATTACAGTGCAAAACGTAAGTTTATGTAGCGCTCATTTCGGCAATTTGACAACCGATTCGGGAAATAGCATCATTCTATACTATCACTCTAAGTGAGAATTTTCTTTTACTTCCGGTTATTTATTCAAAATTGACGAAAAAATTAAATTCGTCACTGCAACACTATCTTCATATCTACCGTTGAAAATAAAAAAAGAAAAAAATGCCTCAGCCGCCAGTGTATTACCACTGCCGTGACCAGGATTCGAACCTGGGTTGTTGCGGCCACAACGCAAAGTACTAACCACTATACGATCACGGCTATTCCGAGGCGATGAAAGGGGCGCGCGAGAAAGCAGAGCCAAGTTACAAAACTGCCCTTCTCTTATCTGTTTAAAGGCAGCCGTTAACCGGGCGTTACGACATATATCCTTGATGCTTTAATTTATTTTTACGTCCTCATTATAATTATTAATAATGCTCTGCAGTAGGGTACGAAATGAGAAATACCCCACAATGGAAGTTCCTTTTAAATTTAATTAAATTTTTGGATTCCTGCTTGGTGATAAACATGCTATGCATTTCATAGAGATTCTATGGGTATCTAAGAAAAGAAGAATTAGATATTATAAATAATTGGAAGCTATATTAATTGACGCTATTTAAGGAATAATAGAAAATTAAGCGCAAGAGTAGATGACTAATAATTTTTCAATGATTAATTATTGAATAAATGTTATTTTTTAATAGTTGTTACTTCGGAAGGTAAAGAAACGGTATTTAGGTGTAATATATTACCGGAGGAGCTGTCAGTCAACTAGTGTCCAAGAGGATGTCGATCAAATGAGACAACGGTTAAAGGAAATGAGATATCGGTCTAGGAAGTTACTCACTATGAATTATTGTAAAGTTAGATATATTGGAATACGGCTGTTGATAATACTTCAAGAAATAGTTTTTTCAGCATATTCTCATTAAAAATCTTAAGCCGTTTTGACCTACTCTCACTAGTTATTAAAGCGGAATTCCTTTCTTGCTTTCTCCGAATATCGGGAAGTAAAAGGAAGAACGCCGACAAAGACAGCTTTTGGAGATTTTAAACCTCTTAAACAGTGACTTAAGAAAAAAAATTGAATTCTTCAATCAAGAAGTAACTGCTGAAAAAACACGATCGTCGAACTGAGGTGTCGATAACGTGACTGTCGGTCAAAGGATACTATCCTAAAAATAAGAAGAGGGATGAAAAATATTTGAATAGATCTATAAATATTAACAAACTTAGAAAATGTCCAATTAGAAATCTCTTAGTACAGCCAGCAATTGTAAATCATCGCATAAGAAAAGTACATTTATAGTGTATATAATAATATGTAGCAAAACAACTCATAAAATAAAAAATTGCAAGAAAATATAGTTCAAACCCCTTCCGCTAATATAAATTGATGTTCAAATAGAAATAAATGTATCTGACAGCAGTGTATTTAATGATATTAAACAAGGAAATTCTCTTAAATATGATGGTAAGAAAAGAACGGTTTTAGGAGAAGATTATTATTAGGGAAAATGAAAGGAGGAAAACAGCGGTGTGGCTTAGGTGGGGGTTGAACTCTGCCCTCCAAGTTGGGCAGTTCCTCTACCGTGAGATCTTTTAAGAATCTTAAGGGACCCAAAATTTAAAAGTATTTTCCCAAGGGGCTTAAGTCTCATTATACCCCGTATAATGAGACGACTTCTCTTTGGGTAACATTGGGAAAACTTGGAGGGCGGCAAAAAAAATAATCTCACCGCTAACGAAACAGCGAAAGTGCGTCAATGTAAGACGTCTGAATTAAAGTTGACGGAGGTAAGAAGCCTGCGATTCCCAAATATTTTTTCAGGCGTGCAAATATATCAGTGAAATTTAAAAAAATTGGAATTATTATACATATAAAATCGATATGAGAAAGCGTAACTTCGTGGAAAGCCATAATAATAATTAAAAACAGCTTTGTAATTAATAAAAATTACCATTAATAGAAAGTGTCACCAAGATGCTTCAAACTGTAGAACTGAAATCAATAGAGGAATTAAATGAACTAAGGCTCCACTAACTTAATTTATTCATATAAAGTACAAACGTTCTTGGAAGGGGTTGTAGGAAAAAGAGAAACAGACGCTAAGGCGTTTTAAAAAATCCTTTTTCCGCGAATGATACGTAAAAGCTACTGATGAGGATAATGTGGTGCATCGCAAACACATGTACAGTACTACTTTCAATCGTAGTATAGTAATAATAATAATAATCAATGGCCTTTATTCGGACTAGATTGAGACTGGAAAGTCTCTTCTTACACCTAACCCATCGTCATATGCGAAACAGAAAGAAAGAGATAGTTTGCAAAAGTACACGAAGAAAACTAATATGTGGATTTTAAAAAAACCTAAGCTGAGGGCTCAGGAAAAATTTTCCACTGCAGGAAAATACTCACAAAAAGGGGAGTGTGAAAAACCTGCGAAACCTACAGGTAGAAAACTATATTTTGTGAAGGAGAATAAAAAGAATTATGAAAGACAAGCAGAGAATAGATAAAAATTATGCAAAAGAGACAATACACATTCACTGCATATCTTTTTCATACTATCTCTTTAAATTAATTATTTATGTATTGGTTGACGATGGGTTAGATGGAAGAGGAGATTTTTAGTCTCAATCTCGCCCGAATAAAGCCGTTTTATTATTATTATTATTATTACAAGCAATCAAATCGAATAAAATATCTTCACAAATGACACTAAATCTAAATACAAGAATTGTAGCATAAAAAAAGAAAAAACACATACGAATATTTCAAGAATAACAAAACGATTAAATACATTAAGGTTGAGAATGAATAAAATAATCAAAAACATAGAGTTCATATGACATTGGACAAAGACAATAAGAGAATTTTTTTATTAAAAAATAAGATATTAAAATAACCTAAATTACGTTATCGTTAATTATGTACATATATACATATATTAAGTGAGGCAACGGATCAAAACCGAATAATAGTGTAAAGAACAAACAGATTAACTAACAGAAAGGGGTGTGTGATTCAAGACTTGAATACATTGTGGGTAAAAAGAAATGGGACGCGGTCTAAAGGTTTGAGTGCTAATTTGTACGTTTAATAAATGATTGCGGCATTTACGCTTAAAGTTATGCATTGATGGCAGATTTTCCATAGTGGATGGAAGAGAGTTCCAAAGGTAACTGTGAAAGATTTGTGAAATAATTCAGTTCTATGCTGGGGAATGAGGAGTTTTTTGCAGCCTCTTGTGTTGCGGTCATTAATGGTGTCTAGAGATACAAATAAGTCGTAAATATATTGTGGAGACTTAGTGTTAAAAAATCTATATGTGGATGACAGGATATATAGTTTCCGTCGCTATATGTATACACTACCAATTCTACGCCGAGAAACAAGTCTGAGGTTATATGTGCAGATGTTAGAGCAGTGTAAAGCGTACCGATCTAGAAACGTACCAAGGAGGTGGGAACTTCTCAGGAGGGGTGGTCTAAGAGGAATTCTATGTGAAACATCTCCAATCATCTCTTGAATTTTTCGTGACAAACGCAATACATTCATAGGCTAGATGACACACTTCATAATCAAATTTTAATCCAAGCTCCTCGTCACTTCCTATAAACAATTCTAGAGATAAATTGACATCGAGGGAGATCGATTGCCCCTTCGCCCCCACCCCATAGATCCACCAATGCTGCAGAATGCATCCCGTTGGTCATTTATAAGATATCTCCTATCAAAGTTTCCTATAACGTAATAAAACAATAACTCATAATACTATAAGTACTATAGTTAATCTACAGTCCTGCACTTAAAAATGGGACACTGTAGCTAGAGTTAGACTTTATATTGTAATATGAGTAAGAGTTACCTAAATGTCTATATTGTATGCAATTTTGACTAGTATATACTGTAACTTTTATTTCGATGCTTTTTTTATAACATGCATTTTTTAGTCTCATATTGTTTCTTTTGGATGAAAATCCATCTAATTTTTCATTTAATTCTTTTTTTTATGATTTGTGCTATTTTGTATATTGCTATCTTTTTTTGATGTGATCTGATTCTTATTTATGAATCGCATGCAAGTACTTATTAGTAGTGTGTTTCTTCATTTTTTCATGCTCATTTTTTCTAATCTTTTCGCTATTACTATCGGTAGTTTTGCGCAGATTTTTCACATCCCCTTCTTTGTGGGTGTTTTTCTGCAGCAGATATTTTTTCCTAAGAATCTCTTAGATTTTTTTACATCCACAATTCTATTTTTTTTCTACCATCATATTTAATTTAATTATTCTATACTTAATTAAGATGGGTTATTAGGAAGAAGAAACTGTTAGTCTAAACCACGCCCAAATAAAGACGATTATTATTATTATTAATATGGTAAAGGGATTTTAGATAGAGATAAAGAGATAAAATCCTTTCTTTTATGTTTATTCAAGAATTTTCGATATTACATCGCAGTCACACCAGGGCATACCAAGCTTGCAATGGAGGTTTCATCAAAGAAACGGTACCTTGGAATTCTGCTGATGGTCATTTCCAAAGACTGTGCCCTAAAAAATATTTTATCTTTATTTTGTTTAATTTTGTTCCCTTCCAAATTTCCCCGCATGTACGCCCATGTTATTGGCAAACTTCAAGGATGTCCGGCGGAGAGCTTTCAAAATTTTGGCATCCCTTGTTCCAGAAACCGATACGTGGGCGAAGGATACAAACCAAAGGGACGACGGAGACAGTTGAAGAGCGCAACTGCGCCACAACGGAAGACCGCCGCCTCCGATGGCAGTTTATCTCCCCTAGGGGCAAACCCCTTTTCGCGCCTTCCATGACACTTCCTCCATTGGCCCTCCACTGCTTCCGTTATATTCCGCCCCATTAACCCTTCTTCCACCTCAAACCATACCCAAATGGCTACCATAACCGCTTCCGTCGTAAAAATCACTCCATTTCAAAATGCGTGTCCGCGGAAGATTTATGTGCCCCACTCTCGAATCACTCAGGTGTGAAATGTTTGATTTGCGCTGTAGAAAACATCAGGGCTAACATATGCAATCGTAATAGAAAATAGAGCGGATGAATATAATGAGAAATGAATTTTATTTTTGGAGGAAAATTATGTAACTAGGAAAGGAAAGAAAATGTGGAACACGGGTGTTAATGAATCTCAGGTTTAAAATCTCCAATAGCCGTTTTTGTCGGCGTTCCTCACCTCCTTCGCCGTTATTCGGAGATATGAGAAGGCTAGGATTACCGATCTAGAAAGGTTAAAAAATCGGTATGATTTTAAGATTTAGGATTTTATTCTTTGAAGATGAAGATTAAAAGATCGGTAATCCTAGCCTTCCTGAGTCCCCGAATCCCAGTGAAGGAGGAAAAACGCCGACAAAGACGGCTATCGGAGATTTTAAACCTCTAATAACTAGGCCCTGCTTGTTATTCTAGAAGTTTTTACACCTTCTATAGTCGTTCTATTTTCGAAATCCTTAATTAACAATGATTTGTTAACCCTGATTACTATTAACTTCTCTAATGCTACGACGGAAGAATCACTTAAAGTGGGAATGCATCTTTACGATTACTTGCTTCTAAGGTTTCCCTGTTTTCTCTCGGAGCTCTCGAACGCTATTAATTGGAGTAAAAAAATCAACAATTTCAAATTTTTTGGATTACCTTGTCTTATCCTCTTGATTCTCATTTTTTGTATTTATCGCTTATTTTGTACACACTTGCGAATAATTTGTCCCGTAATTTACTTCAGGAACAATGGCTACGGAAACAACTGACAGGATCAAGACTCGGACCCAGATCTCCCAATAGTTGGTCTGTTGTTTTATCCAATATGGGGCCAGAAAATTCTTAAATTGGGTTCGAAAGAATTTGTAGGCAAGGTTTTTCCTATGTGCAATCCATAACATGCGAAATCACCTTCACCCTTAATATAATTTACTGTTTACAATCTATAACCAACGCCATCACTGCCAGATTTTTCCTTTGCAATTTCCAAGAGAAATTTATACGTTCTGAATAAACTTTGGTATCTACCGAAACAGATAAATTCTAGCTAATAGCATCTCTAGACAGAGAATAAATTTACAATATCAATCATTTCAATAGAGAATTGTTAAAGAACTTTGTCTTAATTCCACAAAAAACAAAATACACTAGAGGTATGGACTCATCCACGTCATTTTCAGGTGTTTGATTGATTGAAAGGTGCCACATTAAGGTCACTCTGATAACACAAGATTGATAAGCAACGAATCTAAATTTCGGCTGAACATGTCGGAGCTGGTAGCGTATTATGCAATTAGTGAAATAAAGACGAAGATACTCATCGATATTATATTTTGAAAATGAATTCCTACGACAGTCAGGCCGTAGTGATTCATTCATATTAAGCATTTTAAGAATAAATGCTATGAAACATATACTTAATCGATTGGCTTTATCTATTATAAATCCATGATAAGGAAAATACAAATAAAATACATGCAACTCTTTACGTATTTTCACTCATTTTCAAACAGCATCAGTATCGGCATAGGTCGGCAATCATCAGGCTTGGAAGATAGATATCTATTATATATAGACGCTTCTCCGGATATACCTATATATAAGTTATACGAGTAAAATGCTGCTTGCATACTGCAAGCAGATCGACAGCACTTATTTCATATCGGGATCATATCGGGACGGACCATATAAGGAAGAAAAAAAGATTGAAAATATTCTTAAAATTCGGTTCTATTTAATCGTCTGGCATCGAACCCGGGTCTTCCTGGTGAAATTACTATTCAGCACAATAGAAGATCACCATCTCTAAAAATGAGTGAAAATTCAAGCAGAAATATTGGCTGCAACTGCCTTAAACGACGGTCTACTTTTCACGAATGTAAATGGCTCTCTGGATTCGAACCAAGGACGATCTTGGAAATCTGAAACATGTTTCTTAAAGTTATTTGTGATCTCTATCTATATGCCGCATTTCAAGTTTCTATATGATTGGGAAAGGTTTCCAAAAAATTCCTAAAAATCGGATCAAATTCTGATTGCAGAGACACCTGGTGTCGAACCCAGGACATATTGTAGGCTGTGAATGCACAGTTTGATTTGTAAATACCTGGTTTTGTATCGAGCAGAGTTTGAAGTTGATAGCATGCCGGGAAGTACCTAAATTTTGTTTCCGTTTTCTCCGTAAGAAATGCATTGAGAAGTGCAAATGTCCCTCTGGGATCGAACCAAGGACCATCAGCGAACATGTAAAATTTGATTATGAAACAAATTCATGATATCTATCCACATGCCGAGTTTCAAGTATCTATGTTAACGGGAAAGGATCCAAAAAAAATCTTCAAAATCTCCACAATGCATTTTAAACGGCCGATTTTTGCCCTGACCTAGCATCAAACCATGGACCATATTCGGCGATGTCGTTATGATTTTCGTTGGATATGCACGGCTTCTAGCGATCCCTCGGATTTCAACTCTCTCCTTTTCCGGGAAGTGCCTCTAAAAAATTTTCGAAAATCCCCGCCATGTATTCTTAGGGGGAAAATCGCGACTTTGGGGCCTTCTGGAATCGAACCCATGACACCGAGATTCAAAGTCGGCATTTTTCTGGAGGTTACACGTCATGGCCATAACGTCGTAAAAATTTCAAGTCGGTGGCACTTGTGGAACATGGTTAGACTTTTGATCCCCAGTGTATCTATATATATAAGTATATCCGGAGAAGCGTCTATATATAATAGATATATATATATATATATACGAGTAAAATGTTGCTTGCATACTGCAAGCAGATCGACAACACTATTTTCATGTCGGCATAATATCGGGACGGCCATCAAAAGAAAAAATGGATTGAAATTTTTCTTAAAATTCACTGAAATTCCATCGTCTGGCATCGAACCCGGGTCTTTTTTTTGAACTTACTATGCAGCACAATATAACATCGCCATCTCTAACTATGTGTGAAAATTCAAGCAGAAATATGGGCTACAACTGCCTCAAAAGACGTTCTCATTTTCACGAATTTATATGGCTCTCTGGATTCGAACCAAGGTGGATCTTGGAAATCTAAAAAATGTTTCTAAAAGTTATTTATGATCTCTATCTACATGCCGAATTTCAAGTTTCTATATTGTTGGGAAAGGTTTCAAAATAATTCCTAAAAATCGGATCAACTTCTGATTGTAGAGACGCCTGGTGGCGAAACCAGGAAACATTGGTAGCTGTGAATTCACAGTTCGATTTTTATACACTTAATGTTTCTTAGTGCAAAGTTTGAAGTCTTTATCCTGCCGGCAAGTACCTATAATTTGTTTCCGCTATCTCCGTAAGAAATGCATTGAGGAATTCAAATGTCCCTCTGGGATCGAACCAAGGACCATCAGCGAATATGAAAAATTCGATTAAGATATGTTTTTATGGTGTCTAACCTCATACCGAATTTCAAGTTTCTATGCCATCGGAAAAGGATCCAAAAAAAATCTTAAAAATCGCCACAATGCATTTTAAACGGCCGATTTTTGCCCCGACCTAGACTCGAACCAAGGATAATATTCGTAAATGTCTTTATGGTTTACTTTAGATATGCACAGCATCTAGCGATCCCTTGAATTTCAACTCTCTCCTTTTCCGGGAAGTGCCTCAAAAAAAAATTCTAAAATCCCCGCCATGTAATCTTATGGGGAAAATCGGGACTTTGGGGCCTTCTGGAATCGAACCCATGACACCGAGGTTCAAAGTCGGCTTTTTCCTGGAGGTTACACGTCATGGCCATAACGTGGTAAAAATTTCAAGTCGGTGGCACTTGTGGAACATGGTTAGAATTTTGATCCCCTATATATATATCTATTATATATAGATGCTTCTCCGGATTCATTCATATATATAGCTATATAGCTATATAGGTATACGAGTAAAATGTTGCTTGCATACTGCAAGCAGATCGACAACACTATTTTCATGTCGGCATCATATCGGGACGGCCATCAAAAAAAAAAATGGATTGAAATTTTTCTTAAAATTCCCTGAAATTCCATCGTCTGGCATCGAACCCGGGTCTTTCTGGTGATAATCACTAAGCAGCACAATAGAAGATCACCATCTCTAACTATGTGTGAAAATTCAAGGAGAAATATGGGCTACAACTGCCTCAAAAGACGTTCTAATTTTCACGAATTTAAATGGCTCTCTGGATTCGAACCAAGGACGATCTTGGAAATCTAAAATATGTTTCAGAATTTTATTTATGATCTCTATCTATATGCCGAATTTCAAGTTTCTATATTTTTGGGAAAGGTTTCAAAATAATTCCTAAAAATCGGATCAACTTCTGAATGCAGAGACACCTGGTGTCGAACCCAGGACTCTTTGATAGCTGTGAATGCACTGTTTGATTTGTATGGACTTGATCTTTCTACATGCAAAGTTTGAAGTCGATAGCATGCCGGGAAGTACCTAAAATTTTTTTCCGTTATCTCCGTAAGAAATGCATTGAGGAATTTAAATGTCCCTCTGGGATCGAACCAAGGACCATCAGCGAATATGTAAAAATCGATTATGAAATACTATTATGGTATCCAACCTAATACGGAATTTGAAGTTTCTATGCCATCGGAAAAGAGTCCAAAAAAAATCTTAAAAATCGCCACAATTCATTTTAAACGGCCGATTTTTGCCCCGACCTAGCATCGAACCAAGGATAATATTAGTAGATGTCTGTATGGTTTAATTAAGATATGCACGGCATCTAGCGGTCCCTTGAATTTCAACTCTCTACTTTTCCGGGAAGTGCCTCAAAAAAATTTTCGAAAATCCCCGCCATGTATCCTTATGGAGAAAATCGCGACTTTGGGGCCTTCTGGAATCGAACCCATGACACCGAGGTTCAAGGTCGGCTTTTTCCTGGAGGTTACACGTTATGGCCAATACGTAGTAAAAATTTCAAGTCGTTGGCACTTGTGGAACATGGTTAGAATTTTGATCCCCTATATATAACTTATATCTATTATATATAGATGCTTCTCCGGATTCATTCATATATATAGCCATATAGCTATATAGCTATATAGCTATATAGCTATATAGATAGGATACAAATTCACAGGCTAAACTACAAGGGTCATTGCCTTGAAATTTTTATGACGTATTGGCCTTAACGTGAAACCCCCAGGAAAAAAGCGACTTTGATCCTCAGTGTCATAGGTTCGATTCCAGAGGGCCCCAAAGTCCCGATTTTCCCCGTTTAAATGCATTGCTGTGATTTTCGGGAATTAAAAAAAAATACTTTCCGGATAGGTAGAGAAATAAAACTCAAGGTGCCTATACTTATGGTCTTGGACTTTCGAAAACATCAATGACTTTCACAAAACATATCCTGGGTTCGATGCTAGGACGATGCAAAGATCTGCCCTTTAAAATACATGGGAGTGGTTTTTCATTATTTTTTTTGATGCACTTCTCGAAATAATAGGAAGTTCGTGCTTAGCCGGAAAGTGTAAGGTAAGAATTGGTATTTTAAAAAAAATTTCATAAGACCGTACTATTCCTGGGTTCGATGCCAGAGCACATTAACATTTCTCTCCTAAGGAATATAAGGGAAAAGTAAGCCTTCGATTGAGGCAGTTGCAGCCAAAATATCTGCTTGAATTTTCGCACATAGTTAAAGATTAATATCTTCTATTATGTTGCATAGGAAGTTTTACCAGAAAGACCTTGGTTCGATGCCGGGCGGTAAATATGTCTCCCGTTTAAAATACAAAATGGGGATAGTATTTCATTATTTTTTTGATACACTTCTCGAAATGATAGGAAGTTCGTTCTTGGCTGGAAGATGTATGGATATAACTGGTTTAAGAAAACAGTTTTCAGAAGACTGAACTATTCCTGGGTTCGATGCCAGAGCACATTGACATTTCTCTCATAAGAAATATAAGGGAAAAGTAGGACGTCGTTTGAGGAAGTTGCAGATAATATTTCTGCTTGAATTTTCACAGATAGTTAGAGATGGTGATTTTCTATTGTGCTGCATAGTAAGTATCACCAGGAAGACCCGGGTTCGATGCCGGACGAATAAATTGCAGCGAATAATCAGAATATTTTCAATCCATTTATTTTTCTTTTGACCGCCTTCCCGATATGATGCCGACATGAAATTAGTGTTGTCGATCTGCTTGCAGTATGCAAGCTACATTTTACTCGTATATCTATTAAATATAGATGCTTCTCCGGATTCATTCAAGGATATAGATAGATAGATAGATAGATAGGATACTAATTCACAGCCTAAACCACAAGCGTCATTGACTTGAAATTTTTACGACGTATTGGCCATAACGTGTAACCGGCAGAAAAATTGCGATTTTGATCTTCAGTGTCATGGGTTCGATTCCAGAGGGCCCCAAAGTCGCGATTTTCTCCATAAGGATACATGGCGGGGATTTTCGAAAATTTTTTTTAGGCACTTCCCGGAAAAGTAGAGAATTGAAATTCAAGGGATCGCTAGAAGCCGTGCAACTCCAACGTAAATCAGAAAGACATCGCCAAATATGGTCCATGGTTCGATGCTAGGTCGGGGCAAAAATCGGCCGTTTAAAATGCATTGCGGCGATTTTGAAAATTTTTTTTGGATCCTTTCCCGATAACATGGATACTTGAAACTCGGCACGTCGATAGATATCATAAATATATTTCGTAATCAAATTTTACATGTTCGCTGATGGTCCTTGGTTCGATCCCAGAGGACCATTGGCACTTCTCAATGCATTCCTTACGGAGATAACGGAAACAAAATTTAGGTACTTCCCGGTATGCTATCGACTTCAAACTTTGCTAGATACAAGAAAAAGTCTTTACAAATCAAACTTTGCATTTACAGCTTACAATTTGTCCTGGGTTCGACACCAGGTGTCTCTGCAATCAGAAGTTGATCCGATTTTTAGGAATTATTTGGAAACCTTTCCCAATAATATAGAAATTTGAAATTCGGCATATAGATAGAGATCATAAATATCTTTCAGAAACATCTTTTAGATTTCCAATATCGTCCTTGGTTCGAATCCAGAGAGCCATTTACATTCGTGATAATTAGAACGTCTTTTGAGGCAGTTGTAGCCAATATTTCTGTTTGAATTTTCACACATGGTTAGAGATGATGATCTTCTATTGTGCTGCATAGTTAGTTCACCAGTAAGACCCGGGTTCGATGCCATACGGTGAAAATTTAGCGAATTTTAAGAAAAATTTCAATCCTTTTTTTTTCTTTTGAGGAGCGTTCCGATATGATGCCGATATGAAATTAGTATTGCCGATCTGCTTGCAGTATGCAAGCTACATTTTACTCGTATATATATATAGGTATATCCGGAGAAGCGTCTATATATAATAGATAGATAGGATACAAATTCACAGGCTAAACTACAAGCGTCATTGACTTGAAATTTTTATGACATATTGGCCATAACGTGAAACCCCCAGGAAAAAAGCGATTTTGAACCTCAGTGTCATGGGTTCGATTCCAGAGGGCCCCAAAGTCCAGATTTTTCCCATTTAAATGCATTGCGTTGATTTTCGGGATTTTTTAAAAAATACTTGCCGGATAGGTAGGGACTTAAAACTCAAGGAGCCTATATATATGGTCATGATCTATCGAAAACATAAATGAGTTTCACGGAAAATATCCTGGGTTCGATGCTAGGTCAAGGCAAAAATCGGCCGTTTAAAATGCATTGTGGCGATTTTTAAGATTTTTTTTTACCCTTTTCCGATGGCATAGAAACTTGAAATTCGGTATGAGGTTAGAAACCATAAAAATATATCATAATCTAATTTTACATATTCGCTGATGATACTTGGTTCGATCCCAGAGGGACATTTAAATTCCTTGATGCATTTCTTACGGAGATAACGGAAACAAATTTTAGGTAATTCCCGGCACGATATTGACTTCAAAATTTGCATATAGAAAGATCAAGTCCATGCAAATCAAACAGTGCATTCACAGCTATCAATGTGTCCTGGGTTCGACACCAGGTGTCTCTGCAATCCGAAGTTGATCGGTTTTTTAGGAATTATTTTGAAACCTTTGCCAATAATATAGAAACTTGAAACTCGGCATATAAATAGAGATTATACGTAACTTTCAGAAACATGTTTTATATTTCCAAGATCGTCCTTGGTTCGAATCCAGAGAGCCATTTAAATTCGTGAAAAGTAAAACTTAATTTGAGGCGGTTGCAGCCAATATTTCTGCTTGAATTTTCACACATAGTTAGAGATGGTGGTGTTTTATTGTGCTGCATAGTAAGTTCACAGTAAAAACCCGGGTTCGATGCCGGACGATGGAATTTCAGCGAATTTTAAGAAAAATTTCAATCCATTTTTTTCTTTTGATGGCCGTCCCGATATGATGCCGACATGAAAATAGTGTTGCCGATCTGCTTGCAGTATGCAAGCAACATTTTACTCGTATATATATAGGTATATCCGGAGAAACGTCTATATATAATAGATACGAGTAAAATGTAGCTTGCATACTGCAAGCAGATCGACAACACTAATTTCATAGCGGCATCATATCGGGACGGACATCAAAAGAAAAAAAAAAGGATTCAAAATATTCGTAGAATTCGCTGCAATTTAATCGCCTGGCAGCGAACCCCGGTCTTCCTGGCGTACTTACTATGCAGCAAAACAGAAGATAACCATATCAAACTATGTGTGAAAATTCAAACAAAACTATTAGGTGCAACTACCTCAAACGACGTCCTACTTTTCACATACACTCCTTATGTGAGAAATTATAATGTGCTCTGGCATCGAACCCAGGAACTGCATGGTCTTATCTATTTTTTTTCTTAAACAAAGTGTTAATATACATCTTCCATCTAAGCAAGAGCTCCCTTACATATCGATAAATGCATAAAAAAATTATGAAAAGATACCCCATAGTACTATATATGGGGGATATTTTTACCGCCCGGCATCGAACCCGGGTCTTTCAGGCAATACTTTCTATGCAGCACAACAGAAAAACACCATCTCTAACCGCGTATGCAAATTCAAGCAGAAATATTGGTTACAAATGCCTCAAATGACGTCCTACTTTTCCTTTATATTCCTTATGAGAGAAACGTTATTGTGCTTTGGCTTCGAACCCAGGAATAGTACGGTCTTATGAAAATTTTTTTCTAAAACTTATTCGTACCATACAGGGCTCCCGGATAGTCATGTGGACAGCGCGTTCGCCTTTGGTGAAAGCGGTACCGGGTTCGATTCACGGTGGGAGCCAATGTGCGAAATGACCTAAGCTGTCGAAGCACTTTTAACAATACTACTACTACCGTACCATACATCTTCCAGCCAAGCACGAACATCCTATCATTTCGATAAGTGCTTTTAAAAAAATAATGAAAAACGGCTCCCATGTATTTTAAAGGGCAGATCTTTGCATCGTCCTAGCATCGAACCCAGGATACTTTTTATGAAAGTCATTGATGTTTTCGAAAGTCCAAGACCATAAATATAGGCACCTTGAGTTTTAAATCTCTACCTATCCGGAAAGTATTTTTAAAAAATTCCCGAAAATCACGGCAATGCATTCAAACGGGAAAAATCGGGACTTTGGGGCCCTCTGGAATCGAACCTATGACACTGAGGATCAAAGTCGCTTTTTTCCTGGGGGTTTCACGTTATGGCCAATATGTCATAAAAATTTCAGATCAATGACGCTTGTAGTTTAGGCTGTGAATTTGTATCCTATCTATCTATCTATCTATATAGGTATATATATGAATGAATCCGGAGAAGCATCTATATCTATTACGAGTAAAATGTAGCTTGCATACTGCAAGCAGATCGGCAATACTAATTCCATATCGGCATAATATCGGGACGGTCCTCAAAATCAAAAAAAAAGGATTGAAATTTTTCTTAAAATTCGCTGACAATTCATCGTCTGGCATCTAACCCGGGTCTTTATTGTGAGCTTCTCTGCAGATAAAAAGAAGATCACCATCTCTAGCTATGTGTGAAAATTCAAGCAGAAATATTGGCTACAACTGCCTCAAAAGACGTTCTAATTTTCACGAATGTAAAGTGCTCTCTGGATTCGAACCAAGGACGATCTTAGAAATCTAAAACATGTTTCTGAAAGTTATTTATGATCTCTATCTATATGCCGAATTTCAAGTTTCTATATTATTGGGAAAGGTTTCAAAATAATTCCTAAAAATGGGATCAACTTCTGATTGCAGAGACGCCTGGTGTCGAACCCAGGACACATTGATAGCTGTGAATGCCCTTTTTGATTTCTAAGGATTTGCTATATTAACATGCAAAGTTTGAAGTCGTAAGCATGCCGGGAAGTGCCAAAATTTTGTTTCCGTTATCTCCGTAAGAAATGCATTGAGAAATGCAAATGGCCCTCTCGGATCGAACCAAGGACCATCAGCGAATATGTAAAATTTGATTATGAAGCATATTCATGATATCTATCCATATGCCGAGTTTCAAGTATCTATGTTATCGGGAAAGGATCCAAAAAAAATCTTCAAAATCGCCGCAATGCATTTTAAACGGCCGATTTTTGCCCCGACCTAGCATCGAACCTTGGACCATGTTCGGCGATGTCTTTTTTATTTTCATTGGATATTCACGGCATCTAGCGATCCCTCGAATTTCAACTCTCTACCTTTCCGAGAAGTGCCTCAAAAAAATTTTCGAAAATCTTCACCATATATCCTTATGGAGAAAATCGGGACTTTGGGGCCTTCTGGAATCGAACCCATGACACTGAGGTTCAAAGTTGGATTTTTTCTGGAGGTTACACGATATGGCCAATGTATCGTAAAAATTTCAAGTCAGTGGCACTTATGGAACATGCCTAGACTTTTGATGCCCTATGAATGAATGAATGAGTGAGTGTGTATATAGGTATATCCAGAGAAGCGTCTATATATAATAAGATAATAGATATATAGATGCTTCTCCGGATTCATTCATATATATACCCAGATACCCAGATACCCAGATACCCAGATACCCAGATAGGATACAAATTCACAGGCTAAACCAAAAGCGTCATTGACTTGAAATTTTTACGACGTTATGGCCATGACGTGTAACCTCCAGGAAAAAGCTGACTTTGAGCCTCGGTGTCATGGGTTCGATTCCAGAAGGCCCCAAAGTCGTGATTTTCCCCATAAGATTACATGGCAGGGATTTTCGAAAAATATTTTGAGGCACTTCCCGGAAAAGGAGAGAGTTGAAATTCGAGGGATCGCTAGAAGCCGTGCATATCCAACGAAAATAAAAAAGACATCACCGAATATGGTCCATGGTTCGATGCTACGTTGGGGCAAAAATCGGCCGTTTAAAATGCATTGCGGCGATTTTGAAGATTTTTTTTTGATTCTTTCCCGATAACATGGATACGTGAAACTCGGCACGTGGATAGATATCATAAATATATTTCATGATCGAATTTTACATGTTCGCTGATGGTCCTTGGTTCGATCCCAGGGGGCCATTTGCACTTCTCATTGCATTTCTTACGGAGATAACGGAAACAAAATTAAGGTACTTTTCGGCATGCTATCGACTTCAAATTTTGCGTGATAGAAGAACAGGTCTTTACAAATCAAACTGTGCAATCACAGCTTACAATATTTCCTGGGTTCGACACCAGGTGTCTCTGCAATTAGATGTTTATCCGATTTTTAGGAATTATTTTGAAACCTTTCCCAATAATAGATATTTGAAATTCCGCATGTAGATAAAAATCATAAATAACTTTCAGAAACATTTTTTAGTTTTCCAAGATCGTCCTTGGTTCGAATCCAGATAGCCATTTACTTTCGTGAAAATTAGAACGTCTTTTCAGGCAATTATAGCCAATATTTCTGCTTGAATTTTCACACGTAGTTACAGATGGTGTTCTTCTACTCTGCTGCATATTTATTTCACCAGTAAGACCCGGGTTCGATGCCAGACGATGAAATTTCAGCGAATTTTAAGAAAAATTTAAATCCTTTTTTTTTCTTTTTAGGACCGTCCCGATATGATGCCGATATGAAATTAGTACTGACGATCTGCTTGCAGTATGCAAGCTACATTTTACTCGTATATAATAGATGCTTCTCCGGATTCATTCATATATATAGATAGGTATATAGATAGATAGGATACAAATTCACAGCCTAAACCACAAGCGTGGTTGAGTTGAAATTTTTACGACGTATTGGCCATAACGTGTAACCGCCAGAAAAATTGCGATTTTGATCCTCAGTGTCATGGGTTCGATTCCAGAGGGCCCCAAAGTCCCGATTTTTCCCGTTTAAATGCATTGCTTTGATTTTCGGGAATTAAAAAAAAATACTTCCTGGATAGGCAGAGAATTAAAACTCAAGGAGCCTATGTATATGGTCCTGATCTATCAAAAACATAAATGACTTTTACGGAAAAAATCCTTGGTTCGATGCTAAGACGATGCAAAAATCAGCCGTTTAAAATACATTGAGGTAGTTTTTCATTATTTTTTTTCATGCACTTATCGAAATGATAGGAAATTCTTGGTTATACAGAAGATGTATATTAAGCATAGGTTTTTGAAAAAAATTTACATAAGACCGTACTGTTCCTGGGTTCGATGCCAGAGCACATTAAAATTTCTCTCATAAGGAATATAAGGGAAAAGTAGGACGTCGTTTGAGGCAGTTGCACCCATTATTTCTGCTTGAATTTTCACACATAGTTAGAGATAGTGATCTTCTATTATGTTGCATAGGAAGTATTACCAGAAAGATCTGGGTTCAAAGACAAGCGGTAAATATATCCCCCATTTAAAATACATTGAGGTAAAAAGACTGGAGGCTTTCCTGGTGAATAGCTTGGGTTAAAAGCTCTCGGGTTATCATCCAGAATGATCCTGGATGATAACCCGAGAGCTACATTGAGGTAGTTTTCATTATTTATTTTGATGCACTTATCGAAATAATAGGAGGTTCTTGCTTAGATAGAAGATGTATATTAAGACTCGGTTTAAGAAAAAAATAAGATAGTACCATGCTGTTCCTGGGTTCGATGCCAGAGCAGATTACAATTTCTCACATAAGGAATATATGTGAAAAGTAGGACGTCGTTTGAGGCAGTTGCAGCCAATATTATTGCTTGAATTTACACACATGGTTAGAGATGGTGATCTTCTCTTGTACTGCATAGTAAGTTCACCAGGAAGACCCAGGTTCGATGCCAGACAATTAAATTGCAGCGAATTTGAAGAATATTTTTAATCTTATTTTTTTTTTTTTGAGGACCGTCCAAATATGATGCCGATATGAAATTGGTATTGTCGATCTGCTTGCAGTATGCAAGCTACATTTTACTCGTATATAATAGATACGAGTAAAATGTTGCTTGCATACTGCAAGCAGATCGACAACACTAATTTCATATCGGCATTATATCGGGACGGTCCTCAAAAGAAAAAAAAAAGGATTAAATTTTTTCTTAAAATTCGCTGAAATTTCATCGTCTGGCATCGAACCCGGGTCTTACTGGTAAACCTACTATGAAACACAATAGAAGATCACCATCTCTAACTATGTGTGAAAATTCGAACAGAAATATTGGCTACAACTGCCTCAAAAGACGTTCTAATTTTCACGATTGTAAATGGCTCTCGGGACTCGAACCAAGGACGATCTTGGAAATCTAAAAAATGATTTTGAAAGTTATTTATGATCTCTATCTATATGCAGAATTTCAAGTTTCTATATTATTGGGAAAGGTTTCAAAATAATTCCTAAAAGTCGGATCAACTTCTGATTGCAGAGACACCTGGTGTCGAACCCAGGACATATTGTAAGCTGTGAATACACAGTTTGATTTATAAAGACTTGCTCTTTTATCATGCAAAGTTTGAAGTCGATAGAATATCCGGGAAGTACCTAAATTTTGTTTCCGTTATCTCCGTAAGAAATGCATTGAGAAGTGCAAATGGCCCTCTGGGATCGAACCAAGGACCATCAGCGAGTTCTAAAATTTTATTATAAAATATATTTATGATATGTATCCACGTGCCAAGTTTCAAGTTTCCCAGTCATCTGCAAGTAATTAAAAAAAATCTTAAAGATCGCTATGTAAATTAAGCGGGAGAATATTTGCCCTAGCCTAGCATCGAACCAAGGATAATCTTTGTAGATGTCTTAGTGGCTTCCTTTAGATATACACGGCATCTAGCGATCCCTCGAATTTCAACTCTCTCCTTTTCCGGGAAGTGCCTCAAAAAAATTTTCGAAAATCCCCGCCATTTAATCTTATGGGGAAAATCGCGACTTTGGGGCCTTCTGGAATCGAACCCATGACACCGAGCTTCAAGGTCGGCTTTTTCCTGGAGGTTACACGTCATGGCCAATGCGTCGTAAAAATTTCAAGTCGTTGGCTCTTGTGGAACATGGTTAGAATTTTGATCCCCTATATATCCTCCTCAGTCCTGATGTAGCATATATGCTACATGCGGTCTTTATTTATTTCTGGCGCTAGCATCGTTTGTAGCGTGAGGTAGCCGGGTGTATTATCTGCTCTACAGTGCGCGCTTCGTGATTTTGCTTCGTTTTTTGTTTCACGCTGCAATTGACAGGTGTCAGCACTAATTAGAAGAGACACGTGTTTTTACATTTCGCCATGGCAACAAGAATGGATGGTAATTATTGTGATTATCTTGTTTTATTAATTGTAATGTGCATATGATTGCTTATAAAACATTAATGAACGATGTGCATCTCAATGAAATGTTCAAAACAATAACTAATTAGTACTATATCATGTTGTTAATGAGGTAGCATATACTCTACATTCGGCAACCACCTATACTTTTCTACATTTTGGTCATGATATTTTCATAACATATTTCATATTATTAGATATTTTATTAACCGAATTTGTAATTTTTAATGCTGTTTTTACTCTTGATAATGAAGTTTAACATCAATATTCCTTATAATATTTTGTATTTCGATTGCAATATTTACTTACGTATTAATTATTTAGTAAAATTTAAATTAGGTTAAATTTTATGCATAAAATATTTCAGTCTTGATGAAAACGGATATTGTTGAAATGATCGACACTATCGACCCTAATTCATCCGATCTCGAGATAGATGTTGGGGAAGATGATGAAGAGGACCTTACAGTTCGCCCAATAACTCCAGTGTTCGACGAAAGTTCTTCAGAATCTGAAGACGATTCCATCCCTCTTGCTGAGATTCAGCGGAGGAGAATGGTTTGGAGACATAAAAACGAGTTAGTTGCTACTATTGTCTGTGAGAGTTATTGATGGAATTTGTTAGATAAGATTAAAAATATTGATTAGTATCTCTCTAATTTCTAGTTTCCAACCTAATGTTAGTTTCGGACAAGCTTCATCTTCTGCACCTGGATTATCTGGCGTGAAAAAGCCATTTGAATATTTTTCTAAGTATATTAAGCCCTGTATTTTTGAAGATATGGCCCATTACACCAATATTAGGTATGTAAAAGAAACTGGGAAGTCAATGGGCGTAACTGGAGTGGAAATTAGAAAATTCTGGGGAGTAAGTATAGTTGCAGCCCTCCTAGGGTTCCCCAGACTCAGGATGTGCTGGGAAAAAAGAACGAGGTATCCATTGATTGCAGACCATGTAAAACGAGATAGGTTTTATCTAATTCGCAATAATTTAAAGTTAGTAGACGATAATGCTGCCACTCCAGCAGAAAAACAAGACAGCTATTGGAAGGTACGCCCACTTCTGAAGGCTATCAGAGATGCTTGCCTAGAAAACACTCGAACGAAAAATGTATCGATTGACGAACAAATGGTCCCTTTCCATGGACATGTGAGGATGTGGCAGAAAATACTCTAATTCCTGAAAAACTGGATGTCGAAGGTAGAGTTGTGTTAAAACTCACAGATTCATTACCAGCTGGGTCATCCGTGTACATAGACCGTTATTTTACTTCTGTGGCTGTTCTTGAACAACTTTTGGAGGACAGGAGTACGCTGGCTAGTGGCACAATAATGATCAGTCGGTTGCCAAAATCAGTGCAGTTTAAAAGCGATGCTACTATGAGAAGAGAAGGTAGGGGGAGCTATGACCAAGTGGTAAGGCATGATGATAAGTTGGCTGTGCTAAAATGGTTTGATAACAAACCTATTTACTTGGCGTCCACTGAATACGGTGCCACACCAGTTGAGGAATGTAGACGTTGGTCTAAGAAGGACCAACAATAAGTTCAGGTTCCACGCCCAAACGTAGTAAAAAACTACAATATTAATATGGGAGGTGTGGATCTACTCGATCGAGTTCTTGGCAAATATGCCATGAGGGGTAGGACAAAGAAGTGGACAATTAGGGTTATTCACCATTTTTTTGACTTCGCAATTGCAGGAGCTTGGCTTGAGTATCGCCAAAGTGCTCGAGAAGAATGTTGGGCAAAGAAAGACATCCTGACTTATTACCAATTTAGGTTGGATATTGCAGAAAATTTAATTTATTTTGAGGAGGGGGAGAATCAGGAAGATGAAGATGATGACGGGGAAGATAAAGAAATGGAGGTTGATGATGGAATTCTAAAGTTACATCATCCTAGGATTCCAGCTGTTGTTCCACCAATTCAGGTCAGGAAGACTGAGGCCATGCATCTGCCAGAGATGATGAGTCAACATCAAAAGAGTAGATCTAGGTGTAGACTGCAAGGATGCAAAGGGTTTACTTTTGTCCGTTGTATAAAATGCAAAGTTTTCCTGTGTTTCATGGAAAAAAGAAACTGTTTTTTAACATTTCACAAAAAATAACAACAAAAAAGGCGTTATAACTTTTTAAAATTCTTTATATTATAGAAAAGGTTTAATAAATGTTTCATGTAAAGTATTTTGTACCTCTTTGTTATTTTCCTCTTAAAAACCTACCTATTATCGACGGCAGTAAGATCGTACCTACGCAAATAAATGTCCTGCTTGAGTCCTGATGTAGCATATATGCTACATGCTGTAAAATGTAAATGGGCTTAATCATAATTTATTTTTGCAATATTTTGCATAATTTAAACCTATAACTACTCAATAATCGAAAAAAAAATAAATAAAATTGTTCAATTAATTGTTAGGACTGAGGAGGATATATATAGGTATATCCGGAGAAGCGTCTATATATAATAGATATAGGGGATCAAAATTCTAACCATGTTCCACAGGTGCCAACGACTTGAAATTTTTACGACGTATTGGCCATAACGTGTAATCTCCAGGAAATAGCCGACTTTGAACCTCGGTGTCATGGGTTCGATTCCAGAAGGCCCCAAAGTCGTGATTTTCTCCATAAGGATACATGGCGGGGATTTTCCAAAATTTTTTTGGTGCACTTCCCGGAGAAGTAGAGAGTTGAAATTCGAGGGATCGCTAGAAGCCGTGCATATCCAACGAAAATCAAAATAAAATTGCCAAATACGGTCCAGGGTTCGAGGCTAGGTCGGGGCAAAAATCGGCCGTTTAAAATGCATTGCGGCGATTTTGAAGATTTTTTTTTGATCCTTTCCCGATAACATGGATACTTGAAACTCGGCACGTGGATAGATATAATATATATATTTCTTAATCAAATTTGACATGTTCGCTGATGGTCCTTGGTTCGATCCCAGAGGGCAATTTGCACTTCTCAATGCATTTCTTACGGAGATAACGGAAACAAAATTTAGGTACTTCCCGGCATGCTATCGACTTCAAACTTTGCATGATACAAGAGCAAGTCTTTACAAATCAAACTGTGCATTCACAGCTTACAATATGTCCTGGGTTCGACACCAGGTGTCTCTGCAATCAGAAGTTGATCCGATTTTTAGGAATTATTTTGAAACCTTTCCCAATAATATAGAAATTTGAAATTCAGCACATAGATAGAGATCATAAATAGCCTTCAGAACCATCTTTTAGATTTCCAAGATCGTCCTTTTTCGAATCCAGAGAGCCATTTACATTCGTGAAAATTAAAACGTCTTTTGAGGCAGTTGTAGCCAATTTTTCTGCTTGAATTTTCACAAATAGTTACAGATGGTGATCTTCTATTGTGCAGCATAGTAAGTTCACCAGTAAGACCCGGGTTCGATGCAGGACGATTAAATGTCAGCGAATTTTAAGAAAAATTTCAATCCTTTTTTTTTTCTTTTGAGGACCGTCCCGATTTGATGCCGATATGAAATTAGTATTGCCGATCTGCTTGCAGTATGCAAGCTACATTTTACTCGTATAGTATACTGATTCTTACAAAGACATGCTATACTAAACTGATATGATGTAATTTGATAACAAGTTGTCGCTTTTATCTTCTGAACCTGATGATTGCCAAGCTGTACCGAAATCGATAGTACTTAAATATGTATGTGGAAACATGTAAAAAGTTATTTCATTCCTACTTTTCTTAGATGAAAATTAAGATTTTAGTGATAAAACGTTCACTACATTCCTCTTGATTCGTCATTAGGCTGGGTATTCAATCGTTACGGTTCAGATAATTCTCAGATAAATAAATACACAACTACTCTTTCAAAGCTATTATCAAAGTCTAGGCCGCCTGAAATCTTTCAATGTATTTGGAATATATATTACAGAACCACCTTCTGTTGTTAATATCGTCCTTTGAGAATTCTATTGACGCTGCAAAACCTCTGTATCTTCAGATACATTTTAGGATCAAGTAAGATGATAAATGGTTTAGCGTAACAATCGATCTGAAAGACGTGAAAACCAAGAATCGCTAGAAAGAAAACAGACAAGATCATCAGAAGAAGAATAAATACAATTGATAAATATGTTACGCTTTCAAACTTACTACCAAAGTCAAGGCCGCCTGAAATCTTTTAAAGCATTTGAGGTATATTTTAGAATCACCTTTCTCTGCTGATGAAATCGTACTTTGAAGAATCTATTGACGATAGAAAATCTCATTTCTTTCGAGCCAATCATATTTCAGGGACAGATGGGGCGTCATATTTCGACGATCGTGTTACTGTCTCCTCCCCCAGTATTTTCCGTCCGTCAATTGGAGATTGTCTCTCCGGAGCAGTAGCACGTACTTCTAACGGAAAGAGGCCCATGTTTATTGCCTCTGTAAAGGGGAATTGGACTCTTCTCGGGGATCAGGAAAATCTTGCGTGAGATGTCGGCAATAGGTGGAATCCTCTCTTATACTCTAACGCGGAAATTGCGAGTTTGGGAAACTTTTTCCTTGCAAATGGATGCGATTTCACAGCTGTTGGCCTTGATGGTTAAGCTCCCCGGGAAAGTGGGTTTCCTTCCGAATCCTATGCGAAGGGAGATTTATGAATATATATAGAATTGCTCGGATAAAAAAGCTCAGGTAGATCCGAGAGTGATCTTAATTCATCCATTTTATTGCTTAAGTCTTCTTGGAAGAACTAATTTATTTTATTGCATAGATCTGTTACGTTTGAAAATTTTGCGTCTACGTAGAATTTAGTCTGGAGCACAATTTTCTGCAAAAAGTAGAACCGAGTCAATCAAGTTTAATACACGTATATAAATAAAGGAGTGCAACAGATTTAAGTGTGACTCTGATTATAAACCCTTTGGTGATTTTTTTTATCTTTAGCCTCCTTTATTTCGCACAAGATACTTTTAGAATCTTGCATCGCAATTGATCTAGGAATTAAGAAGACCCTGGAGAAAGTAATAAGAAATTCAGAAACACTTTCGGAACCATCAAAATACATAAATATGGAAGGTGATAAACTACAGAAGGATTTTTTATGTCAAATATTTACACTTTTGATATTAGAAGAGATGAGAAGCATGAAAATAAATAGATGTAATAAAAAGAGTAAGGCAACAGAATGGTGAATATAAATGATAAAAACAGCTTGATAAACTTACCGAGTAACTGAAGAAAGAAGAGAACGAAACGGAAGGATATTAAAAAAATGTCAATAATATAAGATTGCGTTCTACAATTTTTCTCATTCGATTTTAGATCCTTAATGTATTATTTGGTTAACACTTAACGAAACTTTAGCTGAGAAAAATAAATTATCTAAAGATACGAACATGCTTTGATAACTAGGCTACATTTTCCAAATGTAATCTGCTTTTGCCGTATTACAAGGTGACCGCTGATTAACTTAAGTAATTAATTCGTGAGATTATCCCTAGTTATCGTATAAATAACGTTTCCATGAATCAATTACAATGAACAAGTAAACGATACTATCTTAAAAGTTACGTGAGTTAAATTCTGTCAATATCAACATAGTATGAATATAGTCAGTTCTTCAACATATATCATATATCAATAATGGTCAATTCTTCAACAAGGCATTCTCATTGTATAATATCTTACATGTTCACTCATTTCCCTGTAATCGCCACTGCCTCGCTAAATTCAAACAGACATCAATCAAGATATCTATCTAGATATTTAAAGCGCTTCTCTATCCTCTTTAAAGCTGCAAATATTTAAACCTCTCAAATTACTTTCTTTATGGGCAAAGACGTGCCAAGCCCTTAGCCATTCGAAAATTTCAATTCCTCCAAGTAGGGATAAGTTTATCAATCCATTAATCTCCACGTCCTCGCTCGCACCCATTAAAATTCATCTTGTTCTGTTGCTATCTGCCAGCCCCCACCTTCGACCTCCCCCATTAACTCCCTCCCTCGCCTCGAGAGGGCAGCACCCATTCCCATCAGCGTCATCAGATAGGAAGATGACGAGAGTGATGGGGGGCCCTCTTACAATGGGGATATATGTCGACATCACACGTCTGGCTGGCTGCGTTGACAACTAGGACAGAGAATCGTTGTGAGAGACGATTCCCCCGAGTGGGGGAAGAAGTCGAAAACAAAGGGCAAGAAAAGGCTAGGAATGAGCAAGTAGTCCAGGGCTAATGAGGGCAAGTTTCCTATTGCTGATTGTTCGACGCTGTATCCTATACTTCTTGGTGCCGTTTTCTACTGCCCGCTGGTTTTGCGCAGATGTAATTTGATCTGCAATTTAGAAGAAAGTAATTCCTAACGAATATTTTTCAGGTTTTTCTTTACTTTTTACATTATTTTTTTTTGTTTTTATCTTTATTTTTATCTATTTTCTTTATTGCACTACTAGTCTTTCTAAATTTAACGTATTTATATTCAATCTTTTATTCTAGGTTTGTTCCTGAGGCTACTATTGTTCATATTTCAAACTGTTCTAACACCTCCCTTACTACCTCCAACTCCCTCCATGACCTGTTTACTTTCAAATATTTTGTTTCTTGTAAAACTACCCGCTCCGGAACTAACTATCTTTAATGTCCAATCCCTCGGACTAACTCTTACATGAAATCTTACTAAAATATATCATCTAATTTCTGAATCTGAATATATCATCTAATTTCTGAATTTTTAAGCTGTGCAGGCACCTGCCTGTACAGCTTAAAAATTCAACTTCGACCCAACCCTTTAAAGAAACATTATTTGATTATCTTCTGGTTACCACGGAATAATTCTAAAATCATAATACTGGATTATTTCTCTTTTGCATAATCTTTATGTGAGCAGAAAGTCTTCCGTTTTATTATGTTCTATTCATTATCTATTTTTTGTATAATCGTTATGTGAGCTAGCAATCTTTTGTACGCTATGTCTATTCTTGATCTATTTTCTTCTTTTGCATAATCTTTATGTGAGTAGATAATCTTTTCTAATATTTTTCCTGCTCTTATGGGATTTAAAAATCCCAGAACATAATAAAGTTTATTATTATTATTACAGTGTGTATTTTTCTGCAGAATTTTTATTTTGTTCCTATGTTCTGACTTAGTTATTTTCTGTAAATCCATAAGATATTCTTTGTAAAGGAGACCTCTCACAAATTCGAATTATTAGATTCTACAATCCGATGTTTTTTTAATCTCTTAGACTTTTTCTATCTTTCAATTTTCTTCGTTCTATTTTTTCATATTACAAATAGTCTTCTAAAGGTTTGCAAATGAGTTCGAACTATTTCTTTGTAATTCATTTCCACCGTATTTCATTTCATATAGTTAACTTACATTATTCGATTCCTCAGCAACCAGTGAAGCCAAACACGGGACAGTAAAGTTTCAATTTCACCATCAATATAAAAGTATGCATGTATCATACGACACAAAAATAATTCAATGAGATTAACATTAGCGTATTTTAATATCTGCAAGATTATCGGAAACGAACCATTACCGACTCTTAGATGATAGATATACAAGTATTACCGAGTGATAATGAGTTAGGTACGGAAGTACTTGAGGAATATTTCACATCGATCGATAAAATAAAAATCTAATCAGAAGAGAGATATTTATAGAGCGCAAATTTGGAAGGATTGCTTTTTTATCGAGTAGCAGCAGACGCTGGAAATCCATCTCCTAAGGGGCTTCGAGATGAGAAGCTGAAGAAGAATAGGGAAGATTAAGTGGACAGGCCAGATTATAAATGACTTAGCGTAACAATCGATCTGAGAGACAATGAAAGTAAGAATCGCAAGAAAGAAAACAGACAACATTATCTGAAGAAGAGAATAAACAGCAGATGTTTCATTATCTTCACCAGAGGGGAAAATAAGATGAAAAAACAAAGGGCTACATTGAAACGACATTAAAACACTATTCCTGAATTCTTAATCAAGCAAATTATTGTACATATATAATACACGATGTTACCTATTCGAGATGATATCTAAAAGAGATAATAAAAAACCTTATGTGGCCAACACACGACTTTCTCCATATTTATTGAAAACAGAAGCCTATGCCGGTGATGTATAAATAACTCCAAAACAACGAGTGTTACAGGACAATGTTTCATACAAAAGTTGTAGTAAAATACATTATCTATAACTTTGGTACATAATTGTATATACTTACATTGCATTCTGACAGAGGTATGTATGAAAAGCTTCAATTTCTGGATAAACATCAACTTCCGGTTAACCGTTATTCAGGAATAACTCCTAAATAATCAGTGTTACGAAAAAATGTTTCATACAAAAGTTGTAGTAAAGTACATTATCTATAACTTTTGTATGTAATTGTATATACCTAATTTGCATTCTGACGGAGATAATAAAGAAACATACTTTTGTTCCGGTTTAACCGGAACTTCCGGTATTCATATATTCGCCAAAAACTAATCAACTTTTGGCATTGTTAGGAAAATACTAAAAATGAAGTTTGAAAATGACCGGATAATTGCTTTTTAAGATAGAGCGCACACAAACGTTTTTAACACAGACAGACACGTTCGGGAAAATAGCGAAAATGAGCTCTATGGGTCCCAAAACATCTATTTCCGTCAAAATCTGGAGGTCGAATTTTTTTGCGAATACAATACTTTCTCTATACAACGCATAGGGAGAAAGTAAAAATATGGTTGTTATTAGTTTACTTCCATTATGCATCATTGCTATCAATCAATTAAAATCTACATCAGCACCATTGCTACTCATGAATTACAGTAATGTAAGTATGCTACGGAAATGGGTTTTCGATTCAATTTTGAAATAATGATTTTCAGGACATAAAGGCTTTTGTTATTCGTTCAAAGGAAGCTATTGGCTTTATTTATGAGTCTTCATCTCGGGGGGTTGGGCTATAACGGTTATGCTTTGATCCTCATATTACAAATTCATTTATCTAAATGTTAATTGAGGGAATTGAATTCATGAATGTAAAGAAACGGCGAGTTGTGCGAGCTAAACCACTCCTTTCAGGAATGTCCGTATCAACTGATCCCTTTACTTAATTTGCTTGCAAAGTGAGAAAGGGTTCTCTTAGTGGTAGAGACAGGCAAGTACGCACAAAACTCATAAAATTTATAAAAGATATTTATGAATAATGCAATGACTACTGTTAAACTAGGCGGAGATCGCATGATAGTTGAAACTAAAGTTTGAATTGGGAAACTAGAATAGACGTGTCTTCCTGGGTTACAATTGTAGCATATATCGTAATTCCCAATCAACTTTAAAATAATTGTATATAAAATTTTGGAACTTCAACTCACATGTTAATTTGATTTTTATAGATTTTTAATAATCACGCATTTTTTAAGTAGTAAAAAAGGTTACGGTCGTTTCTTAATAACTGGAAACTAATTATTATTTCTCTCTGTGATGATACTGTGTTTAACATTTTTTGAATATAGAGAACTTTAGCTACATATTTCCATCGGTAATTCGATATCCACTTCAATCGACCTCGCTTTTATATGCGATAGACTGATAAGGGAAATGAAGTCAGCCACCAAAGAGGATTACACTTTCTATGGTTTTCAATAATTTTGAGAGGGACCGCGTACAATAGACAGGCATATAAATAATTTTACTATGATACATGATAATGTATTATAATCTGACAAATCCGATCTTTAAATAATTTCCAACATTTAGATAATGGAGAATAGAATAATCCCAGTACCTTGATAATACCATCCGCAATTATTTTTGGTCTAGTTAATTTAAAAAGAACCAGAATAAATGTAATTTTATCGATAAATCATTTCGTCTACTAATCTCAAAATTTAGTCTAAAAGAAATCAAAAATAGTTCAGTTATTTAACTTAATCAAAAATATGACAATATAAATATATAAGATATGTGCACAAACAAAATAAAAATGTCACGATTATCTTTTAAGTGAAACATGGATATCAAATTATCAATTTCAAACTGAGACAAGATTTCCGAAATAGGTGCTAGCTCTGAAATTCAATTCAACCGCAGAGCATATAGTAAAGTTGAGCAATCTCACCAAAACAATTAAACTGAATGTCATTCATCATTGGTTGACGTTTCAAAGAATATTTAAGAGCGGAAATCTCGTTGTCCACACATGCATAATTAAAAAGACCCACCCAGAATAGTAACTCATAATTTATGAGTTTATTCATTTAATGAAGAGTAGCGAGAAAGACAGTGAACCTAAATTAAAGTGCACGGAGCACAATCAAGATATTTGATTACAGTGAATAGAGGAGTGAATAACTAAAGCGTGTAGGAATCTATTTAGATGCAAAAGAGATGGGGCATTGCTTCCTAAAGTAAATTAAATTCAGCGTGACAGAGTGGAAAAAAATATCATCAAACTGTCAGTCGGCACATATTGCTCTCTAGCCTCTTTTAAGCCAAACGTGTGACATTGAAGCACGTTTAACTTATTCCTACGTTTAATGTATTCCTAAATAATACGCAGATGATACGCATTATTAACACATGCGAGAATACAATAGCCATTTTCTTTCAAAAGCGTGCATAAACGTGTTATTTGGCACCTTTGTTCTCTTGATGCTGTTTAATCTCGGAATTCTGTTTTGTATTTTAATGAAAATAATGTTTTTCACGCTCAATTCCACACCGAGAAACGTAAACAGAACAACACGTTCTACACGGGGATTAATTTTCTCATTAATATCCAAATACACTGTCACGAAACAAAATTTTACTCTGGATAAAATCGCTATATTTACAGGCAAATTTGCAAAGAGTTGCGGAAAATGACTGGCAAAACTCTTTTGGGACATGAAATTGAATTCAGTCTGGTTGTGCTGCTTTTGAATCGAAACTTCGCTCTCATAAATTGGATAGTCATACATCCGTGGAGTTAGAGTTTGTATTGAAGAGAAATTTCAAAATAATTACGGTAATAATATCGGCGAGTCGAAAATAATGGAGAGCATAAATATAGTTAATTTACTCAGAACGGGATTTTTCATTTTTGGAATGAAAATGATTTTTTATTAATATTTTTCATAATTATATAGATTTAAAAATTACGATTTCATGTGGATTGCTATTTAATTGAAACAAAAGGTCTTAATTTTAAAACAACCAATTTTCACCCTCGATAAATCGATAAGAAAATTAAGCGTAGATTTGTAAAACTGAATTTGAAGAAACTGAGCACAAAAACTAAAGCTTAGGAATAGTGTAAAAGTAGAAAATCTAATACTGCTAATGAGAGCTGATGACGTAAACTATTTAAGCAAACTCGTATATACTTGAGAAATGTATACGTAAATCAAGAAATTTGTTTAATAAATCAATTCAAGAGAGATTGACTGTATGGAAATCCTTCCAATATGATAGTGTGAATGCTAAGAGAAAGATTTTCACTAATAAGAAAGCATCTACAACCGTTTGTGAAGCATGTACTTACATACAATGCTTTTCGCAAAAATATTATAAAATATACATAAAGGGTTACATTATCCCTTACATCATGTGCCTGATGATGACTATTTAGCCAAAACGGTATTTCTTTGTGATTAAATTGCGTGGAATTTGCAAATCATATCTCTACCTACATCATTTGGATGCTCAAATTCTGGCCGAATAAATAAATAATATCAATAAATGAAAGATACTTATTTTTCTATCATGTAACAAGAAGAAACACGTTAAATATCTTATACATTGGGCAGAAAGACCTCAAGGATTCTTAGTATAAACAAATAACAAACGTATTCTTAACTTACACCTAGCAATATTTTCCTAAAAATAAATCGAATTTATTAAAACTGTATCTCTAAACATTCCATCCCCTTAAATATTTTAATTACTCACTACGGTAGCGGAGCTGACATGCCTCAGGTGTTGGAAACTGCACGAATTACAATAATCGCCCAACACGTTATTCCTCAGCCCAAAATGTGCTATCTCTTGAGATATTGGGTGAGAATGAATCTGACGTCCGAGTGAGATTGGGTAGCGTATTGGGAAGAGAGGAGGAGCGAATTTTACACTTGGGAAGGATCTCTGCTCCGGAGGTCTCCTAATTCGTGCGTCTTGTTGCCGCTTGAGAGGACGATCGGCCAAAGGAAAGAACAGCAGAAGAGGGAGTGACGAGGAAGACATCGATATGTCGACGGTGATCGAGACTAGAAAGACCGACTTTTTTACTACTCTAACAATCTAGCGGATATTTATAAGATCAAGTCAACGGTCTTACAATTATCTTAAGTATTCATGTCCTCAGTATTTGTAATTTTATAAATATATTTTTAGCATTTTAAACATTTGTATTTATTTAATATATGTAGTTTTTTGTATTTGTATAGGTTAGGTTTTAAATTTTAAGGTATGCAAGGTTTTAAGGTGTGTATTTTAACATCTGTATGTTTGTATTTTGTTATTTGTATTGTTAACATTTCCATAGGTTAAATGGGATGGGAATTAAAAGCCTCAATTTCTCCTATTAAAGCCCATTATCTATATTTTTATCTATACTATTCACCAATAATACTCTTAGCAACACTAATATTTTTATTTTACTTTGGAACTATTAAATATGTGATAGCAAGTGTTACTATTAAAGATGGATGAAATACATATGCTGAATTACATTTTATTTAAACTTTAAATAAGTTACTTAGGTATATGTAGTACATGTAAGCTATGTAATATGTGACATATTAAAATATTTTCTGATGTAAAAGAGGTCAAACAGTAAATAAATGACGGCTTTATTTTGGTAAAATTGAGACTTTCTTGTCTCTATTTATATAAATAATTTATTTTTCTCCTATGCTCATTTATTTCTCTGGTTCTCATTTATGATAAGACATCCATTTTCAGGAGTGTTTTATTTCTTCCTTCATGATAAATTTAATGGCTCCAAAAGTTTAATTTTAGCCATGCATACGAAGCTATGTCAAAGGCGTTATTAATTAGAATAAATCAAATAAATTTGCCAAAGACTTTAAATCCAAGTTTTAAATTAATCTCTTGTTAAACTGTGATTCGATTAAAGTCTTAAACATTTGAAATTTTTTCGATGTTGCATATAAATAGGAGAGATAGTAAAGCATTTTTTATACGAACTTGAACTACATAAAAACCTCCAATTTGAGAGTGAGTGAGTGAGTTTGGTATAAGAATAGGAGATTGCTGGACCCTCCTGCTTTGTACTCTCAATCAATCCCTCTATTGGATCTTTAATTTATTCATTTATACAAATCCCCTAATTAAAATTGCGAGATTTTAGACAACATAGCTCTTGCTATCCGCAAATTTCAGACAGTCCTTATCATTTATCTTTATCTCTCTACGGTACATTTTTTTATTAGTAATTTATCGCATTATCGTGAAATTTAAAATTGTATCGTCCTTAATCGAGAATAGTTTGAAAGCTTTCATCCGCGGTTTATAACAGACCTCATTCGAATCGATTTTGCAATGAAAGAAATTGTCATTGCTTTAAGGATATTTTGACTTAAACAGCAAACTATTTCCAAATACAATTTCAAGAATACATCTGGAATTATTAAATTATAGCTCCCTTATATTACGCGAAAGGTCATTACAGAAATTTGACGTGTATTATTTCACATATCGCTAAATTTCCCTTGAAAATTTCTGAAGTATATTCATGACGACTTTATCAGCAAGTCCGCCAAATGCAGAGCTAATGAGATATTAATTGGTATTTCTGGTTAGGTTGAGAAATTTCTTCATCTACTCCAGAATAAACGTGTTTTTCGCGTTAAAATCTCTCCAATAATTTTTCTTTTCCCGCTGGATAACATTAAATCACCTTTCCTTTTGGCCAGTTACGAGACAGGGGAGAAGGCACTTCTGCAGACGATTGGCAGCTAAAGAGGCAGCAGCGGCAAGTCGATGTCAAAGCAGCCCGGCAAAGAGAATTCCATCGTTCCTTCGGGTCAAACCCGAGAATTTCCCGACAACTACGAATGGATGTCTAAGTGAATTGAGAAGGGAAACAAAAGGTCTCTCTCGGTGTTTTCCAATAATTCCTTCCCTCCCTCTCCCCCCTCCTCTTTCTTCTATCAGCATCTATTCTACTACACTATTTAGAGATAGAATAAAATTAGCAAACTATACAGGGTGTCTGAGTTAAACGTGTAATGTACTTTCATATAAAAAGGATGAAAAAGGTTCGCATGATACAAATGCTTATTTTAATTGCGCAGTGGAAATGAAAGAGAAAAAGTCTGCCGTATCCGGGGACCGAACTCGGGTCTCCCAATTGCCGGTCGGTTATTCTAACCACTAAGCTAAATTGCAGGTCGGTTATTCTAACCACTAAGCTACCACGCCAGCACAATCTTCACTATATTTCCAAGGGCCATTATGGAGGAGAACTACTTTCATATACTTATTGCTGTTGTAAATAAAATTCTCTTTCTTTATTCTAGTAATAAAAATTCTTTTCTCTCCTGATTCCTATCCCTATTTTGTGTTAATATCTACGTTTGATGTAATATTGACTATGTACTGGATTAATGATATTTATGCTTTAAAATATGTCTACCATTATTATTTTATGTTTTTATGTAAATGGTTGGCATTTATTTAAATGTAGATATTACTCTGTTTATTGTTTTATCCCATATATATTGCTATTGATAGTGTATTTATAAAATATATTCATGTTTCTTACCATCTTTTTAGTTATGACTATCGGTCGGTTTTAGTCTCAATCACGCCCGAATAAAGCCGTTTTATTATTATTATGATAATACAAAATGTAATAACTTGAGAGTTAAATAAGATATTTATTGGCGGTTTATTTCTACGGGTATGGTAACTCAAAATGTTTTTTTTACACATTTAACATACCTCTATTTGTGCAGCATTAGAGGTAGAAAGACATCTATTCTGCATTTCACTCTTTCTAAGTGTTTTGCAGCATTTCAGGTGTAATAACTACAGGAATTCGGTGGCGCAGTTCTGGTAGATCACGAACTGGTGTCTGGTACACTAAAATCTTGATAAAAACCCACATTAAAATAATTAAGTGGCCTCATATCTGAGTTTCTAGGGGGGAAGCAATTGATGGACTACCTCTCTCAATCAAGCGATCTGGAAACTCATTATCCAAGAAATCCCTCATATTTACTGCATAATGGCAAGGTGCGCCATCATCAAGCAAACGTAGAAAACACTTTGAGTTAACAAACTTTTAGAAGCAAACCGCTAATAAACATGTCAATTACTTCTCCAGTTATAACATTTTGTATCATTATATGTTCAACCCGGACACCATACACATATAAATTACATATATTTTAAATAAAAGGGTCAAAGAATGGAATAAGTTGCCTGAAGAGGTCTTCAAACTCTTAACGAAAAATAGAAAGAAGTTAAAAGTAGATGGTGTAGTTAATGTATTAATTGGATTGAATATTGTTATGTTTTGTATTATTTGGATATTTATAAACGTGACGATGAGAAAACGATGAAGTGACATTTAGGCCTGATAAGTAACATGCAGACAGTGAAATGTTGTTTTCATGTTAGAGGACATATGTGGAGTAGATATTTTAGTGGTGTTACCGGGAGAGATCTGTAAATTAGATCTTTTAGTTTGCGATGTTTGAGTATTGTATGTGGGTAGTGACTTAATTATAAAAATATTTGTTTGATTTGAATTATTCATAGACAATGGTTGGGGCTGCCATTGGAAGAAATTCTACTTGCAGCATATTTAATATTAAATATAAATAAACAAATAAATATCTCCATCAATCAATCAATAAAATAAATAAATAAACCAAATAAATAATTAAATCAATCGAATAAATAAATATTTCGGAAAAATCCGTTTGTCTTTTATCACGTACTTTTTTTAACGTTCCATATCAACCCACGCTCTTCGCAGTCGGGAGATCTTTCTGAGACTGAAAAACCCTTCACGGTCTTACGTATATTCCCTTCAAACGTCGCTTTTCATTCCTTGTTTCCCCGCGCAAAATATTTTCAGGGCCCCTTTTCGAGTTGATGAACGCATTTGTGTGTCGATGTTTTCTCTATGTTTGTTGAAAAATGTAGGTTAAGCGTGAGACGCGATTTTTTTAAGTTCCCATTTCTGTCGTCGCGAATTTGTTTTCCATCTTTGCCTATTTCTTTTGCGAAGCGCTCTTTAGATCCGAAAATATTTTCGCGCTTCGTTGTGTTTGAGGTAGCTGTTCCAGGCCGTTGACAAGGTTCTCAATTCTAGTTCGTTTGAGGAATACAATACGTAATTTCCTCGTTTTAAATTTTCCTCCGAAAAGTTAATCTTTGAAATGGGTTCACAATTAACCTTCTTTTCATATGAAATTTTGTGGTTCTCGCATTTGATGACTTTTATTTTCTATCGCTGAGATTATTACTAATTACGTAAGTAAAAAGAAACATCCGTGAAGTAAAATTCTGTGGGAACTATTTCTTGTATTTATTCCGTATTTATATTTGTAACTCCATTTTCTGTGTCGAAGGTAATTTCCATTTCCAAATTTTGAGCAAGTAAATTTAATCATTTATATGTTTTGAGTAAATTAGATTGTCGAGAAGTAATAATATCATTACCTGCTGATAGTTTCAGCTAGTCTTTCATTTACGTCTTTGAATGGCAGATCACTATATATGTCAGTTTCATGCACAACGGTTACTTTCAGTACATATCACTTTTCTCATAGATGTTATCAAAAGAGAGCTGGCAGAAGAATATCATGAAATACTTACTAGTAAGATTATGGATAGATATTTTAATAATCATACAGAAGACTTACATTAAGAGCTGATCCGTTAATTGCTAACCATCGCAAAAAATATCAGAAATAGATCACAAGTAACAATTATTTGATTTGATTTTGCATCGTGGAAGAGAACTATAAACGATATAGCCATCCTAATAGTTCAAATTAATGATGCAATATTTATCTTCTATAGTTTATTCTCCTATTTTATTTAGCTACAGTCTTCTTTCTTATAGTCCATCTTGTATATCCATATTGAATGATGAACTCACGAGATTGCTGGGTACAACTTAGGAAAGTCGGGATATAGACCGAAGAGAAATACTCATTTAGAGAGAGTTATCTACTGAGAAATATTAAGAGTGATAAATTATTATCAAAGGCTCAAGTGTGTAAACATAAATACATATTTACTAAGGTATCTCACGTAGCCACTCGCAGCTATGTGCATTACACACACTCCTGAAATATTCCGCATCATGCTAAAGCTTGCCAATGAGGTATCTTAATTAATAATTTTAATTTCATCCGGAACAAAATGAAGCAGGAAAATGTTTTGAAATTGTAAAAAGTGTTTCTTAAGGTAAAAATGAATATCTGGATCGTCTCATAAGCATATAAAAAAAACTATTTTCAAAGAGTATGGCATTTTAAAGTAAATGAGAAAATGAGGAAAAAATCCCGTAATAAAATCTCTCGTAGAACGAAAATAAAAGATGATCTTATAGGTAAATTGTAGCAGTATATATTTAGAATTTATCCATGGAAATGGGTTTTGCTTGAATTTCTGTGCTTTAAATTTCACTTTTTTCATAGCAATGACGTTTAATAACATTGGAATAAATTTATTTACATGAATGTTATAAGTATTATTATTATTACGTACTATTTAACGAATACAGTGTACAAGATGTGAAGTTCGGTCTTTTTTGCAGGTATTAATTTTACATTAACTTCTTGTTTAGGCTCAAATTTAAATGTGATTTAAGTCAATTTCCTTTTCATTAATCAAATTATTTTGTTAAACCGTGCGATGATGAAACCTGTGCTCTTTGAAGCTCAGTAACATACAGTTTGTTGCGGCTTAACTTTGTTGAATATGTGTCCAGTTACACGGTGAAAGTGAAGGCTACAGAGATACTTAATAAAATCAAATTTAACATTCTTGCGTTAATGAATACTAAATTTATAGAATGTCCAAATATGCATTGAGGGCTACAGCTTGGTAGTCCATTGTCTCCATAAAGAACAGGGAAAAACAGAATGTATCACCCAAGTAAGCTGACCGATGGGAAAGATAAGAATTCACCTTTTGTGAAACACGATTGAATTATACATAAGATTCAAGATGGAAAGCAGGGAGAACTTCTCTCGTAATATATACATCGCGTTTCATCCCTATTTCGCTTCTTCGCTACCCATATTATCCGCCGCATATTTTGCTAACTTATGACTCGAAGTTAATATTATACAACTCCTTTCTTGGGGACATGGTCACATCTGGCTTTAGGCAATCACCAAAAAGTTTTTCAATTTACGGTATGAAGAAGACAAATTTAATGCAAGCTTGGAATTCGGCCGAAAATCGTGACTTAGAAAAGTACTTTGACTTTATGAAGTCAGAGGGAGGAAGTTTAAGTTTCTGGGGAATCCAAATTCGGGTCAGGGAGATTCGACGAATTCATCTATGTTCTCGTTCCTGAAACAACGGATGAATTCCTTTCATACTTTTAAATCAGGTAACATAAACTTACTACAGAAAAATTTCAGGTACCATAAACTTACTTCGTGGAATTTTTTTCCGACAATATTTATGCCAATTAAAATAACTCTCAGTGAACTAAATTTTAAATTATGGAAATAAAGGGTGGAACTTCAGCAGGTTTACTTTTAAGCGCTGAAAATCAACCGCCAAATATCAAGGGCATCTTCACACGCACTTTCAGATAGCTCCAAAATATGATATTTAAATCAAATCTTTAAATCCAAGGTTAAACAAGGAATGGAAAATTGTGAAATGACTGAGACTCAAACCTAGGTATCCCACTTTCCGGGAAGGTGTTCTAACCACTAAACTACCATGCCACCCCCGCACGCGTTAAAGCGCACGCTTCCCCGTGCTAAATAAAATTTCATGTTCATGTTTAAAAATATTTTCGAATGAAAAATGTTTTCTATATTGATCCTAATGCAATTTTTCACTAATAGGGGAATGAACTTTGAAGAGAAAACAATAAAGACTCGTAAATATATTAAGCAGGAGTTGAAATTCTAAAGAAAAAGCTTCCTTGATACACCACCAGAATACCAGGAAAAAGAAAATATTTTCTGATACGAATCTATCAGGATGATATGATTTGAGGTTTTAAGAACCTTATAGTCGAAGAATATGCAGTAAGGTTATTAAAATCTATAGATGGAAAACCAATGGTGCATCTCATGGAAGTTAATGATATCTATTTAAAGAAGTCTCAGAAGTACCCTTGATGAACCAGCTGCAATACAACGTCGTCTTCTATTATACACTAGGTTCATGTACAATAAAATCCTCACTTAAGGATTAGCCTTGTACTCGATTTCTTAATTACTCATTCCTTCTTAAGAACAATTTGACATATTTGCCTTCATATTCCTCTCTGCCCCTTCCCATGAATACTAACTTCAATTCCTTCATTCAGAAATTTTCTTCTCTCAATCAGTATTATGCCCCCCTATTCCCTCTGCTGTAACTTAATTACTTCAATCCGAACTCTTCTTTCTCACCATCTGTATAATTTTTGCACTTGTTTACCTGTCAGCCTAAGTTAATTTTGCCATCCTATGCAACACTTAAATTTCAAAGACCTCCAAATTCGTCTTTTTCTCTCAGGGTCTACGTTTCACACTCGTAGAGTAAAAAACTCAACGCAAATGAATATGTTTTACCAATTCTTGACGGATTCACTTCTCAAGTACTTAAGTTGTTTCAGTCATTTAAATATAACAGGCTATACTAACTACTATAGTAAATGGGATCGTTATTTGATCCTAATGCAGTTGAAGGCCTACTGTATAAGTAAAATTTCTTGTATAATTACTTTTAAAAATTTCACTTGTAAGTACTGGTCGGTTCCGAAGTTTTAGCTCCTAAAAAGTTAATCTCTTATTTTATCGAAGTTTAACTTTTATGAATTTTTAAATTATAAAATGAAAGGAAGTAAAGGAGATGGCGTTGAATAGGGATCTGAATGCACCTGATCCTACCGAAAGGAAGAACATTTATGCTTGTATGTGTAAAATTTTAAAAATTCCGAGATGCAGAACTTAATTGACATTATTATTAAACTGTGGGAAAAAGTCTCAAAGGCTCATAAGTATCACCACTTATTGATAGAAATTATAAGTATTCTGGGAAAGTTGAGAATTCTTAAAATGTTAAAATCCAGACTATAATCGTGTATTATCTACAGAAATTGGGGCCCATATAGAAGGTAAAGAGATAATCGTCTTTTCTATTACTTATTATTTAAGTTATATGATTATTTAATTTCTAAAAAATTTGGTTCAACTATTGCGGATAATATCTCCTTATAAAATAAAGAAGGTAAGTAATGCATGTGTTAAATTATTTAAATTTAATACTTTATATATATATATATATATATATATATATATATAAGAGCTGAGTGGATACAATGATGGATGTATATTTAAACGATGCATATTTATTTAAAAAATGAAATTAAGGCCCGACATCTTAACGGGAGATTGCACTTGTTTCTTTATAAAAGCACTCCTGCATTTGAATACCATGAAGTACTATCTGCTAATATTTCTTTGTAAGCAGGAGGAAGGAAAGTCACCGATCGATTTCCCCAAATTTATGTGACTGTGAAAAGGGTCACAGGCTGAAAAAACGCAAGGACCACCGAGGGGTGGAAAAAACACTCCTTTTCACGTCCCTCCTTAATTCCTCGAGGTACGAAATGACATCGTAATAATGCACATTTTTTGGAATGTGTTACTCCAATAAAAATTATAAATGGAGTGGGCAAATCTCCATTTTCCCTGGAAATACAGCGCATTTCACGAATCCGTCGCAGATTTCAGATTCGCCACGGCCGCTCCATTATCCAAGTCCGCGTTGAGGCCTCCAGGGAGCATATTTCACTCTCTAGAATGCCTTCCCCGTCTCCTCACGCGAGGAGCGCTCCAAAAATGTCCTTCTTTAGGGGAGAAGAGGATCGAACGTAACCCCTCTTTCCTAACTCTCTTTCCCTGCTTTATATTTCGATGTTGCCTATGTCCAGAAGACGTGAAGTAAATACCATTAAGTGCGTTTGTATGGTATTTCGAAGTCTGATCATAACTCGTTTGATTAGGACCCGTATGGCCAACAAAAAGTTTGACGACATCAATTTGATCGACACCCGTATGACAGACAAGAAGTTTGACGACATCAATTTGATCGACACCCGTATGACCGACAAGAAGTTTGGTGACATCAATTTGATCGACACCCATATGACCGAAGATAGGTTTCCTTTCCTAAACTTTAAATTTCGATATTGTATATGTCCAGAGGACGTGACTTGCATACAATAGCGTGCGTTTGTGTGATAATCCTAAGTTTGATCAGCTCTTATTTGATCAACACTAGTTTAATCGACAATGATTTTTCATTTCCAAACATTAGATATCGATGCTCCATATGTCCATAGGACGTGAATCACATTCAATAACGTGTATCTGCGTGACATACCGACGTTCATTGGATCGAAACTCGTTTAATCACACTATTTTGATCGAAATAAGTTTCCCTTTCCAAACTTTACATTTAGATGTTTAATATGTTCATAGTACATGCTATAGTGTGCGTTCGCGTGGGATACCGACGTTTTACCTACGCTATTTGGAGCAACACCCGTTTAATCGACACTATCTTGGTCGACAATGAGATTTCCTTTCCAAGCTTTACATTTAGATGCTCAATATGTCCAGAGGACAAGAATTACATGCTATAGCATGCGCTCGCGTGAGATTCCGACGTTTTACCGACTCTCGTTTGTTAGAAATCCGCATGATTGATAATAGTTTCGGCAGCATTCACTTTCCCGACTCGACGAGGGCTCTAATGAACGGCAACTCATTTCAACGACCAACTTCAATCGATGAAATCTTTCGTGATTCAGCGTGCATTTATGTGACATTCCGTCGTCTGACCAATCCGATCAAATCGACACTCTTGTGGCCAGCAATATATTAGCCAAAATACAAGTGACCTACACTCACACGAGAGACACTCAATTTGGAAGACCTGTAAACGACAAATTATCCGAGATATTTATCGAAAATGTGTAAGGATTGATTGTAAATTTTAGTTACTACATTTTTTTCCACCATATCATGATGAATGAAATTTTTTGGTTTTCTTTTAGTACGGGGTAAAGAAAAGTGTATATTTTGTCTGCTTTTGTTACAGCCTTGTACATCGCTGTAATTATATGTAAGCTGCTGAGGTATGAATGATTGTGGATAATGGCATTGATTAAGGTCATTCAGATATAGTGCTAAGAAAAGTGTTACCTGTTAAGACAGTGTGCTTCACTTACATGGACATATTCCGCTTAGAGCATCCTAGCGCAGTTAGGAAATCAAATGGAAACTATCTCACCCTCAATTGCCTAGTAAGCCTCATTAACCTCTACTATATTACTTAGTAGCTAATGCTTGAGGGTCCAACCGGCTTTCGGAATGAAAACTTTACATATAGAAATATAACAAATGAATTTTCTTGGCGCTGTTGGGTTAATTATTAAACAGGTAATCAAATAGTCTGCAACACAACAGTCCGGGAGTAGCAGAGCTGTTAACTGAATCTCAGAGCGAAAGAGTTTAATGATAAAAATTGAGTAGTGCATTAGGTACATAAATGAGAGTGTAACATCTCCCATCATAGCTTATCTCCTTTCATACAGCCGTAGCTATTCATTTAATTGCCTTCAGGGGGAGTAGATTTATTAAAGGGGTCGCTTAGAGTAATATTTAAAGTATATTGAGTTATTCCCATTAACTTTTAAAATTAAAAATTTGGTGACGAATCCAGGGGCAATCATAGAAAAAAACTGTGCAAATAGCATTTAGTTTGAGCACCTTGCTATGCCTTAAGCCGATTGCTTTCATTCCAAAGTAATCATATGCACGCAATCGCTCTCTCTCGATTCGTATTTTAAAATTGGGTTAATGGTAGTTATCTGGGGTTATACCATTACTTTTTTTTAGGTAGATTATTAGAGCGTCTTCATCTTAATCCGGACCCTTAGCCCGCCTTCATAGCTCAGGAGCGCCCGGCCGCCACCGCAGACCATAAAAAAACTGACCGCGTGGAATACGATTTAAAAAGATAAAAAACAATTAAAATTAGCAACGATTTATTATATTCGTCGTCTCACTAGTCCAAAGAGATATACAAGTGTCTTTAGATCGACGTTTTACGATGAAAATTAAGATTTTTCGTGATTTTGCTAGAAATGACCCGCTGACGCACGGCAACGTTGCTCCGGGGATGGATAGGGTAGTGGGGAAGGATTTCTAGATTTCTATATTTATGCTATACGTGATTAGGGATCGAGCTCTAAAGTAATTGAGGGAACCATAAGTAATAATCACTTCGATTTTCGGGATTTTTTTACAATACGAGTGCCCAAACTCCGGCCCGTAGCTCAACCAGGCCCAAGTTACAATTCTACGACCCACGAAGCATTGTAAATTAATTTACCTTAACATTGTCATCAGATACCTTCGTGGAAGTACAGTTGAAATAATAATGATAATGATAAAATGACTTTATTTCAGGGGAGGTTGGGACTTATAAGGTTTCATCCTACATCCAACCCTAACTAATTCGATCCACAAAAGAAATTGTGGACAAAATAGGAGTCATAAACTAAAAAAAAATTAGGCTCATGTGTAAAACGAGAACAAGCAAAGCCTTTAACTCATAGGTTCCCAAACTTATTTTTCCCGTGGACTCCCTATCCTGTCTAATAATATAGTTCCCTGGTAATATGGTTTCAATTTCATTATATTATCTTTAAAATTAAAATGGGATCTTTGGCTTCCAAAAACTCTGAAACAAAAATTTTAAAAAAATATTGGACCCCCATATTTTCTCCTTGACATGGACCCCCTGTTAACCTATGTGGACAACTTAGGGAATTTATCTCTATATTGATGGCCTCCATGGTCCTACTTTCCACCACTTTGTAAGCTGAATATCTCCATGAGGACCATGGCGCTGGTTAGTGCCGCCGAGTCTGAGCCACCACTTGATTTCTTATAAAGCGAAAACCCCACTCCCATAGTATTCACCTCGTTTATTCCTCATCAAAATTATGCAGTAAGGATAAAAATGAGTCCATTATGCGGAAGATTAAATGTAGGAACCATTGCGGTAAAACAAGGCACACGACACCAGCGTAAACACAAGGAAATCAATCTCCACCTTACGCTATCCCCGGAACAAGAAAAAAAAACGTAAAACTCATTTACGCGAGATGACGGAAAAATCCCTTTTATAATAAGGATAAACAGTGAAAGATAACGGAGGAGTGTTCCTGGCGTGGGGTGGGGGCTGAGAATTAGGTGGTCGGGAGGAAATAAGCCATGCGGCGACTGTGACACAACCCCGACGTCGGCCACCTCTCCCTTGGCGCCATTCCAAAACGTTGTTGGGGATTAGCGTCCGGGAATTGCCGCTTCGATTTTGGGAACCGAATTTATTTTTCAAACCCCGCCATTTCCGAGAACTTATCGACGATCCGCAGAATGTAAACGACGACGACGGATTCTCCAAGCTGTTGCGGTCTTCCTTGGGAATGGTGCGATTTCGTGGAAACGTATCCATGGCAACCTGGGGTCGCTTTTCCAGTTATAAGGCCTGGAGCGGAATTCCGCGAACGGAAATATAACGAGTGGTTGGGGAGTGTTCATGCTTGTAGTACGATGGCCCATTTGTTTCCGTGAGCTCCTTTTCGCAGAAGAGCTAGATGAGTGATGAATTGTATCGTTCTAGGAAGCGTGTCGTTTGTAAACACGTTTGATGGGTTAGCTGCATCGCTCATGTGTGGGTGAAATAGGAAATGCATGCTCTACTTTTGCATGTAGTATATCTACGATACCTTAATGTTCCGTATTATTATTATCAAATGAATTGACAACCTGCGTTTTAATTTTATGATTTTATTATTTATCATATTATTATCTAATATATAGATGACTGTAAATATGATGTTTTAACCGCAACTAAGTAAAGATATTTATGTTCAACATGCTAGAAAAAGAAAATTTTTATTCCGCTGTTTATATTACCTGTAAATACCTTATGATAATGTCTTTCTCTTTTCCGTTATGTTACATCTCTCTTTTTTTTCAAAATTTTACACACATATTGAATGTTTTTTCATTCATTGATATATTTTTATATTCATTGATACAACTGAAGTACTTGAGAAGTAATAGTTCATTTCATTGTGAGTATTTTCTGTGATCTAAATTTTTAGAGTGTTTCTGATTTTCTCCAATAATACACATTTTTTATTTCCACATTTTCTCTCTATTTCTAATAAAATTCACAGAATCGGGCGAGATATGGTGGAAATCCAGCATCCAAAATGAAGGAGATAATTGGTACTTTTTCCACAATTTTGTGGAATTTGTACCAATTCTCTCATTCATTTTGCATCTCTATTTCTAGACTACTCGTTAAAAATCTATATGTATTATACAAGGTTTAAATGGAAGGTGGAAATTCATCAATTTTGCCCAACAAAGACGTGTGTATGTTAGTATGTATTACGCGGGACTGTCCCGTACCTCGCTGTCCTGCTTCGATTTCCCGTTAATGTTCTTTGGTACATACGTATACGCTCACACAGATACAATACAGGTCCGCATTAAGAAAAGGATATCTAGTTTTTAAATGTTGCTAATCCATCTTAAAACACTACATTTTAACCCATTTTTTTAAAGAATGAATAATGATAGCTTCAATTTTCATTTGCGATATTTCTCTGGTAATTTAGTAAATTTTACAAATCCCTGAATTGAAAATGATACGTTTCTTCATGAAAATCAAAAATTGAAAGAAATATCACAGGTAAATAACAAACATGAATGTTATTTCTTATTGTAGCAATAATCCATCACAAACTTATTGCCCTCTCCCTACTTTTACACTTAAATTTTTCTCTCATTTTATGGTAAGATTTTGATGCCATGTTTAGTATCATGGAGCGAACATGGAATTAAGAGTTTAATCTTATAACAGGAGTATGAATGTTTATTTATTTATTTATTTTCATATACCCCACAAACATCCATTTTCAGGACTTTTACAATGGTAGGTGTTAACAACAACAATCACACAAAACATTCCCTAATCAGAAAAATCCGACTAGCCGGGATTCGAACCCGGGACCGTGGGGCTAGAGCGATACCGTGCAAGCACGGTAACCATTTTACGGCATATCGAATTTCCGATGCATGAATGCCAAGTTCCAATTTCTTTTATTAGTGGAGGTTCCCATAGTTTGTCTCATACATTCGACATAACCTTGCAATTTATCATAACTTAGCTGGTAACCATTTGCAACATAAATAAACTCCAAAGCATCTCTTTTAATAGCTGAGATAAAAAATGGGTACGTTTTACATTTGAATAAAGACTCTTTTACAAAAGGATCAGCAACAAAATTGAACTGATTACTTACTCCTAATCCTATACGACTCATGCCAAATAAAACCAAGTAACTTTTACCTTTGGCTTACTATATTTCATGAAAATTTTACTCAAGATTTCATGCAAGGTTCTGTGAGATATATCTTATTAATTTTGTAAAATTTTCCCTCTAGTTAAAATATCAATTACCTTTTCGGCAAAAGGTTCGCCTTCAGTGAAGCTTATTGAGCCTTTCGATGAACTAAGAAGAAGATATTTTTATTCACAAGAATAAATTAACGTGAACGGATGGTTGTGTAAATATAGGTATCGTAGCTGAAAGTTCTCGAAAGTGATAAAAAATATAAACATCGTATTAAATTCTTCTACTGCCTATCTTTTATTTATTCTCCTGATACAAATCAAAAGTTTAATAAGATAACACTCAGTAATCGAACTTGTCTTTAGCTCACTACTCGAGCTCAACTGATTTAAAGATACATAAAATCTTAGTTATTCTCGTGTGAAAACATTGTTAACTGGCCGCGATATGTAATTTTAACCCAAATTTTTTTTAAATTCATATAACCCTTTAAAATGTAATAAAATTATTTGCCTTATAAACAAACAAGGATATACCTACAAGCAAACATGCATTGCTTATTATCCTGTATATTTAAAAATATATAGAGAAAAGAGACAAACCACTTGCGCTTACTTCAAAACTGCAATATAATACACCAAATATCTCAATATTTCTGAACATTTAGTATAGTGATCAAAATATTTTTACTTTCTCCCTATACGTAGTATAGAGAAAGTATTGTACGAGTATTCGCAAAAAAATTCGACCTCCAGATTTCGACGGTAATAGATGTTTTGGGGCTCGTTTTCGCTATTTTCCCGAACATGTCTGTCTGTGTGTCAGTGTGTCTGTCTGTGGTAAAAACGTTTGTGGGCGCTCTATCTTAAAAAGTAATTTTCCGATCATTTTCAAAATTCATATTCAGTATTTTCCTAACAATGCCAAGAGTTGGTTAGTTTTTGGTGAATATTACTAAACCGGAAGTTGCGGTTTATCCGGAACAAAATTTCGTTTCTTAAATATCTCTGTAAGAATGCAATGTAGTTACATACAATTAAGCACACAAGTTGTATATAATGTACTTTACTACAACTTTTGTATGAATTACTTTTTCGTAAAACTGATTGTTTAGGAGTTATTCTTCAATAATGGTTAACCGGAGGTTGTTGTTTATCCAGAAATGGAAGTTTTTCATAGATATCTCTGTCAGAATGCAATGTAGGTATATACATTTAATGCAAAAGTTATAGAAAATGTGTTTTACTACAACTTTTATATGAAATATTTTTTCCTAACACTGTTTGTTTAGGAGTTATCCTCCAATAATGGTTAACCGGAAGTTGTTGTTTACCCAGAAATGGAAGTTTTTCATACATATCTCTGTCAGAATGCAATGTAGGTATATACAATTATGTACCAAAGTTATATATAATGTATTTTACTACAACGTTTGTATGAATCATTTTCCTGTAACACTCGTTGTTTTGGAGTTATTTTTATATTACCGGCATAGGCTTCTGTTTTCAATAAGTATGGAGAGAGTCATGTGTTGGCCACATCAGATTTTTTAAACATAAATAAGTTTTTTCAGACTATTAATGCCAACAGACTGAATAGATAGTTGATTTCTTTTAGGAAAACCTCAAAGATGTAATTGGAATAATGATTCAATGATTTCCCTGAAACATTTCATTAACCAAAATTTACGATATTCTTGAATAATATTAATAAGGTTAACGAAATCACAAACAAAACATTGTTAAAATATTTTGAACAGTTTTAGATTTATACAAATAAATACATATCTTTGGGTCATATTGACCCCACGCGACTAATAACGGACTACGTGTACAGAGTGATTACATCATTATATGTTATCATACTTGTTAGCTCCTTCTTTTACATAAATATCCTAATTTTATTTACTACTTAACCCTTCCAATAAACAGGTCCAATCAATTAGCCTCCAATCCTCATCCTCCCTCTCTTATTTATCCTCCAAATACCCTCACTCCCCGTATATCCCTCTCCTTCCATTCGCTACTGCGTTTGAAGAGCGGGCTTAGAGTTCTTAATACTCAGCCGCACAATACATCATTTTAACTTTGAAGTTCGCAGAATTTATTGCCGCGATACGGAGTGAAAACTCTAAACGAGTAAAGGACTTTTTCCTTCGACATTTGAAGCGCTGCTAGCACTTCATCAGCTCCCAATTAAGCTCACGAGGGCCTCTTTCTGTCGCACTCCGATGGAGAAACGGCTGGAAAATTACTTTCCTTCCAATTGCGCAAGGAAATTCATAGCGGTAGTTAGTACACTGAATAAAAATTTAACCGAGCAATGAATTCATTTATTTTGCCTATATTTATTGCTTTTAAGCTCTCATTAAAACATTTTTTAACATCCATCAGGAAAAATTAAGCGTTCGTACTTCTTTTTTACTTTAAAAAAAATATAAAATAAAACGCAATTTTATAATCAAACGTAAATATAAAAATATTTGTAATGAGGAAAGAATTATTAACAATTTAATATTTTTATGACTCCAAATTCACCTAATTATACTTCTCGATGACTTTAATTGTATTAATTTGTAATTATAATTATCTACTACTCGAATTTCCCATCATGATTCAAAACATTTTTATAAGGGGAATATTTGTACAGCGAGACCACTGAATGCACTAATTTCCTATTCGTATCACTTCTTTTTTGTTTTTGTATTCTGTTAAAATAATTAAAAAATTAACCATTTATAATTTAATTTTATTACTAAAAATTCACCTAATTGTTCTATCTTGATGGCTTGAAATGGATGTGAGCTTAAATATTTACTACTCAAATTTCTCATCATGTTGGGAAACATTTTCTTATGGAAACGTTATTGCAGCGAGACCACTAAATTAGCCAATTCCCTATTTTTATAGCTTACTTCATATTGTGCCTTTCAAATATCATAAAATGATCCGTGTTTTTAATGCATTACTCGCTTTTTTAATTCTCTATTTTGATGAATACGGAAAACTCCATCAAAGGAATTTCGTAAACATTTCCATTTCTTCCCACTCATTATTGATGGTCGTGGAGGAAATATTTTAATTAACATGATCCAATTATTTCGTTAATTTTGTCGTAATTTACATCAATTCCGGTCATTAATTCGTAAAACATATCCTATATAAAGCGAAGTTCTAGAATATTTTGGTTGTTTTCCATAATTTCATCTTTTTGCTATATTACTGTTAAACTCCGCAAAGTTAGCAAACAAATTGCGATATATAAGTATATTAATATTACGTAAGATACGTTAACCTTAGTTATTGGCATAACATAGACACTGTGTGTGTAAAATTTTATCTGCGTGTTATACGCGTATACTAATTTTTAAATAAGCTTTAATGAATAAATGGAAGCAAATTCTTTTTACCCATCTCATCATGTTTTTTCAATAAAATTGTAATAAATCTATTTTTTATTAGCTGCATAAATGTAACTATAGGAATTAACATATTGATCCACGATAAAAAGTTTGGAGCTCGGATCCATTTATTAGATTTAGTATTTTCACAAAAATTTCTCCTTGAAATCATGGTGCTTATTATGGAATCTATTATTATTATTATCTAGGAATTTAAGAAATTTAGTACCTTGGGAATAAGGAATATTCAGAAATATAACGTACGTTATCTTGTTCTCATGATCATGTTTTTACTGGGGCGATTGGTTGTATTCCTCGCAATTAAATTTATTACGTTAAATGTTCCCAAAAGGAATAGAAGAATGTATTGATCACAACAGACATTTTTGATGGATATGATTTTTGAAAATATCTCGGTGAAATTTTAAACCCTCGAACCTGTATCACCCACCATCATTATTCAAAAAAGGAAATTTATTTCAATTAACATTTTCGACATGTTTACCTATATATATGCCTATTACTCACGATAATATGATTGATAAAAATCAGCCCATTTTTCAATTAAAACATGAGTTGGATATTAAAAAGTTTTGAAACAGCAATGCCAAATTTAATTAGTATATAAATGAATTCACATCAGCGTGAATGTTTGAAAAAAAAATTCGTGGTTCAATTCGCATTAAGAGTTATATTGATGGAAAAAAGTAAAATCAAATGCATTTAATTAAAGTTTGACTTCGTTTGTAACCTATTAATTACGTAAAATGAAAATTTTAATGAGAAAAAATAAAGCGTGCACCAGAAATAATTCAATCAGTTTAATAGAAATTAATCGTGCAGTGTAAATTTACACCAAAGTAATATAATTCCTGCGTTGTATGTTTTTATTAAATATTGATCTTTACACTTTATTCGGTGATCTAAGTGTTCATGAGCGAAAGGTCTCTTTTAAAATGAGTTTTAGCAGAATTATTTAATTGAATCTGGATTCGTTTTTCCTGAGCTTCGTTTCGATGGTTTGGCCGCATTTTCGAGAATCAGAGCCATCCATACATGTTGAAGTGCTTAAACTGATGAATAGGAAAGTTGTCATGTATTTACCGAACTGTATAATTTTAAATTCAATATTCAATGAAAGTCATTCGTCTGGGTAATTCTGAATTCTTAAGTTACCATTGCGGTTGTATACCGGCAAATGAAGACCAATTGGACCTGAATCATATTTATTAGCAGGAGTTTAAATAAAACTTGGTGCTATTACCAAAAAGCAGTCACTTTTTAATATGAATGCAATCAAAGCAATAACTGCCATCTAGTAAATAGAGATGCTTAGGTGTTAACCTAACAGTTACGTCAGGGATTAGCAGTTCTAGACATCCTTGAAATTATTCAAATACTTGACATGATTGGAATTCAAGTGTCACTTAAAATGTAGGATTCTAATAAAAAATGTATGAATTTTGTTCACCAAATCCATAGAGGTAAATTTTATGGTTGTTTAAATTTATTGGTAAAAGATACATGAATAGTTTAGCAAAACCGAAACTCAAATCACGATTTTATACTCATCAGGTGGCTGCGTGGACTAGAAACTGTAAGATGTTGGTTCTAATCTCGCCCCTGTCAGATTTTTTATATCTAATTTCCTCAATATTTTTTTCTATTAGCACACCTTTTACACAAAATCACCCAACTACTCTTCTATATACTATATATATGTATGGAAAATAAATATTTAAAGTTAATAAAAATATAAATATTATAATTCGTCACGAGATAAAAAAATATTTAAAAAATCATAGATAATGAATTACAAAATATAAATAAATAACCACTATTAAACAAATAATAAATAAAAATTAATACAAGTAACTGGTCGCAGCCAGTAATAAATTAAAAATAAAAATATATATGCATTTGAGTACCCGCCGACAAACCATATTTGATTTGGCAGGACTCAAATGGGTAAATTGTATTTCTCTAATAAATCTATATTTATATGTAGTGCATATATATCTACTGAATAATTATTTAAAAATAAATGTATTTTCTTTATTTTTAGTCTTGTCTGTTTCGCTTTTTGTTTATAATTTTAAATTGTGTTAAATTGCATCATATATAGTACTGCAGTTAAGCGAATTATACAATATTGTAAATAAATCTTAAAAACAATAAATGTAAAATAGAAAAAAAAACTTAAAATAATGGGAAACTAAATAAATATATTGTGAAATTATATTTCATAGCGAAATAGAAACAAGTGATGAATAATAAACAAATGAAATATAATAAATCGTAAGCGAATTATAGATAATGAATAAGAATTGATAAATTAATTATTAAGAATCAATAATTAACAAATGATGGATAGTAATTAATAAGCAGATTATATATAGTAAATTATAAAGAAATGATAGTTAATAAGTAACTGAGTAAGTAATTACCAATATTCAAAATACCATCATAGATTGATATCCACCTACGTGGTAATTACTTACTCATTTACAACCATCAGCGGAAATTCTCTTGTTAATAAGTAAATATTAAATAACAATAAAAATAGAATAAATAAATCACAACTAATAACAAATGAGTAATTATTCATTCCACCTCAAGCGCCATTTCGCGTGCATCCTATAATGACCATAAAATGGCGTCTCTCCAAAAACAGTCCTCATTGACTGCGCTCTCTTTTCCTCCATTATAATCATTAGGGTCGGCGGGGGGCAGCGTTTCTTCGCAACATTTCCTCCGTAAATAAATATTCCAAAAGCCGCATTAATGCGACATTAACGACTCGCGTTCGAGAGCTTTCCAATGGCCTTTCATCGCGAGAACGGAGACCGTGGGAGTGATTGCGTCGATTGTGAGATTCGGTAACATTCGTAGACTACTTCTTTTTCTACGGCTTCGTTTTCAATTCCTCTCCCTAATCACCTTTCGCCTTTTTCTTCCTTTCGCCATTATGCACTCCTCCAGACACCGAACTCAACACTAATTCTCCTTTCTTTCCAGGTCACAAAACCCGCCTCTCCCCTCCACCGCCTTTCACTCATTTTCTCTTCCCGAAGCTCTTTTCAGTCCTTTTTATAAAGAAACTCGTGTTTTTCTCGTCACCGCCCAAAACCGTCGAATCCGATGCGTATCGGGAGAGCACTAACAATCCGACGAATTTACCCCGACATCGGGTAAACAAACGGGGAATGAAATTCCCTATTCGTATCGTTTCCTTAATGCCTTTCGCCTTTTTAAATAAACACTCTATTTGAACTGGTGTTTTACTTAATGAATTGAAAATGAAAATTGAAACGGAATGAGTTTTTAGGAATTATAATGATCCCCAAGTAGTTTTACCTCCTAAATTACTTGGATCTCACTCGTAAGTACTAATTAGCTTTCACCTTTTTAAATATACAAGTACAGTATCTTTGAACTGGTATTTAAATTAACGATTGAAAACGGAAACTGGGATTGAATGAGTTTTTTCGGAATGAAAATAATCCCAATAATAATAATAATAAGTAGTTGCTTCTGTAAAATTACTCTTATGTTCCTCGTCGGTACTTTTCAGGAACATTACATGGCCATTCCATTTAGCAACTCTGGTTTGCTTTGAAATGTATTTCTTATGGAAAAATTGTCGTATAAAATAACAGGCTGAAGTACCTTACGTAACAATATGGGTCCTTGCCAAAGAAGCGAAGGCATTTTTGACTAGAGGTCTTGGTAAAGTAATCAGGAGAATGCGGAATATTTTTCTACAGAATATATGTGGGTGGTTAAAGTGAACCTTAATATAAGGGGGAGATAAACGTGTGGAGCCCTTCGATGATTGTAAAGGTAATAGAGAGTGTATCGGATAGTGTAAATCAGAGTGTATGGGGAAAAACAAAAGCATATGGACAAATTCTTTTATTTGGGATAGCAAATGTAAAGCTAAAGTTAGTAAAAGGATTGTTTGGCCAAATAGGCCTTCATAAGGCGAAAAGAATTGATGACTTGAGGTCTTGATAAAGGAATCAAGAAAATATACGTGAGATCTTCGGTACGGAGTTTTTTCTTATATAGGTGTGAAACGTGGATCTGAAGAAAAGTGGAAGATTAATGCATAGATTGAGTAATATATGGACTTCAAGATAAGGGTGTATTAAAAAAATTAAGTTTTACTGATAGGAAAATAAACGCGGAGGTGCTTGAGATGCTTGGAGAGAAGTGGGTTTTAATTTTAGTAATTAAAAATCAACTAAGGAAATGGGTGGTTCAAACATGGAAAGGAGAGGGGCTGTAACGGAGGTGGAAGAAAGTAGAATGCAAGGTAAAATTCTGAAGGCAAAAGATATTAAGTGACAAAATTGGTGTAGTATTCTACCAAGAAACGAAGAAAATTGCGATAAATAGGAATGTTTAATACACATGATCGTAAACACTTGTATATGCAATCATATGTTTAGATATTTAAGATTAATAATAAGAGTAACTTTTAAGAAATTTAAGATTTCAATCTGTATTTCACTCCAGCAGATATAACTATTTTCAGTTTTTTTTCTCGGTTTGATGATGTTTACCGAATTCATTTCAAATATCATGATAGTATTTACGATATTTTAAACAAATCCGAAATTGACGAACTTCACTTCGGCATATATAATGATAATACAGTTCTATTTTCAATTCCATACACGAATTTCCACTTCTTCGCAAAATATAGGAGGAGATAATTTCCAAAAATAATTTTAAATACCGTGAAAGTATTATTAACAATTTTAACTTAGTCTTCGAACCGAATACGTGCACTTTAATTTCCAGTAAATATACGAACCGTCTCTCATTTCACTCACCATAAATCACGAAACCAAGCGACATAAAACTCGCAAACGCCACCTGACGTTCAACATTTTTTCCTCGGAATAATTTACGCATTATCCATGTAAATCACAGCTCGCGCTACGTCAGATTAACGCTCGTGAATAATTCTGCACTGCGCCCCTCCGAGTTCACCGTGGTTTCCTGCGCGTTGAATTCAATTAACAGATTCTTCGGGCGTGTGTACTGAATAACACTCGCCTTTTGAAAAATTAGAACTCATCACGCCAAATAAGGCAGGGGGTCGCGGGTGTGAAATACGCGCTCAAATTAAATCTCCTGCGAGTCTTACTCGCTCTACACACTTGTCTCCGTTGAAATTCGCATGCGAAGTGTTTCGGCGCGAGTTCATTAACGGGCATGACGTGCCAATTGAGTAACGCGTCTACGCAGACAGAAGGGCCCTCCGCTACATTTACAATATATCATTTTCATTCCTGCAAACGACACGCCTCACAATGCACAATTATCGCAGGCGCGCTTTAATACGGGACATGGGGATCGTTTTTAGTGAGAGGAACATTTTCAACTTTCTCCGGCAATTACTGGCATTTGTTTCTTCCCCTTTTCCCTCTCCCTGCCTCCAACTTTCTCCTCTCTCTTATTCATTATCTTCCTCTAATTCTCTTTCTCATTCCGATGATAGGACTGCCTGAGCCAAACAAGGCACGGTATTCATGTTATATCCGGTCTACAATAATAAATATTCTATTTGTAAAAGATTCAGCCCGAATGATACAAACATGTACCTCATATCTTTCACCATTAATTAACAATTTATTCAGAGGGAAACGAGATTTACAGGGCAACGTGAGGAGTGTGGTAGGTTACCCATACTATCCATCAAGAACAGAATTACTTTGAAAGAGTAAGGTACACGTAAGCTCAGAACAATGACTGTATATAACGCGTTCCATAAAATTCAGTAAAGAGGGATAAAAATGAATGTTACAATTCAGAGTCATTAATAACTCAGTAGCTTTCATATTATCATATTGATGAATAAAACTCACAAAAGGAAATAAAAGATACATTCTCCTCTTTCCAATTTCAAAGATAAGGGAAGATTTAATTCAATGCATTTTAATTCTATAATGTAGACTTTGCAAAATCCCACACACAAACCAAGGGTACATGACTAGTTAACTCGTCATCATTAAGCGATCAACGGAATAGTCCGATTTTGCTATATACGTTATCCACTAAATAGTTTATTTACGTTATCTACAACATCGTTAATGAGAATAAGAACCCAAATAAACCATAGTGAACTTTGGAATACCTTGAGAAATATAGTATTATCTTATACTTCGGCTCTGATTCTAATAGTAGAAATAGTTATTCTGCTTTAAATCCAGGTGAAACTTATTATTTAAAAAAATCGCTTTCTTTTAAATATAGACAAAATGACAGGCGAAGGACTGAATTCGGCATAGTTGAGCCTGGAAAGTCCTATATTCTATTTTTGGGATCAGTATAAGATAAAATTAGGTACTAACGATTTTATTGCTAATGAATCAATCAATGTGTCTGGAATATTTTTTTCTATATCTTGCATTGAATCCTTTATTGCTTTTATTTCCACATGGTGTCAAATTTGCTGAGGAATATTTTTCTAATGTCCATGTAGATTAACGCGAGTTATACGTTAGTGTGAAAACTTACTTCAAAAAATTGAGCGGAACTGATGTCTCACGGTGGAACTTATAACTTTCGAAACGTAAACAGGAAGTGTTTAAAATGTGTGATAGAAATTATATTTAGAGATATCTAAACAGTGTCAAACATAACTTGAGTTCAATTGCTATCTTTCTTCATTAGAATTGGTTGAAATTTCGAGACTTACTATTTTACTAAGATTGAAGATAGTAACTAATTTAATACTACAAGGGAGTCAATTGCGGAAACATTCTTAATAGTAAGAGTGGTTTTGTGAAACTAAAATTTGTTCAATAGAAACTTGATATTTGTCCCAACTATCGCATGGCAATATTGCAGCAACAGTTATGCAATAATAGATTATAGATAGGTAGATAATAACTTATTTAGACACCAATCTAGCAAAATTCTAACTTGTTTCTATAGATATACACTTATAATTCAATACTATCACAGTGAATCAGTTTAATAAATTATAATATGTATAACAATTTAAAACGTTCTGTAAAACACATAGATTTATTAGTACAAAATGATAATGACTTTTTGGATTTTCAGGGATTTGTGTAAACGTCTAACGGTCAATAGATGATGACATAATAGCTACCCGAACAACCATTAATGCAATTAAAACTCTATTTCTATGAGAAAAACACTTAAAATTTTTACGGATGTCCCTACTCTCAAATATATTACCTGACATAATAAATCTCGATTGTGACATAACAAACTCCTGTGTCTTTGCACCTAGCTTCTTCCGCTTTCCTAAATCCGAAAATTGTGTCCCCAAGAGATTCTTTACATTCAAGCTACCTTTCTAACTTGCAGACATGATTTATATCTCCTCTTCTTTTATTATTGCGGAGGTGAACCCCATTCTTTCATGTATTAAATCTTCGGGTTTAATTCATAAATTTCGTTTCCTTTAGCAGAGAGGTTCATATTAATCTTCCTTCTTTCCTGCTCCGTAAAAATAACTTCTATATGAGATTTATGTATTTCATCCTGGGTTGTTTGTCGCCGGTAACCTATCTCCTTTTAGATGGTGGATATTGTAAGGTAGATACTTCTAAATATGTTTATATTAAAATAATAGCATGCATCTTTTGTAATATGTTGGTTAAAGATAGATAATCACGTATTTATGACATAAAATCAGCTTTACTCATTTCATTTTTACGTGGTAATGATAACATTGAGCTAAGAATTGAACTTCGGCTATAAGACTTTCAGAATACCTATAAGATAGAGCACTGTTTTCTTTTAAAGCTGCTATACTCCAGTGACAAGCTTTCGAATTTCCAATGCCCTGCGACAGTAAAAACACAAAACTTATTTAGGGAAAAGCAAGAGGGAAGGAAAGACACACGTGTTTTTTTAAGTGTAATGTATAAGATTTGCTAGGAGCAGAACATACTTAGGATCAGTATCTAAAAATTAATACAGAGTAACGTCAGCTCGAGAAACCTCTATAAATGAGCAAAAAATACTTCAATAACCACGTGAAGACTCCGTTCGAATACTGTTTTATCACTCACAACATTCCCAAGGAAAAACGGAGATGAAAAAATTCTGAAAAGATCGGGACTCAAACCTGGACCTCCCGATTAAGTCCGGTAAGTCAATCAGTCAGTTACTCTACCAATTCAGCTATTTTGCCAGAACACTTTTCGTGCTGATACATCTTTCACCTTTCCTTTCAGTCAAAACATTACAACCACGAAAGCATGTGTAAATGAGCATAAATAAAGTATAATTTACTTGTAAAAGGGGAAATATCCTCAAATATGAAAAAAATTCCTAATTACTGAATATATATGTATTTAAAATCTCCCATATGAATTTTATGATATTTATATATGTGCATTTTATATTTATATGCAATAGAAGACTACCGGGGTGGGGCGCAGCGAATTCATATGGGAGCTCTTTATTAAAACGCGCATCGGAATCTTCCACCCATATCAGTGTGGTCAAAAGGGCTCAGCGACATGCATATTCAAAGAATCTATTTAGAATTTAACTTACAGCCCGAACAATGAAGCCCTCCAGAGTATGAGAAAGGCGCCCTTAAGAGCAGAATTTCGCTCCAACAAAGTCCTTTCTTATGACCATCTTTCTCCCCGCTTCCTCCTTCTTTCTTTTCCTCTCGCTTTTAGCACACCTTTCCCGTAATCCTGCTCGCTACACTGGCTCCAAACACAGGCCCCTCCTCTGGGCCCGCCCCCTTCCGGCCCCTACTATCGAACGCCTCACTCCGCAATGGGCCCACATTGATTCTCCCGTGGAGGGGGAAGGGTATACAGTGGGGAGAGGGTATTGGGAAGGACGTGGGGAAAACAAGAAGAAGAAGGATGAGATTGAAAGATTGGGAGGAAAGTGAGACGCGATAGGAGATGATGAGAGGGAGATAGGCTACAATATACTTCAAATTAACCGATCTCCAATGAATTGGGTTTGATAAACAAAAGGGTGCTGGATTTAGACTTGGCAATGCACCTCATACGACATCGTTGTATATATCAAAAAATGCACGAATTGACTTTGTTATTACTTTCTATATATTGTATCCACACTTTATTCTTACTACTATTAAATAACGGAAATAGTTGAGCAACCGTTAAACGATATTTAACATTAAGAATTGATTAATTATGTATGGAATTAGATTGAATAGTATAAGAAGGTATATAAGCAACGAAATGACAGGGAATTCATCTATTAGTATAACACTTAAAACCAATTTCCTTTTTAACTTAGAATAAATCGTCACTAAATACCAAAACCATCAATGATATCCCTATATTATTTACTTTAATTCATTGATGGTTTTGATATTTAGTGATAATTTATTCTATTACTTTGCCATCAGCGGTAAACCTTCATTTTTAACTTAGAATTGTCGATTGCATCGCATTTAAATGTATAATATTTACAAGCCAATTAGTTTAGTACCTAAATTCTGATACATCCATGTATCTAATTGTCTATGTTATTTGTAATTTTTACTATGTACTGTGTGTATTGCATGGATCATGTTTGTATTGTAAACTTTCATTTGTGTTTGTATTATTATGCATACGTTAATTTTTATCTGGATATTTCCTTACATAATTATTGCGTATAGTTGTGAATTTTTTTCTACGTTTTTCCTTAATATTTTTATTTTTGTGTACTATCATGTATATTGACAATACTTATTGCAGCGTAAACTTGACTATGCTTATTGATCATCTAAATGCATTCACTTATTGGTAGTGTATTTATATATTTGTCATGTTTCTACTCATCTTTTAGTTATTACTATCCGTAGGTTTGATCAGGTATTTCATACCCTTCCTCCTCATGGGTATCTTCCTTCCTTATTTTTTTCAAAGAATCTCTGAAATGTACCATGTCCATAATTTTTCTCATTTTTTACTTTCTCTCCCTATCACAGCGCTTTATTATCCCTATCACTTTAAATCAATTTTTGTAAGATACATAACGATGAATCTGTTGGAATATGAGACTTTTAGTCGTAACTTCGACCAAATAAGGACTTATTACTCTAATCATTTAGCGAATCATTCAAAGTTTAAATCATCAAACTCTTCGTATTGGTTCGTATCAAGAAAAGAACCAAGAACGAAGTGAAGAGATGTTTAGGATAAAAAGAGGAATTTTCTCTAATCTGAGTGCATAGTCAGCTGGAAGAAGGACGAGAGTGAAGCAAGGAAAGGCAAGTGAAACGAAGTGGACACGGTAGGAGATACATAGGGAACAATGTACTCCAAATTGGCCGATCTCGAATGAATTGGGCCTGAAAAACAAAAGAACGGTAAATTGGGCGAGACATTCAAAGTTCAAATCATCTCCTTCTCCGAATCGGTTGTTAGACTTGTCTTGATTGATGAAACGAATAAATGAGTTTCGAAGATTTCTATAGCTTACGAATTTAATTTGTTAACCTTAATTCTATGTTTAGCTGAATGGTCTTGTTTGTTGACGCAATATCCAGATATACAAAAGTATTGAGAGGGGTGATATAGTAAGAAGAGAATAAAGAATGTGGAGAAGGGAATTTTTGTACAGTCCTGGCCAAAATTAACGCAGCACCGGCCGTAAGGATCGCTAAGGAGGTACTGCGTTAATTTTAGCCAGGAGTGTACATATAAGGGGAGTTCTCTCTTAACAGGGAGCACAGTCTATTGCAAACCAATCCAGCCCAATTATCGAGTTTCCAATACTTGGTGAGATTTTTGTGATTATTTGTTTCCAAGTTCCATATTTTTCATCATGTTTTATCTCAACGTAAACTCTGCTGGGATTAAATAATTAAGTTCGTCATTTATCATATGGGAATAACTCATGGTATTCGGATATTTAAAGAATTCTTCGTTGTCCGCTATCTTGGAGAATTAATTTCGTATACGAAAATGAGAGTTTTCCGATAACGCAATTCTAGGAAACATAAATATTAAAATAAATAGAATATCGGTTATTCTATCATATAACTAGTACCACGTGATAAATGAAGTAATATCGCGTACTAATTCTTTCAGGCAGATGTTGGCGCACGACTTCATGATACCGTGATTTATATAACTAAATTAAATGTAGATCATATTATGGATTTAGGTTTGCCATACTCATTTTTTACGTTATAGTAAGATAATAATTATAAAAATATGTTTTGAATATAAATACGATAACTGCGAGATAGTCCCATTGTTATCGAGACAATGTTTGCAACAAATGAGAAAATATTAGGCTGAATTTAATTTTGCATAGATTTTAGTGCATTCCTGCAAAATAATCCTATAATATTTTACAACCATTTTCACATTAAATATAATAATGCGTCATAATGTTTTAGACAGCATTCATTTATGATTCGTTATTTTAAATTCTAGTAGTATTAGTATTATTAATGGTCCTTAGATCGTTTAGGTGATTTTTCACATGGGCTCCCACCAGGAATCGAACCCGAGACAGATTTTACGAAGGCCCAACGCGCTATCCACATGGATATCCGGAACCCTATATCTAAAATTCTAATGGATGTAAACTATGATAATCTCTTTGGGGTGAGCACAGCATCTTTCAAGTTATTCATTTTACGACAGAGAATAGGAGGAACATAACCATATTGAAGGAAATTGCTGGAAATAAATGGAAACGGCACTTTTGAGGAAGAGGCAGCATGAATAAAAGAGAATAATGGAAAATGGGATTGATTTAAAAATACTGTAGAAGGGATAACTTTGAGGAGGGAGATTACTGGAGAAGTATTAGGTTTTACAAAAGAGAGAGGAAAAGATACGAGTGCGAGGAAAGAGGACGGCAGGGAAAAGCTGCGTGTGTGAGAAGGAGGAGGATGAGAAAGGATTAGGGGGGCAAAGGGAGAGTTAGAGGGGTTTTAGAGACCGCAGATGTGGGTGAAACAGGAAACGGATGGTGTGGGTTGAGAGAGGCAGATCGCCGGGACTGATGAAAGATGTAATGGTGACGGAAAGCTCTCGAGAAGAGATGAGGTTGAGATGAAAAGGAGTAGTGGAGGCAAATTGTAGATAAAGCTAAGGAAACCGAGATGAATGTAGAATAAGCATTCATGTGGACGGATGCACAACCACGCATGGATGAGAGTGAGAGAGATTCAAGAGCTGAGAGATGATTCGAATTAATACGTGTTGGTCAAAACCGGCGGAATGTAAGCGCGTCTACATCTAATCAATGGTGCATACGGTTCGGTGGCGGTTCGATGATGGTCAGCCTTTAGAACAGACGGCTAGTCGAACGTCAGCTGGTAGACAAGACATCTTATAGAAGGACACATAGCCGAAAGACTATTCGGTGGAAGCCTAGAAGGTGACAGTATTATGCTGGTAGATATTTTTAGCAATGAAGTTATATTTAGTTCTCAAATGTAAGTCATTACAGTATATATGGACATAAGTTAATCTTTGGAAAAGACGGCTAGTCGACTGTCAGCAGGTCTACAGGAAGTCTCGCCGAAGGTTAAATAGTCGAAAAGGCTATTCGGTGGGAATATTGTAGGTGACAATGTTAAGCAGGTAGACATTTTTAGCAGTGAAGTTACAATTACTTGTCGAAATTATTTCTCTACGGATTATATGTACTCTTAGTGCTAAGAATATGATTAAGAAAATATAGTCCCCAAAAATCAAAATTCTTACGTATTATATCAAATAATTTGTTTAGCTGACTAATTAAATTACTTCGTCTTCTTAATAACTGCATCCGATTCATTTTTGACCTTCGGAAAGATGTTCATATCTCCAATTACCGCCGTCAGTTGAAGTGGTTAAGACCAGATATCAGGAGAAAATACATGCTTGGTTCATTTTTGTTTACAGTTTTTCATGATCTTCAACCGCAGTATATCTATGACATGTTTACCTACAAATATTCTGTTTTCTGTAAAATTACCCGCTCCGGCCCTAACTATCTTCTATCCCCAATCCCTCGGACTAACACCTACCTAAAATCTTTTTTAATTTCGTCATCTAATTTCTGGAACAACCTGCCTTTACACATTAAAAATTCCACCTCTGCACAATCATTTAAAGAAAAACTGTTTAATTATCTTTATGTTTCTACAGAATTACTCTTATTACCATAATATTGGCATATTTTTTTCTCTTTATTCTTTTTTGTATTATTTTTTGTAAGCAGCCTATCTTTTGTATTCGACCTATTGTTTGTAATTTGTATTATTTATTTTTATGTGAGCAGATAGAATTTGTATATTTTTTTTCTGCTCTTATGGGACTCATAATCCCAGAGCAAAATAAATTTAATATTAATATTATTATTTTTATTTTTAATAATAACTGACTTAATAGATAAATCGATAATTGTGATTCTACCTCATCTAAATTATAGCATAGCTAAAAATACCAGATAAATATCATTTTGACATTAAATTTCCACTATTTAATTTCAATTCTCCTGGGCTGACAGTAACCGAGTTGCCTTATCGCCTATAAGATCGCAATAAAGCAATGTTTAGCCAATTTTGATGTTGATGTAACAACTCTAAACAACATGAACTCAATAATTCTATCAATTCATAAACACAATTAAATGCTCAAGTGACCTGTATTCTGCTGTGCCCTCTCGAATGGGAGGTCGTAGCTTTCTCTCACAAGTATTCTTACTGCTTATAAGCTTTAATAACTTAACAAAATTCATTTTTTTAAAGCTGAATCATCAGAAATTCTACTTCTTAGTAAGCTTCGGGATTGGGTTAATTTTTAATCGTTTTTCAGTAATCTTTTTAAGAGGCAAAATACTGATTTCCAAGAAAAACTAAGAAAATGAGTAAATAAAAATTTATATAAATCGTAAATAGCTCATTAATAACAAATTTTGCATCCGTTTTGGTAGCAAAAAACTTTTACTGGAGCCATGGCAGAATCAAAACTTCAATTTCTTTCTGTAATTATATATCAAAGCTTTTTAAGGATCAATGTCTGTTATTTTTTATATTCTAGGGTAACCTTTGAAGAGTTTAAAAATCTTGAAACTGTTTTAGACCCTCTTCTTTGTTGGTAATCCCCTCAAGCTGGGATTTTATATAGTTACGAAGTTGCAAACTTTTGAGTTGTTAAGCTTTATCTCACACCCTACTCTTTCCTTTTTTCACTAATTCTATTGAACAATCACAATTATATACAAAGCTAGGTGAAAGAGAAGCCCAATAGGATTTTACCTCGCTAAATATAGACGCAATTTATATAAGTTCTTTTTAAAAACAATTATGAAAATTGTATGCCCAAATGTTTTGGATGTATGCTGGTAAAACTTCTCCTAAGTATATTTATCACCTAAAGTTGTTTCACCCAAGATATATTTTAACCAATGGGGATTTAATCAGACTCTGTAAACTACCTGGCCTTGAATTTAGGACTGTTTGAAGGATAATAAATTCCCCATTATCTGGACGGCAGGGGAAATTAAAAATGACATTATTCAAAGAATCAAAGTTATTTCAAATATCACTTCAGACATATTAACACAAATTTCTCCGAATAAATACTGAAATGTGGTGATATATTCCAGTAGGTAAAACCCTTTTGGTGAACCGACTTTTGGATGGAAAATCCTTTCGGGAAAAGTATATAGCAAACACCAATATCGTCCTAAGGTATGCACCGAAATAAGCTGAAGCTGGGGTTGTGGAAAGAAGAATGAGGTACGAGTGTAAGAAGACGTCTAATTATGCCTAGTTTTAATTGGAGAAATTGAACACCTTTCAGATTTGTAAATGCTCTAAATGATAAAACAAGGGAATTTGAAATTAAAATTAACGTAAGAAAAGAAAAAAGTGATGTCCACTAAGGGAAAGAAGGCTAAGTTAACGATAAGGGTGGATGGGGAAAAACTAGAGCAGGTGGATAAATTTTAATCCTTGGGAAGTACTCTTTCTTGAGACGGAAGATGTAAAAATGATGTTCGGAAAAGAAAAAGAAGAAGAAGAAGAAAGAAGACCGGCCTTGGTGGCCGAGTGGATAGCATGCCATCTAAGCTATCGCTCCTACCCCAAGGTTCGAATCCCGGCTGAGTCGGATTTTTCCGATTCAGGGAAAGGTCGTGTGTGTTCGTTGTTGCTGTTGCCTCGGTGAAGCACCTCCTGAAAAGTTCAGTAGAGCTTAGGGGGACTTCACCGGTGAAGGGCAACAGCAGGTAAGCAATTAAAAAAAAAAATAGTCTTGGCCAAGGAAACCTTTATTAAACGGAGAGAATTGATGACCAAAGGTCTTGACAAATGAATCAGGAAAAGATTAGTGTAATACTTGGTTTGGAGCGCCTTGCTTTATGGGTGTGAAACGTGGACTTTAAGAAAGGAGAAGGTCAAACGTTTAGAGGCCTTCGAAATGTGGGTATGGCGTGGAAAGGAAAAAGTTAGCAGGGTTGAAAGGAAAAATACTCATTGGTGCTGGAGGTGGTTGGGAAGGAGAGAGAGGGCTTTAATTGAAAAGACCAATTATCAACAAAAGAAATGGGTGGGTCATATATTGAGGGGAGAGGAATAGGTGAAGACTGTAACTGAAGGTAGAATTCAGGTGAAAAAACAGAGGGGAAGATAAAGACAGAAGATGTTGGATGACGTAAGAGGTAGGGTTAACTATAAAGGAATGGAGATGACGCTTAATTGGGATTTTTGAGCGTACATGATCCTACAGAAAGGTAGAACACTCACTAAATGAACCCCCTTCTTTAAGTCACGCCCGTATTTACACTTTCTGAAATATGGGAGAAGGAACTGTTTAATCTCAATTTTGCCTAATAAAGATATTTGCATGTATAAATTTATTTCCGAATTTGCTGAAAGGAAAGATGCCTCTTGAACGGAAGGGAAGAAACGATCATGCGAATCAGACCACTAGCAGTTCACGCATTCAGAACAAGGCAACATTTCAAGTACTTAGAAAGCAAGACGTGGACTACAAAACTATGAGGACATTTGCTAGGCTTTAAAAAATCTGATGACGAACCAAAGAGGGACAAAACGGCTGAAAAGAAAGGCAAAAGAAATAGCTGGAAGAAGACTGCGTTAAAAATAACATATTTTGATGGGGAAGAGGAGAAGGGGATGGGAAAATAAAAGGCGAAAATGTGTGTGGGAGAGGGATATGACATATCAACGGAAGAATGTTCGAGGCTATGATGGCGACATTAATTTTACGGGAGTCGTAAGAATGCTTTACATCGATGATGTTAAAAGCCATCGAGGCAATATCACGGAGGCATAACGGGGAGTAGGGGCGATAAAAGTATTTTTTGGTCGCGATAAACACCACTTCTCTTGCGGTCTTACGCCCTGAATAAAAAGGACGATGATTTCCTCTCACTTAAAGTGTTTATATAAGAGAGATATTAGGGGAGAAGGGCGATTACTTCGAGGAGCGATTGGAGAGACACATATTGGAAATCTGCGCGATCATACACGCAAATATTTTTTCCTTCACTTTTTACTCCTCTTTGAGAAACGCTTGATTCTTTTGGTGCAAAAAACTAGGGAAAATAAGATGTCATTGTCAACTGCTATTGGCTTTTTACGATTTACCTTTTTTCCGTTATATACGCATATATGTACCTTTTATCACACCTTGGTGAATGAAATAGTTAGAATTTGTATTTTGGCCCTGAAAAAGAATATTTATCTTTCATTTACCCAAGTATTCTTGCAGTCTTACTAATGGAGATGATAATATGAAAAGCATGTGTGAGTGAATGATGCTAAATAATTGCTTTCATTTTGGTTAATCCTTATTAAAGGCCCTGAAAAGTGTTATTGTTATGGTCAAATAACTGTGTCGAAGAGGATTCTTTCTAAGTAGGAAATTATGGCTAGATGGAAAAAGCGAAGAGAAATTATCTCATACCTCATCTTGCTTACTAATCCTCAATCAATGCGTATGCAGTACTTCTATCGCTTTAATTACAATTTTTTCGTGTTATATTTAAAAAGGCATGCAAAACTATCGTACGAAATACCTCCATAGCTAACTTTTATAGCTCTAAACAGTTTTACAACGTGTTAGTTCACAAGAAATTACAGCCACACACAATGAGTAATGTAAGAAAAAATTTCATAGAAAAACTATTGTGAACATAAATATCGTTTAACTTCAAATATGCAAAAACTATGATAAAATACACGCAATACCGTAAAACGCAGTTATTGATTATTTATGTTGAAAAAGATTTGGTCTGATAAAAGTCGTGATTAATGTTGTAAATAAAATTCCAACAAGAAAAAATAAAATATCTTTAAAAAGGAGTATGGATTTAAATATTTTAACTAAGAAATTCCTTACTATGTTACTAATCTTAGTAGGGATGAAATCTTTCTGATCAAAATTTGCCTAAATTTTCTCTCCTACGGAAAAGCAATATACTGGAATAAGAGAAAACAGCGGAACGATTTATATTTCTCTTTATGATTTTCTAGGCCTCTTCTATTCCGTGATATATCCGAGAAGCTATGCCTTGGAATAGATATCCGAAAGATCAACAAGTAGTCCTCTACGGAGTAAAGAAGCCCACTCTCGTTTCCACAGAGCAAACTTAATTCTCCATAAAATGTTAGCTACAATGCGAAAATTACTAGCATCGGTGAACGAAAAGGATGTGTTACATAAAGTGAACTAAAATGAGTGTACATCAAAATTACGTGGTGGCAAAGGGATTGTATAAAAATAGAGCGTGTAACGAAAACTCTCGTAACTAAATTGGACATTTTTTTACATGAAAACTAAAATTATAAATAATGAAAAATGCAAGAACATATGTCACAAAAATTATCATCAGTAATAAAAGAAACGAATAACTCAAATCTTGAAAGATTTTCAATCAAATTTAAACAACGATGCTCAAGCTTATTGAAAGATGAAGAAGGGGAGTTTTTTCAGGGACCATGGTCATACAGATCTCGATAAATGAATGTCCTTGCTTAGTTCTTGAGTGTATAGCGGCATGTAAGCGAAAATATATGTATTCGTAGACTAAAAAAATTCAAGAAACTGAAAATGTTGTAAATATGATGTGGTTAAGGCATAACTTTACGTGACACTAAAATTTGATTCAAGCTAAAAAATGTATCTCGTAAGATTTTAACAACTTAATGAAAAGGTTGGATTGGAGAAGAAACTTCTCATCTTAAACTTGCATGATATTAACTTCACGCTCCTTTATCCTTAGCACTGTTAATTAAATATGTATCATAACCTGCAATGCTTTTACGTTGGCCTATTATTTCAGCTAAATTTAGCACTGAGAGTGAAGTACATACTTTATACTTTTGAGTAAAGATTTCTTAATTTCAAAAGGTATTTCAGAATCATTGAAGGAAAGAATTTTTATCAATCAGCGATTTTTTTGAGATTATGAATTCGTTTTTTATGTATTGGACGCCAGAACACCATTAAGTTTGAATAATGACCTTCATGATACAGGTTTGCACTTAAATATCTATTACCATACTCCCTAAATTACTCATAATAATATATAGTACCGTATCTTACGGTGAAGAACCCATTATTAAACCGTGCACCATTAGCGGCTTGTAAGGAAATAACAATTCATTTCATTAATGGTGTAAAACCCATTATCAAGTTTCGCCTCAAAACATAATAGCCTAGCTTACTTTTCCATCTACTTAACCTACTTTGAGCGAGGTAAAATAAAATTCGGGCGATTCTTGCCCTTTCATCCACCCTAATTTACAAGAGAGCCTCCGCGATATTTACGATAGGCCGTAAACTTTTTACGAAACCACCCGCTGTTCTTCCTCTTGACGCGGCATCTGCTTCTCCTCTCTGACTAATTACTCTGCTCGCACTTCGCTGATATCGGCTCCTAAACTTGTCTTCGATGTGTCGTCGACCGAATCGAGGTCATCCCTTTGTTCCGAACGGGGCTGAATGTAAAATCTTTTTGTCTAACAAAATAAGTTCTTAATCTCGGACTCGGAGATGTCTTGATTCCCTTGCAGAACGGCTGACGTAGCAGAAGAGAACCTTCTGAGTAATGCGGACGCGCTCTTGCGGACGGTATCAGAATTAACACTTGTCCAACGGGGCGAAGTTTCGTAATTCATCTTGAAAAGGAAAAAAAAAACTTTATCACGGAACGGGGAAGCGAGTTCATGTTTGAGCCTGAACTTTTGTTTAGATCCATCCAACCTACGGCCCTCCGGAGTTTTAAACAGCTCCAAATTTTCCCTTAAGTTTTAGTTGTATTTTTTAATTATATTTCAATTTCAGAAACTTCTGATCGTTGATTAAATGGGTGTAACTTGCTGAATACCTCATACAATGGACTGCTAATTATTCTGTTTAGAGCAAAATTTATTAACACAAATATTCTGCATTAAAACCTCCATGCATCACTTACATATTTACTTCTTCATCTCTAAACATGTCAACTAATTATTTTAAAAAATATATTCTTCCGATAAATTCATTCATGACCTCCCTTGCCTAGAATTATTAAAATCAATACGAGCCCAGTTCGAAAATATTACTTTTTTCCCAGATGTAAAATAATGTTTAGGATACCTCCTACTTCCTCTTCTCTATCAGATTCCTCGGTAGTATAGTGGTCAGTATCCCCGCCTGTCACGCGGGAGACCGGGGTTCGATTCCCCGCCGGGGAGGAATTTTTTTACGGCCCAGACGTATGGGGCCAACAACCTGGCTAGAGTTGATTTTCAAAGTGAAAATAACCATTTAAATTGATACTCTTCTCATATAAAGCAGTATTTACACTTATCATCAATACTTAGCTCAATTTCTTTTATAATCGATTTACGGAATTTCACGACTCGCTTACGTATTTCAAGAAGAAAGGTAAAACTAACATCCTGCTATAATAGATGCTTTATTTAATCACTGAACATAAATTTAAAAAAATTTTAACTAATAATGTTAAATCTTAACCAAAATAATTTTTTGTCAACACAATATTTCTAGATTCTTAAAGTTAGTGACAACCGAAGATAAGTTTGGAAGGGATGAATATTTGCATGTAACACATGCTTGAATTTTGCGAAGAAATGAAGGAGAAAAAGGCTTCCGCAACCAGGACTCGAACCCCGATCTTCCACTTGCCGGGCGGATGCTTTAGCCAATTAAGCTACCGTGACAGAACGTTCTTTACTTCAATTTCTGATGCTATAATGGCACAGCGTGCTGTGCTTCTTCGCGGAGATAAGTTAACAATTTCTTAACCCTCACATAATTTATTCGTTATTACTGATATTATATGCTCCTTCTGCATTCATAAAAATAAACGTACGGCAAGGAAAACTTGACAGTATGGTAAAAGTAGGATACTGGTTAAAGAAGATTCCTGCCCGTATTAATTTCCTCTACATACCCTTCTATGCATAAAAAGTAGCTCCATTTTTCTATGACGCAACAAGCATCGCAGATTGTTCCGCATTCATAAACCCTCTTAAAGTCCTTGTAACACAAGTTAAGCCCGTTCTGCAGGAGGCAACGCTCGTGGGCAGCTCAATGTCAGTGACGGCGTATCAGAATATTAAAGGATTTCACTTTTCTGCTTGATGTGTGGGATTAGCAAGTCTGCCATCTTCCATCCCCTGGCTTACACTCGAGAAATTCTTGAAACAATTTATTTTGATCTTCCCTTTCCTAAGGATGGTAACTATAACCTGCCTCCTTAATACTTTTTACTTGTATATCAAACAAAGTTCTACCTATGGATTTTTTAGGCAAATTACTATTTTTTACCTTTATCGAATATCCCGACGTAAAGCCTTGATGTTTGGCGAAGTTTATCCAGGTTTATCCATTGCATGCCCGAATCTATGCTTTAGACAGCTGCCAATCTCACGTGTGAGAGATGGAATGTTTTGAACCCCAACTCAAACAAAGTTGTGCTCTTCGGATAGGAAGCCGTAATCGATTTTCTTTCGCTCATTCTATTTTCATTGAAACAATCAATAGCAAGGAACCGTTTTTCTTTCGCACACTCAAGAATTATAAGCTATTTGATTTTATAGACTGATCGCAATTATTAGAAAATACAATCACGAAATCGTTCTATGCGATATTAACTAGGGTAAGATGATAAAGCTATTTGCTTAGTCAAGAGGAAAAGTCATAGAAAATTCCCCGAGGTCCTTTAACAATTTCTCAATTACTAATATAATCATTCTTATACACAGAAAGCGTTGCTAACAGTAGATGAGATGTTCCTTTTTATTGTTAAATACTAAAAGATGTAGTTCTTGGGTCAGGAGCTTAATTATTATTATCAGGAACATATATTCTAGTTGTAGTATTTTAATAAGTATTATTTAAGACCTAATAGTTAATTCATTCACCTAATACTGAAAAACTAAAAGTTCAAAGAAAAGCGAAAAAATCAAGTCATCTTTATAGAAATATCTTCAATATAATGATATAAATTAAGTAGATAAGCATCTTCTCTCTTTTTGGATCAACCATTAATATGTCTATCACCACGATTGATGTATTTATAACGAAAAGTTTAGTGTTTGATACCTGAAAATGATGTCAAAACAAACATCATAATTGTAAGTAATAAACTAGAATTAGAAAAAACGCAGTTTTTCCTAAGGGTTTGCTAATGTATGTATAATGTAAATATATAATGGTAGAGAAATGCTGAATAAATTTTTCGATCTTTGCGTCATTAGTTATAGAAGTAAGTTTATTGCTAAAACGATATTCGAATCCAAATTAGTGTTGAAGCAATACATCACGATCATTTATTCCTTCCGTAGGTGATATTGCGTTCGTTACATTGCCTTTAAAGTCAAACGATAATAGATTACGGGCTGATGTACGGGTGGTTGATGCTAACATTTCCGTAAGCAAAGGAAGAGAGCCGTAAATAGATCGCGATTTTACCTTTGTTGCAATTTCCGAATTCCTGCTCGAGCCGCCTGTAGAAACGAGGTTTCTAATATCAAATGAATGTATACTACTGAAACGGGCAACACGCTTTCTGCGTTTCCTTTGGAAGGAACAAAAGGAAGAACAGGAAATTGATATCCCTGCTTCACAGCATTATCCCCTTAGCGAGAGCTTCTATTGAGTTACCTGATATTACCCAAACCCTCTGATAAAACCAAGGAGAATTGACGTTATTCTAGAGTTACCGTGCACAGGATACAAACTTCGTGACGATGTGATGCGATCATTTATTTTTCCGTGTATCCCAACACGGACTAAGATTAACTTTCAGAAATCTTTTATTGCTAGATTAACACTTGCTAATGAAACAATATGAATGCTCGTTTTACTCCCAATTTATGCAAGACATTTTGGATTAAATCACATAGAAATGTTTCTGCTGAAATTGATTCCTTTCTTCCAATTTATTTCCATAATATCCTCCAATTTTCTTTGCAAAGGAGTTGCAAACCAAAGTATTTCGTAATTTTATTTTATATTATAATTTAAAAGTTGATAATTTTCCTTCATGATAGATTAATCCAAATTTATCAGTTTTACTATTCAAATTTCGCTCGAGGTTAAATCACATTTTAGAAAGGTAAGAACAACGAATAAGTAATGAAAGTATCATCAATTTATAAATAGATAGGATGGATATAAATCATGTCTGTTCCAAAAAATGGCCAATAATTTCTAATGTTTCCTCATTGTTTCATTAATGAGGTAACGATAATTTATAATTATGAATATATGGTTTCAAAACTATTTTTATTCATTCTCGAAAGGAAATCAATGTCAGCAAGCAATCCTTAGGCTCATTTCAGTATGTGATCAACGACACACTTCCCCAAAAATGGATCCTAACAGCGATTGAAACTGAATTGTAATAGTTTTATGAGGCTTCCTCAAGTAATTATATAATCTAATAATAAAAAATGTAAGAAATGCCTAAAAATAAACGTATAAGTAGTAAAGACACCATACTATTGCGTGATATGAACTAGGGTAGAACTTAAATTAAAATTAAAAAAACTAAGTTTAAAATAGATGTATAACAGTTATTTAACATAGATTAAATTTGATTTAGTATGATAGTGTATTTCAGTATTGATATCTTGCAAAAGGCAAGGAAAATTACGCCGAGCATTTCATCAATACAAGAAAATCTGCCCTCCCGCGCCTTTAGCGTGGTAGGCTACATCCTTGAGATTATACATTACACGATGCACAAAAGAGCTGCTGGTTCCGTACCCACAAAGAGATCACGAACCAAAATTACCGGACATTCTCCAATGTAGGATGTACATTTTCTTCGTTTTTAGTGCTTCCAAAACTCGGGTACGTATTAGATTACAAGGTATTGCTGAGAAAATTTTCAAAAATTAATCTTAAAATGTCCAACGGGGAAATAGGTATTGGGTGAAATATACTTTGGTCAAAATCCATTGAGCAAACTGACTCTAAGACAAACCATCCTGAGGTGAAATATGTTGAACAAAAAATCTTCGCTTGAAAATTCTATTGTTGAACTGTCCACGGGCAAAGTGTATCGAACTCTCATAGATGAAACGTTGATTAGGTGAAATGCTCTCCTAAATGTACGAAAATATAAATTTATGTATGTATATCTCTCAATTTACATATATCTCCCCCGAATAAATATGTTTTAGTATTTTTTTATTCCTTTCTCTCCTCATGCAGCTGGATTATTCAATGGTACGAGTATGAATTCCAAATACTGCCAAGGGAAATTATTTTGAGTTTAAATATAGTTAATATTTTTTTAAATTCTGATAATTTAGCATGTTAAAATGATAACTGCCTTTCGAATAAGAATGTATATGGCACGGTAGTTAGACACCATTTAAAAGTTCTTAAGGAATCATGAATCATAATACGATTATTTGCAATTAGGTATAGATTATTAAATATATCTTCAAGGTTTAAGAGGAGGAGCAAATAAAAAGTACATCTTTGAAGGCACGGAAGGGGAGACCAATCAAAGGTGTGCGCATTAAAACTGCTTATTTGTAAACTCCTCCCTAAATTTCTACAATATATATTATATTTCAAATCTATGTTCAAACAAAAAATATCAAACTCTGTCCAGCTTTTTTCCTTTCTTAGATACCATTAAATACTTTTCTTCTATCGACCTCTAATATATTCTTAAGACATCAATGACATTTGGTCCTTTTGGGTGAAGATCGATATTGCAAGAAAAGCAGTATATTATGCATAGCAACGCATTTGATATAGACTGATTTCTCATGGAACAGGGAGTTAATGAGCAACTCGGATAAATTGAATAGACAATATAGTGCCATTCGTTGTCTCCCACGCAGTCAATCCTGTATTCCTGGATCAAACATTCCTATGAACAAAGTGCAAATTTCGAAAGGAATTCCCGGTAGGATTAACTAGGACATTCTATCGGCAAAATTCAACATTCACATTGAACCCGTCAGTTTTGAAGCCATTCCACATGAAGGTCAACTTCAGCTCCTCTTCACATACGGACCCGTTCAAACAGTGAGAATTTTTCCGGGTCGTGTTTGTGAAAGTAGCTCCATAATGACTAGAGACCAGCCGGAGGCGCCAACTGTATTTAAAAGACCGGTCCCATCTCACGCCAGCAATCTTGCGCCAACATGAGAATTTAATAAACCTACATTAAACGCAGTGGACCGTGACGGCAATCTTCCTCAGAACAAAGCTTCTGGTCGACTACCTCTGCCCTTGGGCGGACAACATTCGATTAAGTGCTTATCATTCAATAGACCGAGGGAGAGCGTGAGCTATGAGAAAAGCGACCAATCTAATAGACAAGCACTCAATAGACCTCTCTAATCTATCGGTTTTTGCATTAGAGCTACCCTATTGGTTAAATATGGCATTAATTTACATCATCGGGTTGTTTGGGTATTCTGATGCGTATAAAGCTTTAAATGACAAAATTATATCACGGAGTGAATTTGTTGAAATATAAATTTGAGGATAGCGAATCATTAATAATACGATAAAGTAGAATAAGGAGGTTCTTTTTGTAAACAAATTCAGTTCAAATTCACTTTTCAAAAATATATAAAATGCGAAGTAAATTTAGCAGTTTTTGGTATTATAGCAGGTATAGAGCTCGTTATCATATATTTTGAAGAGTTTTAAATATTAAAACTTGAATAATAATTGTTGAGAGGAATAAGTTGAGCTATCGACAATAAAGAGGTTTTCAAATTTAAAAATTGTAACATAAGGCACCCCTTTGATCCCAAGTGAATCTGATTTCATACCAAGTACACTGTTTTAGAATACAAATAACTAAAGGCATCAATTACGCCATTATCTCAATTACGCCATTATCTTTCGGAATAAGTGTAATATTTTTCTCGTTTTATCACAAAAATTTTACATAAATTTTAACCTTGTACTCATCTTTCGATCTACTTTAAGATCTAAGCTCAGTGAAAGAGGAGAGACACCATAAAATTTAAAAACGTGAGCATGGATTACTTTTGCTTCCTTTTGTGCTAAAACTATTAGAATCACTAAATCATTACCTTAGAATAAAATACTTCTATATTTATATTTCAAATATATTCATGATAAAAACTCCAAAATCCCAAAATTTACAGATTAATATGTAATTACTGCAACTGTATTGGTAAAATGGGTCGAACTATTTTATACGCATAAACGAACACAAGATTTACCTCGTCCATGACTCCTTCACTCCACATTTCGCTAAGCATCTTACTCTGCCCAATCATAGTTCTTTCTTACATCCAAAGTATCACACGAACAAGTTGAAGAACCAAAACTTTCCTTCCTCGAAATGAGACGAATACTCCTCCACCTCCATACTTCCCAGAATCTCGTCAATGAATTCATATCAACCTCACTCCCCTTTGCTTCTATGCACCTTACATACCTCCTACCAATCCAAATTCCCTCTTGGTTCTAACGCATCTTTAAAGCTACGCCTTCTCTCCTTTTCGTTCCCGTACACATCTCCGAGATTCTTCCAGTAATTACTTGATTTTGGCGTAAGATGGCTGAAACCGGCCGTGAATGATATTTTTTTGGAATTGTAATAATTATTTTATGAATGGAGGAATAACGTCACAGCTTTCATCCGTTACCAAATACGTTATTCTCACACATACTAGGTTTCAACGCTTAACGTCATCATCAGGAATAGTGAGCGATGGAAAAGATTTTAAAATTTTTTCGAAACACCAATTTTTTAGGATGAAGTCACAATCATAAAATAAATCTTCAGCCACAAAGAACAAATATAGCAAAATATTCATTTTTGAATAGAGGCTTAGTCGAATGGAACAAGTTAACTGGATCGCTCTTTAAGTCCTTTCCAAAAAATCCAAAATATTTTAAGAAAAATGTATTTCTAATGTAGTGTGAAGGAATTGCATTTACTAATATAGTAATCATAAAATAATTGTGGTTAATTAAAGACGAAACGTGAGGGAAGTAGGGGACTGCCTATTAGGGTGATCTACGGTGGGGATTATATGTGCCCAGGAACCACCATAGAAGCTGTGAAGGCCAAACCAATATCAATTTGAATTCACTGAAAAATCTTGACAATGTTTATTCTGTTACCGTATATAGTTAAAATTGTATATTAATTTTAACTCTGATATAAATGTAATTTTAACCTTATAATTATGATATAATTTAATGTCATAATTACGCTGCCATTATGTCTAACTGCGGCAGAAATTCTAATAAATAAATACCAACATTAAAGTCTCTTATATATACAGCGGTATTTATTTACACATCTGTGACGAAAAAGTCGTACCTAAGTACTGTGTGAATAAAGTTTGAGGTAACAGTTAGAATTGTCTTTATTCTTTTGTTATGAAAAGTTACCACCAAGTAAAGGCCAAAATAGTGGTTTTACTAATTTTCTTTGCAAATAACTACATCCGCTTGGAAAATGGAGAAACTGTCCTAAAACCCTTTTTTACCAGCTGATGTTTACAAAAACTGAACAAAGAAGGAAACTTCAGTCTTATCCCCAGTGCTTGTTCCCGTATTTTAATTTTTGGGAGATTAATTAAAAGACACAGGCGAGCAAAAAGTCGGCATGAATCATATTTACTATTAGTTAACTGAATATAAGCAGTAAAAAAACAGAAAGAAGCCGTAATTGAATACCAGAGTTATAACGTAAATTGAAATTTTTATATTAATGCTAAGGAATCATTTAAGGATCAGAGAAACTCTTCTCCGTTAGTTCAAAGTGATAGCCAAGAATTTCCAGTCTCTGTTCAACGGTAAAGAAATTAGTTGCGCTCAAATTGGTCGTTTCATCTCTTCTTGGAAGGACCTAAATTATGCATAAATGACCTTCCAAATACCTGCCAGTTTCTGCCAATGATACTCGATTCAGATTTTCTAAAGGTTATTGTTATGGAAAGTAGCCCTGAAACTTTTACACCACTAAATACATTTTTGTGAATGCGACAAATTTAATGTAATATCCCATGTGTATCCGCATATTACGCTATTCTTCCTGCACATTCCAAATTATGGCCGTAATGATTCAATTTTTGGAAATTCTATTAAGTATATTCATTAATAACTAACTCATTTACTACGGGGGAAAATCTCTAAAACTTATTCGCGATGGTTAAGAAAGTAATTACAGACCGAAAGATGCATATAAATTAAAAATTACTTCAAATGTGCTAATTAATTTATTTGCGCAATTTAAGCTAATTTTATAACATACACGCTATGAAAATCTCACATACCGAAACAAAACCCATCTTATGCCTAGAATACCTTGAAATAGCAAAAAACACATAAAATATCACATTTCCAACAAACTGATAGGCAGACTGCGATTGCTTGGTAAATTTAGAGATGTGCGTTTGAGGAACTTATTCGGTATTTAATCCCTTACACCTCGGCCGATCCGGTATTTAGAGTAAATTAAAAGAAGTACACCCTTGGACACTAAATTTTAGGAACTACTTCTACCCACGGATGATACGCGATAACAATAAGATCAAGAAGTAGTTCGAGCACTCGGTGTTAACATTCTTTGACAATGGTTTGTCGACGTGTCTCAAACAGCACTAGGTCTATAGATATTACCTTTTCCATTATTTTTTGGTATTATAGTGCAAGTTCGCATATATCTTTCTTTTCCATTGTGTATTATTCCTATAGTGCAAGTATTTTCAATATGGATGTCCGAGGAATGTGTCAAGTATGGTAGAAAAGTGGAGCTATAGGGATTGTGGATAAGTTTAAATAAGATATTTAAATAATAATAATGAAATATAATTCGTCAACCATTCCCGTCTACCTACCTTCTCCTAAAAATTTACGATTAATAGTATAATATTTCCGTTGCTATGTGTTTAATGATGACTCGTGAAAGTCAAATTGGTCATTAGTAATATTCATGTGAAAACTAAAAAGAACAGAACATGTGGAAGTATTCCATTCCATTTTATTTTATAAAAAGAGAAAATAAAATAATCTGATGTGACAAGCACGACCTTGCGGAAGTATGCCAAATTAAAGAAGTAAAACTCTTAGTAATTTCCACGTAATATTCATTTTTAAAGTCGACTAGTTTAGTCTTAAAACTTACATCTATTTAAATTTTAAATTAAATTAAATTTTAAATTAAATTAAATTTTAAATTAAATTAAATTTTAAATTAAATTAAATTTAAAAATTAAATTCGTAGACGAAAATAATCACCTTAAAAGAATAAATAGTCTACGGAAATTACTAAGTGATTTACTTCTTTAAAAAAATCCCATATACGGCCATACGCGTGGGAAAATTTAACATCGGCAACACATCTTTCGACGAAATCTACTTCGATTACGTCGCCCCACATTCCCTCCATTTTCCTAATTCAGGGGCGAACTGCACCTAGGAGATAGTTTCCAGACGAAGGAGAGGTCGCGGGCCGCGGAGGGCATTCCATCGTCCTATCCATGGAGAGATTCGACGAATGGATTTTTATTGACCACGTGCCATAAAAAAGGGATAGGAGGAAAATTCCCCGTTATTCACGTTTGTCTCTCCTAAAAATGTCGAAGAGGGGAGAAGTTTGTAGCAGCCCGTGCCAAAAACCGATTGAAGAGGAAAAAATGGAATCGTCCCTAGCAGATGCACGAGAAAAATGGGGCGATCAATTTTTCCGAGAGAATTAAAAATTCGAGGTCAGGATTGCTCGCGGATATCATACCCACATCTACTAAAGCTCCGTCTAACTCGTAGCCAAATTTCATACGTTGATTTGCTAACATTTTCTGAGTAATTATCATGTACCACAACTATATAATCATGGTTGATGCAATGACAATGAAACTTGAATATTTTTTAACTGATCAATATTATTGATGATGTTTTAAGTAGGATATTGAGTGAGACTTTTCATAATTTCCTTAGTATCTCTAAAAACGTGATTGTGTAACATTTCATTAAAAGTTTGCTTTCCAATAGGCAAGGAAAAAGCTACAATATCTGCATCGGTATCGAATTTTTTTTATTTCCAACTTAAGCAAACTCATAGTCGATATTTTATCGTGAATGAATTTACAATAACAAGGAAGTTCTTTACCTCTAATTCATACAAAATTATTTGAAATTCGCTTTTACGAATCACCTGCGAATTTATATAAGCCTCTGTAATATTAATACCCACTGATACTCCAGTATCAATTTCAATCCCAACAGCCTTTTTTTCTATAATAGAACACTGGATTTGCAAAACAAGGAGGATAAGAGATAATACGAAAACCATTTTACCTATTTATATATATTATTTATTTTAATACATAGGGTAAATATTGATAAATTCGTGACGAGGGTAGTTTTGTAACAAATTTTCAAAAATCCGTTACGAAATTTCCAGTCTCTACATTGACACAATTTGTGGCGTATAGAAGGCTCTTGCATTTATTTATCTACAAAGAAAACGCCATTTATTTTATTTTACTGTAAGTTATATTTCGATTGAACGAGAAAAACTCTTTTTTTGAGCAATTCAATTTGGCAATATTTTTATGGCCTCCTCATTTAATGCATCTATTGACGAAAAAAAGAATTACTATGCAAAAATGTTTTCTGAAATTACGAAAAAAGTATTGACGTTGCCCGAAACATGAAAAGTATACACCACTTGATTTACAATAGTTTTAAACCGCAACCATATAACAAAAATATCATCGCTCAGTGTTCACGCACGGGAAGATTAAAATAGCAAATAACTCATTACTTTGCGGTTTCATGCAATACGTATTAACATTGAGTAGTGAATTCAAATTGCGTTTTAAAAGCAGGAAAAAGCGTTGGAGCGAAATGGCGAGGAATAGAAAAGTGTCCTCCCTTTCAAAAGTGCACTTTTTTAAAACGGCACTTTGTTTAACGCGTCATTTACCGAAACCAAAATCGGATAAGGAATCGGCTTGATGTTCACAATGCGATCGGTTTGATACCGCTATCAGATGTGGCCCATCACTCGCTTTCACGAATGCAAAAACAAAAACTTCTGTGACGTTCCCCATCCCCTCCCCGAAATTCTTTTCGTTCTGGCTGGCTTCGTCAATAAAGCACGAGCGTCAAAAAGGAAAAAAAATCACGAAACCTATTTAGCCTTATCGAATCGCGGGTTTTTATTCGTTTTCTACTTATTTTATCCGGATCGAGGTCATGCATTCGCCAGTCAATATCGGAATTGGATACGGAGGCACTTATTTTTGAAAGGTATTTGGGCTTCACGGTGAACATAATGGACGAGTGTGCACTCAAAACAACTGCAACTTGTGTCATTGAATTTAGTCCGTACGGCGTGGGTGGAGTTGCGAAATCCCCATCCAAGCTCCAACTTTGAGAGGGAAGAAACCCTAATACCAGCTCCTAAACACTGTTCTATCTACAAAGGAAAATACCAACGAGTGGTCTTCGTGATGAAAAATAAATTTAGTTCGATATGAAACCCCTCTTTGACCCAAAAATTACAGTAATATAATTTCTTTGGGCTAGGATCGAAACTACGATGGATGAAAGCAATATTCTGGGGATTACCTTTTAAGGCCCATGTGGTATGAAATGAGTTTTATTCAACCTAGGGTTTTTTTAAAAAGATATCGTCTATAAAAGCAAACATGATTCTTTTCCTCCTAAGAAATTTTACGTTGGAAATATTTCAGAAATATTAGTCATCTTCATTGGGTATTGAAATTTTTGAAGAATCCCATTCCTATTAATAACCCAATTTCTGTATTCTTACGGATATAATTATCTGAATGAATCGACTAATTTTAAAAAATAATTGACTGATTCAAATAAAAGCAAATTACTGCTTTCCTTTGGAATACCTTAATATAGTTTTATTACTTTCCTTAATCATGATTAAACTTAAGTATAGTGACGTATAAATCAATTCTTCTTTCAAAAATACTAAAAAAACTCTATACATAATTCATATGAGGGAATTTATTTCACTCCTGCATAAACTACTATTTAGTAAGAACTGAAAAGTAGAATATTAGTTCAGTCTTTAATGTACTCAAACATCTGTTTCTTATTCAGTATTTAGACCTGTAGTCCTACAAAAACAAATATCTATCTATTTCGGGGGTATCCAGATGAATTATAACCCCAGATAATTAAAAAATATCCCTGCATGGTAAAGCTAAAAATATTGGAGAATATGAAGATACTTCCCAATTTTAGGATGATCTAATATGAATAAATATGCGAATAATATACTTCAAAAACTTATTTATGGATCAATCAAGCTCGGCGAGATCGTGGAAGGAATACCTCATTCGTCAGAGATATATATTCATGGAATAAATTTCTGAGAAGATTCGAAGGTTACACTAAAAAGGAAACGTATGACGCGATGGATAACGTATGAAGAGAGAAAGACTGTAATGACAGAGCTTTGATGACGGAATGAGGAGAAGGGGACTCTGAATGAGAGAGAAAGGAAGGGTTAAAAAGTGAATTCATGGAACGAGCAATCCTTTCGATGAAATATTTATCAAACCGTAATAAGTTAACACTGAAAGACAAAAGGGGTTAAATTCAAAACGGAAAACTACCCTAATGCAGTGTACAATGAAAAAGGTGTTAAGTATTGATAAAATAAATCCCCATGCAAAAGTAAAGCACGATTTTAAAACATCTCTTCAGGCTTATATATGTCACATAATAACCAAAGTATCTCACAGAAATTATTTCGACTGATCTCTATAGAAACACAGATTTATACTTATTGTAAGCTATCAATATCTTAGAAAATAATCTTTACTGTCTCCATACGTTCATCATTGCAATGTCAGGACGCCTTAAGAGAATAAAATGTCCATAAAATTTGAAAGTAATTTATGTAACACACCTATCATTGAGCTATGTTAGTAGAAGGAATATATGAATCCTGTGAATTCAAAGTTACTCAAGCATTTACGGTACTACGGTTTCAATAACAAAAAAGAGGCAAAATAATTAGCCCTCTCCATTTAAAACGCTTAATAGAATTCCAATGCGCAGCGGTGCTGTTGCTACTAAATTCATGGAGTTACTGAAGTGAATCAAGTATTGAAAACTCGTTGCGAAGGGCTAATTAAGAAGAACCTCCTTTATGTTTAGATTTAATTACAATTAAATGAGAATAATATCCTGAGTAATACTTTAAAAGGATAGAAAAAACAGAAAAGGGATACAGATAAATCTTTATAAAATGTAAATCACCGATTATGATGATGGAAGTAAAAATTTAACCGTATTCAAAAAATATGAAACTTCCTTCACCATGACAATTTTAACAGAGTATTTCTGGTCAATATGTTTGAAATTCATCCTTTTTGAATGGGAGTAAGAAGCTACTTAGAAACACAACGTTCGCGTGCAAGCCGAGAGGGGAAAATCCTAGCTCTCTTCATTAATTCATCACCTAAAACTATCTTCAGAGATCTATTTTTGCCAAATAAAATCTAGTGCACCGACACTTAAAGTATATGAATCACCGAATATTATGATCCAAATAAATATGGGACCATCTTCAAATAAGTTCGAAAATTACTAAGAGATTGGAAAAAAGTCAAAATGTGACTTTTTCCACAAAAAGGATTTGCTTTTAACAACAACGTGCGAACAGTTTGTACGAATCATTGTCATCTCTTGTTGAAGAACAGAATCAAACCAAACGTTCATATTCACTAGCAATGGAGTGAGCTGGAGAGAGTAGAAACAAGGGTGGCAGAAAGCTGGGGAGGAGTCAGGGGTTGGTGAAAAGGGGAAAGGACTAGTTTCTTTCTATTATGAGCACCAAAAAATTCTTCGCCTTATTCTGTAAAATTCATTCCTAATAGAGTATCCCTGGTCAAAATGCTTCAAATTCTTCCTTTTATGATCGGTGTTAGAAGCCACCCTTGATTTCTATCACTTGCGTGCTAGCCGGCAGCAGGAATCTTTCCACTCTCTATTAATTCATAACTAACATCTATTATTAACAGATCTACTTTTGCCATATTGAATCTAGTGTACGTATATTGTTTCTTCTTTCCAAATACTATATTCCATGCATATGTCTTGTTTCTGCTTTGAATATTTTTGTTAGGGCTCGTTTTTGAAATATTAACTGTGAGTTGGCTCATTAGACCAAAATTTTGCTAATAAAGACCTAATTATTACTATTATATCTAGCAAGGTATGCATCACTAATTATTAAGGTCCATTTAAAGATTTAGATTCCTTCAATTTTTTTTTCAAAAATAAAGGCTGCCCCCGTAAGGCAAATATAAAAGAAATTATAAGGAAAAAAATTGGAACGTTGCTGTTAATGAATTAAACATGTTACCAGCCGTCTTCGTCAGCACTAAGCACCTCGTTACAGCCCCTTTTCCGGAAAAAATGGAGATACACACACTACTGGGTGTCTCATAGAAGGTCTGGTAGGGTGCAGTACAAAAATTATAGTGATTTCTATAAGGTCAGTATTCCGAGCCTTTCCGTTGTTTCCAAAAACCGGCAGCAAAGTGGTTCAGAGCACTGATAAAGATGGCCATTATAATTTTTTTAAACCTTTAATCTGATGAATTCCTAACAGGTTATTCCTGGTAAACGTATTTAAAAACCCATCCCTATTTAATCGAGGATAGAAGCCACCTAGATTCCCCCGTTCGCGTGCAAGCCGACATCGGGAATCCTTCCATTTTTCACATTCCATTTAACGAAACCTTCCTCAAAGGAAAAAACACGGGCGTAACACATTAAAAGAAAGCCCACCCCTTCGAATTTACGTCAACGGCGATATTTATAAAACCCCCCTCCCTCTCCGAAAGACAATTTTAACGCTCGGCCGACCTCGAAAAAGCGCTACCTCGGGGCGACCGCTTCGCTTAGCAACATTTTCAAACGGCGCCGCCGGGTGACGCCACGTCCGAGTTCGAACAGGCGCCATCGATTCCGGGCGAGGCGCCACCTGATCTCGCAGTTGGGGCAACTTAAACCCCACCGGTGGAGAGAGAGAGGGATTATCCAGTTCACCGCGCACGCGCCCCGATTACCTTTCTCCGTCCGAGAAAGGGAGTCGAAAATAAGGTCGTAAAACTCGGAAGATGAACATCCAGAGCGTGAGTATCCTAGGGGGCGTCCCCGCCTCCGCGGGCTCTTATGCCGGTCTCCCCCGACCCTGTGCCTCTATCCCTCCGAACCCCTGCTCGCCCCCGGACAACGGCGGTGTCCATGTTCTCCCGCCGTTGACTTATACAAACACCGAGGTTTGGACATAGAATGGGGAATTCACCCACGATTCTGGGTTGGCTAATCCTTGATAAGACGTGCTCGGAAATTGAGGGGTGAACATAGAAAAGATGGCAAATTTAGGATAAACAGTTGAAAATTTCGAAAGAATGAGCACTAGGTATATTCCTCCAAAGATGATAGAGTTGTGATAGTGATAGGAATTAATTCAGTCACTGTGTCTGTGTTTGGTGGAGGAGTTCGTATAATTTTTATTTGACTTATTGTACTAAATTGGCTTATTGTTATTTTTATAATGTGTACTGTCCACGGGAGGTTATTGGAGAGATTTCCCACCCTTCCTTGGGTGAATGCCGTAAAAATTATATCGTTATCTCACTATATCCCGCTCGACCGTTGCCAACTGAAAATTTTAAAAAATTGCAGCGATTACATTAAATAAGTAAATGAAATAATCTGGAAGATGTCATATCCATGGTGAGACTGATTGTAGAATTAAAACTTTCGTAGAATTTAGATATCTTTGAAATAAGTGCAAAATTCCACGAAGTCTAGACATCAATATTCACCACGTTAATTTTATTTTGATTTCAGTTGAACACTGTCAAATCAATCAATCCTCCTAAACTTTACCAATAACCATTTTGTTGAATATAGAACTTTTCATTTTTCGTTTGGTTAAGTCCAATGAAATTAAAATAGGGTTAAAAGTTCTTGTCATGGTACGGATTCTATTGGCCATAATCTAAATAATATGACAATAAAGAACAAGTTTACTAAACAGAGTTATTTGTATAAACCCACAAAAAATGATAAAAAAATTATTGAAGTACATTAGCGTTTGTTAATATAAAAATACAGTATTTATTGTTACGTACACAAACACCGATGTTTGGACATGCGCTAAGAATGGGAATTTCACCCACGACTTTGGGTTGGCTAATCCTTAATAGGACGTGCTCGGAATTTGAGAAGCAGAGGAGGAAAATATGGCGAAATTTTACGTGCAGAATAAACAGTTAAACATTTTCAAAGAATTTGCAGTAAGTATATAGAAGATCATCTCGAAGACGAAACCGGTTGTAGAAATAAATCTTTGGTGGAATATACTTCGTGTTCATTATTTGGAAATGTGTGCAAATTCCACGAAGTCACGCTTCACTAAAATAATTTTATTTTAGTTTTAATTAAAAATTTTAAAATTAAGGCTCGATTAATCCTCTATTACCGATTTTAAACTTTAATGCTGTCTATGTTGATGGATGTAGCACTATTTATTTTTCTTTTGGGTGAATTAGTTCAGATTAAGGTAGGCTTAAAAGTCCTTGACAAAATATGGATTGTTTGGGCCTTAACCTGAAGGTTTTCCGTAACAACTAAGAAAAGTTGACTAAACAGAAAAATATAACAAACCATACTGTATTGTCATAGTAACAAACACGACTGTATTTTAATAGTATTTTTTCTCGAAAAAATGTATTTATAACTTATTCTGTTCGGTCATCTTGCTCTTTGTAGTCTCACGATAGCTCGTAGCACTCAGTCGTGTGTTAAGGATGTTAAAGAGAATATGAAAGGGGTATTCCGGTGAAAAATAGAGACAAGGTCAGCACAGTACGATGCCTAAAGCAACACTAACCCGTATCAAGAAGATTATTTAAAAAGGCGTGCTTCTCCAAACCAAAATTTGCCCATTACAAAATTAATGTTTCTCGATATCTATGGTTTAATATTCGGAATCATGGAATTAATTTTATTAGAAATTTTGTATACATTTAGATTGCATTTTAAACGAGAATTTTAAAGGATTTTATGTACTTTCGTCGTTGATTGCTAGTCTGTTCAGCCCAGACATCAATAATGAGTCTACCACTGCCTTTAATATATGTCTGATTGTATAAACTCTCCGTAACAAGTAGCTACTAAAGAAGGATAAAGGGTTGTTAGGCAAGATGAGAATTTAGGAAGCTCGTTCTCAATTTTCTTACTGAGATAGAATACAGTAAGTGTAAAACGTCCGCGTAAGAGGAACATTATGAATAACCGTTTTCCCAGCATTCGAGAAGGAATTATCAGTATGAGTTCCGTAATTCTGTATCACTCATAACTCAGTATCACAAATAATCAACGCATTGGAGACTAGTGCCAAGAGACATTTTAAAACAATTTTATCCATAAATTGAGTAACCACACAAAATATCCGTTGAAAAAGGTACGTTATGTCCTTTCTAGTGACCCTGCTGGGTTATTTGCGAAATACTTTGTATTACGTTTGAACTTGTGTGGAACAGAAATTCAAGATACTCCAAATTTAAACAGCAGCATCTCTACAAGACTAAAGAATAATTCAAATTATTTAATAATTTTAATTATTTTATTCATACAACTGTAAAAGTTTGACCTGTGAGAGTAATAAAATACCACCATCTTTCCAACGAAATCGATCTAAACGTTAGAACGAAGAGATTCGAGTGAAAAGCTTCTGAGATAAGTTTTACACTGGAAAAGTTTTTTATTCGAAATGGAATCTCAGAAGAAAAGGGAAACACTTTCTCTCCATGGATTTGCCCTTGACGTATCTGTTTTCACACCGAAATATGCATAAAAAGTTGTAAATTTCTTTGACAGGCATTTATTCGGCAAGAAAAGGCTTCTTCTTTGCTAAAAACTTTTACCCAATGTTTCCCGACTTCCGTTTACGTATTCACGAGCACTTTGGTGATACTTAAATCCATTTTTTCTCTTGAGGAAAGTAAGTCTATTCCTGATAAAGCATTATCTACTCTTACGCCAGGAATTCTGAAGCTCTAAACATTGATAATATCACAATTTCGGTCTTTCATCTTTGTACAGGAAATCAAGGCCCGTGTTTTTAATCCCTGAAGACGTTACCTAACATGCCCCTTTAGAACATACAAGCTTACAAGGTATTCCCTTCACATTCCAAAAAACAAGCTCTACAGAATTGATAAAAGATGACATTTTCATAAAATTAATGATATAAATGGTCTTTTTCTTCAAACGGAAGACATGAATTTAGGTAAATGCGAGGGAAAGTTGACAACGGATATTGATAAAACATTTTTATTCGTATAATACGAGTATATATTGAACTTATAATACAATATCTAGTCTAATATATATATATCTAATAGTATATCTCACTTGTATATATTTTTAATATGTATTAAATATCGGCAAAAGCTATTAATTGAATGGATTGGTGAGGGATAAAGGTAGAAATATTAATTAATATAATATTAAATTACGCTTATCTCAAGATTAATAAGAGTTGTTGAATAAATTCAAATAGTATCTAGTATTTATAAATTTCATTTACAGTTGCAATAGAGACGCGGCCAGATAAGGACTTGCTATTTTACTTTTTAATATTTGTAATGGCTTCCGATATGAAATAAGTAATTAATAATGTAAATAAAAATTTTAATCAATTCACTGGCGCGAATTATGTGCAATATGAATAAAATAGTTCACAGTGAGTAAAGTAAAGCGAGTTTTTATCAAAATTGTGTCAAGGATAAATTGAATCCACTGAATAATATTTTTAGATAGTAATGATATTTTATTAATCTTACCATTCAAGGTCCAACCTTACATAAAAATTAAAATTTAAACATTGTACTTCCTAATTAAACTTTCATTGCATGAGCAAATTACATTTTGTACGTAAGATAAAACCCGTTTAATCTAAATATTTAAAGTAATAATTTTTGGTCCTGATTAACAGAAAAATTAACACTAACAATAAAAATAATATTTGAACAATTTTTTCAATAAATCAGGAATTTTAATATTTTTCTGGATATTTTATTAACTTTACGCATCTAATTCTCGAAGTCATTGGAAAATTCATGCCTACGTTACCCTAAAAAGTTTCCCTTGTGATAGAATTAAAAGTTATACGTGCTTAAAAGCTGCAAAAATTAATGAAGAAAGTTACTACACTCATAAGTGAAAAAATTAAACAAAATATATCAACTGCGCATAAGATATTTCAACGTACCACCTTACTGAAGATAAACGTATGGAAACCAAGAATGATATTCGAACTGACAGATATTTTACAGCGGAGACATTTAACGTGAGATTATTTACCGAAGGATTTAATGCGAGCTGAAGTGGCACGCGAGTTGCTCGTGATCCGGTTAACTACGGATACTCTGAAATCATTTCAGAGAACGAAGACGCGCACCCAGACGAGCTCGTCTCGAGCTCGCGTGATCCGTGCGAGGAAGAGCGACACGCCAATGGTCTTTCGTTCAGGGACAAGAATACCCAGAGGTCACCTGAAGGGATGTGCAGAGGGAACAGGGAGAGAAGAAAAACAAGGGAAAGGGTATATTGAAGAGGGAGAGAGGTAGTTGTGGTAATGTCCATCCAAGAGAAAGGGAATCTAGCCTTCAGGGCTTACTCGCTCTTTTAGTCTCTTTCTCAAGTCAAAGAACTCGCTTGGTTTCTTTCGTCTCCTGTATTAACAAAAGTAATAAATATGTAATTTTTTTATGGGAAAATAACTGCAGTAAGGTCGTTTGAGGTACACGAAAACACTTTAAATGTGTTCACCGAGGAATAATCTTGTGTGCGCCAAATGAAATCATGAACTGATGTATCACCTTAAGCAAGCTGAGATTTTTCAATTCCTAAATTAAATAAAACATGTTCTTTTAAGACGTGTCTACAAAATCTTTTTCATTCTTAAGATTAGGGCAGCTCTGGAAATCGGGGATTAGATTTCAAAAGTTTTTATTTAAAGGTTATCTCTTATCCCTCTGCCTCTGAGAATAAGAATTTCCGAATTGTCATTCGTAAACAAAAATCCATAGGTTTTCTACCGTTTGATTTGTTCATGTGCCTCAATATTCTCCATTCAATGCCATTGTATTTCTTTTTTTGCTGAAATACCCATTCTGTCATCCAACAAATATTGCCTTTGTCTTCCACTCATTATTTTCCTTTGTATTCTACCCACAAATACTTTCTTTTGCAGTACATCTCCTCCTATTTCCAATCCAGTTCTTCCGTCAACTAATTACTTTAATTAAAATCTTCTCCTCTTCACCCGTCTCTAGCACTCCAGCGTCTGTTTTCCTATCAGCCCAACTTTATCCTTCCATTCTAACTTAAGTGATGTTTGAGGTACACGGATATCTATCTATCCCAACAACATTAAATCGCAATGGTTTTGATTCTAAATTCATTCTTCACCCGCTCTTAACTAAATTTATAGCCTAATTAGGAAGATACGATATGGGGCAAATGTCCCTGTGGGTAGCTTAGTGAAAAATGCTTAATGTACTAACATAAAATTTCTCTAATTTCCTTAACAATAAAATTTGTTTCCCTGAAATAAGTCAATAATCAATAAATATTATCCAAATAAACATTTAAAAATAATATATTGAATATTATACGGATAATTTACTGTTTTTTTCTGAACTGAATAAAATAATAATAGTTTCCAATCAACGCAAAACTTGAATTCTCATTTTAAATATTTAATATATTAAAGGAAACGAAATACTTGAAAAGTTGATACCTATTACACAAATGAAACATTTAAAAAAGAATTAAGTAAGAATAAGTAAACTTCTTTATCAATTGATATTCACTTTTCTGACAATTCTGATTCAATCGATAGCCACATAACTACCACCTTCCTCGAAGAAAAATATTATCTAGGTAATGTAGGAATTATTCGATGGCTTTAAAAGTTCAACTTACAGATACTTGTACTTTTCCCGGTGTATTCTTTGTTACAAAGTTGAATTTTCCGCAAGCTATTCATCCAATGCTATTACTTCCAGTTTGTTTTCATCTAAACACTAAATTATCACATAAGTTTTACTATAGGCTTACTCCATAGTATAGGAATCCTTTTTGCAGTAAATTGGATAGCTATCAAGGAAAGCCGCGCCGTGACAGTTTTACGATATCATCTCGCATTCACTCCCAAACGAACGCTTTACGACTTAATCTGTAAATCTCGATGGGAAAAAAATTTGAGCGAACCTTTCTTTGCCAATATAGCATAAGGTCTCCAGGGTGCTACCCAAAATATTTACGACGGGAGTATGATGGCAGTTAAATCCGCTTTTAGTCACGTAAGTGACACAGATGAAAATGGATGAAATAAGTGCGAAAAAGAATGATGGTACTTCGGTAAGCGGAGTGAGTTTTAGGGGGTTAATACAAGTTTTGCTTCTCGATAAGACTACTACTATATCCTGTAAGGAGGATTTCATTACTTATACGAAATGAGAATAAAAATTAAAGAATCAAATCAGAGAAAATATAAGTTTAGTAATGAGAGTTTTCAGATGATAAGAATGCATTTGAAAGATATTAAAATCTTATTTCGTGGGAGCGCGGATACCTACTTGAGGATAATTATAAAATAGATATAATCATAAATAAATAAATATCCTACAATTAGGTAAATTGATGATTGTACTCTGTAAACCTACATATTTGCTGTATTGAAAACTAAAGTGAAGAATATTTATGTGATTACCAATTAATGGAACAAAATAAACTTGCTTTAAAATATATTTGGTTCCAAATTGAGCATTAGTTCAATCAATCTTAATAATGTAAATTTTACTACGTTCAATAAGAGTTTATATTTATTAAGTCTTTAAACAGAGGAAATAGTACATTATAATTTTTTTCTTCCGTAAGATTGAGCTAATATTTTTGCAATAATATTTGCTTCTGTCACTGTAAAGTTTGCGGTTTACTAAAATTTAGCAAAAACTAAGATTTATACGTTCTCTAGCGGGTTTGCGCTTCGATTATCTTATCGCTCATAATTTGCTATTTTTCATACATACAAATTTCATTGGCTCATAATGATTTACTTTATGCAATGAGTATTATATTTGGAGTAAAGACCGCATCCAATAAACTCCTAAAAGATAACCTTTATCTTCTTAGTAATTTTTTCAATTATTAATTTGCTAGCATGATTCGGAAAAAAATGTTTCTTCATACCAACTTTGATTAGCGTATACAATCGCGTATACACCTAGTTATTTTTTCGCAAAGGAGTGTATGACTTTTATGTATGAATGTGTATTTACTTCAATATGAGTGTAACAAAATATTTAGAATCGGCATAAGTATAGACATGTATGTAATCGATACGATTTGACCTTACTTTGTGGAACGCCATAAATAAAAGAAACGGATTCAAATTTTCCACATTATTGGAAAGAAGAGTTTCTAATATTTCTTTGATAATTTTTAATATTCTAATGTGTCATTTCCATTATTTATGAAATATACATTTATTTGTCTATGAAGTTTAAGTATGAATGACATATGATTACACGAAGTAGTATTACTGGTTTTAGCGTACACTGATGCAGCTACCAAACCATCGCTCTCATATTAAATATTAAATTGTATAAAGGAATCAAACGTTCCCATTTGGTTAATTCTATGAAAGATTATTTCGGGAGAAACCTACATATTTGATGAGTTTTCTCTATGAAAATATTCAAGGGATGCTAGCAATTCACAAAATAATCGAATGATATAAATTAACATTTCAACATCATGACGTGAATGAATTTAAAGTATGAATATGATACTAGTCGCGGATCATATCAGCTTATCCAGGGCAATAGCTCTCTTTTGGGTGAAGCTATCCCTTTCTCTTCCAAGGCACTACTTCCCCGTCTCTCATTCTCGCGGTCAGGAAGTTCACGCTCCGGGAAACACCGTCACACCACCGTGACCTCGCAGGTTAAGCCCGCTTCTGAGTGATGGGCACCCCCAATCCAGAGCCCGACTCAAAATAGAAGCAATTCGTTCCCAATTGTGCCTCCAACTCTATGGAATGATAACTCTCTACGCCCCGCAATTTCGACCGTGCGTTCTTCCACAACTCCCGCGAAGAAATCCTCCGTATCCGGACGATTCGGAGAGGTTTTACCCGAAGACGTTACGCCCAAGGGTCCCCCAAAAATATATTAAACCGAAGGATATCTCACTGAAAAAGGGTTTACAATCTAGAGGTTTATAGTGTAATGTTAGTTTATCGTAATGTTAGTTTATTGTAACGTTAGTTTTATGAGTAGAATTTTATGGTTGGCGAGTGCTATGGACCGCGTAAAGGCAGGAATGCGCCACACCCTGACCCTGTTTCGACCATCGGAGCGTTTCCGGAGTGCGGGTGGTTAAACATGTGTTGACCATCTGCATAAAGGGAATGGGAAAAGCGTTGGTCGAAACGTTTGAACAAAGTGCAATGATTGGGTGAGAGAAACCGACGCCAAAGAAGACGCGGACTTCTGGGCGTCCTTTTCTTTCGGAAAGTGTAGTCAAAGAATACAGCTTGACCAGAACGGTCCTCAAAAACCCTGGACCCATTCCTGTTGTGATTTTAGTGTTCCCTCCCTTTGTGTGAATTCGTCCCCCAATTATCGTGTTTTGTGTATTAATATGTGTTCTGTGTGTTAAAGGATTATAGGGTTGTATGAGGTTTATTGGTGGTGGTGTTTTATGGTTCGTTTTCTTCATCTTTGTTTGGTTGTTTGTTTCTTGAGTGATAATATGTGTGTCTTTTGGGGGTGTAGTATTTATTAACTACGAGGTTTACGTATTTTGCGTTTTCTTGTTTGAATAGAGATATATCAATTAAGAGAAATTGTGGTTTTTATTTCCTTCGGAAACGAGCGACCCTGAGTTCATGCATTTCGTGTTAAATTCAATTAATTTGTTCTTTTAAATATTGGCGCCCAACTTTCGATCTTTTGATCAGTAGTTTAAATCGTTATAACTTTTTACGCCCCGCGCGGCATTTAGATTATTTTTCTTATTTTATGTTAAAAAGTATCGTTACAACTTGGCGACCCAACGTTAAGGGCTCGAAGAAATAGAGCATAATTTCTCTTAATTTTTTGTATTATTAGGTGGTAGGGGGGCAATTTTTAAATTAAGGTTTTTAAATAGAGGTTAGAATGGAAGCGGAGAGTGATTGTAAATGGGGTTCCCCTGATGAGACTATGGAAGACATCGAATGGGAGCAAATAAAAGCAAGCATAATTGCCGAGGTTGAAAAGTTATCCAAAAGACTGAATAAGCAGATGACTACTGTTAAGCAATCGGTGGAGAATCTCGGGTACCGGGTAGATGAGGAATACCAGGCCATCAGCGAGAGGATCTATGAAGTAGAGAATAAATTAAACAAAATACAACGGGAAGTTCGCAGGCCACATGAGGGCGAGGCCTGTAAGGAGCAGGTGGATGGAGGTAAAAGGAGACCAACGTCTGAGGTCTTAGAAAAAGTTTGCGTGCAACAAAAACAATTGCACCAATTGGACTTGCCCACTACTCCTGTTTCGGGAAGTAGGCAAGACTCTGTGCATGGGTTCGAGGCCACAATGCCTTATGTCAGTAAGGAAGGGTTTTTGCACCGGGATCGGAAGGAAGAGCTGCGGATAGAAGGAATAACGACCACTTACGCATCAGTCCGTCCTCCCCAATCCAACCCCAGTGACGGGGTAATGCGAAAATTAGGTCACCTCTTCAGGGCCTTCTGTCATAAAAGACATACCATGTGGCATATAATTCTTAACCTGTTAAGTTATCTGTTCAACTGTGTGGTGCACGAACGCATGGGGTTAATTCCTAATGAATGTCATTACGGAAAGAAACCCCAAAATATCCTTTGGAAAAGGAAAAAGTTTCCCGAGGTAAACATACCGCCCCTCGACCAGGAGCATAAACTGGAAGTGACCCTGGGGCGAATGACCCGAAGGGCGACCGCCCGGAGAAAACGTTGTGACCGCGAGAAGAAGGGAATTAACTTCAGAATGGGAGAAAAAAGCCCAAGAAGTGACTTGTTAAAGTGTTATGTGAACAGTGAAAGTTTACTTATAACTGCAAAATTGTTTTATTTTTTTTTTTAATTTTAATGCAATGGGGAATAATTTTAGTGGCGAAGAAAGTGTGAGTGATTGTGTTTCCGTGTGTTGATGGGTTTAAAAAATGTCATGAATAGGGAAGTAAGATAAATTCTATGTAGTGTTTGAGTGAATTTTACGTTGTTTTCATGTTGTGCTCTTAGTGTATAGTTAGAAAGGTACTAGACTGGGTATCTAGGTAAATGTGAATGGGGAGAACTGTGTCGGTTTGATATCATATTGATCTTCATTGAAGTGTGGTTTCGGGGTATTTTATTGTATTTGTGTTTATATTTTCATGTCTGATTAATGTGCTTTTGGTCGGTTTTGTGTCTTTTTGAAATTTTGGACGTAAGTGAAGTGTGATTTCGTGGTATTTGATTGTGTTGGTGTTTATGTTTTCATGTCGGATGAATGTGCTTTTGGTCGGTTTTATGTCATTTTGAAATTTGTGTCGTAATGGAAGTGGATTTTGGGGTGTTTAATGGTGTTGGTGTTAATATTTTCATGTCTTATTCCTGTGATGATAGCAATAGGAAGGAAGTTGTTTGGTTTTATTTGGAGTTTTGGGGGAAGTTTAATCCTGTCAAAGAGGTAGTTGGCAAGATTGCAAATACTGCATTAAATTGCATTCTCACGAAAATAGCGGAGACTTTTGGGGGAAAAACGGAAAGAGAAATATATTTTGGGATTTATATGTGTGGGTTGTGAAATAGGGAAAATATTCATGTTTGATCAAAAGTTTGGAGTAATTTCTCTCAGAAGACAAAATTTGACGATTTCTGGACAACTTAAGAGGTAGTAATCCAAATTTTGTCTGGGGGGCTATTGTAATGTTAGTTTATCGTAATGTTAGTTTATTGTAACGTTAGTTTTATGAGTAGAATTTTATGGTTGGCGAGTGCTATGGACCGCGTAAAGGCAGGAATGCGCCACACCCTGACCCTGTTTCGACCATCGGAGCGTTTCCGGAGTGCGGGTGGTTAAACATGTGTTGACCATCTGCATAAAGGGAATGGGAAAAGCGTTGGTCGAAACGTTTGAACAAAGTGCAATGATTGGGTGAGAGAAACCGACGCCAAAGAAGACGCGGACTTCTGGGCGTCCTTTTCTTTCGGAAAGTGTAGTCAAAGAATACAGCTTGACCAGAACGGTCCTCAAAAACCCTGGACCCATTCCTGTTGTGATTTTAGTGTTCCCTCCCTTTGTGTGAATTCGTCCCCCAATTATCGTGTTTTGTGTATTAATATGTGTTCTGTGTGTTAAAGGATTATAGGGTTGTATGAGGTTTATTGGTGGTGGTGTTTTATGGTTCGTTTTCTTCATCTTTGTTTGGTTGTTTGTTTCTTGAGTGATAATATGTGTGTCTTTTGGGGGTGTAGTATTTATTAACTACGAGGTTTACGTATTTTGCGTTTTCTTGTTTGAATAGAGATATATCAATTAAGAGAAATTGTGGTTTTTATTTCCTTCGGAAACGAGCGACCCTGAGTTCATGCATTTCGTGTTAAATTCAATTAATTTGTTCTTTTAAATATTGGCGCCCAACTTTCGATCTTTTGATCAGTAGTTTAAATCGTTATAACTTTTTACGCCCCGCGCGGCATTTAGATTATTTTTCTTATTTTATGTTAAAAAGTATCGTTACAATAGATAAGGGTATCGTAAACTCTGCAAAAGCCTCGTCTTTAATCTCAAGGAGGAGTGAGTTTCGATTTCAGGGCGTTTACCACCAGTTTATTCAACCATATCCTGATGAATAAAATGTTTCTCATTTTTGCTTTGGTACAGGAGAGAGAAAGATGTATCTTTCATCTACTTCATCACTGTTTTTTTTAGCTATGATGACATGATATCTTATCCAAGATTCGGTTACCCAAGAGATACTTCTACAAAGAGATATCCAATAAAGTTATGTTATACAGATTTCTAGTTACAGAATATATTCCTTTTTGGGGATTAAATTACGAATATAAAGTTATTTATGAAGTTGTATAAAATAAGAATGAAAGTAAGAATTATATATGATGTATACTGCCCACTATAAACACAAAAGTGGAGTTCAATTTAAGTTTTGCCAAAAAATATTTCAAATTAAAGTTTGAATTGGGTTTGGTTTAGCGTTCATCGTTACTAACTATTTCAATAAAACAATCTATGAGAGCGATAAAAAAGAACTTTCTTTAATTCAATTCAAGAAGGCTAAATGATTGGGCGTCGAACATGGGGTAATTTTGAAGATAATTTAGATAGATATCTTATTCTATATTATATATACATCTTATACTATATTCTGTATTTTATCTTATATCTCTGGGAAAATTTTCGAATTTCCGTGTACTTGCAAGTGAAATTAATAATCAGGAAACCTGTTTTAAGCATTATTCGAATAGACTAACGAGCAAACGTTCATTGGATGAAATACATGGATCAAAAGTATCTTGGGTGAAATTTCTTGGACGAAATGTCTGGAACTAATAAAGGACTCACTAAATGAACTGAGGCCAAACCTGAGACGATTTTGAAGATAATGATTATTTGAAGGTTTGAAATACATCATGAAAGACATCAATATTTCTGGCTTTTTGAAAATATGATTCACTCACACAAAATCCTTTTGAAGTAGTACACGGGAAAACATCCACTGGATGAAATATCCTCTGAGAAACATACTTTGGGTGCAATGTCTCAGATTGAAAGTTCCCCTTGGTGTAATATCTCTACCTTAACGTCAATTGGGTGATACTTTGCGTAATCGGACCATTGTTATTTTTAGTATACATCAACGTCTTCAGCAATCATATTGAAAGCAAAATTAGGATATTTGCGGACGACGACAGTCATTTACAGGAAAATATATAGTTTAGAGGATAGATTATCCCTTACGAACGACTTAGATTGAATTATGTAATGGTGTGATGATTGTCAATTACAGCTTAATGTAGAAAAGTGTTCAGAAGTTAACTTCTTCGAAAGAAAATCTATGATGAATGATTATTCTTAAAGTCTCAGTGTGGTAAACCTAATGACAGTAGAATCGGTAAAGTATCTCAGAGTAACTCTCACGAATAATCTAATATGGAGTTGAAAATAGATTTTTACTTTTCCACAAAGGATTTTATTCAGGAACTACCGGTTTTGGTACATTACCATCATCAGGTTCACACGCAACTGTTGCGTGTGGACCTGACGATGGTAATGTACCGAAACCGGTAGTTCCTAAATAGAAACTTTGTGGAAAAGTAAAAATCTATTTTCAATTATGTCTTTCCACAACATCTCGGCCGAATCGATTGATTATACTAATATGGAGTACCCAAATCCGAAATATATGTGAAAAGTACTTAAGAAACTCGGCTTCGTTAAAAGAATACTCGGTAGAAGCGAAGAAAAAGTTCGCGAGCGATGTTACTTAGCGTTAGTTAGGCCTCACCTTGAGTATGCATGTTGTGTATGGGACCCCACCGAGAAATGTCATATTCGGGATTTAGAAAAAGTATGTACAAGCAAAGACAATACGATTTGTAAAGAATTGCTACTATAAAACAGTGAGTGTTACGTAGATGATACAGGACGCGGGATGGGAATCATTAGACAATAGAAGACTAACTCAAAGGATAAATTCATCAAACAAGTTCACAGAAATTACGATCTCAGAAGATTCAACCGATATAATGTGACCCCCCTGTTATATGGGCCGTTCTGATACTGCGAGGAAGATTAGGGAAATATATTCTAGAACGAATCGTTTTAAAAATTCATCTTTTCCGCGAACAATACGCGAGAGAAATCGATTAGGAAAATAGAGTCAAGGTGCTTGCACCCCCTGCCACACGCCGAAAGGCGGCTTGCAGGGATTTTACATAGACATACTTTTTGTTGAAACGACTTTTCATGAAACATCTTTGTTAGAATCTCCCTGGCAACTAAATTCCTTCCTTTAGATTAAAGAAGCACAATTCCAGGGTTTATGATACTCTTCCCGCACCCGCAAAACTCTCTCCCCTCATTAATATTTATGGGCAGCACAACAGTTGAATCCTCCCTTTGTGAATCGCCCCTCTCCCGGGGGCAAATAAAAATTGACGGGCCTTGTAGTTATCCCAGAAAATGAAAGGTTACTTTCGCACGTTCCTCCCGAAGAAACATCGAAATTATTAACGTCCACTCCCAGTGACCATTCCTTCCAATAGCCTTTTTTCCCGGAAGTGCCCTTCCCAGCTCAACCTCCCTTCCGCCTTCAATAGCGATCTACCCCCACTCCCTCCCGATCCCAGGCAAAGCCGTGTTCAGAAACAAGCTCCGGAGTCCGGAGGCGCCGGGATGTCCACCCCCGTCCCCCCCCTCGCCCTCCGATACCTCGGAACCATTCCCGTTCCCGACCACCTACCCATCAATTGCCTCTCCTTCCTCCCAGGGTTTCTTTTCCCCAAGTAATCTCACTACCCAACCCCTTTACTTCTGCAACCGGCATTCCCTCCCCGTCCGTTATGACTATCGAGCACTAAAGTTATTCGCTGACTGATCAATCACACAGTCTGACCGCTTCGACAAAAACAAGCCACCTTATTTGGGAACTCGAATGATTGGATTAGCAGATTTCATTATTATGGGCACAGCGCATTAGTTAGACATCCGCATCTATATTAATACCTTCCAAGTAGTGCGGGACCTGGTTTTACGGGATTTGTCCTAGATTTTATTCATTACATCTGGTGTAGCGCAAAACTTTTTCAGGACGCCCAAATGTCTCGGTTATTTCGGAATTCTCTACTAAATCAGTTTCTATTGATCAGCTGAGGTATTTTTATCGCTGAACCCTGCATTCATCGACAAGCATGATATATACCCTAGTAATCCATTGATCAATTTTTTCAACTGTAAACATGTATTGTATTCAGTGATTATTCCATCAAAAACCTGTTAATTTCATTCTACCAAATTTATATTATTTTCTTCAATTTTACGTTAATAACAATTTTTCCAACTTATTTACATGTTAAGTATAGAATAGTATATATCTAATTGTTATTCATTAAAAATAATACAATTTGATGACAATCAATACAATGAATGCCCATTTTGATAGAAATTATAGAAAAACGAAAGCTAGCAGCTACTTAAAAGTATTCAAATATAATACTAGAACTAGGAAAATGTCCCGGATTCATCCCGGTAAATTCCTAGTTGTGTTCCGATTACCCCGGATCTTTTCCCGTAGTGTAGAAAATGTTCCGGTTTTGCTTTGGCACCTTTCAGCATGTGCTAAGGAGTTTAAACACCATAGGATCAGCCTGCCTTCTAAACTCCTTTCTTTCAAAGATTCCAAATCTGTGTCTGCCTTAGAGAAATAGAGAGAGATATATTTCATCCAAGGTACATTATCCAAACAAAGAGAGTTCATCCACTGCACTTCTCACACAAAAACATTCCACCCAAGATTCAAAAGTCGATCCGCCTATGTCTTTTGATAACTCCTTCTGGAAAATTGTTTCAAAAATTAATTTAAAGTATCTTTAATTTTAAATACCGACTCAACACGTGACCAGCAAACAACATCTTCCTTTCAAGCCGCCTTTCGGCTTGTGAGGGTTGTAAAGAACAGGCGTTCAAATTACTTTTTTAGTTTTTTATCATCACGTATCGTTCACGAGGAAAAAGAGTTCTTAAAAAGGTCGTCTTAGCTTCTATTTCTCTTATTGTAGGCTCATTATAATAATAATAAGAATAATAATAATGAAGGACTTTATTCAGGGCGTGATTGAGACTATCAAGTCTCTTCTTACACCTAACCCCATTATCGGGTCGGCCGAAGTAGCAGGTGTGTTGCGTAATGCCTGTTACGTTTTCCTCAAATAAATATATCAAACAATAAAGTGTGTAATCTATTTTTTTTCATAGATTTCCAAACAGCATCTAAGAGTATTTTTGTATCGCTTGCTTCTTTATAACGAAGCGTATCGCCTTGCGGTGCGCTTTCTCGAGTTTGCGGGTACACGTTTCATCGGCCGGATTCTTATCCCCTCTGGAATACGTTTGCCGAATATTTCAGAGAAGGCCTGACCAAGGTGAAATAACATCTTTCCCTCACTTTTTCATCGGATTTATTGACAATTTTCTGTACAAAATCTTGTTTTCAATTGCTTAACCGGAGATTTATAGAAAACACCTGCTACAGTTGAAATTATTTGTAAGGGTGATTCCGAGATATAAAACTGAATCTACTTCATTTATATTTATCCATTGATTCCATGCTAGTTATTCAGAAGTAATCGTTGATTTTCCTAAGAAATTAAACGGAGCATTTACTTACATTAAGATCTAATCGCCATTTTTCATATCACAATTTAATAACGACTGAAGAGAGATAGAATTTGGGTCTTCTCCGATTTTATATCATTTGGCAGTTTATAATATCGGGAAAATTTTCCACATATTAATTTTTAAATCTATAAATAGAGATGTAATAAATAACTGTTATCAATATGACAAGATATCGTGGAAAAATCACGCTTCAAACCATCGGGCTACATGTGAGTTGCATATAGTCTACATTCGAAAACATTAATTTCAGTAAGTTCGGAAACTAAGTGACTTTAAGCTCAAATTAAACGTAGGTTTAATACTTTTCGTTTCATTTTTATTTGACAACATAAATGAGACAGGAAAATTATGCAATAAAGAAATAATGTAAAAAAGTATATAAATTTGTTTTGTTAAGTGATGAAAAGGACACCAAGAACGCCCGGAAACGCCGCAGGATCCCCGCCTCTGTAGCAGACTGAAATGAATTTTAATTTCAAATTTTCCCTTTTTATATTCGTTATAAATGCCCACGAAAATTTGGACGTTATGATATTACTAATACGATGTGTTATTTCCGTTGTAATATTGATATTGTGTTGCATACAATTTGGTGATAATTTTTCTTTGCCTAAAAGGTTTCACACCAATATTTTACAAGAAAATATGCCATGGTATTATTTCGTTAGAAAAAAACATTCGTTCCAAATTAGTTGCGAAACTAGTCATGGAATCCAAAAAATCGTTTATAGTAGGTTATTAATATATATTGGTTATGTTAGGTTAGGGGTGGTTGGGTTAACATTATATTTGCTACAGATTAGAATAAATCATCTACTTAGTCACAAACCGAAACGATGTTCAAAGACGTGTATGGGAAAGGTAAACGAAAATAGATACCTTGATCAAAATACATCTGACAATCTCTACGGTCATTAGCCCGAAAACTGGTTACTTCGTAATCCCTCGCACGATAAGCATTTAAATTCTGAAGGTTCAATAAGGCTTAGCTAGGGAATATGAGGAGTGAGGTAGTTGTCCCTGCTTCGAACTAAGCTAAGCTGATACGATTGGAAAATGCTCACTTTGGCATAGTGCCCAAATGTAAAATAAACATGCATGTACTTCTAACCCATAGCCAAATATTATGAAAAGTATTCCATTCACCAAGTTTTTGTAAAAATAATGGCAAATTATAACGGATAAAATTGGCCCTTCCAATCGATAAATTAGTATACCTAAAAATAATTTATAAATAGTTAGTTTTTACCAAATTTACTTTCTTTTTTTATTTTGCATCTAACGAAAAATGAAATATTTTTATCACAATGACGATCATTCGTCGAAACTGCTCGTGTTTTTTTTAATAAAAGAATGTTTTGTCGAAAAAGTACAAGTTTTTATAGTTTCCTTCCTGAAATATATTCCATCCATCAATGGTAGCAAAAAATTAAAAAAATCTCTACCCAAAACAGTAATTGCAGAATAGAGATTGAGAAACACTCACAATCCTAAAAAAATAAGAACTTTCTAAACCTTTTTTTAACAGATATGTATCTCCTCTTAAGAATGCCATAACGGTAGATACATTTATCTCAGTTTGTCCGACCACTCTAAACGTTTGATTGAATTTTCTGTCAATAATTTATCATCAGTAGCCAAGGGGAATTCCACGAAAGATGCTGTCTGCCACCTTCTTCACTTGTCCAGTTCCTCTTCCTTCTCGCAGCTATTCACAAATTTCCCGCTTCTCTCGACACCATCAAATTGAAACCAGCGCTTTTCACTTCCGAGATTCCTTCACTCCCACACGTCCCTTTCCAATCTTCGTATCCTTCTAAACCACTTCCAATCCCTTCACCTTTTCTAACCCCATTCAACCACTTTCAGCCTTGCTTTAGACATTCGTCTTTGAGGATCAAACTCCACCAACTTCTCTCCTTAGAGATAGACACCTGTCAGATAATCTTATACTTCCCACTTTAAATCTTCGAAATCACCATCAAAAGCTATATGAGATCAAGAGACTTTAGAAATTTTTAGAAATTAAAAGCAAGCGAGGTAGTCGCCTCAGGGCTCGCACAAACATGGGGCGGCCTAACTCTGCATAAGGCTATAATTTCGTAAGTTTCTCTCAACAATTTCAATCACACAGAAATTTCTGATACATACTAAACAGATAAAGATATATAATGAATTGCATTCCGCGAGTCATTACTAACAAGACTTTTTTTATGAAGATATATCTGAATACAGATGAGCTTCATTTAATGTTTTAAGGGTTAATTTACTATAAGATCGGTGTAGTAATATCCAAACTTTAAATTATCGAAGGAAGTGTAAAGCGATATTTCTAAAACAGACTTTGATTTCCAGTTATTTCCGTAAGTGTAATCTAAAAAATCTTTTTCTGGGTTCCACTCTTCTTCTCTCACCTATTTATTCCTATTTTGTATCAACAGACATGTTTCCAAAAATAGGATGGTCATGAATACATATAAAAGAGAAAGTCAAATGTATGGAGGCCTTCGAGATGTGTGTATGGCGGAGAATGAAGAAAGTAAGTTGGGTTGAAAAGAAAACAAACATGGAGGTGCCGGAGATGTTTGGGTAAGAGAAAGCTTTAATTGAAGTGATTAAGCATCGACAGAAGAAAGGAGTGGGTCAAATATTGAGACTGCTCAAGAATGTAATTGAAGGTAGAATTCAAGGAAAAATACAGAGGGGAAGACAAATTCAAAAGATGTTGGATGACTTACAGGGGGGGTAAGCTACAAGGAAATGGCGTTTAAGAGAGATTTTTGATGCATGTGAACGTATCTAAAGGTAGAACACTCATGTTGTATCAAAAAATAATGAAAACATAGTGCTTCACGTCTAAAATTATCCATCATTGCATCCATCAATACTACGTCATTTAAAGTAATGCATCTATCTTACGACTAAAATTATCCACCATTGTAACCATCGATATTCTATTCAACAGTGACGTTTTTCTAGCTTTCGACCAACAGCATATCATACACAGTACTAAATAGTTAAATGCCATTTTCACCAATCGAATCTGTCAACATATCGAGATACGTTGGTTTCTATTAATCGATGATCAAGATGCCTTTCATGGGCAGCTGTATACTGATTATTCCACATTTCCTCAGCAGTTACACCCTCTTAATTAATCAATTAAAAGAAACCTAAAGTAATGAATAAAACCAAACCTTAACGATCTTATCGACTGCTACCATATCCCATACTTTTTACGACTCAGACCGCAACATCTTTCACCACACTAAGCCATTCCCTCCCGCAAACTTCTTTGACCTCTCCCATTCCTGGCAACCCTTTGAAACTCTTGTCACTCCAAACCCTCCCTGACCACAATTGTCTCTTCCGGCGCAAACCCCATCTCAACTAACCCTACCAAAAACTCTCCTACTAACCTTCCCTGACCCCCTGCGCAGGCTATCTCACAAGCTACCCTCCCTCCAATCACTTTCTCTTTCCCTTCCCAGCCCTTCTCTGCCATCCTTCTTAAGCCGCTACGTGCTCTCACACGCAAAGATGCGCTAGCGCACGCACTATCCGCTTTTGGTCCGCCCTCCCGAATGTCGGGAGCATACAAATTCATCGAAAACGAATTTTTCGAAAGATAAATTCTTCGAATAAGATTAACTATAAGAATTATGTAAGAAGCCCACTGTTGGTTGAAGCATAAGAGAGAATAGTTCACCGGAAAATCATCAAAGGAAATTTACTGGCGATATGCATGTTTGGTTCCCAATGGAAACATCTTCAAGGCCCGAAGTTCGGCAAAGTAATGCTTCCAATGAAAAATTCTTCAAATATAGAATATTCTCATGAATCTAAAGTAATCCAAAATGTATAGTAAACAAATTGATTCGGAGTTGCAATCTATTCAGTAAAGCTATGAATCTCCTTTAATGTTGAGTTGGGTGTGGGCATTCCATATGGCGTTTTTCGACGAATTTTGGTATCCGAAGAATCCACTTTCAAGCAATTTGCTTTCGAAGAATTATTTTGTATTTTTCATATTCTTGCAAGTAATCTCGAGTGTTTTCCATTTATATTTAAATTCCAATGTACAGCTAACAGCAAAAAAAAGTTACCACCCCTGACCCGCCAAGAAATTCTAAGTCCAAATTTCGGGCCGGCGTGCCTTTCTCTCGAGAAGGGAGGGAGAGAAAAGAAAGATGGAGAATATGGTCCCTTACGCTAGCTCGGCTCTCGAGTTTGGATGGAGAATTTTCGTTATTTATATAAAAATCATTTACTACTATCCATTATCTGCCGCAACATTTGATGTGTTAACGCGTACTATTTAATTTGACGACGATCAACTGGAAGATAACTAAAGAAATGAATCGAATTGAATGCAGCATTCAAAGTCACTCTCACTTTAATTTTCTATAACAGATTATTAAATCATTTCCAAAACAATACAAATGAATTTAACTGAATACAACATTCGGTATCAAATTAACTCACATTTCGTTGTTCGAAAATCGATCGTTTAAATCACTTCCAACGATTGATTATGCTCATCTATGTGAACGAAACCAGCAACTATTCTCTTCTTCTTAATTTCAAATAGGCCAAAAAGCAGGATCTCGGATTCAACAATGGCATTTGTCGTCAGGGGGACCGGCTGTTTATACTCACAAAACTTTTCGTGTATGTAAAAAATCTCGAAAATTCAATTCGGAAACAACAATAAACGACCAATATAAGGTTTTCTATTCATTTACTCTGCTATTGGTTCTTGTCTCAATCTCGTATGACTATTATTTTTAATTTAATTTTGCAAAAGAAATGAAGCATGCAGCGACAAAAATGAACTTTACGTGCATTTTTTACGGAAATGCTTTGACTCGTCTGGGATCGAAGCAAGGACGAAGTGTCACCATTTCTTACAATATAAACACTTTCGTATATATATATTTGAATGCAATGTTCTATAAAAATTTCAAGTCAATCGACCAAGTGATTTTTGAGTTTTGCGGGCACAAACATATGCAGGCTGAATTTTTATACATAAGATATGTGCATAATTCGGTGGATTATTATAATTTAATTTGATTGCTTTTACAACCCTTTCGTTTACCTTTCCCAATTGAAAAGCGTTCTATCATGAAGAGAAATAACTAAGGAATAAACACAAGGAAATAAAAGTTCAACATCTTCCACACAAAAAGTCGTGTAACTTTGACAAAGTTATTTATTTCCTTGTGCTTAGTTACCTATGGAGTTCCTCAAAGTTAAAGCTCATTCGATTGATTTAAATAAGGAATAATCTTTTCTAGATTACCATTTCCCCTTACTCTCGTGACTCCTATAGATTATATAATCCAAGAATTTGTAAAATTAAATTATCCTTATAACAACACTGTAGAAAAATTCACACAATTAGCCCCGACGCTTACTAGCACTATCTTCAACATTTACATAAATACGCGATCCTCCATATGGCGTGTGCCTGGAAAAAGAAGAAAGAATGAGAAGGAACAAAAGTGTGTGTGCAGGTAAAAGGGTAGAATTCTTGGAAAACTGCTAAACAGGACAAAACGAAAAAGGTGGGGGAAAAGGACAAGATAAACCTTTTGTTACCAAAGGGGAATGGAAAGGAAAAACTTTCTGGTTGGGAGAAGAGGACGGGTTGCAATTTGCTCGATTCATTTTGATTTCATCTAAAATAATGTGTCCACTAGCCTTCTCTGATATATGTATAATTTTTAGCTCGCAATTAGAAGAATGACTCGAAGAAATTAATCTCTCATAAAGTGTGACTGCAGAGCATCAGATCAGAAATTTTGTATGTTCTTCAGCCTATAACTTACGAAATCTCATTGTTTACCTGATGTGGATTGAATGAAAATAATCATAAATCGCTTGATGAAACTACCGTCCTAAAAATTGGATCCATGGATTCCTTATCGTTTCAGAGTAATGGCTTAAAGTAAATACTGTAGTAAAAAGCCAGCGGTACACGTCCTTTTGGTAAAATTATCGAAATTTTGTTTCTCAAAAGTTACTTCTCTCATTTTTTTTAGCTATTTACTGATCCACCAATCGACTCCGAAGAGTAATACAATTTGTTTATTTCGAAGTTCTCAGTATTTTAAGAAGACCATCTTTTATTCTATCAGTTACGAAAAATGATAAGACCGCTATCCGTGGAATTGTGACTTTTGCATGACGATGTTAATCGACTTCTAACCAAATTAAAGACTTAGCTAGAGTATGACTTATTAGTACTCGACGCAGGTTGGGCAAGTTAATGCGTGTGTGTTACAGTAATGACTATTATAATTGTGTTTAAATACGTATTTAAATGGCATCTTTACTTTGTATTTTATAAACCAGGTGAGATCGACTAGCAACTTTTATCAGTGAATAAAGATGAGTTTAACGTTTTGGCTATCATCAACACTGAGAGAAAAAATGTATTCACTTTCTCTTGGTGGTTTTTTATATTAATTTTTAAGGTTCTTAAAATCTACGAAACTAATAACTGTATCTAACATTTAATGGGATAAAAGGATTGAAAACACTATACATTCAATGATAGTAATGAAAAAGAGCCAAAGGAACGCTAGTTTACGCAAATAGCTATTTCTTAAATTTTCCCGTTTTGTTGTTGATTGATTTCTAAGGGTATCTTGAAGGTTTATGAAAATCATTGGTTAGAAGAAAAAGCCTGAAGAGATGAATGTAAATATTGAGAATGTAATTTTGGAATTAGAATGCTCCGAAGCTTAAATTTCTTCGTGAGTGATCTTTCTACGGTTAATATATGCTTAATTCTACTCCTGAAAGCATAGACGGTCCGAGACATGGGCAGTCTGGGAGACCGTCGACAGCATTTGTGGGCTCTTCTCAGATCCCTTGAAGATTCTCAATGATAAAATTATACTCGTATAGCTTAAGTAATTTTGACGATTACACCCGGTCACAATATTTAGGTAAAATTTTTTTATCCATTAAGGGGAACTAGTTTTAAACGTCTGCCTGCCCAGAATGTCAATAATCTTCAGATTACCCCCTCCCAATGATTGGAATCAATTTCCTTCGCAACTGATGCAGCTTTCTTTGGTCCTAGTTCTCTGAGCAATTTCCTTTAATTCAAATTGATTGAAGAAGCCGTTACTTGGTGATACTGCGTTATGTAAGAAATTGTGAATCTTTTTCCTTAGTTATTTCCACCATTCCTTATAGTCGTTGAGCTATGGCTATATTTTTACGGAAATTACATTTAGGAAAACTGCTAAATCAGGCGTAATCCATCTAAGTTGCCCTTACATTGGTAAATGCTGTTTAATAATTAAAATTTAGCCTTCGTATTTTACCCTTCCTTTTTTTAATGAGAGGCCAGTTTAGTCCATCAGCGATTACTGAATAAAGCACTAGAAATACTGACATCTCGTACTTATTATCTATGATTACTCTTAAATAAGATGGGTAAACCCCTGCCATACGCCTCTGGCGGCTCGCGGGGTATATATCTAAAAATCTAAATCTAAAGCTTTCTTTCTTGGGAAATATGCCAGGAGAATCTATTACTGCTGAATCTTAATGCTGGTTCCCAAGCCTCACCTATTCTTCCTTAAAACTTCTTGGTTTAAAGATAAGGAAGACATTTACGATATCTTGAAGGTGCAGAAATTTAAATGTGTGAATAGCTCGACAATTGTGTGGGATCAACTGGCGGAAGCTCTAATTGTATGCATGAATGTATGCACATTGTATGCATATTCTTATATGCCTACATGATTATATCCTACCCTATGCCAATAATTTTCGAAGCAAAATAAATTTACATTGATAATAAATAATTTAGACTATGATAGGTCTATTGTTGATGGTTTATAAATTTTGGATGCAAATGAACGTTTTAGAAGTAAGTTCACATAAAACCTAATTCAGTATGTTAGGAAAATGAAACTTGCAAACTGCCAAAAAAATCGGAACTTTTTCGAATCGTTGATTTAATTTACATTCCCTCTGGCTGAAGCATTGAAAACATATTTTTCCGGTCACCTTCTAACCTGCATTATTCTGTCTTCAAATGGCTTGAATCGTTTTCTCAATCTTATAAATAGCCAACATCCCAGGATCTCTGCACATCACTTCTGAGCCTGTTTACCACATTATCTTCATATTTTTTAGATGTATGCTTTAGAGTTGAAGAGAATAAACATTCTTTTCTTCCTTCTTCGACGAACTTTTCTTTATATCACCATCCATGACGAAGAATGGCATTTTCGGGGAATTCTCTCTCACATACAAAACCCTTAAACGATGCCTCGAAAATTAGAGGCACTGAAGACGAAGGTAACCTGTGACCGCTCTATTGAAGACCCTTTCTCTTTCCTCTCTCAACCCCATAGAGAAGCTCCCTTTGTTTTCTTGAGAAGGAAGGTATGCATGCTACCGATTATCCGTTATGTAGACAAAAACATTAAAAGCAGACGTAGCACCGAAAGGTGGGCTTGCTACAGAGATCCTTAGCAATAGATTTAAATGTATTTTTCATGCATGAGCGTTTACGTGCGAATATTTAGAGTGGAGTTGTGACAGCCTAAAGTTGTTGGCTCATACCTATTTTCTATGTTGAAACTCTTAATCGTTTTAGCATTTTAAAATTTTTGACGGAGGTTTAAATAAAGGAATTCAATATTTACAAGTATATTATTCAATTCTTTTTGCGCTTTGCTCGACTCTGCACGATTAGTCCTTCTGATTTCATTACCCAAAAGAAATTCTCGCGCGTAAAATATAAAGCTGTTTGCTAAGAGACTACAGATAAGATAGGAGTGAGTCCAAAATGATCGGAGCCCTCCGCTGGGTATCTTTTAAGAATATAACTATGTAAAGACAATAATTATTAGAGATATTCTTTAGCTGTGATTTACATGACGAAATACGCGACGACATGATCCCTATTCTCAACGATCGTTATTTTCACAGCCAGATGGTGAAAATATTACCGCGAGATAATAGCGAGGACAGATGGTTTATATTGTTATCATCTTACATATAGTATAAGGTGCGTAAATATGTAAATTATTTAGATAGTTGAGTGTTTCACATTCTCTGCAATAAGCCTTATGGAGGCTCGCGGATAATTAATTTATATGTATTTCTTACTTAACTATTTTTCACAAATCTGAACACCATTATTATATTTATAATATACGTTTTTTTCTTATTTTTCCTAATTCCGTTGACCTGATTTACAATAGTTCATATTCTCTTAATTATCGTATCATAATTAAGCATAATCTTTGCGAAAACGATCATCCTGCGGGCATGTGGAGCATTAACTGAAATAACCAATTTCATTATAAATCTGCATTGATGGAAAATGTTATGTATTATATATGTTAGGACGAACTATGAGCAGCCAAAGTAATTCTTGTCCAATATTTTAAGAAGAAGAGCAAATTACGCTTGAGATTCGAGCCGATTTAACGAAATACGAATTTAATTATTTCATAATACAATACTGCTTCTACCGCAGCAAAAGCAATGACTTTTAGCGAGTATTTATAAAATATATATCATCACAAAAGCCTTCAAAACGTGCCAGGCATAAAGAGGAAGACGAAAAGCGCGCTCAAAACAGAGAATCTGAAAGACTCGCCCTTCTAGAGTTATGCTGGTTGCATCTCAGGTGGTAACTTTTTTATGCTGTTAGCTGTACCTTAATATTTATTGCAAGTACTCATTGATAAGCCTTTACATGGATATAATGTATTATCGTATCGCATATCACCTTTTAAATTTTAGACTTAGCTTTAAGGATAGATTGAATTAATCCTATCAGTTAGTTCTGACGAATCTGGTTACGCCAGTGAACTTTTAATATCCAATAATCTATTTTCATAATGTTTTATTAGTTATTTACTTTCTATCAATCCAATTATTCGTTGAGTTATACTGTATTCGTTTACTGTTATTCAAACATAAATATTGATTCATCCTTACGAAATGTTTCCGTATTGTTTTGTTTGCCTTCCAAATCTTTCTTAACCTCCTTTCTCCATGAGAATTTACATAACTATCCATAGATTTTGCAGGTTTTTCACATCCCTCTTATTGTGTGTGTTTTCATACTGTGGTGTACATTTTGTCTAAGCAAAACCCTATATATTCAAACCCGCAAGGTAATATTCTTCCATATACTTTTATTTCAAACCATCTCTTTCTTTAAAATTTATACGATGAAGGGTTTGATGTAATAAGAAACTTAAAAGCCTCAATCTCGCCCTCATAAAAGACCTTTATTATTATCATCATCAAAATCTCCATCGCGTCATTCCGGTAGCAGCGCTCCGGCACCCTCCTCACCTCCGAGTAAAGCCAGTGGACTCATCCTCAATTATGGAAGTGAGGAAAAGAAAGAGAGAGTGAGAGGGAGTGGGCAAAATAGTGGAGCAGTCACATACTTCACGGACGGTGTCCTTCAACGTGTTTCCGAGGGGAGAAGTTTTTCCAACTTGGAGGAAGCTTTCCGTTGATAATAAATTAATTGCCACAAGTGGTGTCGAGTTGCGTGGGAGGGGAGGAAGGAGATGTGCCGTGCGAGTTTACCCGAACGAATTAGACCTACGGGAGGAGCGTTTGCGACCAAATCATGATGGAGGGCCCTGAAGAGTTTAACGCTAATGGAAATTTATCCACTGTTGGAGCAATTAAAACGCGAGCGTCTCATTTTGCTCATTCGCAGAAACCTCTCAGCCGAGCAGACACGGATCTAAGTAAATTTAAAGAGAGTATGGAAGGTTTTAGATAACCTTTTAGTAAATTCCAATGTTTCTACTTCCGCAATGAACGTTGCTCATGTACTAAACTGCGTTGTGTGTTACTGCTGTACACCCAAGCAAAGAGGGCCATCGAGTTCAATTTCATGTATCGCTGGACAATTAAGGCTTTGCTAAAAAAATAAAATCTCATCTTTGAATCAATAAATATACGTAAAGCACGAGAATTCACAAAAGTCGAATTAACGTTAGTTTTTCTCAAAATATTTCCGAGTATGTTACGACGGAAAAGTTATGCCAATTATTAACTATTTAAAAATGACCAATATTAAGCCATCGTTCCACTATTTTCAACCTTTTGTATTTAGTGTTGCGTTATAATGGTTTATTAAAGGTAATTAAAGGAAAAACTTAAAATCCAACCAAAATATAAAATTTGCTCTTTTTCCACAGCAATTCATTAAACACGACTGGTTTCGGCGTCTTCACGTCATCATAATGTTTAATCATCCATCCGTGTTCAATAAATTATTGTGAAGAGAATATAAATATCTAATTCGCTATTTATATTGTAGATGACAACATGAATATGTTACACATGAAGTATTTTACTGTTCACAGTTATAGCAGTTAATGCAATGCAATATAATTAAAAAGCATAATCTATAAACTTTACTACCGCTATATTTGAACCTATAAACACAATAAAATGGCTAATATGGAAGAAATTGAAACAAGATTGAAAATAAATAAGGAAACGTTTCTTGAAGACTGAATTATACTATGAAGGTAAATAATGTGTTAGAAGAGAGAAGGGAATTAATACTGCAAGCTAAATAAAATATTTCCGCGAAATAAACGAAAGCATAAACTAATAAGTTGTTACAATCATCTTCATCATGATAATCTGAAGAAATCTTGATTATAAAATTTACGAAGAAAGATGTCGTCTAGTGAACTCCATCAAAACATACACAGAAATAGAGAAGAAGCAGTTAATACTTATTCCCCAATATTTAGTAGATGATACCTGGTGATAATATTGTACAATAATTACTATTACTTCCCTTTTTCTGTTGTTCTTAAATCTTAATTGAGTGAGTGCTAACATCAGGATTAAAAATACACACAACCGAAATCTTACGCATCTAAATACGTCAGTCCACACATAATAAGGATTACAGGGGAGGGTTTTCTCTCACGAATATCTCGTAAACATCCGCTCACAGAAAACGTCGAGGCGCTGAAACTTCGGACCCATTTGTTCACGGGAAGAGTTTAACATATTTCAAGAATGCCCGAAGAGCTCCACCAGGATTTATACGCTTCTCGCGGGGTTTTACGGGAAAATAGTCCTTGGCATTCCTTTTTAAAAAGGTCACCTCGTCCCTCCCTACGGGGGAAATCCAACCAGCAGCGGTTGGAATGGTAATTCTAATCCCTTCTCCGGACACCAAACCAAGCAAATAATTACTACCTCTCCAACTTCTCTCTATCTTTATCTTATTCCCTTTATCTTATTTTCTCTCTAATTAAAAATTAAGCGCAACATGGCCTTTTATAGTCACTGAGATTTTCATAAGCCACTTCTAAAAATTCATAGTATTTTGACTTTTTCGTATATGTATATGTTTATATTCGAGTATAAGCCGACCAGGATATAAGCGGAAGCAACAAATGTTATCACAAAAACTGGGAAAATAATTGAATCGAGTATATGTGATAAGTTTATTTCATATTTTTTGTCAATTATATCTTTGTTTATGATAATTGAAATACATTGAATATTGAGTATAAGCCTTGGGTGGGAAAGGCAGGACGTCCAATCAAACATGTTTGTTTACAATCCGACAACTCCTTAAAGCATGTGATTGCGGAGAAAATCGACTGAGAATTGTTAATTAAGAAGGTGAGGAATTTAATAACCCATTTCCGGCTAAGGAAGACTTTTTCCACCGAAGAACAGGCGAGTTGGATCGTCACGAGTAGGGGGACTTTATCAGCAGAAAAAATGAGCTGAATGGTAACTCGGCTTATACTCGATACGATATATGATAAATTATGTGCACTCCATTAGAAATGTTGATAACGGTCAACTCAAGCATAATTATGAAACCATAAAGAAAAATTAACTGAAGTTTCCCAATCATAGACTAACCATACACGAAAAGAGCCCATACTATGAGGGTAAATATGTATAGCATCATACAAAAAATTTCAAAAGAATTCTTAGGAACGTTAATCAAAGATGATAATCTATTTCAGGATAGCCTAAAATGTAATCGCTAGAATAATTTTATAACTTCATTGAAGAGTTTTTAGAAGATAAGAATCTACAGATTTTAAATCTGCTTTAAGGCTTCAATTTAATATTTAAATATATTTCTCTTTATATGTTTGTGACATTATTTGAGTTATGATGATGTACACTGAATAAAATAATATGAGTAAACATAATTCAAGTTTTGTAAAATTGAATTTGAAACATGATTTATATATTATTAGTCTTATTTTCAATTGTTTCACAGTATTACCTCTTCAAAACAGAAGATTTCTGTTCTGTAATGAATTATTACTTGTGACGCAATTACATTATTTTTATTTCCCCTCTCCGCCTCCACTGGATATCACCCGTGTCATCTGGCCATTCCAGATGGGAAGAGAGACCCTGAATAAAAGCCTTGAACTCGGCTCAAATGAATGTAACTTTAATCCTTTCATTGTCTCCCCGGGAAAAGAAAGCCACGACAAAGCAGCGTACAGCAATTCCGTGGTCTTCTCGGGCAGCGCGCTTTTGAAGACTTCGCAGGGGGGAACTAAAAGGAGAGCGATCTTCTTTGGAAACGTCGAAAGATCTGGTTTAAGGGGAAAGAAAGTTCAGGAGCAAAAGGAGTCCAACGTGAAGCGAGAACTGGGGATACGTTCCTGAAAGAACACACTTTCTGTAGGAAACGGAAAGGAAGCGTGTACCATTTCACTAAAATCGTGTTCAATTTCAGTGGGATATCCACATTTACACATAGGTAACACTCAACGTTATGGATAAGCACGTTAAATTTCTCGTGTATTTAGAAAATTTCTCCATTATTTCCTATCCTAGACTATCTTTCGCCTCACGCAAACACATACACATTCTCATACAAGTCCCCTTAATGTTTTAATTCTACGTCATTATTCTTCCACCTATCTTTTCTATACGTCCCTACTAACGTACAATACACTTACGTGTTCGCGTTTTCTCTTAGTTCACATTCGTTAATTTCATCTTAATTTCTATCTCATTCTGTCCTATTTAGTCATACATTATCCTCGTATATTTAAATTTTGGGAATGCTCCACCGAAACTAATACCTCGGAAGTCGACATTTCTGCATTAATAACTACTGCTGTATTTCCTCTAGCATTCCTTTGTTAAGTCCATTGTAATGGATACATGTTGTGATAGTCGTAGACCATCTTGGGTACTATTTTTTTATTGACAAGAGTTAAGTTTGGCTTCTATTCATACCAGCATATAATGTAGATGTAATATAGGAGTATCAGTTCAGGCATAGGTATAATAATAATGATACCGTCTTTTTTTTTCATGGGCGAATTGAAGCCTTTGGAGGCCATTCTTCCAATTAACCCCTTTTTATATTGTTATTGTTTTGCTTTTTTTTCCTTTTTTAATAAACAACATACACAGACATTATTAGTTCTGAATTACTCATAAAATGACTTCAAAATTATATACAGAAGCACCGTAGTATTTATATTCAGAAAGAAGACATTAAAATTAAATTATTCATTTGTTACTTTGAAAAAATCACACTGATATTTCACGGATTGGACAGAACTTTATTTAATTAAATTAGTCAAACGAATAATACTCATCTCTGAAAGGCCTTAATATTTTTCAGTTCAGCACTTTTCATTAAAAGTTATGATATTTGTCGTTACAACATTTCAGTATCATGTATCATAAAGCGAGGCATTAAATTGAGCCCGTAACCTTAACACCCTAACCCACAAAAAGGAGAATGTTGATAAGTTAGTAACTTCTGAAATGAAAAAACTTCAAACTCCATGACTTTCAAACTTCTCGCGTGCCTTTATATCATATCTGACAAGGGTATCGCTGCAAAATAAACTGAAAACCAAACAGGTACCTTCACAAGAAAGTTTCTTATTTTCCGGAAGAATATACGTAATGAAAATAAAGCCCTCTGGTAATATGCGTTGGACAAATTCGAGCAAAAATACTCTCTCCGGAGATGCTTTCTTTTTTGCGGGCGAAACATTTCGAATATTGCTCTTCCCCAGCGGAATATTAGAAAAAACTAGAGTAATCTCAATTACTCCGGCTTTATGATGCCATAAATATTACTAGGCTCGAAAATTAATGATTTTCTTTCGACGAAATTAATTTATGTAATGGAAAAATTAAGTTAATTCAGAAATTACCTTCCAGATCTCATATATTCTGAAAATTCTTCCGCCTTTCGTCGCATTCATTGTATTATTGTACTCCTATGTATATATGTCCCAAAAATATAAGAAAAGAACAGGGCTATTCTTTAAATGAAAGATGGATAATTCTATCATGTAATTTACAATTAATAGGTTGCTTACTCTGCAAACGTACCATAATAACTGGAATTTATTTATTCCCATTTTGATGCAACTATTCCTCATTTACGTTTTCACTTTACAATGAATTATATTGCACATGGAAATACGGCTTGAAAGTTACTTATAAATGGCATTATACTCTATAAGTTATGTATTGAAATAACGTAAAATTCAAAGAATAAATTATCAAAGGCTACCAAAAAAACCTTTAGCCGAATGGACTGAGATCTTTTAAAAGTTAACCCTATGATATTTACTATTTACGTTAAAGTTACACTAAAGTGACTTCAACCCACTAAAGTTATTTGATAATCAAATGAAATGTTAAAAGGAAAGAGCTAATGGATATAGTTAAAAGAGGAAGATTGACATTGAACGAATTTATAAGGAATAGAAATAAATATCTACTTAACACAAATAAACTCTGATTTAGGAGAAACGTAACTAAAATGAAAATCGCAGAGAGACGCGATACTACGCAAACAATTGGAAATTAATGGCAGTTTAAACGTTCGAAATATACAGAAGTATAGTTAATTACTTGTTACATATTACAAATTAATTTTGTAAAATTTATCGTGCACAGGGTCATTGTGCTATAAACTTATAGTTGTTTCCACTTTTTTCAATTTTGCCTCGATGACGAAATTCAGGGCTTACAACCACAATATCAGTAGCTAAAATTAATCTTTGATTAAAATTAAACAACTCAACTGAATCTTAAATGTCAATAAATTGCTCGTGTATAAAATAGAATGAAGTTAAATTTGCTTGCTTTCTCCTAAGAAAATAAGGAAGTGAATTGCGGGTCGCCTGCCTTCAGGCGATCAAATTGCGTAAAAGGAAAACTGATTCCCAAACCTTTCTGTTATTCCACTCCTCCGAAGTTTCTCATTTGATCTTCTATTGCCCAGAGATAAAATAAAAAGATCGAAATGAAGAAAGAAATCCTATAAAATTAAAGGCTGAAGTGAATGAACCTTTTACCAGTAAATTGTTCTTATCAAAACATATTTTGGGAATCGCAAATGATTAAATTCGTCGTTATTCAACGACTTGTAAATAATATAAAAGTATATCACTAACTTAAGTAACGATGATTCATCGAAAACTGTTTTTACTACACCATGATGCTATTTTAAGGGAGCATAAGTTTCACTTTAAGGGATGAATTACGGCCAAAATATTCAAACTTCAAGTTCAGATATCAACCCTTAAGAAATGAACATTTATGAAACTTCCTAATAATAAATAAGCTATCAGACAGCATAAAAAATAATTTAAAAGATGTCATGCGACATCAGTTTGAAGCCCCTTAAAGTAAGCTCATTCCCAATAAAATAAAAAACTCCCCTATTAGTATTACTGAACTGACTTCTTAAAAAATCAGTTGCTGATGTTTATTCAATAGGAATGCAAAGTTACGATTGAAATGGATAATCCACCAAAATTCAAGGAAACGTTTAAACATGAATATATTAATAGATAGAACTGCACTCTTTATTCTAATACCGAATCTAATTATCTAGAGCGAATAAATTTCAATAAATTTTAAATCAGTGAAAAGAAATAATTAAGTCAATATTTGAGGTATCTATTCAAAAATTTCAATTGATACTACTATAATCAAATTAATAACAGTAACTTAAGTTCCTGGGGGTTAATAGAATAACATTGGAATTAAATTCAATAAATTTGAAATAAAAATTGTAACAGTATATAAATCCTTTTCAAAGATACATATTTCTTAAAAGATGAGAAAGCAAAAAGAAGAACAAGAAATATTTAAGTAAATATCTGAAAGATCTGTGCTAAAACTTCGACTAAAACTAAACCACATTCAAATTAATTGCAATTAATTCAGTTCCTATGAGCTTAAGAATGTTAAATTGCTTTGAATATTTTGCAAATATAAAAAAAATATTAATGTCTATCGGATACATCCTTTTCAAAGCTTCTTACTTCTTAAGAAATACGAATTTAAAAAGAAGAATGGGTTTGCTATTTCCGGTGTCTTTGAATTCGATGCCAATATCACGAAATTTCTTTCATCGCCGTCTTAATTCCCTTATAACCCAAATCGGATAAGCCGCAGCTCTTTTTCTTATTGCGTCTTCCAAGAGGGTATTGGCTATTGACTCACAGCTTTCATTTAGCTCGACCTTTCTTGCGGACTTTTCCGGAGTTAATGACTCGGAAGTTCATTTGAGAGGGTTCATCGTTGGCACTGAGTCCTCTAGAAGCAACAGTGTCTTCGGGAATGAGGTTTGCAAAGGAAAAAATATCACCCTACCGCCCACCGATGAGCTCCAACACACATGCGCGAAATAAGATACTGAATTAAAACCTGAGCACTTTGTTTTTTTTGCAGAGTGTTTTCAAAATGAAGAACTAAGTAGATTTAAGTTTTGCTTCAGCAGGAATATTTTTCTAAATCCTCCTTGTTATAAAAAATATATTTTTATCATAGAACTCATTTATTTGATTGATTGATTAGGAATTAAATTTTAATATAATTAGTATATGTTTGCATGCCATTAGTTAGAGTATGGATTTAGAAAACAAGCGCAATGTTTTAACGTTAATTAAGAAAATTGTCTGCTTCAATTTTAGTAATTGACATAAGAATATATTAAAATATTTTAAGCTTTATTAATAAAAAAATCAAAGCAAAATTGTTAGAGGGTAATTAATTATTGATTGGGAAAAAAAGTTTTGACAGTTGCTAAGTTAGTTTATTTCACTAAAGAGGGAACATATATTGTTATGATTGAATAAATGTATATGCACACTTGTCATTGAACAAAAAATGTTGAGACATGAGAACACACCGATAGGTATAATACTCATGAATGTACGTAATGTAATTTCCCAGCATCAATTATTTCGGACAGTAATGAAATTCTCTACTTAGGATACGCATGACGATATTATTAAATTCAAGAACTCACCAGGAAATTTAATTATTGATTATTAATTCAGGGGTGGTTTTCTTATGTTTCCTTATCATAACCAAATTTGTTAAAACAGTAGCTCCATCAATCAATACTGATGGTAGAGATACAAAGATACAATCTATATCAGAGATAGTATATAATCAAACAGTATCCACACATACAGCAGTCATTAATGTTAATTGCATTTAATTTTCGAACAAATATATTTTCCGAGAATATATTTACAGTAAAAAGAACATTTTTTTTGCATTAAGTTCAATGATATCTATTATTTCTGTCACTCATGGTAAACAATGTCAGTCAATTATTCTTCTAACCGGCAATGAGCTCACTAATTCGGATGCTTCAGAATTGTTTTTGCTATTCACTCATGGTAAACAATATCAGTCAATTATTCTTCTAACCGGCAATGAGCTCACTAATTCGGATGCTTCAGAATTGTTTTTGCTATTCACTCATGGTAAACAATATCAGTCAATTATTCTTCTAACCAGCAATGAGCTCACTAATTCGGATACTGCAGAATTGTTTTTGCTATTCACCGAACATTTCTAAAATCTCTACTGAATATACAGGAAGAGTCACTGCAATGAAATAAAACTTCCATAAAAGATAGTAAATCAAAAACAAAATAAAGCAATTAACAAAATTTCTAACCATAGAGAGGGATTTGAATACATTATTTAGTGCATTCTTTGCTGAAATAAATAAATATTAGCTAACTTCATACGTAAAATAAAGAAACTTAGAACAGAATAATTTTGTGGACCCCTCGAGATATATTTGTTAATCATTCTCCTTCAGTTCTATATCTTCGGTTGATTGCCTCGACGCCTGTAAAGGATTTTGACAACTTTCGATTGTAGGTCGACGAGCCTCTAGGTGATTTAATCTGAATCGCTGACACACAAATTGCCTCGGAACACGAATCCGGGAAACTTTGGACGAAACTTCGTGAAAGTCGATGAAATTATTGGATTACAGATTCGGCTTTTTGTTTCCCTTGGCATTCGACGAAACTTCTCCGAGTTCTACTTGAGCATATTGCGTGCAACATTGATTTCATTTCCTTGAGATTGCTTTAAAGTATTCTTATGGTTTAATTGCCGCAAATTTTACATTTTACTGCGATTTCAAATCGTTTTCTCTGTACTGACTCCTCCTAAGTCCAAAACATTCTACTTCGTTGTCAATTAATACTTGTTTGGGTTAATGGTAGTTATCTGGGGGTTTCACCATTACTTTTTTCAGGTAGAAATTTCGAGGGTCGCCGTCCAAATCCGGACCCTTAGCTCGCCTTCCCAGCTTGGGAGCGCCCGGCCGCCACAGCAGGGTGGACCATACAAAAGCTGATCGCGTGGAATACGATTTAAAATGTTATAAACAATTCAAATGAGCAACAATTTATTATCTTCGTCGTCTCACTCGTCCTAAGAGATATACAAGCGTCTTTTGATCGACGTTCTAAGATGAAAATTAAGATTTTTCGTGATTTTGCAAGAAATTACCCGTTTACACACGGCAACATTGCCGTTGGGTTCAGGTAGGGGGGAGGGATTTCTACCAAAAATCTTAAAATCTATAAATCCTCCCCCAACCCAACCCAACCCCCGTTGAGATATTTAAAACACCCGCCTATCTGACTGAGCAACGTTGCCGTGTGTCAACGGGTAATTTCTTGCAAAATATCGAAAAATCTTAATTTTCATCGTTTTTTTCAAAATTCAATTTTTCAAATCAAAATCAAAATTTTCATTGAATAAGTGTTGATGTATTTTTATCTACTATTGGAAAAAAACATTTTCCCGCCCTCGTATCACATTTCTGGCTTATGTGGTATATTTTGTGAATACGGCGCTCGTGTGATAGTTTTTTTGAGAATAGGGATTGTTAAAATATACCATAGGTTGAGGAAAAATGAACATTTAATTTATAAAAAGTTAAATTGAATAGCAATAAAGTTTCCGGATAAAATGCTCATAAAGTTTGATGATTATATTTAGGGTTTAATAATCTCCTTGTATCGTCACATTAGCGAGGAGGTTATAGGTACATAATTTAATAAAATAACGCAGTATTTTACGTTTCACTACAGCGTTAACGCGTATGAGAGAATGAATTTCCTATAAAATCGAGGGATAATACAGTAAAAATTGAATCTGGAGTGATTTAAAAGTAATTCTATAATCCCGAATTGTTTCAACTTCTTTATCGTGAATCTACGATCGATTACGGCGAATACTAAACCAGTTATTCCGAGTTCTGTCAGGATATATAACATCACATATAGAGTGTGAAATATAAGGTCTATAAGGTCTTTATTTATTAAGGGGGGATGGAGACTCTCTCCTTCCATGTAACCTTCCGTCATTGATATTATATACATAAAATTTTTATGAAAGTGAATAGAAATTGAGAAGAAAATTTTAGAAGGAGTGGAAGTAAAAAAACTAAGGTGATATCTTAGGAAAAAAGATCCACCGCAAGAAAACACCCGCAAAGAAGGGGGTTGTGAAAAACCTGCGGAAACCTACTGATACTACGAGCTGAAAGATATTAAAAAAAACTGTGTATGACTTTGAAATTATAAAAGCAGAACTATATCGAAATTACAGAAACAATAATAAAATAAAATCGGAACAAGGAAAATTGCAATTGCAAACAATGAGGAAATAAAAAATTAGAAAAATATAAGATAAAACTTTCGAACGAAATTACAAAAATAATATAATCAAATCAAAAATGAATAAGTTGCAGGAATACACTATGAGAAAATAATGCATATCACAAAAAAATAATAAAATAAAACATTGAAATAATAAAAATTGTTATGAAAATGAAACTTACTAAAATATGTAACATATATAACATATATGCACCGTAGCGAATTCTTTCTATGAAAAAAGTGGTTTTATTTTATTTGAAACGTTAACATACAGCTAAATATTAAAGAAGGTAATGATCTAGAGTATATATAACAGACTGGATATTAAATAAATATTACTATTGAAGAAAGTGGTGATTAGTTTTCAATAAAAGTCACTATTCATCAATTCATCTGAAGTTCCTCCATTATTTTGATTTCATATCGTGGGACTTTATATAAACGCCACAAAAATTTCAATGACTCAATAGATCTCATTTACTGGAGTATCTTATCATTTCAGAGAGATTTTTCTACCTCAAAAGTTATAGCATTAACTCGGAATTGTAGTGGTAGAGGGATCAAACCGGATCAATCTATTCATCATTTATGCTATTCCTATGTTTCCGGCCGCACCGGAATCATCGACTGATTCCGCAATGTTCAGTCACGCTAGCTAACCGACCTATGGCTCATTGATTTCTTACCATGAACTTTCCCCATTCGGAGTGTAATTTCCGTTTGGTCCCAAATAAATGAGATTTTTCCAAGAATTGTATAATAAAATTAATGGGGGTAAACGGAGAAAAGTGGGTGATATAGAATATTTAAGAGCAATATTGGCAATCTCATCGTATTCTCCACTTATTTGCATGATACATTTGATGCATGAGAGTGATGAATGATAATAATTAAACAGATAGAAAATATTCCTTCTAACAGTATTTAGAACGGTTTTCTGTGCGTGTAAATATCGATCTGCCCTACACCTAAGACAGCGTATGCACAACAGACGACCCACAAATGTTTCTAGATATTATACAAAATATTTTGGTAATCAGCTAAAAGTAGAGATTGGAGAGAAATAATTGAAAACACGTCCTTGATTCATGCCACACTTGTGGGTACGCGCGTGTCTAACGAAGCTCATGTATTACTGTTAGAAAATGTTTCCTATGTAATTTTTACATTTATATTCTTTATAATATTGTTTTATATTCCATATGCGGGCGTTGTTTTTCTTTTTTATCGTAACTATATGGTTTTTTTCTTTGATCCACATTATAGACTAGCTACAATTCAATATCTTGTTTTTCATAAATAGTGGCAAAGCTATATAAACTATTTAACTGTAAGAAAGCAGTTTCTATAGAAATTTTAATTGGTTTCCTTTGTAATACTGTTTTATTTTCGATAAGTAGATCGAGTTCTTTTTTCAAAATTATATGGGTCTTTTCTTGCAGCAATTTATTTACCCAGCGAAAATTCATCATCTAGTGTTTTGTTAAGATTAAAATATAAATGTAGAGTATTATTTTCCTTGTGATTTTCTAGTTCATCGTGTAATGTAAGCAATTTTTAACTATTTATAAATATAGGGAGAGTCAAATTAATTGCAACGTAATATAAAAAATAAAAATATCACTCGAAATTTTCAATCCGAGTTCCCACAAAAGTGATATTTCTTAGCGAACAGGGAAACTCAATCTCGACCACATATTAAGACCAATTTCTGAGAATCCTCCTACACTGTACATTAACAAACGGAATCGATTGACGACGGCTTGACATCGTAGAAATCCATAGCACAAGAGGTTATTTCCATAACTACTATAATAGTACAACATAATTATTAGTAGTTACGAAAATAAACTCGTGTGTATGTGCTACAATTTGTAGGTGGCGTGAGAGCTTGGTGGTTGGCAGATGCGCAGATAAGGAAATCGGGTGAGGAAGAGTCCAATCACGGAAAAGCAAACCCATGGGGGTGAGCATCCAGGCGTTGTTAACTCACCTCCACTGCTGAAGGTAACCCCGTCCTTTCCCTTTCACCAGGCTTGATCTCTCACGCGACAATCCGCTCGCCCAAATACTATTTATTATTGAGCAGCCGTAATCTTAGCTACGACTACGAAAGTGGGATTGAAAAATAATCTGAAAAAGGATCTTCAACTACGAAAATTTAATTTTCCAATGGGAAGAAAATTCAGACAATGAACACAGTCGAGAAAAATATAAATATGTTTGGATTTAAGGAAAAGCTATGAGCTGTATGCTTCGGTCTGAAGACGATAGAGCAAAACTCGTTGAAAAGAGAGAAAACGTAGCAAGAATACTGTCCTCGACAGCAAAAGAAATAGAAAGTGTAAGCTTCATTGTCAAATAGAAGAATAATGTAGTATTATAAGGTAACGAATAAAGTCGAGAAAAAAATAAATAACTTTTACTTCGAGGAAAAATAATCATAGCTTGTTGACGTTGGAGAGACTGAACAAGAGCGATGTCTTCAACGAAAATAGAATTTGGAACCATAAGCTTAATTTTCCAATTATAAGAATATTAATACAATGAATAAGGTAGAGAAAAATAAAAATATTTTTGGATTCAAGAAAAGTGTTCAGTGATAGAGCAAAATTGCTTGAAAACGAGAATGATATATTCTACGAAAAGACAGGAAGCATTAGCTTCATTGAACGATGCGAAAAAATTAAGTATAATGAATAAAGATATAAATAATGAAAAAACAGAAGAAGGAAGCTCCAAACAGAGAAGGCAATCCTGGTTAGGAGATATTAAAATGCAAAGTTTCAAACATATATTCCCTCTAAGAAAATATACCAAATTTGAATGTGACCGAAGCATTAGTACAAGCTCATTGTATACAATTTCTATCACCTTAAGTTGAGTCACTTTGTTGAATATCAATTGAATACCAAGCTTTACCTCGTACAACGGATAATTATCATCTTCTTCAGCCAAACCTTTTCTAAAGAGAACGAACATGATTTATGTAATGACATTTTTGTCGAGACAATTATAAGTTTCTAACGAATTCAAAAACTTTTCATTTTTCATACATCTTTTCGGTAGGAATTCTAAATTATGATTGAAAAGAAAAAAACCTTCGAAGTTCAGAGTAAATTTTAGACATACATAAATTAAGAAACGACTATATTCTTTATTTTAATACCAAATCTACTTGTACTGAGGGCCTATATTTCTTTCATTATTTTTATTTGTGAAAATAAATACAGACGTTGCTGCTATCTGAGAGATCTCCTCTGAAGACTCAATTAAAAAAAACATTAAGTTTTTCGCTCTTTCAGAAAAAAGTCTTGACAAGGAAACGCAACCTAATGAACCTCAATTTCTTGCTTTAGGCCATCGTTCTAAAAAAATTCTACCTTCTTTAACGAGTTAATGTGTTCACAAACATGCTCAAAAATAAAAACTGTAAAAGTTGTACTCATGATATTCCACAGCGATTTTATAATTCATAAAATTCGTGGAATGTATTTTGATCACCTTAAACGACAGAGTTTTATCGTTAATTTTATCTCAGAAGCAGATGAGAAAATTTACGGGTTAACAGAATTAGGTGCATCAAATATTTTCATTAAACAAGAAGATATAAAAGCAATTTCAGGAATCGGATCCGAACTTTCAACACTATCCAAGATTTTTCGAGCCACAAATGTATTTCCATGAAAGAAAATTTCCTCCAACTAAACTTTTCTTCTGTTTAAAATATTTTCTCGCTCTTTAAGATGGATTATACATGATGAAATATAAGCGAGTTTTTCAAACTAATCAATGCAGGAACACTCATTGCGATTTGATCTATATTTTTACTGAATTTTCTCTTAAATTACATCTGTAATGCCATGCTTTACAATTAAAGTGTCCCTATTTCAGTTAATTAGTAAAAATTCTTCCCTTAATTACCTATTTGTTCACTCTTTTAAGTAGTAAGGTCCAGATCTCAATCCTGGACTGATCACGTTTCAGAAATTTCAATTAAAAATATTTTGGAAGTGTAATGAAATATTCTATACGTTTCTATTTCGGAAATGTGTAGATATTAAAACATAAAATCCGGAGTCACATGGCTTAGTCGACTGCGTATTCTGCTGGCCTCAATTTTCACCAAAAGTCTCACAAAATAATATTTTTTCATAATTAGGATAAATGAAGCGCATTTTCTCATTCCTATTGAAGGTTTTCACTGGAATATGAATCAGTATGATTTTTCATTATGCTTTGAAAATTCTAATTAAGGGAAACCTGTTTTGTGGATGTGGATTCTTTCTAAGATTAAATTCACAAAATTGTTTACAAGGCAGAGGAAAAGGAGGTAAACTAGTAATTATAGGCCAGAACCTCCTTAAAAAAGGAGAAAAATCCTTAAACTCTCAAAATATTGAATTTTTGACAAATAAAAACTTTTAAGTTTTTATGCTCCAGTTGTTTAATAAGGGACAAAAATAAGAACGACTTTGCATGTGAAGTTGTTTACTTCTTTCATGTTGTTTAATACTAGCTGTAATTGAAACCGAAAAAATAGGGAATAAAGTCAATATAGAGAGAAAATACTATTTGGAAGGTCAAAGACAAAAATGCAGGAGAGAACAAAACCACAGGGAATTTCCTCGTATTAAATGAAATCTTTCTTTTTTTGTTTATATACTTCGAAAGTTCTGATTCTTTCTTTGGGACAATACTTAAATACCTGAACATTCGTATTCTCCCTTTATTACCAAGCATACTTACATGAAAAATTTGAATTGAAATTGCTGAATAAAATAACTCCTGGTATGAGAATCCCAATCAAAACATACAGAAATTCAATTTTTTTAAGTACAGTTAAGGTTCCTGATTAATATCCCTCCCCATGTGTAATTTGCTTATTTTACATAAATGTAACAAACCTAGAAATACTTAATGCAAAAAATTGGACTACAATACGTCAACATATGGCTATATGAACTCCAGTTTCAAAAACTGCTTTCCTCTTTCCTTCTATTTTCCTACCTCCAACCAATTTCTGTTGTACGAGTCGATTATACCTGACAGAGCTTTCCGCGTCCCTTTCGAGAAATCCTGTTTTAATATCCCCGTATAGAGGAGAGGAGCAAGCGTGGGATGGCTATTTTCGAACGAGCCGTAGAAATTCAAATAAAAGCGAATAGGTTCAAGTATATTGAAAGATATCAAAGCCGCGCGAACGCTAAGCCGCGGAGAAATGGAAAAGGCGAGGGATTACGCTACGCATCGATGACGCTCCACGGGTGAATGGAGTTTGATTTTCGCTGATATTCTTCGGAATAAAAACTTTTCCCGAGGCGTGAAATGTAATTTTACTCCGAAAACCAACAGAAATATCAATCTCGCCATTGAGCAGATATCTTTTTACAGGCTTCTTAAAGCAGTCTAGAAAATAGGTGGGAAGAAAGGGACCATTTAAAAGTTATCGGGGAAGAATGGATATCTTCCGTCCAACATTCTATATCTGCGTAAAATACAAATTGCTAATAACAGATGATATAAGCAAAATATAAAATAACATATTAATAGCCGTTTTTTGCGGCGAATATTTCAAATTAAATTTTCAAAAGTTCACGTAGCGGGTAAACGAACTTGAAGCTGGGTGAAAAATCTTAAATAGCATATAAAGTAATGATTATAAGTAGATTATTATAATTTATATATTAATTGTCAAGCCAATCTTCATGCGAATTCTAAGGCGTTTTCCGAAATGTATTTAAAAATACAACAGTTACCAATAATTAGAGGCAATGGCACACATGCCCGAAAATTCTCGAGATATTTTTGGTTAAAAAATATACTTCAGTAAAAATATTTTTTTATTTCAGTGAGTTTAAGAATTCGAAACCAAAGGCTATGCTGAATCGTGAATAAGTTAGCTTCCAAATTATAAAACGGAAAATATTCAGAACCCGTTCTTCCTTGGATTAATAAGTATGCATTCATCCTTGGATTAATAAAAACAATATCGATTCGAAGACTTTCAATTTTCCAAGCTTTTTCTTTATTTCGCAAAACATTTTACTAGCCACGTTACCGTATTCGTGCTCTAGCATAACGGTGACGTGAATATCTCGAAACAGATAGCGTCACATTAAAAAATCTGTTGAGTAACGTAAGAGTTTTGATTCTCAATGTTTTGTTACGATTTACCATCAAGTGAAATACGATAATATAAATTAAAATATCTAAATTGATTAGGAAAACTGTAAGAATTGACGAGTAAGGTAACTGAATAGAAGAAACATACAATAATCATAATCGTATATACATACGTAAGTCCATTACGGAATCAAAATCAGGCCTTTCTTTTTTCAGGTGAGAATTGGATACATTTCCTTCTTATCAACCAAATAACTTTTAGTTATAATTGAATTCAATTTTAGTTAAAAACGAGTATTAAAATAATGAACTTAAAATCTCTGAAACGTATTTAAATCATTGCCATATATGTGCATATTTATCCAATTCATCTTTTTTCACAACTAAATTTACCCTAGCCATCTTTTTCACAACCAAATGAAATTTATAAGGAAAATATGAATTCCCGAGAGGATTCAACAAAGCGACGGAATATTTCTTTTTCCTTCTAGTTTCCAATATAGACCAAGCTGTTTAGCTGAAGATCATCCACATCAGAAGATCATCCTGTGACCTTTCATAGTGTGCATATATATGAAAGTCCATTACTATTTCCGTCTTAGCTCGCGGATTTTCTTTCGGAGACACAATAACCTAGAGGATAGAGGTCAAGGTTTCCGAAAATATTGTGCTTTTTCTTGGTTTCGCGGAAAAGCTCCGAGTATAATCGAATGATGTTCCCATTCTGTAGACATGCAAATTTTTCGATACATGCACAAGAAAATGGTGTCTTCATTATCAGATATCAATAGCAAAGCACAATGGCGGAGATTAGGCAAATTTTGGCATTGTCTAAGTTTTTGAGATTGTCTAATGGTTTGAAAGACACCGACACATTATCTTAATTCTTGTAAGATTTTATTTATTGCATTTTAATTATTTATATGATTATAGATACATATAATATTTAATACAGTTGCTAAATAAAGTCAACTGTTATAGTTTTATAGAAGCAAATATAATATGCATGTATTTGATTGTGAAGTAAGGAAACACTGAAATACGACTGTTAATAAATTAGAGATATAAAATCTTAAATAGCCGTCTTTGTCAGCGCTCCATACTTCGTTGCCACCGGTTTTTGGAAACGACAAAAGGCCCGGATTACCAACTTTCTAAGAGAAACCTAATGTAAATTTCCTATTTATATCATCCTATTTCTTAGAAACATCCAATGCTATATAGTATGGGTACCAACTTTCAAAGAAAACCCCAATGTGCATTATAATACCTATGCTATCGTACCCTTTTATCCCTAAGAATGATTTCATCACTATTGAAATGTACGTTGGGTATTACTTAGAAAGTTGTTAATCCGGGGCTTCCTATTGTTTCTAATAACCGGTGGAAACGAGGTACGGAGCGAAGGCAAAGAGATATATTGGAGATTTTATACCTCTAATGTATTTACTGATGTATCTATTCGTAAATATAATTGAGTGATTCCAGGTTAGTGCCACCTGAAAAGCTGACATTGTAGGTAAAATCGGATCACTGAATTGCATGTGGGTAGATCACGCATTGAGATGAAATAAAGACCTTTTGATATTTCCGTAACTGGGCTCAGGAGGATGTGAAGAAACGAAGCAGAAAATCAAGCGACAGTTGGAACAGAGACATCATCAAGTCTTTACTCGTGACATGGCAACAAGTCGATCAAACCGAATGAAGTGGGGAAACTTGGATATGCCAATATCAGACCACATAGATATGTTTTATCTATCATTATTATATATTTCTATTTCTATATTCAATCCAAAGTTAAAAATGAGCGTTTACCAATTTTCTGTGTTGCTAAAAATACACTCAATATATAGCATGTACAAATTCCACAAATAGAACCCAAAAAGTGATTTACCGGTTTCAGCGACCGAGCACAATCGTCAAAACCTTAAGAACTCTTACGAATTTGTAAATTTTATATCTTTAGACTTTGCCATTAACGTTTTTGATATGAAATTCCACAAAGTTACGCTAGGCAATATTTATTTAATTCTGCATTGTTTCTAGTTGAAACGTTGTAAATATGCGCATGCTCTGAATAATGCCACTATTTTATCTTTACTTTGGGTATTTTTTATTTCATTACACCCCTCAATACTCAATTGAGAACTGTAGAAACCAGTTACATAATTGATGTACATATAATTCTCCTGCCACCGATTTTCATATCTTAAATTCGTGAGTAATCTTTCTACTTTCTTCCAAAACCTTATGACGTGCCATAACTTCGCCGAATATATTTGCACTACCTATACGATAATAGGAGAAAGGTAATTTTCTTCTTACATAGGCACGAAATGCATGCCTTGTCTATCCGATCTCGTATCTACGAATAACCCTTCACGGTTGTGTAAATAACGTGAAATCCGTTTATCTCGCAGTTAGCGGGAGTGTACCTTTTTTCGTATCTGTCTTCACTGTCCGATCCCGCGTCATTTAGTTTTTAAGCAAATTTTCGTCATTTCTAAACTGGAAGACTGCTATGAATAAGTAAAGCGTTTAGTTATTCTTAACTGACTATAATTCTCCCATTTTTTACATTAGAACGCTGTAAAAACGCTACTAAAAGGTATCTGCTATAAGAATAAAAGCTCATAGAAGAATAGTTTTTTAAAACGTCTGTTTTCTTTGGGTTTATAATAGTATGTAGATCATATTAGGATTAGTTGATTTTACTTTGATTTCTTCGATCAATTGTGAACATTATGTAAATATGGTTAATTGATCGGGTGATAATCTTTCTAGCCATTGTTTCAAGAATAGTTTAGTACATCCAAGGTTATTCAAAGATGGTTGAAAATGAAACAGATACTCTACGAGTATAACAAGTAAGCGTTTCGTTCCCAGCTGGGCGTCTGGACAGTTGCCAACAAATTATTGAGCACACTAAATTTGGTTAGGAATTTCAAAGGCTTTGCTTTTCTCATATATCTCCAAGAAACCGCTTCCTGCGAAATACGTAATCGAATAACAATTAATACCTATGCCGCCAAATAAAATAAATTTATAGTTTTATAATTTATAATATTCCTGATTAATCGCAAGTCAGTCTATTAAACATTGGTAACAAATTAGTTTGAAGCGTGAAAATAATTAGAGGGAACCATAGATATGCCTTTACATTAGGGTAATTAAACAATTGATTAATTTAATGCCTATTTTCACTTCAAACGCTAATTCTATCCATCTTGAATAATAGACTAACTTTCCATACTTTTGTTGAATCAAGTTCACAAGTTAGACAGTAAATTATTAATCACATTTTCAAGTTAAAATTAAGATGAATTTCGATTAATTACAAGGCTATTAAATCTAGTGATTTATCTTAAATATTTTTGATTTCCAGTTCGTGAATAGCCACTGATATTTCTCTTTTGTATGTTTACTCATGAAGAAAGCCGCTATCGTTAAATACGTTTACTTACAGTAAAACCAAACCTACAGGGAAGGAGTCAAAGACATGATTTTCCATTTCTTTGCATTTAAACGGCAATATGGCGATTAATATCGCGACATGTATATATACGTGGAAAAGAAACGAAATCATTTTATAAGAAACGCTTCCGAGCACAAAGGCATTCCAATTCTCCAAAATTCTTCTGAAAAATTGTTTGTGTGAAACGGAATGAAAAATACTCTTCAAGATGCGTCGGCAAAGCCGGAAATATATTCGATATTTCTGGGTGAACCTTTCCTCTTCCATTCGAAGAAAACGTACCAATGGGGAAACTGATATAACTGAAGACCCGATAATAAGAATAGAAGATAGGAGATTATAATATAGTTCAAACCTGCTAAGTAAATTTTTTTAAATACGTTCCCGAAATAATTAATGCATATTATACGCCTATCTTGTTATACCGATCAGATTCTGCAGGAAACATTGTGGAAATTTTAACTAGAAATAGCTTCATATAATCATAGTAAAACAAGGAGTGAAAAATAGAGAAATGGCTGAGACTCGAACCCAGGCCTCTCACTATCCAAGCAGGGGTGCACGCACCATCGTGACGGAAAATTTCATTTTTACCATGTTTCATATAATCACATTTCTGCGGACTATACGTGAGAGTAACAGATAAAAGAAGTACCTAGTCACATCCTAAAGACACCCGTAGCCGGATACAAGTGTAAGGATAAATGTTAATTACTCCGCAAAAAAATACAAGATTGGCAACATCACCCCATTAGGTCCTTTTATGAGATTGAAAGCAAGCTGAATTGAAAAAATCAGAAGACGCCTGAAAATTGAAAGCAACCGAATCTTTTCCGGCTATTAAATCCCGATCGAGGCAGTGCTGATATCAAGCCGTGTAGCTTTTCCTTCCCATTAGCACGAGCGTGTAAATCATTAGACTTCCACATGCATTCACGTCGAGGATTCTTCACGGGGAGTTGGCTCGCATTCGGCTGAGTGAAAGTTTGAGAGAACACGAGTCGTTTTGAAAAGGAATTTTTTCGCGGAACGAGAGTACGATTCTCGCAGTTTTTCGCTGGCAGCTGAACTGGAGTCGCAGGTGGTTTGGCTTTGGAGAGCCTCTTGGAGGTGGTGAACTGGCAAGGAGTAAAAAAGGCCTGTTGGGGCAAGATACGCGTCGGTGGCTCCACGCAGCGGGGAAGGGAGGAAATGAAAAACAAACAAGCCCTATCTCGCGCCAGCCACACGCACCTACCCCTCCTCTCGCTTTGCCATCCTCTCGTTCACTCCTTGAAATCATTAAGCCTTTTGTTTACCCTGTGTAGTTTAATGGAAGTTTTAAATGCACTCGCTGTAAAGTCTTCCCATTACCCCAAACTGCGCCCGCTGCTGAGAACGATAAGTTAGATATTAGGTGCTCCGGAAGGAGACTGGTTTTAATTAAAGGAATTTAATTTGAGGATATCCACTTGAGGGGGATTTTTCAAGGTTGGATGAGATCGAACAGAAATATTCCCTCCCTAAAATAAATGGTAAACGTTGGAGATGCATTCCTAGTAGAACTACATACAAGTTCTTGTTACCACATTCTGAGGAATGAAACATATTCAATTGTAATTTGGTACAAGATAGAGAAAAATGTATCTTTCATTTTCTTTTGTCCCAGTCTTGACCATGGCTGTGATGAAATGAAAGCTACTGAGGTATGAGTGAATAATTGCACTGATCAAGGTCTCTCCTTATGGGCTGACAAGAAAAGTGTTACTCGTAGAGTCATTGTGCTTCACATTCGTGGGCATGATCCGTTTATAGGATTCTGACTCAGTGAGGAAAGTGATGGCAAACTACCTCACTCCTCATTCTACCTAGTAAACCTCATTCCTCTCTGTAAGCTCTCAGTAGCTTATGTCGGAGAGGGTTAGGCACCAACTGGGCCTCGGGCTGAATACTTAACAGACTACATAAATACATAGATACATATTATATAATAATATGTATCTACGCAATATACATAACGTACTGATTACATAATATATTAGGTTTTTTTACACGCACTCCTTCTAAAGATTTTCTCTCTTCGCCTACACACAACTTTTCATGTTTATAATATCATTGACGGAAGGTTAGATGGAAGAAGAGACCTTTCAGTCTCTATCTCGCCTAAATAAAGACTTTCTAGAACTTGTAGATGCCCACAAACTTAGAAAGTATAAGACTGGAAATTGCTGAATTTTTTTGGCTCCCTTAATGTCCGCAGCCGCGAAATGGTAGCCGCGAGATGGCAGCACTGAAGTTCACCCTTTGAAACCATAATCTTATATGGAGTAAACGGTGAAAAAGCACGATTATGATGCATATGTAATAAAGAGTAATATTTACCAAACATGGAATTAAGAGTAATTGTTAAATCCATCAATAGGTACTTTTGAATTGAATACAAAACATTTGAATAAGACGGGCAAATTAGCAAATCCGAAGAATAGGTGCCTTACGTGCGAAACACAGGTAACTTAGTCGCCGTAAAAATATTATTCGTAAATCACTGAAATGCGATGAACCGTACCGTAGAATGGGGTGACTGTGGCCGTTTTTTAGATTTTTTTATATTTCTGTATTCAATTACATTCTCTATGCTCAGAAAATTTAAATTACATGAAGGTAATTCTTATTCATGCAAATAGTATCTAAAAATTTGTCTTAAGCAATGGAATTTGTTTAAAAAATAAAGAATAGAGGCCTTAGGCACCCCAACCGATGGGGTGACTTAATGTCACTAAAACTAAATATGTTTCCTAAATATCGCCTATAAAAGTGACTATTTGACTAATATTACGACCATTAATATATTTAAATCTTTAAATTATTATTATATTTAATCTTTGTTTAATAGGTACTGAGATAAGAAGTTATTGACTCATAATAACGTTTTTCCACTTTATTGATAAATTTTCAAAAGAAAAATAAATATTTTACATTTTTTTATTTTTCCTCCAAAAACAAAAAGAATAAAAAATTCTCGTAGAAAACTTCTACTCACTGGCACTTGAACACTTTCAAATTTTTTTTCAGGCCTTAGAGTCAGTGTTTTGTTTCTACTAATGAATCTCCGAATCCAAACTATTTCTGGAATATTTGTCAAAGCACTGAACATTTACTTTTTACTGTTCAAATACGTTTGTACTAAAATTTGGATATCACGAATACTCATAAAAAATTTAACAGCACTTCCACTAATTTAATCTCTTTTTCACGAAGAAGCACTGATTGGCATCCAATTGTCTTCAAATGCTTCCCATCTTGCTGAGTGTTACTGAGAGAAGTTACCAGACTGAGGTTTCGTAGACTTATCTCGAGAATGCACGATTTTTGATTTAGTTCCCAATGACAATTGTACTGCCAACGTTGCAAGGAGCAAGACGGATTTGCTGGTGATATGTCAAGACAATCTAAATCCTAAAGGGTAGGAAAAAATAGCTACTTTGTGAAATTTTAGATAATGTACTACAAATTTACAATTTTTGGAGCAGTACACGCGTAGCCGAAGTCACCCCTTTTTACGGTAAAGTTGATGTGAGTTGGAAAGTGCGACCACGTTGCGTGAGTTGGAGATCTTCACTGTCGTTATTGCGCTTGAAGACTTTTGATATATTTTAAGATATCCTTAAGGTATCCTTAATCTTAAAAATGCCTGGTCATCGTTGTATTGCACCAGATAAAGTAACACAGCAAGTGTGCTGTTTGGCAAGCAGCATTAATTCATCCGGGGGCATTCTCTTGTCATCCAGTTGCAAAGTTAACAAATATGAAAAGTATGGGGGGTTTAGTTCATCTTAATTTAACCCTTCATACTTTCACCCTCAAAGTGGAGGAACAATTTGTAAAGCTCTGTGAGTCAAATGATGTGCTGGAGTGCATAATTACAGAGTTACTTGAAGGTGATGAAGAGATAACTATCCCATTCTTTGAGCACGGAAGTGAAATCATAGCATATATAATAAAATATTATGTAACTATGAGGATTAGACAGCATGCAAAGTTTATAAATGTAAAGAAAGTGCATCGAAAAGGAAATTTGCGAAACCGTCTAAAATTTAATGTTTGGTCAATAAATTTTTTATACCACTTTATCCTTTATGTTTGTATATTGTATAACCTAACTTCACATTTCAGCCTCCCCAAGATAAAATGCAGTCCAAGCTAGTCATTAAAATTTGATACTATTGGATTTATGTTTGTTTCAACAATATTTGACCGTTTACTCATTTCCTGGAGACTATTTCTGGGAACTTCGATTTTTTCTCATTAAATGTATATACGAGGGTGGTCTGAAAACTTTTCGACCCCAGATTTTTCAGACATCTTCAGAAAATTTTCAGAAAACATGTCAAGAATTGTTGAAATGTCGGAAACTTTTCAGACCACCCATATAAATCCTGCGATTCTAGTTTTAAAAGGCCTAGTTGAAAGTAGATGTAACGTTGGTAATTTATTAATGATCAATTATTTTCTGTGTATCCAAGCAGAATACATTACACTTCGCTGATCTACGAATAATTTTTTCACAGCGACGAAGTTACTTGTGGTGTGCCCTGAAGGCAACCTGCACTTATCCTTTGGATTTACTAATTTGCCCATTTTATTCAATTGTTTTAAGTACTTATAAATGGATAAATCACTAACTCTGAATTCCATCTTTGGTATATACTACTCCCGCAAAGAGAAAGAGGGTAAAAGTATCATAATCGTGCTGTTTTTTCCATTTACTCCATATGAGATTATGGTTTCAAAGGGCGCGCTTCAGTGCTGCCATCTCGCGGCTGCGGACATTAAGGGCGTCAGCCGATTGTACAGTCAGCATAGGGAGCTTCTGGGGCGTGTAGATACCCTAGGAGAGTCAAATGCGCCTTAGGTGAATCAGAAGCTTTCTAGAAAAAACTTTGAATTCGCTTCGTTTTCCTCCTTTAAAAAAACTAAAACCTCACTACGGTTTTAAATTATAAATTAATCGGGTCTTTTACGGCTTCCTTTTAATTCAGAAGTAATTCGAGATATTTCCGATGGATGCTCAATGGAAGTAGGGCAAACGATGATTAAAAATTTCTACGGTTAACAGGAAACTTCATGATTTAATTTGAATAGTTTTCGTAATGTTTGCTAATAGTATGCTGGAAAATATAATTTGGCCGTTCATGAAAACAAATAAAAGGAATGAACTATGGAATAAATTAAAATTTTCCTTGGAGGAAATATGAGATATTGAAATGAATAGTTAATAACGGTGAGACTTTTCCGAAGAAAATTTCGGATGAGCTGCAGGAAGTATGATGTGAAAGGTCACGAATGGTAAATTCTTAGTTTCGGAATAACGGAATACCTTAAGATTTGGTTTGGTTACGTACTCGCTTATTGAGCGTATCTTAAAATATTATGGAAATTACGTATTTCATATAAGTATTCAACGATTCTTACAGCAGTAATGTTTCAATGGTAATACTTGCATAAAAAGAATCCGAACTAATAACTTATGGTATCTAATGCAATGTTTCTTAATTTTATCAATATTTCAATTTATTTTCAATAATTTGGTGTACTTTACATATGATTTTATAAATCAATGTAAAATATACTGGAAGCTCTAAAATGATCAAAAACTATGATATCGAAAATCGTCTTCTCGGAGGCTCAAAATTTGAAGCAAACAGACCACCTGAAGAACCTTCAGCAAGTAAGACCTACGCAAATACGCGTTCCAACTGAGGGTTGAAAACTACCTTCTTGGCTCTCGGGGAACATTACAATGGCGGTAGAATATTTTCCATTTGGCAGTTAACACGTTATAACGATTCCCACTCGTACACAACTTCAGATATCCATTTCAAAGTTGTGCTGAAAACTCACTAAACACGGAAAGACAAGAATATGTCGCTCGCTCCCGGAATGGCACGCAGGAGCATTTTGCTGGCTTGCTGAAATTTGACAAAGCCAAATCTATAAAAAAAATACCTCCGATAAATGTATTTGAAACTTTAAGAAATTTACAAATCTTAAATCTTTGATTACTTGTTCCTTCCTCTCTGTTAATCTTGTGAATTGTGCTTGGAGCACATAACTGGAATTTCCATCAAAGTATTTGCATGGATTCATTAGAAGTGGGATCCTAGTAAACAGCGACAAACGTTACTGAATGCATTAACATTTTCACAATAGATAAGGTGTTTTCCCTATAGTATTAATAAATGTTAACTTCCACCGTTATTGTTTCTATACATCGCATCATGAATAAAATCGGAACGGCGTACTCAAAGCTACATTTCGAGGAAAATTATTAAGCGTTGTGCCAACATTTTTGAACATACATAACTTTCGTATGGTATGAAAGGCTGTGACATGCTCAGATATGCTTAGAAAACAGTGGCTCTTCACTTCGCGTGGGCTTTGTGATGTTACAGAACTTGCTATTTTACCGTAAGTATTTTCTATGAAATTCCACCACATTTACAAAATAGCGTAGATGTTTTATTCAACTTTCTATAATCGTGAAACGTTCCGTTTAGAACACTAATGCTTATATAGACATTCTATACAATCTGCACTGATTTCACCGTAGTCAACACGGAGTGGAAAGAAGAAAATACTAAGTGTAGCAGAATTACCTTGAGGTAAACTAATTTAATTTAATAGAAATCTGTGGCACAACCATTTTTTTTATGTAAGCAGCAATTTTTGAGGAAGGAAATCTCTACAAGCTTAAAAATAAAAGATAACGACGTGAACGACCTCCTAATAGCGGCTTTCCACTATATTCTTTGATGATTTTTCCCTGCGTAATAAATGTATCAGCATGAAAACTGAGACACTTATCCTTATACGTAATACTCTTTTCACGAAGGATGTTTTGCTTGACGGAGTTTACCGATGCGTTAGCGCAGCCTCGGTTGCGTTACCAGCTGAATAAACAGCGTTCTTGACTTAGTATATTCTAATATCTACCATTATAATAAATAACGCTCGTGATTCTCGGAATATCAAAGGAACATCTTCGTCTTATTTTATGCAAATCAGAGAAGATTACAGCTGGGGAGCCGAATAAAGTTATCTATCTTAACAGTTTTCCGAAAACAAGCTAAAGAAGTTTAATGTAAACAAAGTTAATATGTTCACTCAAAGCAGTTCAATCGTATTATGAATTCAGTTAGCTGTTTTACCAATCTAAAGTAAGATTATCATTTCCGTATCACGGCTAGTACATAAAATATTAAGACGATATAATATTTTAATTACCGTTGTCAATTGATAGGTAAATTTACATTAATAACTATTGGCGATTGATATCAGTGCAGAAGTACAGCAATCATTACTGATTACGTAAAAGAAGAATTGAACAAATAAAATACCACGATAAGATTTACACACAAGAAGATTCTAAACGATGTAACGATAGTTAAGATAGTGAGATAAGCCCTGTTACGGAAGTTATGCGGTTAATTCTCCGTATGCAAACATAATCTTCAGCACGAAGAAAAAATCCATATGCACGAAGGACCTCCAGTAAATATTTTTAATCAAATTTAAAAGAACTCTTCGTGCGTGAATTTTGAAAATGTAAAAATATAATGTAGTCATCCTCCAGGGCAAGAAAAGTACATTTCCGCTCAACGAAATTTCTCATTAAATATCTCGTACAAAATATTGTAGTAAATTCTCAACAGCTATAAATTGTGAATAGAGCCAAGTGTATTTCCGCTAATATTATTCCGCTAATATATTCCGGTATAGCGATAACGCTTATCCACCTATGTTTTAATGGCCAATTGGTTGACGTTATCATTTGCTTATTGCCTAGCAATAAGCAAACAAATTTATTTCACTGCTATTCATGTCATATTTTCAAGTACATTCGCGCATTTATTTTTGCATCAGTCATAAAAATCTATATATTTTCCTGAAGAGATTCTTTCCAGCTTTTCCTCAATCTCCGTTCTAATTAAAGAGGATAATTTGGCCTAACCCCGATCTCCTTTTTGGAATGTTTGCCGAATAAATCATTTTATTTCAATATTGCACCATCCTCGCGAAATAGAATTCTAATATACTTTTTATACAATAGCTGATACGCCCAAAAATTTGATACCATAACTAAATTCTCTAAAGAGGAAAAATAAAACGTAGGTGAATTAGGTAAATCATAAAAAGAGACTAAGGTATACTAAAGGATATTCGATCAAAACAAATATTGAGTGTTATTGTACACAAACATCAACTGCGACCTTGGAAGGATGCCATATTCCTCGCTTGCCTCTCCGGAGAATTCCAGACGTAATACTGAAAAATACTAACAAATATTCTCCTTTTCAGCCAAACCCCAACATTATTGCATTAAAAGTTGCTTATTTATGTTTCTTAAACAGTATCTGTACAATAGCAAACGTTTAAGATTACTAAAGATAAATTATACGAAAAAAACCCATCTCCGTCTGTTTCTTATTAATACCTAGAACTGTGATATCGTAAATGTAAACTGAATAGGCATCATGAAAAAGAAAACTGTATTTTTTCTGTAAACAATGACTCCTTTTTGGAATTTAGAGGTGAAAAAACATCTAAACATTATTTCGTTTATTAAGAAGGGCGTGACAAGTTGTTCACCAACTATCGCAGCAAAATTGATTGGAAGGAAATTTACCAAGACGCATTTTCACACGCCTGTATGACGTTTACAATTACAATTCTACTCAACTGTTATCACTTCAAAACTTTTCAAAAGCTAAGAGAATAATCTTTTCTGAATAGAACAAAAATTGGCCTGAGGAAAGTAAATACCCCCATGTAATCCTACTAAAAAGAATTCCTATAAAAAGCTTCTTTATAATTGTATGGCATTATATCACTGCCGAGCTTTCTTTTTCAAGATGTATATCTAGAATTGATAACTCATAAGTGGAAATTTACAACTACCCCAAAAAAACAAACACTTTGAACTACTTCCACACCAGTTCAGTAATGAAAACCAAATATTAAAATGCGCATTACTATGGTAACAGAAATATATTTCATCGATTTTCTAAAAACTAAGCGATTTCCTACCAGTTCAAAGTTGATTTTATCAAAGGAAGCGTAAAAGTATAGGTTGTTCGTAATTCATTGAAGAAGGCCGTAAAGTTTTAAATTAGTTTTGAGGCTGAACTTAATGTTCGCATTCCTTCATCCGGCCACTCGCCCACAGACATTCTTTTTAATGTTTTCTCAATTCGAAGTAACGTAACGCAAGTTTACCCAAACACTGAACCTCACTTCAAAGAAGTAAAGCTTTTCGCACAAATACAATTCCCAATAGGAAAACACTTAGGAACAATTCCAACGATCCGCAAACCAGGAAATAAGCTTCGTAAACCTTGAAACGTACTAAAAAAGCGAAGAAAAAACTGGAACGGGGCCGTCTTTCGATTACACCCACCCTCAAGGAAAACCAGCCTAAGTTAATTGTCCCCTTCCCAACGAGTCACGTGCACTGTAAACAGGATGAGTCTCGCGTTACAAAACGACCGCAATCTGATTTCTCCGTTTAAACAGAATCCTGACAAAGACCCGACCTACCCTTGACCATCATACCCCGTTTGACACAGCGAAAATTCAACTACAAAGAAAATTAGCACCCTAAACTAATGCCCCAGTCTGGGGGGAGTGCGTCGGAAAAAATCAACTCGGTGTACTCACACTTGTAAACTCGCTTGGCCGTCCCGAGTCGGGCGATCCGTCCGGCAAACACCGAGAGATGCGGGGCGTCGCGGCGGAGAGGAATCCGACGTCACCGGGGAGCACACGGAACAAAACTGTGGCTGCGCCGTCGGTGAGGGTACGGGCGGGGGACACGGGCGGAAAAACAGGGGTAGGGAATCGGTAGGGGTAAGCGGAACGGGCATGGGAACTACTTGAGCGCCGATGGAGACCGAATCCCGAACTACACATGTACTCGACCAAAGAGGAATGCTAAAGACTCCTCCTCCACTCCAAAAAAGACCGAATTCCTAGAAAACCCTTTCTGAAGAATTCAAAGGAGATGCATTAGGCGAGGGATTCGCGGGAGAAATTCATTTACGGCGAAGGATTTGTTCCAGGGTTTTCGGATTAAGAGAGGGCTCGATAAAGGAATTATATCCCTCATTAAGGAGGAAATTAAGGACTGCGCGGGGAAGGAGCGCTCGAAAAATCCCGCTGAAGGACACCTGAGATTACTTTCACGATCTCATCTCGCTCTTGCATTCTGCGACGGATTTCCATTTATGTTTCCACGTTCACCCAAAAGACGCTTTGCCCAGAGATATTTCATCAAAGATACATTATCTGCAAGGACTGTTCGACCGCGAGATTTATCCCTTATAAGTATTCCGTCAAAGACTTTTCATCTAAAAGTCGGTTCACCTGAGGTTATTTTTTTCGTGCTAAGCTACTGTTGCCCTTCCCCGATGAAGTCCCACTAAGCTCTGATGAACTTATCAGGAGGTTCTTCACCGAGGCAACAGTAATAACGAATACACACAACTATTCCCTGATCGGAAAAATCCGACCAGCTAGAGTTAATCGTAAAACCCGGGACCTTGGGTAGGAACGATAGCTAAGATGGCATGCTATCTACTCGTCCATCAAGGCCGGTAACTCAAAACCCATTTGAAATATACATTTTAACTTGTTCCCTGACGACATTCCGCACAAGACATTAAATGCAAAATTAAGTTAACCGGAGGTTTCTTATAAATGTATTTGTTTTACTTAAAATTCACGTATTATTTTTATTTAAAATTAATTTGGTACCTCTTCATTTATAAATCTCGACTCTCCACACGATGAGCTAAAACTAAATCTCCTCTAAACTGATCCAGGTTCAAGGCTCAAGGTTCAATATTTATTAAGAAATATAGATGAAGTTATTTTTTAAAAACCGAATCTAATATTTGATTAAAATCAAAACCTTGTAAGAAATAATTCTATAACCCAACTCAAGCAGAACCTATTTTGGTATACCGTTTGAAAAAACATCCATTGGGTGGAATATCTTTTGGGAGAACTGACTTTTGGATATATTTAAATGGATGAAAAGTCTTGAGCGTAATATCAAAGAGAAAGTCGTCTTGGAGAATTGTCCTTGGGCGAAATATCTTTTGGGTGAAAGTCTTTTGGCGGAAAGACTGAACACACTTTACATTTTCAATGTTTGTTCTGTTAAGATTGTTAAACAAAAGAGAGCGCTGAGAAGGCACTCACTTACTCTTTAACTACTATTGCAACAAGTTTCAATGGTCTTCTAGAATTTTCTCCAAGTAAAATACCTGAAGAGCATACAAAATTATATATTATTATACACATTAATACTATAAAAATAAACTAAAATTACCTCAAGTATGCAAAAGTACACAAGAGGTTTCGGTACTTTATTTCATCAATGGCAATGGAATATGTATTCTAATCAATGCTTTTATTGATTCGAATGAATATACAGGGTATTCAACCAAAATATAATTAATAATTTCTACTGTATATTTAACAAATTTCCCTACTGATTTTAACACGTTCAAGTTATTAAATAAAATTTGAAACCGAAAAATAAAATTAAAAATTCAGAACTACTGATCGATTTTGTTGAATGCGTAAAATGAAGATTAGGTTTAATTTTTTTTAAATCTTTTGATACATTGTAATTGTTTTTTCTTCCAACTTGCCAGATGATGGTAACAGATTCTAAAAACTGTTATCTGATTTGACTTATTTTTTAAATTCTGCTAAGATTATAAATTAAAAATATTTATTTTCCGTTAATTTCAACAATATCAAGCCGACTCTTTAACTCAATTTAGGTACAGAGTTGAGACTCCCGGCGTATGATATAACAGCGATTAGGTTGTTGATTAAAAGTTTTGGACAGCGAGTTTACTTGTCACTTATTTTGAGGAGGCTCTTTTTTTCTACATTCCAAAACCGGATCCTATATTACACATATCCGTTTGCTAAAGAGCGATTTCAAAAAGTTTCAATAAAGCATACTTCAAAGTACTTTTTCAAAAGAGGGTTATACTTAGTTGTGAACGATACGGTGTAATCACACTAGTCGTAATAAAGAATTAAAACTTCGATGAAACTCATCTTTCGCCTTCACCAATTCTAAGAAATAGCATATAACTTATTCATGGCGAACTTTACATGTGCAAATTTCTTAAACTTTGAGGAATAAAGCCTCTGGGCAGAACTGGTAAAATCCTTTTGTACCGAGATGAACATTTCGTAGGTTTTCCTAAACACAAAGTTCTAGTTTAATCTAAAGTTTGGAGCAAGATATCGTGTTAAAGCACTTTCAAAAAAAATTAAAAATAGCTTCTTAGGTTACCAATTACTTAAGTGGCAACTCGCTCTCTATCTTGCACGTTTTTATTTACTTTTGTTATTATTTTCAATATATTGGCCACAACAAATGGGTAATAAATCAGTTGGCGGTTTTTGGCTTAACTCAAAGATTATGGTCAAAGGTTATGTTACATCCCTAAAGTCCCTAAAGAGCTCGTGATTCATTTATTAATTAATCAATATATCATAATTATTACGAGGGCAGATCGAAAATTAACGGACAATAATTTTTTGATGGGAGAAATGTGTTGAGAAAATTGGTGACTATGTAGAAAAATAGGTCAAAGATGTAAGTTAATTTGTGATTTGTTTGGTTTTGATACATATTAAACCTTTTGGGAAAATAATTATTGTGCCTTAGTTTCCGATCTGCCCTCGTACACTTCGCTGCTCTTCACACGTGGACGACAGTAACATGCGCGCCATGTTTGTTTCATAGTTCTGGATTCTCTCGCTAGAGCTGCACATTAAAACAAAATGCTTACTATAGCGCAAACTTCAAACTATATCACCGTGAAATTTCAACATTCCAGCTCCAATACCAGGGGAGAAAAATATTATTGCGCGTAACTTTCCGATCTGCCCCCGTAGTTCAGAAGATAAAATTAATTCAGTATATTTAATTAATGCAATATTTTGAGTTAGGTGATACTTATAAATACGAAATCTAGACGGTTCAATGAATCAATTCTTTCCTGGCCATGTTTCTTCTGGGTTTAAAGACCTTTTAGAAACTTTTCAGGGTAGATTTATACTACATTCATGAACATTTATTTTTCAGCGATATTTTCAAAATTAATTAGGTATCTAAGCAGATAGTCCTGAACGTAGAAATGAAGTATTTATTTACTTACTAGTTTCATCTGTTGTTCTTCATACTTAATCTTCTTTTTAAACCAATAGTAGCGTAATGAGTTGTGTCCAGAATTATAAGATGTAATTTTTATTTTCAAGTTTCAACCATATGTTACATTTTAGAGACCAATTTAATTAATAATCCTTCAAAATATCCTTGCGCTATTTTATTAATTCAATTTAGATTTAAGAATCCGATTTTTTGCATCCCTGGAAACTCAAAGGTCAATGGTCAAATCCATCAGGTCCTCCCCTCATTAATGCCTTTTTGTGACCTTTAAGAACTTGAAAATTGGAGAACCTCATATTAAATTTTTGAAAAACGGATACACGGTAATACAAGGAAAATTTGCGAACTTAATATAACCGTAAAAGTTTTAAGCTTCATAATAGTTCCCTTTAGTTTAAAAGTGAAAGTCCTAGTGGTTCAATATTGTACAATGTATTATGGAAACATTGTTATGGAATATCGATGAAAATAAAAAAAAGGTTTCTTAGAATTAATTCGTCCATGAGCTAAAATTCAACAATTGCTAAATTAAGTAATAACAAAGTAACGAATGCATTTAAATATCTGATATAAATTATTAGATGATGAAATCTACTGAGCTCAAAATTCAGCTGACTTAACTTATACATGCTAAACACCCGAAGAAACAATAACAAAATTTACATTTAATAGCTAGATATATTGCAGTCGATTACATTTCCTGTATTTTGATCTTTCTACTTTCAAATTTTTCATTACAAAACTCGCAAAACACATATTGGCAAGAGATAACTAAACACAGAATCGATCGAAATGAAAAAGCTAACAGTTCTATTCTATCTGAATTGGTAATTGAATCGATTAATTAAATGTCGTCCAATAATTAACATGGCAAAATATCAGACAGAACTTGAGGACATCGGTGATCTTTATATGAAGACTGAATTTTGACACTAACGGCAAAACAGCTCATCGAATGAACTCTGTACAAGAATTTCAGTATTTTATCGACTTTAATTACCGCTAAACCGTATAATACATTGTTTTACTAGTATCCATTAGCGATCTATAGCTGTCTGCGTAAACGCGTGAACTGCCTCGTCAAGCATATTTCAGAGATTTTATGGAGTACTCATTTTGCAGAAGATTTTCCATTAAGATTGGAGGAAACTCTCCTGATATGCATGCTCAAGGTCGCTTAGGTTTTTTTTAAGTCTTGTCAGATACCAGGAATGGTTAAGAATTCCAATATAGGCAGGACACTGAGAAAAATTAAAAATCAGAAAGAAACGACACATTGGTTAAGTAGTCGCCGTTGCTAATTCTAGTATTCTAATAAATGAAGAAAGATTGTACTCGAATTAACTTATTCAGTTATTAAAAAGAGTCCCAGGAATTGAGTATTGAAGCTTTGCTCAAAGATTATTGATATGCTTAATAATTAATGTAAACTCATTTAACTTAAATTTATCATCCATCCCCTGATGAACTCCCTTATAACGCCATGTTACTATGTTTGTATACATCAGTCAATAGATCGCTTCTTAGTTTTTTCAGAAATATGTAGTTAAAACTAGACTGTGTCCATTATGCCCGTACCTCTTATTAGCAGGTTAATATGGTAATTAGTAACAACGAGTAAAATTCCCACCGTATATAACCTTACCAAGCAACCCCATGCTCCTCATACACATCGTTGTTTTCACTCACATTCGTATTTTTCGTGAATTTTACTTATAGTCTATCAGATAAGCTTTAAGAAGGCTCAAAAAGTTTCTGCTGGTAAACTTTTCCTCTTCTACTTTTTCTCTCTTTCCCTCTTCTACTTCCTACTTTTAGAAAGTGGTATAATTTAAATACAAGAAATAAAGAGTATCGGTAACCCAAATATACAAATGGTTATTCCCAAAAATTCAAAATGTTATTGCTATACTATGCATAAACGGCGTCCGGTGAATTGATCCGGGGGGGAATTCGTACGCGGGGAATTGATCTCCCGACAGATTGATACGCGAGGAATTGATCCCCCACGCTGATGCTGTACTACCAACCCAATCCAACCCAACCCCACCCAACACAACCCAACCCAACCCCACCCAACACAACCCAACCCAACCCAACCCAACCCCCCCCGGTCAATTTATTTATAACATTAACTAATAATCAGGGAGTGTAGATTAACATAGGACTGAATAACAGTAGTACAACATCAGCGCAGGGGATCAATTCCCCGCGTATCAATCTGTCGGGAGATCAATTCCCCGCGTACGAATTCCCCCCCGGATCAATTCACCGGACGCCGTTTATGCATAGTATAGCAATAACATTTTGAATTTTTGGGAATAACAAATTGTATATTTGGGTTACCGATACTCTTTATTTCTTGTATTTAAATTATACCACTTTCTAAAAGTAGGAAGTAGAAGAGGGAAAGAGAGAAAAAGTAGAAGAGGAAAAGTTTACCAGCAGAAACTTTTTGAGCCTTCTTAAAGCTTATCTGATAGACTATAAGTAAAATTCACGAAAAATACGAGTGTGAGTGAAAACAACGATGTATATGAGGAGCATGGGGTTGCTTGGTAAGGTGATGTACGGTGGGAATTTTACTCGTTGTTACTAATTACCATGTACGAATACCCCACGTACGAATTCCCCACGTACAAATTCCCCCCGGACCAATTTACCGGCCACGTGCATAAACTATCCAACCAAAGTTCGTACGATTCCAATCGTACATCAGTAGCTCCTGATTAAGAATTATGCTCTGAAACTCAGGTTGCGTTTTTAATTTTTTCATTTGTATTACTCTCTATGTTAAATTAAAACGAACATACTAACGGGGAGAACTGCTATAAAAAAATAAAGAAACTGAATAGTTTGAATTCGCTCTCCTTGTCCCAACAATTCCCATTTCCTACAAGAATCCTTTGGTTACATCAAACGAGGAAAAAGAAATCGCCCAAATTAATTGGAATGCAGTTGGACTTCTGCGTCACCAAAATCTAATCGCGAACTCATTCACCTCAGGCGACACCAAATCCTCCCAATGCGACAATGTCGGTAATTGAGATAAAATGGAGATTATAAAAAAATGGAACCTCAACCGCGGTCGCACTCGCGCCGCTAACCTTCCCAAACTGATTAAAACCGCTTTTGATCTGCGCTGGATTCCCGCGAGAAAGATGCGTTCTAATCATAGCAACCGGTAGAGCGGGACCGGCGATCTGCTAATGGGAAACAAAGTAGCCGAAGTCGATTGGTCCCCTTCCCTTGGGACCGCACCTTTCCCGAACCCTGCGACGCTGACCTCCGCACTATTAATGTGTTTGAAATTGGTATCTTAGCCCGTCCTCTGCAAACAAGGGATATTTACCCAAAACGGGGTTGTGGAGTCAGCGAGGCAACTTTTTACGACGCTCCTTATTTGCGATCCCCTTTATTTATCGCCGTCACAGCCTTTTTCCAGGGTTGCAAAATTAAAGAGACAGCGTTAGTAACGAACATGGGGAACACAAACTGTTAACCGGGTGTAACTGCTACGACTTCCATGTTGAATGTTTATTAATGCGTGCTCGATCGACTATTTGTCGAAAGATGCCGATTAGCGTGCGAAATATTCATCGCGCTATGCATTAATTAGCGTCATTCGCTCATAAATGCTTGCATGGTGCATTTCGTCGATGAATTTAAATATATGCGTAAATAACTGAATGTTGATTTTCGTCCTTTGATCCTCAAAGCGATGAATACTATCAACATCCGTCAAAGTTGAAAGGTCAAAGTTGACGGCGTTGAGGTTAGTCTATAGTTAATTCTCAATATTATCAATCCGACTAAAATAATATATATTGCATGAGTTCGATTCTATATGTATTAGTTCCCTCATTTTCAAGATTCCTTATCAATTTCAAGAAAGTTATTGCTTCGTATACTTTATCTGCTGTTTATCCATTAAATCATTCAGTTTTGCTGAATTTTTCAATAGTTTATTTCCTCTTTCCCCTTATTTTCACATCTTCTTTTCGTTATTAGTAATATCAATCAGATGAGAGTTCTTACCAATGGAGTAATGCTAAATCAAGAGACTCCCCATAGCAAGTAATTTAGGGACCCATTAAATTATATGATATAACTATGGTGCCATGAATGGAAAATAGTTTTATTTAGTTACAGTAAAGAAAAAGTGTTGATTTCTTTGGATATATTAAAAAATCCTTATAAAAAGGAAACTCCCAATATGAGTTTTACTCAAAATGAGAAGAGGTATATCATTGTAAGTTTCTGCAAGCAGGGTTTACTTAGATAAAAATAAACTTATTTACCCTTACTTAATTTATCGGCAGTCTATATTGAAAATTCAATTTTCTTCAATTATAAAGAAAATATACTATGTATAATAGATAAAGAAAATATAATCACTAAATAAAATCAATAAATAATTTCATTATTACAATACAGTATATATAATAGAATAAGGTTCTTTTCTAAGTTCGCTGAAAATCGAATTTGACTGATTCCTTATGTTAGTAGTAAATTCATGCAAATTTAATGTCATTGTAATGCAAAAGAGTACTTTTGTTTTATGTTCTGTTTTCTGTTACGAAAAAACTAAATTTCTTTTCCCGCTAAATTTTATATTTCTACGAATTAATAGCTTATGCAAATCGTGCTCTTTTTATGGATACTATGCTTGTATTTTATTTACCACCAGTTTTACTAACATTTTTTAAATATATGCCCGTCATGGATAAAGATTCTCATTCATTTTTCTACCGCTTGTCGCAGAATTAGGTGGATTTTAGGAACTGCGCAAAACGTTGGGATAGTGCAAAATAAAATAATCGAAATTCATTGCTTTTTTGCAAGAAATTAAATTCCATACATAGTTAAATGAAGGAATATAAGGGTATCAGAAAACATTGCGTCATTCCTACAATGGAATTTATAAGCATTCCTGATAAGGAAAATTTTCGGTAATTCTTCGTAAACGATACTAATGCAGCCATTGATGCAACAAATCCTACTTATTTTAAGTCAATATAAACGATAGTACTCTTTCAGTCATTAATATTTCCTAGAATTTTAATGATTAATCGTAAATATTTTAATCAATGTTTCCTAAACTTCAGATTAGTAGGATATCTACCGTGTAAATGAGCCAAATAAATTTCCTCGCCGTAAAATTAAACATTTTTTCCGTCAATCTTAATGTAAATTAGTACCGGATATAGTAATAACAAAAGAATCAATCACTTTGGCAGAATGAGAAAAGGAATGGCTATGATAGAATATTGATAGAGCATCCTTTTCATATGATTGGCGATGATTAAAAAAGAAGAGGTACGCTCTGACTTTCCATCACTTTTCCAATACCTCTGCGTCTGTTATATACGAATCGCACCATCATATAGCCAATTCCTCGATTGAGTGATTGAAAAAGCCCATAAAGCCACGTATCACTTCACATGTATTTCGTTCTCTATGAGCAATTTTTAAAACCTTTTACTTTCAAAACATCAACGGGACCGAACATAAAGGAAAAATCTGCAATGACCACTTCGTCGTCAAGAGCATCCTAAATGACGGCTGAAAAGTATGAAAACTCACGGAACAGAGTCATGTAGTCGAAAATTTGATTCAAGTCAAGAGTTCGTCTAAAAACAAAGGATTGAATCGGACACGCAGCTTATTGAAACGTCAAATAGGGTTTATCTCCGAATCGTGGGAGAGAATGTTTCGCCAAATGAAGACATGCGATGGCAAATGACACGAACACCAGCGGGTTGAAGCCCATGCAATGCCACGGCATGAATCCCTGAATCACTACGCAAATGGCAGCGTGTGGCCTGGAGATAACGTCACTTAATATCACGTAAAATTGAAACAAGAATTTTTTAAAGATATAATAAAAATGGGTCTATACGAACTCAAGGGAAGTAACAAATATCATCTAGGGCAGGGGTACTCAACCTGGTGCCCGAAGCGACCTCGTACAGTGCCCGCCAAGCTTCGGTAAAAAGTTTTTTTTTATTTGATACAACATTATTCCTTGGGATTGCACTATCGGGGATAGAGTGGAGGTTTGGTGGGGAAAGGGTCAGAAACTTGGTTGTCCTGGTCTTGGGTTTCGTAAACATCCAACCCCTCTTATCGCCTACGTCCAGATTAATAAGACGAGTATCAATGACTAAATGCTGCTTTTCGGAACGCAACTGTGCACATGCAGCGAAAACCTTAATACCAGATGTATTGCACTTTATCAAATCTTCTTCGGAGATAAAGACTTTCTCACATGAGAGGTTCTCACATGAGAGGTTCTCACATATGAGATGTGAGGTTGTGATGAAATTATATACGTTGTAATATTTTGGATCTTATTTACCATGGAACGTTTTTTTTCAAACGGCCAACGGTTAACTGGTAAAGTGATAATATTGCCAAGGGATGGCCTGAATGTCACCATGGACGGAAATGTTATGTGGTGCCCGCTTCACTTTAGGAAGCGCCCTTTAGTGCCTGGACGCCGAAAAAGGTTGAGTACCCCTGATCTAGGGTCTACACTGACTCAGCAAAGGATATCATCTACAGGCTGGATCAGTAATCAGATCGTCACTCTATGTCAACCAAACCAAAAATTGAGCGTTTTAAGACTTTGCATGCTATTAAAATATTCTAACACAATAAACTAGATATGTTTAAAATTCGTTAAAACGATTATGCATGTTTAAAGTCAATACATTGAAACGAAATATGCCGAAATCCATGGAGAATGAAGTATTTGAAGGAGGAAGAATCCGCAGTCTACGTTTAGATGAGGTATGATCAAACTGTTGGGTGAAACTTGTGATGCTATTAAAAGCAATATTTTTTTGTTTTGATATTAATCATAGTATGTTCTTCTTCTTGAGAATTTTTTAAAATAATATAATTGATAAGTCATAACTAGGAAAAGATTCTATCGTACATGTTAGAACTACGTTACGACGGAATTATTTATTTCATGAGTAAAATGTAAATATATATCTATTATTCCCATAACTATTTTGCGTGAAACTGTAATATCAATTTTATTATAATCAGTATTACATAGTAAAATTAATAATTTACATACAATTAATACTATTCATGGTCAAAATGACTCCGACATATTTTGGTTGATTCACCATGAATAATATTAGAAGGTTCGACTAAGTGAATGCAGACGTAATCCATTAAGAATTAACATTTATATTCAAACGCGTGTAATATCGATTTTTTTAGAGGATTTCAATTTTAGAAATGGTTGAAACATATCAGAATTAATCCATTATAGCGCAAGTAGACTTCAATAATGTGCTATGTCAAAATTTAAATTTTTAATAAAGAAACATATGAATGCAATAGTAATTTTATAAATCATACTGTAATCATTTTGCGTATTAGCTCATATTTTTAACATAGGCACATGAGTATTAACTTACATATTTTTTCTTGTGCATTTCAGTTTGATCTATCAGTGAATCTGCTAACAAGGGATATACTTCATCGAAAAGCAAAAAACGTTCGACCAGCATGTGTCCCAGTTATCGTCGGAGGTAATCGTAAAAACCAACCGCACAATTAAACCTCTCGTAACGAGGACTGCTCCGTACATCACCGGAACGCGACCGAACTGCCGATAGATGATTCATTAATGCGGCCAATTCCAGTTTCATACGGCTGATCAAATGACCAATGCACGGCCGTCCATAAATAAAAGAGTGAACGGGTTACTGTCCAATAATCTTCATCAATTCCGAGGAAAATGAATTAAAACTGGGACCTTGAGCGCGGAAAAATGGGAAGAGTGATCGCGCGGGGAAACTTTTTCGAATCGAAATTGGAGGCTCTCTAAAATTTCTAGCGAACGAGACTGAATAGTTATTTCCAATCAAGAATTCATCTTTCAATATACGAAAAGTGGAGAGAGAGTCTTTTTAAATTAACTGAACCAAAGCTTTTAATTCCAAGTTGGAAGGCTCTCAGTGTGGAAATTCGAAATGAAAAAATCGGATCTAAAGTAAGTTCATCGTATGATGAAGAAATAATAGTCAGTATGAGGTAGCTAGGTTTTAATCAATACATTGGTAATGCGCAGAAATAGATTACATAAATACGCCTATGCAGTTATGCTGGCTTTTATTTTAAGTATTTAACTTATTATTAAAATCGTTACTATCGATCTCTTTCATGATATTTTTGGTTCACATCGCTTCAATTTTCCACTAGTTCGTTCTTTTAAATACAGATGTAAATGAAATAAACTCACCATCCTTCAAACTTTGTGGGAACCTATTCTCTTATAATATACGTACATGTTAGTTTCGATACAGCCATTTTTATCCATCCACGGTAAAAATATTCCGGTTTCGTTGACATATGGGTATAAAAAGCAAGTCTGACAACAGAGAGGCTCTGGGTTCAAGTCCCTGATTAGGTGTGGATGTTCATGTTGTAAAAGAGATCAGTAGTTATGGTGGTCTCAAAAGGATAAAATTCACCCTAATCAAGTCTTATTATTATTTTAACAAATAGGGAATCAGGTGTATATGTAAATTATTACATTATTGATCACAAGAAATCAACATCAACATGTGATTGTCCATTTTTATTGTTAATAACCCACTAAGTTACCCATCACAGTAAGAGTCCAGCAAATGGATGTTTCTGGGTGTTTATGGAAAAAAATTAATGAAATTAATAAACATTCTCCTTAAACAATGGAATGCCAGAGGCCGATGTCTGGTGACGAATTCCGATGAGGAAATGGCTAATTCAGTGGTAAAATCTTAGCAGTTGTATCAGTAAATAGTCCTCAAAATGGCTGAATTTAAGTGCGCCACCCCTCAAAGTGCAAGAAGGACGTGTTTTATAAAGGTTGCACCCATTTGCACCGCCTTTTGTGTACGCGCTCAACAGGTGCGACTGGAGGGCAAGTAACCTGCGGCTGTCGGAGGAAAATGCGGCTAAGAGGGGAAAGGTTACGCGTAAGATATTCCATTAGATTACGAATTATCAGAGACAAAAGAAAATGAAAAGCAACTCGTTATTCCTATCTTCCGTAGCAGGGATATAAGCATTTGGCCATAGCCAATCAGAGAGTTTCACTAGCGTTTCAGCAGAAAAGTTGTAAGTAGGAAATTTATCAGACAAACGTCTCCTTAAATTTTCAGCACCTACTTGAATTGGCTTCGATGTTCATGGTCATGTAAACATGAAATTCAAGAGGTTGGAGCCATTCGGTTCTTGAGATAACTAGTAATCTTTACATGAGAAAAATAATATTCAACCACTCCTGCCACTCACGCCACGATCGTCAGCGTCGGCAGGAGATTATCGTAAAAATCACCACAATTCGTAAGACGTGTTCACACTCAGAGAATCAAATCCCGTTTAAAGGCACTTATAAGAATTTATCCCGGAAGATTTCAGATGAAGCAGCTTAATAAGCAAAAGTATTTGTCTTAACGGTAACATTAATATATTCTAACATATTGAATTGCTTAACTTACCAGAAAGGTACAAATTTACCAGGTTGTTTGCGTAGCTGAAACAGTAACAACTTTTGGTAAATCATTTCATTTGCAGACCAAAATAACATTCAAACCATTCCAATGGTACAAGGTGCTGTCTCTATTTGAATTCGGTGTTCAGAAATTCCACATTAACTCCTTACTTCCCCTCACTCGTCTAAGTTCCTAAACATATACCCCCACCACTGTTTTTCTTCCTACTTGCAAGTCACGCAGTGCCAACAAAATTTTAAGTGAACGCTTTGGCCACCATAGAGATAATATACGAAGCGAGTAATATTGGAAATGAAGACTTATTGGATGAGTCTACAACGTCGATGATAAGATAAGTCAAATTAAATTATTTAATTGTTATTAAATTTAGTTTAACATGTTCGTATGTAACATTGAAGCTTTCCTACAAGTATGGAATATTGTAAATGATGTTTTATGGTGCAATTTTATAAATGCCAGAAAAAAATCAATACCAAATTGGCTATGCTGTAATTCAACGACAGAGAATGATTGTACCGCCTTGAATGGATATGTAGTCGTTAACTAAAAAATAAAAGCGAAAGTTATGAATTCCATTTACAGCTTCAATTGATTTGATCCTTAAAAAGAGAGATCAAGACAAAGAGGTTGGCCCCTTTCACCTGAGAAAGAAATTCAAAAGGAGAAAAGATCGTCTAAAATCATAACGGTTGGGAATAAAATGGGAAAGGGAATAATGAGAAAGGGAGAAGAGAGAAAGTGAAAGGAATACGATTTCCTTGAGCACTGAAAAGAGAAGGAAAAAGGTGTAAGGAAAGAAAAATTTGAACATGGCTGTTAATGATATCTAAGAGGAAAAAAGGAACACGGATGTGATAATACATTAGAGTAAATGAAGCTCCAAATAGCCGTTATTTGCGAACAACCCGTCTCTTCTTCTCTCGATGATGGCAACTTAGTTGCCGAAATACGTATCGAGAATAATACGCTTTCACTACCTAAGTCACGATTAGCCATAACTCCCATAGTGTAGGTACAACGGCTATTTGGAGCTTTTTTTTAACTCTAATGAACTGTTAATGAATTAAAGGTTTAAAGTCTCCCATAGCCGTCATTGTCGGCGTTCCGTATCTCGTTGTACCGGTATTTCAAAACAACATTAAGTACGGATTACCTATCTTCTAAGATGTCGTCTACAAAAGTGTTCACGAAATCTTGAAAATTACGTTATTGAGAAGTTCGTTTATAACAATTAAATATTTTAATAATAAAATATAATAACGCAATATTTCTCTACAAGGCTGGTAATTCTTGTTGTTACTAATTACCAATTTCTTCTAATTTTCATCTTACAAATTTCTCTCTTTACTATCCAGCCCGTACATTTCCATTTTGCCATTGCTTAATCATTTATATTAAAACCCTCTGCTCTCCGAGCATCTCCAGTACAAGTCTATTTCAGTACAGTCAGGATGCTAATTCTAAGTCTATTTTCTACTCTACAATTCTACCCAATTCCGCAATTCCTTTTTAATTCTCCAATCTGTTAGTTAGACATTGTGTGAAACATATTCCTCACTTATATTCTAGTTTCACTCATTTACAGTTAAACATTTCGCAACAATTATTTTACTATAATATCCTGCCTCTATTTTCCGTCATCGGTTCTTTTTGCTCCTGGAATATTTTACTTGTCCACTGACTGTGAAGTTAAGTCTTAAATTATATTAATACGATTGGATCATCGATAAGGCCCCAAAAAATACCCGTTGATAACAACTGTATCTCAGAATTGTAAGGAAAGATAACAATATGTATGTACATACAATAACAAAAACATATTTGAGCAAAAGTATCGTATCTGTAAAAAGAAATCACCAAATTAAATGTGAAAGCTTAAAAAGGCCGACGATGAAGTATTTAAAATAATGTTATCCTTTTCTCACACGAGTCGTCCATGTGGAACAGAATATCCCTTTTGCCTCGAGAAAGAAAAATATTTGAAATCCAGGAATTGAATTAATACTCTACATCCACAAGCTTGAAGCTCAGCACAGCGTGCAGGGATTAGATTCCGCGTATTCGTGTTTTATTTATAAAAAGAGAAGCTTTAAAATTGAAAAGCTTCGAGTTTTCCCTGGAATAAGTACTCGAGAGCAGTAAACATTTATAAAATACAGCGAGGGATCGAAACTGAAAAAAGCAATCGACTTCCACGTAATTGAAACGCGCCGCGAAGCTCTTTCTATGATCAAGTCGTGAGATCTTCGTTTAATGCGTTAATCTGCTGGGTGTTTGTGAGATGAAAGGAGCAGATAATCTTGATGCATTGACTTCGAAGAAATATAAAAAAGGCCTTTTGTGCCTCAAAACATTTCTAAGGAAGCCTTCGACTTTGATAGTTGTAGACTCGTGCCTGAGTAAGGAAGCTCTTTGTATACGAGTATTCAGCTGGTTTAAAGTTCATATTATCGGTCACGTATTTATGTCATTCAAATTAGATTTACATCTTTATTATGGATCATAAATTTAAAAACATAAATTATCAAAAACCTGTAAAACCTTGTCTAAAACAAAACGAATCTAACGGAAAAGCAAATAAAATTAATGTGGCCAATCTAAACTTGGTGAAAGTTCGTAGAAACCATTAAAAAAGAAAAATAACTCGTAACTTCCACAATATATGTGTTACATTTTCTATTTCTAAAATATTTGTGTAATAATTTAACAAAATATATTCTGAAAGTTATGAAGTGTTTTAAGATGGTTTCAATAAAGTAGTATTGAAATTCAAAACAATTAAAAAAAATAGTAGGAGCAAACAAAAGTATGAAACATAAATTAAACCGTAATATGGAGGATAATAACATGAAATACAAATAAAACAAATTACAGTAATGAAGAACACATTACATATTATTTCTGGCAATCTGAATAAAAGGCATTATTCTGCAGTATACATACCAGATTAGATCAAACTATCATAGATATGAACTGAAGGAGACAAAAATAAATGTCAAATACAGTTTACCTTACATATCTATAGTAAACTTTAGCTATAAAAAGTGTTCCAACCATCCACATGGAAGCAGAAAAAAATAAGAACAATTTTTTATTAATTAACCTATTTTGAGTGAAGAAAGGCGGATTTCAACGAATATGAAAATCACAAGCGAAGCCAGCCAATAAATTGGATCTTAAGATCCATAAGTAGTAAAATCTCTTGTTACATAAATCTCCTCTCTCTCAATAGACTCACGTCTGAAAATTCCTTATTCCTTTTCTTTTACTACTTAATTGCTAACCCCTATTTATTTCTTCCAAAAATATTTGCCCTCATCCTCTATTAATTTCGTGGCTTCGATGGGTTCCAATCAATCTCCATTCAATATTTGTACCACTCCTTTCCTCTACCGCTTTCATTCCTTCATTTAAAACCTTTTTCTCAGGCAGCCCTGCTACGTTTGTTTTTCTATCAGACCAACTCACTTTTTCCATTCTTCGTTACAGGAATTTCTCTAAGCCCTGGATCCTTTAATATCCTCTTTTCTTACAACGCAAGAGTCTTATTCTTAATGCAAGATGGAATAAATACATTAATATCAAATTAATTCTTTGGTAATCCAATTTCTCAAAATATTTGCTGTAATGATGGATATCTCGTAAGAAGTTACGTTTTTGTACCAAACTAACTGTCTGCATCAAAAAAGAAGGAATGAAGAAAAATAAGAATGTGACGGAAATCTGGAAAGATAGCACAGAGGGAAATTTTCAACACATACTTTAAATTGTAAATCCACTACAATGAGAGGCTTAGGAGACCAACGTAAAAATTAGATAGGGTAAGATTCAACACGGCTTAAAATAAAAAAAGGAATTCAGTTTACTTATATTTTGTACATAGAAAGTGCAAAATAAAAATTAATCAATGAAAAGATTGATTATAAATCGCTATGTCGTTTATAGGTATAAAAATCTGATGTGGCCAACACATGACTTTCACCGTATTTATTGAAAACAGAAGCCTATGCCGGTAATATATAAATAACTCCAAAACAATGAGTGTTACTGGAAAATGTTTCATACAACATTTGTAGGTAAAAACATTATCTATAACTTTGGTACATAATTGTATATACCTACATTGCATTCTGACAGAGATATGTATGAAAAACTTCCATTTCTGGATAAACGACAAATTCCGGTTAACCATTATTGAAGAATAACTCCTAAACAATCAGTGTTACGAAAAAAAGTTTCATACAAAAGTTGTAGTAAAATACATTTTATATAACTTTTGTGTGTAAATTTATATACCGAAATTGCATTTTGACAGAGATATGTATGAATAACTTCCATTTCTGGGTAAAAAACAACTTCCGGTTAACCATTAATGAAGAATAACTCCTAAACAATCAGTGTTACGAAAAGTTGTTTCATACAAACGTTGTAGTAAAGTACATTATCTACAACTTTTGTTTATAATTGTATATACCTATATTGCATTCTTACAGAGATATTTAAAAAACAAAATTGTATTCCGGATAAACCATAACTTCCGTTTCAGCGATATTAACCAAAAACTAATCAACTCTTGGCATTGTTAGGAAAATAATAACTATGGATTTTTAAAATGAACAGTGTGGAGCTGTACAACTTTCTAAATGTTATTGTAAAAGTGTTTTGCTACAAGTAATTGTTTTTTATGATGGATTTCTACCAAGTATTTTTGAAGCAGTTCAATTTTATTTTTTATCAAAGTATTTCTTTCCAGTGGATACGAACCTCGATCCATATTTCACCCCCGTTTCACCCCAAGTGTCCTTTATAGAAGTGCCAATTCGGGAGAGATACCTCAATGTTTTTTTCAGCAGCGTTGTCTCTTATTTCTCTTTCGGGGAACTGATTAAAGCTTAAATCGTTCTAAAAGCACTTCTTCGTCGAATGGGAACTTTGAGTCGGAATTTATATGGAGGCTCGCGATAGAAAAAGAGATAAAAGAGAGAATGTGCGTGGAGAAACAAATGGTCAGAAGTGAAATTTCCATTCGAGAAACAGATGAGACTCCGACGTTCCTTTCGAAGGAGAAAAAGTGTCCATTCGCAGATGCGTCGTCGTCGCTATCTCTCGAATCAATTGAACGGTCCTCCTCTCTGCGGGAATTTAAAGCGTTCTTAACTCCCGAATTACTCCAAGCAAGAAACGGAATCGCCTTACGCTATGAGAACTTCGCCTCTCTCTACGGAACAGTCTCCGCATCTCAGCATTACCAAGTATTACCATCATTGCCTACTTTCTCTCTAAGCTTTACCCCATGAGGTGGTTCACACGAGGACAGTTAACCGTTTCGGAATCTCACCTAAAGACATTACGACTGAGATGTTTAGCCCAAAGAATGTTTTTACCGATGATATTTAAAAATTTGGTAGGTTTTGGCGATAATTTTTACGATCGATTTCAACGAAAACATTTTACACGGGTATTTCTTCTTAATTTCAAGCATTTTTGAGAGAGGGTTTTGTAAATGTGCTAGAGAGGAATCGGTTATTATTCGGAAGATAGCTCATCAACTTATTGGGTTGGAGGATTAACAAAATGAACTGAAGTGATATCTGGTGGAATTTCGAGGTTTAATTAAATACTTATATGGTTTAAATAATAAAATGTTTAAGATATCAATTTGCTTAAATTATTATATGAATTAAATTATAAAGGAGGATTATAATATGGTTGGTTATAGTTATGATATGGTTTAAACGCTTATATTGCTTTGTATATTTTTTTGAGATTTAAAAACTAACATACGCGAAATTTTAAATTCATTATTCCAAAAAAATTACGTTAACTTCTTGGAAATACCTTTTTAAAACATATTCTCGGATGAAGTCATCCGTTGTTAAAATGACTCCTAAAGAAAACTACATTCACGTGAAAAATCCTCGGACAGAAAGCCTTGGATATGATATCTCTGACATGCATAAACATTGCTGTGTGCGCAGCGTGCTATGGAAAACCGACGTAGATGACTTGGTAAGGAACCTTATGTCCAATAGGCCTAAAAACTACCACCTACTGACCAAAGTAAGCCTGTTTCTCTCATATATACACACAGCATTGATAATCATTCCTAACGAAATTGATCCTCATCTTTTGGACAGCAACTTAGAATTAATTATTTTTCATCGAAAATCAAACGGTATTGCTGCTTAAAATGTCCTTTCTGTTTTTGAAACGATGTCGAAATTTGGTGTTGCGCGATATAACAACGTATAGTACCAATGCTATTAACAATAACAGCGTAAAAATAATACTAATGACGAAAGCCAAGAACAAGCAGAGCTGCCACATTCAAATTAAGAAAATTCGTAAGGTTGTACTTACTTTAAAATCCGAATTCCAATCAGTGATTGTCTGTTAAAGCGGCTGCGCGATGGAGAACGCAGATGGCAATGGAATGTTTACCAACGATGTTCCAGAACGGAAAACTGCGGGTGTTCCTAAAAAGTAAATAAAAAAGGAAAATATCTTAATTTATTGATTGAAGGTGTGGTAATGTACAAATATTTTTTCCAATTTTAAGTCAATTATTTTTTATTTTATCTTGAGTATTAATTTGGATCCTGATGAGCCATATTTTGACTCTGAAGGATATTATACTTTTCCATGTTGCCTTTTGAAGTTGGATTTTATGAGTATATTAAAAAGCATTTTTAAACTTCATTGTTTTATTGGTATATGAGTATCGCTAGTCACCCTTATCCCCTAATATTTCGACATTGTTTAATAAATACTGACGATATATATGTTTTTGGCGAGCCATGCAGTGGCTGGTATGATCGTCATATGCTATGAAGGTAGAAGTTATAGTTTCATATAGTTTGAAATGTGGAGAGGTTTACCCATTCATTTATTATTTAATAAAACCACAAATATCTATATTATTCAAGAATAAAAAATAAAATAGAGATTCATTTTTAAGGCCAATCAATATGTTTTGCGATTTCGAACTTATGTAGAAGTTCGAAGAATGTATACAAACCGATGGATGAACTACATTCTAATAACAAAAGCGTACTTTCTAAATGTATCTCAAAAAGAGAATTATTAATTATTCAGGTACTATAGCCCTAATGAATTCAGCAACAGAAACACTAAGGCTTAACGCGAGGCTGTATTTGATTATCGAAAAGAGCGGATACTGCTACCGAAGAAAAAAAATAATTTGTAGTATATGATTTAACCCAGTAAATACGGGTATAACCGCCAGAGCTTTATGAAATCTGAATGGTGATTACCACTCTAATGTATTTTTCTTTTTCGAGGGTAAAATATCACAGTTTCACGTGATTCTATTTGGAATGGATGTGCTGGGAAAAATGAAGCAATCTCAGGATAGAAAATTAAAGCCTCTCCCCTTTAGTGCATTTCTCGCAGCGTTGTATCGATCACGACAAAAAGATCGAGGAGAGCCCGAAAAAGAAACTACATCTAAATGAAAACGTATCGATTTCGACTTACAAAATTTGAGCTTCGGATGAAAAGCGCTCGTACGAACGTGGTGTAACTCTGTTTCTAATCCTCCAAGAGTTTTTCATGGGGGAGCCGAACGAAGGGTTATAATTCTCAATAGAGAATCACGCAAGCCCTAGCGTAGGCACAGCTAGGGAATTGATTCGGTTAACCGTTCGCTGAGAGAGACGCCCTTGAGAATGCTATTCGTGAAATTACTAAGAATGTTTATTCACATTGTTCTTAATGCATGAAATTCTAAGTTAAGCCGTTCAATGTTGTCTGTCGATTCGGCAAAATTAATACACAGCGATGGTTGTTTAGGTAACCCGACGAAAGAAAAGTCTCACTTCACACAGGTCGACTGATCTTGCTTATGAAGAAATTGTTGATTCAAATGAGATGTCTTTAAGTAAACGTAATTATGAATAATTATTAAGATATGGACAGGGCAGTCGTATAGACGACACGCTGAAGCAAAGTCATACTGGTAGACTTCTTTTGTTAATAAAGATATTGTTACCTTTATAGAGATTTCCTTAAAGTAAACATACGGCAATATGAATGATATTGTTGAAACAGTATTATAATTTAGTAGCATTATAGTTGGTTGTGTAGTGAATCTCAAATAAAAACGAATTAATTGACGGATGAATTATGACAGGTTGACCAACAATCTCTTCCCTCAATATCCCAAAGGGAACTCTTAGAGGACACCAGAGTGATTTTGTGTTTTTAGTGATATTTCTGTTAATAATCTCGAATAATTATAAGGAAAATTTTACAAGACTGCTCATACAATTAGTCCTTGACAGTTAATAATTACATTTACACACGCGATAAACACAAACACCTATACCCTAACTTAGAAAATCAGGTTAGCCGGATCTTTAGTCCGTGACCTTGGTGTGTGAAATATAGCGTACTAACTATTCCGTCACCGAGGTCTGCCTGCTACAATAACAAATATATTTTCCTTGATTTCCTTTAGTTGTTCCTCATCAGTATAAAATATTAGATAAAAAAATCTTCATTAGACTAATATAAATTTCTTTAAAAAAATAATATAAAAACTCCCTTGAAGTTCCAGCAGGACCCGGCTTGGCATACCATGCCTGTAGTAGTGCTGGTTCTAACCTACCCTAGCTAAAATTGTAATATGAGCTAAGGACTGTAGCGATGGCACAATATAAATCAATACCATAAATTTCAGTTGTATTAGGTGCATATTTTGTTCTTTTTATATCAGACCCAATCAAAATATGAAAATTAATTAGAGTATATGGATAATATTTTGTTTTAATTTTGCTACTACTAAAATAAATAAGATATGCCAAGATATCATTTAAAAAACCCAAAACACAATTTTGAGTAATCTACCTCGACAGTTTATTGAGTATTAAAATAATAACCGTTGGGACCTCCGAAGACCCCAGTTTGGTAAACAACGTTGCCTGGTATTACTATTATTATTTAAATTTACACTGCAAGTTGGCCTTCTCGTCAGGTGGGAACGTTTAAAGGGAACATGAAAAAATGATTTTAAGCCAGGCATTCGCCCAAAGATGGGAAAGAAACCCCTCCAAAAATCTCCCGTAGGCTGAAAAAGTAAGTTGCACTACTCATTTCATACATAAGGTATAAGATCATAAAGAATAAATAAGGTCTATCATATATAAAATATATATAAGATCTACCATTTACGTAAACTAACTCATTAAATGGTACAATATTCACATAGACACATATTTAACTGTAGATTGATTAAATAATAATAAATACCACTCGAGATAATACTAGAGAGGAAATAGCCGTAGTATACCTGTATATACTTGTACATATTTAGGGTTAAAGTATTTCTCAAGTCTGAGCGTCAACCTTGGAATACAAACAACCAAACTCCTTCCACATTCTGAAACGACCACTTAGCGCGCACATTACTTCGCGATAACCTGATACGCATTAATCACAAAAGCCCTCCAACGGATCCCACGTGCGGCCCATTCTTTAAATTAAAAACGAATCGATAGCGATGCAACGCCAGATACGCTTCGCCCTTTTTTCCACCCGCAAAAACGGCAACCGAAAATTTTAGCCAAGGAATAACAGGAGCCGTTTGAAAGGCTCCACAGTTTTCCCTTTTTTTAGATGGAGCAGAGAGATGGGAGTACGGCCTAAGTGGCATTCCGACGCCAGCAGAAGTTTCCGCGTATATTACAAGAGCGGAGTCCCCATCGATCCACTGGCCTCATTTGCAGCCGATAACGGGAATTTTTGGGAGAGAGATTTTGAAAAATGCAGCGCTGTTTGCGGTTTCTGGCTGTCGTCCGACTCCCGAACCTCCGTCGGATTTCTTTGCGTATGGCTTAATTCCGTCGGGGATTCAATCTCCGACTTTGTGACTATCACCCCTCGCGGATCTCGCTAAAATAACTTTTCCACGAATTTCAATCTCTCGATGCTGGGGTTTTGGTTATCATGAAAACGAGGATGTCTCTTTCGGATACAGTAGTATGATCATAGTAAAGAATTTCATTAGTTGGAATGGCCAGTTCGTACCTCACCATAACCTAACCTCACCGGCAAAATTAGCTATCGAGAACTAGTAGTAGTATAAATAGTAGTATAAATATAGTATAATAGTAGTATAATAGTAGTATAAATATATTTAGCCATTGTTTTTCTCACCAATCCAGAATGCTATAAACGGAACTTCCGCTTAAGTGAAGTTGGCATCTTACCCTTATTACTTACATGGGTTAGATGGAAGAGGAGACTTTTAGTCTCAATCTCGCCCGAATAAATAATGCGTTTTAGCATTGTTATTATTATCCTTTTTTATTCCATTTTTTCTCAGCACTGCTGGATTACACAAGGGTACGGGTCTAAAGACCAAGTACTCCCAGAGAACAATATTGCTGATATTTTGATAATTATATACAAAATAAAATTTAAAAATTTCCTTTCAATATGGAATGTTGAAATAATAGCAACCTTTTGAATTTTTATATAAATGTTCTTTTTTAAACTTAAGGTTTCCAGGCTATGAAAGAGATCTTTTGGGATTATATCACTGGCCTATAACACTATGGGCACTATTATTATCATTATCATAACCCCCAATAACATTAGCGACCAAGACCTAGTAGATAGGAATGCGTCTTACTAGGTAGGATGAGGAGTGAGGTAGAAAGCCCTTGATTTCCTCACCAAGCCAGAATGCTATCAGCGGAAGATGTCCACGTAAGTAAAGCTGGTACCTCACCCCCTCTAGTATTAGCTATCAATAGTTAGACGTAGGGATAGGCAGAATGAGGAATGAGATAGTTTCCTCACCAACCCAGAATGCCACAAGTGGAACATATCATATAACTTATATGTTTCTTCGAGTAACACTTTCCTTGACATTCCATGAGGAGATAACTTACTTAGTTACACTATTCAGAGTACTTATACTTCAGTTGTTTTTATGCCTTCACAGCATGAACAAGACTGAGGAAAAAGTAGATAAACACAAATTTTCTCTCTCCTGTATCAAATGTCAAATGAAAAGTATTAATTCACATGGATAATAGCAGGAACAGATGTATTCTGAGGAAAGGGTAATTTACTACATCTGTTATCTACAAACTAATGCCAAACTGAATACATCCAAGCCTGCTTTTCATACTGCCACAGTTTTGCTCAGTTAGTCATTAATTTTATCCAAAAGTGTTATTATTGTAAGTAATGAAATTATATTAGTGCAATCTAAAATATATACTGAGAAAATTTGCATTTTATTAAAGACATATATTGTGTATAAATATGGAATAAAGAATGGGTGGTATTTTTTCTGTAAATTCAACAGAATACATGCAGTTTAAGCGATATATCTTTACCAGTTGAAATTTATTATTCGCTGAAATCGGCTGAACTAAGTTAAATATATGAAATAAGCAGTGAATCCTACTATTTCGGTGGTTTCAGGTGCTTATAAAATTCACAAAATGACTCCCCATCGTGTGAATCTTGATACATTTTTCCGCATGAAGAAAAATGAAAATCTGCCTCTCTGATGTAGAAGCATATAAATTAATTTCATTTAACAATGGGAATGCATATGCAGCTGTATACACTCGTAATTCTATAACTTTTCTAGTTTATTTTTCTTAATTAGATAAATTGAACAACTTCTGTGAAGCTTCTGATTCCAAATTTAATTAAAATTCACAGAATTAGGTGAAGTAGGAATCCGTAATAATAATAATGGAAAAAATTAGTGTTTTTTCCAAAAAATAACCTTTCCAAAAGAGTTTATTTTGGAAAAGACACGCTTCTGGTTTCGAATAATGATTACACCAGAGGATAACAATTTTAAATCAAAATCAGTAATGCAGTTTTGTTTAAATAAATCCCATGTGTGATGAAAATAAAATTTACTGATTTATATTGTGTTGATACATTTCAAAATATGTTTGATTTTTGTAACTCCACAAACAAGAAGAATATACAACCGTATACTTTTTAGTTCCGCATGTAAACAATAAATGCAGGAAACCCACCATCATATTTTACATTCTTTTCAATTCAAATTAGATCGATTCGTTGAGCTTAGACTTTGCTAAAATTTATGGTATGCACCAAATGTTAAATGTCTACGGAAGAGGGGGAACTATTATTTCCGACAGATGGCTGCAATTAACCAAACAGCCTCATAAGAAACGTCGCATACGAAAACATGAGGGCCCTCTTGAGTTGCGATTTGTCGAAACTCAAACAGTTAAAGAAAGAAATTGTAGAAGAAAAACGAATTCATCTGCTGAATTAAATACAAGAGACTAGCTTCCAATTTATTTGTACTTTTCGTCCTGGGCAATAAAAAAATTGAATAATTTTAATACGAAAACTTGTTTGAAGATATTACTAAAAGGCCACATGTGGCCTGAATACCGCAGGCTCCCCATCTGTTAACCACAAAAATAAATAGAGGCAGTTTATACAAAATTCCGTTGAAGATAAGATAATGGTACATGGATGAACGCATGCGTGTTCTACGTTCGTTAGGTTACTGTGCTTAAAACTCCCTATTCAATGACTTTTCTTTTTTTGTAACTAACCACACCCTTTCTATAATTTAATACCTTCTCTCTTTGCCTTTCCATCTGTTATCTCTAAGCATGCACAAACGTAGGATTAATTTGAATTTGTAGAACAAATTTATTCTACTGTTAATGAAAAAATTCAACACCAAATCCTTATTGAAATCAATTAACTGGAGTATGCTCGTCTTAAATAAGCTTAGGAAGCAATAAAATTTATTTTACTAAGGGAAAATGTAACAGCAGGAAATTCTACGATAGAAGTTATTCGGTTAACCTCGTATGTCTAATAAATCGATGTCTGTGTACCATATGTGTCTGCGTAGACCTTAGCCTTTCACAGTTGCCTTGTGGATCACATAGGCACTCCCGATGATTTCATGGTCAAATGAGATCGTATTCATGATTTCTGAGCGAATCTTTCACAAATAGCAACCGCAGCAACAGAAAACACGATACTTCAAAACCTTTGAATCAAACGCGGATGGCCTGTCAACAAGGAGAGGCAACAGTCAACACAAATGTATTTCGTATTTATCCTGGAGTTGCCATGCATATGTAACGTTTGCTTAGGCTTTCCAAGGTTGGCTGGAAAAAATAAAAAAAACCCTTTACCTCCTCTTTTGCAGGGGGCGCCCTCAAATCCAAAACTTTACGTGGGAAATGCCATGGACGGTGTTTACCCTCACGACAATTGTTTCTCTGATTCGGAAGTAGGTCGGGAAGCAACCTGTGGATCCGGGAATCTTTCGAAGCAAAACTCTGAGTACTTAGGAAGCTTTTTTTGTTTTTTTCCTTCTCAAAGCGCTCTTTCATATGGAAGAGGGGATGGAAAGGGCCAAACACCGATCTCTACCGCTTCCGGATCGCGAAATTCACGTTAACCAAAGTTCGAGCCCAACACAACCTGAATTTCTTTTACGAAGTGAGGCAATCCTAAGCGGCGTTTTTTTCGGAGCAGGTGCTTTTCTTTTATGATCATGCGCTCACCGTGAATATGTGGAATGGTTTACGTTCCTGGAAGTCAAATGCGGTCATACACGTGCCGACTACGGTGGGATCTCCTTGCGAATTCAGAGCACGTGATTCTCCAGAACTGAAGACACATTATCGAGATACTGCGAGGCAAGCTTTTGAACGCTGGTGGGAGGAAAGATATCCGTTTATAGGATATTTTATGGAGTGTTTAGAATCAAAGAGTGGTTAAGAAGCTTATTCTATCATAAAATGCACGTATATTTATAAAAAAATCTTGAATAAATCTGTACACCGGGAATATAAATAATATAAACTATAAATTTTTCAGCTGAAAGGACGTATTAGAAATATCTTCGAATTGGTCCAGTGGTGACTTGATATTTTAGATTGTTTATTATATTTTAAGACCTACCCTCAAACGAGTATCAACTATTTTCACGTTACTATTTTTGTTCTAATTTTTTACTCAATAAAGTCCAAGAAAATAAGCAACTACCTTATCATTTCATTGAAATTACTCACAAATGTAGATTAGGAAGTTATTTAGAGTTAAGTTTTATTCTAAGAAAGAGTGATTTTAAGAAACGATTGTGCAAATTTTACGGTACGATACTGTTATTTATATTTAATAATACACGTTATTGAGATCTAAATTTATCATTGACTTTTGATACGGTTGGCAAGCCATATAGTTGGTAACCCTACCATGAATGGTACTTTGATATTAGATTCTTATACATCATAGCTAGATATTCTCTTCGCCTCTTCAAATTCATGTACATTCATATGTAATGTATTGTAACGATTATTGATAAGCACACGTTCGGGACAAAAATTAACCTTAATCGCTTATTCTGATTTGAGAGAGATTCGAAGTGCTTCAAATAATCAAAAATTAGTGGGTCTCTAAGTCCAAGTCTAAGTCTTTAGGGGTTATGAATACAATTCGGCCGCATCTTGAAAACTGGGGTTTTTAACCACCTTACTAATAGAAGTATCACTCAATGTGTCTGTATCAGAGCCATAAACTATAATATATTTTAGCTTTATTCAGAATTTCATTTAATTACGTATTGATACGAAGCATATTTTATAAAATCCATCCTCTAACATTGTTAGCAATTATAGATGCCCTAAACATCTAATAAATTCAATAATACAGGGCTTAAGGAAATTTTTATGCAAACAGATTCGTACACGTAAAAAATCGAGAAAAAATAACAAAGTTGACATGCTATTAGATACTCTATCAAACGTATACGAAATCGGATCTTCTGCAGTATTTTTGAGGCAGCGTTTTAGCCGCATTTTGCTGGAAACCTTCTTATAACCTTACATTATGGGTTTCAATCAGCCTAACTGTCGTAAATTTTCCTATAAGAAATTCTAGAACGAAAGTTATGATTGCTCATTTAGGAGAACGAGAGATTGAAAGATCGTTGAAGCTTCTTTGGCACGCTAAAGTAAATTCTGTTCCTACCTCAGCTCAACCCACCCTGACTCAATTCCATCCAAAATATGACCATTCCGATTGAAAAGAGGCCACATTTTCTGTATCGTTATGCATTAATATTCTTGTAGATTACATTTATAAAATTAAAAAAACAATATGTTTAACTGAAAGAATATTCCCGAGTGTTCGATAATTATTTGTAGTATTTTAGTCGTTAAATAATTCTTGGCATCGAAAGATACATTTCGGCCAAGTGTCGGGTGCGAATCTTCAAGATTAGTAATTCCCAATAAGAATTTGTAAGAGCTGAATAAATTCGCACGTTTTTTTCCAGAAAATGCTTCCAGAAGATATGAAAACTCCCCAGCAGACGTCATAAGTTCAAATCCAACATCCTTTACACAGCTAGGGTTAGGTGAGCTTCCGCTTATCGCAGCTAATATTCTAGCGAAAGGCTGCAATAAATTCCAAGGCACTTATAACGATTACCCTATTTCAGTAAAGGATTCGGAGATCATGAGCAGTCTATTACAATACTGTTTAAATAAAGATGTACATTTATGCTAGATAAATATTTATAACCCTAAATAAATTTATTTGAGAATCATCGTAACAATTCTGTAACCCCAGATAAAACAATCAGTCTATCTGTAGAATGAGTCTATATGAAAGAATTCCTGATAGAAACATTATGCGCGTAAAATATAAAATTATTCGTTTGGTAAATTATCTTATCAAGTATAGGAAAAATTAAAAATCCTACTAAAACCTAAAATACCTTTAAATCAATTAATGTTAATGTTCTGAAGGTTTTCTTCATGAAAATTATCCATATATAAATGTGTACTATTTTTGCTTCCTAAATCGCTATATTTCACATATATAAGTACTTTCGTGGACTTATATATTCCAAGTACTGCATATATTCTACATCAGCCAATCGTAAGAGTAGTCTCATTATTAGTGCTTTCATTCTAAGCGAAAGCACTACCCACTTTACTAAATGAGAGTACAATCAGCCATACAATCCAGCTGCTGTTTTTATTTAGATATTTTTGATTAAATAATTTGTTGTTGTAATTTGCTTATCAGGGGCTATTTTTAACCAAGAAATATGAAGAGTATCTTATCCTAGATGGGCGATATTTTTCGATTTATCGTTGACATTGGTAAATATTACATACTAGAATTCCTTTTTTTATTCAGAGTAAGATGCTACTGCAAAGTAGCGGCAAAATAAAACAATGATAGTATCTAAAATGCAATAACAGAGCCACTTGGTGAACTTTTCCTGTAGAGGGTAAATACACTCGGAGCACTCTTCGCTTTGAGCTCGCAAGGAGTTTAGATATACAATACAAGCTAAAATAGGCAATTTTCTCAAATTTGTATGCATCTTTCACTGCATGGAGGACATCCAACCATAATATAGTTTTTTTATAGAAGAGAATAGAAAAATTCAAGATTTTTTTCAAATTCAAGTTTTTTTCAAATTCAATCCACAAATCAATAAATCTCAACTACAATATCAGACCGAGATGCATGGAGATGATCTTGGTTTAGGCTTTTTTTGTCATGTGGAAAGATGCATAGGATTCGGTTACCATAAAATCCATCATAACTGATCAGAGACACTGGATCACACTAAAGAAGAAGATTAACACCTGACGATACAGTAAATGTGGTGCCTGTCTCCAAACGGAAGGGGCAATTCTTTAGGTTGATTAGAGTGGGGAGGGTAGGGTTGGAAATAGGTAATTGTTTTGTTAGCCAAAAGACACTTAAAATTCTCACGTTACTTCTTTGTCGGATAATACTCTTCGATATAATGATATTGCACAAATCACAAATGTGATTCCACAAGCAGAAAAGCAGTGACGACGAACTATCCAATGTAATCTATTATAGTATTATCCTAGTATCGATAACGATAGGATAATGTAAGGGAAAAGGTTCTACTTACATCGCGAAACATGATGCATATTTTGAAAACGGTATAATATCTAAGTGGGCTGAGAGCAAAGATCAAGTTCAACATGTGTTCCAAGAATCGATATTAGAGCGCGATAAAGATAGCCTAATGGAATTGTTTTCTGTGTACACTTCGGGGAATTGGGAAAGAGATATCATTTTCAGTGGACAAACATTAGGCATCGTTCAGCAAAATTGAAGACAATCTTTGAAGATGAATTCATTCAGTAACAGCACTTACAAGGTAATCATTGGAACTTTCTTCAATGAAAAAATGCACATTAAGAATAAAAATGTCGAAGAAGTACCTAAGAGAACGTACAGAAGACATGAATGAATATTTTGCACGTTTTCTAATTGTGAGTTACAGAGAGTGTTTCTACACATAAAGTCAGTAAATCCTGTAAATGGCACAAATTCTGAATGAGAGATAAAATAACTATTGAAATTCAATCAAGTTTATTTGTTTATTAACAACTTTCCTCGAGAATGAAAGTGAGCAATTGATACATTTTAGTATTCCACTTTACTTACACAGCGAAGATTCTCACAAAAGAAGTTTTTAACAAATTGTCCATTACAGATATTTCCTGGAAGCTTAAAAATAAACCTATGAGTTGAAGACTTAAACGATTCCAATAGGACAAAGAAAATCCTTTCTGTTTATTTTCCTATTTGATAAGTCATATATAGAATATTTTTGAAAATTAGTATATATTCAGGTGCATAATTATGGTATGTTCTAGCGGCCAGTATCCCTAATAGAGGAGAAATTTTAAGAAATGTTGTCGAAAGAAATATGCTAATCATGCATTTATTATCGATGCTAGTACAATTTTTGGCTAAAGTGGATTTTTAAACAATCTTTATCTTGAATGAAGTGGCGTTGCTGCTGATGGTTATGATAGTAATAAATTGCACACCGAAAACCATCAAGAACTACTTAGAAGAACTGATACGCATTTCGGCCTCAAAGAAGCCATCCTCAGAGTTTGACAGACAGAAAGGTACTGCGAAGTAAGTAAGTAGTACTTGATGGTTTTCGGTGTGCAATTTATTAAAATCTTCATCTTAAAAAATGTACTTAAATTTGATACAGTTTAACGGGAGGAATTTCATTCCCCGAATATGAGTCAATCTTAAACACAAAATAAGAAAATCGTCTTTTGCAAGATTTACGCTCTTGATTATTCCGCAAAATACACAACCGCGTAAGAGAAGTTATTAAGACAATGAAAATTTCAAGGGTTGGCTCTTGTACTAAGATTGATTTTTCGTTACATTGGAAAGGATAAAAATAGTGGATAAGATAACCATTTGATTCATGAAAGAGAGATTAAATTAGACAATGGCACGAAAAAGAAAAATGAGACGGCTTCAAAGTAAATCCGTGCTAAAATCATGCAATTAGCAACGGTTGTCTTGGGAGTGTCTCTTAGAGGTTAGTTTATTTTTTTACGTAAAAGTTACCACCAAATTGTGAAATCAATTTTTCATTGATTAATCGCCATCAATTTGCCTTATGTAATCATATAAAAAAGAAAGTTATTCCTCACGAAATATCAAAACGCATTTCCGAGGAAAAAAGCAAGGCAGCAATTGAACACCACGAAAAAACGGAACTAGTGGAAGATGAAACCGAGAAAGGCAAGACCTACCTGTATTTTCTTATTTGATTTGCTTACTTGGTACCTACACGAAAGGTATCGATACATCGATTAAAGGTGAACATATGGGCCGCTACAACATATTTTCCACTAGAGCTGTTTCAAGATAAATAAGTATTAATATGTAAATAATTATCCGAACCCCAGAAAATTCTATTTCTGAAGCATCTTTTCGGATAATAACAGACACCGCCTCGATTTCGAGCAGGTTTTTCCAGCATCTACGATTTCCATCTATTCCTTCGTGTTTACGCGCAAATTTAGAGTATCTCCAGAAGATGGTTGTGGTCTCATTCCGCGAAGAACGCAAAGATAGACTTAAAGAGTAGGAGAAGGCTTTTGGAGGAGGCGTGCTCCTTTAATTACACCGCATAGTGGAGAGGGCGTGGTGCCTGCGTTGGAATCGCCGATTAGAGAGGCGCCCACGCACGGAGACCCTTAAGGTGAGCATCACGGTGCGGGAGGGATTTATGGAAGAAAATGGGTGGAGATCGGGGGAATATGTGGAAAAGTTTGGAGGGTAACGGTAAGGTAGAGAGTTGCAGGGAGAAGGGAGGGGCCTGCAAACTAATGACATCAGCTATCTCCCAAAGGTATCGGCATAATTGAAGAGAGTTCAGTTTTAGGATAGCTCTGATCCATCAACCACAAATCCCTTAACTGTTTACGCTGTCATATATTGATCTGAAACTACCAATATGACAAGTAATGGTGTAAGGAGCTTTATTATCTCAAGTAAATATTAATTCAGGTGTACCACAAGGTTGAGCAATTGGGCCATCACCATTTCTGATGAGTTTTATTGGCTCAAAAACTGAATTAAAAGTTGTTTATCGGGAATAATTAGGATTTTTATTTAAATAAAAGGAAAAGGCAGATTAAATAATTTCTCAATAAGTGATAGAGATAAAATTTTATATAAACGTGATTACTGGTGATAATTTGATCAAAATTTTAGATAACATGCTTTAAATATATTTATTAATTGTAAAATCAACAATAATATCATATAGTGATAACATTTTGCCTTATTTGTTATCAGTATTATAAAAAATTCAATGTTTAAGGTTCCTCGGAGGAATGAAAACTCTCTATTTTGATGATTTTATAAGGATAAAGTCCAAATTAATGTTCTAATACATTTGATTTATTCAGAGCATCTTTTAAATCAAGGCGATATAACCAACACATTTAAAATAAACAGAAGTGAAATTATAAAAGTTTGTTATAATAAAATAAGTTTGTTATTAATATGTAAAAATAAATACTCTAAAACATCAATGGATTTGAATGACATAGCAGACGGTATGATCGGTAAATTTAAATATAGCAACAGCAACAAAAAATGATAATTAACGTAAGTAGTAGTGATAGATAGAACATAATTTGAAAAATCAACTAGTGTGAGATAATTCTCTTCTGAAGTAATTATACTCAAAGCATGCGTGGTGCCACATTTAATAGAGATAATTGAATGTACTTAAGTACTTTAAAGTTCCGGTATGTATGGAGCGTAAATGGAAGAGAGAGACAGAAAAAAAGGATATAAAATAGTTAAGACAAACATCTAGACTCAGGATTTGCATATAGAAAGAAAAGATAACATGGGAAAAACTGAGTGCAGACTACGCTTCCGGGAAAGCTTCTCCAATAAAGATACCGTTTGTTGACATGGATTACACCTAAAGCTATACACTACCCTCATAACAAGATGATGGCATTATATTAAAACGCATGTTCCCGGAAATTCTAACCGAGAATTATGGTCCCGTGGGGCTTCCTTAATTGCAGCAACACGCAATCTCACGCCGGCTCTATTTAAAACCATATTGTAGCGAATATTTTTTTCTCCGTGTTATATATTATGGTAGTTGGGAAAAAAGTACGCTGGATCATTCCCGCTACGCAAGAAAACAGTGCCTTAAATCATTTGAGAGGAGAAAACGCGCTAACCCGGAATGAAGACGGTTTGGATAAATTCCTTCCTTAATTTCACTCTCACATTTTGCCCAGGAAGGAGACCAATAATTTCAAATGTAACGTACGTTGTTTCCGCTAAAGAAAAAGGAGAGTTGAAAAATGTACAATACCTTCATGGCGGATTATTCGAGTTTTTACTATATCACTCTTTACATTACCTAATTATAGGATTCCTTCTCAAAACTCTTCGTTAGCTGATGGTGGAGGTGGTGAAGTTAGAATTAGTCTTTAGACTGATGGTTTTACAGAAAAAAGATAAAACACATAGCCTTCATCTTGGAAAAATTTCCTATCTTTGAACTGAATTACAGATACTAGGATACAAGAAGGAATTGACTAAGTAACTGCTAAGCGTATATTTGCCAAATTGGAATGAAAAATATAATTGCAAGTGGCTCTGATAGGTAGCTACCAAATTATGAAAGTAGTAATCGCATATTATAACGATGAAGAGTTGCATGAAACCTGAAGCCAACCTTGTGTTCTTATATTTCGCAATTACCTTACTTTATCGCCTCTCTCTAATTAAGAGTGAAAAGGAGAAGAGGAGAAACATATTTAGTAGCTATAAATCTCATCTTTTCATGGTAAACATCGATTTTTTTACAATTCGTAGAAGGACCGTAGGAAAATATGAAGACTGGAATGAATATTTTACTATAAAGTTTATACTGGAAGAAATATAGCTGTAAATCCGGTCATTTTAGAGCTAAAAATATTACGCTATTCATCTTGCGAAAATAACATCACGTTTTTTACTACAACCATAAAAGTCACATTAAATCAATGTATTTCCGTAAAAAATAACTTCATGCGATTGATGAGTAATGCAGACGCTCTTATTCATTCTGTAAGCAAAACTAGGTAAAAATTTCAGGTATTTTCGTATAAACTTTATGCTATGGAAATTCTACACTGCAAATTTCAAGCCTCATCGATTCTCTAGCTGAATATGAACGTTAATTCTCCAGCAATCTACGTATTGAACGAATTAATTTAATTTCCTAAAATAAATTTCAGTACATGAATGAGTATTTCAATTCTATAGACTTCTAATAAAATGGAGATAATTTAATTACATATGGCTACAGAATTTACATTGTTGTAATCAAATGGATTTCGTAACGCATGAGTTCAACTACTGATAAAAATTCCTATAAATCAGAGTAATGCTTCACTCAAACTAAACAGATTAGCAAATTGGGACAGCATGAATCTTAAATGAGTGTATTAAGTGATTGTATGATATTTAATATTCATTATTACCATTTAAAATCCAAAATTATTAGCATTTTGAAATGAGTAGGTTTCATAATGTTGATTTTAATTCTTATTTTTTCAGTGAAAAAGCTCTAATCGATAACTACATCATTATATCTATTTAAAAAATCTGATGTTCCCAACACATGACTTTCTCCATATTTATTGAAAACAGAAGCCTATGCCGGTAATATATAAATAACTCCAAAACAATAAGTGTTACAGGAAAATGTTTCATACAAAAGTTGTAGTAAAATACATTATCTATAACTTTTGTACATAATTGTGTATACCTACATTGCATTCTGACAGGGATATGTATGAAAAACTTCCATTTCTGGATAAACAACAACTTCCGGTTAACCATTATTCAACAATAACTACTAAACAATCAGTGTTACGAAAACTGTTTCATACAAAAGTTGTAGTAAAGTAAATTATCTATAACTTTTGTATGTAATTGTATATACCTACATTGCATTCTGACTGAGATATTAAAGAAACAATGTTTTGTTCCGGTTAAGCGATATTCATCAAAAACTAATCAACTCTTGGCATTGTTAGGAAAATACTAAATATGAATTTTGGAAATGATCGGATAATTACTTTTTAGATAGAGCGCCCACAAAATGTTTTACCACAGACAGACACCCACACAGACAGAAAGACATGATCGGGCAAATAGCGAAAACGAGCTCTATGGGCCCCAAAACATCTATTTCCTTCGAAATCTGGAGGTCGAATTTTTTTGCGAACACAATATTTTCTCTATACTACGTATAGGGAGAAAGTAAAAATCTTTACAAAAGGTATTTTTATCAAACATAAATTAGAATTTCTTTTATAATTACTCACAATAAAAAATATTTTCTAGACTACTTTTTCAGATATATTCCGATTACCTTCACTATTGCAATGTTCAAAATTTATTTCAACCTTAAATGAAGCTCTTTATTATAATATAAATTAATCTGTCAACGATAGTAAACCTTTTGGCACTTCTTCGGAATTCAAATTAAATTTTATCCTTGGCAGAATGATCAGAAGAATTAATCAATAATTAAAATATTGCTTCAATTAAGTCAATTAGTCAACTGGAAAAAGCAAATTTATTTACAAAATTTGGAAAATTTTCTCAAAAATAACTTCAATTCCAAATTATTCCTAAACAGTACGGCGAGTTATTTAGAGCAACTATGTTTTGGCATAGCAAGGAATAGGTTTAAGAATACGAAATATAAACAGTAAAACGTTTTGGTTGAAAAAGATTATAAATAACTAAACGATGTGCCGCCCCATACATTTTTTTTTTTGGAAATTTTCCAAATATTTTTCAAGTACACTGTCGAAATGTTGGCTATCCTCTTCTCTTTAAATTAATTAAAAAGAAATAATCATTACGAGTATGATGTACCTTTTTCGTTCTTGGGTTTATAATACTCTCCAATAAATATAAAGATAACGCCGTCAATTTTCTCATTTACTTCCTGGAATGCTCGTAGGGGAGACCAGGGCTGGTTGGCCCGGTTTATTTTATTTATCTTATATTATTTTTTCGTACATTTTTAAACTTATGAAATTATTGCGAGTTTTAGATTCATTCTTACTGAATCTGGATGGCAATTACTAAACTTGAAAATATGAGTTAAAAATTTAAAAATATAATAATTACTGGATGTATGTCTAGTGGGCCAATCAGCCCTTACATCGGGGTAGGTTGGCCAGAGGCTGGAGCACGTTGACCCATGCAATCTTTAGATAAGTTAACACTAGGAGGACGGGAGTTTCGCCCTACCAAGAAGGACGGCGGCGTTCATTTTGACCGCCTACTTACTGATATTTTTCTTACTCAAAATAGACCAATGAAACTCATATTTTCGGAATAAGTCGTACAAGGACCTAATTGTTGATAAAAGTCAGTCACATAACGCCAAATTAACGCCAACGCATAATTCGAAAAATTCTTCCGCTATCGTATTCGCTGGAGTTTTTCCCGAGGCGCGAACGAGTGGTTTTATATGCTTTCCGTCAGATGGCATAGCAATCTTGGCGTTACGGTACCGACTTTTTTCAACAATTAAGATGTTTTACGACTTATTCCGAAAATATGAGTTTCATTGGTCTATTTTGAGTAAGAAAAATATCGCAGAGTATAAAACTATGCAGATTTAGGTCATCGGTCCGCGTTTTCTTTAATTAATTAAAATTTAAACAAATTATGAGGTAAATCATCTTATCAGCACTTGCGCAAAGCTCACATTTTAAAGTTCCGCAAAATATACGTCTTTGCGACTTATAAAAGTGTTTAATTACGAATTTTTAATGTAGGTGGTCAAAATGACCGCCGCCGTCCTTCTAGGTATAAAATTGTGTAAAATCTATCACATAAGTATTAACAAAATTTTCATTGTATCGTATTAAATTTAGGATAGAATCGAACAAAGTCAATGATTTTAATAAAATTCAAAACATTTTTAGTTAGAAATTTTTAAAGTTAAACTCTGAAAACGGTCAAAATGACCGCCGCCGTCCTTCTAGTGTTAAACTAGTATAACTTTAGGAAATCAAAATAAAACTAATGGTTATCAGTAAAGACCTTAAAAGGCTTCAGGATTAGGCAAGCCAAAGTGGAAGCAAACAATAAATACATTGCCACATCTAATAATAAATCAAAAGCTTTATGGAAAGTAATCAAGGCTGAGACTCAACTTAAGTCTGAAACCTGCTTAACAAATGTGTCACCTGATGTCTTTAATGATTACTTCACCAATGTAATTGAAAAGTTAATTGAAGGCTCTAACATAAAACAGCACAATGTATTATAGTATAATATATCTAATAGTTTAATTAATCCAACTCAAAGTCATTTTACTTAGCACCTGTAACTGAAAAAGAAATATTTAATATAATTGCCTCGTTATAAACCAGTAACTGCTATGATATATATGACATGAATTCAAAGCTGTTAAAAGGCATAGCACATGCTATAGCATATCCTCTAACCAAAGTTATTAATCAGATATTTGAAACTGGTAATTATCCAGAGCAATTAAAAATCACAGAAGTTATCCCAATACACAAAAAAGGTGAGAAAAATGACCCTTCAAGCTACATTCCCATATCAATAATTCCTGCCTTTTCTAAAATAATAGAGAAAGCATTATTTTCAAGAATATGTAGTTAGTTTGAAAATAACAATCTAACAAGTCCCACACAATTTGGTTTCCTCAAAGGCAGAGGTGCCATAGAATGTGTCATGTCAATGATCAGTGATATACATTGTTTCTTTGAAAGCAATGAAACTGCTCTAGTTTCCTTCAGTGACTTGTGTAAGGCCTTTGACAGTGTTTCCCATAAAAAACTTCTTTCAAAATTATACTCCTTTGAGACTCTTAGAAAGTTAATTGAGAGGCAGATATCAGTGTGTGTCTATAAACAACAAGCTATGTAGTAAAAACTAGTAAAATATGGAAATTAAGATAATGGGTCAGAAAGGAAATAATTTAACAATGACTCTAAGCAACTAACCGTGGAAGACTGCCCTTCGTTGATGGTTGGCAGTTTAAGTCGATTGTCGATCGATTATGACTTTGATGCAACATCGACCTATCGAAAACGGTTAAGAACAATTTTTTTGTTGTATCATTACTCTAATGTATGTTATAATGTGATTATAATGTAAAGTTTGACTGTGTTGTGTTGATCTGATTGATTGTATATTATTGACATGTCTTATAAATGCATATGTATGTCGTTGGATAAATAAAAATTATTATTATTATTTAAGATTATAACAAATTTTAGAGGTTAGTGTTTTCTTTTGAAATGCTTTTAATCTCGTGATTATGACGATCTTTTGACCTCTGTAACGTATCAAAATATGTTTAACTTCGAAAATTATATTAATAATTGAATAAACGTGACGAATTATACATATTATTATCATTAAAATTAACCTTTCATCGAGTTTTAAAAAATATATAGGACGGGGCAGGTTGGCCCGGGTGGCCATCATGCCCCGTCGTTTCTGGGCCAACCAGCCCCATCGCCATGTTTACAATAAATTCTATTAGTGACAAAAATCACTGAAGCTATTTCGAATGTATGCCATACAGAAATAATCCTTAAACTATGACCTTTAATTATACTACTCAACTGTTGCGCCTAAAGTAAGCAAAAGTTAAATAAAACACATTTAACCGACGAGTAGAATTTTACTGAAGCACGCAAAAAAATAAATAATCACTACAACTTGTCCAAAACTGCTCCGCCGGCAATATTGGTCCTGTAGATGGAGGGGGACAGTACTAACAACCTACTGATTGATTCCTAGCACGATCTAGCGTTTATTGTATTAAATAACTCGACTGGGCCAACCAGTCCCTGTGGTAACCAGCCCCGGTCTCCCTTGTACCAGCTATAATTTCCGCACAGATAATTAAGTGCACCATACCTAAATAAGCGTATAGTATGAGCTGAAGTAACCAAGAAAACAAGCATATCGATAGAAAAACCTATTGATAAAATCATCAATATTCTACTCTTGTTTTGGAAACGATCATCCTCTCATTCCTAATGCAAAATTACTAACATGGAAAGTGATGTTTACTATAAGTTTAAACTGATAATAAATCAGGCCACAGACTCCTTAGCAAAATATTTCTACCTACAAAAATAGCTAAATTTCGATAGTAAACGCAGAAGGGAGCAGAGTTTGAAATATTTAAGAAATTATTTCATTACATTGCATGGAATACATCTGCAAAAACGCCTAGACAGCACTGTGGTTAAAATACCTTCAAAAAAGTGGTAATTATAAAGCCATCGATTCACATGCTTCGTGAAAAAATTCGTAATTCCCAAAATTTTTCGAATTTTAAAAAATTTGAAAAGAAAGGTTTTCCAGCAACATACATGTACAATTGTTTCCCTTATTTACGAGCAGCTCTTTTCCTACAATTAAGTCATACTGGCAGTTAACAGTTCCTAAGATACAAAGACACTTATGATGTAATTTTTCTTTGAATTTTTATGTATAAAGGAGAAACAAATCAAACTCCCTTAACAGCTCAATCGTTTTCTCAATGAATGATAAAAATAAGGTTATATAAGGTGCATAATGCTGATTATTAGCCTGCTATTTAAGATCACATGCATTGGATAATTTTTATTTTTCGCAACAAGATTCAATAACATCGCCATATATCCTTAAGACGGGAATCGTCGCAATGGAATGCAAGAGCCAATTCTTTGTAACTCAACGAGAGCAAGAAAGCATCTTCGGGTGAGAAATACTTTTTGGAAACTGCGTTAAAGATAGCTTTAAAAGCGTCGCATTCAAGAGGAAGGAAGCGAGTGAAAGTCCGGAATGAAAGAGCGGATTGACGCGGAAGAGGGTCGAATAAGTGAAGGCTGTCATTGGATTGATGCCATAGCAACGCGTCCTCCAAGCACGGCTTCTTGGAATTGGCTTCCCTTATATATTCCGGAAGCACTGCTTCCCCACTTTTATCTACGGCGACCCTTTTTCAATCCTGGGCTTTGATATACCGAGAATGTTTTGCGTGGATTCTTAAAAACCTCCGATGGTGAAAAATAATGGCATTCTGGCAGGTTTTATGAGGACAGTAAAACGATCTTTTTTAATCATTGATAAAGAATTAACTCTTTGTTAGTGTTAGTTAGATTTAAGATAAATTTTCCTGTCGTTGATCGTGATGGTATTATTGAGAGAATGAGAAAAATCTTTGAGATTCAAGCTTGTGTACATTTTTATAATCCTTGTATAAATTCCATGTATATATCGCAGGAATAAACTATTAGCTGACACTCCATTATTTTTCACGAATAATATCAATTATACTTATAACATTTAATAAAATACATATTATGAAGCGACTAGTACCTCAAATGGCTTGACCAATCATTTTTTGATGGAGAAATAAAATGGCAGTAATTGAATAAATATTACCATTTTGTTTCTTCATAAAAATATAAAAACACAAAATTTGAAACATTTAGAAACTACAAGCAGGTGCGAGGTATATATCACTGGAAGAATAGATTGAATTCCATGGCAATGTCTAAATGGATTAGACAGCCAAGATCATTTAGTATGTGAGTTCCCTTACTGGGAATAGAATCCGGGACCACTTTCATCAAAGATAAACGGGGTACTCACTTTGCTATCCGTAAATATCCGGATGGCCTTGAATATGGTATATTGAGGCACATGAACCTAAAAAAAGGTACACCACGGATGTATGTACTGGTATGTAATATATTTATTTATGCATGTGAGTGGAATATTTATTTTATATATAGGATTGTATGAGTATCTCATTATTTGATTAATAACAGCGTAAAAGGTTAAACGATAAAATTTTAACAACTCTTAATTCTTACAATGTTGGAAGATTTAAAGGGTGCGGTAAGCTACAAGGAAGTGAAGTAGACGGCGTTTAATGGGGATTTTTGAATGTACATGATCTTACCGAAGGGTAGAACACTCATGTTTGTATGTGATTCTAACAATTTCTGTGAAACGAATTAGATATAACAGTAGATAAGCGGATTCGCTTTTACACTAGCACAAAATAATCGCCAAATCAATAGAGGTAAATTAAAAGGTGTTTATACGATAATGAGTCACTTTTAATTGAGCAAAATGTATATTATGAATGCGTCAAACAAGCTCTTTTTGTAAACAAATTCGTATGGGCATGTGTTTCGTATGAATCACGATAATATTCAAATATCCATAACTAATATAACATCATACGGCATATCATAACATAGCAGAGCGTAGCATAATGGAATGAGATACATTTTCATTTGATGGGGCAGTGGAATTTATTCCACAAATGAAACCTGAATTTTTTAACGCTTCGAGAATTTCGGTGGCAGAGCTGCGAACGGGAAAATACAGAAGCTTGCGTTATGTTAGTGCATGGCCGAGTCCCCTTGAAATGGGCAATATTTACCCTTCTCGCGACAGTGGAGTATTCGGAAGAGAGCACAAAGAAGGAAATAAACCCGAGTTGGGTTTATGCAAAAGGAAAAACCCTTTCAAACCACTTGACGGAGTGGCTGGGTTATGCAGAAGTATTCCCGTGCTGGACAATCATCCAACTGACACCTTCACAATACATTTGTTAAGTCACCGTTTTACTTTGACATTTATACTTCTTCGGTAGTTATTCATAATTTCACAGCAAAATTTTGATTACAATTTTGTGAGGGTGAAACTATTAGGCTTCCAATAATTTTTATCTCCGCTTAAAAACGCCGAAAATTAATTGATCCTCCTCATTGATACATTTGACTGAAATTAATGAGATCCTGCTCATTAATCGACAAAACATGATATTCAATGCCAAACTTATCTTTTTTTCACAGTGAGCGTTAACCTTAGGGATAAGCTGCTTCTTATCTAAGGCCAAGGTGCAACAACAATAATCAAGGACATATTTACGTTACCTTCATACAATAATATACATGAACGTACCTCTGAATAAGCTATAATCTGTGCCTAGTTTATATCAAAATGGGTACATCCCGTTAAATAAATAATTAAATATCGTAATTAGACCTTACAAGATATCAATGGGATTCATTAATCTCTTTTGTAACAGTTATTGCAATATTCCAATCTTATTGACTTCTTATTAATATTATTTTAACTATTTAGTACCACTACTCTACTAATTATACCCTTTTTATTAATAGATAATTTGTTCCGCTATCATACTGTCACTTACTTTTGAAACTATGCTCACTCCAAGTTAAGCAAATTTGTTTCAATAAAGAGGAGTAACATGTTGCATTTACTGTAAAGGAAGATGAAAATCCCTATAATTATGAGCTTAGTCCTGGAATACATTAAAAAGCCAAGACATTGTACATTCTCTCACTAACAAAGTTCCACATCCTTCAAACAATGTCCTTTCCCAAATTTCCGTGAAAGACCTGGGAGGGAAGGGACTAGCTTTGTTGGTATACGATGGAATACACATACAAATTTTTAAATATGTATACTTACACGTGAAATTTTTCGAAAATGGGTTATCTTAACAACATAAAGAGGAACAGAAAAGGGGCTCCTTAGGAAATATTCTCTATAAATACATCATAGAAAAGAAAAACTATTAAGTAAACTTTTATAGTAATATTCTTTTCACAAAAATACGAAAACATGCTTTTTGGAAATATTTCTTGTTCAAATTGACGGCATCTTTATGTAAAGAATCCTTCCTCTTGTATCTGGAAAATAACTTAATTAAAGCTAATATAACAAGCCATTAATTCGAAAACGTTTTTGTTTTCTATTAGACATGTAAAAGGCTTTGAGTTAGTTTAGCTCAACTTCTCATATTACTGGAAATATCAAAGTAAATTGGTGATTGAGTGGAAGCATCTTAATGAAACTTGACTCAAGGTGAATATCTAATCAGATAAAGTCAAATAAATTAAAACATGATCACCAAATAACGTAGAAATAACCTCTCTCTCCTTTGCTAAGGAATTATCAAAGGCATAAAAGGGAAAGGGGTTATTCAGAAAATAAGTGGGAGAGAAACATATTGAAAACTAATGGAATAGATGACATCGCAAACAATTAAGGGGTTGAATCAGAGATACTTGCTTCTATGAATAGTTATGAAATATTTTGAAGGAATATAGAGATATATACTTTAAATTTTTGATAGTATAGAGCCATAAATAGAAACCTTAAGACAGATCTTCAGCGCCGTCAAATTAAAGAAATTTAAAAATTGCATTTTTTACTACACTTGCCATAGATTCAGAGAGAAAAACAGGGTCTTGGATTGTGATGATACAATTTGGAGTTCTTCTTTAGATCAAAGTAACTTGGAAGGTGAATCTCGAAGGGTCAAAATAGGTATACGGTATGATAATTAAATTACTTCAAGGAAGGGATGTTTTATCTTTTATGCTAATGCCCTATCCTGCGATTCATCATCGTTATCCTTTATAATCACTTATCCAATGACTAATGTAACCTTTTAATCGATAGTATATTCAACCAATCCCTGGAAACGTCTCTCATAAAGAAAGACCATTACATGTTATACATTAATCGAAAAGCACGGGGCTCTTGAAAAACCAAATGGGGCTTTCGTTTGACTTTGGTGAAAGCGGTTATGGCTTCGATTCCAGGTGAGGCTCGTATCTGCAAAATGATAACAGCTGTCAAAGAACTAAAAAAATGCTACTACTACTAGTAAAGCATAGTTATATAGCAGACAAGTGAGTCACATAACAGCAAGTTTTTTAACACAAAGCATAGCATAGAACTGACCCAAATGAGCCAACAAAAAAAAAGAAAAGGAAACAAAAGAGCATACATTAACTCCTTCGTACAGAACCATATTTTTCCCCTAAAACTTAAGCCAACCAAAGTTATTCACAAATTACTAACTAATTTGAACTCAGTCATTGTTAGTAAGAAACTTGTTTAACTAATCATAACCGTAAATATCTATGCCAGCTTCTCATAAAAACTGCTAATAAGCGTTTATTAATAACAAATACTGTAGAATGATTGAAAATTAAACGGATTTGAAATAAAAATTTCCGCATTTTTGCACTGATACTTTAAAGTGTGGTAGAGTTACGTTCTGTACGAAATTAATTTTTATTGTAACACCTGGTTTTCTAAGAATTTAAAAGCTCAAAAGCAAAGCCAAACTTCTCATCATCATTTCCTTTGCTTTTGAATGTATTTTCGCAATTGTTTTTTATTATTTTGATATTAAGAGAGGCATCAATCTACAAAAAAGTTTCTTTGAATCTACTATTATCTTTTCAAACTTCTAAACTCCTGCTCAACCTTTAATCTTCAATTACTTAAATGATATCGCAATGTGCACTACCAATTTTGTGCTTCTAAGATCTTAAGGTGGTATCCTTCTGATCTTCGACAAATGAAAAAAATAACAATTCTTCTGATCCTCGCACAGAGCAAATAACAATCCCGAGCATGAATGAATTCCCTTATTTTCACAAAAGGAAAACTTAAATTGAACACTTTAGCTGACCTTTATCACTGCCCCATCCTTGAACTCTGTGATACAAAGAGCATTTCACTAAGCTCCAATTAATAACAGCTAATTCAGAATCCCTATTTTTTTCGAACCTTCCTCTAGCCTTCTACTTACTCTCCCACGCAGCCTTTGCTAAATACTTATACTAATTTATCCTTGAATTTTAGCCTTTTATGACAGTACCCCAAATAACCTGAAGGGAATCCCTTTATTTGAAGTTATCTCCATACATACAGCTCATATTTACTATACACGTATATGCTATGATTGTAGAATATCATACTTGGTAATTTTCCTCAGCTACCGGTTTAGTAAGAAGACGTAAATCTCCAGGTCTGAAGATATAAGTCCACTTACAAAACCGAAAGATAAATCAAATATCTTGAAAAAAATTACCAAGTGTCTCATTCTGCAATGGCTTTCCACGAATTCACTCCTTCAAATATCGATTTTGCTATGATTGAATTTTATTTGATGTCTTTCAGTACTGATGGATAATGTAAAAATTATAGTGCTCTACAGGATTCATAGATTATAATCCTATAGATTGCTGATACACAAATGAGCGTATGTAAATCGAATGTAATTATATTTCTTCGTGTATATAAGTGATCGCCAACCTTTTTACAGCTACTATAACATGTACTGTAATCGATCAAAATTATAGGGAAAGGTTTACAATATAGATGATACTGAGTGGAAAATAAAAGGAAGAAAAAATTAATAAAATACAACATCGTTCAATCTCTACTTTCATTATGCATACACTTCTATCTTATCTGTATAAATCATAACGGTTTCGGTCACTTTCCATGATCTGGTTATACCGGAGATCCTTCCAATACGCAACCCACCATACACAAGTGCATAGTTTTAGCGTACTGAATAGGATACGTACGCGTGTCTCCTACCCATCTTGTGCCTTAAAAATTAATATTCAATCCCATTTCTATCGTTTCTTGGTAGCGTGCCCAATCCTTTAGGTCAACCAATTTCTTCTGTTTTTGCCTGGTATTCTACCCGAAATTACTATTTTTAGAAGTTCCACTCCTTTCAATATTTGACCTACCCATTGCTTCCGCTGACGCTTTATGGCTTCAATTAAAGCCCTCTCTTTCCCAGCCATCTTCATCAGCAGCTCCATATTTGTTTTCCTAGCAACCCAACTTATGTTTTCCATTCAACGCCACACACACATCTCGAATGAATCCAGACGTTTGACTTTCTCTTTTCTTAAGGTCCATGTTTCACACCACATCAATGATTTTAGCAATACACTATCCACCCAATAATAGGATACCAATCACCATACTAGAATCTTAAAACAATATAAAAGTTAAAATAAACTTATGATTAATTGAATTCAAAGTTCCTATGGATGCGAAAAGAGAATTACATTGGCAGTTCGTAAACTAAAGTATTTTTCCAGAAATATTTGGCAAATTCGATGGACCAACATTACAGAAATATGAATTAATGATTACTATGGTCTATTAGAATGAGTTTGTTCAAATATTCGCCCACAAAGAGCAAATATTAAAGTAAGGGGTCGAAAATCCCAATGCTAAAAGTGAAGGCAAACGGAACACGTTTCATAGAGGAAGATGGATTTATTCAATATAACTAAGGCGAATGCAAAGCCAATGTTTGTTAGATTTTACTTTATATTAATTCTGAATGTTCGAATACTTCAATATGGAAACATTTCAGTGAGCATGCATGACTTGAAATGTATGTTATACGTATACAGTATATCAACATTATTTCTCATAAAGTAAAGAAGCGGTGATATATTTACGAAGGGATCGTCATCAAATTGGAGGGCACCTAATGAGTAAAAAGTTGATGACAGGCACAAGAAACCTCATTTTCAATATAAAACGGTTCTTTAGGTATTTATATTCAAATAAATTGCATATATATATCATATTAGAATAAATATACGAATATATAATTATTATTCATATTTATATAATCCACTAAATTACAAATTTCAGTAACACAGTATCTCCTTTGCTCATATTAGGAAAAAACATCACTAAAGCAGATACAATTAAGCCCAGATTACAAATTACGGAAAAAGGAATGCTCTGTTTTTGCTATTAAATTTCTAAATTTATTCAAATTAAAAATATATCTCCGAAATGTAAATTATGTACGATTCTGGAGCACCAAAGTAAAGCTTCTCTCTTCCTCAAAAGTGTAATATAGCCACTACGCGAGCTGTCATTCAGTCAACAAAGGGGAAAATTCCGCCTTCATAAAAATAAAACCTCAATAACTTCTAGGAAAAATAACTGCTACCGTCCTGTACGGCTTAATACAAACATTTTTCAAAGGGAGCAGACTTGTTTGCAATCCCTACAAATATTCCAACATATTAGCCTTTAAAAATTCCAGAGTAACTATTTGCACGGAAGAGCAGGGATTTGAATCTAGATACAAATGAAAGACTTCGTAACTACGTGCTCCAAATATCGTTCATTCCTCTGAAAATCAACGCAGTGGATCTCATTCCACTTTAAAAACTATCGCGCGAGTTAATATATTGAAATTCATTGGTGCATATCCTTTCGAGAGAAATACTCCATATTAACAGCAACGTATTCACCGAATTAGCTAAAGAAGATTGAGTGTATCGATAGATGTTGCCGCTTATTCATTATGTGCAAAGAGTCTTCCAAATTTTCAATAAAATCACTCAAGTAAATTACAGCGGTATCTGGAGCATCAACAGACCTATATTCGCCGAATCGCATATTGTTTCTTGGCCAATGTTACTCATTCGATTATTTTTGGGTACGTTGCCAAAGAATTTTTGCCAAGTAGGATGTTTCACGAAATTTGAGATCGTGACGGATGTACATCCACTCTCATTTGAATAATATCTTCCAAAAGAAGGTCCTACCCCACGTTAATCGATAATTGCTTTATTAAAGCAATTAAAAAACTCGCTTTAAATATCATGCAATGAAGACAAATGCATTCCTTCGTAGTAAAACATCATCTATGAATGACTCAAACATAAATTAATCTCTAAGACGATTTGTATCTGATACACACCGCAGAGACGCTTCAAAAATAAAGAGTATTGAAGACGATGATTCACAATTTTAGAATAATAAAGAAGTAGTTTTGCTGCGATTGTTTGATAAGCACATATACGAGTAGCTGACGGCGAAGGGTGCTATGAGCTCTATTTATATTAACTTTTAAATGCCAATATGTATAAATAAAAAGGATATAAAAAAATGGTTACGATTTTTATAGGTCTAAGAAGAGTAAGCCTAAGGTATACGAGTAGTTATCAGTGAACCAAGATTAATTCATTAACATAAGAATACGGTTTGGAAAGGTTTCTTAAAATTAAAATGATTGTCCGGACATCTTGTTCTTCAATAAATTGTATAATTTCTCTTAATATACTTAACCATAAACAGAAGAAGAAAAAGCGATTTTTTTCGATTCCTTCTCGACAGAAGAGCTTAAGCTAACCTTATTGTTCCTATATTGTACCTCTCTCACTAGCTTATTTTATATTCTTTAAACTTATTTGTATAAAAAATTCTATTGTATATGTATTGCATCTTATTGCTCATTGTTTATATAATTATGTCCTATTGTTATTTTATTATTTTTTTGCATGTTTTGGCAGGTTTTTATTCACCCCCTTCTATGTGAGTGTTTTGCCGCAACGTGGGTTTTTTTCTTTTGTCAACCTTCAGTTGCAAAGATTTTTTTCCACTTACGACTCTTTCGTTTTGCGTTTGTTTGTATAAATTAGTTAACTTTAAATATTTTAGACATACGAGGTTAGGAGGAAGAGTTGCCCAACTGGGCCATACCTCGCCAATAAAGGGCCCATCTATCTATTTATACTTATACACGCTTGCATGTTCTTTGTATGAGACAGTTTCTTCTGGTGTGAAGCATTTTTGCTGTATTAAATTAGAGAAATTACAACCATAATTAATGCATGAAATTTCACCCCGGTTGATCTATTTATTACCCTTATGGTATGAATATGAAGAGGAACTGGCCGGAAGTCACCTCTAAATGCTAATCTCTTTGGATCTATTTCACGCTAGTCGAGTCATGTATAAGTCAGAAGGTCGATCTCACGCTTCCCTGAGCGGCAGTTAGCGGAAACCTCGGCTTCGATGACCGTCAGGCGTTGCATGCCCTCATGTTCCTCAGGCAGAGGTATCGGGTTCGAATCCCGTCCTCACCTTACCAGATAACCCTGAGATAATGATGAAGGGTCGAGCTCTGAAGACGGGTAAATCAGGCAACGCTGCATTTACCTCTCCCAGAGGCTCTCGAGATCGGAGGGCGAACGGAATGTAGATGAGCCACGTTGCCAACTGAGTGTCCTATGCTTTTTTGGATCGATTCTCACCGCAGATTCTAGGTCGAGCCCTACGTGAGGAGAAAGATCGATCAAAGATCTAAGCCACATCAAGAACATTCCTCTCGCTCAATTTCCTTACTCAAATTTAATTTGTCCGCCTCCGACGAAAGGATAGAAGAAAGGGACGATTCCGCGAACAAAGTTCTCCCCATTGATGCCAACTTGCGATTTAACAGAAATCTTGGGAGATTTAGGGGAGTTTATTGGATTTGATGATCCCCGCATTCTTGGCTGATTGACGAGCTGAATTTTGATTGTTTTGTGGATTTCTAACCGGATTTATCCGCGAAATACAAGAAATTAGCATCTCTTCCTTTGACTAAATAGCTGTCGATGCCGCTGCTGAGAGTCGTAAATATGAAATCGAACCCGAATCCTTAAAGCTGTTTAAAACCAAAATATATATGATAGCTCCACAAAGATTTTAATTATCGTATATAAATATCGGAAAATAGTAATATAATCATTGTAACCAAATCCTGAATTACAAAGATAATGTGTAATCGAGAATAAAGATTGAAATGCGGCACTAATATTCATTTTTCGATAATAAAGTTACGATAATTATTATTTCATAAATATATTATATCTTTCGCCGACACTAACCAACATTCCTTCAACAATCTATTTACTAGGGAAGACTAAAATCCTATCTATTTATATCCAACTTTTGAGAACATCACATGACGTCAGATTTAGGTAAAATACAAAAGTTGGAAATAAATAATACATATCCATGAATTAAAAGACCTTAATTTTCCACGAATTTCATTAATTGCATTTCCTCTTATTTCCAATAATTGGTCTAACTCCAATAATTGGAAAACTGTTCCTTGAGTATGGCGGCCTTAAGAAAATAGTACGTTTCCCAAAATTTATAAATAATTACGATATAACAATAAATTCACAAGTTTTATTACTCTAACTATAAATAAAAAGTACCATTTTCTTATTCTATCTTTTGTGGATTTCATAAACACCTCACCTGATTGTGTCTAGTGAAGTAAAGTTCTGAAAATTAGTTTTAACTAAAAATGGTTAGCTGTACGATAATTTGAAGAATCTTATCCAGATAACGATACATTCATATTTTTTATCGGTTCTTTCTCATCATAACGATGTAGATATAAACAGAATAAGGAAATGGGTACACTTGAAAAATTGCAAGACCAATCATTGTGTACATTACATGGTACGCATTGTGAAAGCATGTTCATTCTCATGCCCTCTATTATCGCCATGCGGAAGAATACACCCAAAATAAATATAGAGAGGGCATCTCTGCGATGGCTTCAAAATGTTCTGGGTGAACGGGAAAACAGAAATCACAAATGGAGGGAATCCCTTTTGATCCACTGGATATATAAAATGCACAAAGTAATCCAGACCTGGGATCAGCATCCATGTTACCGAAGAGGAACGCTATCTTGAGTGAACCAGTAAATGATTTAAGCCTGAAAAATACGCAGAATCACTAGGAAAACGAAACGTAAGAATCGAAGTCACGCAAAAGCGTTGAAATTCCGTTCTCAATTTGAATCCGCCCGAAATCTGCTTCCCTCTGCCTGAAAAACGGCGAGCAAAAACAAGATTAATACAGCCTTCCGTTGATTAATCAAATAAACGTGTTTTATCCGGATCATCCCGTCAGGAAATTGCCAAAGCTACTCTCAACATGCTAACCGGGAATGTTTACGTACACCTCCCTTTCCCTTGCGATAATACTCCTAGCCGCTTATTAAAACATTTATTTGTATTTTTTTCCGCTGGGTCACTGTTTATGATTTATAGAAAACTTCGCTGCGCCTTATAAAAACACAGACTGAAAAAATAACAGTTGTGTACTTCATAGAATGGCTTTGATTAATATTTTACAATAGTGATGACAAACAGCTTTTGGTAAATATGATAGTAACATGCCGTCTTTATCTCAGGGCGAAATTGAAACTTATTATTCTCTTCTAACGCTCAAGCCTATGTCATGAAAGATATATAGAAAGAGCTTTGGATGTTTAACAAAGAAAAACTAACAATATCATGGACAAATTAGGTTGTTTACAATAGTTAACTCTGCTCTTTGGAAGAAAATAAAACACAAGAGGACAACATACGCAAACAGGGACGTAAAAAGCCTGCTAAACCCATTCACGTTTGCAACTGAATTTACAGAAGAAAGAAGAAAGGAAAAAATATAAAGTAAGTTGGCAGAAACACACCTAGATGTTACGCAATATAAATGTACACTTTTACAAAAATACGGATATAAACAAATATTTAATTGAAATCACAAGAAAGAGGCAATTGATCAAAATGGTATAAGAGATAAAAAATCAATGTAGAATAATAGGGAAATATTGAAATAATAACAAACATAATTATAAAATACAGCATGTACCAATATAACTAAAATCACACTTACTGTGACCCACATTTCTCAACCAATATAAAACATAACTTTTGATAAAAAAGCAACATACAGGTAGTTTGGTTCAGATTAAATTTTCGGGAAATATTCTATAACCGCCAACGCAATTCCAAACAATTAGAAACATTTCGCAATTAGAACCGAAAATGAAGAATCTGATATAAAAACAATACAGAAGAAAGCAAGGATGTTTGCCAAAAACTTCACTTATGGATTTTATCTCAAAAACTAGAGGACCTGAAGATTAACAACCAAGCAAGGCAGCAATAATTAATAAAGGAGGTTTGATGAATATAAAAACAAATTAAGAAGTAATTAATTATTTGAGAGGGGAAAAAGTTTCTCCTAAGAAAGAAAATGGAAAATTAGTGAGGCAGAATAAGAAAGAAGAGGACTGGAAGGAAGGATGTTGTGAATAAAGAAAATAAAAAGTGAAGGAAGAGGGAATCTTGGAAAATGTCAAAGGGAAGTTTTAGGAGGCCAGAGGAAAAGCCCCGGTAAATTATATATAAGAAGAGGACGTAAGGAAAAAATAAATCAATAAAAGATCAAACCATATAATCTTCTCAGAGCTGATTACACTAGGTAATTCGTGGAAAGATATTTGTTCAGAGCGCTATATTGTCGAGACATTTTCTAGTACGAAAGGTATTGAGACACGCCGACAGCTCAGTGAATACACATTTATAGATGTTCACCCAGCACCGTAGTTAGTATGAGTAGCAATAATAGAAGATGTTTAAATTGATTGACTAACCACATATTCCAGCATTAATTTCACCCAGCTGTTCTCGTTCTGGTTGTCCAAAACGAAAAATGCATTAAATCAACGATAAGAATGCGACTTGTTCCATACTTGAATAAGAGCATATTTATAAGTTGTGATTAAAGGAACAACCTACGAAAATTATTTTTTTCAATGGATTCCATAACGGTAGAAGGATTATCATGTCAGTAAATTTGTCTTAACTGTAAACTAACGGAAGGAATGCCCATATAGTGATTACACATTACAAATGGGTATAGTGTACCCATTTGGAAAAAAAGAAAGACCACTTCTTTCAACACATAAGCACTTTCCTATCCCTAGAAATATCTCTAGCTACATTCTCATCTGTACATCCTCTCATACATTCCCTTTTGATCTTTGACCATCGAATATCTACCTTTTACGAGATTTCACTCATCAAACTTAGTAGCATCTCTTTATGAGTGACTTCTATTCTCATCACGCATAATCTACTCGTATTCTGATTGTTCAATCAAACCCTAAACAGCGTGAAAAAGTTTTGTAATTCCCTTAGGGATTATCTCCTCATTGAGAATTCATTCATAACGTATTCATAATCTATTCATTACTAAGAATAACCCTCCTGTTTTTGCAACAATATCCCTCATACAATACACTTCTATCATTTTGCTCGCACACTCTTCCTAGAGTACCTAACTTTCTCTACCGTACAGCAATGGAAATTTGAGCATTATTCTCTGAACTGCTGCACTCGTCTCATATCCATTTGGTTAAACAAATATTTGCACGCATCTTGTACGTCGATCTCAATGGATAGAAGAACCGCATTCTTTGGAAATCATGAAAATAAATTTATTTTATTAAAATCAATGATTAATATAACTAACTATAAACTATTTAAAAATTGGATTTACTAACTATTTGTGAATTTTTATAACACGGAAAGATACTAATGATATTTTAAGAAGTGATTTAACAGCTGCGGTATTTTCGCACGCAGTTCTCATTCCAGGAATCGAACCCCGTACCGCTTTCGCCTTACAAGAACGCGCTGGCCACTTAGATATCCGGAAGCGCAGAAAGATCAAGATAGATTCTCAATATGATAGTTAGATATTAAATAAAATATAGATTATAAAATCGCATGGAAAAGTATATATCCCTCTTCATTCAGTATGAAGCTAAATTTCCGTAACATCTCAACCACTTCTGTAGATTTTGAGTTAGGATGTTAGAAAACTATGAAAACGTCAACATGTTGAAATCTAAATTGAGTTTATTCATTTCACTGCGTGACTTTATTTATACATCCAAAGTAATCTAATAAATAAATACAATACCCAGATACACTTAAATAGAACATAAACCTAGATACCTAGATTTTTTAAACCAATGAAAGGATGAGCATGTTGAAGTTTAGGTTATGTTTTCTTATGTGATAATAACAATTTATCGCTATACTTTTTCATTTATTTGTCTAATTAATCTAAGTAATAAGATCTGAGTGTAATTGAAGGCATTTTACTAAATAGTAAAAAAGGTCAAAAGGAGAATGGGATTTGTAAATCGGCGGCTAACTCCGTACTACTAAGTGAAACCTTCAGCTCCAATACGAAAGGATATTTACCCGTAGCGAAAACTCTAGGCAATAACAATCTATGCGATTGGGAATAATCTGATCAGAGAAGGCCGGCGTAATGTCGGGCGGATTCCACCATGTCACCTTCTCTTTGAAAATAATCCGAGGCGCTTATCGTGTGCGTGCCCGCTGAAATCCGAAGCATTAGCCACGCTCCGTCGGAAAGAGGCCATCGGAATGCGAGCCTCAATTCGTAAAGGCCTTTTCCTCCTCGAGGGATAGCCAATCACGAGGCACATGGACATTCCTGGGATGTCCCGCTTATCTCCCTCTCGGTTTTTCCTCTCGTTTCCTCTGATACTTCCCTTAAACGCACACTCCCGGAGGTCACATTGACCCCCTTTCCTTGCATCTATTTATCTCCTTACATATCTTTCCCGAAAGCAATCTTCCTAACCTTCAACGTTTCTTCACTGATCTTTCTTTGACAATATACACGACTTATTATTTGTATGAATGGTATATGGTTATTATTGTTAATGTAAATTTACTATAATATATTCCACAGAGGAAGGCGCTGTATTGCGGAATTCGTTCATTTATTTTCTTTTCCTCATGTACACTCCTGGCCAAAATTAACGCAGCACCGGCCGTAAGGATCGCTAGGGAGGTGCTGCGTTAATTTTGGGCAGGAGTGTACTTTAACTCCTATGCCTTGTTTTCGGCACCAATGTTGCAATAAGATACACTACAATCTCCTTAACTAATTATCTCACAACATAATTTGCAGGAGTATGTGAGTGGCCCAATTCAGTTAAGATATTCTTTATTGGAACTACACGTGACAAATAAATTTCTCAAAGTTCTATAATAATGGCACACTAAAGAACATTTATATTTTATGCGATCCAATTATATTCTAGGATTTGTCCAACATTTAGTAGAGGAACTCTTCACACAAATACCGTTTTACCATTCATCAGATTATTGGGGGTTATTGCAACACCGCGCTTTACAAACTATTGATAGAATTTACTACATTATGTATGCAAGAAACAGAATTTTAAAAATAAAGGGTAAATTTCTTTATAATTATACACGAATCTTATCATAATCATATGCAAGGTAAATAGCAAAACACATAGAAAGTATTGACACACATAAAGATTTATATCAACGTTTACACACACGTTCATATTTCGTCATGAAAATCACTACAGAAAAATTTGTCGGAAAAAAGTGCCTACTGTGGACTATTTTCTTAAAATATTCCCAATTGAGGAATAAGATGATTTCTGATACGTTTTCAACTGACGTACACCCATACTTTAGCTGTAAAACGAGCCGTTCAAAATCGCACACTGTCTTACTTTGATATCAAATACTTTATATAAATTATCTCACACCGCCAAATAAAACTAAAAAACGGAAAAATGATCAATGAGTGAAAAATAAGACACCTCGTTGAACCTAGGAAGAAAAATCCAGAGAATGTGATTACAAAGCCGCAGCTCATATTATACATATACCTCTAGAAGACAAAAGCTAACTTAAATTCTTAACCTTTAAAAATGCTTATTTTATGTTTCGCGGGAGATGAAGAGTTTCACCACTTGAATAGTTCTACGTAAATAGGTTATTTCGGGAAATTTCATGAAAAGTAAAAAAATACTTCCATGCTTATACTCTTTCAATTTAATTCCGGTCTGTTTTAATTCATTCTCAATTACACTTAATTTTATAGGAAGTAAACAACATCTTAATTGCATAAAAATTTCTTTTTAAAATTGTTAGACTTTCGTTATTAGTTGATTTTCATGTACATGATATGTATTGAAAGGGGGTTTGGGATATTGCTGTCAATATATTGTTAAATGAGTAGTATTTTTGTTTTTAAAAACGTAACCTTATCCTGTTGGGCAATATAATGATGTTTTTTTAGGAATTTTGAATGTAATAATATAAGTTTAAAAGGGTTTGTCAATGAATTATTGTTGGATATTATTTAGAATGTAATGATTTTTGGTTATTACGTCAGACAAAATGCAATCAATGATTTAATGAGGTGCAGTTATGTAAGGAATTGAAATGACGTTTCCATCGGATCGATGTCCAATTGCAACATATGTATGTAATAATAATAATAATAAACTACTCTATATAATTCATGTTGGTTTATAATACTAAATAATTAATATTTTAATCCAATTAATTGTATGGATATCCACCATAAAAATATCACATTCGGTACGGATTATTAATGCATGGGCCCAGGGATGATCCATTCTGTAAAGGCTGCACACATTCTTCAATGTAACCCATTACCACTCATTACTCAACACTCAATGTAACCCATTACGAGTCATCACTCAATTCATATTTACGAGCAGTAAACATAATTTCGTGAAGGATATTTTTGGGCCTCAGTAACATACTTTGAAGCATTTCCCCAATCCCAAAAAAATTCAAGTTTTCTTTTCACAAATTGAATCCTAGAACAGGAAGATAGGCATCGGAAACACATCGACCTCCATAACTTCATACATACATCTAGCGATATCCCCAACGAAACCCCTCACCTTCTCCTACCCAAAGCCCACCTTAAGACATAATCCCTTGCGTGGCAGCGGGGCAGTTTTGGGAACGGCTTGCGAATGCGCGTACGGGGATAGGGAGCAAAGCAGGCCCACTCCCCAAGGCCCAAAGGGCTCCAGAGGCCTCTTCTTAGACATTCCAACCTCCCTTCGACCCTGCCACGGACACGGCTCCAGCTCAACTAGTTGCTTCTGCATCTTTAAAAGGATTAAACGCCGTCCTCCCCTACTCACCTCACCACCCTTCCCAGGGCCGCAACGCTTAGAACTGCGGATCCTACCTATCGCATTATTTTTTTAAGAGCCTCCCCTAAATGCACACGGCTCCCGCTCTGAATTTTGAAACGCTCTGTTTAAAAGGAGAGGGGAAAAACGTTTGAGTGAAGCAATTGCCGAATCGATGGATAATTTTCTCGGAAAAGGGAGAAAAGATAATAAGCCCGGAGATTTTGCGACGCAAATGGAACGAGAATCTCCGGCTAATGCGCCCGCTTTTCTTCTGATTCAAATTAGATTCCGCGTTTATCGTGAATTAAATTGAGCTTCCACAATATGTGTAGACTCCACGTGATAGTATATTTATATAATATAAATATCGTACAAATTCCAAATGATGTTTACCCTGCAATTTGTTTACTAAGTGAACCGAAAGCTAGAGATATGGGTAGGAATACGAATGATTTAAAAACTAAATTCCTTAAGAAAAGGTAAATAATTCATATAATTAGATATCTGTAGATTGCTTGTAATAAGAATATTATGCCGTGAAGTGATCCCAGCGTTATTCTTATTTAAATCTAAATTGTCCTAATATTTCCATTAGGGGAAACTAAAGTTTAAGATTGAAGTTCAATTTGCGTTTGACTTTCCGAGCTTAAAATCTCCATCTACTACAACAGTTTATTGGCCTTGGAATTTATATTTCTCACTTACAATTTTTCCAAAATTTGGATTCTTTTTTGTTTTATCAACGAGTTATTTCGGTTGATTTTAATATTCTATCATATAGACCATTTTTAACAGTCTAAGAAATGAGAAACTTATTTTGTAATAAAAATGTAATATAACTCCATCTACCGCAGAAATCCAGTATTAGGATTGTGAAAAAAAACATATTTTATCATAATATTTTGTCTTAATTTTGATATTTTTCGCAGTGTTCATTGATTAACTTCGATTTATTACAATTCCACTTTACTATATTATTACATTTTTTTCAAATTTCTGCTCTCTCTGTGGGTGATATCCTAGTGCCGCACTAATAACTCTTTGAGTGTATTAATTCCAAGTATCTTATTTTATTTGAATCGACATTTCCTTTCCATATAGTTATCTTTTTACTTTTTCTCAAAACAAATAACTACATGAGAAACTCTTTTTACTTATATTTTGCGACAATGGACTTACATGGGTGTAAAAGTATGAAACCGGAATTTCCCTATAGATGGTGCTCGCTATAAGTTTAAAGATCGTAAGACCGCTTGTGCAGCGCCATCTTCTCCCTCTAACAGCTGACGAAGTTTGTCAACACGCAATAACCTAAGTTTCATACACCGGTATATTTTTCTATAACCTCAAACATGTCGAGTTTCGTGCCTACGAACTATGATTTGCGCACAGCATTGGTTTTCTGCTGTCATTGGAAGAAAACTGCAGCAGAATCGCATTGAATGCTTGTCGAAGCATACAGTGAACATTCTCTTGGCGAAACTCAGTGCTTAGAGTGGTCTAAAAAATTTAAAAGTGGTGATTTAATTCAGCATGAATATAACATAAGGGAATGAATTGAGATGCATCTAATTTCCGAGTGCAAGCATTAAAGTAATCTACATCTATTAATCAAATCATACGACATTAATTCTGCTATCTCTTCAATGTTTTACACAGAGCGTAAGTAATTATTGATTGCGCTCTCCAACACTCTATTCTGGGAATCCTTTGTGCACTAAAAACTCAAAGAGACAGGAGAAATTTTGTCCTCCTGTCCAAGCGAAATAACAAAGTTATTATCCCCTTCATTGGAGTTTCAGCAACAACGTCAGGTACAAAGCAATGGAAGGATTATGATCGGAAGGAATGTCCAAATGGAAATTGTTCATTAGGAAGTTCTAGAAAACTCCACAACAGAATGAAGGACAGTGCCAGAGATTAGTGCATAAAGCGTCAATTTAGCAGGAAAGTCTGGTTTGCGGCGATTTGAGGAAGTAATGAGGAAAGTTTGGAGTTTTCTGTTTACAGTTCTGTTAATATATCCAGCTGTGGATTTCATTCTTTTAAAGGTTTATTTAATGTTCCTAAACGATTCTAAATGATTATCCCTATGAAGTGAAGACTAGTAAATGATATGTTTGATTCCGCGTTTCAATCGGTTAAGCATTTTTGAGTTTTTCATCCACAGTTAAAAAATAATAAGTTCAGATTGTGGTTAACGAAAACCTTCGTAATATTTTTCCTATCTGAAAGAGTAGATTATTAGAAAAAATTGAACATATCAGTGACTGATTTGAGATAATGAAGGTTTGATTACATAGCGAATATCTTACGCTGGTTGATAAATAATAAATATTCACACGTTATTATCAGACCCGCAGATTTGAAAATATGGTATAAACCTACTGGTGAAATTACTAGTAAAAATAAGAAATCAAATGTTTTGGTCGTCATATACATATCACCAAAACCTTGATACTGAAATGTACGAGGCTAAAAAAGTAAAATATTATTTAAGTAAACTCGCTTGTTGATAATGGTTTTACACTCCCCGTAGAATTGAACTGTTTTTCTGTTTTCATAGATTATTTTTGAAAAAACATCATTATGAAGCAATACGACTTGTGTTTTACATATTTTTTAATTTTTAGGCAAAAAATAACAAATTTCGTTTGACAGCACTTAAAAATATCTTTTTCGATTGTAGCAGGAACATAAAAAACGGAAGGGAGCAAATAACGGTTTCCGATTCCGTTTCATTCCCAAGAATTTAAATTTTCGTTTCGGGTTTGGCTTATCTCCGGCGAAAATAATGATTATTTTGGTCTCAGTTTTCGCGTTGATTCATTTCATTGCATAGGTATTATCTCGGCGTGATGATGTTACGCAAACAATGAAACCAGAGTCACATTGTCCCCTCTCTAGGAAATTCATAAAAATAAACATGACGAGCTTCAAAACATCAAAAATATGCAAAATAGCAAATTTTCGATCATTAGTTACATATAAAACAAGTAGCCATTAAAAGTCTTCTACTGTTACCGAACATCTTCAACTATAGCAAACGTATGCAAATACTGCATACTTTTACGTGACAACACGGAGAGAAATTACTTCGGAGATAAGCTCTTGAGTGATATATCTATTCATAAAGACGTCGAGATATTTTAAAAGATTTTAATTAAGCCCCGAGAGAGGGAGGTCTCCCCCACTTTCACAGCGTCCCTTCTGCCAATCGCGTACCTTCCCTTTCCCTTCACTCCAAAATTCCACCTTAATTGACCTTCGGCTGCGACCCCACCAAGATTTATCGAATCTTCAAACGGCCCAATTAAATGTAAATGGAGTCTAAAGATTTAGGAAAACGACTCGACCGTCCCCGTAAGATCCTCCGCGACCGTCTGTTCCAGAGGTGGAGCTGCCTCACCCCGATTGGCCACCGATGTTTCTATCTTAAAGTCAAAGGTCGTTCTCCCTCTCTCTCTAGCGCCGCAAGTGTTCCAGATAACTCGTTTAGCCGCCGCCTGATTAACAATGAGGGATTCGCCCATCCAGTTCATTTCATTTGAGGTGCGCTCGTTAATTCATTTTCGATCATCTCGATCGATTGGCGGGTTCCCGGAATCCTGTGAATCCTCTGCGACGCATCCTCGTTAATTACCACTGGGAGTTCGGTATTCTCGGTGCACGCGTTTCCCCAGCTGAGAGTAAACAAAACCAGCTCGTGCTTGTCTGGAGATTCCAGTCCGAGGGCTGGTTTAATCCCATGTCCCTGCACCATTAACTAGGTTTGTAATTGCTTATTTCACTGAGGAAAAATGTCATTTTGAATACTGTATTATTTTAAAGAAAGGAAAGTTGGGACACGGCTTTTAAGGAATTAGGGGATTAAAATCTCCAATAGCCGTACGCAGTACGTGTTTCGAATTCGATGAATTGTTCGTCAGGAGTGAATAGATACCTTTTCCTATTTTCCCTATCTATTCACTTCTGACGAAGAATGCATCGAATTCGAAATACATATTGAGTGCTCTCAAAACTTGCGCTGTCCTGTCTTGTTTTCTCTGAATGCCGGGGAATGAGAAGAGGAACGCCGACAAAACGGCTATTGGAGATTTTAAATCTCTAATATTATATTACTTAAACGTGCATCAACATCATAGATCATTCCCAAGGAAAAACGGACTTGAAAAAAGACTGACAAGGCCGGGAATCGTACCCGGGATCTTCCTCTATCGGGGAGGCTGCTTTAACCATCTAAGCTACCTGGCCAGAACTGGACTAAAGCAGCCTCCCGGATAGAGGAAGATCCCGGGTTCGATTCCCGGCCCTGTCAGACCTTTTTCAAGTCCGTTTTTCCTTGGGAATTTTCCTAGATGCACGCCCTCATGTGCAAAGTCACCTCAACCCTTTCCTTGTATCATAGATCATTTCAAGTGCTCCCACCAGGGATCGAAATCCCTTGTTTCACCAAGACAAAGTGTTACTTTGCATACTATATTATGTTAGGAAAATAGGTAAAGGTTATTTTTCACGAGACGGCGTGCACAGGAAAACTCCTAAGGAAGAATAGACTTGAAAGAAGTCCAACGGGACCGGGAATCGCTCTGGCGGGATTGCTCGACGGAGAGAGGACCGGCAATCGGGTGATCCGGATTCAATTCCCGGTCCCGTCGAACTTTTTTCAAGTCTATTATTCCTTGGGATGTATTATATTTGTTAAAAGTGCTTCCACATCTTAGATAGTTTCAAGTACTCCCACCAGGACTCGAACCCCTGGCCGCTTTCGTCAAAGTCTAACGCGCTGCCAATTCGCTCTCCGGGAGCGAGGGTGTTATGTTTTATGATTGGAAAATATTCTTATAAGTATAGCAAAATGAACCTAATAATAGCATGTTCCATTGTATTAAATAAGAAGAGACCAAAATTATTGCTACTATTCAGAATTTTTCATAACTCAGTAGCTTTGAAATCATCCTAGCCCTAAACAACACTAAGAAATATGTAAAAAAACACGTTTCTACTCCGATCCAAAAGATAAAGAGCAAAATCGCTAAGATACGCTAGTAAGAACATATGATACGTTCTATAATCACACATAATTTATGCTACAATATGTACCAAACGTGTTCAAAAGTATCAAAGATTGTAAGAGTTTGGATGATACTATGATCGTTTATTGAGACAATTCCTCAGGTTTTTGCTTTTCGATATTTTTAAAATTATTTTCGAAGCACATTTAAAATATTTAACCGAGGTGAATGATTCTTCGTTCATCTAGAAGTGCTCCTTAAGATTTAAATAATTGCTATGGAGACATTTCAGGCTAAAAACGTCTTATTAAATTCTATTATATCCTTAAATGCGTAATTTAGTTCAACAAAAATATACGAATATTTAATGACTAGCGTTAAGTTTTTCCAGTGATGTATTACTGTAATAAACTCCATGAAATGTTTTTACATTTAGACTTCTAGCAACTCCTAAAATTTAAGGAACCCAAATATTACCCACGCTATCTTTTTTGCGTCATTATGAAACAGTGAAATAATCTAGAGATAAAAACAGTTAAACGGGAATATATTTCACTACACTAAAATGATATTCGAGTTCTACATCTCATGTATGCATAGAAATTGCGATTTTTTCTTCTGATCTGCGAGATTCAGATACGTAAAACGGATTTGCGTCAGAATAATTTTCTATCTCAAAGTAAAGGTTCACTCAATATTCAAAACATTTAATAAATTACAATTCATTCTTAGCTTTCAATCAAAGACAAACTACTCCTTAAATTTATTTAGAGGGATCACTCTAATCAAGCAATCACAAGGAAAATAAAATTTCAATCGAAGAAATTTAGGGTTGACCCTTGTAATTCTAACAAAACTATGTAATTTGAGTATGCAAGTATAAAAACTATGAGTAATTTGGTACTCTCAGGTTCACTGACATGGACGAAGAGACTTTCAAGTTTCCGCTACATCCGGTACAGATAAAGAGGCACGCAGTCTTTAAAGTCTTGTGAGATACGCGTATGACGCAAGTAAAAAAAGCAAGTTAGATGAAGAAAAATTTATGAGGCTGAATGAACCAAGGTGGGAAGGAAAAGGTTAATCCTCGAAGTATAAAAGAAGCAGGGGAAAGGAAGTTACGTGAGCAAGGAGGAAGATGAAAGACAAAGAAAAACCTGGGAAAAGGCTTTATGAATAAAATTTTTGGAAGATGGAGTTAACGAAGGTGAGAAATGAAAGTGAGCAATACAAGAACCTTCTAAAACAGAAAAAAACTCTTGTAGCTACTTCTGAGTTATTAAAAAATGTCACCAAAAATACACCAATGCTTAGAACAGAAAACTTAGAAAGAAAATTACGAGAAGAATGCGTACCCTAATCGTAAGGCCTGATAGGTACCCAAGTAAACCAATAATCAACCATTGGGATGGACCAATCTTTTAAAGCTAGATAGCTAGAGCTTTTCTGTATATTTTATGAAGGTAGTGATGCAGACATATCCTCAGAAGTTTTATTTTCTCATCCTATACATTCATTAAAATCTCTCATCATGAATTTGTAATGATCGAGTGAATGTCATTCTTCAATCTAAACACAGATTTTCTTTCTTTTTGTTTTAATTTCCTGGTTAAAGTATATATTTCATATTTTTCAGATTTTACATGTATTTCCATACTCACAGGCACACTATAATCCCATAAAGATCCTCATAATCTAATGAATAACCCAGAAAAGTCATATAACTGAAATTTACAGTACAAGGAAATCGGTCACTTATGGACTTCAGTAGAACCTCGGTTAACAAAAGCCTCTCATTACGTACAATTCAGCTTACGAGCAAATTGATTCAAGAACATAATTTTCAAGCAAATGACTTCTCAGAGACGAAAGATGTATCATGTAACGAACGCGCAAGTCGGCGACAAAGGTTTTTGGTAAGGTTCGAGTATCGATGGGAAGTGTCAATCAATTGTGTCAACTTGTTGGATAAATACCTGGAATATCCACATATTCACAATATATTACCAATATTTATCTTTTCTACGACACACAGTGTCATCAATTACGGGACACGGTAGCAAGGATTTATGCACCATATTAAGAAAGGAGTGAACGATATTTTAGTTTTAGGTAGAATTGACTTACTATTAATGTTGCTTATCTAATCAAAGCCTATACTCAGGATTATAACTTCTAAAAGGTTGAAAATAAATCACGAAATAGGAACATAAATACTATAAAAATATATGAATAGATTTTTCTTGAAAAATAACTGATTTTGATTATTCAGCAAATGATTACTTACTCATATATAACCATCAGCGGAGATTTTCATTATAAAAGTGATTCCTTTGAAAACAAAAGTTCTATGACTCTACAGCACTGATTATATGTAGGCTTACAATATTCTAAATAATCAAAACGTTAAAAATTTAAAGTAGTAAAAGGGCAAAATATCTCTCATGTTTTACAGGAGATTTAACAATAACTTTTTTATTTTGCACACACTATTTGAAAGAATCTGGATCGTTTTTATCAATAACGATCTTAATCAGAATAACATAATTGCCATACATAAATTAATTTGTGTTAACCTCAATATTGCTATGATTCCCACGATTTTCTGAGAAACTTATTCAATAGTACTATGATAAAAATATTACACATAAATTATCACTCCCTATTGGTATCTTTTTCTTTTTTGCTGAGGTGTCGACGTATTATTGACTGCGACTTAAAATAGCTCAATTGAAATGAGGCATTAATATTTCGAAAACGTTAGGACATCTTAATTTTGATGGAAAAGGGTAAATTGGCTGTAAAGTAGTAAAGATTTCCGTTTGTGAAGTAATCTGCCAAAATTTTGATTGAATCCTAATCATTTCCACCTTTTAATTCTACTTTAAATGCGTTTTGGCATTTTTGCAATAATTTAATTCATTAATTTGATTGAATCGTAATGATTTCCACCGTTCGATTCTACTTTTAATGCGTGTTGGCATTTTCGCAATAATTTAATTCATTAATTGAACTTCAAGATGCTTGATATCTAGGAACAAAGTTTTATCACATAGAATATCGTCTCCTCCGGAATTTAATCCTCTATTAACGCGGTTCCGTGCTTCCTTGGCCGTTCCCATCTCTCATCAAACTTATGCAGCTTTCGAAAGATCTTCTGGAATCTCCAGTGACCTTAGCGTTGCGTGGAGGGAAACCCCTCAGTTTATCGAATAATTGGAGGCAAGCAACGGAGATTTGTACCCTTCAACCCTCCTACGCCTCACGAAGGCCTGGGTCAGGATGTGGGTAGTTTGTATTTGGCCCCTCTGCTAGTATGATTTATCTCCTGCTATTTGGCATACGTGAGGAAAGTCTACTAAGGACCACAAAACACTGCTTCCTAAACGTTCTCACATTCCGGTAAGGAGAAACTTTACTTAGCTAACTGTTTCCGATTAAACATAACATAATAATACATTTAGGATTTGCTTAAATGCCAAAAATACATTTTAAACCTACGATTAATCAAGAAGAAGTGATTTCGAAGCATTTTATTCGTTTCATTAATAATAATAATAATAATAATCGTCCTTATTTGGGCGAGATTGAGACTAAATGTCTCTTCTTCCATCCAACCCGTCGTCAATTATTAAATTATAATTAAGTTAAAGAGAGTAGAATGAGAAACAATTAGAGGAATTGTGGATGTAAAAAACCTCAGAAATTCTTAGGAAAAAAATCCACTGCAGAAAAACACCCGCAAAGAAGAGGGGTGTGAAAAACTTGCGTAAACCTACCGATAGTAATAACTAAACGATGAGAAAAAAAGAACATGAAAAGATAAATAAATACACTAACAATGAATAATTGCACGCGATACATAAATAAGAATCAGTTCACATTAAAAAAGATAGGAATATACAAAATAACATAAAACAAAAAAAAACAAAAAACAGGAAAAATTACATGGATTTTTATCCATTAGATACAATATGAGACGAAAAAATGCATATTATAAAAAAACCTTATCGAAATAATACATACAGTATTACTAGTCAAAATTCATTGTGTATTTATAACACAAAATTTACCTAAATACCACCTATACACTTTCCAATCATTGTTTCAGCATCTTAATATTCCAAGAAAATGTGGAATGTAGTTAGTATTTTTCATTTATTGTAATTATTATAAATCAAGTTTAGACTGTGAACACTCTATTAAAATTAAACCAGATTTAGTCGTAAACAATTAATCGTTTGAAATCAATTGATTTTGAGGCATCGTCCAATGTTCTCAGTAGAATTTCAGTGCTCACTATTTAATTGTAACTATCGATCCTATATTATATTAATGATTTATTTATTTATTTCTATAATACAAACAGGTATAAACACACAAAGTTGTGTTTGGATAAAAACTTGGCCATTAAATATATCAAAAATAGGTAAAACAAAACAAAAGAAATTAATGATAAAAATCACGTCATATATAGAATAACAAGAAGATTACAAGATCAGTTAAAAATACAGAGACAAATTAGGAAAATAATTAAATAATTCTTCTCCTAAATATCACGTTTTTGTCGCTAAAAATATCACAGTCGGGAATGTTTCCATAATTTTGCCATAATGTTATTCTCAATTCTTTTTCAAAATCTTAGCTTATGTTGAATTAAATCATACGAGCGTGCGAGACTCTTCTCTGTGACAAAATTTACTAATGAATGCTTATAAATTGCGTAATCTCACTCCGTTAAGCTCCTGTCCCTCTTTCAGATCACGACAACTGCTTTTGCAAACGTAAATAGAGGTCCACCAGATTGCACGAGTAATTTCATCCCTTTCCAAGCCTTTTGCAATTGCAATTGCAGGCATGCATTTTTAGGTGAGAAACTTCGTCGCCAGAGCTTGATTTTTATCGTTCCTTCCGCCTTGGATTTGGAGTAACGGAATTCCCAGCCGCTGACCTTTAGCCCTTGACCTCTCATTATTTTCGACAATGAAGACTCGTTCCATGGACGATGACATCCAAGGGCAACAGAAGATAAATTCACTAATCTGTGCTCAGTTTACGGCCGTCCCTCGCAGATGGAGAAGAGGAAAACGTACTTGAATGCGGGGAAATGATTCATACTGCAATCACCGAAAGAGACGTAGAAGTGTCCGTAAGGTACATGACATTTTTCCCATTAAAACTCTAACATTTTTCCAAACTTTACGAGAAATATCGGACGAAAATTACGTTCGACCGAAACCGCAGATCCAGTCCAATTAGCTTTGGAAAATAAAACACGAAAAGAATTTCGTTATTCATAGAAAATATATGGTATAAACCCTGGTAGACTTATATCTTTACTTTATTTCAGGTTCGCACTGATTGCTTGGGTTTACTAAAAAACAAGAAACTGATTTGCTATGGATCCTTATACATCATACATTCACAATTAATCTATTGGAGGATTAAAGTAAAGCTTAAATTATATTTCAGATTATTAAGAAAATTAAATTTCATTCATTCAGTACGCACTAAATACATATGCTATAAAGTATGATATTATTAGGAGATAACTGTATAGCACATGAGAAAAGATCTAGTGTATATCTAGATGTATAGCACATCATCATGTATGAAAATTCGAAAATCATGACCTAATATATATAAAAAATTTCAATAAGTAGTACAAAACATTAATATATATATGTAAATTTGAAACTTCCTACAAATCACCGTTCACCAAGTTTTAATATTTAAACTATTTACTATAACATGTTTTAATTGATACTAACATAAAATATTTTAAATAAATAAGGTCGAATGTATTCCTGCAACCTGTAATAGTTATGAATCAACAGAATCACTATGTAAAAAAATCCTTTTTAATCACGTCAATCTATTGTTTCAATAATTTTGTTTACGTATCCGTGAGTGAAATTGAGGTCAAAATCACTTAAAATTCGACAATTTAAACATCTCATTCTTTATTTCTACGCAATACTTGAGAAATGGGCATTACCGAGAGATAGCTTTACTTAAACTTATTGAAAAAGAAGATATTCCAGCATCTAAATAACAGTATGTGCTCACACGGAATGAAGAAATTAAGAAAAGAACAAGGAAGATAGGTAAAGAACGGAGGATTGATGTTTTTCTTTGGAAAAGAAAGAACGTTCGGAAGGTGTTTATCCGATTCTTCCTTTATTTGTTAGAAAAAGAGATTATCTTAGACAAATCGTTATCGATAAGGAATTGTAATTAAGGTTCGTCTCCGCTCCTTGGGCCAGGAAGATGTGCAGTCCCTTCTCTTAAACACCGCGCCACCCCTTTTACGGATCGACCGCACCCTGTACCCTTTCCATTCGACCTACCTCCTTCCTACCATACCCCACTTTCCTTCCAAGCATTTTCAAAACAGTTTCCTTTCGCATTTTCCAGTTCATTCCCCGCCAATTTTTCCATTCCTCCTTCCTCTTATCCAGTTCCTATTCAACACTCTTTCTCTATTGCAACCATTTCGCAAACTTAACAATGGGTGCATCTGAGGTTGGTAACACGGATCGGATTTGCTTGACACTTTCAGGGTAAGTTCCTTGCTCTAAAATAATGAACCCGAGTCAAACACAAGGCGCCACTCGGCCTCTGTTAATGCAAGATTTGTACCTGAATATCTGGGTAAGGAAACGCTAACTTGGCCTTTTAATGTCGAATTGGCACTAGTAAGAAACCCCCATTTGAATTAATATCGAGCCTACCTATCATAAGTTCGATCCTAAAGGGACCTAAATTCCATGAGAATGATTTGTGAGGAATTTTTAAAATGTTTGAAGTCTTTCCCGGTAAGGTAGAGACTTGAGAATCGAGATATTATCGTCATATTAGTATATCAGTACATTGTTTATAAGTGGACGTGTTTCCATAATGTAAAAGGCAAAGATTTCTTTCAGTATGGCCATTGATAGATTGGACTGAACATTTTTTAATGAGTTGGAACTGATCCTCGTGAAATTTTCACTACCTATTTCACTATTTATTTATAAAAGATGTTTTCACCGTAGAACGATAAAAACATATATAAAGATACCTCACACCCTCCGGCATGAGGTACAAAGAGCTTGCAGAGAAGAATGAGATTCACTAGGCAGGATGAGGAGTGAGGTAGTTTTCCATGCCTACAGTAAGTTGTATGATTTGAATGTCAATTGTATTTCCTCAATCTATATATTCTATTAATCATACAATAACGATTATATTCTATAAACAATGCGCGAACAAATCCTAACAAATCTATTAGATATCAGGGCCTGGTATCAATTAACTTCGGTATGCCTCCTTCCTCGAGCTTTACTAGCCTTCCTGTGATATCTTTTTTAAATCTTTTGATCAAAAATACATTGACAGGACAAAACTTGGATACTGAGAACATCAAAGATGATACGGATGGTGCACTGAAGACGATTTCAGAACAGGCGTCTTAAAATTACTTCAAAGGTTAGAACAGGAATTGCTGTAAAGGTTTTCATGATGTTAACATAGAAAGTTTTCGGCTATAGGGAATACAGCATATGTTCAAGAAAAAGTTCTTGAATCTTCTACACCATCTCGTATCGAATATCTTGGCCTTTTCTCTTACCGATTTCTCTCAGTGATTATCGCCTTAGACGGGCATAAGATGGATGTAGGGTAGGTTTAATGCAGCATTCCTACCCTTACATGAAGGTCGTTTATTCTCATTTTAGGCCTCCACTTTCGACTTTTCCTCGTCCATCTTCAACTCTCCTTTTTCACGTCCTTTCCCCAATTAAGCGGGAAATCAAGTCGTTTAGTCGGCTTGCTTTACTATCTACGACAAATGTATATGCTCTCTTCCCTCATTCTTTCCTACTTTAGCTTTCTCCTACTTAAGTATCTCTCTCAACATTTATCCTTTTAAAGCCAATTATTGCAATAAAAATAATTATATCTTTAAAAGTTAATGACACTTTTAGACTCTTCGCCACTTATCATGTTTTTTTCAGGTTTTAGCGATCTCAGTGGATGAACATCCTGTTTCCTGAAAAGAGAATTTCCTGTTTTAGTTATTATCAGCAAAAAAAATTACCAAAAATAAAAATAGGCCATTAAATTTTGCCATTCAACGGTCAAGTCCTCTTAAGCTCTGATGAACTTATCAGGAGGTGCTTCTCCGAGTCAACAGTAACAACGAACACACAGAACCATTCCCTAATCTTAAAATTCCGATCATCCGGGATTCGAACCCGGGAGCATGTAGGGGCGATAGCTTAGATGGCATGCTATCCACTCGGACACTAAGGTTGGTTTTAATGTTAAAATTACTTGGCAAAATTAACGTGGGTCAAAGTAGTGTTTCACTCATCTAAAATAAAATTGAAAATTGACAATAAATTTATCATTAAAACGAGCATTCATTTAATGTCGTGTTTGAATTTCTGATATTACTGTGTACACCCTCGCATCAGGAAAACATTTCCGACCCTGCACTGCTGCATGATTTCGAATCCTCTGGGTGCAGCCTACCTCTCCTAAAAGTTCTGGAACAGTACTGAAAAGGAGAGGTCGCCAGATTGACGTTCGGGATTTCAATGAGACCTATTTCACATTGAAGTAGATATAGCGAAAGTAAAAAGTGAGATAGGCCATCCACATAGGCCTTGGTTCCTGAGAAAATTGACAATAAAAATATCGTTTTTTGTTGATTATCCTATTTCGGTATGCTTCTCTGCATAGCAGCATATGCTACCGATGTCTGCTGTGAATCACATGGACCTGCTATCGAATTCGTTGTTGGATGCATTTTATCTTACTTTTCTAACCTTCATTTTCTCAAACTTAATTTTAGAATTGTGAGACATCCTGTATATAACAGTATAAAGGATTGGGAAGATTGCATAATGTATTTGCGTAAGTACGGAAAGACCAGATTGAATACTACACGCGTAAACCAGACATGTTGCTCTCGAACCTTTCTGGTATAAACCGTGACTTTTGAGCACAAACGCATAGAAACCCATATTTGGAAGAACGAATAAATTCGGCAATCCAGCGAGTTTGCAATTTGCGTCGCCGTTCGTTCTCGACTTTCGGGCGAACGTGTGTGCGAACGCCATATAATAGATCTCCCATTCACTTCATTCCCATTGTCTCTCTCCTCTTATACCTTCATTCTTTCCCTCTTTCGAGAGTACGTCATCCCGCTGTAGCAATTAGCGGAGAGATTTATCGCCCGCCCCACGCGCGGCGCTAGTGCGGGGACGCAGCGCGCGGGTGTTCCTATTATTCGACGCCGATTCTAAATCTCTTTCCGGATGTTGCGTAGTAAACGTCACACCGAGAGTACAGAGACATCTCGACACGGAACTCGCAAATCAAATTCCCTTTTATTGCGCCGTTTATTGCTGTATCGACGGCGTCCCTTTTGAAATATACTTTGGGAGGGCGTACGTGCTCAAGTGGAGGAATTGGTTCACGGTTTTCCGTGTTCTCGGCGTGGAATGGTGCGCCTTTTCAGTTGCGAGGCCGAATTTACGGATTACAACAAAATCTTGCTCTAAAGTTACCGTTTAACCACAACCTCGGAAATCCGGGTATCACAGTTTTTTGCTCCACAAAATGTTTCGTTCCTTCGATATTTCCTCTCTATTTTGGCATCACATCATGTAATCACAATATTTGTTCAAAAATCTGTCTATACCTACTATTGGTCATATTCTTGTTTTTATGTTTCTTTGTTTATTGCATGGAGTAATTGGAAGATTTTATAGTGACCAATGAAACATTTGTATGTATGTAAAGTAAATCTAAATAACTGAGGAAACTGGAATGCAGACTTCGTGGAATCGGATGGACAATTAAGAAGATAAAATGTAATGTGGGAAATAAAAATGGATTGACTAAACTCCTTGCATGCATATGCAAATTATAATTCGGCGTAAATCCGTTGGTGGTAGATTTCACATTATCTCATTTAGTCTTTTCTTTTAGCCTTTGTATACCTGGAAGATTTATATCCAACTAAATTTGTAATATTTTCATCTAATAACTATCAATAGAACGACGGTAATGAGTCTTAAATTTTACTTGAATTTACACGTATTGAAAAAAAATTATAATAATATCAATTTTATTGCACTGAGTATAGGCTAAACAGACTACATACTCTTAAGAAGTTAGCTTTGAAATTTAATGATGAAAGAAAAAGATTCGTAGAAGACTAAGAGGGTCCGTATCAAAATTATAACTTAACTGCAAGATTATAATTACGCCGCATCAGACAAATTCCGGCAGCTTTAGTAAAAATATCAATATTCCTTTGCTCTCATATCAAAATGTTTTCCATATTATATATAACAAATTTCCATAGTGATTTTTATCGTTATAATCTGTTATATGACGAAGAGAAATTACTTATACTTAAATATACTTAAATTTTCTTTGAATAAGAACTAATCGCGACAACAAGCAACTGTTAAATCTGGAATACACAAATTCGTGGACAAAAATACCGATACCGTGAATTGTTTTAATTAATTGACTTATTTGATTTCGGATCTTACGAAGATGGAATGCGGGATGTTTGGTTACACTACGTATTTCTTTGAAAGAAAGATAATTTAAGCAAGAGAGAAACAATATTTTAAGGAGGAAGCCATCAACTTACTATTTTAGGTACTCTGCTTACTGCTGTTGGTATACAAAGACTGTATCTAACCTGAAAGAAGTAAACGAAAAAATTAGCAGAATATTCTTAAAATAAATCATGAAGTAATTTTCAACACGAAGTAGCTGCTAAATAAATATAATGATGGGGAATACTTAAAATAATATATAACCTTATCATAATATGAAAGAATAAGCTCGCAGTATTTAAATCCGCCTTATCAATCAACTACCGGTATACTTTGTTGAAAAAAAAACATTTTTGAGTTTTCTTACACTTGTTAATTTTGTATTAACTATGGTATAATTTTATAGTTATTTTAACCTTCCTACTCTTATGTGTGATGAATCGTGGCACAGGGAATGGGTATGTATCAATGAGATGATGAGAGTTGGTCTCTATAAATTTCCAAAAATAAGAACAAATTAACACGCTCAAATATAACTATAATATTTACTTAATCGATATTATTACATACTGAATAGACTACTCATAAACTTAAGACAAGTGATCTAAAGAAGAAAGACCAACATGCACTAATTGGGATAAGATCCTGGAACCTCTACTCAGCAGGATTAACACACCAACCTCTACGCAACTTCCAAATTTTATATTAAAAATCTGATGTGACCAACACATGACTTTCTCCGTATTTACTGAAAACAGAAGCCTATGCCGGTAATATATAAATAACTCCAAAAGAATGAGTGTTACAGGAAAATGTTTTATACAACATTTGTAGTAAAAAACATTATCTATAACTTTGGTACGGAATTGTATATATAGGGAGAAAGTAAAAAATCTGATGTGGCCAGCACATGACTTTCTCCATATATAAGATGTAAATATTTATCTACGACAGTATTTTCTATATTCAATCTATACTTGGAAGATGAGTGATTAATTTATATCATATTATCTTTTACGTCACAAACATTATAAATAATGTTTTTCGGGACATGTTCGATGAAAAACGTTGAAATGGCCTTTCGCCCCAGCGCCCAGAGCGCCCACAAAGTACAAAATCTGATGTGGCCAGCACATGACTTTCTCAATATATAAGATATATATATTTATCTACGACAGTAACTTCGAACTCTATATTCCATCTAAACTTGGAAGATGAGTGATTAATTTGTGTATTATTATCTTTTACGTCACAAACTTTATTGATAATGGACATGCTCGATGAAAAACGATGAAATTGGGCTTTCGCCCATAGAGTCCAGAGCACCCACAAAGTACATAATCAGCTACTTTCGGTTTATCAGTATTTCATGAATAACTCCTAAACAATCAGTGATAGAAAAATATGCTTCATACAAAAGTTATTGTAAATTTATTTTTCTAAAACGTTTATAAATAATAGTATATACCTAAATATCATATTTATGGATATATTTGGAAAACCGGAAATGAGCTTCGAAGAATGAAGCTCGACTTCCGGTCAACCGATTTACTCCAAAAACTAATCAACTCTAACGAAATTAACAAAAGTACTATATATGAAATTTGGTGTTGATACAACGACTGGTTTTCATGTTAGAGCGCCCACAAAGTACATAACAGCTACTTCCGGGTTATTGGTATTTCACGAATAACTCCTAATCAACCGGAGATACAAAGATATGTTAAATACAAAAGTTATAGTAAAAGGCATTATCTAAAACTTTTATCTGGGATACAATGTACCAATATATCATATTTATGGAAATATTTTGAAAACCGGAAATGAGCTTTGATGAATGAAGCTCGACTTCCGGTTGATCGATTTACTCCAAAAACTAATCAACTCTGACAGCACACACCAAACTACTATATATGAAGTTTGGTATTGATACAACTAATAGTTTTCACGTTAGAGCGCCCACTATCACACAAACACATACAGACCCACATACACACACACACACACACATACACACAGACATCATTCCGAAAATGGTCAAAACGTGTTCTAGGGACCCCAAAACATGTATTTCCGTTGAAACCTCGAGGTCAAATTTTTTCACGAAAACAATACTTTCTCTATACTTCGTATATGGAGAAAGTAAAAAGAACATTTATAATTCAGAGGATTAAAATTTTTAACAGCCGTCTTTTTTGTGCTCCACATCTCATTGTCACCGGTGTTCGTACATTAGTGAAACAGTTGGATTACCGACCTTCTAAGAAACATCCAATGTACAGTCCTCGCCAAAATAAACGCAGCACCGGCCGTAAGGATCGCTAGGGAGGTGCTGCGTTAATTTTGGCCAGGAGTGTACATTTAAGTATCGATGCTGTCATCTTAATTCTATTTCGCCCCTGACGATGATAGCTTCACTATTAAAATGCACCCTGGGCGATTCTTAGAAAGTTGGTAACCCGGGCCTTTCTCTTGTTTCCGAAAATCCATGTCAACGAGGTACGGAGCGCCGACAAAGACGGCTATTAAAGATTTTTAAACCTTTAAGTCAATAACAGCTATGTCCTTAAACTGCTTTCCTCACACCATTTATAATGGTTCATTGTAAAACAACTAGCGTACGAGGAAACCCGGATAAGGTTAACGTACTTCCCATTGAACAGACCACCCTTTACGCCGAAGCTCTGCGCGGTGTAGATTTGAAAGCGGTTGGATAGAAAAGGGTAAAACAATCACGAGGGTAAAGGGTAAAAATCATGGGGACAGGAGAGATGAAAACTAATAGAGGAGAAAGGAAAAGTTGGAGGATGAGTGATGTCCTTTTAGAGAAACAAATTAGAAATTGGGCGGAGGTGAGGAGAGGTAATGGGAGAGGCGATTTTGGATGTAATCCTCGGAGGGGGCGCTAATTGATGGAAGAATAGGAGGGAGAAAATATGGCGATGAGGAAAGTGGAGGGAGGAATCGAGAAAAGTGGGGAGAGTTAATGGATGGTAAGGAGAAATAATTATGAAGAGAGATCGAGAGGTGTGTACCAAAGCTTTATCTTAATGAAATTCCGGGGATGAACAAACATAATCCGGAAAAGAAACAAACGTCACTGCTAAAAAAACATCCGTGACAAACAGACCAAGTATCCAGACTTAAAAATTACGTAAATTTGATTGTCTTGATTCCCTATATTTTCTTTCTTTTGTATTTTTATCTGTTTAGACCGTTTTTTGTATATAGTATAGTACAGTTTATTTTTTACCTACTTATATGTAAATGTGTACAGTAAAATTGAAATTTTATGGGCCCTGATTGCATATTATCAGCATAACAGTCTCTGTATGTCTCACTTTCGAACATAAATTGTAATACATTGTATTCATTATGTGACCAGTACCACCGGTATTTCTAGAAGGTTATTTTTTATTATTTTTATGATAATATTGCTTTGTCTCCTTGTCTTTCACTTAGTTTCATGTCATCACTGAATTTCGTTTCCTATCCGTAAGTCTTGCAGGTCATCACACCCGCCTTCTTGAGGGTGCTTTCCTGAAGTGGAAATGTTTTCCTGACCTCTCAACTTAGGTTTTAAAATCCGCTAAGTAGTCTTCTTCCGAGTACTTTTTTCAAGTTATCTCTTTCTTTAAATTTACATGACGAAGGGTGACATGTGAGAAGAGACTTTATAGTCTCAATCTCACCCTAAATAGTGTCCTTTATTATTATTATTATTATCATTTATCGTCGGTAATTCCGTTTCTTATTTGAAAGAGTAATTTAATTTTTCTCCTTGCCTCTATTACCTCGCTATAACGACTGTTAAGATAGAGAGTTTTGATCCGCTCCAATTTAATTCCGCTATCCAAGTTTTTTGTCTTTAAAGAAACAATCGAGATCCTGAATTCGTGGAATTTTTCCATGAGGGAAAATAAGAATTAAATTTCCTAAATTCCACTCGGTAATGCTTTAATTAGAACGACCTAAGTTTATTATATCGTTTACGGCCGATTATTAACCAAAAATTTCATTATAGAACGAATTCCACGATTAAAGCGTTAGTTAGCGCTACTAATTAAGTTTGAATTTTAATTTTTGAACACACATTGGCAGTTTAGACTGAAATCATTAAGACTTTCAGTGTCATTGCAGCGATATTTTAGTCTAACTCACGTATATTTTGCTAGTAAATTCATAGAGGAGGGCTTCATTAGAATAAATTAATAATAAAACTAAATATTTAAAATATAACTATTACAATCTTTTCCTCAAATGCTAAATAAGAAAAAAATCATGTAATCGTTAAATTTTAAGTAAATAATTCTAGTTTCATGATCTTTGTTATTTTATGAGTAGGAATTTAACTTGGCCATAAAATTTACATTCAGGGGCTGCAAACCTCGGAGATAGAGGATGAAATCTTGCTGCTTCCCAAGTTTTAAATTGACCTCGTAACTTTAGAAGTACCTTCTATGAATATGCATCAAAGCGTAGCTAAGCATTGCCTCATAGAAATTTTCCAAGATATATCCCCGTAAAATAATTAAATTAACTATGGTCTTTCAGTTTAGACAGTGTAAATTAAATTATTTTCTTAAACTATTGGCCATCCGATTCGTTGATCTACTCGAATATGTGTACATTTTTTGTTTCAATCCTTTCCCTGACGATACACTTCCAATTAAATTGAAAATCATTAAGGGAAGAGTTAAGGTGACTTTGCACATAAGGGCGTGCACCCAGGAAAATTCCCAAGGAAAAACGGACTTGAAAAAAAGTCTGACAGGGCCGGGAATCGAACCCGGGATCTAGGCTAGGCTAGGCTACCCGACCAGAACATTTGACAGGGTAGGGTAGCCTAGATTGTTATGCAGCCTCCTGGTTAGAGGAAGATCCCGGGTTCGATTCCCGGCCCTGTCAGACTTTTTTTCAAGTCCATTTTTCCTTGGGAATTAAAAATCATTGTTGGAGGAAAAAAATAAAGATTTTATTACATTGTAATCGAAGACAGGTATAGGCAAAAATGTCCAATAATTGTCAAATTAGATCACTTTTGTTCTGTTTTACGCCCAACTTTCTACGCTATTTATTTTTAAATCCGGTTTTCGTTGAAAAATGTTTAAATTTTCACCAATAGAAATTCCGAAGGACTTCCAAGAGTGATAAATAATTATTAAAAATATAATAAAGATTAATAATTTAATATTAATATGGATTAGCTCACGATAATAATCTGAATATTTAGTCATTTATATTTATAGGCAAAGAAATTTGCCTGTCAGCTAAGATTAAAAAGATGGCACAACTGTTTTTCTAATAAAACAACAATAATTTTAGGTTGCCTCCATTATTAATTCAAATTTCGTAGAAGGATGTTACAAATATGAAACTATTCCAAGATCTGACAAGCATTGAAATTACTCTTTAAAATAACCCAGATTCTCATCAAAGTACAAATTTTCTCGGTGATCAGTTTCGCACGATAGTGAACACATTAGATTATATAGGATACATTGGGTCGAACGCTTTCCTTCGGCCAACAGAAAATTAAAACGGCAAACGAGCTAGCATATGCAAAAATTTCAAACAAAGGTAGTTTCATACTTGATGTCAGTATATAAAAAAGTAAAGTATTATTGAAAAATTTTCATAATTGATGGCAGTATATAAAAAAGTAAAACATTATTGAATTATTTTTTTCAATATGCATTTCAATATCACTTGAAATACTGCCAATAATAAAAATAATAATAATAATTACATCTCTATGGAAATAGGAACATGCCTATTACATCCATTTCAATAGTTATTACTATACTATATATACTAAAAGTAAAACATTATTGAAAATATTTTTTCCGTGCATTTCAATATCACTTGAAGTACTGCCAATAATAAAAATAATAATAATAATTACATCTCTATGGAAATAGGAACAACCCTATTACATCCATTTCAATAATTATTACTATACGAGTACAAAGACAGACAACCATTCCCTAGCCGAAAAAATCCGAGTATTCGGGATTCGAACCCGGGACCGTGGAGTCGGCGCGAGAACCTAACCACTCGGCCACCACGGCCGGTATTATGGCCAATAAAACTTAGTATAGAGCTTATTTTGACAATGCGTCCCCCATTGAGATCAATGGCCTGCTTATTAAGGTGTCAAACGACATGTTAACAACCTTAATTTTCTGTAGCTCCCTCCTGTAATGTATACATGACAGGTTATGAAGTGATCCCTACCTGAGAATGGGCAAATTATTGAGAGCGGTGAAGATCCATATATCCCCTAAACCTTGGGGTGCAAATTTGTCTTCAACTCACAAATTCCATTTCTTCAGGACTCAACGGAATATATGGTGCTTTCATTGGCTAAAAGATGAACTTGTAACGAAGGTCATAAAACGAGGAGTTCGTTCGAGATTTTAATCCTAAGTATGGATAACGTTAAATTTGGGACGAGGGAACTTCGCCGGGGGTCGTGAAATTTTGCGTCAACCTAAGTCAGAAATATGGTTCATAAGTCGAGAAGTACCCTCCATGTATATAAATCAAAGACATATCTCTTCTCCGAAAAAGGTGATAATTAAATTACTCCTGAAACTCGATAGCGCCACAAAGGTTGAATCCCAGCATCTAGAGTATTCATCTTCAGTCAGCATCCAGTATCTTCTGTTTTTTGGAGAAGTTTACACCTTCATCCCCAATAAAATTTTCCTCTAACGCTTCCTACCCTTTTTATACCCTACACGTTATTTTTTTTTCAATTGAAATAAAAAATATAATTTTTAAAATAAAATCTTTTCTTAGACACTTCAGCTGGTACAGACGTAATGTGGACTACTATCGAAAAAATATAAAAAATTTCATTTAAATACATATTGAAAATCTTTATGAGCTATCATGTATACACACTTTTAACATAATCCTATTTACCAGTAAGAAAGTGTTCTACCATTCGATAGGTTTATGTGACTAAATATACCCTACTCAATGCCATTGATTTCCTTTATTTGGAAACCCACCCTTTATATCATCTAACATCTTTTGCCCTTGTCTTCTCCTCTGTCTTTCCCATTTATTCCACCCTCAATTAATTTCTTTAGCAGTCCCTCTCCTCTCAATATTTGATCCCCTATTTCCTCTTCTGGCGCTTAATTACTTCAATTAAAGCCCTCTCATTCCCTGCCAACGCTAGCACTTCTGTATTTGTTTCACTATCAACCCAACTTAATTTTCTAATCTATGCCATATCCGCATCTTGAATGCCTCCAATCTGTCAATATTTTTTAAGGTCTATTTTTTACACCCAAATACAAAAACACCCCACACCAAGGATTTTTCTAATCTTTTCTTTATTCCTTTATCGAGAGAACCAATCATCAGTAAACCTTTTAGAATGATCAAATATGTTCCAAACGTACCTTTACATATTATTTACGTTTATTATTGGATTTTGATATTGATTGACGTCTTGAACCATAAATATCTCACAAAGCATCATAGTGTTACAAATAATCCGATCTTGACTTTTTTTCGAAAGATCCATCGAAAGAAATTCATTAATTAAATCGTTAATGAATCAATTCGAGCAGAATATGACGTAGTCTCATTGAGTGTTCCTTTATCTTTCATAATTCTCCGTTTTAATGATCGCAGTTGAACGTTTCATAATTATGTAACGAAAGGGTTCACCTCTCCTGATTGGGTGGGCCCACCCCGATTTTGAGCACCCTTGTTATTTTTGGACCCTTGTTTTCTGGAATTCGTGGTGGAGCCCATTCCTTGGGGTTTTCGAAGCTTCAAAACATTCAGGAAATTTAACCTCCGTTTTTGTCCTTAAAGCGACAAAACCCTTTTTTAATTCTCAAACTTCCCAGATGTTCATCCAACGGAAGAAATATAATTTTCTGTGAAGAGTAGTCAGATTTAACGTTGAATCAATACATTTTAGTACTCTCTAATTGTAAAACTAGTTGTAACCTAAACTCTCTTTAATACAGATTCCTCTCAAAACCATTTATTCAATTTCACTTTCTTTCCTCAATCCTTTCAATGTAATACCTTTCCCAGGATTCCACTCCCATATAATCTTCAGCCTTCCCTCCCAATTAACTCACACCAGCTTCTTCAGGTACTCCTTCCTCTATGGTTCCCCTACATAATCTCCTGCTTTCAATTACGCCGGTGTCTTATTAGACTCGTCTCCGGATAACTTTCTCTGTCATTCAATTTTCACTTCCAATTCTTCCCTTCCGAACCAAAGCCGCTACCTTACTTAGTAAAGAGAAACTAACTCTTTTCTATGCTCTGCTTCCTCTTTCCTTAATTATAGGAATTGCATTAGTTGTTGTTTTTCTTAATTCATTATATTTGAGAATGATCAAAATATTCAAACCAGTTCTTTCCAGCTATATTTCTATTGTCCTTCACTATTTTTCTATTCTAATTTCTTTCAATATTCCATTATTCTTTTTCATATTAGATGACAAGGGGTTACATCTAATCGCCGGCCGGAAATAATGGTATATTTTGGCAATTTTTGTAGGTTTATTGTTGCTATCTATGAAATAATTTTCATTTAATAACAAAAGTACATTTTTCACATACTATTTTTTTAAATTGTGATGAAAAAATATAAATAAATAAAAAAGTTATTTGCCCCTGACATATATGCATTTCGAAGAACGTCACTTAACGGTTGGCAGTTTTTCTCTGGTATAGATAATCTGAAATCAAAAAAGCAAACATTTTCTTAAATTGCAAATGTGTGGCTATCGTTCCACGTAAGGAAATTTTAATATTTTGATTTTTAACGAAATGGTGGTCAGTTAAATATAAATTGTTGTAATTTTGCAGATAAAACAAAGTTTTTCATGATTTTTTCATTAACTATTAAGATTAAAGAAAAAACCGTACGTACGACGATAGATAGTATTGTTTTACACGATTTTACCAAATTTCAAAGAAATCGGTTGGATAGTCATTGAGAATTTTTGCCAACCAGGTTTAAAAATTAGGTTTTGAGAAAAATAGCCATAAACATTAAATTTGTCACAAATTTATGAATTTTAAAGTTTACTATAAATCTTCTATTGCTGGGCCATAGAATGCTTCCTTTGAAGATGACGCAGCTTCTCCTGATGACCTTTGGCTTTTTTCTGGCTTCAAGCTCTTGAAGTTCTGCCGCTTCGATACGTCTCTTGTCCTCTCTGGCGCAGTATTCTGTAGCTCTCTGGCCAATTCTAACGTTCATTTCCCTCATGATTTTTAGTAGACTAGATGCCCCATCATTAAAAATACTGGCAGATATGAAAGCTGCTGTTTCCACCACGACAGCACCACTGGACAAAATTTTTGGAGCGAATTTCCATACTGTCGAATTGAAACTTTCGTTATTATTTTGAGTGAATCTGCCCAAAAAACGGTGAAGTAACTCGTCTTTACCCAGATCGTATATGGGACGTGTAGCCTCGATTACGCTCATAGGTAGAGCCTTTTTGTGGACACATTCTGCTAGTTTTCCTGCTGTTTTAGCCATCTGCCAAGAACACCAAGAATCAGAGCCCTGAGGGCAAAACTGGTGCTGTGGATTTTGATCCGTGGAGCTCTTGCGATATAAAGTGGCTAAGATTGCATTTTTCATCATTTTCACGTAGTCAGAGTTATTGCGAATGGCAAACCCATAATAAGCCGTAAGCTCATCAATTAATTTCCCCGTTAATTTTCCTTTCCCCCAGGCCTTTCATATTTTTTTTGCATGCACGAAGTCTTGCACCCATTCTCTTCTGCATATGATTGATGCATTCCTTCTTTTTTATGAGAGTTTCATGTGGTCTGTATCCAACGATCCCTTTATATGTTTTACTGTCTCCGTCTCCTATAAATGTAACTTGCATATTTTACTTTGTGGCGGTCTTCAGATCTGAGGAACATCTCTGTTATGCTGTCGACTCCCATCTTTCCTGCATTACCCTCATGATTGGCCGGGCATTCTTTGGCATGCTGATGGGCCCACTCTTTGCATTCCTCGGTGTCCTGCTTCTCCCAGTATTCACATGATTTGCAGTAAGCAGATTTTACAGCAATATCAATCATTTTACTCGAATAAAAAACAATAAGAGTCGCTATTCCAAATAAAGAGTTAAATCCTCTCTTGCGCCAAGTTCCATCTCCGGAGACAGACCCTCAGGTTCCTCACAGTTGGTTGCCTTTGCAGTCAGTTTCTTTTCTTCTACGCAGCTATTCACCAAAGAAATATTGCAAACTTCTTTTGCAGCAGTATGAATGGTCTTCACAATTAGATCGTACGTGGCTTAGAAAACCTGGCGTGGTAAGTCCATCATGGCGCAGAACTTTTCTGCATCGTTTGATCCTACTCCTAATAACCTCATGGCAAAAACAAATCTTACGTTAACTTCATAGGAACTTCCAATAAATGGACAGGAATCTACACTGATTGGGTCACATGGTTCACAGTTCACCACTAACTTAAATCCAAGGCCTCGCCTACTGCTCTCTTGAAAACTGACTTTACCACCACAAATCTTACACTTGAGATACTCACTTACAATTAGTGCAGAAAACAGTAGCAAAATTAAGAATTCTATATCCTATACTAGGATCGACAGAAACCTTGAAATCCTTGCTCCTTAGTTTTTTCGCAGAAGTGCTTGCCGGTTGCTCCTCTCTGTCCAATTCGAAACGGTTGAGAGGTCAATTCTGCTTCTTCTTCACTTCTTCAACTCTTACGGAACTGCGTCTAAAAATCTTACGATCCATAATAATCGTAAAAACTACTCAAATAGAGCAAAAACTGCAACAACTCAGATAGCAGAGGAAGAAAACGAACGAAAGCACACTCGACAACAGACCACAGCAATCTCACCACATCAACTAAATATTTGTCGCTAGTTTCGAAGTATCTAACGGTATTATCCTTTGTTTTCCCAGTTTTCCTTCTCAAGAAGAAAAGACCGTAGGGGAGACCGGGGCTGGTTGGCCGAGTGTCTTTCTTAAAAAGACTTTTAGGGACAGTGGCAACATCTATAGTGATATTGGTGTGGTATTAGTTCGTCCATGTACCGACGTAATTTCAGGTGTTTTCGTGCTGTCGTTTGCACAGGAGCACGGTTTTTCTTTTTTCGACACTGGTAAGTAAATTTCTGTTCTTGTAAAGTAATCTTCGTAACACGAGTCAATTTCCATCCGATTTCAAAAAACGTGGTACCGCTGGAAAGGGTATTCAAAACCCTACAAAATGGCATATCGGTTTCCAGGGTAACCTCACTTTTGTTTTTGTAAACCGTGATTGTTCTCGAAAACATTCATTGGGGTAGGTTGGCCGAGTTTTGTGTGGGGCTGGTAGGCCGAGTTGTAAATTTAAAAAATCCAGGTCCATTTAAAAAAATCGTAAATACCTACTCTGATGCGTGGATGACGAACAACCCTGGCAAAACAATGAACTTCTACGACATTCCGGGAATTGTAGCCAGTGCATTTCTACTCACATGCACACCGAACAATATTCGAGCTGGTTTCAGAGTCTCTGGCGTGTGCCCTTTCAATCCTGAAATTTTTCCTCCTGAGGAGTTCCTGACAGGATTTGTCACAGATCGACCCAACTCTGAACAGAACTCGTCCATCAGCATAGAATCTGCTGCATATGATTATTTATAACGTTTTCCCTGATTTTTTGTCATAGATGAAAAAATTCACATATATGCTCAAAGGTTGTATCTTTATGACAGAGCAAACCGTTCTTCAAAAAATCAAACCAAAATGAGTACAGAAATTCCGAAAACAAAACTCGGCCAACCAGCCCCGGTCTCCCCTACTCCTATTCATGAATAGGACACTTGAAGGGATTAGGGTGATTAGGGTGGTCAATTCTTGAGCCGGATGTGGCGGAAGTGCCCTTCAGGCAGGAGCTCGGGCGCCAGCGCTCTAACGCGCTTATAAGGAAATATCTGTAACTCAGCCAATTTTACGGATTTCAAAATAATTCTTAGTGCAAAATATCGAGAAAGGTTTAAACTTAAAAGATATGCAAAAAAAAATTTCGATTTTTTCGATCTTGACATTAGATGTAACCCCTTAAGTATACATAGCTATTTATTTTCTGTCATTTAAATCGTTCACCTTTAATTTTCAGCATCTGAACAGTATATTTTTCATTATTTCCGCAATTATCAAATTACATGAGTAAATATAGATAAAGAAACTTGGATATTAAAACGCGGGATTGTTTTGGCAGATTCAGAGTAGGGAAAGAATTATTGCTACAAAGAATTGCATTACATAATATTGCATTTATTCATTCTCAACCTTATTATTTAAATGTATTTAATCGTTTTGTTATTCTTGAAATATTCGTATGTGTTTTGTCTTTTTTTAATGCTACAATTCTTGTATTTAGATTTAGAGTCATTTGTGAAGATATTTTGTTCGATTTGATTGCTTGTAGTGAATGTGTATTGTCTCTTTTGCATAATCTTTATATATTCTCTGCTTGTCTTTCATAATTCTTTTATTCTCCTTCATCAAAAATATAGTTTTCTACCTGTAGGTTTCGCAGGTTTTTCACACTCCCCTTCCTGTGAGTGTTTTCCTGCAGTGGAAATTTTTTTCCTTAGCCCTCAGCTTAGGGTTTTTAAAAATCCACATACTAGTTTTCTTCGTGTACTTTTGCAAACTATCTCTTTCTTTCTGTTTCGCATATGACGATGGATTAGGTGTAAGAAGAGACTTTCTAGTCTCAATCTCGCCCGAATAAAGGCCATTTATTATTATTATTATTACATAAAGAATTACGACAAAGCAGAAATTGGTAAACCTGGCAATGGATATTGATAGAAATGAAGAACTTTATGGATAAAAAAAAGGTCATTGGAACGAATATGTTCAGGTTACGTAACTATGAGAAGACAGTTTATGACCGATAAGAAGACCAGAGGAGAGATGGATGTGAGAGGCATCACAAAGGGCCATGGAACATGGCAACGAGAAGCTCAGAATAGAGAGAATTGGAAAACGTTTGGAGAGTTTTGCATCGGGTGAAAGAATGAAAACTATTGGTGATTTATGATACAACGACACTGTGAAGCGTAATCAATGTAGGTACATACTGGTCGGTAAATATATTCAGGAATGGATATCACTTTTACTGACATCTTACGAAAATGTATACAGTAGACCTGGGACCCAGGTGCCCGAAGCGACCTCGTACAGTGCCCGCCAAGCTTCGGAAAAAAGATTTTTTTATTTGCTACAATATTGTTTCTTGGGATTGCACTATCGGGGATAGAGAGGAGGTTTGGCGGGGAAAGGGTCAGAAACTTGGTTGTCCTGGTATTGGGTTTCGTAAACATTTTACCTCTCTTATCGTCTACGTCCAGATTAATAAGACGAGTATCCATGCCATATTTTGTTCATTATGCGAATGGAAAGATTCAGCTTGGCTCAGCTTATCATCGTATCAAATTCTCCGTAATCAATGACTAAATTCTGCTTTTCGGAACGCAGCGGTGCACATGCAGCGAAAACCTTCATACCAGATGTATTATCCGTTATCAAATCTTCTTCGGAGATAAAGACTTTCTCACATACGAGGTTTTCACATATGAGATGTGAGGTTGTAATTAAATTATATACGTTGTAATATTTTGGATCTTATTTACCATGGAACGTTTTTTTTCAAACGGCCAAGGGTTAACTGGTAAAGTGATAATATTGCCAAGGGATGGTCTGAATGTAACCATGGACGGAAATGTTATGTGGTGCCCGCTTCGCTTTTGGAAGCGCCCTTTGGTGCCCGGGCGTCAAAAAGGTTGAGTACCCCTGCCCTAGACTCTCGATAATCCGGCTATTCCTTGCACAGAGGGGTGCCGGATTAGCGTGAGTGCCGGACTACTGAGAGTGCGTAAAAGACAAGTGTGGTACCGAGTTTTTGGTGATAAATATAAAGATAAATATATACTTTTTAGTATATTACCTACGATATGTATGGTGATGTAGACCTTAATATATAAGAACGTGTGATAATTCACAGATACGAGGTGGCAATTAATTTTAGGTTAAGGCTTGCATCTATAATGTAGCATGTAAACAAAATATTAGTTATTACTTTATTTAGAGAAGTCATTCGGGTTTGGATGAATTAATTTATGTTTACGGTATTACATATAAATACAGTTTGCACCTGTTGGTCAAAAAATAGTCTTTCTCCTCTAAGCTTGTACCTTTTCTAATCTTTTCTTCCAGGCTTGTACTCATTACGTTACTCCATGGTTCTCTTTTACGTCACGGAAGGGTACCAGATTATTGAGGGGCGGGTTAGCGAGAGTCTAGTATACAGTGACTATTACGTGTACACATTTGTTGAGTTCAAACTTCAACTCTAGCATATGAAATTTCATATGTAATAATTCTTTTTAATAACCTATACCCATATGAGTATTTTGTGTTAGACGAGTTGCATCTCGTTTTTTCCTCTCTTCTTGTCTATCTTAAAGTTCTAAGTTCTCTGTTAGCCTATGTTGTGTTTTTCTTTATTTTTTATTGTTTTATTTCTCAGCGCGTTATTTTGTTCCTTTGATTTTCTATATATTTTTGTACTCCTCCAATTTTTTCGGCACGCGAAACTCCAACGACATTATCTTTTTTGCATTATTCACACAAGAAATGAAGTTCCACGGTAAAAAATGTGGATACTGTTTATTAGTAGTGACAGCCAACGAACATTTAAGTCTCATAAAATATCTTAATCGCATCGTTGACATTAAAAAATTAATATTATCACGATCTCACTGTATGCTTTGGCACCACATTGCCACGCAAGCCCTTTATATTCATCAAATATGGCACTCTTGCCGCATAAGGCTCGCCAACCCTGCTCTATGGGAATCTACCCAGAGCATAATAAATTATTATTAATATTATATTATATGTATTTCTCAAGTAAGTATATTGTTATGTTTTAAAATGGGGAAAATGCAGCTTAATTTGATTTAGATATCAGACTGAGAAATTTTCTAATTAGCCATACAAATCGATGAAGCTTTAATTTCGTACTAATCTTATAGAAAACCATTTCTCCAATCAAGACCGTAATCTCCCTTCTGATCATCGGAGAGCCTTTTGTCGTGATCCGTTACTTACAACACTCTCTTACAAATCCAACATGGCGTCATCGATTTTCAAGGTGGCGCCAATCCCCTTCAAAACAAACCGCGGCTAGAAACTTTTGGTTCGGAAGAAAGGGAATTCGAGCTTCCTCAATGTGATTCCTCCGAGTCATGTGACGAAAAACAGGGGTCCAAAACTTCTGAGATGGATAACCCCTTCACTAATGCCTTTGAGTCCGTCCACGGGGGGTCCTTCTCCACCGATATCCAAAACATCGCCAACGCTTCATTCCATAACCCATTCCATTTAGATATTCCACGAGCTTGAGGAATTCCGTGTCTCCAAGGTAAATAAGCGGATGATCCACGTAGCACAACTTCCTCAAAGCATTATATAACCAGTCATGCATGGAGAAAAGGCGTTGATCACCGAAAAGACATTGTTCTCAACTTGGCAAGATTTATGACAAAAAGTCGATAAATGGACCCAGCAGTAAAGCAAAAATACTTTATCAGGAAAAGGCCAGGTGAATTTATCGTACTATATTGGTAGGGTTTCTTAAAAAAAAAACAGCACAGATATAGGTTTATTGCATCATACCGTTAACCAGGAAGATAGTTTCCACACGTGCAATAAAAGTGGGCTTAATACCTACATTAAACAATACTTTCTCTATACTTCGTATATGGAGAAATTAAAAATCTGATGTTTTTTTAAAAGTGGAACAGCACCAGTTTCATATCGAAGCAAAACTATTCGCAGCTCAATATTAGATTTTTGATGGCTTTAAGTAAAGAGGGATTCTATTTTTACAGACTAGAGATGTGCTTGAATTATATGTAGTTATAAATATGATCCTCTTTTTCATAATTCTGGAAACTGAAATAATCCGGCTAAGGACATTAGCATAAATGCAAAAAATATTCTCCGGCTATGTTTATGATAGTATAAGAAAAATGCCTTACTTTTTGGTCATTGAATTCAGGTTGGATTTGAATTATAAAAGTTTAAGAAATCGCTTGCATTTATGCAGATATTAAGATGGGTCGAAGTATTTTTTTACACAAATCTTCCCAATGACGTCGTTTCTCCTCTTTCGGACTGCCAGAGAATAAGGAGTTCGTCTTAAACACCAAATCAAAATCCTCAAACCCATATGGATTGCATAGTATAGACAATAACATTCATAAGAGTGTCATATTTTTCATAGAAATATCCAGCGAGGGCTTTCCTGTTGAAATTCTCATTTTAAAATTTACCTTTTAAGTACTCACCGTATTTTACGGACTATAAAACGCTACGAACTATAATACGCACCTTAATTTTTAATCAATTTTTAATAACATTTTTGCCATTTTTATTATTATATTTTATAACCAGACAAAAAAATCTTAGTTTATAATACCGAACTGACCTTTAAAATCTCTGAAAATCGTCACTGCTGCTTCCAGTTGAATCCAATGTTGTCAAATTGAGATAGGTTTCCCGCGGCATCGAATATATGGCCATTTTTAAGTCTGGCGGGAATTTTAAATCAAACAATGGACATTTTTATATAAAGTTTGAGTATAAGAGGCACCTGAATTTAGAAGATATTTTTTAAGAAAAATGTGCGTCTTATAGCCCGTAAAATACGGTATATCGTCTCCCAACTTACCAACGACTATTGAAAGCACCATAAAATGGCAATATTGCTATCTGGATTTCGCCTACACGTAAACTATGCTTAATAATAATAATAATGAATTTGATTTTAATATTTATGCTGTTTTGCTATATTTATATGCATTAATCGTTTATAAAGAGGTCTCATGTGAAATTTTTCATATAATGAACTTGCATTAATACTTGTGCAAATAGGGACGTCAATATTTATTAAAAGTGTCCACCGATTATTTCTCATCTCCTTCGGTACGATATTTTCTCAATAACAAACTTATATTGCGAAAACTTGACATGGGTACTTCTTAATCTTCAGCTACTTAAACTAAAAACGCATTGGTATAACTTAATGAGGACCTCTTTTCACGAGCCCCGTCTTAATTATGACTCTCTTGAAGCTCAGACTGACTCCGCCCAGCTCCTCCAGGCGTAATGAGCATTTTTCTGGGTGATAAGTCATTTGGCTGAAATTTTTAAGTGAGCTCGCTGTGTGAGGCATTAAGAGGCTTAGAAGGATGTGCTGAGGAGTTGAGTACTCGTGTAGCTGCTCTGAAAGACGCCACAGCCGTTCCTTTGTGCGGGCTATCGACGCGCAATTACGCCTCGCCTTCAACGTTGGAAGAATGGAGGCAGTTAGCGAGAGAGAATGCCGGAACTACGGCGGTTGTTGTACGGCTTAGCCACACGGCGAATTCCCCATTCATTCCACTTTGTATTCCCTTCTATGAATAGGCTTTAATTTTATACCTTATATGCCTTGGGTACCGATATGTATGTATACCATATACAGGGTGGTTCATAAGTCTGGAAACGGCGAATTAATTTCGCGCACGTGTAGAAAATCGGAATTCTGATGCTGGGGTCTTTAGTAATTTCGCCAGGGGAATCAAATGGGCCCATCAGATTTTGGGCCCGATGGGGCCTTATACGAGCTATGAGGCCCAACTATGAAATTTCAAATGCAAACCTATAATTTTTATGCAGATTCGGATTCAGCGGGAAATTTTACATCCGCATTAGTTAAAACTCAAATTTTTTTGGTTCATTTTTGGGCCCTACGGTGCGTTTTTTTGTGTTACCCGTTAGGCAGCTTCTCAAGGATTTTCGCTGTTACGGAGTCCAATTGAAGTGTGATGAGATATGTTTTATTCTGGGCTCAGGTAAACCATTTGAATCTCATAAGCCCGTAGGACAGGTAAAGGGCTCAGCCCTGGAAATTTAAATAACAGTCCACATTTTATTGCGGATTTTACTTTCTTTATAATTTGTCACGGTATAATTACTGAAGACTATAGTATCAGAATATCGATTTTTGCCCCTGGTCTGAATAATTCAGACGCCCCCGGATTTTTGAACAAAAAACGCAGCATAGGGCCCAAAAATGGACCAAAAATTTTGGGTGTTAACTAATTCGGATGTAAAATTTCCCGCTGAATACGAATCTGCAAAAAAATTATAGGTTTGCATTTGAAATTTCAAAGTTGGGCCTCATATCTCGTATAAGGCCCCATCGGACCCAAAATCTGATGGACCCATTCGATTTCCCAGGCAAAATTATTAAAGACCCCAGCATCAGAATTCCGATTTTCTATCCGAGCGCGAAATAAATTCGCCGTTTCCAGACTTTTGAACCATCCTGTATATATAGAACGCTTTAATGCTTGAAAACGTATCACCGGGGAATCAAGGAGATATTGCGTATCTTCATTAGTTTTAATTCCATATACTTATACAGTATACATTTATACTTTTTATACAGAGCTACTATTGATTGGGGGCTAAACATATGCACAATCGGACCCAAAAGTAAGATTTCTCACCAGAAAATAAGAAACAATTGATAAAGTAGTCTTATTCCCAATATTTCACATTGCCATTGATTTTCTCCAGCAATTCCTTACCTTTCGATAGCAGTTCATGCACCTCACCGCAGATCATGTTGAGATTTATAAAGAAGGAAGTATCCTTTACACTTCATGCAATAAATTGTCACCACTTTGTGTCGCGACAATGTTTTCGAGTTTATGCTCCCTTAAGTTCTCGCAGAGACGCTTTTTATTACATACAATGTGAGAGACAATTCGATTTTCTTCGATCTGGATCAAATAAGACAAAATAAGCATGCACTATGTAAAATAAGCACATTTTTAGAAATAACCCCAATTGCAATTTTTAAGATTTTCTCCTTTAAAATAAGCACGATTCTTAGAAAACAGCACGTTATATCAGTTATGCTTATATGCCTTGGCTATCGATGTACCAAAGCGGGTATAAAGGCGTGTTAATGATTGAAAACGTATCACCCAGATCCAAAGAGATATTGCGTCTGGAAGAAAAGGTGACCATTTTCTGGTTTTAGTATAATACTGAGCCTTCGTTTGAGCGAATTCTTGATAGAATCATCACTCATCGGAGAGGTCTGTAGCAAATTATGTGACATCTAATCATGAAAGTATAGGAGAGAATACCCTTGGTTTGAACTCGTGCCACAAAAATAATTCTTACATGGGACTTGAAAGGTTACAAATTTATTTTGTAACCTTAGCGTGCTGGCTTATTCTAAAAGCTAAATACTGCCGAGAGTTACCGATATCGGATGACTAGATAAATAAATTTGTGCAAATTGGTGATTATTATATACAACCTTCATTTATGCGAATTCTAAATATAATAATTAATCATCGTAGGGGTTTTCACAAAATATGACCATATGAACAAGATAGTATACAACAGAATGGGTCAGATATTTAGTATATTAGTAGTCAGGCATATTCTGAAAGCTTATTGTCTGTATCTAAAGTGTTCAGCTCAAAGGTAGGTTGGTATCTCACTAACTCTAACATCAGAAGTCAAGATCTTGCAGGAGGAATGAGTCTTACTATGCAGGATGAGGAGTGAGGTAGTATGTAACATTCCATAAGAGTTAACATTAATCATTACCACCATTCGATATCACTTATACCTTAGTATAAAGTAGATGAAATACGTATACATTATCCTCTATCCTGAATCAGATGACAAATAAAATATGTTCTATAGCATGTTAATATTGTATGCCAACAGGTAATATGCATATAATAATATATAATTTTTTAACGCAGACACCTAATTTTAGTGTCTTGGAACATCTAACTAATAAAAAAGGAGTGAAAGATTATAGAAAAGAAAGAAATTTATCTTTCATTCTTTTTGTCTCAATATACTCCGGTTCTACTAAATCTGTCAACAAAGTTTCCTGAACGGCATTTTAGAAAGCCCTGGCCAAATAGCTCAACTTGTAGAGCAACCAACAATTATAAAATCCTTGTTTGATTCCCGGTCTTATCAGACTTTTTTGTCCGTCCTTCCCCAGTAACCTACAAATGTTTTAAAAGTGATGTGGATTGAGAATAAATAGCTCATAGAACTTCTCCAAAGGAGAAAGGATCAGTTTGAAGTGAAAGTATAATTCTGAGGATTAGATTAAAGCGAAGACGAAGATTTTCCAGGGAAAACGTGCGACAGAATCGTCGCGCAATTACTCTGAATTAGCGAGGGAAAATTGCCCCTGGAAGATCACTTATCATTCCACTCGCAGACACAGTACAGCGATATATTACCATATCGACGCTAGAGATCGTGCCGGGAATAAAGATTTATACCAATGTATTTCGTTAGAGACATAGTCCTTCTCTTTTCTACACCTCGATCGAGGGAGAATGATCAGACCATCCATTTTGAGAAGGAAAAACATACGAAAATAAACTTCCGCGTTGATTTTGTGACGATAAAACTGCTGTTTCGTAGAGAAAATCGCAAAATTGTCCAAAAAAAGCGGGGAAGGTCTCACATGTTTTAAAATACCTTAATCAGAGACCCTCGAGGAGGGTCTCCGACTTTTTATCGGCTGAAAATGAGAGTACACATCTACTTGGGATAACTTAAAACCATTATTTCCTACAGACCACGTACAGGCATTCATTCAGCTTCGTCCACATTAAAGCCTTTTTGGGATATTAATATCAAAAAATCTGCTTGTGAATTATCATCGCTAAGGCTGGATACTCAATCCCTACGCCATCAGTGTCATAAAGCTTTCGATGGATGGAATGAGCCGATTAGACAGGATGAGAAGTGAGGTACTTAACCCTTGGATTCTTCACTGAGCCAGAATACTAAAGAGAATGAGTACTAGTAAGTACAGCACAATGACCCCAGAAATAAAATATTCCATAAAATGCAATGAGGAAGGAACAACCTAATATGTATCTTTATTCTGAATGACTCATACTCCGGCAATATTATGCTATCAAAGCCATAGAAAAGAGTAAGGAAAAAGAAAATAAATTGATTATGGTAATCAATCCTGCACCAAAAGACAAATGAAAATATTCCAATTACCGCTATATGGTGCTGCAATGATTAAATCTAGCAACATGAACTCAAATTCCAAACTCAAAATCGAATGCAATCTTCGGACAAAACGAAATGACACAAAAAAACTTAACGGACAAATTATAATTCTGCTCTAATAAAAAAATTCATTTTTTATTCAACAGACTTCTTGTTCAACGTAATGATCGACTTTTATATGAATACTATGACCAGCAATTGCATGATATCATGTACCATGCAGTAGTTGGTCATGATATCATAATACTTAACTTTCGAACGTAGACTCTAGAAATTTTCGTGTCATTGAATGAGAAATGAACGGAAAAGGAATGTTAGAATATAGAATGGAGAGAAATGTATCAATAATTTACTTTCGTCTTAGAATCACGTGTGATGATATAAAAACTAATAACGCCGGACAATGGTATTAATTGTAAATATTTCAACTGCGAAAGCTGACATTCGTACGGACGTCGTGCTGTGCGAACATGGAATATTCGGAGTATATAGTACAGTGAGCAAGAACAAAGAATCCCAGAGATTTTAATAGCTAACGGCAAAGGGTTTGCGATTCAAATAAGTACTTGGATTGAATAATTAATATAAGCTACTACAATTTGGCCAGAACATTATTCGTAGCGTCTGCTGAACCAAGATTCTACCGAATATCTACAGCCCCTTTCTCATTAGTAAAAGGTTTAAAATCTGAAATGGCCGTCTTTGTCGGCGTTACTCGACTCATTCAGCGGTATTTGGAGGAACCAGGAAAGTATCGCCGCTCTTTTCAGAAACACCCAACGCACGTTTCGAAAGTGAAGTTTACGTTAAGTCGTAATTTATGACCCCTGATGAGGAAAGCTTCGCTTTCGAAATGTAAATAATACCGGTGAATGAGGTTAGGAAAGCCGACAAAGACGACTTTTGAAGATTGTAAACTTTTAATTGATGGTAAAGAAAGAAAATTAGGAACACGGCTGCTAATGAATTAGAGGTTTATAATCTCCAAAAGCCGTCTTTGTCGGCGTTCCTCGTCTTATTCCCCGGTAGTCGAAGAAAACGAAAAAGGAATGCCGTACTTTTAAGATACCTAAAGCGCTTTACGAAGGCAATTTCTTCCTCATCAGGGGTCGTAAAATCGAATATCGATCGATTTTACGGCCCCTGATGAGGATTTTAAATCTCTAATTCTAATTCATTAACAGCCGCGTTCCAAATTTTCTTTCTTTACAGTCCCTTTCTCCTTATGCCGACAAGAAACAGCCAGACTTACAGGAAAACACACCATCATCTTGTCCACGTGTACTTCTCATGTAGTAGCAGCAAAAAGACTCTCATAAAGAGAAAGGCAATGCAAGAGAGAGGACAGTAACGAGAGCATCCGTGGGTGATACGCATCGTGAAAGGAAGTCGTTGAATGGAGAGTTTTGTAACCCTTAATTACTTGGACCCCTTTGCCACCAGGGCTCTATTAAAGGGTCTTGGCGGGCGTCAAAGGAAGAAGAAACGCCCACCAAATTAGGGAACGTCCCCTTAGCGTCCCGCAAATCCCTTTCCTTGCATCATAAGTGCCTTCGGCAATACTCTAAGACTGAATTTCTTGCTTTTGGAGACATTTCCCATTCTAACCTACACCTCTGATAACTTCAATGAATTTCCCTATCTCGTTGAACGCGCATCCACTAGATGACAAGCGTTTTGGAAATTAAAAAGATCGTTCGTATTCTATGTAAAGCGCACCTAAATTGCTTTATTAAGCCATAAAAGTTAATCAAATAGGGAAAGAAATCTTCATGTTTTTAAACAGTATTTTACGAAAAATTTCTTTCATAAGAATTTTCCCACTCCATGGAATTGAAATTTAAAAGTCATTTGTATCTCATTATAAAAAGAACAAAGATATTTCTTTGGGTTTTCTTATGTTTTCTTTCGTATTCATCCAGTAGAATAATTGAGGAACTAATAATACTCACTCAAACGTTTTAAAAAGTATATGCGGCAAGATTAAAATATGAGAGAAGAAATGCAGAGTACCTTGTACAAACTTTACCTAATATTCCTTTTTACCATGCAGAAACCATCTCAGATAGAGCCATCGCAAAACTTATATAAAACTCTCGCAGATTTTTTAACCCTATTCTTATGTCAATGGAAGAGAAATAAATAAACATATAAATATAGACCCTGCAAATCACCTTTTGATGTGTGGTAGATGGTTCATACACCATGATCCTAACAGAATACTTTCGCGTACCGTTTTTGTGAAAAATGCATTCTTCAGGTGACTAGTAATGGATTATGTAAGGGCCTGTAGCACATGAAGAGCCTATATAAGAAGCATGTATAGGTCCTTCTTACATCGTCCCTGTAAATCCTCTTTGTTGCACGGCTACAAAATACTTCTTCCGTTATCACATAATATCCGTCTTTTGGTTCTCAAAACCATGCTTATTGCTTATATTTTGCCTATTTAATGTCAGTACCTAATGCTGCCCAGTACAATAATGATTTTACATATTTTTATTTTCTCCCTATACGTAGTATAGAGAAAATATTGTATTCGCAAAAAAATTCGACCTCCAGATTTTGACGGAAATAGATGTTTTGGGATCCATAGAGCTCATTTTCGCTATTTTCCCGAAGATGTCTGTCTGTGTGTCAGTGTGTCTGTGTGTCTGTCTGTGGTAAAAAAGTTTGTTTTCGCTCTATCTTAAAAAGTAATTTTCCGATCATTTCCAAACTTCATATTTATTATTTTCCTAACAATGCCAAAAGTTGATAAGTTTTTTAATTTTTGATGAATATCGCTTAACCGGAAGTTCCGGTTAAACCGGAAAAAAGTTTTGTTTCCTTAATACCTCCATCAGAATGAGATGTAGGTATATACAATTACATATAAAAGTTATAGATAATGTACTTTACTACAACGTGTGTATGAAACATGTTTTCGTAACACTGATTGTTTAGGAGTTATTCTTGAATAATGGTTAACCGGAAGTTGTTGTTTATCCAGAAATGGAGGTTTTTCATACATATCTCTGTCAAAATGTAATGTAGGTATATATAATTACCTACAAAAGTTAAAGATAATTTACTTTACTACAAATTTTTCATTAAACATTTTTTCGTAACACTGATTGTTTAGGAGTAATTCTTCTATAATTGTTAACCGGAAGTTGTTGTTTATCCAGAAATGGAAGTTTTTCATAAATAACTCTGTCAAAAAGCAATGTAGGTGTATACAATTACATATAAAGGTTATAGATAATATATTTTACTACAACTTTTGTTTGAAACATTTTTTTCGTAACACTGATTTCTAATGAGTTATTCTTGAATAATGGTTAACCGGAAGTTGTTGTTTATCCAGAAATTGAAGTTTTTCATACATATCTCTGTCAGAATGCAATGTACATATATACAATTACGTACCAAAGTTATAGATAATGTATTTTACTACAATTTTTGTATGAAACCTTGTCCTGTAACACTCATTGTTTTGGAATTATTTATGTATTACCGGCATGGGCTTCTGTTTTCAATAAATATGGAGAAAGTCATGTGTTGGCCACATCAGATTTTTATAATATAAATATCTCACTACGGGTTTAATGGTGGATGAGTTCTTTTTCCAATTTATTCCCAATTCCGCCCAATATAGATGCTTCTATGCGTGTATTTATGCATAAACAAGATAATTATTTAGCTTTGACAAAAATGACTCTTAATAACATACTGCACAAGAATTTAATTCGAACTTTTTCCATAACGAAAGGCTATTGGGAATGAGATATACAAGTTATGACAACCCGTAGAGATGATTCAGTCTTGTCAACAAGACGAGATTTTTTTCCGACAACGTCCTATCCTACGGTTGCCTATAAAGCAGCATTCGTTTCAAAGTGAGCCCCTGCAGAATCTGGAATGCACGATCACCAGCTACGTGATGGGAGTACGCAATCTTAAGGGCGATCGATATACAAAGCCGAGAGGGTTTTCCAAACCGAGATTTTCGGTACATTCTTCCTACCGTGATAATCCCAGCATTACTTGCTAAAATTCTACGCATCTCATATCGCATACCAAACGGATAACGTAGACCGCAACGAGCTCTAACCACAGCAAAAGCGTATAGATAATTTTCGGTTTTTCAGCCAGTTGATAACAGTGATGTCCACCAACGTTTCGTATACCAACTTAGCTACCATCTTCAGGGTGGAACCCTGGGTTGGTAGCCGAAACGTTGGTGAAAATAACAATTATCAACCGGCTGAGAGTCCAAGAAGAATTTATATATTTACGTATTCATTATTGGATATTATTAACTAGAGTTTTGATTGGTGAAGATACTCTTCTATTTTAAATAATAATCAAGATACGGAAGAAGGAAAAAACATGAGACGGGCAGAAAAACAAAATAATACGAGATGAATAAGGGTGGAGAAAGTATAAGAAAACCTGGAGAAAATAATATACAGTTGTATGTTGGCTTTCTAAGGATTGAGGAAAAGAGACCCCCTTTGAGGTTGAAATAGGAAGAAGAGAGGACGAATAAGGAAAAGATGTATCGAAGTAGACGGAGACGAGAGTGAAGGAAGTAAACGTGGAGGAAGTGGTTAAGAGATAGGATAACGTGGAGAAAGTTAGTTCAAACTCCTACCCAACAAAGGTAGGAGATAAAGGAGAAGAAGATGAAGACAAGAATGAAGTGGACGCAGATAAATTTATTAAATAAGCGAAGCCTAATGAAGAATCAAACTTCTCGATCAAGTTCTCCCTCGACGTGAGGGATTATTTCCTAGAAATGAGATCACGTAAAATCGCTAAATATAAATTTAACGTGAGAAAGGAGTTCACCCTTGGATATTTATGGCCGTGGTTTCGTTATGTAAGGTAATCGATTTATTCGGGTGACAGCGGATCCTAAACGAGCGAGCGGCACGAATCTCGGAAGGAAAGTGAAGACGTGTTTCTTCTCCCTGGACGCCATTTTTTATTTATTGGCTCCCGAAGACTTCTCCGACTGTCCCTTTCTCCGGTTTTCCACGAATCTTTTTATTTTTCTTGAGAGTCGGATATCGCAGACGTTTGACGGAGGAAAATTTCGAATTTGTACTTCTTTTCCTCGAGAGGAAAATCTCTACAGAATTATTCTCCTTCCTTGGAGGTGATCGCAATTTAATTCAGCGACCCAGAATTTAAATACGCATGTACATGAGCAGGGTACTGGTGGGAAAACAGAGAAAGATGCCCATGGTGAGAATTCTTATGAGTTATAAAACAGAAGTTATATTGTAAAGAAATTGAAAGCCAGTTTTTTCATCTCGGGTGTTTTCTAGAGTTTCTTCCGGAATAAATCTGACAGATTCAGATGTTTTTCTTTTGATGCCATTTTTAGACTTTTGACCTATTTCGTCCCTTTAATTGCAAACCTCAGCTTTCCTCCTCTCTTTGGCCTTTCCCTCTCAGTGACTTTCTTAATCAATCTCATTTTTGTCCGATACACTCATTACTTCCGCCTAGGTGTTAACTTTTCTGTAGAAACCTTCATTTCTTCTAAAATCCCTATTACTTCTCAATATCCTTTCTTGGAGTCCATGTTTCACACCCGAGAATCAAACAGGCCTTACAACACCGGAAACAATTTATCAGAAATACACCCCTTAAAACACAAAACAGCCAAATTTTATATGTTTTAAAAGGAACTTCAATTTCGTTACATTCTTTGCCCGAGGAAATTTATACCACGGCTAAATAAGTTAATTAGTTACAGATAAATGAAACATATATCAGTAACTTCCTTTTTCAAAAGATATTTTTTAGAACATGCTATTTAATTAAATTCTTAATACATGGACAATCTCCATAATTAATTAATATGCATGTATATTGGACATGCATATTAAATCCTGTAATTGCAAAAGGAAATTGCAAAAAAACCAAAAATCCTGAACCGCATGTTAAATAGTTGAGAGCTTTCAAGAAACAATTTTTCATAATTTTACAGTTTCTTTTGGCGAAAACTCTTTAGCGGATACTCAGGCCAAAAGATGATATTACTTATATTTTCATAAGAGACCCATAACTCAGCGTTCGTAAGGTATAACACCTAATTATTTTTTAAAATTTCGCCTCCACTGGTACACAAATAGGAGTAAGCTAAAGCAACGCTATAATAATGGAATAAACATTTTTAGAATCGATCTCTTCAGCAACATCTTATATTTATGGTATTTATCCTCGTAACTCTAATTCCCACATTCTATTTAAGGCATTCGCTCCTTAATTACCTCTCTCTGAAAGTGTCAGACGGAATCCATTATTCAGAGCGAATTCCCAAGAATTCACTGTCAGAAAACTGCAAAATAATGGTGAGATTCTGCGACATTAATGGAAACAAAGATGATCCCTGACAGATAATCGGTACGAAGAGCAGACAAACGCCTTAACAATTCGGCCTTCGAAAGCTCTGTCCTTGACAAAAAGCGACGTACTTTCGGGTTCGCCCTTCTTATTTCATGTTTGGGAGGTGGACTCTTCCTCGCCTTCAATCAAACAAATCTCTCTTTAAGTAACGTTGGAATATCGCCTTCAACTCCAATAATACGTTTCACGAGTTTTACTCACAACAGAAAGGCTAATTTAAACCTGCCAAACACTCAGTGGTTCAAATGCGTGTTTGAAATACAAGTAAAATATGAGAAGAGACTTCTAAAATACGAACATGATAGGAAATAAAATTCCCCGAATGCATAGAAGCTGAAATTTAAACAATTAATACAATAATGCTTTGTAAAGTTTGCTTTTAACTACATATAAAAAGAATATATTTATGGGAAGAGTGGAAGCTTTATTCAAAATTATATTATCAGTTATTTGAATACTTATTTAAATTTACGAATAAACATTAGATGATAATTTTGAAGCTTTTTTGCAGCAGTTACACACGAGTAATAGTGTATTTTTATCAACTATGTGTTTTACTCTATACCTCTGAAGGTAAAGGTAAGAGAGTTATCTAAGTATGGTGACGTACGGTGAGGAAACAGTGTGCTCCGTGGAAGCTACGGTAGCCATGAAGGACTGGAACCCTAAAAAATATTAGGTGATATGTAATAATGATAAGTTGGGCTAGTACTATTTCAAGAAATTTTTTTTAAGTGGTTAATTATATTCTGTATTAGTGCACGTGAGGTTTGTGAGGAATTAGTCCAGTTAATTGACCAGGGAGATGTATGTAAATTAGATCTTGTTGTAGTTTTGCGGTGTTTAAATACTGTCTGAGGGTAGTGATGATAATTTTAGAATAATTGTTTTTGTGTGACGTGTGAGGGATAGCGGTTTGAATCAAGTTGTACATATATTATGTTGTTTGGATCTGCCACCGGAAGAAATTCCACTTGCAGTTTATAATAAATAAAATTTTAATCGACAATCGTGTTTATAGTAGTTTTAGAATATTTTGTAATTGAAATAACGTATTTGATGTACTTTTGTAAATAAGCGGAGTTTGTAAGCTAATACAGTTAATGGAGAAGGTTGTTATATACTAATGTTATGTATACGTATAAGTAGAACTTTGAAGCATTGTTCGTGTTCGTTGTTAAATGCAATATAAAATAACATCATCACATACCCTAGTAATAAACTGCGGCGATAATTTAGAATATTTAAATGATAGCCGGGAATTTCTGGTTTGATAGCATTCAACTAGGAATGTAAAACAGGGTTAAAATTCCTCACACGGTGCCTCATTTATCCCCTCACGGAAATACGCTCATCGAGAGTTCACGCACTCGAGACCCTGCTCGAATCCCGCAAAATGTGTAACCGTCGCCCGTGACCTTTTTACCTTAACCCGATCTCTCTCAACGGCCTTGACACGTGCCCCGTGCAAACAAGGCCGCGGTGGCGAACAAATTCACATTATCACCCATGTTTATTCATATTAGGACTTAAATCACCTTCCTGAAACGTTTCCCATAGAGCTCCCATTCACAGTTGTGGCGTTTATAAACTCGGCGAAAATAATAACTTCCCCGCTGAATGGAAAGAGCCTCTGGTTGAAGCGGCTTACGTGAAATTAATATTCCACAAATCCATCCAGAAAAGTGTAATTCCCCGAGGCCATGGTGTCTTCGAGTTATTCAACAGAATAATACAGTGGAAGTCAACGGGAAGGAACATTTTTGTATTAATTGAATTTTGGATCGGAAAGAGATGATAGGATACGTTTTTAGAAGGTAAACATAAATTTGTCGGAATCGACGGAGAATTAATTCGGAGAAACCTTCATCGTTTAATCTATTTAAATTACCCAAAATTAGCGAATGTAATCATATTTGACCCGACTTCTTGGAAAGGCATAATGAAGGTAGAGAAACACTTTGTAAACTACACACCGTATAATAAAGAGAAACATAAAAACGACCGTTTTAGATACTACAAGGTCGTTAGTCAAATATTGGATATTTTATCTTCGATAAAAAACTCGCTAAAGTCTACGATAGTTTTGAATCCAGATATAAACAGACACAATTAAATTTAAATTACGTAAAAATGTTTGCTTTCCTTATTTATATTCATTTTTTAATTAGCGAATGTAATCATATTTAGAAAGAAGAAGTTTTTTCCCGGTGAATATGATGTAGAAAGTTCTCTCAGGTTTCCAGCCGGGTTGCCTCCTGCCATAGGATCGACGTTTCGGGTGCGTACTCTGCACCCATCTTCCGAAACTGATAGGAACTGCACCCATCTCAGTTCCTGAAGATGGGTGCAGAGTACGCACCCGAAACGTCGATCCTATGGCAGGAGGCAACCCGGCTGGAAACCCGAGAGAACTTTCTACGTAATCATATTTTACCCAACTTCGCGGAAGGACAAAATGGAGGAACGGAAACAATTTGTAAACTAAACACATTTTTATTAACTAGAATCACAAAACGACCAGTTTCGGCTTAATCGCCATCATCACCTATGCACTGCAAGAAAATGTACATTACATTATGTTACTTCCCTGATATGCATTTAATAAAAATTTTGAAGGAAGAGTGAGGAGAGGGGATGGCTTCATGAAAGCCTTATAATTTCAACAAGCAGTTAAAAGCAATATTATAAAATCTTGCATTTATGTTTGCAAATCGCGCATATATCCGCATGAACTTTACTGATCCAGGATTATGGAGCTTAACTGCCAGTTCCCATATTTTTATTTTCGAGTATTTCAGATGAGAGTACACAAAGCAAAATATAACTTTCCGTAATTTATTTCTAATAACAACAGTTTAATTGACATGGTAGAGATTTTCTAGAACTTCCACAAATCTATCAGACGTGGGTACTCTAAGTTGAATTAACGACGGCAGTGAATGATTCAAACGGTGGTGCGAGAGGTCCCGGGTTCAAATCCCGGGCAGATTGATTGATTTTTAGAAAGTTTTTTTAAATAGAGGAGAGGGCATAGGCTCATGAGTGCCTTAATATTACTAACATCAACAAACTGTTAAAATTAAATATTATGGATGCTTGCATTTTACTTACCTTACTTGATAATGGCGATTTAGCCAAAACCGATCTTTTTTGTGTGTATTTGTTTATATATAATACAGAATTTCCATGTCATCGCTATTATTTGTGTTAAGGATAACTATATTAATTTCATATCCTGCCCTTGATAAACGGCTCGCTAAAGTCTATGATCGTTTTTTAATATTATGAAAACAGACACTTGTATAGGCATCACACAGAAAGGTTTGCATTCCTCATTTTGATTCTCTTTTAACCAAAGCATTACTTTGATGGCAAGAGTGAGCTCGGAACTATAATTGCTTAAAATAACAATCTTTCCGTATTGTTATAGCATTTAAATCATTATGGAACAAAATTGAAATTACACTAGCGCCTCCAAAATGTAATATATGACAAACTTAGAAATTTTAGTATTAAATTTTATGATTTCTAGATATAGTTACCATAAGAAATTATAAGTAGAGTTATACCAAAAACCATCAAAATCGGCTCAAACGCCTTTTATAGAAAGTAGCATACCCAAAGAGAGATGCTAGAAGAATAAAAACGAATTATACACGTTAATTTTGATTCCTCTTTCATCATGAAGAGTAAGCACAAAGCTGAGTCCGAAAAAGAGGATTTGGCTATATTATTTTAACAGATTTTCTTTGTTTTTTGTGCGAATCTACTTATAATAATTTATGCCATTAATAGTCAACATAAGAAAGGATGAAGTTATTTAGGATTCTAAAGTTCAATCTAATTATTAATTTCATGCGCGATTATCTTTTGTAATTGTTGCTCTGCAATGCAAGGTAGAGTTTACTGGGATTGATGTTTTTCAAGAAATAATTTGTCGGCATATTATTAGGAACGCTGGTCACAATTTCGTCGAATTTGAATTGAGCTTATGCAAAAAATAAAAGCAATTAAGTCGTTCTCGCGTTGAATTTACAAAGCGGTTCTCCACCTTCAAAAATTAACGAGGTTGACGATATGTTTTTTCCGTCGACCTAAATTAAATTCAAAGAAAATTTCTCGTTATATTTCTTCGCGCCTCGAGAAAATATTTCTCTCTTCGCTATGTGCATCCAATTCCCAATTTTCCTCGGGAAGAGTTTTCTTTGTGACGTGGGAATGCTTCCAAAATATTCTGTTTCCTTTGATCTATATTGATACGCTGGGACAACAAGGGCCTAAAGTCTTTCATACCAATTTCCATTCATCTGTCAGAGACGATGAATAATGTAAATTCAGAATGTCTTGAGACCGCGGTGACATCAATGATTCTAGGTAAAAACGAAAATCCGAAATAAGTTTTTCTTTGAAAGTACTTTTCCTGTATGAAAATGTGTTTTGAGTAGATGAAGCTAAAGGAAGAAATTACTTAGTGAAATGGAATTTGACTTTCTAATAACCAGGTATATTTTGAGTCCTCAAACTTTTTTAACCTATATACACTAAAATAGAAACTTTACATGCTTAGCGGTAAATAAATATAAAAATGAAGCTGATTTAAGCTTTCAGAATACAATAAGTGAGATATAAAATATATATAAATATAATAAGTGAGATAATAAATACATATAAAATGTTAAATGTGGCATCAATGTCCAAGCTTTGTGGGTGTGCTTCTGTCGTGCATAATTTTCTTAATCTAAACTTGTGTTTTTTAATCTAAAACTTATTTTTTTCCTAATTTATAGTATTTTAAAGACTCTTGTATAACCATTCAATAAAATGATATATTTTAAATCGGCTGCGGGTGAAAAAGGAAAAATTAAAGATTTTTGATTCCACCCAAACTAATAAAGGTTATTTTCTTATTCGTAATTGCTTTGATTGTATCTTTGCACCAACAGACACTATCAAATTAAATATTCTAAGAAGCGCAATCGTTCCTTCTATCATATCTTTATGAATGGGATAATTTCATTTCCATTTTATAGCGGAATAAAACAAATGTGTCGTCCTTTTTTCTTCTTGTCACAGCCTTAGTCATACCTGAGGTGATATGAAAGCTTTAATATATATGTTTAGTCTTTAATGTGTAGTCGTAGTCTTTAATGTGTTGGGAAACTACATTTTCGGAAGATACAATCGGTATCATGCAACCCCTGTTACCTCGGTCGATCCGATAATGACCGTAAGTTAAGAGAAATAGATGCTAGCACGAATCGTTTTAGAGATTCATTCTTTCCGCGAACAATACGTGACAATAACCGAATAAGGAAGTAGTATAGATTCAACTGGTGTTTACACCCCCTGCCACACGCCGAAAGGCGGCTTGCAGGGTATTAATGTAGATGTTGATGTAGATGTAGATTTGCATTTACATTACGAGCCTGTACATGAGGTGTATGGCATGGGGTATGCAACCTAAATAACTGTCTTATTAGCACAACTCATACATTTCGGAAAAATTGACAAATATAGGCCACCAGTTTTCGGTATAACCTCGCGAAATGTTTCTGGAGTTAACGCATTTGATGAGAGTTTGAATCGTCACGAATTTCGTCATGTAAATCATTGCTTAAAAATTGCTCGAATAGTGTTTACCAATTCTCAGTACTTCTATCCCCGAAGTAACTTTAATAATAGAATTCCTCTTCTTCATTCCATGTTTGATACATAGAAAGGTATTATTCACAGAACCATTGTACAAAACTTTCGTAAACTTTTTTCTTTTTAGCAGTTTGGCTGATTTAGGGTAACAAGTTCAAAGTGATTAAGTCCTCATATTTCCTTGCAAAAACCTCAGTCACATACTCAGAACTACGATAAAACAGTGAGTGTTACTCGGATGATACAGAACGCGGGATGGGAATCATTAAATGATGGAAGAGTAATTCAAAGGATGAATTTACTATATAAGTTCAAAAAAATTACGTTCTCAGATGATGTAATAGGTACAATGCGACCTCCCCATTATATATGCCGTTCTGATACTGCGAGGAAGATAATAGAAATAGATGCTAGAACGAATTCATAAATATTCATTTTTAAAACGATACGCGAATGCATTCGATTAGGAAAATAGAGACAAGGTGCTTGCACCCCCTGACATACACCGAAAGGCAACTTGCAAGGTTTTTAGATTGACATAGACAAAGAAAAAGTTTTTGATTGTTAATGGTGAAGGTTTTTAGATTCAAACAGGTTTCTGGCTAAATACTAACAAGAAACATAACATGTCATTATAAAATGTTATTAGGACCAGCCTCGATTTTACCCTTGTAGTATTATGGATCATATAGTATATCAAGTGCAAATTACCTCATTCCTCACCCAGCGAAGGTTATTGGTAGATAATAGTGGAGGGATTTCGATTAAAACCTCTCTTTGGGTTTCATACATGCGTGAAACGTAATATGCCATTAAAAATGTTATATAAATCATCCCAGTTAAAATTTTCCATTAGAGACCCCTCAACGTTACTTAACGTAGAAACTGACAATCAAAGAAATTGTTGGCGTTAATAATAGTATATTATTCAGAGACGAAAGGAAGTCGGAAGGCGTAATTCGGTAATGGAATGCCATCGCTTCCAAGGGCCCAAGCGGAAGACATAGGAATGGCCTTATAATCTCCGAAGTTGAATTATCCAACAATAAAACACGTCCACCAAAAAATCTTCGGTGAGACAAAAGAGGAGTGCAGATGGCAACGTGCTTTGACTCGGGCGACCCAAGATCACGTGACAGGAGTGAGCCCTTTCGAAAGCAAAGGAGATTAGGATAAAAAGAGACCCTCTGGTGAGAGAGGAAGGAAACTCGGCCGGGGGCTAAAGCACCTTATCTCGGAATCGCAACGAGTTTTCCTGAGAGCACATCCAATGTCGCTTGTAAAAGAAGGCGGAGGATGATTTAAGTTATTCAGAAATGAAGAAAGGCTTGCAAAAACAAATGAGCGACGAGATTATTCTTTCTCAGTTTCCGAAGTATGGAATCGAATAGCTGTCTGCTTGTCTCTCCACATGGAATGCCATGAAAAGTGTTACTCGTAAAGTAACACTCTGCTTCACTTATGTGACATGTTTCGGAGTTAAAGGTTTAAAATCGGTATCACGACTAAAGGTCGACAGAAATTAGATCGACGAAAAAAGGTCGACGCCAATAGGTCGCCATGCCAAAAAGTCGATAGCCAAAGGGTCGACAGCAAATAGGTCGCCATACAAAAAGGTCAACAGCAAATAGGTCGCCATACAAAAAAGTCGCGACTAGTTACTGAGATTTCACGTATGCAAACTATGTTATATAAAATAGGAGGGACAAAACTACGCCCATTTTGGAGTGTTTCTTAATCAAACCGATTTACAGAAAGACATGTATGCGTTGGTTTGTGGTGATCAAGATGACGAGGAAATATTACGTTGAGGAAGGGGAAGATTTTTGGGAGAAGAATGGATTTTTAACGCAGGCGAGAATTTACAGAAGGACGTTTTTGTGACTCTCACGAACTGCATAATGTTCAACGGAATGGAATGCGTAAATTTTCAGAACTCTGGTAATATTTTTAGGTTAAGATTCTATCCTGATTTGTATTTATAAAACAAATTACGGAATTAATAAGATATATATTAAATCTTATACATGAAAATATTGCAATTATAAAGCATAATTGTTTACAACATCGTATATTTCACCGTCGGTGAAAATGAGTGACCTAATTAAGTAAGTGAACGTCTTTCTTATTAGGTCATGGTCATGGTCTTTGTTCTCTTTGAGGTTTTGAAATACAAGTAGTGAAGTAGCAAAAAATCTTGAGTATCTCACACCTGAATGAAAAGGTAACGCGAAACTATGTTTTTTATTTGAAGAACGAAAATAATAAAACTATATCAGTAAGATAATAATGATAACTCATTATTAAAACTAATTATGTAACATAAAATTATGTACATGTTAAAACTGATTTTAGAGACTTAAAATAACAAGTTTTAAAATGATAAAGTCATTACACTCGCTTATATTTAGGAAAATTAAATTGAAAGGCCATGAAAACGTTCTTCCAATTTTGTTTAAGCGTCTGCAGCAACTAAAATGTCTATGTGTGTTTTCGAGAAATAAAAGGTTTTTGTTAAAATTGTTAAGTAATTTACAATGTTCAACATGTGTCTGAGGCGTTATACGTATTATCATGCATATATGTTCGTACCCTATGATCCTTTACAGAGATAAAAGTAATGCATTCATAATATTTATTCGTAACCAATGTATCACAATTGGGAATATTTAAAGATTAAAACTTTGAAGATATATAGTAAACATGTTGTATATAACATCATTCTGAAATGGTGTAATTGAAAACGATATGTTAAAGTAAATATGTCGCAATAACCAGATAATTGGTTAGTTATGATATGACTCCTAAGCAGTGTTTGATATCGAAATTTTTTCAAATAAAATTTATAGATAATTAAATTCTTTGTAACTTTTGTATATAATTGTATATTATATTCATATATAATTGTATATTATATGTATATATAATTGTATATTTTGTATGGCGACCTATTTGCTGTCGACAATTTTGTATTGCGAACTATTTAACGTCGACCTTTTTGTATGGCGACCTATTGGCGTCGACCTTTTGTAGTCGACCTAATTGCTGTCGACCTATAGTCGTGTAACCTTAAAATCTCCAATAGCCGTCTTTGTCGGCGTTCCTCGCCTCTTTCACCGGTTCTAAAAAGTGCAGCGTTTTTTTCCTGGTTACTCCGTAACATCGTAACAAGTAAACTGATACATTGTTATATTCTTAAGATCATAGCTTAGGTCATGACCTAAGATTATAAAAATATTATAATGATATTAAATACAAAAATTTTAAAATTTGAAATTTCTAACTTACTTATATATACTTTGACGCTGACGACGGTAGTATTTAAATGCATGTAAATCTATCACTTCAAAAAGGACGGCTACCATTTCCTGTTTTATTCGTACACCGGGGAGAGGCGAGGAATGCCAACAAAGACTGGAGATTTTACACCTCAAATTAATACTATTAACGGCCGTACCAATTACCATTCCAAATTTTCTTTGATTACACAATGTTCCGTAGAGGAGAATTCTGGTTTGGTGAGGAAAGCGAGGAAATCTACCTCACTCCTCATCTTGCCTAGGGAGCCTCATTCCTTCCAACTAGCCTTTGATCGCTAATTTTAAAGGGGGTGAGGTATCAACCGATCTTCGGACTGAGTACTACGAGTACATAGTTCTGGGCTTGTGATGTCATTGGATAATTTATTTCAACCAAATTATACTTCAAGCAGCCAGGGCAATTCCGCAAAGAAATTACTTTAGCCCAATACTTCTATAACAAGAATGAAATTTAATTACATGTTGAAAAATTAGAAAAAATTTTCAAGATTAAAATCTCGATTTAACACGGCAAACAGAATTTAAATTTGATTCTGTCGTAACCAGCTTTTAAAAAAATCTATCAAATAATTGTTTCTTGAATAAATTACATTTTCAATCGACTCCGACCAGCATTGAAAAGCTTTCAGAAAAAGTTACAAACGATAATCTTTTATAAAATGTTTACTTTAATCGAACTTTGAAATGCTTAATTATTTCATTCTTTTTTACTATACAGTTTCAGCTACAGTTTCTAACTCTGTTATAAAAAAACAAAAATAACACTGAAAATAACGTAGATAAAGATTATTATTGCTCTCGCGAAAATCTCATTCATTTCGGTAACAAAAAAATATCTCGTTAATTTCCAAATCAAATAACATAATTCTTCGTCTTCATATTAGAAAAGAATTGGTAGGTAAATATATTAAAGAATTAGTACTAGTTTTATCATAGTCCTCTCATTATCCTACAGACCTTTAACAAAGAATTAAAAGTTTAGAGCTCATTCGTTCTCCTACCGGTCGTTTTTTATATGAATTATGAATATGAATAATAAATGTTAAAGAAAAAGAAAAATTCTTGTGAAATTTTCGATCAATTCATTAAAGAATGAAATAAAATGAAATCGAAATAAAGGTAATAAAATAGAAAGAGAAATATTATATATTAATTGAATCTCTGAGAAAATCGAGCTTGAAAAGATAGATTAAAAAGCGAATTAAATAGAATGAAAAATTCTTTATTCTTTCTATACTCTACATTATTCCGTATTCTACACTGTTCACTATACAATAATCTATACGTTGATAGTTTTATCTTCTACTAATTGATGTAACGTCAAACACAATTTCTATTATTTCTCTCGACGAATATATCTGGTCTCTGCAAATGCTGAAATTTCAATTCCAAATCCATACAACTTGGGTAGGACGTAAAAATCTAGCCATTAGCAAGCCCTGAAATACACCGGTACGTGCTCGTAAAGGAGTATATAATATTTCTCTCCACTATCTCTCGGTTTCCTCAGATATTCAGCATTATATATTTCGGAGAGATATTTCGTTAAAACGAGCAGTCAGAGTGGAAGGGCTTCTTTGTTCCTCCGAAAAAAATCACGCTCCAGAGATTAAAGCGAAACGTTCTATTAAAACATAATAGAATACGGACATGCTCGGTGCGGCATGTCTCCGCTGAAATCCTCACATTTCCCAGCCAAAGTCACCTGGGCCTCTTTTACAACCCCTTCCTTTTACCCTATTCTCTATGAACCATATATATCTCACCACCTCTTTTCCTTTTCTTTTGTCACGTTCCCCTTTCATCATCTTCTCTTTACGATACCCATCCTTCTGCCCCTCCAACCCTTCTTATATTCTCTCCACATCTTATTCTCTCTCTTGTCATCTCTGTGTTACTGCGCCCATTATGTTTCTGCTCGTCAGTTGGTTTCTACAGGTTCTTTTTATCCCTCTTCCAATGCTTCTTTTCATTGCGGGATATCTTTTCGGAAGGACGATACGATTTACGTCGCACAACGATGGGATATTTGTGGAAAGAAGACACGGATTCCATCTAGCAATAGTTGGGCAAAACTGAAAATTTTCCCCAGAAGCATTTTACACGTTTAAGTGACATCTATTCTTAAAACGATGAACCTTTCCACGAAAAATATTCAATAACACGAGGGATTTCATGCAGATGCAACAGGAATATTTTCTTTCTTGACTATTCACATATTTTCTCAATTATAATAACTGAACAAGAAATGAGTAGTCATTTCATGAAATTTTAAAAGATTTTCAAAAGCAAATATTCTTTCATTATTCAAACCTCTTATAACTATATGGAGGTTGATGATAGACATACAGAGTGTCCGTGCTAAACATATATTAATGCAAAATGTAATAACTTGAGAGGCAATTGAGATCTTAATTAGCGGTTTGTTTCTACTAGTTGGGTAACTCAAAACGTTTTCTATGTTTTTACTAGATGATGGCGCACCGTGCCATTTGCATTAATTGTAAGGGATTTCTTGAATAATGAGTTACCCAATAACTCGATTGGGAGAGGTAGTCCATCGATTGCTTGGCCCCATAGAAACCTAGCCACGAGGCCACTTGATTTTTTCCTTTGGGTGTTTATCAAGAATCAAGTGTATCTCACACCAGTTTGTGATCTACCAGAACTACGTAATCGAATTCCTGCATTTATTGCAAATGTTACGCCTGTAATGCTCCAAAACACTTGGAGAGAGTAAAATACAGATTGGATGTCTTTTTGCACCCAATGGTGCACATTTCGAGGTGCATTTACTGTGTAAAAGAATTGAGTGCCAAAACTTGTAGAAGCAAACCACTAATAAATATCTCAATTAATTCTCAATTTAATACATTTTGTATTATTATACTCTAACCCGGACTCCCTCTATTTATACTGGAAGAGGTTAATACATTCAGATGATCGCAAAGCCATGCTATAAAAATTGTATTTTTCTTTATTTTAAAGTCAATTCCTCACCTCGACAAATCGCAATTTCCCCTCTCCAAAGTTTTTCGCAGCAATGCTTTAGATCTTACGGACCCAACCAGCCTCTGGTCAGTTATAATTCACTCCTAAAAATTGCCCCTCTCGTTAAACCTCAGTTTTAGTAGAAAGCATTAAAAATTCCTCTGATATATAAACAAATCAACTTTAAAAACCAAACCCTCCATTCCCAGGTTTATTTTCAGAAGTGTGGGACTATCACAAGGTTATGAGCAACAGCTTTAGTATAAAACGTGGCCCGACAACTGACCGCGTGACAACTGACCGCGCAACAATTGATCGTGTCTCGTTTTCAGGAAGCATAAAAGGAAAGATATTTTGATTTAAAATTTGAATTCCTGGTTGGGTTGTGTTGAAATGTTTCATGCTCATAACTGTTATCTATAAGGATGTGTAGTAAAACGCATTTAGCGATTTAAGTATCTAATCTAGTTTAATCCGTATTCAGTAGTATGACTACTGATCTATTTTTCCCACAAAACTCCTACATTACATATTATTTTGGGTACTGTTCTTCAATTAACGCTTCCTGAAAACGAGACGCGATCAGTTGTCGTAGCGCTCTGTTGTTACGTGCTCAGTTGTCGCACGGCCAGTTATCGTGGAACCAGTATAAATGCATATCCCTTTCAGTAAACCTTCCCCTTCTCCAACCCTTCCCTCATATCTATCTATCCATCCACAGAAATCTACTCCATAATCTAAGATAATCGTTGCTCATTACTTACAATTTTAAGAAACATATCGCATTCATCCTAGCATCCATCCTTCCTGTAACATCCCTTCTTCCTCCTCATTGTACCTCCCTCATATTCCTCTTTTTGTGTGCCTTCTTCCCCCACCTCTATCACATCCCCTTCCCCATCTACCCCTTCTCCACGCTAATCATTCGGTCCGGAATGCCTCTTTCGCCATCTCGGATGGCTCGAGGCCCCGTAGACACCCCCCAATCTTTCCTCCCCACCCATTGTGCTCGCGTCATACGTTCGCATAAACAAAAGAAGGCTATGCTGAATGGGAGCGAAGGACAAACTCCGCGATGGACTCCAATCTCCGGTCCGAAATTTAAAAATAAAAGAGGGAGAGGAGGGGAAAGTGTAATTTTTTCGTGGGGAACGGGAAGCTCTGCGAAGGTTGAGTGCTGCTGCAACAGCAGCCAAGAAACAAAAGCGAGACGTAAATAAAATGGGGCCTTATTCCCATTCTCTCCGAGGATCGAAGCTAACGGGGGATGAAAAATGTAAGAGAGAGAATGGAGGGTTGAAGACTTCTCGGAATAAAGATGCCGGTTTATCCTCTCCGGTAAACTCTCATAAGCGTTGTAATCATGGCAACGAACCGGAACCGAATCGTAAAAAGGAAACCGGAAAAAACGTTTCCAGCGCCAAAATCAAAGCTGTAACCGAACCAAAAAATAAACATCCTTGAATTAGATTTGACAAAGAAAATATTATCCAGAAGATATGACCTCACGATCTACATGTTAATGGACTACACGTTACTGTTGCTTAACTCCAAATTTCGATTCCCAATTTTAAATATAGGCCTATGGAGTTCGACTGACAGATACATGTCTATTTATATATAGTAAGATACATTCAAAAGCAGTCTAGAAGTAATTCGTGTTACACAAAGGATATGTTCTTCGTGTAAATAATAATAATTGGTATCAGCAACATGGCTTGAATAATTAGGTTGAAGGCAATAAATTACCCGTATGGGCGTAGGCCTTAAAAACTCAATGATAAACGGAAATGAATTCTTGTAACGTGGTAGTGCCAGATATTCCGCTTTTCAGGCATATACTCTAACCAGTAAAATAACTGTATAAAATGACGTAAAGTTAACTGACATCAATTTTCCATCATTCAACGTCAGATTTAATCGAGATTTTTTCAATATCATTGGTTCCCTCAAAAGTTTATTCTAATACTCTATTGTTAAATTTTTAATGTTAATTTTTTGTGACTATGTGGATACTATACCATTTACTGTACCGTATATATTATGTATGATGGATCTTATATCTTACGTGCCTATAATATGTATAGTGTCATTATATTTAGCAGCCTGCGGGAGGTTTCTGGAGGGGTTTCCCTCCCGTCTTTGGACGAATGCTAGGCTTAAATTCATTATAATGTTCCCCTTAAATATTGACACTTGGCCATAAGGCCAACTTGCAATGAAATCTTAAAAAACTAAATGAAAAATCGAAAATAAAAAAATCGGAACCAGTACGGCATTCTACCTTCGGATCAGAAAAAAAACTGTTCAAACCGGTTCGTAGGTTTCTGATGAAGAGAAACCGGAAATAAACCGAAATTTCAATGAAAAATACGACGGTTCGATACCCTGGTTTCGATTCACCATCATTATCCCCCGTCCTCGTGATGGCACATAAGATGAGGGTCCTTCTAGATCGATAAACTCTTTTCGAAAGAGACATCAGACGATCGATCCGTAGCTTCGAGCTCCTTTGCCAAAATATCGATTGCGAATATAAAAACACACAGAGTTGGAAGGAGAAAAGGAAATTCTCGTTTTTTTTAGTTGACAATCTCTTTCGAAGCCCTATAGACCCTAAAAATAACGAAAGCATCCGTGGGATTTCTTTTTTCATGAAGCGATCTCGGAATAAAACGCTTTTGTGATCGGTTCTCCCGAATGTGCGGTAGAAAAAGGCTGTTGGCACTGTACCTCATTTATGTGAGGCGAAAATTAAAACAGTAAAGTCATCTGAGGTACATGAAAAAAGTCTAAATGCGTTTACCGAGGAATAATCGGGAATTTTTTTGTAAACGTCAAACGCCAAGTCATGAAGTGATGTATTACTTCAAGCAAGCTGAGATTTTTTAACATTCCAAATCAATTAAAACAGGACTTTAAAAGATGCCCGAACAAAAACTTGACTACTTGCTTCCTAAGCTTATGACATTTATGAAAAGCGTGATTTAGTTTTTAAACTAAGGTTCCTTCCTGCATCTTTCATTATTTTATCTATGAAAACAAGGATTGCACGATTGCTATACTTATGTAGGTATTCTACAATTCCTTAGGTTAATATTCAAAAATATTGTCTATTAAAAGATAATCGTTTCGTTCTTGCAATTACTCACACCCTTTAGGTCATCTAACTTCCTTTACTTTTGTCTTCCCCTCACTTTATTTATTGTATTCTACTGTCAATTACTTCTTTTAATAGTTCCTCTCCAATCAATATTCGACCGACCCATTTCCTCATCCAGGATTAATTACTTCAATTAAAACACTCTCCTCTCAATCATCTCAAGCACCTCCGTATTTTTTTTCATCACCTCTATCTATGCCGCGACCACATCTCGAATGCCTCCAATCTTGTGATGCCCTCTTTTCTTTAACTCCACCTTTCACACCAGTATAACATAACGCTCCACTTTAACATCACACATAACATTAACACTCCACAAGAATTTTGGCAACTTTTTTTTCCGATTTTTTCATCGATACCTCTATTCATAAGTTCAACTGTAGTATCCGTAATCTATAGTAATCAAAACAAAGACTGAGTTCGGCATGTCTTGTGGAAATTCTTTCATTATAATATAAATAAAAAAGCTTTCTCATTTTACCCAATGGCGTTTACTGTTTTTGATTTAACTTATTTTCTATCGTTTTGTCCTAGTTTGCATATCCTTTTTTAACATCAGACCTCCAACTCCCCTTTCCAACCCTTATCCTCTCTCTCTGCTACTTTTCTATGCATCCATTATCCCGAAATCATGTGAGATGATGTCGCATAGCAACGAAAAGGTCGGTGACTACATTTTTCAACGAGGAATTCACCACTGGTTTTTTTATGTTATAATTAAAATGCACTCGCTCGGAGCATTACTATGATATTACGAAAAGTATTGGCCATCACCTTACTCCCAAATGTAATCTAACCCCTTCTCCTTCTGTTCCCTATCTATGCATCTGTTATCCCAATTTAATGGGAGATAATCTCGCATAGCAACGAAAGGGTCGGTGACTAAATTTTTTCGTGTTATAATTAAAATGTTCTCTTTCGGAGCATTACTATTAAATTACCCCAAAAATAGTATTCACCGAAATCCCAAAAATCATTCCAATGAATATCAGGTCAGCTATTAAGTATGTATTACACTGGATTTTTCACATTTCACACAAATTTTACGATCCTTTAGTTCGCGCATAAATGACCCTTCCATTGCCAGATGAGCCGATGGAAGAATTCCGAGAATTCGCCGCTATCAGATATAATCGCCGTAAACATTCTTCGAATAAATCCCACTCAACGCGGGCCGATTCGAAAATCCATAACATTTGAAATATTTATCGGGGAATTAATAATGGAAGTAGAAATCCGAGTGGGAAAAAGCAGGGAAATACGCCGAAATTTATCATTGAACGCGAACCTTTTAAAGTAATAAATAGAGGAATGTCAATTATAACGAACTTTTTGATCAACGACAGTAATTATGGTGGCATTTCGACATGCGAATTACGAGTTCAATGGGAATCAATCATTTTTATATTAATGGAGGATATCGTTACGAATCCACTGTATTTCAATGCATCCACGCACGGCAGTGCACTCTATCGGGAGGTAGGATCATTAACCAGAATACATATATATTAATTGAAACTCGAAATACCTTCTCATAGTTTTTTAAGAGGGTTTGAATTTTAATGGCCTCCATACGGCTCTTACAAAAATACCCATTTGCTAACAAAATATGCAAACATATCATGGGTAATCTATCAAGCAGCTTGAAAAATTATGAATATGTAATAAACAATATGATAAATAATAAAGTATAAATATTGATGAAAATAGATTTTAGCGTAGATCGGAAAATCATCAGGAATACCAGTGAAAAACAGGACAGAGAAAATGGAGGCAAGATGTAAGTAGACGGAAGAGAGAAATAAACAACACATGGAAAACATGAAAAAATTGGATATTAGAGAAGAACACAAATAAATCATCATAGGGGAATTAAAGTTCAAATGCTCTCTTCAACAGAGAATGAGCATTAATAATAATAAAGAACGGATTTTGCAGAACATAGGTTGGCTCATGTCAATAACGGTTTACTAATTAAAATAACATATTGCTTTTTCGTAATTTCATGTATCTACTCATGACCAAGGATTAGAAACAAAAGTAACCAGTACGTTGCACTAGGTCATTGACGAACTGCTACATTCCTTGAACGGCAATAGTGTAATTTTATATATCTCATTAATCTCGATGTTAATTTAAAGGCTTATAAATTCTCAAAATATACATAATTTTAACTATTTAGGTAATTTTAAATTTTTTATAATCATGGCATAATAATAGTAAACAGCAAATCAGAAACGCAATTCATAATAAATTTATTTGCATAAATATACATAATAATGGAATACGTTGAAGCAGGAACATTATTTTCGATAGCGGTGAATATTCAACGCAATGTTTCTGTGGATTAGATGATGAGTGTTATAATTTTTAGGTGCAAAGTTTAAATTAATATTCACCATCCCTCATTATTATCAACAAATTCCTTCGAGGATGATAAATATAAAAATCTTTAACATTTTTGTTTCACGACTTTAAGACTACTTCTCTACCTGCCATACTCAAAAACATTTGTATTTCGCTTCGCCTTCCGGAAGGGAAAACCAACAAAAACTGATGTCGAAAACGAAAAAAGATATCGATCAAATATTTCCTCTCCCTAATGCCATCACTCGTCGCGATATGCGATCCTTGCCTTGAAAAATAGGTAAACTTTTCCCATCCGTTAGTCGCGATGTTAAATTTTTTAGGTGGTGTTTGTTTAAGGCACTCCCAAATAGAAAGGCGCGTATGAAATGTATTCCAAACAAACGGTGATATGTATTGGTTTTCTCAAGTTTCGGAAAGCAACTTCGTGTTAACACCAAAGTATCGCATATTCTTATGCAGGATCGGTCGTATTAATGCTAGTGCAGGCTAACTCCACCTCTCCCGTTACCTACCAGCTTTAGACGCTTGTCACATAGTGGACATGAAAGGATATAACTCGTAAAGAAATTATTATGGAGATGAATATATTTCAGACTATACTCCTCCTCGTATCGGCACCTTAGAGGGAAGATTAAGGAACACAACGTAAGGAAAAAAGTGTTTTAATGCCTCGTGTCTCGTTAATGGATCGTGTGTCAAATAGCACTAGGTCTATAGATTGAAGGTATTTTTTTTCTTTACATAGTGTATTAGTGCTATAGGGAAATTTTTTATTTAGATTTCCGTAGGAATGTTATCAATATAGTGGAAAGTTGGGGAAATATGGAATATAGGGGATATGTTTAAAAAATGTATATTGATGGAAAAGTGGTTTCATGGAATTTCTATTTAGAGAGATAGTAGTTTTCAGCATTATTTATGTTGCTATGGTGTGTTAGGGTTCCTCTCCTTTCTAGGAAAAATACCAGGCAAATGACAAGTGTTCCCTTCGATTTATGTCATGCATCTCTTTCTAAATTTAAGATAATTTAACTGTTTATGTAGCATAATTTTTTTTAAATAACACCTACATCTACCTATCTTATGTATAGGCATACTTATAGAGATACAAAGGGTTATAAATCACTACATATTTTAGATCCATCGTAAGATAGATACCGAGTGCCCCAAAAATGATAACCAAAATAAAGTAAAACATAAAGCGATAGAAATGTACAGTTTGCTTAATCATATTTGAGAAACCAGGATGCCTTCAATCCCTTAAAATTTCAAAATCATTTATGGTCCATTTTTTCCTCTCCCTGCTACCCTTTATTTCATTTTCAAGGACACCAGTCTTTTTTGAGCCACCCTTTATAAACTTAAAGGGGAAATCTTTTGTCCATTGCATCCTGCATCGGTTACCACCCCTTTAAGACCTTCGCAAGGTGTATTTTCACCAACGGCCTTGTACGTGCGCGACGGCATTGAAAACAACATCAAATAGCGTTAGTGTCGGCTATTAAGGAGGGGGCAAAGTGATCATGCGAGCGATGAACCAAACAACGGGATAAACAGCCGAAACCGCCCGAACGGTAAACTACAGCGAACGTTCGATATAGCATTCCCGACAATAAATCTCGGGGGAAATGGCGGGAGAGAACCTTCGACGGAGGAATTCAACTTCAAAAATACGCCGAGATTTAAAATCAACAATAGCCGTCTTTGTCGGCTTTCCTCGTCTCTCTTCCCGGTTTTCGTAGAAATCGGGAAAGGGTAACCGCAACTCTCTTTAGAAGCGACCGATGTACACTTCAATATTTCCGTCGTCAGGGTCATAAAGTATATATAAGTTTAACTTAATTATACGATACTCGTATGACTAAGTTAAAATTTCACATTTTTAAGTTTTTATATCAAATATTACTATATTATTTTTCTAATCTTAGGTAATGGCCTAAACTATGAACTTCCGGATATGACAATGTATTAGTCAGGGCCATAAAGCAATTAATAATTCGATTTAGATCAATAACAACTTAGATATAATAAAACTTTAGAATTGAATCCGTACTCCTATCATCATCAGGCAATCCTAAAAGGGTTTGAACATTAATGACTTCAATATGGGACTATATAATAATACTAGCAAATGGGTGCTTGCAGACTGCAAGCAAAGAAAATAATTAAGGGATACTATCCTGAGTTATCGGTCTATATGCTATATTTATTTTCCTTTTTAATTATGCCATTGTCTTTAGTATACATAATTTTAAATCTAAGATCGAGATTCATCAAATAATATAATAATACAATAAGTACTTCGAAGGCCTTTCACGTTCATTTTTTACGGGAGTTTTGGAGTTGAGTCCTTAATGAATACACATTCGTAAAGTTAAATTAAGGGAATAAGCCAAAGTAAAATTAGAATAAAAATCTGCATAAGATAAAAATGCGGAAAATTGATAGACGGTTTGTTACCTGTGGTATGTACTCGGTTTAGTGCAAAACATACTCCAATTGAATCCTATGTCCGCGGTGCCTGCTTCTGGGCTGAACACCATGTGATGATGAGGACAATATTGATGGCGTGCGGAATATTATTAAATATCCTTTCCGGTGAAACTAACACCCTGATATTTTCTGAGGAACGTACTCTTCCTAGCGCGACATACAGCTGGCAATTTGAAAACACGACGCTTCTCAAATCAATTCCTACCTTACTTATTTTTGGATTTTTAGTCCTCAATGAATATATAAGGTCGAAGGTTTCCGCAGCGATCGGCTGATTCCGTGGTATCTCTTTCGGGATCCCACCGCGATGAATGTAGCAGCGGCGACGACGACGTTTTAATGTGCATTCGTAAAAATAAATTAAAGCTTAAGAATATTTACTCAGAATAAAAATCTGCATAACATAAAAATTCGGAAAATAAATAGACGATTACCTGTGTAGTATTCGGTTCATTGCAAGACATACTGCAAAATAATCCTGTATTCATTAAATGGCGTCTACCACGACAATGAGCTCCGTTTGTAATTAAATAAACAAATAGACAATAGGCAACGTAATTATGTAAATAGTTTCAAAGAACGTAGAAAAAGAACTTTATTCTAAAGCCCGTTTGGAGAAGATGTGAAAATAATATTCATACAATGATACATGCAAAAACTTTTTTTACTAACCAAGAATAATCCAGCGTAGAACAACGTAATCAGAAGGTCGTTGAAGGAAATCAGTGAATTTTATGTGTAGATTTCTGTTTTTCATTTTGATGAAAGTTGAATTACGTAATATACTACGTACTAATTGTGTACTACGTATTAATTAAAAAAACGTAGAAAAAGAACTTAATTTTAAATTCTCTTTGGAGAGGATAATGCAATAATTATATGTAATTGAAATAGAAAAGAAGAAATATAATAGGCATATAATAAAAAGCACAGAAACTCACACACGAAAAGCAATCCACCATAGACGTAGAAAAACGATATCGTAACATCGTTCAATGATACCATGTAATTCCTGAGTAGATATTTGTTGTTCAATTAGATGAAAGTTACAATTTCTTGATATACAATGATAACATGGACCTTCGAGAAAGGCGGGCAGCAATGGGTTTGGTTGCCGGTATGAGCTCTTAGGTGACAATATATCACAATGTATGTATGTAGTATGAAAGTGAAGCATACACGGAACTTTTTAGTCTGAGTTTAGTAAATGATAAATGTATTTGGTTAAGTGAACTATGAAATAAAATATTACTAACGTATAGTGTTCGTGAAACTAATGATTCGTAATGCTTGCAGTTATGTTATTTCTAAAGATTGTTTTTAAACCTTTTAATTTACATTAATATCCCTATTTTTTAATTTATATTAACATCTATGTACTTCATTCTCAAATAATCTCACTACTTACATGACTTTTACGATTATCTTCGTTGATAAATGGTCCCGTATTCTCTACATAAACTTATGTTATCACAGTATGTATTCACGATTAAATCCATTCCCGTGCAGATATCCACTGTCTATTTTGATGAAATGTACAATTTTCAGCATTCAGTAATAACATATATCGAAAGAAACATTTGAAATAATTAAAAATGCATCAAACCTTTATCATGGCGTATGGAAATAGGATCGTAAACAAACTTGTTTTCGATTCAAACAATGATTGTTGCCATAGATTTAATTTTCAAAATGAGGAGAAAAAAACGTAAAAAATTGGCGTTCAAACTAAAATTTTGCAAATTTCGTGTCGCAATGTTAAAATCGGTCGTAAGAAAAGAAAACTTTGATCTTTTAGACGTAATACAGACCAAGTCCCACAGCTTTACATCTACTTTTACACATTTTAATGAACGAAAGAAATTTGCTCTGCATGGCCATTTTTCGTATTCCCCGTTTAAATACATTGAAAAATATAATCGTCTCTGGGCTCAATTCTAGGACAAAATCTGGGAATTTTCGATTTTTTCCCAACTCGACTGTGAATTATGAATCTCTTCTAAAATTTTCAGCCTTCTAGCTCGGTTAAAAATGCCCAGGAATTTGTGTCAATCAGTAGGATTTGCAGCTTTATATATAGTAACTAGTAAATGGGTGCTTGCATAATGCAAGCAATGAAAATTATCATGGGACACTACCCTGAGTTGTGGGTCTATATGTTCCAATATGTTTCTTTTTAATTATTTCACTGTCTATCGTGTACCTAATTTTCAAATGTGAGATCGAGTTTCATCAAATAATACAATAATTATTTCGAAAGCCTTTCAGGTTTAATCGAGGCGGGAGTTTTGCAGTTGAGACCTTAATTAATACGCATACGTAAAATTAAATTAAGGTAATATGCCAAACAAAGTAAAGTAAGAATAAATATCTGCGTAAGATAAAAATGCGAGAAATCGATAGAGGATTCCTTACCAGTAGTACTCGGTTCAGTGCAAGGCATACTTCAATTGAATCCTATGTTCATTACGGTGTCTACCGCGGCACTATGTGCTCCATTTGTAATTAAATAAACAAATATAAATAAGGCAACTCAACTAAAAATTTTCAAAATCAAGAGTAAGATATCTATGAATTGATGTTTGTTAACATATAACATCAAAGATAAAATAAATTTAGAGTATTAATTGATCTTTTCTCTGATCTTAAATGACCTGCAAATGTTCTTATGCAAAGGAATGCGCGAAAGGATTTACCAGGAATAAAATCACAAAAAAAATATTGTTAATGTTAATCAACAGAATATTAAGAACTTGTCCTCTTTCCTAGGGAAACATGCAGGTATGCTTAAAGCAATTCATACGCAATACGAAGAAGTTTTGTCTTGTAACGAAACGGAAGTAACTTAAAACAAAAAGAAATCACATAAAAACCCAACCATGCACTAGAAGAGGAGAACATGTATTTCAATATAAGAAAAAACTTAGTGATACAATACTGATCAATTTCCAGGATTTTATGACAATTTTGAAGAGGTATATGACAATATGATTAGATCAAATCTTGTGCATCAAATTAAATCAAATCAATCTCATCCAACATACAAACATGCATTAATGCATGTCATATCTAATTAAACGACAGATGACGATATGGAACCAATAAAAAACACGCAAATGAAATTAGTTTCAAATTTCAGAGTAACAGAAGGAAAATATACCGACTAATTGTAGCAAGATGCACAAAAGTATTTCACATAAAATTGAGAAAAAATAACAGGGATACCTAAATGACTAAATGAAGTATAAACGCGAAAACATAGACATCTCAACCGAATTATTAATAAAATAATGCTAAATGGAAAAATGGAGCAGAGATTTACCCTATTAAACATTTTAGGACAATATTGACGGCTTGCGAAATGTTTTCAAATATCCTCTCCGGTGAAACTAAGACACTGATATTATCCGAAGAAAGTACTCTTCCTAGCGCGACATACAGCTGGCAAGTGAAAACACGTCAATTCTCAATTCAATTCCTACCTTTCTTAGTTTTGGATTTCAGTTCTAAATGAATATATAAGGTCAAAGGTTTCGGCGGCGATCGGCTGATTCCGTGGTATCTCTTTCGGGATCCTGCCTCGATGAACGTAGCAGCAGCAGTTCAAGAAAGGCGGGCAGCAATGGATCTGGCTGTCCGTATGAGCTTTCCGGTGACAATGTATTACAATGTATGTAGTATGAAAGTGAGGAATACTTTACTTATTGCTTCCCCTCCTAAAAGGAACGTCATCTACAGAAGGCACACTGTGAGGTGGCACGCGAGTCAGTGCACTTGAGTTTATCCGTCGATCGTAGGAGAAACTAAGGGCAAAATACCTTACACACCGGCTGCGGTGACGGAGTGGTTAGCGCGCTATGACTACAACACCAAGGTTTGAATTCCGGCTTGCTAGATTTTCTGCCTATAGAATGGTTGAGTGTCTTTGTTAATAGTAATAGTTATTGAAATGGTTGTAATTTGGATCTTCCTGTTTTCATCAGAGAAGTTATGAAAATTATTATTAAATACAACGCAGTAAAGCAGGAATCGGAAACGACCATGGCAAAGGAACTTTTTAGACACAATGTCTGTATATGATAAATGCATTAGGTTAAGTGAGAATGAAGCCAGATCAGCCGCCATTAGGCTGGTTTGGTATATATAGGTGAGGATAGGACTGGAGGAGGAGTTATTCTCTAGATCGGCTGGAAGGTGCTGCGCTGGGAGTGTGCTCCCAGATCATCATCATGAATTACTGTTACTAAACTATAGTGGTCGTGATGCTAATGATTCGTATTGTTTGTAGTTATATTATTTCTAAAGATTGTCGTTAAAACTATCAATTTACATTAATATTTTGATAGTAATAGTTTAGGATTATGTAAATTTCAGTTGAACTTACTTTTACTCAGGTATAGGTAGGCTTGATCCCGTATAATACTTACTTCGCCAGTAGCTAATGAGAATGTTCAGCGAAATTGCTCTCCATTGGAACTTCATAGTCTGAATTCAGTATATGATAAATGGATTTGGTTTAGTCTGCTATGAAGTGAAATATCACTCAACTTTAGTGGTATTGATACTAATGATTCGTAATTTTTGTATTTATATTATTTATAAAGATTGCCGGAAAACTATTAATTCCATTAATATTCTGAAATTGTCATTTTAAGATTATGTAAATTTCAGCGGTACTTACTTTTACTCAGGTACATGTAGATTTGACCCGGTATAATACCAGTAACTAATGAAAATTTATAAGCTAAATTGCTTTCCTATTCCCCCTAAATAGATTTATTGTAGAACTTTCAATTTCATCCTCGAATAATCTCACTACTTAAATGACTTTTCCGATTATCTTCGTTGATACATGGTCTCGTATCCTCTACATAAATTATGTTATCACAGTATGTATTCCCGAATAATTCATTGACCGTGCAGATACTCGCTGTCCATTTTGATGAAATTAACATTTTTCAACCTTCAGTAATAACATATATAGAAAGAAAATTTTTGTTAATTATACCACTGTCTATTGTATGCATAATTTTCAAATAAGTGAGATCGAGATTCGTCAAATAGTATGATAGTAAAATAATTATTTCTAAAGCCTTTCGAGTTTATGTGATACGGGAGTCTTTAATGAATACGCATTCGTAAAATTATATTAAAGAAATACGCCAAACAAAGTAAAGTCAGAATAAAAATCTGCATAAGATAAAAATGCGGAAAATAAATAGACGATTACCTGTGTAGTATGTGGTTGAGTGCAAGACATTCTGCAAAATAATCCTATATTCATTAAATGTTGTCTACTACGACAATGAGCTCCGTTTCTAATTAAATAAACAAATAGACAATAGGCAACGTAATTATGTAAATAGTTTTAAAGAACGTAGAAAAAGAACTTTATTCTAAAGTCCGTTTGGAGAAGATGGGAAAATAATATTCATACAATAATACATGCAAAAATTGTTTTTACTAACCAAGAATTATCCAGCGTAGAACAACGAAATCAGAAGGTCGTTGAAGGAAATCAGTGTATTTTATGAGTAGATTTCTGTTTTTTTATTTTGATGAATGTTGAATTACGTAATATATTACGAACTAATTGTGTACTACGTATTAATTAAAGAAACGTAGAAAAAGAACTTAATTTTAGATTCTCTTTGGAAAGGATGACAGAATAATTATATGTAATTAAAATAGGAAAGAATAAACATAATAGGCATAAAATTAAAACAACAGAAACTCACACACACGAAAAGCAATCCACCATATGCGTAAACCAACGATATCCTAACATAGATCAATAATACCATGTATTTCCTGATTAGATATTTGTTGTTCATTTAGATGAGAGTTCAGTATGTGAGCTATGAAATATAATATATTAATAAATTATAGTGTTCGCGAAACTAATGATTCGTAATGCTTACAGTTATGTTATTTCTAAAGATTGCCGTTAAACATTTTAATTTACAGTAATATCCCTATTTATTAATTTATATTCGTATCTATGTACTTCATTCTAGAATAATCTCACTACTTACATGACTTTTCCGATTATCTTCTTTGATATACGGTCTCGTATCCTTTACATAAACTTATGTTATCACAGTATGTATTCCCGAAAAATTCATTGACCGTGCGGATATCCGCTGTCTATTTTGATGAAATTTACATTTTTCAGCATACATTAATAACATATATCGAAAGAAACATTTAAAATAATTAAAAATGCATCAAACCTTTATCATGGCGTATGAAAATAGGATCGTAAACAAACTTGTTTTCGATTCAAACAATGGTTGCTGCCATAGATTTAATTTTCAAAATGAGGAGAAAAAAACGTAAAAAATTGGCGTTCAAACTAAGATTTTGCGAATTTCGTGCAGGAATGTTAAAATCGTCACAAGAAAAGAAAACTTCAATCTTTTAGACGTAATACAGACCAAGTCCCACTGCTTTACGATTACTTTTTCATATTTTATTTAACGAAAGAAATTTTCTCTGCATGGCCATTTTTCGTTTTCCCCGTTTAATTACATTGAAAAATATAATCGTCTCTGGGCTCAAACCTAGGAAAAAATCTGGGGATTTTCGATTTTTTCCCAACTCGACTGTCAATTATGAATCACTCCTGAAATTTTCAGCCTTCTAGCTCGATTGGAAATGCCCAGGAATTTGTATGAATGAGTCGGATTTGCAGCTTTATATATAGTAATATAACAAAAACACCCATTTGCATCCAAAGTGTGCAAACATATTATGGGTAACCTATCCAGCCCCTTGAAAAATTCTAATTACGTAATAAAGAAAACTTTTAATGATAAATTATTGGAGAGAAATCAGAAATACCACCAAAAAAAAATAATTTTGAAACAATGACTCAGGAAGAGATGGACAAGAGTGGACAGAAGAGCAAAAGATAGTCATAAGGTGAATGTATGACGAAAATATGGCAAATAAGAACAAAAACGAAGAATTCAACATAATAATAATAATAATAGATAAATTAAAATTGGGACGCCCTTTTAAAGGGAAATGATTGTAAATTATAATAATAAAGTATGGCTTTTTATAATACAGGTTGAACCGTATAAAAACATCGTCAACTGTATCCTAAGTAAACTAATACATTGCTATGTTCGTAAATTCATAGCTAAGGTAAGATTGGAAAGTAATAAACTAATATTTAGTGCAAAAATTTAAGCATGTAAAATTTTTAGCTTATAGTTTGATCTTTACGACGAGAGTATTAAAATTTACGTACATCGGTCGCTTCTAAAAAGTACGGCTACCCTTTCCTGTTTTCTCCAACTACCGGGAAATAAGACGGGGAACGCCGACAAATACGGCTTTTGGAGATTATAAACCTCTAATAATTATAAAAGAAGCAGTCCAAATTTTCTTTCTTTACAAAAATACGCCTCTAACACTCGGCATTAAAAATCCCAGGCGGAGATTACAGGCCGCTTTATCCGTAAATAACTTGGACGCAAAATGGCTTTGGGTCATAAGGACTCCGCGGGAGGGTCACCTGGTGAGTGACCTCCGAGAGCGGAGCAGTAAAAGATGATGATGAAAAAGTAGGAGGGGCGAGGAAAAGGGAATAAAACGGGGAGGATGGGATGGAGTATTCCACTTGGGGGAAGAAGTGAGAATGGGAGCGCTGAAGGAGCGAAATTGAAGGGAAAATGAAAATCTAGGGAAGCGTAAAAGGAACGAGTAGTTGGGATACTACTCGCAGGTATACTTATGTGGATTAGAGGTTTGAAAACTCTCAGAAAGCACTCTTTGTCAGCGATCCGCACTGCGTTGATACCGATTCCGGAGACACAGAAAAAGGCCAGATTGCTGAACTTCTAAGAAGTACCCAATGTACATTTCAGAAGCCACGCTATCATCTTCAGGGGTAGAAACAAATACTTTGTTTTCCTTGACCTTTCTTACATACAGCCATGTTACAATTTACTTCCGTGCTACTGATATGGCTATTTTATAAACGGCTCTATTTATAACCCAGAATAATGGTTCCGAAAATCTTTACTTGGGTGATTTCAATACTAGCTATTTCCTTAACTGTTTATAAAAATTAAGACGGTAATGGAATCCTTAGCTCTTTTCGGATGATCTGAAAAACTCGAATAGCTCACCAACGTAATCTAATACTCTGTCTGGAAGCCGATAAAAGGAGTAAATATTATTAATTATTTAATTTTCCTAATTGTTCCATAATTCTCTTTAATCGAAAATATTACTCTTTGTTGATGCTAGAATAATCAACAGAGCAGAAAATTCGTTTGTTCTACAAAATAGCTGGCTGAATATAACCACAGTATACTTTTATCTCTACAAAAAAATACTACACAATTTCCATCACAAGACAAATTCCCAGATTTGAGAAATGATACAGTAACATTTTTAAAATATTCATACAATAATAAAATTTTTCTAGAACCGTTAGATAATTTTTCTATCATTGCACTCTTGAATACTACCGTCACATTTATTAGAGAGTTACACTTTGTGCCATATAATTCAAATACGTGATCTATCGATTTATTTATTATCTATTAGTTTGTCCCTTTATATCATATTTAGCCGAAGCGTATGCACGCTAATAAATGAAAACAGCATACCAGCACAATATAGTAACGCAACCAATACAGAAAAACGACAGAAAAACCAACAAAAATATAAAAAACTACCAAGTTTCCTTTCAGCCATTTCTAATTAGAACTGCTAATGAATTCTAATTACTAATGGATTCTAAGTACTGTATCGATACTAAATATTTTGAACCTAGTAAAGCCGTAATCAAATCAGGAATATAAATAAATTATTCATTCAACTAATAAAAAAAGTGGATTACGATAAAAATACAATTGAATAAAATCGTCAGGAGCGAAGCGAGCCACCGATTTATCCATCATAAAGTGATGACTCCAGGAACTAAAAATCAGAATTGAGGGCGAGTCGAACGATACGCAGAAGCTCGATCTCAGTACTAAAAAACAGAATCTACGCTGCCGTAAAAAATTGAAGGGAGTACGTAAGTCGGGAGAAATGCCTCTCTTGAAAAAACACGTGCGAATTGCGAAAGATGTGAAAGAGAACGTAAGCCATGGAAGTCAGCGTGCACAATATGATTCAATTATTCGAATATATCTAAGCAACTACGTCATATGCAGGAATAGTTTAAATTAATCCTTTACACACCAACCCTAGAACGTCAATGTTGTTTACAAAGCTGTGGTTCTCAGTGAATCCCACGGTTTTTCTTTAAATACTGAATTATTCCTTGCGGAAGAGTACTCAAAATAATATAACTAATTTTTTAGTATCTAAAACTATTTCTTGCCATTTTTTTGCTTTAACAGAAGTAAAAGCAAACAAAATATTATTCATATACTCTTATCCAGGGGGTGTTTAAAGTTGCATTTTCGATTTCAAATGGTATTTAAATAAACATTTAATTTGATGAATCAGAGGTTAAATATTCCCAATTGCTGCCTTTATCGGAACTCCTACCTAGTTGTCACCGGTATTCGGAATCGACGCAAAGAGCCAGACTACCAGTTTTAAGAAACCAAGGAAATTTGGTAAGGTTTCCTAGAAAGTTTATAATCTGAGCCTTTCCGTTGGTTCCGAATACCGGTAGTAACGAGGTGTGGAGCTCCTACAAAGACGGCAATTGGAGATTTTTAACCTCTATCTAATATTTACATAATCAACCAAGCTCGGTCCTTCCGGGACACCAAGATAGTTTTATTTATTTACGTTTTTATCAAATAATTTCATATGTCCAACTGCATTTTTCGTCTTAAACTTATGTGGGGTTCATACAAACATCAAGAAAAATATATTTGTTATGCGAGTAACAGCAAGCTCACTAAGAATGTCACTCTTGGTTCCAAGGACACCCCTTTACATGTTAAGGATTGGAATGAAAGGAAGTTGTATTAAACAAAATAGGAACTCTTTTATTGGGTAGATTGAGAGGTGAAAGTGAAAGTTGAGATAAGGGGAGGAGAGGGAGGAAAGTGGGAGGAGATTGGTTAAAGAAGAGAGGGGTGGAAATAAGAAGAAAAGAGATTGGAGAGAAGGGGAGGATCTATGTCGATTGGATGGAGGAGAGGAAAGGATCAAGAGTCGTAAAAGTGAGTGGCAGGAGTCGAGGGGAGTCGTAAAACTTGGAGTATAGAATAAAGGAGGGGGGAGGGAGGGGAGGGTTGGCAGAATGGGGTGATACAGGATGGAAAATTACTGTAGGTGGAGATAGGGAAGGAAGGATGAAGGGAAACGAGGAAAGGACTGACAACTTTATTTCGGGCGTAACAGAAGCTAAGGGGTTCGATTAATCCATTAACTGTTTGCCAAGTTAAAGCGGAAAACAAAGCAAACTGTATGAAGTGAGGGAAGATAGCACACTAAAAAGTGTATGGATAATTGATTATCCTCGTACGATATGTAGAGCAATTATGAGTTTGTAAATAAGCCAGGAAAGAGAAGCAACGGAAGGATTCGGGTGGTTTAATTTAAGATTGTCTCTCAACTAACTTAAATATCCGAAACTAATTGGTTGCTTGTTATTGCGAAGAATTTTCTTATATATACTATGGTTTTCAAATGAAAAAGTACGAAATTATACTCTTGGTATAATTGAAGTCTTAATCCAAATTAACCAGCAGAGGCCTGAGCACAACTATGTCACTGTTTTACGAACCGAAGGATTCCCTGTTCACAGAATTCCTGCGGTTGTGACAAGAGCAAGTCCATTGTTGATTGATTGTGTGTTTCGTCCAGTTGACGCGGCAGAGCTTATAAGGACATTATGGCGTTCACCTTGCAAAATCCGATGATTGATCAGATTTCTGACTGCGGAGGGTGTTAAACCGGCTGATATTCATCACCGGCTGGTGGCCATATACGGGGGATACTGTGTGTCTGACAAGTCCAATACTTCATCATGTCCACACTTCTCCAAGGTCACGCAAAGTGTACTGGCCAAGTTCAAGAAGGAACAGCTTAAGCATCCTCCCTACAGCCCAGAAATATCACCGTGCAACATCCATCTGTTAGGTCCAGTAAAAAGACTTCAAATGGACTCGGATGACGAAATAAAGTTCACAGTGAAGGACAGGCTCTTATTCTGGGAACAGGGAATCCTTGTACGATATTGGATGGAACACACAATCAATTAAGTGAAGGACTTGCTGTTGTCATAGCCACAGGAATTCTGGGAACAGGGAATCCTTTGGTTCGTAAAACAGTGATATAGTTGTGCTCAGGCCTCTGCTGGTTAATTTGGATTAAGACTTCAATTATACCAACAGTATAATTTCGTACCTTTTTATTTGAACACCATAGTATATAACAATCACAATCTTAAATTAAACTACCCGAATCCTTCCGTTGCTTCTCTTTCCTGGCTTATTTACAAACTCATAATTGCTCTACATATCGTACGAGGATAATCGTATTAGTATTAATCGTATAGTAGTATCGTAGTAGTATTAATCGTATAGTAATTATCTTTTCATTTGAACACCCAAATACAATGTAATTTTTTAAATGAGATCCTACTTCATCCGTTCCCTTAAATCGGTCGAATATAGACGGAGTCGGTACAGTTTATCCGTTTCTGACTCCTACCACTTTAATCGATCGAGAGCCCCAATTCTAGTAACAACAAAGATGATTTCAGCATATCACACCACATTTCCAATCAAATAATTCACTTTATAAAATGTGGCAATCATCCGAAATAAGGTTCGTTATCTCTGAGTCATCTCAATTTTTTTATAATTTAACCAATTAAGCTATCACGCAAAACACTTACTAGGATGGCTGGAATAACTTTTTACGCAAATAATACATAAGGATATCTTCCAATATATCCAGAGATAACACCCAAGTTGCTCTGTACCTGAACTATAAGCATCAAAAATTGAATCATTCTGTGATATGGCTCTGTCACCATGATTCACAAAAGTGATTAAAATCACTGGCGAAAAGGTTTTCACTTGGGCTAGGCAGTGCCTGTGATCCAGAATTTGACACATTAGTATGCTATTTAGGGAAATTAGGGTACTGATTTCCATTGAAAGGCTATATTTAGCATTCAGTCTCGCCCATCAGACCATTCTCGTTGCAAGTTGGCTACATTAAAATCGTTAAACATCGAAATATTATGTGAAAAAAGGACCTGACTTGCTGAGTAAACTGTAGGAGAACATTTTTAAATTCAGTTTCAGTCCAATGGAACGCTCTCCCTGCAGGAGGGAGGTCGCTCCCAAGTGCGCACCTTCAAGGCTATAAATAAATTGTAATAGCTGTTAATTAAATTCTGTTAATGTTTTTTATGAAATGGGATATGATTTGTAAATTTTGGATTATGTATATGTCTTGACTTCTGTCGGAGGGAGGTTTTGCGAGGGGTTTCCCTCCCTCCGTGGGCAAATGCCTGACAGATATAGTGTTTGCCCCTCAATTTACACCGCAAAAATAGAATAGGACTATTTATACCTTACTTGACCACGTACGACTGTATGAACATATGCATGTATAATATGTAATGCTTTTAATCTACTTGCAGTGTTATTGTTAGTAAACTTATTACTATTAAGGAAAGGGTTAAAGGTACTTTGCGCATAAGGGCGTGCACTAGGAAAAATCCCAAGCAAAAACGGGCTTGAAAAAAGTCTGACAGGGCCTTTCTGGCCCTGAAAGGCCCTGTCAGTCTTTTTTCAAGTCCGTTTTTCCTTGGGGTTATTATTATTATTCAAACAAATCAAAAACTTTAAAAACTTCTAATCACAAAATGAATATATTAGAATCATTATCCCAAAGTACAACAACAATCATGGAAAACGAAATTTTAAAATTATGGTTCCGATTCTTTTTAATAGATTATTAAAAAATCTACATATTATTGATAAAATTTCAGTGGCAAAAAGGGAAATTAAAAATTGGTTAATACATTGATAATATTTTCAACTTAATTAATAAAATATATATGTTTATAACTTTTTGTATAATTATATATGAAGTAACTTTGTAGATTTTGAACAGATGTATATATTTAAGATAAAATAGGTATTTTTTAGAAATTTACACCGATTTTGTATGCAAATGTAGCACTTACAGACGAGTCCTCCTCTGGACTCTGCAAGACCATATTGGTTATATGTAAAAAAATTGAAAAATGTATGTAATGTATATCAAGTCTTTGTAAGTCTCTTTTCTTTTTTACATAGCATCTTGTTTAAGGAATTTTTTATATTTCTTCTAAAATATTTCTTGTTAAATTCTAATATATACTATTCAATAAACTGTCATAATAATTATTGTAATAATAATAATAAATAACCATAGTATTTAATCGGGAAAGGAAGAAGAATAGAAGGGAAGAACGTGTAAGACAAGCTAAGACGCGACAAGAAGAAACAACTTGAGGATGTCTCAGAAGAAAACGCCGTAAAAGAGGGCTCAGTAACGAAGAAAGCAGAGAGGGCATCTCGTCGTGGGAAAATCACCTCGAGAGGGCGTATGCTCGAAATTCCGCTTTAGGAGGCGATATTCAAAACGGCTCCTCCGCATTGATTTTCTTCGGGGAATTAGGCGAGTACGTGAGGAAGATTTCTCCCCGCCCATGTTTCCAAATGCAAATATTCGAAAGTTTCGACCTTGCAATCCCATGGACATGCATCGAGTTCCAGGTTGGTTTAGGAAACCGGAGAGGAGAGGATGACGTGTCACGTGACCACCTCTGTCCAGATACTAATTATCACTGGGTGCAAACTCCGGTGGCCTAGTCCGTGGCTCAAGTTTCGACACGACGAAAATTCTGAATCAATAAAAGACTGCGTTTGAAACTTTGTCGACGCACCGACACGACTAGAAGTGTCAGATAAGGGAAAACGTTAAGTCGTTGTTGCTGTTGTATTATTGTGGTGCGTCGACATCAACGGTCATTTAGCACTATTTTTTAGAGCGACAAGGCATAACGAGGAATGAGGCTTTCAGAATGATTATATAAACAAAAAACATCTGATGTGGCCAGCACATGACTTTCTCCATTTATAAAATGTAAATATTTATCTACGACAGGATATTCGAACTCTATATTCAATCTAAACTTGGAAGATAAGTGATTCATTTATATCATATTATCTTTTACGTCACAAATATTATAAATAATGTTTTCCGGGACATGTTCGATGAAAACCGATGGAATTGGCCTTTCGCCCACATCGACCAGAGCGCCTGCAAAGTACATGATCAGCAACTTCCGGTTTATCAGTAATTTATGAATTACTCCTAAATAATCATTTATAAAAAAATACATTTTAAACAAAAGTTATAGTAAATTACATTTTCAAAAGCTTTTATAAATAATAGTATATACCTAAATATCAGATTAATGGAGATAATTTGCAAAAACAGAAAAGAGCTTCGAAAAGTAAAGCTCAACTCCCGGTTAACCGATTTACTCCAAAAACTAATCAACTCTAACGACATCAACTCTAACGACACCAACTAAAGTACTATATATGAAATTTAGTGTTGATACAATAAATAGTTTTCATGTTAGAGCGCCCACAAAGTACACAATCAGCTACTTCCGGTTTATCAGTATTTCACGAATAACTCCTGAACAATCAGTGATACAAAAATATGGTTAATACAAAATCCATGGTAAATTACATTATATAAAACTATAATTAATAATAATATATACCTAAATATCATATTTATGGAGATATTTTTCAAAACCGGAAATTTGCTTCGAAAAATAAAGCTCAACTTCCGGTAAGCCGATTTACTCCAAAAACTAATCAACTCTGACAGCACCAACCACAGTGCTATATATGAAGTTTGGTATTGATACGACTAATAGTTTTTACGTTAGAGCGCCCACAAGCACACACGCAGCCATCATTCCGAAAATAGTCAAAACGTGTTCTAAGGCTCCCAAAACATGTATTTCCGTTGAAATCTAGAAGTCGGTTTTTTCATGAAAACAATACTTTCTCTATACTACATATATGGAGAAAGTAAAAAATAGAGATGATCAGATGAAACAGTGGTAAATTTTACATTAATTGTGTATTTTCTATTCTATTTAGGGATTCTATAGCATTCATGGGAATTTTTTCTAATGATTATATGATACTTTGACTGGAGTATTATATATACAAATATATATCAAACTAATTTCCTTAGTCATTAATGAATTCTGGCTATATCTGGAGAAACTCTTTCACATATAATTCAATGAAACAAAAATTTGACGTCCACAGAAAATAATATTTCTCGCCTGTAAAGAAATTGAATTCGAGAAACAATAGTACTCGATATCTGTCGGCGTTTAATCCATTTAAGGTATGCAATTTAATAACTCGCATAAATTTTTTAAGCAATTAGTGATAAATTAATGGTATTTATTTTCTGTCCACATTCTAAGTTAGATTATGCTAAAAATTGGTTACACAAGCACAATTGATAGTAATTGCACAATTTTGCACAATTTTTGGGCACCATTTTTTATCTGCAATTCAACTGCAAATTTTTCACATTCTAGAAGAAAACACGTTCAGTACAAGTACAAATTACAGGTTCTATTATTTTATTGTTTTTATCAATAAATTATCGTACATCATATATACAAACAAATATAATTCACTCAGTTTAATTTAATTGCGTCTAAGTTACGTCCTCGGAAACGACATTGTCCAATTTATATTTCAAAATTTAATTTTTATTAACTCTCTTATTCTAACAGAAATATCATTTTTTAACTTCTTTTCTGTTTAAGCATCTCTCAATTATGTAACCCGATGTTTCGATTCGTAAATACGTAGTACAAATTTCCTCTGTGATACCCGCATTTTAACGACATAAAAAATGTCATGTGGAACCTCTTTTTGGCCATCGGATGTCCACATGAGGGTAGCAGGCCACAGAACGGAGATGTACGCACCAGCAGCTAACAGGGAGAGTCAATAATAATCTCCATGGATTGGAATCAGTACAACACGAATTACTCGGACAGGGATCAGACTCAATATTGCTTTCGAATTTAAAGATAAGCATGCAATACATGCAAAATAATTCAACTTTAAGGTATGAGGTAAGTTTGTCTCTAACGAGTGAGCATTTATAAAAAAGGTAACATTTTAAAATATAATATAAAACAAAGTTGTAAAACGGGTACTTTATCTAATAATGAGACCCAGCTCAAAACTGCATTAATGATCCTAGCGATCTTTGCTTCTCTGGTCTTTCATTTCACAACGCACAAACATTAAGTCAAAGTAAAATAACTCGATCGTCAGATACAACCATAACATATAAAAGGTCGGCAAAATTAAATTTAACTTTCCTCCACGATATTCGACATGTTAGCTTTGCAAAGATACAAAATAAGTTTGTCTTCATATGAAAACCGTCTCATAAAACAAAAAAATATTATTATTCATTTATGAATTAAATTATTCAAAATCAGAAAAAATTCGTCCTTAAAACATTTTCATAATAATGGACATGCTATAAAATTCAATAAATTGATTTTAACGAATAGGTTTTCTTTGCAAGTTTCATTTGTTTAGAATTTTTAAACGGCAGAATGATTCTCATGAATTAATTTAAGTATGACATGATTATTATCCATTCTCTTCTATGTGAATAATTTTGTTGACTAACATTCATAATAGGATTTTTAATTAAGTTTTAATTTAAACATTGTACTTTTTGAATATTTATTTAAGGGTCACAGTCTTTATAAAACTCTGCATTGAGTGTTGTGGTCACTTTACTAAAACTTTCTCGAAATAAGAGTTCTGAGGTTCTACATATTTTTTTTAAACTTCCTTCTTGTTTATTTTCTACGTTACGAGTAAATATAGTTATCCACAGATATCTTCAGTATAGAACAGGTATAAAAGGTATAGGGGTATAATTCTATTTTCCTTTGACATTCAACCTTTTCATTTCGTTGCAGGAAAGCAAGCATGCTAACAAATTCCCAAATAGACCCTTAGTGGAAGAATTCCTAGAAAAATGACGAGTCGAACTTACTCGCTCCAGCTAACCCCAAATTCATTTCCCGAATATAACTATCATTCCTGTTGGAATTTCTTGGAATGTAAATCTATTGTTAATATTTTGCATGGAGCTGAGGATAAAGGGAGATTATATTTACTATGGAATTTTTACACATGAATGGAAAGAAAACTTACATGTAATTGAAAATGCTTGTGTTATTACCTAATTAGAAATGTGCTTCACAAAAATACATAAAAAATATTATCAAAAATTATGAGGAAAAGGTAGAATCATAATTTATACGAAAGATATACGTGACTGAGTTAAAATAACTAGAAATTCTTTGATGCCATCCCAAAACTTCTTTAAAAATGAGTTACCCCGAAGTCACGGTAAATTTATCTCAAAATCTCCTATCCTTTGGTGATATATATGTATACACCTTAAAATTGATTGGAAGATACACTGATATAAACTTTTTCATTTCACAATTAAGGAATTTCCTCAAATGCTGGCCCAAAATTCATTAACAGAGCATTTTCTTATTTCAGGTTGTATATTTATTTCTGAAACAACTCTATCTTTGGTCAAATCGGCTTCAACGATTGCGATCTGTATGCGATGAAATTCTCAGAAAGGAAACCAAAAACAAAGTGAATTGCGTTTTCATTAACGATGAGTATATGTGGTTGGACAAATATTTTGGAAATCGGTTCCGAGGATAACCAATAAATGAAGTGCGTCCAATGAACACACGTGCGTGATGATACTCAAATTAATTTGACCTAATTCTCTGATTGCTCCTTGATGCAATATGGGGAGGTGATAAAAGTCGCTTACCCCGTAAATATTCAAAATATTGGATTTAATCTTGATTCATTGTTTTATAATAATTAAAACACTCAAACGCACTGCTTAATATCCCTGGTGAATAAGAGAAACCCTTATGTAAAACATATGAAAGTCTCTTCAAGTAAATCAAAGCGACTTTTAAGGAATAAGTGGCAATATTTATGTGCAAAACATCCACAGTGAAATTTATCACATAATACATACTTAACAAGGCTACTTGAACACGTGTAAGGGCTTTCAAAATAATTTCCGAGTAACATTTTATCGGAAATATTATCAAATTTTAATTGCATCATTATCCTCTGTGACCTGCTAATGATGTACGCCTCTCAGATTGATAATTACTCGCTTAGAGTTATTTCACCTTTGCAGGTTTTATTCCAATATCCTGATTTTTATTTTCGTGTCAGGAAATGAATTCCCCGCTTCAGAGATAACGCCAAAGAGTAAAATATAAATTTTCCAATCATAATACAATGAAAAAGTGTCTTTAAAGGACATTCTCAAACATGAGTTTAAAATATATATAAATAAATGATTTGGGTTGAATTTGATGAATTATTTTCGGGAAGGATGAAACGATCTATAAAACCTCATCTTCTAATGTTGCTCTCAAATTGGACCGTTCTATGAAACATATATTTACAAATTGAACTTTGGCATTCATCTTTGTAGTCCCGAATGAACTTAATCTTTCGTGAAAAGTGTTTAAAATATCTCGTTGAAATATTTGTGTCCAACCGAAAATCTCTGGATTAATAAAGATTTTAAGGTGGTAACTTTGATCCAGCGATATAGTCAAAGTCTAAATAATCACTTTCGGTAAGAATATCAACATACCAAATGTTTAGGATAAAATTTTCTAACTTTAAAAATTCAAAGGTGGCATAAATACTAAGGAAAATAAACTCAACATTTTGTTTCCATAGGAAATGTAAATTTTCATAGAGATATCTTGTTAATACTCTGTAATCTATTAATATTCTCATTATGGATTATCATCAAACTTCGCCTGATTCTTTCAAGTTTACAAGTACTAAATTCGAATTTAAACTTCAAGGATACAACTTGAAGTAGCAACTAAATACCTCGCAGTCCTTTCTAGTTTACTAAACAAGAAGAGCTAATTCGCTCGCATTTTTAGAAGTTGCTAGTTAAACTAGGATTCGCCTTATCTTCTCGCACCAACTTTGCTCACTCTGCAAGAGTGAATAAACACCCTGGAGTGGAAGGCAATTAAAATAAATCCGAAGGTATTCTAATTTTTACTGTTGATGGCGGATGTATCAGCGAACTGCGAATGATACTTTATCAGCATAAACACGCTGCTTGCACATGAAGATCTTCTCATGCATAACAAAAAGCTGATAAACTGAATATGTAATAAAGAAAAACTTTTTGTGCACTCCTTTAATATGGACTTCCACAAGGCAACGTCTTCCCATATGGAGTTGAATATTTGATGGTTCAGATTTATTCATATAATCGTATTAATATTAACGAATAGTTGTAAAAAGGTAGCTAAATATAGCGTTTATTAATTTGGTGACATTTTTATTAGCATTATTTTATATTTAATTCCGGAAACATGCTGCATATATTTCCTCATTCGGCTAGATTATTTCAGTAGTACCAATGAATTTTGCCTTAATATTCTCTCTATATCCTGCGTACTTAATTAACCATTAACATACAAAGGAGGGTTCTGAGTAGTGTTATCAGTCATTCTGATCTTCATAAAACAAGTATATTTTAATCGATATTCATGTGTCCTGCATCAGTTGATAGTAAAACATATAGACCCAATCAATGAAGCCTTCACTTGTGGAACTCTATCCTGGTAATTGGGAAGGAAATGACTTAGCAATAGCTCCACTGTTCGGATTTATTTGAACTGGCGACCGGTTTCAGACTATATGTTCATCTTCAAGCCTGTTCAAATAAATCCTATTATTGGAACCATTTCTATGATATTTCCTTCCCAATTCCCAGTAAAACATATAGTTATACCTACATAAATTTCATTTATAAAAACGTAATTAAATAAAAACTGCCTTTTTGTCCCAAAAGGGCCCCGCTTGGTTTACTAGTGCTGCTAACTAGCCTTAACTAAATGTGTAATCTGAGTTAAGGAATGTAGCGATGATAAAAGATGAAACAGAAAGCTTAGATTAATTATATACTTGGTTAAATTGAGTGAATTATCTCAACAAACGATTAAGAAACAAGAGAAAAGCCCTCGGAAGGTTATTATAATTTTAACTCATAATTTTTACCCTTTGAAGATAAAATCGAATAAATAATAATGAAAGGAAGAGCTGGCATATATGCCCTTCCCTTGACTACTTGTCTTCGCCGCAAAAAATGCCTCAACGCGATGTTCCTCGTAAATATCCTGCCATCATGCGAGACCTTTCTTTACTCTCGCTGACAGCGGAGAATAATATCAAACATTTTTCCCTCTCGTTTCCCAAACCGCGGCGTATACACACCTGCCAGAGGCGAAAAATCTCGGCATTCGTTCGACGTATTTACATAGCATCGTTCTGACCTGCAATACCTCTCATTTGAAGGTTTTCCTGATTAAAAATTTGACTTAATTCTATTTGATCTCTAGCTTGAAATTAATATTTACCTTTTACGTAATGATTCCAAAAAAGGACCAGGCTATACTTTAAGAAATATTTGCTCGGCGAAAAATAGCCTCACGGAAAGGACGCCCTTGTTTGCAGAAGTGGTATTCATGTAACAAAGCTGTTTCTCATTTTTCGATGCATGCAAGTAGAGATAAATTCCACCCTCTCTTGTGATGCCATGCGCTATTATCACGCGTCAACTTATATGCTACTAAGATTTGCGTACATGAAATTCCAAAATCTCTCTAATTCGTCAATGTCAATCATCCTTTTCATTTATTTATGACGTAAAACTTACCATTGGTACATTATTTAGGTTGCCTAAGTTGAAACCATACGTCTCAATTAGTTACCAAGAGCTATAACTTTTATACTACTATTCATATTTCCTGAATTATATATTACAATTAATTTTATTACTTGCATTATCGTCTTTCGTACTAGCACTATAATTAGAATTACTTTGACTGTTATGACTATTACTTAATTGTGTATAGCAACCGCAGTTTGTCTCCATTTTCTCTCCTCTCTCAGAACCATATTTTAAAAAACAATCAGAAATATACTCTTTTTTCCACAGACCCTTTCTCTATATTTCTCTCAGGTATGATACTTTAGCCAAAGTTAAAGACCACGTACACTCCATGCCAAATCATCATAGGACATAGGAGAGTCGACATTCAAGATTTTATACTTTGCTATATCTGTTATTGTTTACTTCTATCTGTGTTTTCGCTGTTATTTTGCTCCTCTTAATATTTGAGCGTTTCCCGCAACATGTGTTTTTCTCTAAAAGCTATTAGCCGAGGAATATTTCACCACATACTAATCTTTCATTCACTTTGTGCTGAGTTCTTAATAGTTATTATATTCCTGTAATGCATTACCTTAGTATATATTTGACTTCAGAGGTTAGGTGTAATAGACACTTGGGTAAAATCTCGCCGAATAAAGAGTCGTATAACAATGAAAATAATAATAATCAGAGGAAATTAGAATAATGATGCTTACTGAAACAAGTGAGAAATGAAGTACTTTCTGTGAGGAAAACTTCAACGAAAGTGAAGCACAGAGACCCAATGAATAACACTTTTCGTAGAATTTAATATGGATACTTCAAAATTGTAACATTTTTCAGCATCATTCACACATCACTAGCTTGTATACTATCACAGTACACACATCAATAAAATTTTAACAAACGCTGCTTCCTCCAGAAAACCTAAGGGCCACACCCTTCGCAAACCCTTCTCCAACATTGCCTCAAGAACCAGACCATCATACTCTACACAGGCAAACTCTGCGTAAGCCCTTATAACTCTACGAGACCTACCTAATGCTCAGTAGTGCTCCTTCTCAACTTTCTCATTGCACTCAACAGCAATGCCTTTGACGAACCTAGTTTTAAATTTACCTCTCCCGAACCGGGCTTGTGTTGGGTCTTCCAGTAAAGTAAGTTGAGATTAACTGCGAGGTATTTAACAACTACTTCAAGTTTACATCCTGGAGCTTAAATTTGGGATTTGTATTTGCGTTGTGTTTCTATGGTTTGACTGTTGCACGTGACTAATTAACTACGGGAAGTCAACGCCGAAACTTAAAATGATTATATTTGCTCCTACTTGCTCACAATCTACGTAGACAATAACATTCAATAGCTTCCAAAAACCACATTTTAACCAAGTATTAATTGGGTTTAAGATAAATTTCTTAATTCCAAATATCATAACTAAAGATAAAGCACAAATATAAATGCACTAAAAATTCTAGGAGCGTTGAATTTTAAGAGACCTCTGCTTTCAATGACGCTCATTTTAATGAAACTCATTTGGCCGTCGTCCACCTGATCGAGAATTCGAAAGAAATTCATGTTAGGTTTATATTTAAAAATTTATTTTCGTCTATATTTTGCTTATTTGCCTCTGAAATTTAGTTGAATCAGTGGCGTATTTTAGCATCTTTTAGAAATAATGTTCCATTTGGATTTTTTTCTGTTGCAATTACTTTTAACGCAAAGTTTGTTCTAGGTTATGTTATTCATTTATTTAAGTTTACGTTGAAAGTTGGCTTTCTGGCCAGGTGGCAGCGTTTACGGGGAACAGAAAAATGACTTCAAGCCTGGAATTCGCTCAAAGAGGGAAGGGAAACCCCTCCAAAAACCTCCCATAGGCTGCACAATTAAATTACAGCATATATATTATAAGTGCATAAGATATAAGATCATAGATCATAAATAAGAACTATCATACATACAAATACAAAAGATCTGTCATTTAGCTAAAATAATACAAAACATTAAGGATCAAGTTCCATTAAGTCAATAAATCTGTATTCAGTCTTCCAATCAATCTAAATCAATGTTGCAAAATTTGAAAAGAATTTAGAGTAAATTTTCAACTACTTTGATCAATTTCCGCCCTACAGTTATTGTAAACATTGTAAAGCATTCTGTCGAAGACGTTCCCGAGCATTAGCATTGCCAAGGAATCAAAATCATCTGAATGGTTCTTTCTTTTAATCACTTTCCGTTTTATGAAAGACATTACCGTTCGCTTAATCATCAATCGACTTCCATCTTTTCAAGATTAGGGCGTCGGAGCATTTGGAAAGTTGAATGGACGTGAAATGAGAAAGTTTGCGCGGAGATAGTCTTTTTCCTCCGACTCTCTGAGCGCTAAGGAACTGTTATGAGGGTGGAAAAGAGCGTTGACCGTTATCTTGCGCAGTTCCCCCTCCAATATATCACGGCGAAGGGCATTCAGAGGCAGATAAGGGAACATAAGAGATAAGGGTATAGCATCCGAATTAGGCCACAAGACGCCAAAGTCACCTTGCCCTCTCTCTCTCCTTAAAGACAACCTCGTTTTTACACCCTCTTCGAAGAGGTTTCCGATTCGTGAGAATAGAAAAGATGTCAGGAAATGTTCCATACTTTACGATCAAAGTCCCGATGTTTCATAAGACATTCGTTCGTAACTTTTCAGCACCAGGAAAAATCAATCAAGTCCTACCGTAAATTATAGCTCACAGAGGGAGTATGATGCAATTCTAAATTCAACAAATCTACGAGTTTCAAATTTGTATAGTAGTTTTAAACTCAAATTAAATCTACAAATGTTCTCAGACTGAATATGTATTCAAGAAGAGCGAGAGTAGAAATAGAATCACAGCATTCTTGTCAGTCATTATAAAATAATTGGAGAATTACTGAAAAAGGCTGAACCCACGCAATATTTGCTCATACATTAACAGTAAATTTTTCGTGTGATTAGAATTATATAATTTCCATGGATACAGAGGGCAGCCAAAAGTTTTGATTTAGAGAGACAACTCAGCTACGGTAGGCTCAACTCTGAAAGCAGCTAGTCGCATAAATATAGAGTAACGCCTTTAACGAAGACATTTCAACGGAAATGACATTCTCAAGAAAATACGGGGTAGTCCTAGTTTTTTTAGGACATTCCTAGGACTCTGAAACTAAATAAAGCAATCAGAAAAAAGATTCCATAATAGAGGGTTTATTACAACTACAGAGAAGCAATACTGTTAAAACCGCAAAGTGGAATATTTCCATGCTCTCTAAAAAGAAATATTCGGATCAATGTGGTATTTGATGAGATTTGCACTTCCGAGGTGCTATTTTAACTTTCACTCGAAAGCTACAGACTATCACATTGGAAAGCATAACACTTACAACAGTGTACTTAGCGAAACATTTTGCGAACACGGCATTTATAAAGATAACCTCATCTTAATTTTACATCATTAAGATATGACATTAACGTTTACAACGTGGTCGTATTGTAATCAGATGTCGAACAATAATTTTGTCGAATAATGAAAGCTATTTTTTAACCCTTGAGCTTATGGAAGTTTATTTAAGGGCACCCATTTAATGCGGTAAATTGCAAATTTGTTTCTTTTATCGTGAGAATGCGGACATTAACGGCTACGGTCTAATGGACAAAGATTTCCTAACCTAACGCGTACATTTCCAGCACTTTTTTCAGCAAAGTGTCATCCCCTACATAAACGCTGTAATTCCTCTCGCATATTAAATTAAATAATCTTCTTATAATTTTTCTCCATCTCGACTGAAAGCCGTTGTCGACAAAGATAAAAGCCTAATGCTTGGCAAAAAATAATACTTTGTAATAGCATGGCCTGAGCTTTCTTCCCGTAGAAGAAATGCGAAAATACGATAATTTAAAGAGAAATAAAACATGACTTTAGTGAAATGCTCTATTGAAAATAGTTTAAATTTATAGATATTGCAAACAGTAATAAGAAGATGATGCAAAATATAACTTTTATGGCATTAAATAGTTGATTACAGTCGCACAAGTTATCTTTATACACAAGATATATTTATAAATTTCTTTAAGGTAGATTACGAAATACCATTCTAAAAAAGGCTTTTTAATTACTATAGAATAAAAAGAAATTTAAATATTGCGTAAATTTAATAGGAGGCGAATTCATTTCCGGGAGGAACATATTTCTTGGAATTTAAAAATTGTATAGTAAAAATGTTTTAAAACCCGAGGAAACAAGCTTTTTAGAGCATAAGAAATTTTCCGGCGAACTTCTATTCCGTGAATCTGTTTACTATAATTTTACATTTTTGGCCGAAGGAGTCATTTCTTGGACTATCTTACCATTCTACTTCAACTCGTTTTTTCTAAGTTGGCATTTCCCTCCAACAGCTGACCTTTTCCTTGCAATAAAAACTCGCATTGTGAATCTTGGGAACTCCAATATCAAGTGGCTGATTCATCCATAATACGCCGTAGCCTTATAAGAGCATCAACAAAGGGAAGTCGCAAGCTGTGGGAGTATAAAATAAGATGGTCGAATATTGCAAACGAAGAAAAATGGTTGGCCGTCACCTAGGAAGGTACAGCTTGAGGAAGTAAGGCTATGATTGACGGAAAAAACTAAGTTAGCCGGTAATATTAAGATGAATGGAGAGTACTACGTGAAGACGAGCTATGAATCAAGATCTGGAATTAAAAAAAGTGAATGTATAAGGCTTCGAGGGCGGAATACCCGATATTACTCACTCACAATTTAGCATCTCAAACTTTCTCCTTTTTGACATATATTGAGCTACATGTTTCAACGCTAATTTTTGACAGAGGAGATGGGTGGGTCAAATATTGAGAGGAAAAGGACTGGAAATATAATAATTGAAGGTAGGTGGAGTGCTAGGAAAAATACTGAGGAGGGAAACTTAGGAAAAAGTTGTTAGATGGCATAAGAGGAACAAGGACATACCAAGAAACTAAATAAAGGAAGTTGAATAGATAATATTAAGGTACACGAGTCAACATAAAATTAGAAAACTCATTTATGTATGAAACTTAAATATTTGCAAGAATATCAGTATAGTCCTCACAACACAAACTGAAAAATTAAACAGGATGAACGAATAACTACAGTAATAATAAAAAATAGGCCCCCTCATTAGGGCGATATTCAGATTTAGTCCCTACTTCCATCAAAGTCTTCAAGTTAGAAATTAAAATTTAAAATAACGAGATATATGTTAAACGGTACGCAGAAGAAAATTACTTTGTTCCTTTTAAAATTTAAAGTTAAGTAATAAAAGAATACTGAAAGAAAAAGTAGAACGAAATCAGTTGGAAGAGTTCACCGATTTAAAATAGACTACGGAATTAAAATAGATTGTATTTGTTATTTTGGTAAATTTGCAAAGAACGAGAAGAAATAATAGACAAGGAGCGAAATAATTTAGCGTACGTAATATTTCAAAGCTGTGGAATCATTTCAGAATATTACATTGTTTAACAACTCTAGTGAACATCATGTGATCCCGGATTCTTATTAACTCTAATTTTTGTATTAAAATTTTTGTTTCATTTCAATTCTTCTCATATTCTCAAAACGTACGAAGTGAAATGATTCCTAATTAATCGTAATCGATAACAGGTTATGTGGTATTTTTATTTCTTCAAAATGGAAGATAATTATGATCAATAAGTCAATATTTCGGATTAAATACTTCAGTCAACTGATATAATAATGAGTATTATTTAATTATCAATGCAATATTTTAGTCTACTACTTTAAAAAAGAACTATGATTTGAAATTCATGGAATGGCTAAGCTAAGAAAGCTTATCGTACAATGAAACATCAAATTTATAAAATAACTATTTATTTACGATAGTATAGCAACGGTGATTGATGGCAAAAAGTGAAGCATAATTTTGGAAACCGAATCTCGCTCGCTCACCCTGACGGCAATAAAATGCAGATGACAGAGAAAAAAAATAATAGCTTCTGAAAATGTAAAGAACAAGGTGGATGTAGTATTCGCTTTCTGAAACGGAAGGCAATAAATAATGACTTATACACCTCAACACAAAATTTTATTTACCGACCAGTTTCGTCAACTTTATAGGATGACATAAAATAGCCCTATTTTTGGCCTGAAGTCCTATAAAAGCAAACAAAATTACTCTTCGAAAAAAGAAAGCCCAGAGAGAGTTCGAAAGTCCAAGAGTAAGAGAGTAAGAAAGATCCCCTTTTACTTCTCTAAGGACCACATTACAACTCGTAAATTCATGTGTAATTTTAGCACTCATTACTTTATTTATCTTATGTCTTCATCTTTCAGTTCATCTTAATTCGTACATACTTTCACTATCCTAAATATTTCAAATACAACTCGTTTATCTAACGTTAGTACATCCATCTTTTGCGGAATGCAAACATCGTTTCCATTTAGCAAAGCAAACATGAGGTTAAACCTATCAAATTTAATTTTTATTTCTTTTCATTCTCAGTACCCAAACTTCCTATAAATAATTATAAGTGAAACACTCAGTATTATTAAAGTATGATAAGATCAATTAAAATTGAAATTATCATTCTCTATTTATGCTAACTGATACACTTATCTCCAGCTCGTCAGAAGCGGAAATTATTTTTCAATACTTAAAGAGTTATAAAATCGCTCCTTTGCTCTATTTTTGACAGACTTTCGTAGAGAGAAGATAAGAGTCTAAAACTCAATTCATATCTTAGGTTCATATCTATATCTCATATCAATGGATATTTGCGCCACTTATTACGGAGCCATAAATCTCGTTTAACTTTATCAAAAACTGAATGTAAATCATCAAATGCTGGGATTACCTTTATTTCGGTGATATTGAGACTAAAATCTCTGATATCTAACCTAGTCTCATTTACCATTCATGTATATAATGTGATAATTTCATAAAATTATGGAAGAAAAGGTACTATATAAAAACCAAAGCTTACCAAGGAAAGTCTTCTTACTTTTTAACCCAACTTGGGAAAAATCTTCTTCAGGAAAACGCCCAAAAGAAGAAGAATTAGGAGAACTTGCGAGTTTACCGCCGGTAAAAAGTGAAATATAATAAATAAGGGAAACAATACCTCTAAGTCGATTAAAATGAGTAAAAAGTATATAGCAGTAGCATATTGGGTAGCTTTTATTAGCTGCAATTTCAATTTGACGTCAACTACTTTAATTACAGTACTAAAATGAAGTTGCAGTGACGGACACTACATATTCTTTTAAAGCAAGATGCAATTGACTGTTTCCAACGCCTGTTTTAGTTACCAAATTGTAGCAAATTAGTTTATTCGTGCAGCATTCAAGAGGAACAGAGGAATATTTTAACTCCAGGATTATGATGAAAAAGAAAATGAATAGTAAAGAAAAGGAAAATGTATTAATTTTCCCTTTCATAACATGCTCAATTACTCTTTTTGAGCATAAGGTCATATCGACAAAGATGGAGCAACGAAGAAGTAGAACAGGTTGTTGTATCTCTTTCAACTCTTCCAACAGCCCTAAGTGGGGTAACAACCAAGGGTTGTCGACCTCTGACCTATACTCCATAGATGACCGTGGATTAGAGAGTATCATTATCCCTTGCCTCTTGGAAAAGAGCCAAACGGGTCGGAAAACCCAATCGCGCAAAACATACAGGTATACATGCATGAGCACTTCATGAAAAATTCCCTCCCTTAGGAAACTATCGAATATCCATGCTCTTCCGAGTTGCTTAAAACCCTTTAAGGCGTTCCTTTGAAAACATTCCCCCAGATTAGATTACAGACACTGCCTACGGAAAGAAAACAAGAAAATGTCGCGCGGAAACTCTTGGCCGACTTGGAAGAGCCTTCCCTAGGGTGTATCACCCCCTTTCCACCCCAACCCCTTACCCTTTTCTCTGTCTTCACCACGTTCTAGACTACTTTTCCCTTATCCCTCCCCTGCCTCCCCAAAATTCCATTCTCTATCCTAACGCTCTCTTCCAAAACATGAACTTCCATACGAAAACAAACGGACTCTTTGAAGCTAAAAGAGTGCGCCAAAGGGTCATGGCTTCGATTATAGTTTCATATTATTCGGGGTCGAAGTTTGCGGCGGGAATTATTTATGAAGCGATTTAAACCTGTATGAACAGCTGTGTCCATACATGTGGCGATCCGAAGTAATTTCGAATTAGTCAGTAATATTAGATAAATTGCCAAGTAAAATTTGTGTCAAAAGCGTTGAAATATTCCTCTTCTATAAGCAATAAAAATAGGTTTAAATTAACAATTTAATAAATAAAAAAATATTTTAAATACCCGATTCAAAATACGCACTATTTTACATAGATTTGAATCCAAACTGTATTATACGTGAACAAAGACAAAGTGAGGTGAATAAGTTACGATGTAAACTCATCATCATGACATAACTTCATTGACATATTTTTGTGGTTGTTGCCAGGAAACAGGGACTTAAAAAAGTTTAAAAAAATAGTTTCTAGATGCATAGTGTGTTTCAAGTCCGATTATATGTCATAAGACCGTAGGTGTCATTGAAAAGAAATTCTGCTAAGAAAACTGATTCTTACAATACCTTAGGCAAGACATACTGTGAGATGACAAATTACTTAAGTTAAATTTTATATTGAATACGAGGAGGAAATTCTGAGAGGGATTTTTCTCATTGATAGGGTGATTAGATGTCGTATCCTTGGCTAATTTCAAAGATAAAGAGATGTTTTACTCTAATACATATTCATGGATGCACTTACAACGTTCACTCATAGTACCCATCATAGCAACAAAATATATATGACACAGGCATATCCTCATTTTATTATTTTTTATGTATAAAATAATAAATTTTAAAGATACAGAAGTAGAAATAGAAATGATTTTCCATTTCTAAAATAGGTGCACGAAAGCTCTAAGACATAAGACTAGGATTAAGTAATTAATAGTTTCTCTTTCATTGATATTATATCATAAGAAAAAATGCACAAATAATATCCTTCATGAAGTTGATCTAAAATATCTGTATTTTCGTAATTTGTCCTGTAAACAAGACAACTGATTCCATTGTCATATTCATCTCATGTCTAACTAATAAGTTATTTTATCAGTATTATTGAGATATTAAGAAATACGATTTCTGGTATATTTCACGTAGATATAAACAAAAATCTGACTTAAACCACAAGTTAACTTCGTTAATAAATAACTATAGTAAACCCATCAATGACTGTAACATTTAAATTGGAAAGTATAAGTTAATTCAAATTTCCATGTACTTAACTATATATTTGCAGCGACATTTGTTCGTTTTGAAGGTTTTTGCATAAGAACCTATTTTATATATCAAATAATTTAGTGATCAAGTAACTAAGAAACAGAATCTTAATTATAATTTATTTCTCATGGTCATATCATCACGTTAGGCGCTAATTACCTAGTAACAAGAATTAAATAATAAAAATCTGAGGTAAAAATATCTGATATATTCTATATAACGGTATAAATTTGCAACTTCGATAGGACACCTATTAGGTGTATGTGACAAATATTAACCTCATCACGGTTCGGGGGATTGAAAACCAGGTGGGGCGGAAAGATCGGGGTTTGCCTCGGAAGTGCGGGCTTCGAGTCCCGGAAGGAAATTATTCTACTCACGTTGAGACGGAAGCGTCCTCGCCGTGGGAGGCTCGCTTGAGTGGAGAGAGCGGGCTTCCGACCACGCGGTAAGGGAAACTGTGTTGGGGGAGGGAGAGTTAATGGCGAAGCCTACTTGAGCGCCAGTGGAGACCGGATCCAGAACTACCCATGTACTCTCCGAGGAATGCCGAAAAGATCGCCTCCAAGAACAAAGGAAGAACGAATTCTTCAGAAATGTTTCCGAATCCCAAAAATGCGGCTGAAGAAGGCTACTCCTGCGATGCTAATTTGTCTACTTTAAATCACAGTCCCGAGTTCTAAAAGTTGCATATTCATAATCGGATCTGCAAACGTGTTAAACTAAAAGAGGGATTGAATGCTAAATTATACAAGAATTTTCGATTGTTGAGAAGAAAGGTGTTTAATGTTAATCATCATGAACTACGGATACATTCTAAAGTTTTTTTGATAGCTTTTATAAAAAACATATTCAAGCAGTAAAGCAGTTAAAAAGAAAATATGAATGAAGAAAAATGAAATAAATTGGACTTACCATACAAAATGTTTATTATACTACGGATTATACAATACTAAATGAAGACCCAAGGGGTTGAAATGTTCGTATGGTCGTATGGTATGATAAACATTTTCTATGGTAAAGGTGCAATGAATTTTATTATGGTTTATGATGGAAACTACAATAAAGTTGAAGTTAAATTGTTAGATTCGGTTAAATCTGAATGATTATGATAGTATGAGAATATATCCTGATACATTTCCTTTCACTAGTTTATTTCAAAAGCATAACCAAGAGAATCAGATGTAGTAAAAACTGATTTCGTAACTGAAAACGAGGACACTAACTAATAAAAAGATATGAGACTGAATGTTGAAGCACTATAGATCTAAAAGAGCTTCATTTGAAATTGCATTCCATGAAATAAGATTTTTATCTCCAAAATTTGTTTCTTGTTATTCCTATCAAGGCGATAGCCAACTACAACAAAATGGAACATTTATGAGGGCATACATGATAGGTTTTTATAAGTAAAGTACAAAGCAACCTTTTGATGGTGTAATTAGGACAATCAGAGTAACAAACGTTTTCACGTCTAAACCGTAAATGATTTTTACTACGTAATCGAATCGAAAATTTTTCGAACATAACATGCTCTTAATTTCAGCTCTGTATCATGTATCATAGGATAATATCATCATTTTATAAAGTATATCTTTGATTCTGATTGCTTCCATTAAGGTACAAGATTGATTAACGTGTATGTGCATTTAATATATCAAATTAAATTCAAAAATCCTTAGTCAAAGCCCCATTGGGAATCCAATCAATTATAAATAAAAGACAAATATAATTTAGTTCATATCCATCTACTTTCTAAAACCTAACCTCGATGTTTTCCTTGCGTTTCACGTTACGAGAGCGCAAATGCGGCTTCATTGTAAAAACGAAATTTATTTCCACGCATTTTCGAACCAGCTGAATGGAACATCGGGGTATGGGGTTGTAAGAGTTCCTTATAAAATGAGTTCCACGCAGTTTACGTCTAGCACCACCAGATTTATTCCAGCGAAGCCGTTTTCATCCCCGCGTTTTACATCTACAGAGCAGATGATGTGATATTTTCTCCAAATATATCGCATCCGAAGCCTCTCTTTTGCTGGAACTCCCCTACATTTAATCTCAAGCTCGTAAAAGCAGATATTACCCAGAGATAACCGCGCGCGATCCATCAGATGACGCCGAGATGAACTGAAGTTTCCAAGATTCAAAAGGTGTAATCCAGCTTTCGTGGGGCGCGTTACTATGAAATCCCTTGTTCGGTCCCTCCGTATGACCTGCATTGAATGTTTGAAAGGTTGATGTCGAGCCGAGGAAAAGTCAAGCGTGAATCCGTCCTTAAGCTATTAACCCATTGCGGTGAATTGAATAATATAGAGGTTTTATGGGTAATAGAAATGTTCTACAATATCCGACAACTCTCTTTCTTTTTGAGGAATTTCATGAAGAATTGTATAAATACATACTGAATATACATACAATACACAATGAATACCTCAATTGAGAGATACTAAATTATTTATTTTGGGCGCGGCGATCATGATGAGAAGTTGAAATTAGGAAAGAAAAAGATGAATGCGGCTAAATACTCATTTCTTAAAAGGGGAGTAAGGGAATGGAACATGTTACCTAAAGAAGCCTTACAGCCCTTACCTAAATCGATTACAGATTTTAAACTTAGATGCTTTAAGATATTATAAAAACGTACTCTATGAAAGGGGATTTGGATGTGTTGTTTAAGATATTGTTAAATCTATTATATGTTTGTTGTTAAAAGCGTGACCTTATCCTGTTCGTCAATACACCGATGTTATTTAAGAATTTTAAATGTAATAATTTAATTGTGAAAGGGTTTGTCAATTAACAACGTTTTTGGCTACCACCTGACTTTTGTCAAACTGTAGCAATAATAATTATAATAATAAATATTATCATTTTGATAGATTTCTGTCACCGAGGGTAGAAATCCTTATAAATTCTACTGTAATAAATGCCTTACTTTAATGTCAGAAGCAAATACATTGAACGAAGACATACGCAATACAAAAAAATGCTAGCATATCAAATGTAATAGTTCTTAACCATCTTGGATAATAACATGATACATCACCTTTAAGTTATTTAAAACCGGCTCTTGCTCGCGGTATAGCATTGAACAAGTTCAACAAACAAAAATTAATTAATCGAATTAATTCAGATAATTTTCTCATTTTTCAACTTTATCTCGTTTTCTGCCTAAGAGTGGATACAATACATTCTCTTTTTCCGACACAATATTTCCAAGATTTAAATTAGGGCGTACACATTCAGATTTAACATAGCAAACTCCAAGAAATTAAAAACAAACCAATTCAATTTTCATCTAATTTTTCCTTTCAATGTCCACTCCAAACAAATTCTAACGAGAGGAGAACAGTACCGAAAAATATTTTTTATGGGATAAATCTGACATCATGATAAAAATGCAAAACTGTATCCTGGATTTCAAACAGATAAAGTCACACTAATTTCCTTCGATACGCGATGCGTGTTAAATATAAAGGAGCTCTTATCACTGCCGATATAATAACAGTTCATTGTGAGTTCCTTTACGTTTTAATTATCATTTGTAATGATACACCAAAGTATACTATGGCAATTCACAATATTCTATTGTAAACAATTAACAATATGGGAGGAAAACGGTCCGATTTCATCATATCCATTTTTAATCGTAGTGATACATCATAATAATACATTCTCTCGTACGCAATAGAAGAGTATTTATCAATTCTTATTTATTTTCCCTACTGATCATATTGTTGATTTATAGAAGTTTTCTGTTTAATTGTAAGAAAGGTCTCCAATGTTTATTAGCAAACATAGGATTATGATAAATGAAGAAAAATTAATTGTATTCCCGCAGCCATTTTCTGTTCTTGTAAACCTGACTGCCCAATGCACATATAAGCACTAATAACAGGTTAATTAGGAAAATTATATCATAAAATGATAAAGTAAAAGCTATTCTGCGAGTTTTTCATAGAATGTAATTTCTAAGAAAACCTGTAGATATTTTTTACAAAGAAAGTTACACAATAATATAATACCTAAGTGGATAAATTGAGTATAGTTGTCATAAGTAAAGGTTTCTTTAATTATGGCTTACTATTTTCTGATATTAGTCATTGAAAGACGTTGAAATAAAATATTTTGGTACCACGTATTCAGAAATAAAATCGTCCCAATTCTTTCCTCCTTTCACATTGAATACCATTGCGAATGACGAAGACAACTTGGAGATCTTTGTCTGGCCTCCCATCATGCGAACACGTGGGGGATGATTAATATCTAGAGCTACACCTACGACTCTGCTGTATGAGGAAAACCATGGAGGTTTTCGATCCAGGAAAAAGTGATATCATATTGGTACGTCATTTCCTTTGAGGCAGATGAGGATTTCGGATCTTTACTTCCATGTGGATTTCCTTCATTCGAGCAAGATTTGCGACTTTTTTAATTTCCAAAAGGGTCTTCTGTTACACTCGAACAGGAAATGGATGATATCAAGGGAATTCTGAGAAATTTTAATCATCGTCGCAGACAACGGTTACCAGAGACTTGAAATGAAACTTATTTTCGGACTTGCCAACTACGAATAGAGCTTCTATGAGGTCAATCGATAAACAGGGCTGAATTATGCTAATACAGATCATAATTATCTATCCTTTCCTAATTTGGAGATAAAATCAAGGACATAAATCAGTTATGATTGAGCTATTACTCACAGCAGTCCAGAGGAGTTTTCATAAAAACTTCGAGGGATAAGCATTATATTATTATATTATAATTATAAAAATATATTATAATTATTGCAGGAAAACTTCAACGAAGAATTGTGTGTGGAAAACCTGCGCAAACCTACTATAAGTACTACAAACTAAATTACGTAACAGAAAGCTGTATATAATATTGAAATATCAAATGCAGCACTATCACAAAATTAGAAAATAAATAAAATCAATAACAGGAAAAAATTGCTACAATTCAGGATGAGAAAATAATAAATATCACAATAGACATAAAATTAAAACAAGGAAAAGGATTAAGGTATATTTGTACGTAAGGGCGTTTTCCCATTAAAAATCCCAAGGACGTGCAAGGATGTAATAAAGTTCCCAAAACAGCTAAAGAAAATGTTTTGGCAGGATAGCATAGCTAATTAAAGCAGCCTCTCAGTTAGAGAAAGATCCCTAGATGGACTACCGGTCCCAAAAGACATTTTTAAAGTCCGTTTTTACTTGAGATAAAATAAAGATTTCCACAAATAAGTAAAAATCGATTAGGAAATTAAAGTTCGAAAATATAAGGGCTACATATGACAAATCAATAAATAAAAAGGGATATTTTAGGATGGAAAGGACCTGAAAATATAAGTCATCACTTTCTGCGAGGGTGAAAAATATTGATGAAAGCAGGGTGAACATGGAGCAAGGGGAAGAAACAGAGGGGAGGGAGAGGGCGTTACATGGGAACCAGCAGGTGAGGAGAGCGAAGTGGTGGGCGTGAAGACATTTCTTATTCCAATCACGCCCTTTTCTTCTACTCTTTGCACGTCACCCTAAGGAGCGCCCCTCTTGGACACATTCCTCCTCTGACGTAAGCTGCCCCATTTCCAGAAAGTGCCGAGCCAACTGTCTCGCAGCCAACACCCAGGAACTACTTTTTACTGCCGTAGAAACAAGTGGTTCATTAACTACTGGTCCCTCAAACTATCGAACTCCTCCTTATATATCGGTTCATCGAATATTGATATTCTTTCTGTGGATTATTATAGAAATGTAACCAATTTCTGCGAATAAACAAGTTCTTTTCCGACTTCAAAATTTTCTTCTAAGACAAAGAGAAATTAAATTCCTTCTTGAGTGAAGTAAAATATCTATTTCAAGTATTCAGGATAATAACAAGCTGTAAGATTAGAGGTTTAAAATCTCCAATAGCCGTTTTTGTCGGCGTTCCTCTTCTCAATCCCCGATGTATTTTTATAGATTATATAGTTTATATAGATATAAAATATGTCTTTGTCTTGAGTGGTCCCATTAGCCAACAATTTGGCAAATAAATACGTGATAATTATTAAATTCAGTGTAGTTAACTTAAAAAAGTTAACTGGCGTTTTAAATGGCATTTATCAAGAGTTGTTTACTTAAAGATGGCTCTATCTCTAAATAAATGGTATCACCTGTATCTCCGTTCATTGGAAATTGGGACGTTATCGTCATACTTATTTTTAGTTTGCATTGATATTACTAGAAGTGAAATAAATTAATTATAATCATTATGACTTGCCATGACTGGCTACTTTTTTTACAAGAATAAGACCATTCTGATAGCATTTTAACTCTCTTAAACTATCTATCCGAGCATATAATATACAATGTCAGCCCTTAATAAGTCCTACGCACAAGTTTAATTAGATCTTCATTCTGAACATTCAATGTAGTTCAAGCAATCTCTGCAAACCTAGATGGTGCCTCAATATCAAGGTAATAAACGATACTACTTCCTCCATGAAATTTCACCTTCCCTTATAGTCACCTAATTATTAATCATTATTAACATAATCAATTGATCATTCTCATGTTAACGTGTATGATAATCAGTAATAATGTACTTCGTTCCGAAAATACCACAAAGATTATTATAAAGTAATACGTCAAAAGAACAATCCATTTCGTTCAGTATAGGAAAGATAACAAGTTTTAGCACGTCTTGATTCCGTAAGAGGCATTTTGTACCGGAATTATTTTAAAGAAATATAACAATCTAAATAGTAATCATAATTTACTAATTTATCTTTAGGTCATGCTTCGTTATATATTGTTTTCTTTGCAATTTCAAATGACTAGGAAGAACTTAATTCAATATACGATGATTTGATAAAAACACAATAAAAATTATAAATTCCACCAAACATCGCTTTTTAAGTTTGATTTCAAAGTAATTCAATTTTAACAACGAGCCCTTTTACGGTGCATTAATGAATTTTTCGTTGATATTAACTACCTATGAAATGAAAAATAATTCATAGATTACTTTCCTGTAATGCGTGGGGGCAAAAAAATGTGGACTAAGTGGTAAAAACTGAGTTAGCTTCCGTAATACAATACACCCTAAAATTACTTGCTAGGGAAAGCCTTACATTTCCTACTCAAAAACACACTTGGTGGTCATAATTTTGTCCTAAAATTAAGCTAAACTTAATTGAAGCCAATGAATGATGCCATTGACTTCTACCTCAAATTTCATATTCATTCCTAATAATTATAAGATTTTTTGGGGAGATAAAGAAGGTATTTAATAATATAAATTCCACGCCTATTTATAACTATTACAAGGCGAGAAATTTTTTAATGTATTCTTAAAAATGGAAAAATATGAAAAGTGAATTTGATATATATTGTCATATTTTTATTGCTTGTATTCTAGAAATAATTAAATGGTTATCTTGAGAGTCTCCTGTGTTACCTTAATGATGCTGCTTGTTTGGCAGTAAAATGTACATCAGTGGATCTCATTTTTGATGGTGCTTGGAGATTCTCGTGACTCATTCCTCAATTAAATAGTTATTCAATAGTCATTCTAAAGGTAGTATTTTTCTGGGGATAAATATTCCAGAACCTATTTTAATGCAAAATCAACTGGTACACAGCATTATGACTTAATATAATATTATAACTTATTGTTAGTCTATAATTTTTGTATTGTGTTGTGACCAAAGTTACCGCTCTTAGGCCAGATCCCTACCTCTAACATTTTGTTAAAGCCAGCAAAAATGTTTTTGAAATTAGCCAGAGGCGAAAGATTAACAAGCAGGAAATTCATCGATGAGGAATTTTCGCGTACAGCATCCTCCGCTTACTTCAAGTGAATGGGCTATTTTATAAGCTTTTAGAGATAACTGTTTCCATAAATATTCTTTCTAAATAACTAAACTAAAGGTTTCCATACACCCAATAAATCTCAATCCCGAATAAAAATGTTCGTTTTTACCTCTTCACAGCCAGTAAAATTAGAATTCTCTAGTAATTAATGGTTGATATTTAGACTGCAAAATAAAACGTCTGAGAGTTAAAAATGTATATTATTTTAAGGGGAGCCGCGGTTGACCCTCTTAGATGCAACTCACGATAATTATTGATAATTTCCATTACTGCTTATAAATAAAGGAGTAAAAGAATTGAAGAGGCGCTCAAACCCTAACCGAAAACCAGAAAGGAGTTTCGATGTATATATTTAAGTTTGTAGCAATTAATGTGAAGGTTTGTAAATATTTAAGTGCTATGATGGATAATTTGATAAAATGATACGTGGTCTAGCAAAGAAACGACCTCAACTATGTAATAACTGTGGTATATGTGCATTAGAGAAGGTATCAGAGAATGTTGTATAAATTAGGCTATTTGTTATGTTTGTGAGTGTTTTTGTATTGTAAGTGTTACATTAAATGGCTGCGGTTACCACTTGGCAAAAGTCTAACTGCAGAAAATAATGATAATAGTAATGTTGGCTCCCGGATAGCCAAGCGAGCAGCGGTGAAAAGGGTCCTGGGTTTGATTCCCGGTAGGAGCCTACGTGAGAATTTATCTAAGCTGTCGAAGAACTTTTAACAATACTACTACAACTTCTAGTTGTGAACTAAATTCTTTCAGGATTGGCTGACTTTCTGAGATTCGTGATTTTGTACTTCTGTCCATGAAGTTATGAGCCATAGAGATGTATTTTTTTCACGGGGTGGGATGATGTTTGTAAATTTTGGATTGTGTATATATGTATGTGCATATGTTTTTGGAGGACGGGAGGTTTTTGGAGGGGATTCCCTCCCGTCCTTGAGCGAATAACGGACAGATTGTATTGTTATATGCCCCTCAACCGTTGACGCCTGGTATTAATACCAATTTGCAGCGTTTAAATAAATAAATAAATATGTGTGTGTGTGTGTCTTCATATCTGTCAGATAGTGTGTTTTCCTCTCAATTAACACCGCATAGTTAGAATATTACTATTTATATTTTACTTTATCATGTAGGACTGTATGTATTCATATTTGTATAATATATAATGTATAACCACTGCCACCAGGTTTTAAATCTACTTGTAGTGTTATTGAAATAATAATAACAACCTAATTACTCCTGAAGATGAATGCATCGAATTCTAAATACGTATTGGGTGCTCTTAAAAAGTGAGGTGTCCTTCTTGTTTTCTCGGAATACCGATCATTGAGACGAGGAACGCCAACAAAGGCGGCATTTATACCTCTAATCTAACTATAGTGCGTTCCACATTAAGTTGAAAGTAGAACATTGTTGCCACGCGTATTCTTCGTCGACCCCCCACTCCCTAACCTCTGGTTTAGCGCGCCGAATTTCAATTGGTTACCGTATGATTTTTAAAATACGGATATTTGGAAGCTCCTAGAGTTACTTAGTTTTTTATTGATTTTTTAGTTTGAAATATATTAGAATGCTATCAAGACAAAGCATTACTTTCTGGAGTGAAAAGCAATATGAAGCAAAATTGGCGTTCTCTCGTTCTGGACGTAATTTACTCGGTTAACATCAGAATAAAAATAAAATTAAAACTAACGTCCTGTAATAGAGTAATATGTCAAAGAAAGGTGTGTTTCTTACCTTTTTCATGAAACCCGATGTACTTGGCTGTGGCGCATCTTACGATGATGTTGCTGACCGCGACGATGATGACGATGTAAGACGAATAATTAATTCATCTACGTCGTCTTGCAATTTGTCTGCGTGCCACATTTCCTCTTCCACTTTCATCACATGTTCTACATGGTTTAGCCAATTTTGAGCTGAGACCGTGATCTGCGCCCAAACTCTTTCATTAGGGTTCAACTCGCAATGATAAAGCGGGAGTCTAAGTGCAATGCATCCCTTCGACTTCGCAAGTTCATCTACTTTCAACTTTTCGAAATCTTTCCGAACTTGATTGACTGAAAATAATAAATCTCTTTTAAACTGTCAGCGTCAAAGTTTACATTTTTACTCTCCAGCAACTCTTTTATATTATCTTTTTTCCAGCTGACAGTCGGTAAATATTCTAATCTCCTAGAATAATTCGATGCATTGTCCAAAAAAATTACTGAGCCAGTAGGAATGTTTGCGAGATGGCAGTTTTCGAACCAGTTTTCATAACAATCCCCGTCAACTTCGTCATGCTCGCCCATAGTATTTTTCTTGCAAAAAAAGAATTTTAAGGCGTCCTCGATGAAACCATTTTCCGTACCAGGGTGTATGATGGCAAAACAACCTCCTCGAGATGTGTGGGCCTTTAGACGTGTGCTCAATCCAGAGAGAAAAGCGTCGCGTGGCGTTATAATTTGTTTATCACGCCAAGCCTTATTCACGGTTTCACCAATATTTACCCAAGTCTCGTCAGTATAAACAATTGTTCTTGGCTCCCATCTCAAGATTATGAGATCCTTTCGATACTTTGAAGAACGATTCCCTTCTACAATACGCTCATCGTAGCCAGCATAATGGGTAAGACAGCTGAAATTTGGCGCGCGGGAAAAACATCAAATTAAAAAATTCATAACTCCCTTTAGAAATAAGACAAAGTATTCCGTCCTTCACCAAAAACTACCTTATACATTTCTTTAAATTTCATACGCATCATGTACTGGGGTATCTCTTACGGTACGAGACTTCGCCTTTGATCGCTTTTTGGAATGCATAATTCGAAATTTTTGGATCAAACTGTATTTTCATGTTATAATAGTATTCAAATTATGAATATCGTAATTTTATGTTAATCATTATGTAAAGTTAACTCTGGAATACTTTCGGTGTAAATGTGTTGCAAATTAAAGCAGCACCATGTTTAAAACAGCGTTATTAATATAATGTAGGAAAATAGCGTTTCCAGGTAGAAATGTAATAAAATATTTTTTATAAATGTTATTTTAACTTAACTAATATGAAAAAACCATTTTCACCAAGTATTCATCCTTTATATTTACACCATAAATGATTATATTATCTACCGATTTGTACATTTTTGTAAATGGCAACATGGCTCATCCTTCTTACGGGAGAAATACATGGGGAGTGAAAGCCGTAAGCTTTCCCATACGATCAACTTAACTTGGAACGATCTATAGTAATTCGTTACAGAAGAGCAAGTTTGAAATGAACGTTTTTATCCTGAAGGATAGGCAACTCACGATCCGATTATTATTGCTGGTTGCGTGTGCTGAAGGATGTGAAAGACAGAAATGGTCCCCAAATTCGCAGAAACGTTTGATTGTCTTCCTACATCCACCCAAATCTACCATGAGCTCTTCATCTCTTAAACGCTGAGTAATTGCTCCGAATGACACGGGAGATTCAGGTTCCATTAGGCTTTAAAATAAAATGATTGGGAGGTCCTAAAGGAGGAGGAGATTGGAGGATTCCGTTAGAGCAATTCCATTAGATGAGTCGGGAAAGTTTTGGAGAGCTCGTTCATTTAGCTGCTTGCGAAACCGAAAAAAAGTGGACCCTCTAAGCTGGAACCAACGCAGGAAGGGAGCTGCAACAGTTCTTTACCAACGGATACGGCTGGTTTACTCTGCATTTGCTTCCGTGCGATCGGTCTTGTTTGCGCTCGTTAACAGTCGCGCTAATTCAAGTTCATGTACGGTTTACGATGGAACATTGGCCCGCACATCAGACTCTTAGGATGATTCTAGTCTAAGAGTTTGACTAGCTAGCATTCGCATCCCTTCCTGTGGGAGCCAATCTGCTTGAAAGCAAAGTGGATTTACGAACTTTGTTTTAACTTCATTACAGCATTGTATTTTAATTATTATAGAATAATATATAGTACACAGTCTATTTATATACATATACGAGTAAAATGTTGCTTGCATACTGCAAGCAGATCGATAACACTATTTTCATGTCGGCATCATATCAGGACGGCCATCAAAAGAACAAAATGGATTGAAATTTTTCTTAAAATTCGCTGAAATTCCATCGTCGGGCATCGAACCCGGGTCTTTACTGTGAACTTACTATGCAGCACAATAGAACATCACCATCTCTAACTATGTGTGAAAATTCAAGTAGAAATATGGGTACAACTGCCTCAAAAGACGTTCTAATTTTCACGAATGTAAATGGCTCTCTGGATTCGAACCAAGGACGATCTTGGAAATCTAAAAGATGTTTCTGAAATTTATTTATGATCTCTATTTATATGCCGAATTTCAAGTATCTATATTATTGGGAAAGGTTTCAAAATAATTCCTAAATATCGGATCAACTTCTGATTGCAGAGACGCCTGGTGTCGAACCCAGGATATATTGTTTACTTGAATGCAAAGTTTAATTTGTAAGGACAGGTTCCTCTATCATGCAGAGTTTGAAGTCGATAGCATGCCGGGAAGTACCTTAATTTTGTTTCCGTTCTCTCCGTAAGAAATGCATTGAGAAGTGAAAATGGTCCTTTTGGATCGAACCAAGGACCATCAGCGAACATGTAAAATTTGATTATGAAATATATTTGTGATATCTATCCACGTGCTGAGTTTCATGTATCCATGTTATCGGGAAAGGATCCAAAAAAAAACTTCAATATCGCCGCAATGCATTTTAAACGGCCGATTTTTGCCCCGACCTAGCATCGAACCAAAGATAATATTCGTAGATGTCTTTATGGTTTCCTTTAGATATGCACGGCATCTAGCGGTCCCTTGAATTTCAAATCTCTCCTTTTCCGGAAAGTGCCTCAAAAAAATTTTCGAAAATCCCCTCCATGTATTCTTATGGACAAAATCGCGACTTCGGGGCCTTCTGGAATCGAACCCATGACACCGAAGTTCAATGTCAGATTTTTTCTGGAGGTTACACGTCATGGCCATAACGTGGTAAAAATTTGAAGTAGGTGGCACTTGTGGAACATGGTTAGACTTTTGATCCCCTATATATATACTTATATATATATATAACTTATAGGTATATCCGGAGAAGCGTCTATATATAATAGATATATATATATATATAATCTGATATTTGTAGTAATTATAGCATAAATAAGCACATTGAAATTACAATTACATTTGAAATTAAAGGAAATGTAAATAAAACGACCTTATCGCAAAATGAAATACAGAATTAATTTTCCACCGGTATTTATCGCTATGTGCCTGAACATAAGCCATATATTTCCTTCAATTACGCTTGATATCCAATTAATCTGTTAATTAGTTGATTTATGATGTGCGCTAGAAATTTTGTCATTTTTTTAGTGAACTTTTTGCATAATTCCATTTTTAATGGCTGAGAGTGAATTTTTGCCACTTCAAATGTCCTAAATTAATTTTTTTGATTGAAAACTCCAAGCTTACATTTTATTTAGAGACAAAAGGTAAAACTATGAAACGAAACTCCACTTACAAGCTATGTATTCTTTATCAACCCTCAGTCAACCCCTTGAAATGTTTGTTCCTATTACCTCACTCAAATCTTAAATTACTCCACTTCCCGTTTTCTCAATAATAAGCTTCTGTAAATTATTTGTTCTAATTTGATACTCAAATCTTTTCCATGCGTGTGTTCTTTTTACAGTTTTACTGACCTTGATATTCCTTTAAAATGTCAGTATTTATACGACCCAATGTTAAAATGCGAAAAATAATACGATTTGTATAAAATAAACAAATAAAATATCAACTGACTTGATATGCACTTTCATAGCGACAAGATACGAAGAGGATGTACTAATATATCACTGTAGTTTGTAAAAGAAATTCTCTAAAGAACTAGAGTATTAGCATTATATTATTCTTATGCAATTTACGATGAACGATTTTATGAATTTCGCCATTTTTCTCCCGAATATTTTGTGCCTCTCATTTCCGTAGTCACTGTCCGTTTTCTTATCCATAGTCGTTTGCCCTTTCCCGCATTACGAGGCATTCCTCATTTTTACTGGTGCGATTGAGCTTTTACGAGCTCAAGTTTTCTGGATTCAAGCCTCGACCAGAAAGCTGGACTGAACGACCCGGCAAGAAGCTCTGATAAAATGAAGAGCAAGACTTTGGGAAGAAAAGTGCAAAGTATTCCGGTTTAAATGCGTTTGGAAAGGAAAACATTACCGCCAGAGCATTTCTTCCTTCGAGGAATTATTTTTTTGGAATCGCTTATTTACGATAAAAGCTGGAGTTGGCATCTTTTTTCAGGAAGACGTAAAGACAATCCGAGAAGAATCATAAATGCCCCGGTAAAGAGACGTTTGTACGTAAATAGTTCATTTTTCCCTTTTGAGCTATAAATTTTTCCCGTCCATATAGAACAATATAGAAAGGCTAAGTTTTCCTTCGAGATGAAATCATTCTAAAGAACTTCCAATAAATATTTAAGTTTTTTCATCCTCTATACGTTCAAATAAATGTTGAAGCCCTTATCATTACCACTTTGTATCTCTTGTAAGAATAATTTATTTCCTGGCAATAAGAATACCGAGCATAAGTTCTCCAAAATATCTCAGAAATTTAGAAATTATACACTGACTTCTTGGAGATACTACACAATAGAAATGTTTAACTTTAATCTTTTGAAAATGTATCTCTGCGAGCAAAAGAAGCAAGTATGGCGAGCGATTTTGAAAGGCATCCTTTTGAATTAGAGTACAATTGTAAATGCTAGAGAATATAACGTATATGAAAACATTCTTTCCTAACTGAGAGGACAGACTAATGAAACAAATTACTATAGGGACTCTGTAACTTTTCCTCAATCTTACGGTCTTTACAAATATAATGACAGTAAAATAAAACTAAAAACGGATTATAATTAGATTTAATGTAACGTGAAAGATGTATCTACATTACTTAACAGCTTATCAGCTTATTGTGTGTTGAAAGGAGAGATAGGAGTGCAACTTACGGGTTAAGTGAAACCTTCGGGAAATTTTACTCCCTTGTAGGATAATAAAACGCAGAAAACTCTTTATTTTCCTGCTGATTTTGATCCTGAAGATTTTGTACTTGTATTTGCAATTTATCTTTCTGTGATTTTGATTTCTTATGATGTACATTTTCCAGCAGAACCAGAATCCAAATTGCAATTTCTTGATAAATAATAGTAAATATGACTCCGTTCAACACTTTGCCAACTTCCATATTGAGTCACAGATCATTATTACCTAATATATCATTACAACTTATCGCTAGCTAATGATTTTAGTCTTCCATAGAGCTGTTTCCAAAATTACCTTTAGATGCCGAACAATATTCAGTTTTTATAGACAGCCAATATGTTTTTAGCATTGGTCAAAGGCGATAGATTAACAAGCAAGAAATTCATCGATTAGTACGTTTCACGTTCAGCTTTCCTCCACTTAATTAAAGTGAAAAGGCTATTTCATATGGTTTAAGGAATACTATTCCCATATTAATTCATAAAATAAATATTAAATAACTTAAATGTGACCATCCTTCCATCCTATAGATTTCACTCCCTCCTAGTGGAATAAAAGTGACAATTTTTCTACTTCGCTACTTCTTTAGGGTACATTTAGATCCTACTGGTAGTTATTAGTTAATATTGATATAAGTCACAAACTCAGAATATCAAAGAAAACATTGCGAAGATTTCCTTTTAGCTATCAAAATGGAAAATTCTTAAAGACATCAACAGAAAAAAGTTGTGAAGAAAATAATGTGGGAAAAATTTGAGCAACGAATGTTGTTTCCCAAACACCTTACGATACTTACACTGGACTAAATAAGACCTACCGCAAAGCAATAGAAAAATTTTTAGCTCACTGATTAGCTTATTGTTTGGTTAAGGAGATACAAAAGTGCAATTGAAGGGTTGAGAGACATGGTGCATTTGGGACCAGCAATGGTTAATACTGATAACAGCCAAAAGCTAAAAATATAAAATAGAATATGGCGATTTTAAAGTAAATGTTACAATATTGAAAAAAAATACAAACAATGTGAAATAGATATAAAGATGGGATATAGAAATGCCATAGGTAAAACCTGTTTAGGGGTTAATTTAATTGAACATAGAGTGGGTGTCTAGCGCAGATACAATATTTAACTTACAAAAACATAAAAATGGAAGTGGTTTAACATGAAAAAGAAACTGTGCGTTCTCTAGACTTGTTTTTTTTTAACTAATACCTGTAATTTTTGCAAATTACAAAATACCTGTATACAGCAATAATAAAAAACAATGTTATTATTTCTGTCAAGTAGTACTGTAACTACCAAAATTTTATTTAAAAAACCGATCAATATTTTCTACATTTTGTTATTGACACGTAAAAGTCATAAGGACACCGACAAAAAAACATTGAGAGGAAAAAAGTGTTCCATAAACACCCGACGATACTAACACCGGCCTAAATCAGACCCACCGCAAACTCCATCCGGAACCGTGGAAAAAATATCCGAATGAATTCCGAAGGAAATCCAGCAATGATCCTCGTATCCGACATAATCGAGATCGTTGGACCGAAAGGAATACGAGGTAATATATAGCGAGTCAATTGCGGTTAAAGGGAGAATCGATTACGAAGAAAATTGAGGAGAAAGAGAGATAGGAAAGGAGCAATCGATCAATCGTTTTTAAACGGGAGGGTCGAGCGAAAGAGAAAGGTGGCTGAGGAACGGATGGAAGGGATAGGAAAATTTTGGAGACACATGCTCTGGGGAAGGGGCGAGTTTTAAAACCCCTTCCGCCGAGAGAAATAGTCCGCTGTGAGAGGAATGGCAAACAGGGAGATAAAGCCATGTCGAAAATTCATAAATCCCTCAAGCTGTACTCGATCCTCCGAAAACGCCTTCCATTTTAGAGGAGAAGGGTTCGAGGGACTCTGGAAGGGGTTCAAAGAAATAGCGATGGTGGGGGAAATACAAGCTACAGAGATAAAAATGGAAATAAAGAAAAGGTTAAATTCTTACAGTCTGAATAACGTTGGCAATTGTAGGAAAAAGATCAAATAAGAAAATAAATGGGATGGCAAATACTACAACAGAGAAGGTGTTCTGTCTGTAATGAAGCTAAGAAAGATGAGGAGTGAGGTAGTTGCTCTTACATTTTTACTTTAAAAAATACTGCTAGTGGAACATTTCCACGTAAGTTAAGAGGAATGATTCCGTGAGTTATCCTTTTCTTAGCATTCCATTAGGAGAAACCATAATCAAATCCAATTTTAGCATCGCCCATAACTCAGTAGCTTTGATGTAATTGTAGCATGAACAATACTGCCAGAAAAGTAGATGAAAGATACATTTATCTCCATCCAGCACCAAAAGAAAAGCTAAATATTTCATGCGTCAAGATAAGATAGCAGAAACAATAACCTCGTCACCATTTTCAATTAAATATAAAATTCGAATGTAATTTATCGGATTCATTTTCTGCGGAGGATACGTGAATGAAAATAGTGTGCTATGGGTGTAAAAGATCTACTTAAGCGCAGTGTGATTAACGTATTAGTTTAATGACCGAAAAAATGCAACTATTTAGTATAATTCATACCGCAGCGTTAATAATATCACAACCATAAAAAAAAATTACGAAGTATAAAGTATATATCTTCCTTCCTCCTGCATCAAGAGAACTTGTAAATTGTGGCAATACATTCCTTTCATAAGGATGCTATTGCAAGTTGAGCAAAGGTGGTAGATGATGAGATGAAAAATTATTTCTTATTTTATCCTAAGTTTGCTTCAAAAGCAAATAAAAAGTCACTAAATCCAGAAAAATGTGTTGCAAATAATTTAAAACGTTAAATTTTGTGGAGGAGAATGTAACTACGTGTAAGATAGAGTGCGAGATATCTCTGAGACAGGCAATAAGATACTAAGAGAAACAAAATGACGCTTAACCTAGCGACAATATCGCTAAATTGTAATCGATAGGTGTATGAATGGAATGTGATATCACTCACATTCTAATTTAACACAGTTAATTTTTCTTGAAATTGATATGAAGTTTAAAAAATAAGAGCCGCTAAATGAAAGCTCTGAAGCAAAAGGAGCATTCGAAGTCAAAAAAAGGAAAGTATGAACAGGAAGGTATTTAAATATACCCTTACTTAAAGAATCCGTAAGTTGACTTGCCCCGCGATCGTATTGCATGCATCTAAATACAATGCCAGTCTCGGAAATAACATTTTCGAAACCTTTCAAGGGAGGTATAGAAAAACATTATTACTTTTTATTATTTTTCTACCGTCGTGGAATTCCGCAGAGAATCTCGTAAGTTGTTTGATCTTATTTTTGCTGGAGGGCAAATTAATACCAGTGAGAGCCTTTTCCCATCCTGAATGCGATTATAACGTAATTAAGCAATATAATTATGAACCATTATCACTAATAGTACTATGATACTATGCATTTAATCTTACACTCTGAAATAAATGGCCCTTGTTCTATAAACGCAACAAAATGAGAAATTGCATGTCCATTAATCTGGAATCCACAGAAATCCTAAGGGTTAGATTTTACGCGAAGCCGTTTAATTAATCTGAAAGAAGTTTCGAAATGCAACAACGCTTACAATACCAATCAGTAATACTCTTGGGAAGGAGGAAAAATACTTCCTCCTTCCTTCCAAAGCCCGACTAAAATTATGTATTAGGTGCGCAACTAAGTTCTCGCTGTTTTTTCGATAAAAATGTAACTTTATTATAAAAAAACTCTTATATCTGAATCATTCAAAGTATTGCCCATCGCTAGACACAACTTTTTCCCATCTTTCTGGCAGAGCTCGAATACCTTGACGCCAGAAGTGTTCGTCTTTTGAGGCTATCCACGAATCAAGCCATTTTCTGATGTCTTCATATGAGTTGAACTGCTGATCAGCCAGGCCATGTGCCATCGAACGGAACAAGTAAAAATCGGACGGCGCAATATCTGGGGAATATGGCGGGTGGGGTAGGACTTGCCATTTGAGCGTGCCCAAGTAGGTTTTAACAGGCTTGGCAACGTGAGGCCGAGCGTTGTCAAACAGTAAAATCACTTTTTCGTGCCTCTGCTCGTACTGTGGCCGTTTTTCGCGCAGTGCTCGGCTCAATCGCATCAATTGAGTTCGATACCGTTCCCCAGTGATGGTTTCGCTCGGTTTCAACAGCCGACGACGTAGAAGCATGACCGGGTAGTCCCCAAGATATTCTCCTCTTTGGATTGCAGTAATGTATCCATTTTTCATCACCTGTCACGATGCGATGAAGAAAACCCTTTTTTCTTGCCGCTGGAGCAGTTGTTGACAGGCGAAAAAACGACGCTCAACGTCTCTTGGCTTCAACTCATAAGGAACCCAAGTTCCTTGCTTCTGAATCATCCCCAACGCATGCAATCGCTTGGAAACGGCTTGACGGGTAACTCCTAATTCTGAAGCAAGCTCTTCTTGAGTTTGGTACGAATCCTCTTCGAGCAAGGCCTCCAATTTAGCGTCTTCGAAGGTTTTGGGCCTTCCTTCACGAGGACGGTCGTCAACATCAAAATCACCGTCTTTGAAGCGACGAAACCAATCACGGCATGTTGTTTCGCTAAGAGCAGCATTTCCGTACACTTTTTGGAGCTCTCGATGCGCTTGAGCTGCCGTTTTTTTGGAATGGAAGAAGAAAATCAACACTTCCCGCAAATGACGATTGTTTGGCACAAAATTAGACATTTTTACTTAACTAGAAGTATATAATGCGAAAACGAAATCACTCATGTGTCGCAGCAGTTTGTTTACCATATGTCTAAGCTTGGTCCGTGACGTTTTGGATATGTCAAAATCGACCAACTCTTACTGCTAGAGCCATCTACTGACAAACAGCGAGAACTTAGTTGCGCACCTAATATTTTATATGCAACATTGCTTCAGAGTTTCGAAAGAGGGGGACTAGCCTAGATTAAATGCGTCGTTATAATGAAGTTTTATCCGTGGAAAACATGAATGCCGAAGAAAGAGGATTGCAGAGGTTTAAAAATAGCGACATGCCTAAGCTGGAAAGAGTTCAATCAGTGTAATTACGAATTTATAAAACTAAAAGGAGAGAAAGAGATTTATAAAAAACTTTCTCTTCATCTTTATACAATGGTGAGATTGCGAGAAGTATCTTCATCCATCTAACCCAACGTGACCATTAATAAGAGAAGATTAAAATAATAATTTAAGCAGAGATAAGAGGAGAAAAACAAGAAAAATTGCGGATGTAAAGATCTAACTGAAGTGCAAGAAGATGTATCCACAGCAGAAAAATCATTGGCTAAGAGTGGAAGTATGAAAATTTGCTCAAAAATCACTGTAGTGAAAATATATAAAAAATAAATTAACCCCTCCGAATTTCATAGAAATAAAATACATAATTAAATATATTTACATAACTGCATGTGGTTCATTGAGAAGTGAAGTGGGATTAAGTAGCAAAAGAAAGGTTGCAAAATAAGAGAAAATAGGTAAAGAGAGGTAGTGTAAGTTCAGACGGATAATTTGTTCAAAGAAGAGTAACGATATTAAATGAAGAAGGAAAGTGAAGGTAAGATGAAATGGAATATAGTGGTAAAATATAGAACGGAACAATGAAGTAATGGTAAGTAGCGAAGATGGATGTAAAAGAAGAAGTTAGAAAAGGTAGCATAAACTCAGAGGGAAGAAATAAATGAGAGGAGTAAATAAATGAAAGGTGGGTTTAATAGAAAGGAGGATATAAAATGAACTGAGATTGGAAAGCAGAAGGAACGTGAAGTAGAAAATACAGAAGTGATAAGTAAAGGTAAGGAATTAAAAGAATGAGAAGTAAGAAAAGGTTGTATAAGTTCAGAGGAAATAAGTAAGTAGAAAAATAAAATAAACGAAAGGAAGATACGAATTGAGCTGGGAATGAAATGTGAAAATAACGTAAAGTAGAAAATAGAGGTTTAATATGGAAAATGAGGAACTAAACGAAGAGGAATTTGGAAAATATAACATAAATTTACAGGGAAAATAAGTGGAAGTAGGAAAATAATAAGTGAAAGTAGTTAAAATTATAAGTGAAAGTAGGGTAAATAATAAGTTAAAGTAGGAAAGTAAATGAAAGATGAAAACAAAGAAAACGTCGATTGAAAAGTGAAAGGGACCCAAAGTAGAAAACACTGGTTTAATAGTGAATGGGAAGAGAGAAAAATAAATAACAGAAAGGGCCTGGAGAGAAGTGAAAGAAGACAAAAAGAGAAAAGGGACAAAAGCAAAGAAAAAGCAGGATGAGGAAAGATTATGGAGGAGTAGGCGATCGAGAGAGTGGGGACAAGATGGTGCGAATAAGAGGGGAATTCAAGAGGTTGAGAATGGAAGAAAAGAAACGAGAGGAAGAGAAAGAAATTAGGAGAGGAAGAGATGATCTGAAGGAAGGCATTCGGAAAAACAGGGGTGAGAAGTGGTTGGGGTTGAGGAGAGCGTTGGAGAGGGAGAAGTAGGTCGTGTGGCGTAGCAACAGAGGATGGTGACGGATTCCTTCTCCAACTCTGCGCGAAAATCGGTTCCCGATGAATAATTCCGAGGAACGCTACATATTGATTCCCATCATTTTGAATAAAATGAGGGATAAACTGAAAAAGAAATCGGGGATGCCTAGAGACGGGGAAAATAAGGACCGTGCGAAATAACGATGGCGGGAAAGGTGTTTGAAACGCTAAAGTAGACAAAGATGGTGAAAAATACTTATAGGATGTAGAAAATGTGTTAAAAATGGTAGTTAAAAAAGGATTTATAATGAGAATAGTCTTCCTTGGCCGAAAAATGCCAAATTAAAGAAGACTAATTACGAGTAAGTAGTCAAAGATGATGAAATATATTTATAGAATGTAAGAACGAAGGTTTCCGCGGCGATCGACTGATTCCATGGTCTCTCTTCCGGGATTCCACCTACCGAGAAGCCTACTGAACCGTAGGCGAAACGTCGTCGCTGCTGCTACGTACAGTCCTGGCCAAAATTAACGGAGCACCGGCCGTAAGGATCGCTAGGGAGGTGCTGCGTTAATTTTGGCCAGGAGTGTACATCGCGGTGGAATCACGGAAGAGAGACCATGGAATCAAATTTTATAGAATGTAGTAGATATGATAAAAATGTGTGTTAAGAAAAGAATGTATTGTAATAATAGTCTTTCTTGACTAAAATACGCTCAATTAAAAAATACCAATTACTATAATTATTAAATGTTCGAATAAACAAGCTGAAATTCAAAATAAGTTGGAGTACTTCATATGCTTCTTTATACTATTTGGCTAACAAACTGAAGAATATTCTGAGAATGTATTTCCAATTTCAACACTTGGTATCAGTGTTATACCATAAAGAAATATTTCTACGCAAAAGGCAACCTTAAGACACTACCAAGAGATTACTCACCATAATAAACAACAAAATACCCTTTTTTAGGGGCCCTTTAAATGTGGGGCCCTCAGCCAGCAACGAGCACTTCTAATAATAAATCAGTTCATCAATATCAGCAAGCAAAATCTTTAACCATCGTCCTGATAAAAAGCATTTTCTAACTTCTCAAAAACTCCGTCTTTAAGTCAAAAGAGAAAAATTAACATAGTGGAAGTAGTATTTCTAATAATAAACGATCATCACCTAAAATTCCTGAACGCATATGCAATAAGTGCAAGGGAAACAAAATCAAGCTACTTCTCCTATATCCCCTCCTGCATTACTGACAATGAGGAAGATTCAGGTCTAATTATAAACCCAAATCACCTCATAACACTTGCAAGGGATCCCCGAGAATCGTGACCCGATTTAACTACCGCTTACGGCAGCAAAAGGAATTTATGGTCCATTTAATAGCCAATCAACGAGTACAAGGTCTTCGATTTGTTACAAGCCGTAATCCGTCTTGCGGATAGATCCCTTTTGAGACGGGAACCAAGAAGCAAAGGAACATGGATTCCCTGAGGATAAAAGCAAAGGTGCTTTCAGTTTATGCCCTAATACTCCATAACCGAATCCCGAATTACTATGGTAACTTAAGACCCAACGCAATTTTAAAGTCAAAGTCAAAGATTAAAGTACACACAATGCTCGACTGCACCATTACGGGAGAGAACAGGGAAGAATTCTTTCCAGACTGAGGTTCCGAAAGTTATACTCAAATATTCTGTAGAGACTCAATGGGAGATTAAAGGAATGTTGGATTTCTCGCTATTTTTTCCAGAAGCGAAATCTTCTCACGTGCTCACGTCGTGTGTTTGCTTACTAATCTTAGGGAACTTCAAGATTTTCCGACTCCAGAAAAGCAAATAGCTTGGCAATTCAAACTTGACAACTTTTTTAGACAAATTTTACTTAAAAGTAATTTCGGATGAGGATCGATATATTATACCGTGAGGTACCATCGGAATATAAATTTCTTTAATGAAATTCCGAGTATGATGAAAGAAAAAAAATGTTAGTAATTCACGAAGTCGCCATTTCTAACCAAAACTTCAATAAATAAATACATTTACCATTACGAATTGTTAACGGTGTTGTTATCAATGCGCAGTAGGTATTCTTTCAAATAAAATTTTTGCTATAATTTAAAAATTTCTATGTACATATATAATTTACTACCTACTTCATATATTTCACTGTCTATTTTGTTTTTTCCATATTTACTTACTTTGACAAGGATTACTCTCTGCTTAATTGTATTATTTGACGAGGATTTTTCTCTGCTAATATTTAAAATCCATAACTACATAACTATGACTGTGTTTTTATCTGTATCACTACTCATTATTAAGGTTATTAAGGGTAAAATGGAAGATGGGACTTTTTAGTCCCTATTTCGCCAAATGAAGACGTTATTATTATTATTATTATTCTTTTATTCAAACATGAAGTTAGCACTGTACGAGTAACCCGACCATTACTAGTACATTTCTTTAATGTTTTTAAAAACCAATATCTACAAGGATGAGGAGTTATTTACTCTAAACTTAGTGTAACTAAATACTTCTCCAATAAATCTTTTATATTAAAATTATCTTGTAAATAATATTTAAATTGAGGCCACAAAAGTGTAGTTAATTGATTTTCTATAATGTTTTGGAAAATATACAATGATTAGCAGGATAGACATTTCCTTCGAACGAATAATCAATTTATTTATTAAGCTTACTAGGATAGATTTGCTCATCGAACGAGTTACTCTAGATTGGGTGTGGTCAAGCGGAAGTCTATCAAGCGACAGGACCCCTCATTCGATTACGGAAGAAAAGAAGTGTCATCTCTAATTGACTGACACTTTCTCATGAAGTTTCATTATTTAATTTGCTATATATTTCAATTAGTATTAAATATGAGTTTCAGCAGTAATACGCTCGGTACTCTCTACTCTTTATATTAATGAGCATCTAACCAACGATATTTATACATCTATAATATAACATAATTATCTCTTACCAACTTTCGATCAGTAGAAGATGAAATTAGTCCTAAGTCAGCAAATTTTTACACAGCAATTAGTCCGAAAACCTATTTTAACCAAAACCCCTCCACCAATACACCCCAAAAGCTCTAGTGAGAGAATTAGATTGACTACGCAAGACAGTGTTTCAGGTTGTATGCTCTTCTTAATGAACCAGAGTGAAACGAAAAACTTCTACAGTTTGAGAACTGTACAATACCCTTATGAACGAATAACACTTGTTGTGAATAAGATTGTTATATTGGTGCACCCTATAATCTCATGTAGGGGTGGGGAATGCTTTTCCACAGTAAGACCGCTATTGTCAGATGGCTGCATAAGAAAGAAGGCATTTGAATTCATCAGGCCGCTCATGAGTTCCTTGTAACATACATTCAAATAATTACCATCTAAATAGTACAAAAATGAGCAGAAAATCTGTTTAGTAAGGTGCAATCTTCTTTTCTTTCTTTCTTAAATACCGCAAAATTTTTAGAAAATTTTTCCTAGGCACCAATCAATACCTAACTATGCATTTAGTTCCTTTGGGTCGATATCGATATATCAAGGAAAACAGTGTATTACACGCGGCAACACAGACTTGAGAGAGGGACTAATTTCTCATGGAACTCTAGGAAGTTTATCAGTAACAGAATCAAGCTGAATATAATTTATTTATATTCACAATGATTCATCATGAAAATCACTCCCATTTAATTATACGATACTACACTTTAGAGTGGTACTGTATAAATGAATGGGAGTGATTTTCATGGAATGTCACTAAGTGCACCATCGATTTTATTCAAGGAAGACATTAACCTTTTTAATTTAACTAACCATGGCAATAAATTTAGTGGGAAATAGCTGTAAATAATTAAATTCACGCAAAACAACGAAATTTTTAAAATATATGCACATAAGAACTGTGAAACAGCATGGATGCCCCTAAAATGTTCCACGCGAACCTGGAATCGATTTCCTCAGAAAGTTGAAGAATATTTCTAAGAGCGCAACTGTTAAGAACTACCAAAGACAAGTAAGACAAAAATATAGGAATATAGGTGGTTATTATCGCGATAAAAAGCCATTTTTAAGAACTGCGACCGCCTTGTGATACCACTATGGAAGAGACCTTTCGAGATCAGGGCGCGACTGTCTCAAACAACGGGAAGCGATTGAAGAGTCTTTTCGAGCAAACGAGCGACGTATCCGCACCAACCTAGCCATCAAATTGAGCGCTAACAAGGTCAGGGAGAGCTTTAAACTATCGATTTTCGGGAGGAACCTGGAGGGGGGGAGTGCGACTAATCTTCATCTCGAAAGAAGAAAGACTTTCCACGTCGTTAAAGATGCTCGACAAGAGAGGGAACCGAAATCTCGCAGTGGCGAAGGTCGGGCGATGAAAGTTGCAGACGGCGGGGGAAAGTGTTCCTAGGAAATGCGATCTAGCGGACGCTTTCTATGGGCGTCTGAGACCTTAGATCGCCGCTGATGGTGATGTGGTGGGACGGGGTGTTTTCCGGATGGTTTCCTCCCGTATGGGTCCATTAGAGAAGGGCTATTAAAACTTACCTTTACTGCCTCTTGCGGGGATGTCTTTATTTCCCAAGGTGAAATGGTAACTGCCGATTTTCTTTACTCCGTTTGGTCTCCGACTATTGGCCTGGAATGAAAGTAACGGTTATGGTTAGCAACAGAGAAGACTAGGATCCGTGGAGCCCTGTAAGTAAGGGCTTCCCCACATAAAAATTTCTGTTAGTATTATTTTTCTATACATAGGAAACCTATCATAAAACTATTTCTTTAAGTTTAAACTAATTCAGGCACGATTACACCGTTTTATACACATAAACACCCGTAAATAGCTTTCCGATGAGACAAGCATTCGCATTTCCGGTTGACCATCAGAGTAAAGGAAAAGTGTTTCGAAAGATCTCCTCCGTGTCCTCTAAGATGGACCATTGAAAGCAGTCCTCTAACCCCCATTCTTTATAATCCCTTCAAGTATTTATACAATCTTCTCGTTTTACTCCTCTATTTTACTCATAGATTATTTCAAGGGCTCAAACGGCCCTGGTTAGCAATATATGTACTTAGGTAAAACAGAGGTAAACAATTGGAAAACATCGCTGTACATTTGTATGGTCGTGATAGTTAACATGCTAGCCTACCAACTTTAGTCCCCAGTTACTGAATTTTTCTTAAGAGGGTATGGTCGTATGCATGTGTTTTGATACAAATCTGCTATAACTGTGCAAAAATTAAACGTTTGTGAGCGCATGATTTCATAAAACAAAATCTAATTTGAGAACTCTAAGCAATCCTTCCATCCCCTCTGAACTTCCATAATATTTTATGCAGAAATATTTTCTTTACATTAAAAATAAACTAATACCAAATGCAAATTAATATGAAACGATAATCTATGCTATAAAACGGCGGATCAATATTTCAATTTTAAGTATAGGAATTATTCATATATTAGAAAATAGACTTCATTTAAACAGCTCATCGCTATTTAACTAATACGTCCCATTTATCAACTACTTGTTACATCCGGTTGTAAAAAAAAAACCTTTCCTTATTATGGAATGCATGAGAATAATTAATACTGCTTCGAACAGCGTTTCTCAGCCTTTTTCGAGCTGCGACCACAGTTCATTTAATCTGAAACGAAGAAATAAGATTCACCTACTATGAATATATATTTCTTTTCTGTAAATCTTGCCCTTTCATCATTATAAACTATTATCAGAAATTATAGTTTATTTTGTATATAACTGATGATGATTATCTTTGATGAGTACATTTCATATTTTTTAAATATATTGAATAAAATAACATCGATTATAAAATCGTATTACCTTGGGGGCTTACTAGTCTAGTGTCCCCCTAGTTTTTAAATACTAATTTAGAGATTGCATCATAATGTATATTGAAGTACATTTACGTAAAGGAGTGAAAGCATAGCTGAGAAAAATAGCAAGGAAAAAGAGACTGCAAGTTACTCACTCCTAGATAACATATATTCACAATACAAATGTATTAATGCATATTAGAAAGCTTAGACGAACGAGAGAACTAAAACATACATGCACGAAGGAAATCTTAATGAAATCAATATTTAAGTGGGAATTCATGTTTCCGAACATAATGAGCACTTAAGGTAAAAAAAACACCAAAAATAAAAAAACACAACCACACTTGTACGAATTCCACAAAAATTTTAATGATCCTTTAATCATTAAAAATTTTGTGGAATTCGTACAAGAGTGTTTGTGTTTTTTTATTTTTGGTGTTTAAAATGACGTTCCACAAAGTAATACTCGAGTTAATTTCTTTAGAACTCAAGGTGTTTAAAACATAAGTGAACAAGTTATTACAGGTGTATAAAGTTTGGAAACAATCCACAAAAAGATCGTCAACACCTTTGCCCTTAAGGTATTCATAACTTTGTACCCAAGATTCTTCTTCAAAAATACAATTATTCCCGCTGAATATTCCACAAAGAATACTAAAACTAAACTGCCATTACAGAAAATCCAATCTTGTTCCCACTGAGGATAAACTTATTCCCCTCTGTTTCCGACGCAACTCTTCCTGAACGACCGAACCTTGCCCATTTCCGCTAACTCTTTTTTCCTGGAATCCGCCATCTTTCTCTCCCGTTTTCCTGGTATTTCTGCCCAATCACCTATTCCCTGCTGATTACATCCATCCCCTCTCCATTTACGACCCTTTTCTGTTTAAATGCCTCGCCCCACAACTGCCCTAAGATCACGCTAATGCTTTGAAACAGGTGGAGTTTTTATTTCCAGCGGAAGGGCGAAAGTTTAATAAAGTCCGTGAAAAGGTTTGCGCCTGAGATTCTTCCACCCCGTCTCTTCCGGTACATTTCGAAGGTGAAATTCGCTCCGATTTGCGTGGCAAAACTTTTGCATTTGCACTCAAAATTTTAAGCCAGGAAATCATATCCTGTTCGGTAAGATGCTGATGTAAATTTCTCCAAAGCAGAGTTATTCAAGACTGCGTCCCGCGGAAGGTTTTTAACGAGTTCGGCAATCTTCTCGAAGTTTTTTTAAATTAATTCGGAATTCATGAGGTTAACCATTGCAGGACCAAGGGAGGGTTAAAGATTATAATATATTAAATTAATATATATTATTATAAACTTAAATTAAGATAATTTAAATATTTATTTTCCTAACAAGAGCTACGAACCGTACATCATAGATAATTGGTTTTTATTTTAGTGTTTTCTATAATTGTAATGTAACATTTTTTGCTGTTTTCGTCAATGCAATGGTATTTAAGTATTAAATAGCACAAATTAATACAATAAAATTACTAGATGAGTTTTTAATTCAAGTAAGTTTTCAATTTTTGAAAACAACAAAAACGAAATTGGACATTTTTTACCCCCTCTTCGTCCAGCCTGCCACCCAAAAGAGCTTGAAAGATTAAAATAAGCGTGGTACATACAAAACCCATCTTAATCAAGCCTTAATATTATTCCTGGATGAACAAGATATATCTGGATTTATACACAGAATACCTTTTTCCCTGTTGCATTGTGTTAATGATATAGTTAGCGATTTGCTCATTTGGTTATGAACTTTTTGACTTATAAACCGACACAAAAAATTATGTGAAAATACGACATACTTTGCAAGAGAATGGTTGTAAAATTGTTTATCCGCACTTTTTTTTAATTTCAAATGTGGCCACAAGGCCGGAGAGGTTGGTCGACGCTTCTTTAGAGCTTGCCATAAAGATCTTGTAGTTGGTATGACCCATGCTATTTTGCTGCACTCAAGAACAAATTCTCAAAGCCTAGGAAATATTCATTCTGATAATGTGACAAAAGAGAACAATATACTCAAATGACCATTACCAACTAGGCGAAGGAAACCATAATTTTACAGAGAGATGAGAATATAGTATACATCCCAAGGAAAAATTCCCGGCCCTGTCAGACTTTTTTCAAGTCCGTTTTTCCTTGGGAATTTTCCTGGGTGCACGCCCTTATGTGCAAAGTCACCTTAACCCTTTCCTTATAGTATACATCGTTTACATTTTAACATCCAGCAAATGAGAAATAATACCTGAAATATAGGCTACCAAAGGAATAAAGATATCGCCTCCGAAATATTTACGCCTTAGATATTGCACTAACTGAAACCTTACGACGAAACAACAAAATTTATATTTCCGCTTGACATAATATTAGACTGCTTAATCTTTTTTGCACACCGATCAATTTCTTTTGACGTAATAACCTCCAAGGATTGAATATCATGAATAAAATAATTACGCTTCTTATGTTAATGCTCATATTTTATATTTGTGTAAATAATAATATTTTAAGAACCTCACGGAATATTCAATAATCAACTGTTGAAAAATTTGAATGAATATTATATCAGCTGTTCACGCATTACGAATATTTCAGAATATCTCATCACTATTTCCTGCAATATCTGAATTCATCTCTCAAGAAATAAGATATTCTATTGGAATAAAATATTTCCAAGGATATCCTAAGGATACATCATTATCATATCATTTTCTTATGGTCTTCGAATTTAAAATCGTTTGATTTCTACTCAAATTCTTTCCTTTGTCGTTAGTTTTACCTTCTACGGTACTATTAGTAACCATATACTTATTCGTAACCGTATTATCTTCATATTTATTTTCCTATGTTTTGATCATAATTGGGATGTACTTCATGTTTTCATTCCCAGAAAATTCTGAGTATATTTCAATTAGCTTACACCTCTGTACATAGATGATATACTACTGAAATCATAACACATGATAACGTATACCCTCTCTGAAAAAACATCCCGGAGATCCGCGGTGTTTGGAAAGTACATTATAGCTATCGTTTTGACTTCCCTTCTCCGAGACCTAGCGACGGACGTTGAAACCCCAATGGGGAAGCGATGATAAAGGACGAGAGAAAGGTTTCTCAGAAAAGAGAGCGAAGACAAAGAATTCCGGGATCAGCAGTGCATGGAGGCAGGTGAAGGAAAGGGACAGCCCGTGAAAAAAGGGACCGGTCCTTGGAGCAACGAGTTCCCAGAAGTAACCGAGGATTCCTGGAAATACCCGCCGATTCGGCCGCCTCCTTAAAAAACTGTTTCAAGCAAGTTTAGGGTACGACTTCCTAGAAACACCGCGAGCACTCCTGTCGTTGATTTATGGTATGTAAGTAACTCTAACTCTCCTTTGCTTGCTTTAGCTTAGAAGAGCTTAGCTTTCTTCTGACAGTCTCCATATTTGTTCGTTGCAAGTTTTTCGCACCACAGAGTAAAGTGCCTCATAAGCGAAGGAAAAATATATGATCGTCACTATAAAATATGACTATCAAAAATTTCCCTATTCCCATTAATTTCAAAAATCAATCAAAATTTTCAAGCAAACGTAAAACGATAAATTTAATGCGAGTATTATAAAATCTTTATGTAAAGAATGACTACTTTTTATAAAAAGAGAATCAGAGAGAAAGTTTCAATTACCTTTTAAGCATAGAAGTTATCAATAATTGTTTTTCGTCTGTATCCATTACTGTGCATTGTGATTCATGAAGTATAGTAATTAACTTCGGAAGGAAGTAGTTCAATGGCTGATTGAAATATAATGAGGTTCTTCTATTAGACAAAAAATATAAAGTAACCTTCTGGCATACTAAATTACCCACAATAAAAATCTAGGTATTCATTTCGACCCATCAATTTCTTTTTTTACATTGGGTAAACTGCTTTATTTGACTATGAAGGAAGATATTTTCGCTTTATAGTCTGAAATTACAAAAACAAAACATAAAACCTCATTAAAAATTTGGATGGAATATGAGTTTCCTTATCCAATATTCCGATATTTGCAGTAATCATTGCCTATGAACATTCATCGCAAGTGTCGGTAGTGAAATAAAAGTGAAATGTAGAATAATAAGAAGAATTCTTCTAAAACTGAGTCTCATCTTGTTTAGAAAGGTCCGACCCAGAGGATCCAATTCGTGCCTTTGCATCCTGTACTGCGATTTTAACAATATCTAAAATACAGATAAATAAAATATTTGCGCTACTTCCAGCATCACAACTATTTTCCAAAATAAAGATAGTGTCTCAAATTCAAAAAATATCAATCCCTTTAGGGACATTAACGGGATACAACGGCAATCGATTGTAAAGGTACTAATTTCATCAATACTAGATTCACGATAATTATGTGAAATAATCAGTACCACATTGAATGAACTAACAAAATCCACTTTTCTATTTTCGTCTAACTTTTTTTTATTCTAGCCCACTGTGCTTTATTGTTTGCTTTAGAATGAATGCTAACTAAAAAGTAAAGAATACTAGGAAGGTAAAGAAGATGAAACTTAATCGCAAAAATGTAAGTTATCAGCAAAAAAAATGGAAAAACGTAATCTCCTTAGTGGAAAATCCTGAGATCTGCATGGTAATGCATGTGTATGGCAAGATTGCCCAACTCCGATTTTCAGTTGCTAATTTATCGTAAACAAAGGCCCATTGAGTTGAACGGTCGGATACGTGTCCATTATTTTTAAGCAGAGAATGTGCCCTGAAAGTTTCGTTTGAATCCGTACCTACAAAGGTGGATGCGGAAATATAAAGTATAAAATTTACATGAAATATCAACTACTTACAAGGGGTAAGTAGTTGATATTTCATGTAACATAATATTATGTAAGTAGTAGATATTTCATGTAACTTTTTCACCGTTACTATAATCACATCTTAAAGAGTGATACACTTCTTCATTTATTTTCGTAGAAGACAAAGAGAAATATATATTTCTGTATTTATTTCTGTTTCAATTTCATGCATGGATGCAACGATCTTAGATTAAATTAAATTAAATTAAATCCACAATTTCTTCTCATATCTTTTTCATACTATCTCTTTAAATTAATTATTTATGTATTGTATGACGATGGGTTTGATGAAAAAGGAGACTTTTAGTCTCAATCTCACCCGAATAAAGCCTTTTTATTATTATTATTATTATTATTATTATTATTATTATTATTATTATTATTATTTGAGTTTTTGCACTTTCTCAGCGTTTCCGCTGGAAAATATTCACCTGTCCATAGATGGTTAGGACTAGGCTCAGTCGACACGGAGAGAGAATTCACTCTAACCCATGTGATCTTATTATTAATTGCTGAGGAACTTGCGCATAATGTGACATGTTTGCAGTAATACTGCTTTCTGTGCTGCACCGATGGTATATTCCTCTAAACCAATTTTCTCCAAATTTTTACCAAAATTGTAGGTCATCAATCCTTCAACAGATATCACAAATGGGACAACCTGGACCTCTACCAACTTCCAGATATCCTTTAATTGCCACGCAAGCTCTTCGTATTTGTCTCTCTTTTCCATCTCTGTTCTTCGTATGTTATGAGACAGTGGCACAGCTATATCAATGATTATTGCGGTTTTGTTCGCATTATTAATTAGCAAAATATCTGGTCTGTTGTAATTAATCGTTTTATCTGTTAAAATTGGTCTATCCCAATAAAGGATGATCTTGTTCCTCTCTAAAACAGGAGCAGGCTGATATTTATAATAGGGAACGATGTCCTCATCAAGGAGTTCATATTTCATACCAAGTTGTTGGTGTATGAGCTTCGCGACCTGGTTGTGCCTTCCTAGGTATGCTGTGTCTGCTAGATTTGGACAACCAGCCATTATGTGTTCGATGGACTCCCCTGTTTTTCCACATTTTCGGCATCTATCTTCCACATTTAGCTTCAGGATATGTTTTTGGTAATTTAACGTTTTCATTACCCTGTCTTGGATTGCAAAAAGGAATCCCTCGGTTTCAGGATACAAGTAACCTTTGTGTATCCATTGTAATGAGGCCTTTTTGTCGATATAAGGTTCGTCTAGTAATCTTGGGAACTTTCCATGTATATCCATACTTTCCCATACTTTATCCTCTTGAGTATTTAGTTCTTTGCTGGTTCCTTCCTGTTGGAGATTGAGGGGAGTGTATCCCTCATCAGCTTCTACCGCCATCTTCATAAGTTCGTCAGAAGATGTTCTTAGTTTCTCTTTCATTTGAGAAACCTGGACATTACACATATTCTTGATGTTCAGCAGGCCTCTTCCACCTTCCTTGCGAGGTAAATATAATCTCTTGACAGATGAGTTTGGATGAAGGAATCTAAACTTCGTCAGGAGAGTTCTTGTTTTCCTGTCTATTTCATCTAAGTCACTCTCAGACCATTTTACTACCCCAAAGGAGTAAATAAGGATTGGAACTGCCCAGCTGTTGATTCCTTCAACTATCCTCTTCCCTGATAGCTTTGTATTACATAATTTTGCAATTCTCCTTATGTATTTTTCCTTGAACTCCTTTTTCAATTGGGTGTGGTCTATTCTACCGTTTTGGAGAGATCCTAGATATTTATAGATCTCATCTTGTCTTAAATTTTTTATTCCGAGGAAATCCTCTTCGTGTTTTTTAATAGTTCCTCGTTTAATGCTGACAGTCGCACATTTTTCCAATCCAAAGGACATGCAGATGTCTCTGCTAAACAGGGATACAGTTTTTATTAATGATTTTAGTTTTTCAGGTGTTTCTGCATAGAGCTTTACGTCGTCCATGAACAGCAGATGGTTTAGTCTTCTCTTTCCATTTCTGATTAGTTTATAGCCGATGTTAGTGTCCTTCAAAAGAGTAGATAGGGGATTGATGGCAAGACAAAACCATAAGGGTGACAGCGAGTCTCCTTGGAAAATGCCCCTTCTTATATTAATTTCACCTATGGAATAATTACCTCTCATCAGTCTGGTCTTCCACATTGACATGATACTACTTAGAGTATTTCTAATTTTAGGGCAGATCTTATAAATTTCCAAAACCTTGATTAACCAGGAGTGGGGAACCGAATCAAAGGCTTTAGAGTAGTCAATGTACGCCATCTCTAAATTTCTTTGTTTAACTTGTGCCTGCTTCAAAATCACCGCATCAACCGTTAATTGGTGTTTACAACCTAAAGCTTTTCTGATACACCCTTTTTGCTCTTCTGAAATCAGATGGTTGATCTCGCAGTGTTGGTAAATTTTGTCACATAGTAAGGCAGTGAATAACTTGTAAATGACAGACAGACAGGTTATTGGTCTGTAATTTGTAGGATTTGATGGATTTCCCTTCTTATATATTAAATAAGTTGTTCCTTCCGTAAGATGTTGTGGTAGTTGATCAGGATTCTCCAATATGTCTGTAAAACTTAGAGCAAGTGGTTTATGAGCGGCTGTGAAATATTTTAACCAGTAATTTTGAAGATGGTCAGGACCTGGTGCCTTCCAATTGCTAGTTCTTTTTACTGCTTTTAATATGTCATATTCATTCAATTCTATTGATGGCATTGGAATCAGATTTCGTTGTTTATTTTGGATATCCTTAACCCACTCTGCATCATGATTGTAGTGTTTTGGTATTGACCAGAGGTTCCTCCAGTTCTCAACAACTTCTTCCGCATCAGGTTCTCTGAATTCCTTGGAATCTGTGTTATTCATTTCTAGTTGTCTAAAAAACTTTTTCCTATTATTCATAAAATCTCTGTTTTGTTTTTTACGTTTTGTCAGCTCATTATATCTTTTCAATCTTGCTCCTTTGACCTTGGCTTTTTGACGGAAAGTATCTTTTAAATCTTGGAGTAATTGCCTGGCGTTGCTACCATTCTGATCTATGTTTGCTTGACTACAGATATTGGAAACTTTCCCAACAATCTTCCTAGAGGTGTTGCCACTAAGGAATGCATCAATTATATCTGCATTCGCTCTAAAATAATTGATACTCTTTTCCAACCTAGTTCTCCAAGGGGGCTTGCGTTCGTCTCTGTTTCTGTGGAGTTGATTTGTGATTCTCGGTCTGTAAGCTTTTTGCCCATTCAATTCAATCACCATTGTAGCACCACAGTATAAGGCCAGTTGGATTTCCTCTAAATCATTGATTTGAATTAAATGAAGTCTAAGGATCTTGTTCACTCTATCAATAATTCCCGAAGCCTTACTTGGATTAATAAGCTTGGGTAACTTTGGTCTTTCTGATGGTTTTGTCCCTTTAAAAAATTCAATTAAGCTTTGCATTTTAGCAAGCAATTCATCATTCTCATGTTCGCGGAAAGTAACACTGGTTGCCATATTACTGATAGACTCCATATTTTCGGTTTCTCCGTTAACGCTTTCAGTTTCTAGTTCCACTTCCTCAGTTAGATGTGGATTCTGCTCTTCAAATACTTGCTTTCTTATTTCCTCTATTTCCAGCGCGGTCAAGTATCCTTTTCTGAGGATTACGTTCCTCCTATCTACTATGTTCTGTTCAGATTGGTGTAGCTCAGGTCTTATCTTGCTAAATTCTGCATGGAGAATATGTCTATATCCAGGCAATGGTTTGTCTTCGCACTTGTTGGCCCGGTAGAATGCTTTGATTATGTCCATATTCATTTCACGAGACCATTTGATACGTTTAGTGCGATCTTCTCTACCAGCAGCCCCCCTTACTTGGGCGGGCAAGCCATTAGAGGCAGCATCAGTTCTTGTTGCTTGTTGAGTGTTAGCCATGGAGTCTTCTTCTGATGGGGCTGTAGTTTCTTGAGAGACAGGGGCCCGCCTCCTCAGCTCCCTGACACCGGCTTGCTCTCTGTCATGTCTACCACCGGCCATAGACATGCCCTGGCGATCCCCAGGCAGCGGCACTTTTCCGAGGCTCCTATTTCTCATTTCCATCTCCGCCCAAGACGGGTGTACATTTTATACCTACTGTCAGGTTCTGCAATTCAGCCGCCCCTAACATGGGGAAACAGACGCTGACCAGGACGCCGCACACTATGATATCAGACGCGTCTGGATTTCTTCGGTTCACCTTTCGTCTGGCCTTTCACCTTCAACCTTACCGGCATGGGTGACCCTGCCAGGAGTAAAATCTCCGGCCGGCATCGCTCTCAGGATCATTAAGGCTCGCAAGCCCTCCCACCACGACAAGGCGTGAACCATGGGGAGGGTTATTATTATTATTATTATTATTATTATTATTATTATTATTATCATCATCATCATCATTATTATTATTATTATCTTAAGGCTACTGAGGTATGCTGAATAATGGCTCTTCGAGTTCAATTCTGTCACTTAACATTACGTATGGAATTCAGTTTTGAGCGGAATTTCCAGGCGTCTTGTCTCCTTGAACCAATGAAAGGACAGTGTTCACGACGATTCCTTTCACTGAATTCCATACGTAATGCTAAGTTACAAAATTGTTGTGTTATTCCCGCCCTGAGGTTCAAGCCAACCCCAACTCGAATAGTGTACAGGTATTTTCATCGTCAAGAAAGGAAAATTGTTCCTGAGCTAAATATAAACCAATACCTCTCTCTACGATATTCTAGGATACTACTCCAAAAACCAAGTAAACATTTCCACGACTACCAAATGAATAGCCGATAAGCATTTGAATATACCTTCGCTAATACTTCTTATGGGACGGAGAGGGGACCCGAGATAAATCCGGCAAATATGGGCCGTCTCTAATTAAGCGATGTCCTCATCCAATTTCACACCGAGTGCAACGGAACACAATGTTCACGGAGGTAGAAAGAGCAGTGAATGGGAAGATGGGAACTTCGCACGAGAACGAGTAAATGAGATGAGTGGAAGGGAAGGGCGATAGGAAATCGGGACGAGAAGTTTGTTAGGGAAAGCAATTCCCTTGCGAAGAAGTGGAGAAAGTACAGTGGGCTCCTCTTGACCGGCCAATCATTCTCCTCCGTTACTTTCTCTTTCCGAAAAATACGACGAAACGCCACTCGGTTTATTCTTCGGCGTTACCTCTCACTCAAGAAACGTAAGAAACGGTGAAATATTTATGGAAGTCATGTAAGAATTTCTATTCATCTAAGTTTATCTGTAATAATAATAATAATAAATGACTATATCCAGGGCAATATTGAGACTGTTAAGTTTATTCTTACATCTAACCCTTCGTTATATATTTTTTTAAAGAGATAGCTTGAAAAAAGTAAACAGAAAAAGACTAATTTGTGGATTTAAAAAAACCTAATCCAGGAGCTTGCGAAAAAATGTCCACAGCAGGATAACATCCTCAAGAAGGGGTGTGTGAAAATAGTGCGAAACATACAGATAGAAAAACTAAATTTAGTGATGAAATCATATTAAATGATGTGTAAAAGACATGAAGACGAACCTATAATATCATACAAACACAAAAAGAACAAAAAGTTATACATTTACATGTAAGTAAAAAATAGACTTATAAGTAAAATAATAAATAAACAATTAATCAAGAACGGTCTGAACAACTAAAAAGACAGAAATAATAAAATATACAGGGTAAAATACAATTTGAAATACATTCATTAAGCCAGCGGATAAGGTAGGGACGGAAAACAATTCAATAAATGCAATAACATCGCAAATTTAATGATAACTTATATAAAATCAGAGGTTTCCGGAAAGTATAGCACCAAAATAATACAAATATTTCTCATGCAAAATTAACCTGAATGAGTAACGAAGAGGAATATACTACTATCAGATTTTTTCGCATGAAAATGTTTAATCTGCAGAGAAAATTCAAAAAGTCAAAACAGGTAATTTTTATTCCGTTTATCTGTGCTTTAAAATTGTTAAGTACTGATTATTAACTATTAACAATATATGCATTACACAATTTGAATTAAATTCCATCATCAATGACGGGTCGTTTACCTACCCAATGTTTGATGCCAAGCTCTATTATCAATAGTCCTAAAGGAATAGGCTTTAAGTCAAAACGCGAATTAACCCTTATCAGGAAATAGTATATTTTCCTACTACTTTCATGGCCAAGGTTTGAAAAATAGAAAATTTTTATGAATGTTGATTTTATAGTCATAATTGACAAAAAATACCTTCGTACTCTTGATCATGGTCTAATTAACTCAAATTTATCCAGAAAAAAATCAACTCTTATATCAGAAAAATTTTGAATTAATATAGACTTGCAATTGACACCTTCTAGCTAAGAGTAAAAGATAAAGTTTTTAATTAGTTAAGTTCCGTTATACTTGACGGAGGATTTTACTAATATTATTATTAATACAAATTCAATTCATAATTCAAATTATGAACGACAGACACATATTTATATTCACCAATACTTATATTAATTTCGACACAAGCAAAGTCACCTCACCATAAGTTCGAAAATTTCGCGAAATACCTCATAGGGATATTCACAATAGTTTATATGCAATCACCTCTGGGGGGGTGGTCACAATTGCTCATTAGTAACAGTGGAGACCTCTATGGGAAGGTATTGTACCCATAATGCAACGCGCATCGTGATATAGCATTTCTTCCATCTCCGCGTGGAAAACGATACAAATATTAACAATTACTCAGTAAATAAATATTATTTTACAGTGATACCACGAACAGAACAATTTGGATGTATATAATGGTTAGAAACCAAGATAAACCAAGCAATGTAATGTTATTCTTATGGCGTTTCGTAATTATGATGTAAATAAATAAATCAAATTTTAATTTATAATTCGTTTTGTTGTCTAATTTATTAACACTATTAATTTACCACATTAAGTTATGCTTGGCGGGGAAGTACACTTGTATAATCATATTTTCAAAAACCATTAGCAAATCATTATCTATCATATGCTAAGCTTTCATAAAATTTAGTTAAAATAAACTCAATATAAATCAAATCATTAATATTAAAAGATTCCATTCATCGATTTTGGGGACATGTTCGACGAACTTCATTTGAATTAGTAGTAACCTTAGTTACAAACAATTAATTCTGAGAAAGCAATAAGTTGAAATAATATTATTCTTTGTAGAAAAAATTTTTATTCCTTCCTTCCTAACTTCCTTCCCATGGTAGTACCTAGCTTTATCGTTCATCTTAAAGTGAATTTTACAGAGTAGTTCGGTTGCCATTCTGTACTATTAATAAACACTATAACCTCTTTCGAAGCAAGAACGTGATTATGGCCTTATAATTTCATTTCAAGGCTGTTATTTGTTTTAGTTGAATTACCAGGCATGATGATCGCTTTCTAGTGTCAAAACCGGTAGTATGTTTATGAATAAAGAAATGTATTAATCAGTTGAATTATTTTCAATATGAACGATATTTATTTTTTAAATTGCTTTTAATTTTAATAACAATTGAGAAATTTAATTAACTCTTGGATCCTCACATACATAAGTGAATACAGCGGATACTTGATTTGATATCACAGTACAAAACTTGATCATTGCAAAAATTAAATAAACAATTTATCTAATTCGCTATACATAGTTTTTAAATAAAAATATTAATATCTCAAACCGGAAAAAAATAAAAATTTGAATTCCCCTAATCCTAATTGTTTTTATATTACATTTTGAAAAAATAAAATTATAATTATCAATAAATAATAATTTATAATTTATAGTGATAAAAATATACATTCTAGTCTCCCTGAGCCTAATCTGTTTTAAATCATATTTTATTAATAAATTAATAATTATGAATAACTAATCATTATTATAATTTTAAATATTTGTTGTGAAATAATTTCTTGATAAATATTTTTTGTGAATTATATTCAAGCAGTATAGTGAGTTTTAATCAATGCTTAGCACTGAGAATGGTAGGGGAATAAATCTACCGATCCACTTCATTAGAAGAAAGGCATGGGTAAGTCTCAACCGTAAAATCAACCCGTGATATTAACACAGGAAAACTTAAATGAGTAGTGCGAAAAAATTGAGCACCATCGGAGAATTCCCCCTTTTCCCTTTCGAGCCCCGAACCACTTCGGCATCTCCTCGAAGCCGTTTTGGTTGGAAAGCCCCCGAATGAAAAACGCTGATGCGAGGAGAAGAGGAAGGATAGAGAGGCAGTCTAGAAGGAGACCTCCTTGAAAAAGAGGGACGGCCTATCGCCACTCCCAATAAATCCTCCTCTTGTGGAGTTTTCCATCCCATGGCCTCGTGGGGATTCCTCGACGATGGAGCCTAACACTGGAGCCCTCTCCCACTGACCCCTTCGTCCCCTATTCCTTCCACAACATGTACCCGAATCCAATATATTTTTCGCCGAAATACCTATTAGTTCGGAATCCCGATTTAAGGTCCCGGAGTTAAGGTTTTTCCCTTATTTATGGTTCGTTTTTTAAGGTCTCAGACGAAGCTCCATATAAATTAGCCCTTATTTTTATCCGATTTAATGTTCCTTGCGCGGGCGATTTTTATTTCTTGTGTGCTGGTCCCCCTCTTGGTTGAAAGGGAAAAGGCTTCTTTGCGGATGATTAACATCATCTTTGTCTCCAGCGGAAAACTTTTTCAATTTCATTGAAATTATACGGCGTATTATATATCACCGGGGAAAGAAATACACCGCGCAATTTCGCGGTAACGTCTTCCTGCCCCGATGTGAAACACCGAGTTACCGTTTTTAACGTGTTTTAATGGCAATATCAGAAATTTTATGCTTAGTATTATCGCTAGGTCACTTTTTCAATTTTGCGCCAATTCAAAACGTTTTTCATAATTAATATGTCCTCTCAGGCATGATAATTTCACGAATGAGAGTAGAAAAAGAATGACGGTTGTTAAAAAATCTTTAACGACGAGAAGGTAACAGATGACTAGGGATCAGAGAGATATATATCAAGAAAAGATTACCTTAATCCCTGGTATAGAGAGCATTTTTATACTGATAAGGAACCTGGATCCTGTGCGTAGCACCTTTTCTTAAAGTTATATTTGATAAGAGTATGAGCGAAGGAAATGTCCCGAAGGATTGGAAAATTGCGAATGTCACGCCAATATTTAAAAGCGGCTCTAAGGACGATCCAGCTAATTACAGGCTATATACTATATCTTTAACATCACTGAGCGGTAAAATTATGGAACATATAATAGCTAGCTCTTTAATGGGTTTTCTTGAAACGTCCAATTTCATAATTAGGAATCAACACGGTTTTCGTACGACTCGTTCTTGCGAGTCTCAGCTGGCTTTATTAGTACACGATGTTCTAAACTCTGCTGAAAAAAATAAGCAAGTCGATGCGATATTTCTAGATTTTCAGAAGGCTTTCGATAAGGTACCTCATCATAAATTGCTGTACAAATTAGAAGTTGCGGGTATCAATGCACAAGTTATTAACTGGATAAAAGACTTTCTCACCGATAGAGAGCAACGAGTAGTACTCGATGGTATTAGTTCCAACTTGGTGAAGGTGACCTCGGGCGTCCCTCAGGGCAGTGTAATTGGACCATTGTTATTTTTAGTATACATCAACGACCTCAGCAATCACATTGAAAGCAATGTTAGGATATTCGCAGACGACACAGTCATTTACAGGGAAATAGATAGTTCAGAGGATAGATTAACCCTATCGAACGACTTAGATAGAATTATGAACTGGTGCGATGATTGGCAATTAGAGCTTAATGTAGAAAAGTGCTCGGTAGTTAACTTCTTCGAAAGTAAATCTATAATAAATGATTATTTTTATAGCCTCCGAGGGGTAAACCTAATGACAGTAGAATCGTTAAAGTATCTTGGAGTAACTCTCACGAATAATCTATCATGGAGTACCCACATCCGAAATATATGTGGAAAAGCACTTAAGAAACTCGGCTTCGTTAAAAGAGTAGTCGGTAGGAGCGAAGAAAAAGTTCGCGAGCGATGTTACTTAGCGTTAGTTAGGCCTCACCTTGAGTATGCATGTAGTGTATGGGACCCCGTCAAGAAATGTCATATTCGGGATTTAGAAAAAGTACAACGAAAGGCGATACGATTTGTAAATAATTGCTACGATAAAACAGCGAGTGTTACTCAGATGCGACAGGAAGCGGGATGGGAATCATTAGAAGATAGAAGAAAAATTCAAACGATAAATTTATTAAATAAGTTCAGAGAAATTACGTTTTCAGATGATGTAACCGATATAATGCGACCCCCCTGTTATATGGGCCGTTCTGATACTGCCAGAAAGATTAGGGAAATAGATGCTAGAACGAATCGTTTCAAAAATTCATTTTTTCCGCGAAGTATACGCGAAAGCAACCGTTTAGGAAAATAGAGTCAAGGTGCTTGCACCCCCTGCCACACGCCGAAAGGCGGCTTGCAGGGTTCTTACATAGACATAGACATAGACATCCTAAGAAATATATAAATTAGCCCTTTAACTGATATGCACTTCGTCAGACGAAACTATCTTTTGGTGCCCTAGGTTCTATACATGAATTTAAATATGGAGTACAAAGAGTTTCAATTAAATATTACTTTACTATTACATTTGAAGAAAGCTTCTAGATGAGAGAAAATAATAAACTGCATGTAATATAAGGGGAAATTTTCATGTTATTATTTCATTTAGAAAGCATTTGTTTGGGAAATATAAGCAGTTAAAGGGTTACAATGTGCTTTCGATACGCGGGTTTAAAAGTATACAATTAAGAGCTGGAGATGGGCAAAACGACCAATACTAAAGATACATAATCCAATTTTTCGTATTCTTTATATTTAGCAATTACTCTTGAAGCGGATGTATGTATAACGCTAACAAAAGTAATCAATCGCAACGAAAATTATATGCCCGTTGGAATCCGAACATAATTTGGCTTGATATATAAATCGCGAAATATTTAAGTCTCACATTCAAAAATACATCATAAATTCAAGGAAACTAATGGTTCATTTTTCTATCTGAAATTTTCACCCCGTTTAACACCACGAGGCCTAACGTTTCAACTCACGTAGAATGCTACTCTCAATTTACGTACTCTTGTAATTTCGTTAGAGCTCCACCAAACTGAATCTATAGGTTTACATCCTCCAGTCGCACACCATTAAGTGGCTTGCACTGTGCATATATAAATTGTACATCGGTAAACGCCGTTGCATGGAATGGGCTGGCGCATTAGCACTAGTTCTGTAGCAATATGAACTCAGTAAACTCGCACTTAGTTAACAATGGTGGAGAGAGGGTAGAGTGTAGTTTCGAACAGCAAAAAAAATAGTTTCCTCTGAAATGCATTCACTGGTATCTTAACAACATACTAACCCTATGAAGACAGTTTACGGAGCAAACATTATCAGAAATTTCATTGTCTCCCTCGTAAGTGGGAAAACCTATTAAGATTCCGACTATCATGTCGTAACAATTACAATCAATCAAACGCCATTATTGCTTTTTAGTAGAACATACTCGGAATAAAACCTCTTTGAAATCTAACTGAAATAAACTAAAGTGCTTTAACTATACGTATTCTGTCGCTGAATTTTTTACTTTATTCGCTCGTTGTTTAATTTCATTGTGCATGAGACATATCGCCCAGCGGTTATAGCATGTTACAATTGTTTGAGTACCATCAATCGTAAATTAATTTAAGAACACTTTTTCTCAGTAGGAGGTAATTGAGTTTCGACCAATATGTAAATATACAGATATTATTTTATCCTTGCATTCGAAGAACTAAAAATGGCCACCCTTTGAAACTGGAAAATTATTACTTTCGTGAAGGGAAAACATACTATCGGAACATGGCACATGAAAAATATTCAGTTCTATCGAGATCAAATTTCAGTCAAATTTTAAAATAGAATTTCATGATGAAATATTACTTAAATTTTAAAATGTTAGAGATTATGAAATTACCAAGTCTTTAATAATCCAATCGAAGAATATGCCGGAAAACATTGTAATTTACTTAAAATAATATTACACATCCAAATGAAAGCTGTAATTCCTAAACATATCAAAAACGAAAACTATTCATCTGATAAAAGTTCTTATAATTTAGAGAAGAAACTATAATATACGAAAAGATTATGAATCACTATTGGGTCTCGTGAAACTTCATTCAGATTTGCATGATGTTTCTCATTCATTTGATCTTCAAATCTAAACAGAGCCTGAAAACTATTCAAATGGACTTTAGCTGAATTTGTTAAGAGAACTATTTGACTATTCTGGGATCGAATTGGAAACTAATAGAGGGATGGAGAGAAGTAAGCGGGGTGTCGACTTTTAATAACAAAGCAAATAGCAATAATAGCAAAGTTTGAAAAACAAACACCCCTTCACTCTACATTACTATATATAAAGCTGCAAATCCTACTGATTGACACAAATTCCTGGGCATTTTTAATCGAGCTAGAAGGCTGAAATTTTCAGAAGAGATTCATAATTGACAGTCCAGTCAGGAAAAAATCGAAAATTCTCAGATTTTGACCTAGGATTGAGCCCAGAGACGATTATATTTTTCAATGTATTTAAACGGGGAAAACGAAAAATGGCCATGTAGAGCAAATTACTTTCGTTCATAAAAATAGGAAAATCTAATCGTAAAGCAGTGGGACTTGGTCTATATTACGTCTAAAGGATCAAAGTTTTCTTTTCTTGCGACCGATTTTAACATTCCGGCAGGAAATTTGCAAAATTTTAGTTTGAACGCCAATTTATTAGGTTTTTTTCTCCTCATTTTGAAAATTAAATCTATGGCAACAACCATTGTTTGAATCGAAAACAAGTTTGTTTACGATCCTATTTTCATATGCAATGATAAAGGTTTGATGCATTTTTAATTATTTTAAATCTTTCTTTCGATACATGTTATTACTGAATGCTGAAAAATGTAAATTTCGTTAAAATAGACAGTGGATATCTGCACGGTCAATGAATCAATCGTGAATGCATGCTGTGATAACATAAGTTTATGTAGAGAATACGAGACCATTAACAACGAAGATAATCGTAAAAGTCATGTAAGTAGTGAGATTATTCTAGAATGAAGTACATAGATACGAATATAAATTAATAAATAGGGATATTAATGTAAATTAAAAGGTTTAACGACAATCTTTAGAAATAACATAACTGTAAGCATTACGAATCATTAGTTTCGCGAACACTATAATTTATTAATACTAGCGGAAGTGCCCGTTGAAATTCAACGGGGATAATAAGTAAACATATATGAATTTATACTCTCTCACGATTTTAGCAGCTAATGGTTGACCGGTAGAAGACCCTCTCAGCCTTTAGGTGGATGACTTTATGGTTTGTATATTGGTTCGCATTAAAGATTTTATCTAGGAAAATGGATTGAGAATGAAATTTATGATGTTTGGATAGTATATAAGTATACATATACTTGTAGGTATTTCATTTGTATGCATTCAATATAAATGAGTATACAGTTACAATGGCTCTTATACGATTGTAGAAAGCCAAGAAGTTTTATAGACCTTTAATGATAGATTCCAACACTACATGCCTCTCATTTCTCCCATTCTACAGATACCGTACATTACTTATGAGACAATATTTAAATTCACTAAAGTTTAAATCTTCTGTACGCGTACTTAGTGTCATTTTGGAAAATCTCCAACGCTTATATGTGCGTAAAGCACACACACACTATCGTCATAAAAGGTTGCAATAATACTAACTAAGGTACGTAACCTAACGAACGTACTGGTAGAAAGTCTAACATACTAAAATATTGAAATTTTGATGGCCACTTTTCAAAATCACGGTTATATCTTAGTGAAACACAAACAAAACATTAAAAACATAGGTAAATTACATTATGCATTCATGATTAATTGTACTAATAAATAAGTTAATGACAATACTCGTATGTATGTTATTAACTATGTCCAATTCGTCTATGTTGACGTAAAACTGAGTTCTGCTTATACTTCATCAGTAATAAATGCAATAATTTAATATTTATTAACTTTAATCGGCAGTTCTAAACTATATAAATTCATTTCACTTCCAATGTATAACTAATTATAACACTTTTGAAGTATCTGAATCATAAAAAATACTTCGCAGCACCTAACGTCTGTGATATGATTTACAATAAAGAAAAAGGCAATGTCGCGAGAAATATCTGTTTAAAGGAAATAGACAAATTTATTCAAAATATTTTGAGGATTTTCAACCGAAAAAACCACTAACAAACTTATTTTTCAGGGATAAACCAACTGAGGCGAGAGGCTAGCTCTTTAAATTTCCGCCATATAGTTTGTTTACATCCATGATGCATTGCGGTTAAAGTTACTTTTAAGAGTTAAATACCAATTAAGGCTTAAGTATCGACAAAAATACGTTTTTTTAGAGTTTACGTGAAGATTACAGTCAAGGTCGACTCTAAATATATGTTATAATACCGGACCTAAGTTTAGAAAATCAGTTTTAACTTAAATATAAATCAATACTATGCAATTGATAGTGACAATAAGTCATAATACTATCGCATTGATATATTTTTAATTATTTACATTCTCCAAATAATTAGCTGGGCCCGCGCAAATATTTGCGCACATAGAAATTAAAGATTTGACAATACTTCATAAAAAGTACATAGTTCTTAATCAACTTTCCACTACTGTTATTTTAGGTACCGGAAACTAACATACATCTTATTAGACGTCCATTGACAATATTTTAAATTTATACTGTTCCAGGGGTAAGAAGTCATGCTACAGTAAATTTCCTTCCATAAGGAATATATAGGTAAGGTAGGACGTGAATTGAGGGAGTTACAGGTGAGATTTCAGCTTGAAATCGTACGCATAATTACAGATGGTCATTTTGTACTGACCTAGATATCTAGAGATATTTCTTAAATACCCAGGGTTCGATGCCAGGATGGACCCGATTCTCCCATGTGGAATACATGGGAGAAATATTAAAAGTAATTCTTTACTTCTAATCGATGAGATGCACGACTATGCATCATGATGATGATCAATTTCTTGCATTTTTACTTAAAATTTTACCTTTAGCTCGCAATAAGTAAGTATACCTTACTTGTAGTAACATAGTTGATCGTTATCATACAAAAAAAGTTATTTTTCGTAGTAGTTTATATTACTACAAACATTAAGATACTTCATTGATCAACTTATTACTAAAATAATCATAAAGTAATAATTTTGGGTGTAACAATGCAAAGAATTCCAAAACTGAATTTACAATTGTGGAAACTAAAATAAATGTATATTATTTATTAAGCTTTTCGGTACTTCAGACGAAAACGTTTCCTCAGGAGGGTTTAGTTTAAATCAGTCAAAGTATACCTAGTTCTTTTCTTCTGAATGCATTAATTAATAATAATATATAAACAGATAAATGACCGATTCCATTTCACAAAAAGTAATCACTTTCAGTCAATCTATGAAAATTGTCATCGGGCCACCTAATTCAATTGCTTCCCATGTGGTTACACTTCAATTAAGTGCCAATTTAAAATATTCACTCGTCTTCGCGAAACGCAATCACTGTGAAAATGACGTCTAAATGGTTCACTACTGCCTAGTAAAAGTTTCTCGTAAATTAAATAGTTAAAAGCAGGTCAGTTGCTGAAAATAAAAAAAATAATGCTGTGACATCGTCAGCAGGTAATTGTCTCGGAGAGGAACACTAGTGTAAAAACCATGGCATTTAAACCAATAACAGTAGGATATTAATTTATGCATCACTAAAAAGAATAAAAATAGGACGATTTAAAGTAGGTTTTTTGTGCTTGTAATTTAAATGGAAACGAATTATGGGTTCCGGATTTCGATCCCGGAGACTCCGGAAATGAAACTATTAAGATCACATTAGGATAAGAAGACATTTTAAGAAAGGCACAAAAAGATAACGGAAACGATGATTATATAGAAATAAATTCTATATGCCCCTAAAAACCAACAACAATTTTTTTCGCGGAAAGTAAGTGAGTTGTGTAGCTAACTTTTACCCCAATACTAAAATGTGTAACATAAACACGGAAAACCATCTAATAACACAAACTCAATCACAATGCCAAAACAGAAACGAAAATTAAACAGCTCACGATAAGATGGTAAATGTGTATGGAGTGAAAGCAATCAAAATTGCCACAAATGAATCACTTTTTGTATTCTGCATATAACAAAGCATAAAATTGCTTTACCTTTTTGGACAGGTATGCAATGTTAGCGATTTGCTACATATTGATCACTGGATGTTCTACTCCTGTGAGAACCCCTGCATCGAATCAAGAGAAATCTTTACGATCTTCACTGACTACATTTTTGTCTATCTCTAAATATTCATCGTTGATAATATATTAGATTTAATACTTAATTCAGAAGATTATATCAAAAACATCCGCAACGTACCTGTTTATTTATATGTATTCAGTTGAATTGATCGAGAGAAAGCAATTATAAGAAGCACAATACTAATAAAACTGTTTTATTTCACGGAAACACCGTTAAAAATTACGTTGATATAAACAAAGTTCGGTTGCTACAGAGAAATAAACAAAATTTGTTTTTTTTTTAATTTTGGTATATTTTTCGCGAGATTTTTCGGAGGATATTGTTTTTATCTGCAAATGTTTATAATATAATTATATATATAAATGTATAAATATAATTTCTTCTATTGTATATCTAATATAGTGTATCTCTTATTTTCAGCATTAGTTTTAACTGATCATTTATTCTGTATGTCTTCCTACGGATGAGCTCAAAATGAAAAATCTGATGTGGCCAACTCATGACTTTCTCCGTATTTATTGAAAACAAGCCTATGCCGGTAATATATAAATAACTCCAAAAGAATAAGTGTTACAGGAAAATGTTTCATACAAGCTTTGTAGTAAAAAACATTATCTACAACTTTGGTACATAATTGTATATACCTACATTGCATTTTGACAGACATAAGTATGAAAAACTTCAATTTCTGGGTAAACAACAACTTCCGGTTAACCATTATTCAAGAATAACTCCTAAACAATCAGTGTTACGAAAAAATGTTTCATACAAAAGTTGTAGTAAAATACATTATCAATAAGTTTTGTTTACAATTGTATATACCTACATTGCATTTTTACAGAGATATGTATGAAAAGCTTCCATTTCTGGATTAACAACAACTTCCGGTTAACCATTATTTGGGAATAACTCCTAAACAATCAGTGTTACGAAAAAATGTTTTCTACAAAAGTTGTAGTAAAATACATTATATACAACTTTTGTGTGTAAATGTATATACCTATATTGCATTCTGACAGAGATAAGTATGAAAAACTTCAATTTCTGGGTAAACAACAACTTCCGGTTAACCATTATTTGTGAATAACTCCTAAACAATTAGTGTTACGAAAATATGTTTGCTACAAAAGTTGTAGTAAAGTATATTATCTACAACTTTTGTGTGTAAATGTATATACCTATATTGCATTCTTACAGAGATATTTAAGAAACAAAATTTTGTTCCGGATAAACCGTTACTTCCGGTTTAGCGATAATCTCCAAAAACTAATCAACTCTTGGCATTGTTAGGAAAATTCTATATATGAATTTTGAAAATGATCGGATAATTACTTTTTAAGATAGAGCGCCCACAAACTTTTTAACCACAGACAAACAGACAGACACACAGACAGACATGTTCGGGAAAATAGCTAAACATGCTCTATGGGCCCCAAAACATCTATTTCCGTCGAAATCTGGAGGTCTTCTCTATACTACGTATAGGGAGAAAGTAAAAATTGCTTAGGTCGTCATGGAGATGAGTTGTTTACAGCATCAAAATATTGATAAAATACTGGTGCATTTTATCAAAATGTTTACAATTTCGAATCGTAAACGATATTTTACGACTGAAATAAGAATCTCCATTCAATTTCCTTTCTATTGGTACTTGTCTCGACTTTGTACGACTTGTGTTACTAATTTAATTTTGCGAAAGAAACAAAGCCTGCAAGCGATAAAAGTGAAGTTTACGTGTATTGCTTATGGAACCGTATTATGGACTCCTGGGTTCGAACCCGGGCTTTCTTAGTAATGGGAATAGTTTTCCTAGGGGTTTCTAACTCGTAGAAACACAATGCAGTTTGTTTCGAATCTCTAAGTCAAACCGTTTCTGAAATAAAGGGGGGGACGGACGGACAGACGGACGGACGGACGGACGGACGGACGGACGGACGGACGGACGGACGGACGGACGGACGGACGGACACTTCGGAAATTATATATAAAGATATTATAATTCATAGCTCACTTAACCAAATACATTTATCATATACTGAACTCTCATCTAAATGAACAACAAATATCTAATCAGGAAATACATGGTATTATTGAACTATGTTAGGATATCGTTGGTTTACGCATATGGTGGATTGCTTTTCGTGTGTGTGAGTTTCTGTTCTTTTAATTTTATGCCTATTATGTTTATTCTTTTCTATTTTAATTACATATAATTATTCTGTCATCCTTTCCAAAGAGAATTTAAAATTAAGTTCTTTTTCTACGTTTCTTTAATTAATACGTAGTACACAATTAGTTCGTAATATATTACGTAATTCAACATTCATCAAAATAAAAAAAAACAGAAATCTACTCATAAAATACTCTGATTTCCTTCAAAGACTTTCTGATTACGTTGTTCTACGCTGGATAATTCTTGGTTAGTAAAAACAATCTTTGCATGTATCATTGTATGAATATTATTTTCCCATCTTCTCCAAACGGACTTTAGAATAAAGTTCTTTTTCTACGTACTTTAAAACTATTTACATAATTACGTTGCCTATTGTCTATTTGTTTATTTAATTAGAAACGGAGCTCATTGTCGTAGTAGACAACATTTAATGAATATAGGATTATTTTGCAGAATGTCTTGCACTCAACCACATACTACACAGGTAATCGTCTATTTATTCCGCATTTTTATCTTATGCAGATTTTTATTCTGACTTTACTTTGTTTGGCGTATTTATTTAATATAATTTTACGAATGCGTATTCATTACAGACTCCCGTATCTCATAAACGCGAAAGGCTTTAGAAATGATTATTTTACTATCATATTATTTGGCGAATCTCGATCTCACTTATTTGAAAATTATGCATACAATAGACAGTGGTATAATTAAAAAAAATTTCTTTCCATATATGTTATGACTGAAGGTTGAAAAATGTAACTTTCATCAAAATGGACAGCGAATATCTGCACGGTCAATGAATTATTCGGGAATACATACTGTGATAACATAAGTTTATGTAGAAAATACGAGACCATTTATAAACGAAGATAATCGGAAAAGTCATGTAAGTAGTGAGACTATTCGAGGATTAAATTCAAAAGTCTACACTGAATCTATATAAGGGGGATAAGAAAGCAATTTCGATGAAAAATACTCATTAATTACTGATGAAGAACGTATTATACCGGATCAAGTCTACCTATGCCTGAGTAAAAGTAAGTACAACTAAAATTTACATCATCCTAAAATATTACTATCAGAATATTAATGTAAATTAATAGTTTCAACGATATTATTTAGAAATAATATAACTGCAAACAATACGAATCATTAGCATCAAAATCGGTATAGTTTAGTATAGTAGTATTTCACTTTATTCTCACTTAACCCAATGCATTTATCGTATATTAAATTATGTCTAAAAACTTCCTTTGCAATGGCCATTTCCGATTCCTACTTTATGGCGTTATAATTAATAACAATATTCATAACATCTCTGATGAAAGCAGGGAGATCCCAATTACCACCATTTCAATAACTAATACTATTAACAAAGACACTCAACCATTCTATAGCCAGAAAAATCTTGCTAGCCGGAATTCGTACCTTGGTGTTGGAGTCCTAGCACAGTGACCACTTTCTCACCGCACTCGGTGTGTTTGGTATTTTGCCCTTAGTTTCTCTTAAGATCGACAGATAAGCTCCAGCGTCCTGTCTCGCGTGCCACCTCATAGTGTGGCTTCTTTAGATGATGTTCCTTTTAGGAGGGGAAGCTTTAAGTAACGTATGCCTCAATTTCATACTACATACATTGTGATACATTGTAACCAAAAAGCTCATACGGGCAGCCAAACCCGTTGCTGCCCGCCTTTCTTGAAGGACCATATTATAATTGAATATCAAGAAAGTGTAACTTTCATTTAAATGAACAACAAATATCTACACAGGAAATAAAATTATATCCTTGAACGATGTTAGGATTATACGTATATGTTGGATTGCCTTTCGTGTGTGAAAATTGTGCTTTTAATTGTATGCCTATTATGTATCGTCTTTTCTATTTTAATAACATATATTTATTCTGTCATCTTATCCATACAGAATTTAAAATTAAGTTAAATTTTCGTTTTTTTAATTAATACGTAGTACCTTACGTGGGATATGGGATATGGGATACTGCTGGGGAAACGATAAATGTCCATGAAGAACCAAATGTTTTCATTCACATAAGCATGAAAAATGTACGTACAGTGGAGAGTATTTAACTAAATTATACCTCAAAGAGGAATTTTCATTTTTCCTGCATCCAATTTCGCCATGTCGGCAACATCTTAAATTAAATGCAAATTAATACTGTTTTTATTTGCACCCTTCCCAAGATAAAAACTTTGGCTACGACCATTATTTACGTGGAATACAAATTTGTTTGCAGTTCAAATAACATACGCCGTGATGAAAGTATGAAGTTTTTGAAATATTTTTCAATATTCTTTTGTTTGTAATATTAATATACATCAAGAACATTTAACTTTCATCAAAATAAACAACAAAAATCTACTCATAAAATACGCTGATTTCCTTGAACGAACTTTGGATTACGTTTTTCTACGTATCAGCTGGATGATTCTTCGTAAGTAAAACAATTTCTGCGATTAAAAATGTATGCTTACTATGTTTACTCTTTTCTATTGTATTCACCTCAAATTATTTTTTCATATTCTGCAAACGGGCTTTAGAATTAAGTTCTTTTTCTACGTTTTTCAGAATTATTTACATAGATACGTTACCTGTAGCATATTTGTTTGTTTATATAATTGAATACTTCACAGTCGTCTATTTATTTTCCGCATTTTTATCTTATGCAGATTTTTATTCTAACTTTGCTTTGATTGGCGTATGTTCTTAAATTAATTTTACAAATGCACATTCATTAGGAATCAACTCCAAATCTCCCGTATCAAATAAGCGTAGAAGGCCTTTGAAATCCAAAGGGGGACGTCCTAAAACCTTGAACGACCTTCGGATTATGTAGTTCTACGTGTTCGCTGGATAATTTTTGTAAGTAAAAACAATTTCTGCATTTATCATCGCATGCAAAATATTTTCCCAACATCTCCATATGGGCTTTAAATTCAACTTCTTTTTCTACATTCTTCAAAATTATTCAACTACGTTGCCTAATTTCTATTTGTTTATTTAATTAGAAACGGAGCTCATAGTGCCGCTTTAGACGCCATTTAATGTGCATAGGAATCAATTGAAGTATGCCTTGCACTGAACCGAGTACTACAGGTAACGAATCATCTATCGATTTCTCGCCTTTTTATCTTACGAAGACTTTTATTATTACTTAAATTTGTTTGGCGCATTTCTTTAATTTAATTTTACGTATGCGTATTCTTTAAGGTCTCAACTGCAAAACTCCCGTCTCAATTAAACGTGAAAGGCTTTCGAAATAATTATAATATTATTAGATGAAACTCGATCTCATATTTGAAAATTAGGTATACGATAGACAGTAGTATAATTAAAAAGACACATATCCCTTCATAATTTTCTTTGCTTGCAGTTTGCAAGCACCCATTTACTAGTTATAATATAGACTTATACGATGTGCTCGTCACAAAAATCCTACCATTATAAAAATTACCCTTGAGCATATATAAATTAGGATTTTTCTCTGGAGAAAGAAAAATTAAAATCACCCTCATTTATACCTACATTCACAGTTTTAGATTAGAAAAAAATACGGAATACACAGCCGTAACGGGGATGGAGAGTTTCCGTAATCCGACATCTATACACATGAAGTACTTGCATTTTTGCTTCCAGGCATTAGCCACGCTTTTTCCGCATCGCTTCAACATTCAAATCCAAATGAGAGCTTATTTTGGAATGCTCACCTCAACCCAAGCGCATTTCAACCAGGCGAATGCATAATCTGAAATTCAGTTGAATTTCTCCCGCAACAACTATTGAGAAATGCTGTTATATACTCGTAAACGTCCGCTGAACGCCGTTCGAAATTTCCCGACAAAAAGTTGGAGCAACTGGCGCCGAGCAACTTCCACTTCGCTTCCAGGAAAGAAGGTGCTTGAGAGATGGCCTTTCATCAGCCAAGTCGCCCAAGTTGCAGCCGAGGCTTCGTCGGTAATCAGAGTGTGCGAAGTGCCTCGATGCTTCAATCTTTCGAAGCAGGACAAATGTTTTAGTAACGAAGTTGACTACGCTAAAAACAGCTTAACAACGTCCTCTAATGGAAAAAGTATTTGAATTTGTTCCATGAAAATCCTCCCAGCAAAATAGTAAGCTCCATTTCCAGAATGCAATTCCTTTTAATTAGCACGAATTTCGAGAAATATAGGTAAGCTAGAGATGAACTTTTAAGTTCCAAGTTTGGCTTTGATTTACAAAATAATGCAAACGGCTTAATCGAAAAGATTAAAAACTATAGTACTATAATAATTCTTAATAATCAAGAAGTTTTAGTACTGAGGGTAAACTTATAAGGCAGAATCTGATAAATTCATATTTGGAATGGAATTTAAAAATTAGAAATTAAATGACAAATTTCGACGAAAATATAATTGTATTAAAGCACACCTACAGAAGTACTTTTCTTTTACTTCAACGTTAAATTGTTATTATCGTATGTTGTAGTCAAATGAATTGAATGAATACCGAGAGTTAAATTATTTTAAGATATAAATGTTGAACATATTTTTTGCGGAATTCAATTCAACTCCTAACCCAACATAGTAAACCATTGTTTAAGTATGGATACATAAAATTATTCAATAATCTAATTGAAATAACCCCATTAAAAAAACCATGCATTCACTTTATAGTACTCACTCCCTCACTTTCGCCAAATAAAGTCTCATAATAATAATATAGTAAAGCTCATAGTACCCGTAGCAGTTATTGTACAACATTGTTATGATTATTTAGAACCAATATAAACTACTATTAGAAAATAATACAGTGACGTCATAAAGAATAAGTAATATAAGAAATAATAATGTAAGAAATAATAATATACAAAAATATAACAAATATACCGCATCAATTTTGTATCGTAAAATATTCTTTCATAAACTTTTATTTCGTTATGAGAAACACTGATTATTAATATAACGATTTTTTAGCATTTACTGATCGAATTCCTTTTTAAAACCTTTATCCCGACGTCATACATGTTTCTGCTTCGATGGTCAAGGCTAATTGGAAATCAAGACCTTACATACAAATAATGGAGAGATCATTATATTTTCCATCCGTGCTCGAAGTTGCATACAAATTCTCTCGAGGAATCGTATCCTATTCTCATTCAGAACATTATTACGCAGCGAGTTGGATGGAATTCTTTCCGTCGGCATTCCAATGGTAAAACTTTATCTCAAAATAATAATAAAATACGAAAATTGCTCAACCCATTTGCTCATTTAATGAGATGAAAAGCCTCTTGAAGGGTTGAGGGCGCTTTCAACAATGGCAGTGCCCAATGGCATTGCTGAGCGCGGGAGAGACCCTCACAATGAAAGCACTCTTCCGCAGAAAAGGGTGCTCGCCCTCAGTACTTCCGACCTCACAACTTCGAGTGCCCTCGTGTCTTCTGAATGAAATTAACAATTATGAAATGATTCGGAGTTTAAGGGAAGTTTGATGTGAAGATTACGGATGCATTAGTGGATGACGTATGTCTCTCTCGAAGATAAATACGTGCTTGTTACATTTTTTTAGGACTAATTCTGATTTTGGAGAGAGCGTTATGAATGAAGATGAGATGTTGGACCTCGTCCCATGAATGAGTTCTAAATTAAAGTTATTGGTGATAAAAGAACGTACTTGAATGATTTTCCATTACTATGGCCTTGAAGTTAATAAAATTACGTAATATCTTGTTGCTTATTTCATTTTAGTGCATAATCTCAAGGTGTTCATCGAGTATACAATAGAATATAATCATTTGATAAGAGAATAAGAATATTTAAGTGAATATATGATTAAAAAGACGATATTTTATCTAGATTATTTATAGCAAAATCTTTTTGTAAGCTTTCAACATTTATTTTCATTGGAAAGTAATTATCGGCATATCTTTTAAAATGCTTCGTAAATTATCTCTTTTCTCTTTCCGTTAAGACATTATATCATACGAAACGTTTTGAGTGCAAATAACGAATAAGATTAGATAAGTATTTAAAAGCAAGAACAATTTTTCTAGAAACGATGCAATAAATATATTTCTATAAAGCAGGAATACAGCGTTTTTCTATCACCAGGGAGGAATTACATTATATTCTACTCAGTAAGATAGAATTCCCTGCATGAAGCACTATTGCTAAGCTGAGGATTCCTACCCCAAAACTAGCAAACATATCTCAGGATCGAATGTGATACCACTCAACTAATTTCAATAGACAATAGAGTTCAATTTTATAAATCAAATACGGAGAAATCATTCGTAGTTTAAAATAATGATTTATGACAAACATAATAAACGCTGCAATTAATTTTCGTTATATGCACGTGTCCTATAAATTAATGCTACGAAGAAACAATTGGTGATTGATTAGTATGTAAGAAATGCAAATAAAAATAATTGACTCAATGAAGGTTTCAACCTCAAATAACAAGCTTTTCTCATAGTGCAATACTTTTTTTCAAGAAGTCAGTATGGTTACTATGTATCTTGAAATGCTCATCAACCTGCAAATCTTCCTTTTCAAACTATAGATTTTTTCTCTGAACCTTAAATACTATCCGGATATTTTTTTAGAAGAATTGCGTTAACTGAAAGATTAAATATGGGAAGAATGTTCTTTATTTGGAATATCTGTAATCTGACGTTATATAATGCACGCTTCTACGAAAAAAGCGCTTCCTGTCCTGCCGATTACACCATGCAGGATAAGGAAAGGGATTTTTATTGGATGATTTATGTATCCTCCGCACTTAAATGCAAGAAATGGGGTTATAAGCGTAGCACTTCTAAAGTGCTTATTGTAGCGTTGTTTTATAATAAAAATTAATTTGTTTCTCAAAAATCATAGACAGTAATCTCGCCCCGAAGCTACGACTGAAGACACCTAACATACCAAAATGACGTTTTTAGTAATCCTACTGTTATTACAGCAAATTATTTTTCATTTTGTATTTTGTTAGTATGTGTGCCGCATCATTTTAAGATATTAACCACAATTAGACTTACACGAAAGTCTTTAATGAAAACGTAAATAATTAAAACTTCCTTGGTGTTCCGGAAGAACCCCACTTGGTAAATTACGTTACTAGTGCCACTTGCTCTAAATGGCTCTGATAAAAATTGTAACAGGAGTTAAGGATTGTAGGTATGGCAAAAGATGAATTTCTACCACATATTTTGGAAGAATTATATAGTTGGATTTCATAAATTATGCAATCGAAATGTAACCAATTTTATGAATAAGAGTATGTGAATAATATTTACTTCAATTTTACTATTTTTAAATAAATCAAAAATATGCCATGATATAATTTAAGAAACCAAAAATGACTTTTTTGAGTAATTTACTGCAACAAGTAATAGAAAAATAAAAGGAAAATTGTGGTGAAAATGGTGAAAAACCTGGTTCCCGGATAGCCATGTGGGCAGCGCGATCGGCTTCGTAAGAAGCAGTCCCGGGATTGACATCTAGAGGGTCCCACCTCCGAAATTACCTAAGCTATCGATGAACTTTTAACGATACTACAAATAGTTAAAAATGGATTTGTGGTATGTACCCCTGGTGATCATTTTCATTATAGTTTCTTTCTGCGCGATAGTCGATGTAATAGAAAGAACTATTTAAAATGAGTGGCATTAAAGTAGCCATTCCAGCTCGATTAGGCCTCAGACATAAAAAAAGAGACCCTAACGACCTCAAAAAGGGAAACAGAAGAGGAGAGTGGGACGTGATCATGTACCTCGGAAAGGGAAAAGCAGCTGTTTGATTTACATCCTGCAGCCGCCCTGGGGGCGTCTCTCTGCCCAAACTGGAGCGGGATTTTTTAGAAACGGAATCCGCGGGCAGCAAAGATAAGACCAGTGGCCGTCCCCAAGAGTAGGACGTCACTATATTTTTTAACAAAACCCACTAATATCCCAGGATTCACAATGGTAAGGTATGTTCAGAATTAAATGTTTTTAAAATTACCGAGGAATTATTCCCAGGAAAATTCTTAATAAGCGAAAAGTGCCTCGCGAGCGACAATAACCTATCGATCCTGTACGAAAAAATCGTATGTAAATTTTAAACCAAAATAAAATACCGCACCATTCAAAGCAACTGCTCGGGTAGTGCATAATATTTGATGAACTTATTAAAAGTGAGTCCATTACTTTAAGTAATTCCACATTGTACAATTAGTAAATTGTTCTATTACAAAACCCTTCAGTAATAAAATTTCTTATTACTAAGGCCCAAAATAACAAAAGTTAACAAAACTGCTACAACCCTCACATTGATTTAAACGGATACGATACTTGATAATAGTGCGATTTTTATTATATGAAAGCATAAATTCTACGATAGTAATAGTTATAAGGGATATTTATGAAGTAGCATTCATAATGCTTATTTTAGTGACAGTTACATTTTTACTTCTAAATTTGCATTTTACTTTTTTTTAATTGGCCACGAGCGCATTTCGCTATATGGGCACTTATCCATGAGTGCATTTACGACTGTGAGATTTTATTAAACTTCGATTTTGTCAATGTGGGCTTTTGTTAATGTGAAGTTTTGCCATTCGTAAATTCATGTCCGTGGGATTTTGTCGTGCCGGTTACGTGACGTCACGTAAATATCATTAGACCAACGTCAAACACCTTTCAAGGGCACGCTTCCCCAAAATTTTATAAAACTGAAATATTTCATCCAATATCCTCCCTCATTAGATTCTAGACATAAAAAAGAGGTTTGAATACTAAAAAAAGCACATACAAAATATACTCTAGTAACGTATATTATGTTCATCATTTAACATCAAGAAATACTTTAAAATAAGGTAATTAAAGTTCCGATGTCTTTTTCCTTTCAATAACGTGTATTCTACTCTTTAGTAGTGAATTGAAAAAATCATTCTTGATTATGATGTATCATTTCTTTAAATTTAATCCAGCCAGATGTAAGAAGTAGGGAGACCGGGGCTGGTTGGCCGAGTTTTGTTTTCGGAATTTCTGTACTCATTTTGGTTTGACTTTTTGAAAAACGGTTTGCTCTGTCATAAAGATACAACCCTTGATCATATATGTGATCTTTTTTATTTATGGCAAAAAAATCAGGGAAAAAGTTATAAACAATCAAATGCGGCACCAAAAATCGGCCAACCAACCCCAGGGCCGGGGTAGGTTGGCCGAGTTTCGTAGAATAAGTGAAAGACTGATGCAAAAAAGTTACTGTACATAGTTTTGTAATATGTAGGTACGTAAAAAAACTCCGCTCTTTTCTTTTTAGCCTTTTTAACATTTCTAGACTTAGTTTCGGCAGCTTTAGTGAACTTTTTCATAGCTCTCGCGGCTTTCTTTTCCTCTGCCAGCGTACGCTTACGTTTGCTTTCATTTTTCTCCTTCTCCAATGCTGCTTTTATTGGAGAATCGGTCAAAATTTCGGTCGATCGGCGTTTACGACGTTGACGCTTCTTCGAATCAGTTCGTGCACTCTCCTTGCGGAGAGGTCTGACGTCTTCAGGGAGGCTTACATCTGCAGCAGATTCTATGCTGATGGACTAGTTTTGTTCAGGGTTGGGTCGATCTATGACAAATCCTGCCAGGAACTCCTCAGGAGGAAATATTTCAGGATTGAAAGGGCACACGCCAGAGACTCTGAAACCAGCTCAAATATTGTTCGGTGTGCCGGCGAGTGGAAATGCACTGGCTATGATTCCCGGAATTTCGTAGATGGTCATTGGTCCTTATAATCATCAATATTCGCATAATATCCAATTTCGTTCATAAAAGGTTAGCATTTCAGGAAATTTCGAAGTGCACATTGCTCTACGCTAAATTTACAACTCGGCCTACCAGCCCCGCACAAAACTCGGCCAACCTACCCTAATGAATGTTTTCGAGTACAATCACGGTTTACAAAAATAAAACTGAGGTTACCCTGGAAACCGATATACCATTTTGTAGGGTTTTGAATACCCTTTCCAGCGGTACCACGTTTTTGGAAATCGGATGTAAATTGACTCGTGTTACGAAGATTACTTTACAAGAACAGAAATTTACTCACCAGTGTCGAAAAAAGAACAAATGTGCTCCTGTGCAAACGGCAACTCGAAAACACCTGAAATTACGTCGGTACATGGACGAACAAAAACCCCACTAAAATCACTATAGATGTCGCCACTGTGCCCAAAAGTCTTTTTAAAAAAGACACTCGGCCAACCTGCCCCTTCGGCCAACCAGCCCCGGTCTCCCCTACATACCATGGAAATTTCAACAAAGAATTTTTACTTCACCGCGTAGACTTTCGCAATTTTATACCATATATATATTTCAATCTCTACAGAGACTATTTAATCTAATATGTACTTATTGTATCCCATGGCCGTCGTGATCTAACATAACTGGAAGAAAGGTAAAGGTTAGTTCATTACTCGATAGTATCAACGAAACCACAACATAATATCTTTCTATTACCGTAAAATAAAACACATTAGATACGCTAAAATCCATTACAACCATAATGCTTTCATTACAATAGGCCACATTTATTCGCCCAAAAATACGCATTTAACAATATAAATGACTAGTTCAAGGGGTTAGCCCTAACAAATAAAGTAACCCATCTATCTCCATTGTAATGAATCTATTCTATTCAGATGTAATATAAAGTACAAAATATGATAATTTTCATACTTATTAATTATATTTACTTGCGTAGTATGACATATTTCAGCGCTTTCTATAAGTCATTAACTCAATAACAACATTTGACAACTTACAATGTTACTCTATGAAATTCCTCGACGTTGAAATTTCCGATCAGAATAATCAAAGCGGTTATGCGCAGTTGCATCATAAGTTGACGCTTAATTCCTAAGCCTATAATTCAAACAATATTCTGGGGAATAGCGGTTAAATTCTACGTGGATAGAACTAAGTTCGAACCAATTCCAACATATAATACCTCTAACAAAATAAACGATTCTGCTTGAAAGTTTAAATTTAAATTGAATCACGGAATGGTTTTCATAGCCCGCCGGCAGATGGCCTTGCAGCCTCTACGGTGACCGTGGTCGTGACTTTAGGAGAAATTGAAATTCTGCACTATGTTTCGTGGTTTCTTCAAATGTAAAAGATTCAAGGTTATCATGGATAAAATGTTCAATATCTTTTCCACTTCCGATTATGTCTATTTATTCATGTTTAATTCCATAAGAATAGCAATTTTAACATAAAAGTTTATAAGCATCTCTATTGTTTATTTATAAAAAAGAAAATTTAAAACTCCTGCCAATACTCGTAGAACTACTTGTAGCAACATAAAAATATTATTATCAAAGTTCAATCCTTACCTACTATTAGATGCTCATAATTCTAGAAAAATATTAGCCATCCCTTATTGCTGATTTCAAGACTGTTACATCATTCCAGTTAATACATTTAAATAGATAAATGAATCAATTGCAGTAATCTTCATCAAACAAATTAATGTTGCTGATTCATCCATTCATATGTAACACTAAATAATTCAATCATTATCTCCTAAAAATGTAAAGCTTGACAATTTAGTAAGGGAGTTTTGGTTGAGAATTAAAGAGAATAAAACTAAAGTAAAAAGATTCTCTAAGGGAACAAAAGCTAAGTTAATATGGGTTGACCACATTACCTATTTGGGAGAGGTAAATAAATGTATCCATAAAAATATACATCCCACCATATCCCTGGTGATATCCATATATATTTTCTGAAAGTACTCCAAAAAATATTGAACATAACTGCAATGTATTTCTTCTTAAGTTTCCAATGAAATTCTTCCTGAAGAATATTTGAATTGCCCTAGTGTTAAATCCTGCATCAATTTTTTTTTTATTTTGGTTGCATCTAGTCAAGGTCTCTCCTTACAGAATGCCAAGATAAGTGTAACTCATAGTCATTGTGCTTCTTCACTTGCGCAGACATGTTCTGCTTATAGCATTCTGGCTCTGTGAGTAAAGCAATGGCAAACTTTAGTTATTTACTGCATATTTACATTTACAAACATTAATATTATTTACTGTACATTTCTCACCCTGACTAGTGAATCTCATTCCCCTCTGAAAGCTCTTAGTAGCTTATGCCAGAGGGGTTGAGGTACCAACCGGCCTTTGGGCTGAATACTTTACAGTTGGTTGCATACAAAACTTAATAGTCACATACTGATACATATCTATCTTTTCAGGAATTGCACCAAAATAATATTGAGTTTGTCATGCATACATAGGTGATCTACCTTTCCGTAGGTTCATGAGAATTAAAAATCCCAATTCAATGCCATCTCGTCCACTTCTTTTCTTGGTAGCTAACCCAACCCTTTATGCCATCTAGTATCTTCTGATTTTGTCTTGAGTTTCTCAACAATGAATTGTTATGAGAGAACTTTGTGCAAGACTGGCATCAAACTCAGATAATTTTCCAAGATATGTTATCAGTGTACCTTATAGGTACAATATTCTGATTTTCAATTCTCTCTTTCCAAAACATATCATAATTATTGGCATATAACAAGCACTTATACTACACTAGCACTACATATTATATACATTTATTACATGTATTATTTAACCTTAATTAAATTTAAAAATCATATTAATTTTTAACTCAGTTCATAACGTCTTTTTTAGGGATTTAATTTTGACATTGTCTCATCTCCTGAAAACAGCTTTTTGCAATACTTTTTTTAAATCAACACTTCTGATCTTCATGAGTGAAACTTCACATTTTCCCAATTATGTACAGTAAATAATATTAATGATGTAATACCTAATAATGCATGCCAACTGAAAATATAGAGAAGCAGACAACTGACCCAAACAACACATTGACATCCAACGGATGTCCAACAGACATTCATGACGGGCATTACATACGTCCCACGGATGTCCGATGAGCATCCGGCAATATTCCACGGATGTCCGTAGGATATCCATATGTCCCAAAATCTGATATTTGCAGGATATCCATAATATGACCGTATCAGATATTAATAATATTTCATGCATTTTGTTGCAAGAATATATACCAAAAAGATTCCTTCACATGAAATACAACCTTTACAAGGTGGAAGGATTCTTCATTAAACTTTCGTGGGTACTCGTCATGGTGATTAAAAACTTTCATTTTTAATCACCATGGTGGAAGGACTTAAGCGTTCCGATGGCACCTATAGATGAATTGATGGGAGTAGTAACCATTGACGAATGAATGCATTAACTAGTGACTGCTGATTATAAAATAAAAACAAATTTACATTTCAAAAAAAATGATTTATTTTCTCTCTATTACAAAGTCGTACGATATTTTTACAAAGTTGTCTGCCTTACAGCCAAGCTTACTCACTGCAACTGGTTATTTTCCTGGCCCCTACAATATAGAAGTAAAAGGAAATATTATAAAAAAGCAGTTACAGAGTTATTTGACCTTTATGCAATTACTTTTGCGGTAGACACAGTAAAAAGAGCTAAATAACTGACATTGGATTAATGTGGCAAAATGTTAAATACCTTCCTTACTGGTTTATTATTCATTGTTGTTATTTAGGAAACCTTTGGAATGAATCATTTGTGTATTTTGCATTTTTCAAGATTGGTTCTTCAGCATTCAATTTTGTAACTTGTTAAATATAATTCAAACGTTTTCATAAAGACCGGAAAAGGGCTATTTAGAATTATATAAATGAATGAAAACAAAAATAAAGATACAAGAACTCAAGAAATTTTTTTATTTCCTTTCTAAAATGAACTAGGTATATTTTGAATTTATTTGCATGATTGAAGATGTTTATTCCCATTACTTGGATTTCCACGCCAAAAGTTTTTTGTTCCATAATATTTTACGAGAAGGTCAGATATTGTCTGACTTACGTCATGAATTATGGAAATAGTGCTATACATATAAGTCATTGCAACAGGTTAACTCTCTTAGTGCCACGGTAATTACAATATGAATTCATCAGCATGCCTCAATGGCATTAGGCCACAACTTGAAGAAACAAGGCCTTCAAGGTTTCAGCCTTCTGCTTTTCACACTGTGTAATTATTAATTGACATTTTTAATCATTTGCTTTTTGGTACCCTTTATCCCAAATATTTTACTTAAATAATATTTCATACATGCTCTTGCATTCTTTCTTTCATACACTCCACATACTACCTCATTTTGCTCATACCTTTTGCTCATGTTTGTATAAAAAAGTTGTCCAGTAATACACTAGTAACCAATCCTTAATTTTCCAAGTATTTGAAGAGATACCTTCCCACTTGGAATGCAGAACAGCATCTATAAGAAGAGAACATATCCCATTACATGCTATTGACAGCATGTACACACAAATTACCATTTAATTAGTCTTTTTATTAGGAATAAGACAAGCTAAAATTAAGTCATTTAAATAATATCAATGGTATAACTCATTGTGAAGAACAAATGAAGTGCTGTGACAATGGGACACAGAATGCCAATTCTTCTATGAACAATAACTATAGTTTGATACATTAAATAAAGATCACCCTGAAAATAACTGCAATAGTTTTCATAAATTAGTGATTTCTGAAATTTCATCAATATGTGGAGTATTTCATCTATACATTACATACAATCTAACTTACCGTAAAATGGGGTAACTCTGGACAAACTCTCTCTTTAAAAATTTTAAATCGCGCGGCTTGCCCCCGGTCACCAAGATGCGTGGCAACGCGTCGAATCATAGCTCTTGGATTTAACTTCTAGCAGAAGTTACGTGAACTTCTTCCTACATCTCAGCTGTCTACGGGAGATTCAGTCAATGGCAACAATGACGCTCTCACCGGTTTGTTAGATTAAGTGGTCTGGAAGTAGAATATTACAACGAAGTGGAATAAATAAGGTATGTATTCTGTGACATGCTTATCTGAGTTAGTTATGTGCTTTTTTGCATAAGAAAATACTGTTTGGTTAACTTAAGACTAGCGATGAAACGAAAAGTTGCTACCTGGTGGGGTAACTTTGGACAGTGTTTACATGTCCATAGTTACCCCACCTGGCTTAAAACGTACTAACACTGGACTTTTTTAATAGGAAATAATGCCGAGGACTTATGTTCGGCCACTTGGGACGAGGAATTATCGAAATTACACTGATGAAGCTTTTGAGGATGCTGTCAACCTGCTCCGAAGGGGCAAAATAACATTGTGGAAGGCCGAGGACGTATACGGTATTCCGAAGAGTATGTACATTGTCAACGCTACTGAAAGGAAATCCTAAACTTGACTATGGCCGTCCTTCTGTGCTTAGTGATGATGAGGAGGAGACGTTTGTGTCGTATTTAGTAACTTTGTCAACATATGAGTTCCCTGCAACTTTATACAATTTGAGGTGCGTAGTGAAATCGTACTTTGACGGGAAAGGTGTGAAGGAAAGTTCCTGGGAAAGACTGGGCGCTAAGCTTTATTAAGCGACATATGACTGTTATAAGTGAAAGGACTGCGAAAAACATATATATACGCGAGAGCGGCAACAAACGAAGAGACGGTCAAGATGTTTTTTTCAAATTTGGAAACTGAGTTGGAAGGGGTGCCAGCGTCCAATATATGGAACTTTGATGAGACGAATCTGCAAGATGATCCTGGGGCCGAAAAAGTGATTACTAAACGGGATTCAAAATATCCGGAGAGAATTAGAAATACGACTAAAGGCAGCACGTCAATAATGGTTTGCGGTAAAGCGGCCGGAGAGCTGGCGCCGCTCTATGTCGTTTACAAATCGGAGCAGCTCTGGGATGTATGGACAGAAAACGGCCCCTCAAAAACAAGCTAAAATCGTTCAAAATCCAGGTGGTTTGACACACAATGTTTTGAAGATTGTTTCATCACCGTTATGCTGCCAATTTTAAAAAATCAGCCAGGAACGAAAGTGCTCATAGGAGACAACCTCAGCTGGCGCATCAATTTAGAAGTTTTGAGACTGTGCGAAAAGTAAAACATTAAATTTATTGCTCTCCTTCCAAATACCACCCACCTACTTAAACCTATTTATGTCGCTTATTTTAAGGCATTGAAGGTAATATGGAGAAAATCCTATCTGAATGGAAAGAAACCGACGTTGGTAAGAAGTGTGGCTCCATCCCGAAAACCCAGTTTCCAAAACTTCTGAAACAACTCTACGAAACCCTGACATCGACAACATCGTACTCAAACCTTCAAGCTGGGTTTAGGAAGACAGGAATCTTCCCCTTGGATCCTGAATAACCCCTCCAAAGACTTCCCTACCGCGTGATGGGAACCGAAAACGCCAACCTTGCTGATCGAGTTGCCAAAGTTTTTGTGGACCGCTTGGAGCAACGCCATGCTGAAACTGTCTCGCGTCGCCGGGGCAACAACCGCGAACGACTAGACGTACCGCCGGGAAGAAGTATTTCATCAGAGGACGTGGAAGCTGCACGCCGTCAAAGTGAGGACGCACCATCCAACGGCGGACTTGGGGCACCTAGCTCACGAGTAACTCGACGCGGACGGGGAGGTAGCAGCAGCCGCGGTGGAAGGAAGAAAAACGCCCGATTGGTGATGAACGAAAACTCCAGCAGCAGCTCTGGGAGCAAAGAGGTTGATGTCGTTTCTTCCTCTGAAATCTCTGACAGTGAAATGATTTCCGTTCAAGACGAAAACGTAAGCCCTGGACCTTCCGCAGGAAGGGTTCCAATTGATCTTGACGTGGGGCAATTTGGTTTGGTGAATTTTGAGGGGGAACTGTACCCAGGGCAAATTACATAAAAAGACGGGCAAAGTGACAGGTACTTAGTTACCGCTATGGAAAAGTCTGGTGGTTACTGGAAGTGGCCTAGTAGGGAGGACAAAATTTGGTACAGCGCTAACGAAATCGTGCAAGGTATTAACCCCCCTCAAAGAGTAGGAAAGCGCGCTCTGTTCTCTGTGTCAGAGATTGGAGTGTATTTTGCCAATGAGATGTAAGACTTGCTAATTGATAAGTCTACATTTGTAAAATGTATATTAAGCTTTAAGTCCATATTTGATGGCACGAATGATATTACAAAACTTACTGTTTTACATAAGTTTTACCAAAGAACTGAAAAATGTTTAAAACTAATTTTTTTACCAACTGTTCACCATTATAAAACGAATTTATAATTGTTTAAGTGTTTTAAAGACATGTAAAAACGTTAAAATAAACGTTTAGAAGTAATTTTGGTTGTAAAGGCTTAATTTTTACCCATTTAGGTCCAAAAAATTACTGTCCAAAGTACACTGTCCAAAGTTACCCCACTCGGTGGGGTAACTCGGGACAGTATTCAAGTCAAACTTGATTGAACAGGGTTAAATTTTTTAAAACATGAATTACGGCATTCAATAGCTAATGAATGTGCAAAACGAATGATATACATATCTTAAGTAAAAGATATATCTATAGTACGAAAAATTGAGAAAAATATCAAAATTTGTCCAAAGTTACCCCATTTACGGTAATTCTAATAAATTTCTGCATGTATTCTTAGTACTATGAAAATGTACACATTTTCACACACACCATGGATGCCTAAATTCTGTTTCGCAATTCCCTACATTTGTAAACCCTTAAAAAGTTTAGACAGTTACTAGACAAACATCTCAAATTTTAAGTTTTTTTTAATTCCGCACTAAGAATAAAATTTATTTTACTACTTATGAATTTTAAAGCAATGCATACCAAAAACTGCAGTCTTCAAGCTGAGTTCAGAGAATACTTTTTTTCTTTTTGTGCCCAATTCAACCATAACTGGCAGACAGGTTGTCTGTCATGACATGCCGGAGAATACGTACAATCATGTCCTTGGCAGTGTTCCCTCTAATGAAGAACAACTCAGACACCTGCAATTAAAATGATAAAGTACACATTTATCAGACTTTTCCAGTTGATTAATATTTTATCTAGCTTTATTTTATGAACATTCATCTTACCAGCATCTTTCTAAATCCCACATCTTTCATTTTTTCTTCTGCTGTATCCAACTCCTCTTGGGTTACCATGGGAAATTCCAATCCACTAAATTTTTCTTCCTCCTCATAGTTCTGGGTTACCTTTTGCTATTGTAGCTTTCTCTTCTATTGAATCTAGCCTATGTTTTATGTCTACAACAGCTCTCTTCGCAAAGAGAATTGTCCTTAATATTTCCTGCAGTTCTGAACAGTGGCGGATCCAGGGGGGGGGAAAAGGGGGAAATTTCCCCCCCCAAATCCAAGAGAATATATTTTCCGAGGCCAGTAATGTAATACTTGTGTAATACAGTCGCATGCGGTGGCGATGCCGACCGTGAGACAACATTGTAACGCCTGGTTGTAAGGAAGAAACACAATGTTTGAAATCGGCGACTGTTTTGCACTGGAAGTTCTACTTTGTCTACTCCTCTTCTCCCTCGAACGACTGAAGCTAAAGTTCCCCCCCCACTCGCTATGGCCCTTCCTGGAAGTTCCCCCCCCAAAATTTACGCCTGGATCCGCCCCTGGTTCTGAAAGAGATAAATCAAACCTCACATAATTGTCAATCAATAGCTCCCTTGTTTTAGTAGCAGCAAACTAGTGATATACACTCACTCAACTCGGTCCTGTCCTCCTCTCTTCTTACATTGCTCCTTAGATTTCCACAGCTGCATTTCTTCTTTGCATGTTTTGCATTTTCAGCAATGCCATTTACTTCAACTTCACTCTCTGAAGACAGAAAGAATTATTCTCTTTCTTGATTTTGATCTACCCCCACTGTCTTGATTGGAGTGCCCCTCATTTTCCAGCACACAATTTTCGGACTCACTGGCATTGAGAAACATAGGGTACCCTAACGACTCAACATCAGTCTCCAAACACTGCTGTAAATCAGCTTTTAATAATTTATTTCGACCGCTTCTAGTCAATTCACTGAATAGCTTCCTCTTATTATTTATTCTGAGTGAATTTCATCCACAAATGTCTGACGATGAAGTTAAATGTTTCTAAGCGAACACGAGCGAAATATAATATTGGACAATTTGCTAACATTGGATGTTTCTGTAAATGTCTACAATCAGTACGTTTACAAGTTTTACTCACAAAATTTGCGTTCTCAGCAGCACGATTACAACTCGTATGCCGAAGAATGGAGAAGTCCAGCCACATTAAAATACTCGTATCTACAATGATCCGCACCAATCCACACCATACGTATTTTGAATCCGTTGAACCTCGTTGTATATTCGATCGTGAAAATTGCTGCGCCCCCCCCCCCCCCCGCGTGTCTTCCCGCGAAATTTGAATTCGAATTTTGAGCAGTGGAGAGAATCTCCGTTTGAAATAGAAAGCCCGGAAAGCATTCCGATGGGATATCCGCCTCCGCTACGCGATGTCAATATGACTTTGCAAATATATATAAACAATTTTACCATTTATTTTTAGAATTTAAAGTTCGAAATCAAATTTCGCATGGAGACTTCTTTCGCCGGATGGACTGGTTAACATATTCGATATTCATTCCAGAAGACATAGATAATTTCACTAATATTATTATCATATTTAAAATAATATGGCCTAATATAATGGATATCCTGAAGTTTCCACTAATAGCTGTGAATGGGGAAAGAGTCACAAAATATAAATATGGTGTTTGGAGGATTTTGTGACTCTTTCCTTAATATAATGGAATTGGACCCTTTATAATTAGCATCATTTCTATCTTATAAGGGAACAAACCAAATAATTGGAATGTTAGACAATCTCGAAATGTGCTTAGAAACACATTTCCTTTGGTATTTTCTAACTCGCCACTCCAGAATCAATTATTGAAATATTAAGTCCAGAAATGGGCTTAGTGTCTAAAAAAACACTTTCCGTAGAAAGGTGTTCAATCACTTCAGGCGACCACGAACCACATCTAGAAAGTATATTTTCCTATGGTTTTATTTACCCTTCTACATTGCAACTTTCTATGGTTACTGGGTTAATATCCATGTAATATCTATACAACATTAAATGTGGACATAATGCTTTTTGGATATTGGTAAACCCTTATGGATATTGTATAGATATTACTTGCTACTAGGGCAATTAGTACCCCCTGGTGGGAGTGATATATCGTCTTGTCTTGTCTATTCACTATAAAATAATTTTAAATAACCTACTTAAATAACTTTTTGCGGTCAGAATTTGTATTTACATTCAGTTGCGGCTTCCATTAATGGAAGGTGTAACTGCATTGATATTGTGCAAATGTGAGTGCAATAATTATTACAAAAATACATTAATTAATGTTATGTAAATAGTTCTGTAACAGAATATCCTATTGACAACCCATTCTGAAGTTTTTTGGATCATCTGGCATTGGATATCCGTGGGAGATCCGACAGATATCCTGAATGCCAGTGGACCTGGATAGGATATAATAATAATAATAAATCGTCTTTATTTGGGCGATATGGCAGACATGAAACAGATATCCGGTGGGTACCAATTAACACTTGACCAGGTGTGTGTTACAAACATACTACCATCTGACACCATTCGTTGTTATAAAAGAACTTGCAAAAGAGATAACCCATGGTATTTTGAATCAATACTGCTGTTTTTTGGTAGCCTGGTGTCAGAGCTTATACAATATAAAGGCAGAATCAATGAAGAGAGCAATTTACAGGACAAGTTCTTATGGTACAATTACCTCACAGCATATTTTAATTAACACACCTATGTGCTAATATATGCTTGTAAATGTATCTATTATTGGTAATGTGAATAGCTATTTGGACTTTTCTTGCTTTTAACCTTAGATATTTTTTTACATGGTATCTTCTGAATGTAATTTTTATCGATGACAGATGGGAAACATGGTTAATTGACAAAAGGAAAGATGGCTCACAATTGTTAGGAAATAGCAGCAATAAATTATGCTACAAATTTATTTGGAATGAAAATCGAAACATTTGAAAGCAAGCCAAAGTAAATGCAGCAGCATATCCTGCTTGATTTGGCTAAAAAATGAAAGAAGGCCCCTGAGAATTATTTACTACATCATCAACTGTGAACCCCTTTCTCAGCTTTAATGCTGTAATTATATTGCTCACTTTGCTTACCTGTTGAGAGTCTTAGTTCCCAGTAGCTCAAACTATAACCATCCTTTAACATCATTAAGTTTTGTGTTAATTTTGAAAACCACTGTATGTTGATGTTTGAAAAAAAGAATCAAGGAATCTTCTGTACAGAGATAGTATTTGATGAAAAGGACCTTTTATAAGGTCCTTTAAGGACCTAGAACCTACCAACAACCTGCCCATAATTTCTTAGATTCTATATAGCTGTTTATTGAAGATCTTCAAGAGAGGAGAGTTGAAGTTTCAATGTACTTCACATTTACTTTGAGTAAATACCAAGTAAATAACTGTCTAAGGCATTCAGGATTCTGAGGTAAAAATCAACCAAATTTTTGATCACGGTTTCTACTATATCAGAGGTTAGTTCTTAAAATTACTGTTGCCAATTATTTTCTTTCATTAAATTCCTATTATCTTGATTCAACCTTTTTTTAACCCTATTTTCTGCCTAAGCCTACTTTTCCTGTTCATAAATAGATAATAACAGAAAATTCAATGAAAATGTTTCTTTGAATAAGTAAAACCATTAGATAACATGGATTATGGAAATTATGAAACCCAGCATTCACCAACTCAGAATTCTAAATAAATTGTGGAGGAACAATAATCTGTTACTGAAAACATAATGAATAAAGTTTTCAAATTGACCTAATCCCAGCTCCAATATTGGTACCTTTCATATATTTCAAATAAATTTCATCACCAAGTTATTAGATTTACAAAAAATTTGGATATCTAAATTCTGAGATTTCTTTGTTTAATTGCCAGAGATCTTCATTTTTAAGCTGTAATCATTCCGATATGGACCCAAATTTCTTCCAAAGGAAAATATTGGTTTTATAAGATTTTGGTAATTAGAAGTCTCATGTTGACTTTCCTGCTCTCAAGGGGAAAATTAACTAAAATATATAATCTAAAACAAATTTCAATTAGAATTTCAAATTGGATAAGCAAATTTTTAACTAGATTGAGAATCATTTTTACTTTTGCTTTCAGGTATTTTCTTTTTTTAATTCTTTTCAAATGCTTTTTTTCAATTAATTAAAGAATTACTACTACAGGAACTTATAAATACAAGCTTATATAAGAAAACCATACAGCCCACTAAATAAACTAGGAATATTTAATCATCAAAGGGTTGAATCTAGCAATGTTCTTGTATAAATGAGAAAGTACTATTGCTTTATAACTTTAAAGTTACCATAATCATATAGAGAAATGGAAAAATTAACATTTTAACTGAAAATTCAGTCGTAAGTTTAGATTCTCTCAAGTATTTAAAACCCTCCAATTTTCTGACTTAATGATTAGGTACCTTAAAGTAATGGGATCAAGAGGTACATATTAGTAAAACAATTATAATGCATTAAGTCACTACAAATAATGTAGTATAATGTACTATCAGTCTTCATAAACAATAACAAATGGTTCACAGAGCATTATAAATGATGAATGATTGTTAAAATGAGCCAACAATGCAACAGAAAATTTTATTGATGGGTAGCCTGTACAGAATCAACTAGCTGTCTACTATGAGATAATACATCTCAAAGCAGAAACAGCAATATTTACACAAATAATTTACACCCAGGGAACAAAGGCGACTAAAACTTCATTGGCAACAATCCTACAATTTTCAGCTTCTAGTAGTGTACATATCTTTATCCCTTGGATTACTCTGATCATTTGTGCCTGTTGCTTTTTTCTGAAATAAAAGAAAAATATTTTACATAAGTTTTCATGTAATAAGGAATTTCTTGTCTAGATCATGATATTAAACAAGTAAAAAGCATGAGCTGAGCTGAGCATAAATCATGTAATATGATTGATACAATATAAGCAGTTTAAATGACTTAGGGTAACAACTTAACAACTTGCGCCTGTATCATGTGTGATGAACATATATCTAAAATCTGAAATTTAGTGAGTTTAATGGGTAAATAAAATAAAATGAACAAGGAATAAACTCATTAACAACTAAGATAAATATTCATATATCAATAAATTATTCTTCTTTGATTTGATAATTTGTAATATTTCAATTCCGTTCAAAGACAATTTTACAAATGAGAGTCACATTAATGCATGAGAGAATTCAAGCAAATACTAATATACCCATTTATTAAAATTGCTTCTTATTATCTACATTTTATATTTTAATTGGTATTCCTCTACATATTGCAAATGTTTATATACAGTTTTACAGCTCTATGAATGGATTTTCAAATTAAAAGCAAATAAACTTTGATGAAACTCAAACATTCGAGTATAACTACAAGCTAAAATTATTTTTTTAGAATACATTAACAGGTCTGTTTTTCTAACTTACCAGAACTTTGTAACATTAAAAGTATTATGAGTATATTCTGAAACTCTATGTATTTGAGCATATATACAGGCTTATGATGTTAATGAATTCTATAAACCATATTTAATCAATTTTTAAGCAACCTCCTCTATTGATTCACTATGAACATTCTCATTCAAAACCTATATTTAAAGATAATACAGTAGAAGTCCGTTATAACGAGAGCTGACAAAAATCGGAAAAGTACTCGTTATAACGCGATACTCGTTATAGCCGATTTCTAACAGTAAGTCTAATTAAGTCCGTCATCTTGAATCTAAGGGCAGCGAGTGCTTCCAAATGGAACTGTAGGGTTTTTAATTCCTACACAAATGCTTCAGAATGCGTAAAAGAGTACGTTCGCGTCAAAAATATTACATCATTGACTCATAAACCATAACCTAAGTGCGTCCTCTAACATAAAATGTGGATCATTATTGCTAAATTATCGTCGAAAGTAATAATATATCATTAGATAATCGTGTTAGTTAGGATTTGGTGATTTAGCTTAATAATTAAATGTGTCTTTCCAGTAGTGTAAGTAGTCATGCTCGTTAGACGCGAGTTTTTCTCCGGTGCCGGCAATTCTTCAACGCAGCTGGTGAGAGTAGAATTCCTTCTCCTATACTCTAATGGACACATTTCTCCAGCATCTGGGCACTAACTCCGAATTCAGCTCAGCAGATCCATCGACAGAATCATTTTCTGTATTTTTTTAAAACCCGAATGTTTGAAACACTTATTCACACTTTCGGATGATATTTTCCCCAGGCCAATGCAAGCCCATGGATTGCCTCCAGGAAATTCCATTTGATGTGGGTTTCTTTTGACATTAACTTCCTCATCAACGTATTAACGAGGTGTGATCTAAAATGGCGCTTTGTAGCTCGAATAATGCCCTGATCTAATGGCTGCAACACACTTGTGCAGTTAGGGGGAAAGAACACAAGCTCTATGTTCGTCAATTTAATGACGGGGTGGGCCGGACAGCGAACCATGAACAGCACAATTTTTCTATTTCTCCCTCTAACTTTGGCATCAAAAGCCTTTAGCCACTGCGTATAAATTTTTCCTGTCATCCATGCTTTGGCGTTGGACTCGTAAGTACAGGGAATATTTCGCTGGCCACAAAAGGCTCGGGGACGCATGGATTTTCCAATAATTATTTATCACATCCAGTCATGTTCGTGCAGAGGAGAACTGTAAGCCTCTCCTTACTCCTTTTTCCACCTTAGAAGCAGTCGCCATTAACAGCCAAGGTTTTTTCCGGCAGTAAATTGTAAAACAGTGCTGTCTCATCCGCATTGTATATGTCCTAATAACGTGGAGATTAATAACAGTTTGTCACACTAAATACTTGGCCTATCTTACAATTAATACTATTGAAACAATAATTTGCTTTTTGCATTACTTACCTTCTCTTCGCATTTTTCGAGGATCGACTTGAGAATTGGAAGCCAATTTTGTACCGCTTGCTCATTTACTTAACTGGATTCACCACTAATTATGTGGAGTGATATTCCTCTTATTCCTTCAAATCGGTTCAGCCAATCATCCATGCTACGGAAATTGTCCAGTTTCATGCGAAGGGCAAGCTCTTCAGCTTTCGCTTTTATCATTGTTCCGCTGATTGGAATTCCTAGAGATCGCTGCTGAGTGAACCATTCTAATAGAATGGACTCCAACTCCGTATTATCCGCTGGCCGTAGTGTTTTGCACACTCCTGGAGTATTTTGCATCATGAATGCAGACTTGATTTTTTCTTTGTTCTTCAAAATCATAAATAGAGTCGACGATGACAGGCCATACCGTCTGCCAATTTCGGATTTACTCGCGGTTTCTCTTTCGCACAATTTCAAATTTCTTTGCTAAATCTAAAGCCTTTCTTTTGCTCTCCATCACAGAACTGTCACACTAGAAACTCAGTTATTGGAAAGCTCTGAACGGACTCACGTCTAATGATCGACTGATGGAAGAGCGATGGCCATCATGTGGAAAGGCACCCCCAATTCATATCAAATTTCTTTCTCAAGATATTTTTCATTCACACGCTTCATAACTAATGAATCGGCGCGAGGGAGAGGTTACCCTGGAAATCCGAAACAGCGCTGCTTATATCTCTTATACTCCCTTCCATTAGACGGTTTGGTGCCAAGTTTCGAGTGAAAACAAATCCCACAGGTGGATGCCAATAAAATGGAAACTCGATTCAACCTGCTGACTAGAGGGATTATCGACGAAAATAAACAAGATGCAAGGGGATAAGATATAGGAGACGTGAGAGACAAAGGGTATAGTGAGAATCGTGAGACGTCTTCGATTACGAGATATGCCACCTGCAAGGCGAATATAGAACCGTGACACTCGTTATAACGATACCTCAGATTTTGATCACTCGTTATAATGGAAGTAACTCCCTATCCTTTTTGCTGTGAGACGGACAACGTCCAATGAATCACTCGCTATAACGCAACTCTCGTTATATGCCGTACTCGTTATAACGGACTTCTACTGTATGTACTTAATTTCATAAAATCAATTTAGTTGCTTATCAATCATTTCAAGGTTAGAAAATGAAAAGCAATTACTTGAAAGCTGGTTATAATTTAAAATTTAGCTATTAACATACCTACCAAAATAAATTTAAAAATATCCAAATTCAAAATTAAGATCAGTCTAATAATGATAAAGAAAATTGATTCACTACACTCAATTCTGTATTAGCAGATCAATGGCTTAAAAAAATATATAATTGAAAGCCTTTCAATGTAAATGTAATACAGAATTAGCTAATGAAAAATAAGAAAATATCACAGCTAACTGAAAATTTATCATTCAAAAAGAATACATATATAACTGAAGGAACATTAAGTCAAACAAGCATTTGATCAGAACTATTAACTATTGTTTCAAAACCAGCAGCATAGACTGTACACAAAATTTACCTTAAACAATTTTCATACAAATAGACATTCAATTATGGCATTACTAAAATTGAGAAAAGACAATACCATCAAGTAAACCCAACTAATAAATATTGCTAATTGATATATTGGCCAGGAAAGGGAGTATGATTTTAATATTCATTAAAAAAGTTTTGTATGAGACAAATGATCCTTTAAAAGAAATAAAATTGTATTAATTTTGTCAAGAACTCAAATTTGTATTTAGTAAACATTGAGGCATGAACACAAATTTTTTTCAAGTTAAGGAAACCTCAATATAGTTGCAAATGATAACAATGATGAAAACAGGTTTTAGAGATGGCTGTCAGCATTTCAGCAAACCGTTTTTTTTTTTTCATTTGATTAATACACTTATTGAGGATCCTCATTGGAAGTACTGTTGTCAAAAATACATGAACTTGCCAGAAAGTCAATAGCTAACAATTACTGAAAGACATTAGGTTAGTAGGTAATCAAAATACTTCTAAATTTCAATAGAGACTTGTTCATTTGAAACTTTAACTTTACAATACATGTATGTATTATCTTATATATAAAAGATCTTTACGTTGAATAAGAATACACAATACATTCTCAATTCCAATAAAGATAAATTTTTTACTAAATGAGTTACTCATTTTGGTAGTATTGTGGTCAATCACAACGAAACAAGCAACTTCAAAGCTCATCCTAGCAGAGAATAAGTAAGCCATCATAGATATAAATAATTTAATTTACATTGTACAGACGCTTTAATGTATCTTATCACTTTTACAAAACTCTTCTTTTCATGGCAATTATTATGAAATGGCTGGCACTAGGTCTATCAATAACTAACATATTTTATCAATTTGAGATTAAAAACAAAGGTGGAAACAACTAGTGGAATAATATTCATAAAATATTTAATTTGATGAAAAATACTTTAAAGATAAAACAAATCTAACATGCTTAGAAAGCACAAGTCCTTCATTGTTTGCAAATGCATTCATTAAGGGCCCAAAATTCATTCACCAAATAAACTTAAACTAAATGTACCTAACTTCACAGACCTTATTAATTATAATTTCACACTAAAATAATTGCTAACTCAAATTTTATCCATTAATATAGATATATCTCAATTTTTTGTTAAAACTACAAATCATTTGCAGAAAATTTCGTTGAGGAATTATATTAGTTATTTAACTTGATGAAAACTTGTCATGAAAAATTGGAGATTTATGCAATTAGATTTCTATCATTTCTCATAAATCACTAAGTATAAGCTATTATACAACATCATTCATCACAACCAATTTTCTTAAGTTTTTATACCAGCATGAATATCAATCATCTTGATAGGTAATGAGACTTGTATTCTATTCATTATATTCAAATCCTGATGAAATAAAACTATGCATTTAGACATGGGAAGGACATTGTTTCTAGCTAACAATTTCACATATATATCTACTAAAAGATGCTACAAATACTTTAGTAAGAAATACATTGCAACATAAAGAGGATAGAATAAATCACACATACAACAAAATTCTGAAAATAGAAGATTTCATGCAATAAATTACCATGCCATATCTATTTTAGTATGTTAGTTATTAAAGGTTACCATTAGCACAGGGGGAGGTAGTAGAGTCAGTTCCAGGTAAATGAGGTTCATGGATTAACATCTTCGGAGGTAAGGAGATAAGAGGCAGGAGTTCAACTGGTTCTTCATTAATAAGAGGTTTAGGAGAGGGCAGAAGAGGTTCATGTAGGCTGGATTTCGAAGGTTTAAATGCATGAGAGGGTTCCACCACCTCGCCATCGGGATAATCATCTACAAGACATGGAAGAAAGTATGAGTAATGAATTACCGCAGATGATGCTACCTTCTGCTCCTGAACAGGTGCTGCCTTCTTTTCTGCAGGATTAGATTCTACACCCTTAGACTCTGGTTTCACTATAACAGACAGAAGATAGTTATACTAAAATGGAATGGAATTGGAAAATTTGTTGCCTTCCAAATCCACTCCAACTATTCTCTACTTGCAACTGTTTCCAATTACAGTGGTACCTCAAGATACGAGCAGCCTAACATACGAGTTTTTTGAGATACGAGCCGGAGCTCGGGCTATATTTTCGTTCAAGATACGAGCCCAAATCCGAGATACGAGCCGTGTTTCCAAGCCAAGTGCAGCCAAGAAGGCAAAAACAAGTGATAATTAAATTTACGTAAATGTTAAGCTTAGTTTAAGTTTAAAGTTAAGTGCATTGTTTTAAGTTTTTCCTTTCATTTGAAATAAGGAAAGTGTAGTTTTAGTTTTACAGTTACGAAAATAGTTTTAAGTTCTAAAAAAGCGCCGTTTACGTACGTGTCTAGAGTACCTGCATCCCTTCCCCCCTCCCTCCTCCTCGCCGTTCACCTTCGTTAGCCGCACTCGTCTGTCTCCAAAGTAAGACTATTAAGCTAAATAACTCTTTTATTTCTTTATTTCATATTTTTTTATGTATTTGTTAATTATACATGTTTATTTGATATTTAAAAACATATATTTATTCATAATTTACAATGTTTTGGGGATTTTTCATAGGTCCGGAACGGATTAAATCGAATTCAGTTATTTTAAATGGGAGAAATTCGTTTGAGATACGAGCTGATTGACTTACGAGCTCGGTTCCGGAACGAATTAAACTCGTATCTTGAGGTACCACTGTATTCTAAGTTGTGTTACAGGTTAAAGTACTATTACATTACTCAACCATAAGGATTTTAAAGTTTTAGTTACATATAATGAAAGAATTACTAAAGATTACCAAAGAGAAAATATTTTTTGAAGATCCTATGGCTACAGTGATAAGTATATCTGAGATAGAAATGTGCTAAGAATAAACTTTAACATTCATCCTAAGGGGTCACAAGAGAAAAATCTAGGTTTCTGTCATAGAATAGGAGAACAGATACTTCAAGTTGAATTTATATCTGTAAAGAAACTTCTCCCTCAACATACTAAAAACAAATAAAGTAACCAGTAGTAAGTCTCACAGTGCCTGCAATGACTAAAAACTTGCTTCATTTTGCTGGACAGGAGGAGGGTACAAGGTTTAAGAAAAAAATGGAGCACAAACAGCAGGTTCACTTCACAAATAAAGAGAATGGATGGAAAGAGGCTAAAAATAGAGGTGATTTAAAGAAAATAAAAATACAAAATAAGCTACAGGTGAGGAGAAAGATGATCAAAGAATAGTAGCAGCAAAAGAAGAAGCTGATGATGTGAGCATAAGGACTTTCATAAGAAGTAAAATAAAAATGAATGTGAAAAGTTGCAATACAAAAATTGCAGATAGATTTAAAGCAAGTGATGGAATGGCAGCTATTATACAGAATAAATTGGTAATTAAAGGACATGGAGTAAAATACGAAAAATTGCTTGCATCCAGAAGGAATATAACATATAATTATATGAGAATACTTTATATGAATCTGATGAAAATTGTGATACTGAGAGTAAGGTTGAGCATAATAAATACCAACTGTATGCCAATGAAGATAAAAGATTCGTGAACGGATCACAGAGTGAAATAGTTGCAGGTAGATATAGAATATCTAGCAGAAATTTTACAGAATATTCACTTTTGTCCTTTGAGCTATAGATTTTAAAAGGTTTTACCACAGAACCTAGTGCGACCGACGTTCTATATTAACCTTGGTGTTAAGCAATTTCTTTGCAAAGGTGGAGATTCCCTTGACCCTTTGGGTATACCAATTTTCATGTTCTGTTTGCAATTCTATAAAAGTTGGTCAGAGCGGTAGGAATTTTAAATTAAAGGTGAACGAATATGTAAAATGTTTGGAAACTGGTTCCTATCAGTCATGTTATTCTAAACACCGCTTGATTTCTAACTATTTTTGGAATTTTACAACTAAAATTTTACATATGGCTGAGAAAATCAATAAGATGAATACTTCAGAAAAAAAAACAGAAATGAATCAGCAATATAATAACCCGAGTTCCATCTCATTAACGAGTGTGTTTTCCTTCCTCCTTTTTAATCACTGCTTCTACTCCTGGCCTTCTCCTAGCTTAGGGATTTCACCACCTAGCCTTTTCTGCAAATCATAATCTTTCACCTAGTCTTGAACCATTTGTTTCCCAGAAATATGTTGCCCTTCCGATTTTTGTATGTTATTATGCAAAGTCTTCTTATAATAAAATAGGAACTATGTTCCATTGTGACTCTCATTTTCCATGGGGATAGATTAAATATGTTACCTTTAATAATGAGAAGAATAAAAATATTAAGAAAGTAATTATGTGTTTCTTGACTTAGTAAGCATTTGTTAGGATAAATAGAAGTGAACTGTGGAAAGTTCAAGCTGAGAAAAAGTGAATACTCAATTAAAGGCTAAGGCTTTAAATGATCTAGGCAAGATAATCAACTAAGTGAACACAAATATCAATAAATGAGGGAAATATCATTCAATAACAATATGATAACAATTTTGCAGCATTTTAAAAAGCTAAGACACATAGATCAGACAGTTTGAATGCTGAACCAAAAATCTTCTGAAATTGTTTACTTCTAATACACTCTTTCTAAAGTTTGAAAGTTTGACAACTAGATACAAAATAGGCAATGGAAGGTAAATGTGTTTTGCAAATCAAAAAAATATAGAATACAAAGAAGTAGCCTTTGTTTAACCCTTTATCTAGGGAATATTTGCCAATATTAGATGCTTTCTACTTTAAATTATAAGATGAAAAATATTTCTCTTCACTAAATGTAGTGTATTTTCTGCAACCTACAAGATGATGGTTTTTTGCTTTTACAGTAAAATAATAAGTAAAACTGACACACCAAAACAAAACTACTTCTACTGAGATGCATAGCAGTTAAAGAGTTAAATGTCTATGTTCATTATCTACAAAATTTTAAATAAACACAACTGTATCAAATCTAACAACAGAAATAGAGCCGTTTACTGAGTTTGGCATTCTTCATTTACAAAAAGGTATTAACTTTGCATTTAATTCTACCGATACTACACAAAAAATAGGAGCTTGAAATAGTTTGATGATCAAGTAAAGAAAGATTAGCATGCCAATTAGACACTGATTTACAATTTTCAACACAGACTGTTGCTACCAATAAAGTTCTACCATACATCATTTTTTTTGTTACCTCCAACAGCAAAGTTGTATCCAATAAGGGCATACTTCTTGGCCTGTTGATATGCTTCAGTAGAATACTGTGCTGCTTCCCTTGGGTAACATATAGATGCCATTCCTGAAGAAAGAAATAGATTAAGTAAGTGTATAAGTATATAGTAAGTGATGAATTCCAGCAATCGCATACCCAAGGCACAAAGACTGCTTTGAGGCCTATTAAAGAGATTATATGTTAAGATACATAAAAGATACTTTTTAGGCTTCCATTAAAGCAGTGCTCTCAAACTGTGCCTAAATATATCCTCGATGACAGCATAGTTTGGTGGATTTGGAGGAAGGACCACTAAAGAGTACTCACCCTCAGCGCTTTAAGTATAAAATAAGACTTTCAATGAATAGTAGCTAAGAAGATTATCTTTATAAGATGTATTATGGCTTGTTTCCTCTATATTTTAAATGTTATTTAATGAAATAATTCTACAAAAATATGAATTTACAATAAATTTTTCTTCTATATGTTATGTAGTTATATATTTTTCAAGGGAAACACATTTTCTTGCAAAGGTTTATCAATTTATGATTTATTTGAAGTTTTCAGCATTAAGTAAAATGCAAAATTAAAGGCAATAACAAATAATACATTAAGAGTAAAGGTTTACATTATTTTTATTATTGAAAATCATCCCAACTGTGAGAATAATGTGAGATCAGAGCTCTTAGAGTGTAACACAACATCTACAGGTTTATGTATAGAATAATAGCATAATAATATCTGAAGATACTTATTGTATCAACTTTTCATGCACTTGAATTTTTATTTAATAAACATTGAGATGTAAATAGAAAATATTTCGAGTCAAGGAGACCTTGTTACAGTGATAATCAATAACAATGATTAAAACAGGTTTCAGATACGACAGTCAACATTTTCAGGAGCTGTTATCTCCACTAATGAGTTTATTAAGGAAATCCTCATTGCAAGTTCTGTTATCACAAATACAAGATCTAGCAAAAAGGTCAAATGCTATTACCCTAACAATTATTGAAAGATGTTAGATTAATCATAACTGCCACACAAGATGCTTCTTAGTTACAAAAGAAACAAATTCATTTCAAAATTTAACTTTATAATTCAGTTTGGTATTATTTAATCTATAAAAGATCTTAAGTTAAATAGAAGTTAAGTTAAGTTAGATACAACCAAATTATATATTATACAGCCATCAAGACTGAATAAAAATATGCACATTATTCAAGGTAAACAGAGCTTTAAATGAGGCAAACTAGAATATTTTTCATATTAACTATAAAATTAGTGTTTTGTTTACTTTTGATTTAAGCTATACTAAATCTTAGAAAACTCTAAAATAATTCCATTTGAAATAAAAATTTCATTGGTGATGATAAATTAGGTAACATCAATGAGAATTGACTTCAAGAACATTATCAATTATCAACTAAACCTCAATATCATATTTTGCAAGCAGTGGGGCATGAATCACTAGTATGACTTGCTAGTGTATTAGTTGGAACTACACCAAGTTGATGTCAATTTATTCAGTCCCAATTATAAATTTATTTTTCCGAGGGTTTTGCTTTACTACAAATTTGTTATTGAAAAGTTTCACTATCCTTCATCAGCATACTTTGTATTTGTATTTTGTTTGTATTATTTTGAATTATATAAAGCATAAACACAAATACCCCACACTTTTGAATTGGAATTAGCTGACGATTGGATTGGAAAGTACGACAAGACCATAAAAGCTAGGTAATATTGCCCCATACAGTTTTTAAAAACTATCTAATGAGCATGTAAACCCAGGATACTAAATAACAACATAATAACTGTGTCTCGGAGATTTCCAAACCTTAAATATCTAGTGATAAGTTCAAATTGACAATTGGGTATGATAAAACAATGTTGGATTTTATTAATGAAAATCAAATACAAAATATGCACCAATATCTATTTCAGATCAATGTAAGATAATTTGGACTTGTAATTGAAATAGTTACATGATTATTGACTACGAGACATTAAACTCACTCCCAAAAAAAAACAATAGAAGACCAACCTCCAGCTCCAATGGAACCATAGAACAGCCGACGGATGAATCCTCCTCTCAACCCAAGCACCAAACCTGTGAGGCCTCCAAGGCCAATAGCACCAGCACGAGGGAGAATGTTCTGTTCCTCTTTTAGGAAATCAATGATGACTGGATGGGAAACCAAAAAAAACGAATGATGAATGAAATACTTTAAGAGTTCATAATCACTTATAGTGTAAAGATAAACCTGTGACCAAGTTTATCTGAGCTGTCTGAAATTTGATCAAATACACAGAAATGTATGAAAAGGAGAGGAAATCAAAGAATAAATCTGACGGATAATATTCATCAAAATATGATAATGCACCAGCTAAAAATGAGCGATCCTTAACATTCTAGGATAAAACTTTATCACTCCATTTAAAAATCCACTATCTTAAACATCCTATTGAAACGATGATTAGAAATCATTTCATTACTTTACACACCAAAGTTATAAAGTATGTAACGGTAAATCATCTACTTAACCGAATTAAACCTTTTTATGATTTCACAGAGATAACAAAGAAGCAGTGAATACTGGTATGGAAAGGTAAACTTTATAAAAATTCTCAAAATTACATGCCATTCAAGAATTAAGTACCTGATGTTGAATCACATATGAAGTCGGCATAACCAAATTTATGAACCATCTAATGAAATCCCAGATTTAGATTAAAAATCAGCGATGAATGATATATTAATCCCAACGTTAATAATTCGAACGTTGTCACCATTCTGATCAAAATGGAGTTGGATCATCATCAAGGTACACTCTTGATGTTTTTGACTGTACTGGAATAACATGTAAAGCAAAATTTAAAATATTTGACAACTGAATTAATTTGTTCCACTTCCATTCAAATCAATTCCTTTGGCAGTCTTTCGTTCTCTACTAATTACTAAGGTGGAACACTTACACTCTGTATGTGCTTTGCCTGTTTCAACAAACTCAACCACCCTCTCTTTATAACGATGGACATCATCGACGTAAACCCATAATTCTTTCCTGACGACAGAAATAGCTTCTTCAAGTTCACTTCTCTTAGGCTCAGGCTCTGGTGGCTTGCTTTAATGTAAATTCATACACATGAATTCAGTACCATTTTTAATGCTAACTTTATTCTTCGAATCAAGGAACAATAATTACCTCACAACTTGAGGCTGCTCGTAAATAGGTAATTCACTGGGTTTGACCAATTTACTATGTTCTTTACACTCCTTACATTCACCCGAGTCCTTCGAGGAAGCTATAACAGGGGCAGCGGCAATAACAGCGGTGGGAAATAGGAATTTCTTCATGATCTGAAAACATGATAGCGGCATATCGAAGTTTATTTCCAAATTATTGTCCTTACATTACAGTAAAATTTACTACGATGTCTTATTAAAATTGTGTACATATAGCTAAATTATGAAAGTTGTCGGAAAATTGAATAAAAAGAGCGATAGACGAGTTTAGACAGAGAAAAAACATTAAAAGTTTAGATAATACTGACATTCGAAACGTTACGCGCAGCCATCTTCGATCTAGAGGACCGAACATTTGACAAACGAAAAATCACTGCAGGTAAGATTGGCGGATTTGCGTGTGTTTTGTGTGTTCATGGTGTGTTATTACGTATGTGTATAAAACATCATTCATCTAAGTAATGGTTACTCCTGAAAAATAAAACCATGAAAATGCATGCTTCTGGCTCTTAAGATGATAAAGCCAATGGAGCATCCAATACTGTTTTACGAGGTCTTGCATATCATTGTAATAACTTTATTTTTCCTTGCGTTAGAGAAAGAACTTATAAAGCATAAAACTTTTTTATGTGGCCCTTAAAAAGAATATTTACAGTATATAAATTATATTTAACAGGATTGTTTGTGTAGCATTACTTGATTTGATTGATTTAAAAGTTTCGTTCACCTTTTCGAGCAAATATATTTACATTCTAGTGCCCAGTTGACGAATATGTATTTGTTATCAAATTATCACTGTCCTTGGGAATTGGTTTAGAAAACTATATTAGGCGATGCAACTTTCTACTCTTCTTTGCTCCGAAACCGTATCATATTTCATGCTACTAAAAATAAATATACCTCAATACAAACCCTTTGTAGCCTATATTTAATTGTTCCCGCGGACAAAGACAATGACGAGTTGGTATTCAGATAAGAAGTTAGTATGCCCTTCTCTCTCCTGATAATTTAAACTCATCTCACTTAATTTCCACCGGCTCTAATTGCACCTATTATTCTAAACAGGAAATTTGGAACTTGTATGATGGAGTTTGAAAGGATGGGATTTCTCTTTAGTGCAATAAATGTCGGACAGATGGCGAAGATGTTAAGTTTCAAAGCATTTTGAAGCTTTTAAGTCCACCTGAGTTTCATGTGATGATTTTACTTCCGCGATGATTGCACCATTACTCAGTTGCATGAAAAAGACCCATCCCACCATAATTGCTGGTAATTAGGAGTCGTTACTTACATTTTGATCCAAAGATTCAATATTTTCAGTTACTAAAATTTGAAACTCGTCCATTGGATCATGGAGCTCTAGGAAAAATGTCAAAATTGAACTAACGAGACAACAATGAGCTTGATTTTCGCTTACATGTATCCAGAGTTTTCCAATATTATAAAATAGTCCATCTTCGTAATTGGGTGCTGGTGGATCTAAGTTACAAAGGTGGCAAAAGTACTCGTTAATTTTGTACATTCCCTGGGTTTGCCAAAAAATTAGCTGAAATTGAGTTGAACTACTGTTTGCTGCTCATTGTTGCGTTCAACATTATACTAGTAAACATTTTATACATTTAGATGATGTCAATTTTCACCCCAATTTTTCTGTTTGAATCAATCAATTTTTTAACCCAGATTCTGCTCAAAGAATTTACCCGTTTACTAATCGCATGCATCTAATTCATTTCTTTCCCTGGAAGAGTAAGGAATCAGGCTCATTCAGGGACTCATTACATTTTTAATGATAAAATTCCTGTGGTTAATACTATACCACAAGAGTAAAATAACACATGTTACTCAACAAGCGAAGTGTAACTACGATAAAACTATATCAATGTAATTATTAAAAACATTAATATTTGGATAGATGAAATAGAATTAGCCAATTTAAAAAATCTACTCCCAAGTAGCGTTTTATCGAGTTCCAAAATTCCAAATAGATCTGAAACCCTCTTGAATTCCAAAATATTTTCATCCAAATATTTATCTCAAAAGTTATATATTTTTGATTGAATATTTAACAACACTTCTGTCAATGGTCTCAGAACAAAAGAAAATAAATCTTCGGTTGATGTAATGTCAATAGTAAAAAAATAGGACAATTTGGATCTCGTTCAGGAAAATGGTACACACTTACCTGAATAATCCGTCTAGATTGGGACCGTATTACTTGATACCCAGAGGTTTTCTCTGCTTACGTCATACGCGTCCAGTTATGGAGCTATACCTTTGTTCCTGACATGCACACACATAGGCAAGGAAGCCCAGAAGGTCATAACTTTTCTGTTGAAAATTAATTCAGCTTGTTAAAAGAGCGTTATATTCTTTCCTTGCTACATTCGATCAGCGGCAAAGGAAATAGGCTTACTGCAAAATTCTCATCAAAGAAGAGTCGCAACGTTGGAGTACTAAAGTTTGATACGGTCGGAAATTTTTTTAGATGTTTGTCATCGGCGAGACGTGTTTCATGACGTCACTAGATTTCATATTGTTATGATATTTTGAGGTTACATCATCTTTACCCATTACTTTGAATTTTGATAGGTTGTAATGGTTGTAATCAATTTGAGAAGGCGTGACTTAATGGAAAGCCAGTAAGCAAAATATGAAACTTAAATTCTACCGGTCAACTTACAAAGAATAGTTTCCATACCGAGGTAGTATCTGATAAACTGTAACTAACCATTATATGTAAACTGGAGAAAATTGATGAGTTCTATCTTTTATTTTTATGGCATTAAAAAAAAGGTGTATACATAATATAGTTACCTATGTGTAATATATGAAGCTGCGAGTAATCAAGTATAGATTGGCTCAAATTCAGAAAAAGGGTAGTTTTCAAATTCGAATATATTCCATTTATATCATTATTAAGTTTTAGGACAAACTTTAATTCAAACCGATTATCTTTATTAGCTATAAATCTATCTTCGAAGGATATTGGCAGATAGTATAATTACATAAATTATGTAAGGGTAGGCGTAGAGCACTGGTTAAAAATATTCAACGGACGAATTTTTATTTATTGAATTGAATATCGCTCAATACAAAAATTTATCTCTAAATTTCCTTACTCTTTCTTTACTTCCGACAACGAAAATTACTTAATTTATTTTTCCTCAGCACTTAAAATAAGAATTTTATTGGATACGAAAAATTACATACATTAATGAAAAATTACAGGTAAAGAATTTTCGTAAATTCTGAAGCATAAAAATATCTACAGCTTAAAAAAATATATTTTAGTGAGTATAAATTTCTCCTTCTTAGTGAACTATGTGTAGTTGATGGTATATGTGGGTAGATGATGAGTCAATTTAATCCCGTAACATTTCAAAGTATGAAAAGTTTTTAATTCAATAAAATGGGAAAATGTTCCCCTTCAATTAGTGCATAGAATTTCATTTTTTAAGAATTGTGTTGGAATATAGATGCACTATAAATTTCCTTCAAATCGGATTATAGTTTGTGTAGACCTTTCCAGCAGAAATTCCGTGACAAAACTTTTAATGTTGTTTTCGATGATTTTATTTTGATGTATCTCGATAATTCATCACATTCCACATATGCAGACCACTGGCATCAGAGAAACTGCTGAAAATATCCTCCTTGGAATTTTACTTGAAGCCAAGTTAATTTTCCAGGTTGGAAAATTAAAAGCGGCTCCATTATTAAGTATTCACTCGGCCAGGCATATTGTGGCAATCCTGTAAGAAAAAATATGTTAAATCGTTGGTAGCAATGTTAGAATATACAATTAGCCCGTAGGAAAATTAAATTTCATCTCTCTGAAGGTTATTATTAAATCGCTTTCTTCGATATGCACCAGATGATATCCGAAGAGAAAGATGTTCTTGAAAACACACCCAGTTAATCATTGAGCGTGGAAAATAACTCTTGTGATATGGTCATTGCCAAGTAAGATCTGTATGGTTGGAAAATTTTATTAGTCTTATACATGGATCTCACACCTCTGGGATAGTTCACTTACATATTCATCTCTTAGCTTCTTCATTACTTATTTGTTAAAAATACTGCAATATTTAATTATTATTTTCCCTATATATTTACTTTTGCATCTTTACATTTGACCTATCTAATACATATTGCCGCTTTCAGTGGTCTCAAACAACAGCAGTTTCATCATCACGAGCTTAAAAACCTCCGTTTTTTATGCTCTCCAATCTGGACTTCAACGTTTCAAAAAGAATACAACTAGGGTTTTATCTTAAACAGGATTTTTAGTCTTCTCCTTGGCTCTTTGTCAACTATTCCTTTCGTTTAATGAAGACCTTAAATACTGATAAACTTCCCCAGACAACTTTAAGAGATATCCCACACCAAAAAAAAAATCAGGTACGATAAATCTACGTGCTATAGTTTCTCTCCTTCAAATTCAATTGTTGGCTTAATTGATTTGCATAGGTAATTAAGATTTCCTCGTATTTATATGTTTCATGTAGTCTACGATCAATGTAAAATTTCATTCGTTTATCATAATTTCCTTTACGTAACTATATATAGATTTAATTAACGAACTCTGCATTACATTCTCATTAAAATTATTCAAGTATTCTGTGAAACTGTTTTTCAACTTCGATTAGTTACGGTTCAAGAGATTTAAGCGTCTCGAACGGGAGCGTTTCGGACGCACTTACTGAGAAAAAAATTTAAAATATTATAACTCCCAACTACGTATTTCTAAGAAAAATGTGTTGTATACTGAACTCAATATTATACAAATTCCCAGTATTCCCATATATATTTAGCCGACTTAATTATCTTGAATTATCTCCTTAACACTTTGCTGGAGGTTTGCTATATCAATATGTAAATATGTAGAAAATGAAGGAAAATAAATAAAAACAGAAGACTTTACCGTCTGTTACATATTTTCATGGAAAAAATAAAGTGGTGTTACACTAACCTGAAGCTTATGTCAGAGGGGGTGAGGCACCAACTGGCCTTCGTGCTGAATATATTTCAGACACAGACCTTAGTCTCGTTCTAACATCCACAAAAAAATCTATAAAATCTATTCACTAAAATCTACGTGTCCGATTCGAACATTTTTTTCCGATTCATTTCTACCTTTTTCTGTAAACTGAAGTCTTAATAAGGTTAAACCGTAATTATTTTATTCATCACTATTCCATTTGGTATACAACTTAGCTAGGCATGATTTCTGAATTTCGTTGCCAGTGAAGCAAAATAAGTAGATTTTCTTCCGAATCAAAATCTTCACCCCTAAAATTTTGCAGCCCCAAAATGGTGCTTAATTTGCTCATGCTGTTGGAACCGTCCTGATTTTATTAGATATTCAATTTCCCGTTATCCCAGGACCTGGCTATTGATCGTGCGGCATAAGGTAAACACATATTATGCATGTGGTAATGCATACATACCTTTGTTCCTTTTCCTTCTTGATGAATTCAACTTTGTTCCAAGGACGTTCTTCGACGGATCCAAATATCACATACATGAGATAGGTTAACACTGATATGGCTGAAACCATGTAGAAGGCTATGGACCACCTTTCTATGGAACGCTGTCGAAGCACATAACATATACCAGTAAAATAATTGAAATTATAGTAATATTGAAATAGTTGAAAGTATTTTCACGGCATAGAAGTTGTGAGAAAATACTTGGATGTAATTCAGTATAAATATGAATGATGTAGATCATGTTTTTGAGAAAGGCGTTACAGGTTTTTATACGAGGGTTGAATAGCAATTTTTTTTTTTAACTTCGCATTTTCGTAACTTGGGTTTAAACGGGAGTCTTTAAATAAATCGTACGCAAAAATAATCCTTAGAATGTGCTCTTAAATTAACGATATTCACCGTCCCACGTAATCACTCTGTATGCAATCTGCCAACGAGGAACAAGTTTTCTGAAGCAGCCACTGAAGAATTCGACACTGTTTCTGCAAGCAGACTCTTATAAATCTCTCAACTTCTTCAATAGATGCACAGTGATGTTCCCGCAAATCAGAAGTTGAGAGACTTATGAGTCTGGTTGCAGAAACAGTTTCGACTTTTTCAGTAACGGCTTGAGAAAACTTGTCCATCGTTGGAAGAGTGTATACAGGCAACTGGTGATTACGTGGAATGATGAATATAGTTAAGTAAAGGATTGTTTCAAAGTTATTTATTAAAATATTCCCATCCAAACCCAAGTGACGAATGTGGAGGCATTACTTTTCAGTCTTCGTATGTAAAAATACTGCATCCATCCCGTATTTGCTCCATTATATTCGCTCCTACAGCTCAGTAGTATCCAAATTCAAATGTAAATATCCGACTCATGATACGTACGCTTTCCTCCACGATTGCTGCGATGATGAGGGGAATGAATATTCCAGAGGAATTGAGGAGGGTGTGCAGAATTCCAGCGATAGGTCCTGCGTAATTCACTGCCAAGTCCAAGTGATTCACATAAGACCCTCCGAAGAAGAATGCAATTAGAACGCCGTTCACAATCAGGAGAGCTACGATTGCATTAGGATTGTATCCGATCTGTGTTATGGCTATCAGGCAAATTACTGGTCCCAAGGAAGCTGTTGGAAGAAACATATCTAGATCAATTCATGTAAGCGTTAGTACTTTTGTTGGAAATGAGCGGTGGACGTGCGTTTAAGGACTCGAAATATGTGAATGAGAAGAAAATAATACTCCTCATGCCTGTTAGAAATTTTCTAATTACAAGTATGAATTAATCCTGAATTACCAATACTAACATATGGAATTCTTGTTTGGGGGGTTTTAAACCTATTTTTATTCTACAAAAATTAATAGTTAAAAAAATTCTTAAAAAGCCGAAAAGATATCCCTCCACAACATTGTTCCAAGATTTTGATGGTATGACCGTGAAATAGATGTATATATTTAATGTAATAAAGTATTTAAAAGATTAAAAAGCTATTATGCGGACTGTCAATCACGCTTATGAGACTAGAGCCAAATTTAATAAAAATGTAGAAATAGTTGCAAAGTTGCAAACTCAGTAGGACACAAAAACAGTTACCTTTCATGGTAAGAAAAGTGTTTAATGTATGTGCCTCAGAAATAAGGACATTAATGGAAAAATATACGCCGTGGTCTAAAAATGAATATAAAAAAATTGTTAGCTGGATAAAATGCAATTTTTTTGATAATATAAGAAAATTATATTTGAACAAAACAAATGACTTAAATAAAGAAATTTGGGAACTAATGTAAATAATATTTTATATCAAATTAAGATTTTTATTGTATATTTTTTGTAAGATTTATATTGTATACTGGATGTATATCCTGTATTTTATATTTATGTATGTATTTTTAGTATTATTTAATTGAAATTGGATATATATCTTGTATTTTTATGTTTACATTTAAAAATTGACTGCATCATGTAAATAAATTGGTAAATTGTAGTAATAACAAGACATGTATGATTTTAACAACTTTATATTTTAATTAGAGCTTTAAAATAACTTAGAGCCAGACAAGGTAAACTCCTCTTGGCTCTATTTTGTATTGTAAATTTTTTAAATTTCAAATTATTTTGTAAAGTAAAGCTAAATGTAATTAAATAATAAATATCATATCAAATATCATATCCCATAAATGATGTAGTAAAATAGACAATATCAGGATACCACTCCAAGCATATGGCATCACATTGGCACGCAAGTCTTTTATACTTATCAAGTATGACACACGTGCAACAAGGTTCACCATCCCTGGCATAAAATATCCTTCTTAACTATGAATCACTACCAACCTCAACTTGAGGAATCCGTTACGGCGTGATGTATAGTTGCATGTTAGAAGACATTTTTCAGAAATAATCACGACGTCGCAGTATGCTTAGCGCAGAAAGCTTTCAGCTATTTCACAGAATCTTATCTGCAGTAATTTTCCAGTCATCTGAGTTTTTTTTGTTTCGAGTTGAGAAATTTCTGTCTACCGGAGAGTTAAGATTAGGCGGCAAATATGTTCTAATCACTCTTAATTAACACGACTGAAAAATCTAATAAATGAACATAATCATTTAATATTTTTGGTTCTAAATTATCCTAATCATTCATAATGACGTCTTAAATACACTCCCGTTTAAATTCACATCAATATTCTATAATTTACAAAAGCTTTGACTTTGTTAACTTCTAAAAGAAAGGATCCAATATAATATCAATTTTAATTAAAACAGGAATAGCTTTTCTTTTATTAAAGTCACTATAGCTGCGATGACGGCGATACTGTTTCGGATGTAAATAAATTGACAATAAACTTACCAATTCCATTGAAAACTTTGTACGCCATTATATGCGTCAGGTACCCTTTCCGCCTCAACCAATTTGAAAGCATGCCGCATACAGAACTGAATATCCACGTCAATAGGAAGGGAAGGGCAGATAAAAATGCGAGCTGAAATATAAGATCATAGGTTTTAAACGATTGCCTCTTCTGAGGTAAAAAGTAAATATTCTCTAACTATTCAGCATATCATACCTTTTGAATGTCAAAGTTCAGGACTTTTTTCATGTACGTAGGCAAATCCGACAGCAGCATGTAGAGGATCCAACCAGTGCCCCAGTGGAATATTATTCCAGTCCATAAATGGATATCTGTCATGATGTGCTTCCAAGGAATGGGCAGCGATTTCTTGAGTGCGAATAAAGATAAAAAAGTTCGTTAACATTCAGAAAAATCTGATGTGGCCAGCACATGACTTTCTCCACATATAAGATGTAAATATTTATCTACGACAGTATTTTCGAACTCTATATTCAATCTAAACATGGAAGATAAGTGATTTACTTAAATAATTTTATCTTTTATATCACAAACATTATAAATCATGTTTTTCGGGACATGTTCGATGAAAAACGATGAAATGGCCTTTTGCCCCAGCGCCCAGAGCGCCCACGACGTACATAATCAGCAACTTCCGGTTTATCAGTACTTCACAAATAACTCCTACACAATCAGTGATACAAAAATATGTTTCATACAAAAGTTATAGTAAATTTCATTTTATAAAACTTTTATAAATAATAGTATATACCTAAATATCATATTTATGGAGATAATTTGAAAACCGGAAATGAGCTTTGATGAATGAAGCTCGACTTCCGGTCGACCGATTTACCCCAAAAACTAATCAACTCTGACAACACATACCACAAAGCTATATTTGAGGTTTGGTATTCATACAACTAATGGTTTTTACGGTAGAGCGCCCACAAGCACAGACACACATACACACACACACACAGACATCATTCCGAAAATCGTCAAAACGTGTTCTAGGGACCCCAAAACGTGTATTTCCGTTGATATCTCGTAGTCGATTTTTTTCATGAAAACAATACTTTCTCTATACTACGTATATGGAGAAAGTAAAAATGTACGCGATTTTGCTGCGAAAATTTTTTGCGTTTAAATTCAGCAGGATATAGAAGGAGCAGCGGAAATTGGAGGACTGAAAGTGAATGGGTGTGATAGACCAAATGTAGCAAGGACAGAAAAACAGCCAGTCAGACCAAAATGTCAGTAGTAGTTTATATCACCAACCAAAGGTTGAGAACAAAAAGCAGAGCAGGGGTATTATTGTTTTTTATAACAGTTATGCTTATGATAATGATGTACGGAACTGGAGAAGGGAGTAGATAAAAAATGACAAGGGATCATGAGAATGCGGGAGAGAAAATATTGAATATAATTTGTTTAAAGTTACGGAACTGAAGTTAATTAAAGTAAGTAGTTCTTATATCTGATTCAAGGGGAATTAGATTTACATTGTTTTAATTACTCTAAAAAGTATGTTATTTAGAGTAAGTATAATAGATTCTAAGTTTTATTAGTATTAGGTTTTGACTGCAGATTATTTATGAATTTTATTTAGTTATAAATATGATTTATTAATAGATTTGAACAGCACATTACTTACTCTAAAGTTGTTTTCCTTTCCAAGAGCGTTGATAATGTACTCCTTCTCTTGTTGAGATATCCGGGGGTGTTCTTTTGGGTCGCTGTAACACAATAACCACCACGGAATGATTAGAAATGCTCCAATGGCGCCTAGGAAATAGAAAACCATAGGCCATCCGCCCCCTTCCAATGGCCATTTGCAAAGTGGACCAGAGGCAGCCATTCCTACCACGGTCCCACTATAAATACCTGAAATACCAAGAAGAGGAAAACCATTTCTTAACTTTTCTCTGACATCGAATTCATTTGTGCAGTTTGAAAAGGTAATTTTCTACGTACGCGAACGGGAAATTGATATTTTATAATGGCAGAATTCTCTTTGGTCGAGAACGGTTTCTCAAAATAAAAAAAAATTAAATTTTGATATGGTATAAGAAAAATTACCCCTTAAAATAATTTGATATTTTCCTTTTTCTATTTGCTTTTGTGGTTTGCTCATATAAACTAATGTAATTTCAGGATTTTTCATTTCCCGAGAGAATTAATTAAACCTAAATTGAGCCTAAACACAAGTATTCTGAATTTGATGTACAGGAATGCATTTACTTAGCCTAGCATATTTACTTGAATAATTCAATTGGCTAAAAAAAATAAGTATGTTGTAGTCCGATTTATCCTACTTGAAATTACGATTCCTCCGAGAAAGAGGCAAAGACAATTGTGTTGGAATTATGCATCTTTCGATGTAACTACGTCTATACTCACCTGAGAATATTGCTCCCGAAAAAAATAGTCTTTCTTCGGCAGGAAACCAAAGGGAGAACATAACATGCAACCCTGGTAGGATAACGCCCTTGGAAGCGAGAAATATTTCCACATGAGTATAAGGTACAGAGTTGGCTATTCAGCAATTTTGAGCCATTAAAATTAATTATGATGAAAACTATAGGAAGAAATATACTCAAAAGTTGATTTCAAAGGACCTACGGCATATCATAGCCGATTTTAAAAAACAAGATATTCGTTTTACGAAAATTCACCGAAATTCAATTCACATTCAAATTTTATCCAAAATACTTCTGAGTTCCGCATGTAGAAGGCTTAAGTTAACGTTTATATATGAAATAATTTAATGAATGAATGGTGTACTTAATGCTTTTTCAAAGCAAAGTTAAAGAGTAACGTTAAGAGTAACGTTAAGAGTAACGTTACTTTTTCAAAGCAAAGTTAAGAGTAAGAGCAAGCATATCAGTTTAGAGCAATGAAATGTTGAGAGAAGAGGTATTAAAGTGAAAATCATCAAATTAATGCCATTTTCTTTCAATTAATTTTTAATATAAAGATGCATAAATTCAATTTTGACAATATCGGTTCCATTCTGAAATCAAAGACTGCAACGGGACAGATTTGAAATAAATGAATTATTGAAACTATTTAATGCAACCGACATTAGTAATGACAATGGCATTGCATAAGAGTCAAATTCAGAGAAATTTTAATTCCCAATATTTGCCAGTGTACAGTGGAATTACATCAACGACATGGAATGGAAAAATTTTTTCCTCATTTAGTTCGCCTTATGATACAAAAAATATGGATATTTAAATAATAAATCTATGTCTTTCGATGTGAATTTATGATTAGGGCTCATATACGTCTTTCTTTTAACATATTGTCATGAATTTTATTAAACGTAATGGATTTTGGGGTGTTATTTTTCAAACCACCTTTAATATAATAGGCATGCATGTGTTATGTATAATTAATCAAATGCTTCATTTATAACTCATCGGTATAGAATAATCCTCCATTTAAAATGATTTTTCAGGTAATCTTCATTCAATTTTAGTACGTTTTAGCGCTATCGATTACTGGGTATTCGGCGAAAATCAAAGTAGACAGAATTGCGAAAGACAATTAGAATACACTCACGGAACACAAGCCTTGCAGCACCCTCATGGCAAACAGAGCCCATGGTCCTCCACGTCTGGCAGCCACAGGGCTAAGAAGTGCGAACAACCCGGTGAGGGAGACTCCGGGTCCTACCACATACCTTCCTCCCCAGCGACCGGCTGCGTAGCCACCCAAGAACTGCGTGGCTACATATCCGTAGTAATATGCCGCTAGAACATGTCCTTGTATCTCCATACTCCAGTCAAACTCACCCTCTTCTTCCTACAAGAATTTTGCTCTATCTTAGTGGTACGCTTTGTAGTACTCATTTTTGGGTTCTTGTTGGCTTTCGGGAAAACCATTTCGTTTATCGCTACGACAGCGTTTTGTTGGCTTTTGTTTTGGGAAGTTGGAAGCCGCCTGCTTATCCTTTGCCAAAACACATATGATGTTTACGAAAAGGGTTGAGTGATCTGAGTAACATATATATCTGTTACGGCCAAAGCCCGTAATCAGCCGAAGTGTGAAGTGTTCTGCCAAATCTCGAAATGGCCAAAATTGCTGGAAATTGACCGGACATGGTCCTTTTTTCCCGCTGATTTTTGGATTTGGCAGGCCAGTTTGCGAAATGGCACGGAGCGATCGGCCAAAGTCGGATGAAAGCAGTCATGGGCGAATGTTGGTGGGTCTATTTTGATTTAATGCTGATTTTAAATTATAAAATTTGATGTTTACAGCTAAGCCATCGGTTCGACTTAGAAATTTTGGGGCTGACTTCGCCTTTAGACCTGAAGAAGTCTGCAGCGAAGCCATAATGATAAACAAGCTTATCCTTCTCGAAAACCAAAGATATATTTCGCTTAGTTATAGTTATTAGATATAGAATAGCAGTGGAATAGTGTTGGTCAATACGGTTGCATAAGTGGCAGTCGCTCTTGGCAACTCGTTTTCATAGAGTTTCCAGAAAGTCTAAATCGATAACATTGACACACATACGACCTTTAATCTCCTTAAGAAATTGGATCTTAGCGTACAGAAGGACATTAAAAGCTTGAGAGATGTAACGGCTTCACAGGTTGTAGTTATCAATTTTTAATGTATTCCAAACCACATAAATCATGCGCTATACTTCTTGTCCTAAATGATTTTCATTTGTAAACAAATTGATTTCGGCAGTTCATTTATAGCTCGGGTATTATTGATATAATTCTTTTTAAACCATAGGGGTACTTCTGCATATACTTTACTCATAATGTATTTTATTATCTTCTGCTATTACCGGCATTATTTTTATGACTGTACCTCATTACTTATAGCTTTATGAAAAATATGTAGTGTACGGTTTTTCATTTCATTTATTTCATTGGTAATTTTAAAATGATTTCAGTTTCACATCTCCGCTTCCGAAAAAATATTTTTTATGTATTTACGTTGATTAAACTCATTTAAACTTACACTTTCAACATCCGGAGACGAGGAGCCGTCACCAGTAGTGTTTTCCTTTGGAAGCTTCACCATTGCCACTATTCCCACTGAGAGATTAACTTTTAAGACATACTGCATCGTCAGGCAAAGGAATGACATCACAGCAAGAATATATCGCTGCTGGATCCATACTTGGAAGGACAAGGAAAGGTACAAAGATGAATGACGAACGCATGATATTCTCTGTGAGCAAAATTTAAGTTGCAATGATTACCGAGGTTCTATAGGATTGACAGGTGAAACTCAATAGACAAAAATTATCTAAAACTAACTGGAAGAATGAAAATTTTGATCAACCGAGATTATCTCACTTTAATGCATGAATTTTATGTATGACATGGAGATCTTTATTACAAGCATCTCTCATAAAGATATCATCCAGCATTTTCCGATCCCTTTGTAGCCAAAAGTATCTCATGATATTATATAATACGAGTAGTATAATGGTATTTTCAGACGAAAAGGATGTATGCCACTTATTTCAACAAGATATAATTAGGATGTACGTGGGGCTTTGAAGACTAGGTATTGGTTGTGAAGTACCATCTCGGCTTTAACACTAATTCTTAAATATGTACACGTCATATTGGTTCCTCGTCACCATATTGTAGTGTACTACATTATCATACGATGCTTAGTGATTTTATGAAAAATCGTGGTTTCCTATAAATATTAGTTTCGCAAATGAAATTCCGTGCAAATATCTAATGGATGCCATTCATTGTAAACTCACCACTCAAAACAATATTTTTCAAGCACTTTGCTTTTACAACTTTTGTGTACTTATAGCTAAAACCACTTGTTATAGTTGACTAAAACAACAATAGATAGCGCATGCAACTTGAGTTCGAGCGGCAACAAAGAAAGGAAACCTATTTGAAAATGTATAATATTTTTATCTAAATTATAGGAAATGTCAAAATTTATTATTAAATTGATTTATAACCCGAATTACATATTTATAGAATTATCTGGAGGTTTAAATTAACGCTGATTTATCCTCGGACGGAAGCGATTACGGAATTTTCTGTATATGAGAGGAAACCGAGTCCTATAGCATCCTGCAGCTTTTAACTTCGTCGAAAATTTTATAGGACTGCATATTCAAGACATGTAAATATAGTTCTGCATAGAGCTGACAATTTCATTGACCAATATAGCTATTACTAATGCTTTATTGTTCGTCATAACCGTGTAGGAATCTTAAATGATGACAATGTTGCAATGCAAGAAAATTAAATCAACGATATTGCCCTTTACGAATATTGAAAGAAGGTGATATTATGAATTCGGAATGAATGAAAATACCGGTAAAAACATAAAGCAGTTCCACTGACAAAAATGACACTATTCATGAATCAACTTTTAAACTTTCATTGCGCTGATTGTTTGTTAGTTTGGGAGGACATAGCTTACCTTTTCCTTTCGAAATTTCTGTATCTTCCGATCTTTCACAGTCAGGTTCCATTGAGAAGGACTTAGGCTTCCGACCGAGAAATTCTTTCAACTTTTTCGTTAGTCCACTTTAGTGAAACTGCTGCTTTTGATGTACTTGTGAGTTGCATTATTCCACTTAGAGAACATAGGTATGAATATTTTTCCTTCACCTTCTAAAGACGAATTGGCAATGTTCTTATCGCGTTGTTTTTATCCTCGATCGAAATGAGATCCGTCTGCGATATGGCAGATTAAAAGCTTTGGCTCAGAGTTATCAGAATCAAGGTATTCTTTGATTTTTTCCGTCAGGTTTCGTTGTTATCTTTTAGCATTACTGGAGGGAAGATTGCTTGCTTGAGACATGTGAATTGATTCAAAAGAATCCAATTGTAAAACGTCATTTTAAACTGCATGAATTATTTCAGTATTCAGTTTTTATCATTGTCCGTCTGTACACTATTCATTACGGAAGTCACTCCGAATCTCATACCCTCCAATCAGCTTTGAGGAGCTTCCAATACGTTGCTTTGTAGCATATAATCGCATTAAATCAAAATTAACGTAATATTTTCTTAGAATAAAATTTTAGAATTGAGAGTTTTGTTTGTTATCTCATCTTAGGACTCAATTCAATTTAATATTACTTAGTATTTACAAAAAATAGGTCGCTCAATAGATAGTAAATTGTTGATGATTAATTAGTATAAATTTATATATGCAATGATTTCTCATAAATGTAAACTATAACGAAAAGCAGTAGTAAAAATAAGTCGGATTCATATTTCGGTTTTTCATAAAAATGTTTTTATTTAATTAGTATAACAAAATAATATTTAATAAAATAACAATAAATTATTCGAATTAAATTACTGTTGTATCTGTAAGTATCAATGTTTCCCCTTGTAGCTGCGATAATTGGAACATTTTTATTCAAGGCACACTTCACTTCAAGGACTAGCAGCGGAAGTCCTGCAAAAAATTAATTTTACTGTATTTTTACGTAGATTTATCATCATTGAATCGAATGTATGAAAGTTAGCTGCAAAATTTACGCTTAAATCCTCTAATATATTACACCTGCAACCATTAATACCTTTGACTCTTGTCTTCCTGTATATCGTCGACCTTGTTCCATGGTCTCTCTTCCACGGATCCAAATATTAAATATATGAGATAAGTCAAGGCTGAAACTCCCGCCACCGAATAGAAAGCAATGGACCACCTAAATATTGTGTGCTGGGGAGAGAAACCTTTATCATACACTTATTCAGAAAACCTCTTACATGTGGATACATCTAATTCCAACAGCATTAGAGATAAGTCATGCAGATAACCTGTCTTAATTCTCTTGGCTAAACTAACCAGTTCTAATCTTACTCTTGCCGCATGGTAAACATATAGAATTCTTTGCAACCTATTTTTCCCACTAATAGAGTATATCTCAGTAAAATTCAACCGATATTGACAAAAAATCCACCGTAACAGCAGCAAATATTAATCGGCCATTATTTTTCATCATTAAATTCTCAGCTGTTGACTTTTTATGCGCACCTCATCGTGAACGATTGCTGCAAAAGCTGGTGGAATGATGATCCCAGATGTATTTATGACTGTGTGTAGGATTCCTGCGAGTGGTCCAGCATAGTTGAGGGCCAAGTCCAAATGGTTCACATAGGATCCTCCGAAGAAAGCTCCCATGCATATCCCACTTACTGCCAAGAGTACCACGATCATATTGGCCCGATATCCAATCTGCGTTATGATAATCAGGCAGACAGTTGGTCCTAATGCAGCTGAAATCGTAAAGAATCTCATTAGCACCCAAGTATAACAATTGTAACGATATTGCCAATATTGTATTTATCGCATTTTATCGGTACATCATTCCCCTACGTCTTAGAATAATCGTAAGCTGAGCCAATTCAACATAAACAAATGTAATTTTAGTATAAAAACATTTCATATTCTATTTCAGGTGTTTCCAACCTTTTATCAACTCCGTACCACTTGAATTTTTAGAAATTTCGGCGTACCAACAGTCCTATATTTTTTTAGAAACATGTATTTTCGGTCGGAAAAGTGCCCAGTGGCTTGTTTTATTTTAATCAAATTACTGAAAAAACTTCATATTTAATTATTAATACACTTGTATTTCGGTTTTTTCAACCCTTTATCAAGACAACAATAAATATATACATAGACTTTTTTCATTTTTCACCCACGCGTACCACTTGATACGTTCCCGCGTTCCACTGGTTGGGGACCCCTGTTTCATGCTATCAAACACATATTATTATTGTATTTGTATTTTTATTACACATTATTCTATATTATTCCATATTATCTCTATTATAAAAATTGTTGGAGTGAAAAAAGGGATGGACAGAGTTATATGCAGATCAGTTGTTGGCAAAAATTCAGGGGCGGCTTTAGGGTGCTGCGACATTACCACCGTAAGATTTATGTTAATCTCTCGTACAATACGAATCATAATCTTTTAAACTAAGTTTTAAGTCAAAATATCGTCTTAGGAATAAAATTACGATGAACAGTTAGGCAAAGAGTATTTATAACTGTTAAATTTGAACTCACCTACTCCATTGAAGACTTTGTATGCCATTATATGGGACAATAAACCTTTCGTTCTGAGCCATTGAGAAAGCATTCCGCAGAGAGCACTAGAGATCCAAGTCAAGAGGAATGGAAGAGCTGACAAAAATGCTAGCTGAAACAGGGAAATTGTCATCGTAATATCCAGGAGCATTAATAGCCAACCCAGTGAATCGTTTACATTGGTTAATGGCATAATATTACCTTTTGAATGTCGAAATCAAGTACTTTCTTCATATAAGTTGGTATGTCTGACAGCAGAGCGTACATTACTATGCCAGCACCCCACTGAAAGATGATGGCACTCCAAACGTGGATGTCGGTCAGAATGTGTCTCCAAGGAATAGGAAGAGATTTCTTGAATGACAATAGAAAAGTCCGTTATTCAATTAGAAAAGAATAAAAGATAGCCTAGTCTTTGTCTAGAAATCTAATTTATATTCTTTTTGAAGCGCATTTCCATTAAACCAATATTTTTTCTGACAATTATTTCATGAATCTAGACCATAGGTTTCCAAACTGTTCCATATGTACCCACAGGGTCCCACTTACAAAAGATTTTTTGAAAAAATTCACTTTTGTGTTTAAAAATACGAAGTAAATACAAATCAAATTTTAATCCATGTTATCGAAATTTATTTCATTCTTTACAAAACGTAGAATGAAAACCGCCGAAAGCCATTCGAATTTTCGAGCGCGCTTCGTTTTCGCGGCGACCACATCGGCACTCCCGCCCGGTATCCGCGTCTAGGAGTACGGCGTCTTAGGGAGGGGCCCGGGTGGTCAGTTTGCAATTTTTGACCTCGAATATCTCGACGCCTAGGTCACGAGGGAACGAATGATTTCACAGATTTTATTTTTTCACCATCAGCTCTGAATCTAGCGAGTTTGAATGAAATCGGTGAGTAACACTCCGTTAATGTTCCTTGTTAGTTTCTCAGGGGGTCCATGTAAGAGAGAAAAAATGAGTGTCCAAGATTTTTCTAATTCTGAGAGTATTTTAGAGTTTGGGAAGACAAAGATGCCATTTCAAAATATAATATAATCAAATGGAAATCATAAATGGCTTTTTAACAGAAAAATTCAATATTAAGCAGGCAAGGGGGTCCATGGAAATTCATAAGAGGTCCACGGGGAAGAAAAGGTGTGGACCAATGATCTACACAGCATACTTACCCTGAATTCGTTTTCTTTTCCTAGAGTGTTTCGTAAGTACTCTCTTTCCTCTTGAGATATTCTTGGGTGTACTTCCGGAGAACTGTAGCACAGAAAACACCATGGGATGAACAGGAAGATTCCAAGGGCACCGAAGAAATAAAACACCATCGGCCATCCTCCTCCCTTCAAGGGCCATTTAGTAAGTGGTCCCGATACCGACATGCCTATCACAGTTCCCAAGTGCATTCCTGCAGCGATAAAATACATAGGTAATTACTGCTTACAGCAATCCAGAGAATTTTAAATCAATAGTAGCACCAACAAAATTACAGGGGTTCTAACATTAAGTAAAATATACAGGGTGTACGAGTTGAAAATATAATAACTTGAGAATTAATAGAGATATTTATTAGCGGTTTGCTTCTACAAGTTTGTAGTTTCTATTTTTGCTTGATGAAGGCGCATCTTGTTATAATACGGTTATTGTCAGGGATTTCTTTGATAATGAGTTCCCAGATCATTGGATTGGGAGAGGTTCATTAATCGATTCGTCGATTGCTTGGCCCCTTAGAAACCTAGATATGAGGCCACTTAATTTCTTCTGTGAGTATTTATCGTGAATCTAGTGAACTAGACACCAGTTCGTGATCTACCAGAATTGCGCCACCGAATTCATGTAGTTAATGCAAATATTACGCCTGCAATGCTGCAAAACACTTGGAGAGAGTGAAATACAGATTAGATGTCTTTCTGCCGCTAATGGTGTGCACATATAGAGGTGTATTAACTGTGTAAAAAACATTTTGAGTTACCATTCTTCTAGATACAAACCGCCAATAAATATCTGAATTAACTCTCAAGTTATTACATTTTGTATTATTATACGTTTAACTCGGACACCCTGTATAAACAAGTTCTGGTTTTGAATTTCATTCAACACTGGGTTTCTGAATTCAAAACGACCTTACTTGGAAGAATTTCAAAAGGCGTATATTAATTGTAATTAGGAGACTAATTGTTGTTTGATAGGAAAAGAAATACGGAGGTGCTGGAGATGGCTGGGGAGAAGAGGGCTTTGATTGAAGTGATTAAACATCGACTGAGGAAATGGGTGGATCAAATATTAAGGGGAAAGGGGCTGCCAAAAAAATGATTGAGGATAGAATCATAGGGAAAGAGCAGAGGGGAAGACAAAGACAAAAGATGTTGGACTACAACAGGGGTAGCTTAAGCTACAAGGAAGATGGCATTGAATAGGGAATTTTGAATTAGAATTTTGATGTACATGAGCCTACCGAAAGATAGACCTCCCATGTATGTAATGGGCTTCAGCTGAAACAACTGGATGGATTCCATACGGTCATTTGCATGGCAACAGATTAAGCGAAGTTAAAAGTTCTTACGTAAAGATAAACAGTTTTTAAGGGTCAAAAGGAAAATAGATCACTTTACGTGAAAAGTTGTGAAATCTTAAGTGCACGTTGAATCCAAGACGACTTTATTTGGAAGAGCTCCAAAATGCGTACATTTATTCATTATTGAAAGACTCATTACTTCTAAACTTTTTTAAGAAAAGGACGTGACGCAAGAAGTAAAAGCTTTAATTTTTAACGAGTTCAGCGGTAGATTAGATTAGATGTTTAACATCCTCGAAAACGTGTAGAAAATAAAATGTTCACATCTTTTTAATCGAGGAACAGATATGCAACAGTTTATTTCCATCTATGCTCGATATTCCAATAAATCTAATCAACAAGGAATCTTGAATACTTTTGAAAATATGTTACTGAAAATAGCAAAAGGTCAATAACTTACGTAAATGAGTGAGTAACCATCTTCAATTTTCGCAGACATTTTCGCGCATCTTTAAGTTTCATGATTGATTAATGTTTTAAAAAATGATGATGGGTCATCATTAATTTGTTCTGTGATAGATGACGAGAGAAAATCTCATGAAGTTTGGTGTTCAATACATTTTATGGAACATCGTAACGAGGATCCACATTCATCGATACGTTAGGTCGAATAACATGTTGCATGACTCATTATTCAGTATCCTCTCACCTGAAAAAATAGCCCCTGAGAAGGACATCCGCTCCTCCACTGGGAACCACAATGAGAACATAACGTGCAGTCCCGGAATAATTACTCCCTATAAAAGATAGATTGGTACATCCTTGTTATATGCAGCAGGATAACAAATAATGGATCCATTTATATACGAGTAATATATATCAATGTATTCTCTGTACTTGTGTCTTAATCTCATATTTATGAATGATGGGGGCTGGGGAAAATAACCAGTAGGTGTAGTTGTTCAATCGGTCATAGTGAAAAAAATGACCGATAATAATTCGGAAAATAGGATAAAATAACAAAAATGACGTATCTCCGGAAGGGGATCGTAGAAAAATGTCTTCAGGGAGTTGTCTTAACTTCTCCTCTAAACTCGATTTCACACAGAGAGGGAGGAAAATCTGCCCTGTCTGATCATGAAATTTGCAGTATCTACATAGACATATTTGACGTAGTTGGAGATTAGATTGGGTGGTTGAAGCAGAAGTGATCCAATTTCCAAGAAATAATACAATATTGGAAAACGTTAAGCAGATTGCTCCAATTTACTGTCCAAGTTTTGGTCTACACCTTTCCAAATGCGTCGCACCTTGTTTTATTGTCTATATTTTTAATATTTTATACTTTTACATAAGTAATTTTTCCAACTCACAATCAGTGTTTCATATCTTAACTCGTGCAGCAGTTTAGATACGGAAATTTAATTAGCTTTGAAAGTCAGCCTTGGTTTACGTGAGACCCGCTTTTGACCTAATGCGCAAACTATTGAAATGAAGAACAGAAGCAACTCCTCCCTCCATTCCGGTAGCTTGATCTACCAAATCGAATTAGAAGACTAAAATATTGACATGTGGACTCCTTTCAAATTCAGCGATTTCTTGAAACGATTTGCTTGACTAACTAAATATTACAGTGAATCAATTGGTGTAAATTTGGCTCAATGGGAGAAGGTCCAGATACATGTTTTGAGTTCCAAACCCAGATTTTTTAAGTGCCATAAATATAAATTTTATTTATGTATGATATAAATGCATCTATACGAATATACTATGTGTCAACTGTTGACGTGATAGCATAAGCAACCTACTATCTTGTTTGATAGATGGCATGCGAGTCTCAGATTTAATAGATTTAGCACTCACGCGACAGTTGATTCGCCATTCCTGACCTAGATAACAACCAAAATAAATTTTACCTAAGCCACTTCGTCACGCTTCTTCTCTACGATGTTTATCGAGAGCCGAGCTACACAAATTTGCACCTATATAATGCATGGCTATGTAATGGTCATGGTAACCGTATTTTATGGACTATAAGACGCTACGTACTGCAAGACGCACCTTAATTTTTAAGCAATTTAAAAAATAACATTTTTACCACTTTTATTATTAGATTCTAAGCCATACTAAAAAATCTTCGTTTATAAAACCGAACTGACCTTGAATATCCCTGAAAATCGTCATCTGAACTTTCTTCTTCTTCTTACTCTTACTATTCTTACTTCTTACTCTTATCCTTGTGGCATTTTCTGAGATATTTCGGGCTTGGCCATTTTTAAGACTGGCGGGAATTTTAAATCATACACTGGACATTTTGACATAAATTTCGAGTATAAGACGCACCTGAATTTGGAGGTTATTTTTTAACAAAAAAGTGCGTCTTATAGTCCGTAAAATACGGTATATCCTCAAAGGTATGACAAAGGTGAAGTTTAACGTTCCACGAATTATGAGTTAGTACACATCTGTACGAAATGCCCTGGGCAACGAAAGATTAAAGTGTACCGAACGTTCAAAACAAAAAGCCGAGTCATTTATAGAGGATTCTCAGATGAATTTGAGAAACAAACTCACAGATGACATTCCTTGTAGTACACGCAAGGCGAACAATGTCCATGGCCCTCCGTGCCTGGCTCCCTCGGGGCTAAAAAGAGCGAAGACGCTGGTGAGGACCACTCCCAGTCCCACCACGTGCTTGCCCCCCCAACGAGTTGCAGCATAACCCCCCAAGAACTGCGTTACCACATATCCATAGAAATAAGCTGACAATATGTTACCCTGCAACTCCATGCTCCAGTCGAACTCTCCTTCTTCTTCCTGAAATTACACCAGTTCAAAACAAATACGAATCGTACTACCGCACAACTTAAAATATATCCGGAATAGCTTTCATTTGAGGGGAAACATTTTCTGCAGTGAACGGTCATTCAAATAGGGTGCGTGTTGTCAATTTCAAAGTTTATCTGATGAAAAACCAAATAAAACATTACGAATTCCAAATATCCCATTGTTAATAAATTCTAATGCATTATAAAATTGGCAATGGATACAATAATAACCAATTTAGTAACAAAGAAAATATTAAAAAACATGACTTACAGTTATTTTGCTTTTTACGAACTTAAAATTGTTTTTTTTTCAATATTTAGATGTTATCTACCAAATTTGATAGATTTCAGAGTAGATGTTCCATTTAACACTAGGAGGATGGAAGTTTCGCCCTACCTAGAAGGACGGCGGCGGTCATTCGCATAGACGTATATTTTGCAGAACTTCAAAATGTGATTTTTGTGCAAGTGCTGAAAAGGTGCTTTACCTCATAATTTTTTTAAATTTTAATTAATTAAACAAAACGCGGACCGATGACCTAAATCTGCAGAGTTTTATACTCTGCAATATTTTTCTTACTCAAATTAGACCAATGAAACTGATATTTTCGGAATAAGTGGTAGAATATCCAAATTTTTGATAAACGTGTGTCACGTAACGCCAATATTGCTATGCCATCTGACGGAAAGCATATAAAACCACTCGTTCGCGCCTCGGGAATAACTCCAGCGAATACGATAGCGGAAGAATTTTTCGAATTATGTCGAGAAAAATTCCAGCCTGGGGTTTTCGTCCACGCAAAATCGTTTTATAACATTTACAAATACATAAAACAACTTTCAGCAGGGTTACCAACTTATAAGTTTTTATCATTATAAAATGTTGGATGGAACATGTGTCCGCAGTTTTTTTTTACGGAAAATCACAGTTTTTCATATCAAGATTACGATATCTTAGATATATATCACACGTTTAACTTCCTGGCAAGAAAGGACACAGATTTGGGAAACTATTTCTGACTGAAGTATGAGTTCTTTTAGAACCAGAACATTAATAAAAGCTTCATTTGAATTACATTAATCAAATTTTTAATTAAAGGGAAAGTTTATCTAATTGTAAGTTTCCTTAAATCTGTAAATAAAAACCCAAACTTCTACGGATGAAGGAGATTCATGAACGATTTCCCCTTAATCCACCACCATTACGTTTTGGAACCTACGTGTTCAAATACTCGAAGACCAATCCACAAAATTCCATTAACCTCCCCCCCCCCAATATACGTTAAGCCGTTTCAAACAATCATTTCCCAAAATATATGCACGTTTTAGAAAATTTTGAAGAAAAACAAAACGTCATAAAATTGTAAATAATTACAAATGACCTTTTATAGCGGTTTTACACTAACTTGTAGGAATAGGATATATTGGCTTAACTGAATGGCTAAACCAATTTTTTGGATGGCCTCAGCGGGAATAGATGAATAATAAGCGACGGATAAAATGACTGCAAATGCAATAATGTGTGATAAATGTTATAAAAAGTTTAATGGAAACTTTTAAAATTGCCCAATTACGTAATGCAGAATATTAAGTGATTAGTTATTTTCACGTGACTGTGAAATTTTTGTTCGTGTATTAATAGCTTAAAACTCACATCTGCAGTTACCGATGCATTTCCAGTTGAATTGCCGCTCTTGGACTTCACCATTGCAACTATTCCTACGGGGAGGTTGGACTTCAAAATGAACAGCATCATCAGAGAAAGGGACGACATCACTCCAAATATATATCGCTGCTGGATCCATGCTGAACATTGAAACATAAGGATTATATGCGTTAGTTTTCGTTCCCTAATGGCATACACTAATCACTAGGAAAAAAACCTTCAGAAGATATGGAATGGATTCATGGTAAGTCATAGTATATACAATGATTTAGCTCTATAAATTTGTACGGACTATGGGAAAAGATATTTATATTCCAAATATCAAGAGGTGAGTTCTTAATCGAATGCACGTCCATTGTCGCAAACCTCTTCTCAAATAAAAACTACGCTACTGTGGAAATATCTCATCACAAAAATGTTAAGTCGCTCAATTTATGGTCGAGGTTGCATTTTCAAAGGGGTGAATAGTAAGTATGAAATAAGCTTTTATAAGTAACAAGGTTTTAAATAAAATTAAAGTAAGAGTAAAACCTTAATTCTAAAAGAAAATATTTTCGGCGAATCGTCCCATTCTCCCGTAATCACACCCCGCTAGCCCCCGTGAAGATCCTTCAGTGCCCTCTCTCCTTACCAAATAATAATATTACCATAACTAATAAAAAAACATTAACAAAACAATACCAGTATTTAATAAAAAGACGTCTTTATTCCAGCGAGATTGAGACGTAAACCCATTGCACCTAATCCATAACATCATATAACTAGGCAAAAAAAAGTGCCTGCCGCATCGCTTTCGAACACGTAAATTTGGCAATATTCAAATCCTTATTCTATAATCACGTTTCAAGACGAAAGCTTCCTCGCGGCGCGCATTTCACTGACAGATGACGGTTGTCTTCTACTCATAGAGCAGTATTCTCATACGTGTCTGCATTCATTCTAAGCGAGTTACGAATATGGAATACCGTGCGATTCTGAAGACATAGAGTAATATTAATAAGGAGTGACATAGAGTAATACTAAGTGACTTGATCTCCGGCATTGAAAGTATGGAAGTAGCAGAGCAAAACCAAATGCTATCTCAGCAAATAATAATAATAATAAAACGGCTTTATTCGGGCGGGATTGAGACTAAAAGTCTCCTCTTCCACCTAACCCATCGTCATACAATACATAAATAATTAATTTAAAGATAAAGATAGTATGAAAAAGGTATGAGAAGAATTGAGGATGTAAGAAAACCTAAGAAATTCTTAGGAAAAAAAATTTAACCACTGCAGGAAAACACCCACTAAGATGTGAAAAACCTGTGCAAACCTACCGATATTCATAGCTAAAAAGATGGTAAGAAACATGATTATATTTTATAAATACATTATCAATAGGTATACAGAATGACCGTGCTTATTATATCAATCACTTCGCCAAAGAATGACGGGAAAACAGCTCGCGGTAGTGATAAAATTAATTTCGAATGTAGAAAATGCATACACTATTGCAGTGTTGACATCCAAAGAAAAGGTTATAAATGAGTAAAAAGCGAAAGCGGTATTTCTAAATATAGGTTCCTTACCTTTGGGTTTTAAGCTGTCTCCGCTTAGCTGTTCACAGTCCGAATCCGTCTCTCCCATTTTTCAAATGAATGTAAAAAGACTATTCGTACATTTCCTCGTTCTCTTCGACTCAAACAGCTGCTATCGAATCGAAGGTGAGTTCCGCTGCTCCTGCACATGCTCTAGAGTCCCTCGGTTATCTTTGTGTTTTCTTGACAATGGATTGTTTCAAAATATACTCGAAACGACGATAAAAATATTTGCTAATAGAATCGAATTGAGGACGCACGAAGCTTTGACATATGCACCGTATTTATGAATAATCCTGCCACACTTCCTCGGAGTGTCCATTCATCGGTATCTCTTAGAAATATTTCAAGATGGAATAATATTGGGGATTATTCGCACCCTGTGATAACTACGGTCGAAAGCCCCAAGAGATAACGAAAAAGGTACCAAAGATCCGTCACTCTTACAATTATCCGTTGCTCTTGGTCGTTTTTACCGCTGAGCGTTCAAGAAGCTAATAGCAATGAGATTTAGATTGAGTTAGATGGGAATTCGGTGTTTTTACGTCCCGTGCCACACTTTGAGGAGGGTCAAAATACTATATCTCTTCGGGTCATCTTTCTGCTTGATTTACCGTCATCTACTGTCTTAGTTAAGATGCAATGAAGTAAAAAAAATCAAAACAATTTTCATGACATAGTTTATTTCATTCAGAATACAAATTCAGCTTCTCGTTTCTAATTTATTCTACTAAACACTGCGTTGAATGAAAGAAGAAAGTTGTAATTCCCACCAATTATATAATGCTAATAATTTAGAATGAAGTTTAGACATCTTTAGGGCTGAAAGTTTTCAGCTAACCTGAGTTCAGTCCGAAGATGTTTAAACTTTATACGAAAATAGCCTTAAATATACATTCTGTGGAAATGTCAAGATTGTTTCCTCCAATATGGCAACTTTAAAAGTCGATCATGGACACATCTGTATTTTATTAATCGCAGGGTTTTACGTGCATAGCTTCATAGCTCAAGATATGAACGCAACAACTGTGAATCATTTCACAGTTAGATTTACTTTCACATCGCTTTGCTATACAATTATTCGTCTGTTTTCGTAGAAATGAGATAATGTCACATTTCCCCGGAGATGGATCACTTCGCAAACCTTAATACGCTTTAAAAGGACTTCCCAAACGTATTTCTTCCCAACTTTCGAATTTCCTCTTTCAGCATTAATCGTGCCTTCTCCTTGAACAGAAGTGGAAACAAAAATATTACGATAAGCTTCTATGTGCATCTGATCCGTTATCTGTCAAGCACGTGCTTTAGAATCTACGCGACAGGAACAATGCTAACTCACATGTCATTATCGTGGAAGTTAAAAAAGGAACTGCGCGTGAATTCTCCCAATGTTTTCTTCGGCGTACTGCAACAGTTATATTCGAATGAACCAGGTCACCGGGTCAAGTTCTTATTGTCATAATGAAAGTTTTGATGGTGGTAGGATCTATGCATTAGTCACGTAGTATCTATTAGTAAACGGAAGTTCAGCCCATGTTAATCATATCATCATGCTTTCTTCTGTACGTAGTGTGATTCTCCTTTCATAGTAACAGAGTAAGACTAAAAAGGTTAAATCTTTGGTGTATAAGAATGATATTGAATGAGCGGTAAATATATCGTCATGTATTCTTCAGTACATAGTGTGGTTCTCCTTTCATAGTAACATAAGAATACCAGAAAGTTAAATTTTTAGAGTGTAAAAATAATAACGAATGTGCACACCATTGCTACCTTATTCTGGGAGATCCGTAGGTTATAAGTGATTCATTACACTTTCAGAATTATATCTGATTTTTATTTTATTTCCTGAACTGTATATAAGATTCCTAATTGATGCATTATAAACCGAGGAATCTTTCTAAATTTTCTCCCAAGTTGGTATCTATGGAATATATAGTATATATTATATGCCCAAATAATCGTCAGCTGATTCAGTTCTATTCGAAAAGGATAGCTATGGCTTTAAAAGGGGTCTAGCGTAGTAGAACAACAGTTGTGATAGAGTTGAATGACTTCAAATGAGTTGTTATGCTAAAAAGGTGTCCGCGTTCCCTTTAAGAATAGATACCGATAGCCAAGAGATCGCTTATGGAAAGAATTTAGATGAGGATTTTATGGAGGGGAGGTTCGTGGAATTGAAGGACCCAATCTTTCTGGTGGAATATTAAACGAAAACAAGAGAGAATGTTTGAATATGAGAGTGGTAGCTGGTACCTTATATTTAATATTAGAAATTTTGACGATATTTTATTCAAAGAAAAAACTGTTTTGAAGCTGAGATACCTCATCCTTAAACAACGCAAATATTTCAGAAACTTGCCTTTCAGGAGGATCGAAAGCTTCTATTTAGATTAGCTACTATTGAGTTTATCATTATTTGCTTCAAAGGGTTGAGATCTAATTCTTAAGCTTCATATATTTACTCGAAATAACTATCCTGCTCTATACAGAAGAATTTCAACCAAATAATTTTTCGAAAGGTTCTAATCTGATCGCAATAACTGACTCCATTATCATTTTGCATTTAATGGTGCTCGGTCCTTCAACAAAACAAAAACAGGTCTTTCCACGTTTACCTCTCCTTAACTGGTGAATATGTATTTTGAAAGTCATTTTAAGTTTATCAACATTGCCAACAATATATTTAGATAGTGCAAGGAATATTTTTTAACCTTGTCAGCGGAACCTTCAATCTTTTCCGTCCACCTAAGCTCTGAGAGTTGCCTCAATTAATTTCAATCGTCGAACGCCTTACGAATGTGAACTCCTTGTACGTAGGAGAGAGTGGAGCAAAACCGACCTTGTGTGTCAAACCGACCCCCTTATAATTGTTATGGTGGATGCACCTATCGCGCGGAGAGAACGAAGATAGTTGAGGGACAGTCATTACATGCATGCCGAGCTGAATCCCTTACCCGTCAGCCGGGCAGTCACGTTGCAATATTTCCCGGAAAAATTTAAGAAATTTTTGCCACCTTAAACGTTGAGACTACATTCTGTGTTCTACGGGTCTGAAGGCTCACCATTGGTAAACACACTTTTGAATTCACTGGTTTCAGTTGTTTACTCTAGTGTCATGTTGAATGCCAACTCTGTTGCTGATTACCTGAAATCGCCATTATAGTTCGGAAGTGTACCGCGAGCCAAAACCGACACAACCACGTGGGGCAGAACCAACTGGGGTCTGTTTAGCTCGCTCAAGACAAAAATGTCATGTTGGTAGGTTTTCTACCTCATACCAATCACCGTCTCCAGCATCTGGATGTGTCTTTCATGTTTCCCTATGCACTTTTTATGATCAAGAAAATAGAATACTAAAAACTTTCAGAGCCAATTTTTGTAAATTTATTAATTCTCTTTCACTATATATATTCATACTATTAGCTCTTGATGTCATATCTTTGGAGAGAAAGGTTTTTCAATCGCCTTATATGCAGTGTAATAATGATAAATCAACTGAAGACTTGCCAAAATCACCTTCACTACTTAATTACATCAAATCTTCAATGCCTTTTCAGTGGGACTCTTAAAACACCTCCCTACTGTGATAAGACTAATGCTCTGAGGAAGATTTAATTACATCACTAATGATCAATTTTCATAAGCCTTGACTTGTGAACTTCTTTTGAATCCATCCCATCAAATACACTGTAAGTGATATGAATGAAGAATTTTTCATATAATCTTTTGGGTCCCTTGTTGTTTATCTTAAAGGCAATTGAAAATGGGAGAGGGAATTCTAAAAACTTTAACTAAAATATATTGAGGCTCTAATATTTTACTTCTCAAGGATTTACATGAAAAGTGACTCTAAGTCCCATAGTCCATAAGGAAATTTAAGTTAAGTAACTTAAGTCCCATACTGGACACATTTTTACTTGAGTTCATCATTTTGGTTTCTCCCAAACACAATCTCAATATGCAGAATCAACATCTCTCCCATTTCTCTTAGAAAGTCTTTGTTGCTTGTCAGTTTAATTTTCTGAACAGATTTAATCATGCCAAGTTTAGTGATGGTTTGATTATTTGTATTATTTTTCATACACTTTATTTAAATAAATAAATCATAGATTCTTTACTTTCTTATGACAATTTAATAAATAAGTATAATAATATACAGTATTAACCGCTCAGTGGTATTTTATAGGATATATTACTGTTATATACACAATAATGTATTATCTAGGCTAATTTACTTATTCTGCTTAAGTGACGGATAGAAGAGAAAATAGGTTATATAGGTACCTAAGTGAATAAAAATAATGCAATGTTTGTAGGCAATGGATCTTTAAAATATATAGGAATAAAGAAAGTCTTAACTGTCTGAATTTATCAAAGTTACATCAATACGTTGTTGTCAATATGTCGTTGTTTGGAAAATATCTGGCTTCTTAGAGTGTGAGAATAAATAGTAATTCTTCTTTGACTGAGGCCAATGAAAAAAAGCAGTTTCATTTCCAGCACTCTGGTTCAAGGAGTTGTGCAGATATTCTGTAAAAAATCAGATATTATTTAGTTGTAAGAAGTTTAAGGGAAAGTTGGTTTAGAGGAAAATAATATCATAGCATTTTATACCTAAACTTTGATAGTTTCAACTTTATTCCATGGCCGCTCCTTCACAGATCCAAATATAAAATAAAACAAATATGTTCCAGCTGATATTGCAGCAACCATGTAAAAGGCATTGGACCAGCTCTCAATTGTATGCTGAAAAAAATAGTTGCTTTCCTTGAGAAAGTTATCTTTTGAAATAAAATTATTGTAAGCAATATATATTTTTAGGATTAATTGATATCATCATTGATGGGTAAAGGAGCCAAATCCACATATCCAGTAGTAGATAATTTATCAAGAGATGTAATTGAATGTTCAAGATATTTATCTAGGATGACCATTAAACTTAAAAATGTTATGCGAAAAAGGGTATTATCTGCCCTTCGTGATCTGCCTGTCATGGGGAGACGTGATGTGCAACGAATTGCCGGACTTCTTTCATGGATTCTCTACGTTTTTCGTTTACCCTTATTCCTAGTTAGGGATGTGTTTACCAGGGATCTAGCTTGGTTGAATTTTCTCCTTCGCAAAGAGAATATACTTGCACGAACTGTTAAATTAGGTATCTGGGACGCAGAACTTGAAGTGTTTTCAGACGCCACTCCCTCCACTATTGCTTTTGTAATTCCCGATTGGAACGTGCAAAAAGCTTACCGCTTTACAGAATACTACAATATCCATTTGATGGAGGGGATCGCAGCGCTTGTTGCGTTAAAATTTGTGCTGGACACTTTTGAAGAGTTATCATTGTGTAATTATGTTGTTAACATGCGCACAGACTCCATGGTCGTGCTGTTCTCTTTCCGTAAAGGAAAAGGAGTACTGTTCCTCAACTCCTTAATTAGAAAACTTTTCTTGTACTGTACCCTTAAGAATAAAAGCAACCTAGTGCTTTGGAGCCACGTCCCCTCGGAAGCCAATCCAGCGGACGGGCCCTCTCGGGAGGCCCTATACCTTTAATTTACCCCCGCGTCAGCCATATTGGCCGGGGATTGTATAAAGGTGTGGGGTCTCCTCTAGAGAGTGGCTCAGTTCTCTGGAGGAAGCGACCGGGAAGGACGTGGCTCCACAATGTATTATATTATTCATATTTATCAAGGAATCTTAAGTAAGTCAAAGTAAATTTTAATAGATCCAGAGTAAAAGATGATTGAAGGATATAGGTATTCAAAATAGCAAGTGATATGCAATCATACACTGTTTTATGATTTTTTTCTAATCATAATGAAATAATTGGTAATTTTCCATGTTATGTGCAGCACCAAAGTGGAATCTCTGGACCAACCAATATTACTAGTTATTGGAAATGGGTGTGTGATATGTGTAGCTTTGACAATTCAGAAGTTATATTTAGCAGAGACTGAAACTCATAATAAACTATAAAAAAATCTGAACAACAGATTATTATAGATTCATTTCCTATACATTTCATTATGAAATAGAAAGGATACATTTGTGAAGGTTAATGCCTGGATAATACTGTGAGTATTATGGAAACATTTATTCTCTGATTCATCCTCTCTTCAGCCAAAGCTATAGTAGCTAATATTTTTATTTACAGAGAGATTTTTCTATCCCCAAATAGCATTATACATTTTATACATCGTAATTGTATTCGAATGTCAATATTTACTCAAGTGGATTGGCAAATATTTCCACAAGTTTCTGAACTTATTTTTTTTTGCAAATCGACAGGCAGGAGAAATGTAAAATTCTTGTGGTAGATAGATACTCACAATATGTGGTGCTATCTACCCCCAGAATTTTACATTTCTCCTGCTCTGCATTTTTGCAAGATAAAATATGTTTGGGAACTTCTGGAACATAGTAGTATTAATAAAATTTCTGGCTTAATTTTTCACTTCCTTATTTTCATTTTAGTTTCTATATATTTTTAGACCAACCTATCTAATTATTTGCTTTTCATTGTTTTATTTATTTCTATGCATACAAATCTATTGTTTTCTTTATATAAATATCCATCCATGTTCTTTTAATTTCCTTTTGGATCTACCTGCTTCCTCCCTAAAATTTTACTTAACTATCCATAGGTTTTGCAGGTTTTTCACGACCCTTTATTGTGGGTGTGTTTACCTTCTGTGGTGTGTTATTCACTAAGTGAAACATTAGGTTTCACTTAGTATGTAGGTATTCTATGTAGGTTTCTTCTGTGTACGTTTCTTCAAGCTATCTCTTTCTTTAAATTTCTTTAAGATGAAGGGCTAGATGTAAGTAGACATCTTTATTGATTTAGTATATATTGAGTATTAGTCTCAATCTTGCCCAAATAAAAATTTCTCATTATTAATATTAATGGGAAAGTATCTAGTCTTCTGTGAAGCTAAGATAGATATAGCTCTGTGTAAAAGTGTTCAATCACGACAGTCATCAGTGGTGTTCAAGGTAAGGATGAATATATTTAGGTTAAAGAAATATATGATATGAGAAAGCATATTTTTGTAGAAAGCCTTAAATAAAGAGAACAACTCTTTAATTTATTCAAATTATAAAGTTGCCTTCTTTTTACTTGTGCTAATTTTATATCTTAAAACTTAGGAATACTTACTTTATCATTGACTATTGCCGCGACTATTGGAGCAATCATGATTCCAGAGATGTTAATCACCGTGTACAGAATTCCTGATATAGGTCCGGCGTAATTGATTGCTAGATCCAAATGATTCACATACGATCCACCAATGAAAGCTCCGCTGCAAAGTCCAATTATTGCCAGCAGGAAAACAATCACGTAGGGACGATATCCAACTTGTGTAACTGCTACCAGACATGCTGCTGCTCCCAATGCCGCTGTATGGTTTGGAATTGAATTGGTTTTCAAGAGGATTAAAATTAAGTGATTACTATCCAAAATATTTTGATATAGTAAGTTTCACTATGATATTGCAGAAATGGTCGTGATTATTACTAACACATTTATAAATAACTTATACTGTCTAGATTGGTGAAAATTTGGAGATCATGATTCATATGTTGTTATTGTATTTAGTTGCCTTGCTATTTATCTGTTTAGAAACTTATTTGAGGAATAATAATGCATAGGATATAGATAATGCTGAGATGATGAAAAAGTCATTCATTCAATGACATTGAATCAAGCATTAGTTTTACAGAATTGATAGCTCTTGATGCTCTGAATGATCACTCATGACTAGAGGTTTTAAAAGATTGATAGCATGCAATAGGGGTAAGTCAGGAGGGAATTATTACGACAAGTAAAATGTAAAAAAATCTCTCCTGGATGACTTTAAGAAGATGTCAATTATTTTAGTGTTTCTCATAAATGACTAATCAAAGATACTGAGAAACTAAGTAAAAAGTGTTGTAATACAATTAAGAATTAACTAAAAGGTAACATTAATTTCATAAAGCTTAAGAGTTCCCAATAAATTAAAGAAGTTTTCTTAATTAGGTGATTTTTCTAAAACAAATGCAAAGTAGAAGTTACATAAAGTCTTTGGCAAACCATTCCCTTAAGTACGTAGTATAGCCTATCCAGGTGCCATTCACTATGAATGATATCATATCGTTTTGATTTTAAAGTCCCTTTTAACTGGCTACCTATTATTTTAGATCACTCTCCAATTTTCTTATGATATTTAATTCTGCCACCTGTTATCGAACCCTCTTAGTCCACTTTTGACAAAAAAGAATATGCTACCCAGAAATATGTAATAGAAACTTTATGTAGGGAAGAAACAGAGCATCTTGTAAATTAACATATCTATAGGTAATGACATGAAAGAAAAGAACATTAAACTAAGCTATTTATTGAGTCAAAATAACGCTAAAACCATCAAAAATATTTACCGTATTTGACGGCATATAAGACGTACCGGCATGTAAGACGCACCCTCATTAAGTTGACCACTCACAAGGAAAAAAAGATTTAATAGTCCGTGCGAAAGCGCAGTACCACAATGACTTTAAACGTAGTTTCTTTTAGTTGTCACGTTTCGTAAAAGCCAAATATAAACACAATCGTTGAATGCAATTATGAAATAGGTAGTATAGACCATCTGGGCTAAAAGTAGCATTCAGTATTGAAAGTTAACCTGTGGAGGTTGAACCTTCACATATAAGATGCAGGGAAATTTTTCGAGACATAATTTAGGAAAAAAGATGCATCTTATATGCCGTCAAATACAGTAAATATTTTGTTGTTTTGTTGATCCTTTTGATTCATTAAATTTTGCCATCAGTTGTTTATTATATTCTAACTGAGGTATTTGATTATATAAAGAATACTTGCAATAAAAACTGGAGAAAGAGGATTTTGACTGGATAATTAATGAACATGGGCTAAAAGACTAGCTGAACAGAGTGAAAGTGGTATTTTACATTGTTCTGAACTTGTGGAAAGAATTGATATAAATATAAACACATATGTAAAGAGATTCTAAAGAAAAGAGACATAACTCTGAGAATTAAAGGACTGTATGAATGTATTCATTAATGTATCTGAAGAGGAAGATATTTACTATCATAGGGGAATATGGAGAAGTATTGAAAAAGTGTGAAGCCTTGAGTATAGTTGCATTGAAAGAAAACAGCATAGTTGATATGAACATAGAAATATTATGGTAGGTTGTGTAAAAGCAAGAGTTAAAAAGTTGGGAAATGGGAGACATTGCACCCCATTTCAGTTCATAGTCGAGGCAATGAGTTGTAAATGAACAATTAATTCCACACCAACGTTCATTGGTGATGTAATCCAGTGTTGACTGGTGAGAGTAGATTTTCTTTATTTCTTAATTGCAAGGTTATACAGATTAAATAAAATCAAAGTACGTATTAAGTTTATATGATCATGTGTGATGTGTAGACTTAATGGATACAATTTGTTGGAAGTTCCCACAATATCAGTGGTTGAAACAGTAAGTATTGATCAAATGTTTGATCTTATTGATAATTGATGAGAAAGCTACAAAGGTCATGCTACTTAAACCTAAATCAAACATGTGCCTTCAATCAAGTACTTACACAATCCATTGAAAAGTTTGTAAGTGGTTAAGTGAGATAGATATCCTTTACTCCTCAGCCATTGAGACAGGATCCCTGACGAAATGCTGGAAATCCAAGATAAAAGGAATGGAAGGGCAGACAAGAATGAGAGCTGAAATGAAAATTGCATTGATGCTTTTGATACAGCTTGTGGGGTATTTGATATTTGGAAAATTTGGTTTTCTACCTTTTCGATGTCAAAATGGAGAACCTTTTTCATATATGTTGGTAGATCTGACAGCATGATGTAAACAACCCATCCAGTACCCATGTGGAAGATTATTGCTGTCCAAACATGGATGTCTGTTAGAATGTGTCTCCAGGGAATGGGCAGCGTTTTCTTTGATTTTCATAAAAAATTATATTGTTACTTTTGGAAACTTTGTAGGTAAATGATAAATGCTTATACATTTGAAATAATATATATAAATTTAGATTTTATCATTATTTAATTATTAATGATGTATAATTTTTATTGCAATAACCATTATTAAAACTTTTTTCAATCAATGTATTGTACCTATATACTGTACCAATGTACCTATTTCAATACCTTAATTCCACAAATAAATGGTGAAATTATTCTATTTACAGTTTTCAGTGCCAATAATTTGTTATTAATTTATAAAACATCCAATTAACAATTCACAGGTTAAAGCATGGGATGCAATATTTTCTTTTTATTCAATAATATCTCTGAGTGTTTAAATTAAAGAATCTTGGTAAATGTAAAGACAATCCAACTTATCAACTCAGAAAAACTCAAAGCTATGCATTATGTACTTCATAGAATTTATATGCATGAAATAGAAAGCTTTCTTTAACAATGACATGATCACTCGCTAAATTTATAATTCCAAATAATATTAAAGCCAGTTCTTATTAATTAATATGCACCCTTGCTCACTCTGAATTCATTCTCCTTTCCCACTGCATTAAGAATGTAGTTCTTCTCCTCCATAGATATTCTCGGATGCTCCTTTGGATCACTGTAGCACAGAAGCCACCATGGAATTACTATCACAATTGTTAGGGCACCAAAGAAATAGAACACCATAGGCCATCCGCCTCCCTCCAGGGGCCATTTGCTGAGAGGACCTGATCCAGCAATTCCGATGACTGTTCCACAAAAAACACCTAGAAAATATATGAGAGTGTGAATTTAAATTTGTTAATGTAACAGTGAAATTGTGTCAGATATATCTACATTAATACCATAGAAGCAAGGATCGCAAGGGAAGTTATTAATTCAAGATTACACACATTATCATATCCTAAATTCCTTTGCTTTAGTTGAAATTAATAACATTTAAGTCCATAGGAGTTATAGTTCTACATTTTATTATAATTTAATACAAAATAGGATCGTTGGAAGGAAATGAGTATTAAATAATATTTGTCAGTGGGGCACATAATTTCTTATGTGAAAAATCAGTTAGATTACTTTCTCGTAGAAAAAGTACATGCTGCATAAAAGGTAACACTAAGGACATTTTAACATTTACAATAATTTTAAAAACATATTTGTGAATAATGAGTAGCTGGTGAGTTTTGATCAGGTAATAAACGCTATTCTGGGTTCATTTCTGATTACATTGGTGATTTAGTAGGCAATACCTCATTCAGGAGGGCACTGGTCTTAGCGATGGGACTCTTGATACAAAAAATTCATCCTATTGTGTCACTTTACTTTCTCTATTTCTAAATTTATTGGATTTTATGCAGCAATAAGACATCATACATTACCATTAAGTGATCAGGTATATTTTATTTTTATTGAAGTGTTTACTTTTCCTGAAATGGCCTTGCAGGTATTAATTTTCATCCTTGATGGTTGGATGGAGGCAGTATATATCCAAATGGATGATGGTGTGAAACATTTCGGGAAACATGGTTTTTTGTGAATGATTTGATATGTTTTCTGATCAATGGGCATCTAGACTGTTCATATGGCCCATGTTGTAGGAGACTGTTTGTCATTTGCACAACTGTGGTGTTTTCTGTTCAATGGGCATCTACACTGTTTATATGGCCCCTTCTATAGGAGACTATTGTCATATGTACAACCGTGGTCAGTGTTAAATTATCTTCAGGTGTGAGGAAAACCTTTAAGTAACAAGATTAGGTTTTCTATGCCTTCATGATATTTACTTCAAATTTTTAAAATGTGTGATGGTTCTGACCCTTATAGCAGCTAGTAATCATGAAAGTAGTAATAGTAATATATATTCCGCTGTCACAGTATCTTGACAGTGGACTATAAAAATCTTATAAATACCAACTACAGCATAGCTTAGTCTTACTAATAAGTAGTTACCAGAGAACATGGATCCGGATACTGAGGAACGCTCCTCTAGCGGGAACCACAGTGAGAACATGACATGTGTAGCTGGAAGAATCACACCCTAAGGGATATTGAATAAATTATGAGCAGAGAAATTATATAGATGCCAATAGCATATACATTACTATGGCTTTAAAATGGACTTAATAACTATGCATGGAATGTTTTATTTCTACAAGTTAATTATTCCAAAATGAGCTGTGTAGCAAGTACCAGTAACTTTAGCATGTATTGCTAGTTCTCTAATCTTCTCCTAATGGTGAACAAAGTGAAGGGAACTAATTATGCTTAATAATTCTAAAGAGGCTGTAATATTTTAATTTTGATCGGATTGAAAATACAGTCAATAATTATACTTCACCACCACAATTGAACTAATCTAGATTACAAATTACCTATCTATCAATCTCTCTTTTCATGCATGCTAACCTTCATTGATATATTGGAGATAAGGGATGTTCTTTTAATTATTGAGTGCTACTAAGCTAATGACTATAGTGAGGATTTTGCAATTTTTGTTTCATTTTTTATTCAAATTGGCAGAATTCTATGTATACATAGACTGTTTATACAAGTTTATCAATAAATGTAATATTACATAAATTTTCCTCCATTTCTTTAGTCTCGAATCAAATTTTTTGCAAATCTTAAGCACAACATAAATTCCAATAATTGTCAATGAATGTGGTTAAGTAAGTAAAACTCAAATAAGAGTAATGTTCATTGTGGGATATTGTGGTGCGCTGTTTCATAACTGAGTGTTTATCATAAATTATCCTATTACCCTAAGGAAAAATAGACTTGAAAATAACCTATACCTAATTCCCTTGATATCCTATTACTTAGTATAAGCTAAGGTATTTTTCACTTAATTAATATCCTCCATTGTCTGTTTTCAGCCAAATTGTAATAAAAGTTTCGTTTTTCAATTTTGGCGAAATTCAATATTAGTTTTATCAATATTTTAATCTATTCCTTCATTATCTCGAAGCTGCCAAAACATTAATAACTTAGATTGAAAAAAAATTAAGAATAGGTTGAAATTATATCAGTGCGTTTCAGAGAGCATTATCTTAATTCTATCTTCAATCCACAATAAAGATTAAACAATTAGTTTCCTTCCTAGGAGGTTTAGTTAAGGCAATAGTCTTTGCAAGGTCGAACGAACTAGATAAGCTTGCATCTGTAGAATATTAAACTTACACACCAATAGAAAACAGATAAATGTTTAGTGCAATCAGTAAACTTGAGAATGATAAAGAAAGATGTACAGGATATGGTTTTCACGAAGGATTGGGTCCCATAATAATTGTTTGTTAAGTATTCACCTGAAGGCCGGTTGTTACCACACCCCGTCCAGCAGTTGGATGTGACTGAGAATTGGGGGAAGACCTTCCTTTATTTATTTTTTTACTTTTATTGATTTACAGTTAAGCCGAACAATCCAACACTGTTTTTTTATGAACATCTTAAGGAATGGCGTGTACTATTATTGGAATTAGCAGTTAAGATGAACGATGCTAAAGGATTTAACCGCAGCTACGAATCATACAACAATTCAGGTGGAAAACACATATGGCGAACTGCCGCTCTTTGTTCAGAACTTCCGGTTTACCGGAACATGCCTCGGACACTTCCTATCCCCGCAATGCTTTCCCTTTGGCACGCTAAGTGAGGCTAAGACCGTTCGATGGGCTCGGACAGTAGCCCAGGGGTAACCCGGGTAGCTTAAACCGATCCAACTATTGGTAAGGAAACAACGCGTTGTCTCGAAATACAAGTGCCGTGTGTGGTACAATGTGGTTAGAGACGATTTATTTCAATTCCCAACATGATGTGAAAAATTACTTAGTCTCAATTCCGCAATAAATTTATTTTGCGACCAGCAACATTATCAAAAGGTTTTTACCATGTTGCTATATCACAGATGAATTTTCAATGTTATGCAAATTATGTATTTCACAAAATCGCCTATCTTTGTGGAATAATTAAATCAAAGAGAGAATATTACGAGAAGGAATTAGAAGAATTGTGGATTTTAAAAAAACAAAGAGTTTCTTAGGAAAAAATCTATCCACTGTAGGGAAACTCCTACTGATAGTAATAAATATATAAAAGATTAGACAAACAAAAAACATGGCAATATATATAAATATACTCCGTGTAAAATCTCGATAATTCGATTCAAAAACAATAATACACGATCAAACAAAATAAGATTCTTTATATATTTTACCTGCTTTAGGTGCTTGTCTCCATTTCCTTTGACTATTTTTTTATTTAATTTTGCTAAAGGAAATAAATCCTGCAGCGGCAAAAATGAACCTTATGTACATATCTTATAGAAATGCTTTGTCTTGTCTGGGATCGAACCAAGGACTAAATGTCAACTTTTTTACAATAGAATTTTCTCGTATTTGAATGAAACATTGTGTTAAAATTTTATATCAATTGACCCAGTATATTTCGAGTTTTGCGGCCACAAACATAAGCAGGCTGAATTTGTATACGTAAGATTATATAGCTAACCGATGATAACAGTTATTCGAAAGTTATACTTACGGGAAATAATAATTTGAGTGATTTTATGGCTTAAGAAACCGGTGGTTTCGAAAAACACTACGGGTCCAGTATATAAGATCCAATGGAGTTATTACATATAGATGTTTGTTTGTCCAATATAGTTAATTTCAATCAATTGCAGACATTTCTTTTTTGCAGAATTTAATCACAAATAATGGTTGTACTAAATCTAGATGTATCCCAAAAGAAAGGAAATTGAACAAGGGAAGGTAAAATATCGCATTCGAGTCGAGATTGAGAGAATTCAGATGAACTTTTTTTGTAATTCTGTGGGCATCAACAATTCCCTAAAGACAGAGGTGATTGTTGAACTTGCCACTCATAGAAATATATGGGAAAGATGGGCTCAGAAGAAATGTATTGGGAAGAAGAGAATCCACCATTTACCCAAGGGATTATTATTTGAGACATGCGAACAAATAGAAATCCTCAACCATGAAAATAGTAATATTAAACTCGTTACTGTGCACCTTCTCACGAGCTCCTTGCTATCAATTGCTAACCTGCTTCCACCAATATCCTATCCCTCGCTTCCAAATACTCCACAGAAGTCATTATACCAACTTGAAGACAATCACACTTTAGAATTTAAAGATCAACTCGACTACCATTTACGCTACACTACGACTACATTTATAGTGACAATTTCAATAAATATTAACCAATATATGAAAACCCGCCTACGCCTGCTGTTAATTGCTTTTAGATTTAGATATGTACCCCGCGAGCCACCAGAAGCGTATGGCAGGGGGTGTAATACACCACTATTATTTATTCCTCCCTATTAGAATCTCTAATTGCCTGGGGAAAAAACGACCAAAAGTAATTATCCGTCCTTGCGATTACTTCCCTATAACGCTTCGTCGATGCCTCTCGGAGATCGCGTTCGCTCCTTACTGGCACTAAAATTTCACTTACTTCGTCTGTAAATTCTGAACGATTGAACTGTTCGAAAAGTTTCCGACGATATTCAGATCTTCTCATCTGTAGTGAATTCCAACCGAGGGACTCTATCATTGCCGTAACACTGCTCTCAAACATGAAATCCCCGCAAAAGAATCGGGCTGCTCTACGCTGGACCATCTCTAAATCTGAGACTAAACCTACTTCGTGTGGGTCCTAAACCGCACAGCAGTATTCTAGACTCGGAAGAATAAGAGAAAAGTAAGCTATTTCTTTGACTCTCGATGAGCATCCTCTCAACGTTCTACGAGTTAATCTTTGCATTCTATTCGCTTTTCCAATCTCATCTCGAATATGTTCTTTAAAAGATAAGTTACTGCTAAACGTAACTCCTAGGTATTTGTTGTCTGAACTAACTCTTATGGATGCCCTGAGATTTGGTACTGCGCGGGAATTATGTTTGTAGAGCGCGTAAAACTCATTGCAACGCATTTATTTCTATTTAAATTCCGCTGCCAATCTTTACACCATCCTGATATTACGTCCAGGTCGTTTTGAAGTACATTACAATCGTTTACTGACAAAATCTCTTTGTATATCAGGGTATCATCAGCAAATAATCTAACCTTACTCTTAACGTTGCTTTATTTACTTCCTCCAATACCCCAACCTTCACCTCCCCCACCCTTTTACCTCCCCCCACTCTTTTACCTCCCCCACTCTTTCACCTCCCCCCACCCTTTCACCTCCCCACCCCTCTCCTGATTCCATCCCATCTTTTCTATATATAGTGAAAACTTTTGATGATAATCCCGTGGTATTTTTGGAAACTACCAATTCCTTAAGCCGTAAGATCACTCGAATTATTACTGTTCACCGTTAGTGTAACAAACAAATAACTATTATCATCGGTTAGCTATATAATTTAGAATATAAACTTTATAATTTCATGGTGTACTGCAAAATTTACTTGTTTCGCCAATTTTAAACATGCAATTTTAGAAAGGAATTCGTAATTCGTATAAGCTCTCCCATGGGATAGGTAGTAGACCAGTGGGGAGACGACATAGTGCTGCCATTAGTTCATGCTGTCGCCACTGTCTCACTAAGGAGGACGTTTTTTTCCGGGAGTATCCTAGGCATGTACAGGATGGAGAAAACAAAAGACATAAGGAAATGAAAAAGCATCTAGCGGGAGATTACAAACTAGAAATTCCATTCCAACAACTATAACTGATGAAGCATTCAAGGCCGGAAAACAGTATCGGACAGTTTAGTGTGATCACAGAATTGGTTCAATCATCTGTAAGAAAAGCGGAAGGACTGGGTTCGAGTCCCTATTACATCCAACTTTTTCACTTCCGTTTATTCTTCAGATTACAAAAAATGATGTTTTCATGCAGAAAAAAAGAGTAAGGTTATAGATAGCAATAGTTATAGAGAGCTGGATACGTAGATTAAAAATAGAAAGAATTACTCTCCCTGATAAGGAAGCTATTATTCAATCCTAGAGAAAATTCCTAACTCTGAATATAATAGAGATGTGATAAGATAAGAGTAATTATTATCTTATGACAATATCTGTCATTTACCACACTTTGTTTTGCCGCAAAAATCTAGTAATCCGAGATCTAAGATTTATAGCGTAATAGTTTTGATTTTATTTCTTGGTTCTATAAATGATGGAATGAAAGAAATAAATGTGCACAAGAAAGTGATAGTCAGATAGGTTCCCTTCTTGCTTTTATAAAATTAAGGATTTAAATTTGGAATACATTCATTCATTCATAAGATTTTTATTTTTTACGGTTGGTGGTCATTTTAAATGCTTCTTACTATCTTTCGCTCTCTCTCTGGAAAAAGGCTTTTTTGATGATCACACTTGCTGACTTCTAGAATCTTTTTTACTTTGAAGATGCAGCAAGATTTGGGACGTTTATTCCAAATATGCCGTGATTTCTTTGTACTGATGTTTAGCAATGATTTAATAATACTGTTTAAAATTCAACGCTTTATCTTGTGCGCTATTCAAGTTCATGCGCCAATTCACTGCCAACTTTTCGTAAACCTAATTGCCCTAACCTAAAACACATGGACTACAATTACTTATTTAATCTATACGCTGCAATTGGTATGATTACCGGGGGTAGCGGTTGAGAGGGATATAAAAATACAATCTGTTCGGCATTCGCCCAAGATCGGGAGGGAAACCCCTCCAAAAAAACTTCCGTGGACATTCGTATAAATACATTTATAGAAATTAAAAAATATTTTTGATACTTTTTAAATGTGGACTTACGGAGAATGCGCCTTCAAATGCCCTCACTACAATTAGTGCCGAAGGACCTCCTCCTCTTGCCGCAATAGGACTGATGATGGCGAGGACACCGGACAAAGCTAAACCCACACCCACGACATGCCTTCCGCCCCATCGACTGGCTGAGTAACCCCCGAGAAATTGAGTTAACAAGTAACCGTAGAAATACGCAGACAATATATTCCCTTGCGTCTCCATATCCCAATCAAACTCTCCTTCTTCATCCTGTAAGATAGAAATAAATTTGCAAATAAAGAAACTGGATCACTTCTGTTAATAAATGAGAGTTTTTCAACCCCTAGTAATTGTTTGGTAAAGTGTACCTTCCAATGTAGTCAATTTTAGGTTTGATAAAATGCTGAAAAAATATCACTTTTTGCATTTTTCCGCTATTTATACAGATTCTTCACTATTATTTGATATCACAATCCTTAGATATGTTTAATGAATTATAATTTCACCTTAATCTTGCTACACATTCCCTATGTCTCTTTTTTTTAAATATGATCGGTAAACTTTACATATTTCATTTCTCATAATGTGTAATCTAACATTTTATCTTTCCCTAAAACGAGGATTTACGTAATCAAATATATTATCCAGCCATTTAAAATGAAGGTTAACCATTTGCCAATGTAAAATGTGTATGAAAATTTTGAATGAATCCATATTTTATTTACAGATAATACTTAGGAAATATTCTCGTTCAAATTTCACATAATTTCCTATTTGAGAGCTTCAAAAAGTACCCTTGAATTCAAGTGTGCGTAGATTCATGTCATCTTAGTTAATAAGCGCCTCCTTTCGAATCAAATTTTAATTTTACCTACAGTGAAGATATTCTCCTAATAGAAGTGAAAAGAATATATGGAGATTTATCTCCTTGAGATACACTTTCACCGAAATAAAAATAGGTAGGATTGAAAATTATTTAATGCTATACAGTATTGTTATACTGTTTCTACAAATGGGATTACTACATTACCTGGGTTAAGCCCGCTGGTCTAATTTCAATGATTGTATATCTGAGAAATGAAATATTTTTCGTCTGATAATGTTATATAGTATATTTCAGAGATTCCGGATAGTTATGTGGACAGCGCTTTTGCCTTTGGTGAAAGCGGTCCCGGGTTCGAATCCCGGTGGGAACCAATGTGCGAAAGACCTAAGCTGTCGAAGCACTTTTAACAATACTACTTTACTTAGTATATTTCATTGTTTCTTAATGGCTAAATGACTAAAAAATGAACTTAAAGCACAAAACTAAAATATTATTGACGCACTTTATCTATTAAATTGAATTTTAATATCTTAATTGCCTTTTTTAAAAACAATTCATTGTTTATATAAACTCATCATATTTATTATATGGCCATTTGTGTTTTTGTTTCAACGGCAAAAAATGTAAATCTTGTCTTGGTATTACATTTTCATGGTTAATGGTTTATGTCGTACGCAAATATTCTTTCTCACTTCACAATTTTGTCAGTTTAAAATCCTCACCTTTTCTGTTTCTGATGCTTCAGTGCCATTTCCAGTAGTGGCGTTACTTGACTTCACCATCGCTACTATTCCTACTGAGAGATTGACTTTTAGGACGTACTGCATCATCAGGCAAAGAAAGCACATCACAGCAAGAACGTGCCGCTGCTGGATCCATGCTGGAATTTCGAAAGTAAGACATTAAGAACATAATCGTGATAATATATTATTATCTACAATTAGAACAAAAGTTCTCAAGTACTTATGTGTTAATATTCATCGATATCCATCAAGTTAGCGTCATATGTATGACTACAAATTTCATGTTGAAATTGATAGAATATAAAGAGAGATTTTCTGTGATAAAATCGATACTTTTGGGTTTTTCCAGTTTTCCAGATAATTCGTGATAAAGAAAGAAAGAATGGCGTGTTTAATGCGCAAAGAAAAGTTATTTGTTATATTATGAATGAAAATGCCATGCTATATTTCGAACGCACACATGTTTCCTCTCATACAAAAATTATAATTTCTCCAAGAACTTCACTTAGCAATTTTGTATCACGAATAATATGAAATGAAAACGTATCCGTGACGAAAAACAGGAAGCAGTAGGGAATGCAAACTCAAAATAATATGACAATTTACAATCGTTCGATACTGACTACAAAAAATACTATCAAGGAATATGCTTACTCATGAAAGATTATAAGAGTTTTCCCCTTGCGCTTCTAGCTTACACACATCTAAAATTGCGCCTAATATTGTTTATTGGTAAAATGGATTAATTTTAACCCATGAAAGTGTAATAATAGTAATATTTTAAAGTGCATTTTTTGACATTCACTCATTCGTTTATTTTTCTCGAAATACGTAGATTATAAATTCAAAATGCAACAAATTGATGCTCCCGGAGAGCGGAGTGGGCTACGCATTCAAGTCTGGCGGAAACGGTCCCGGGTTCGATTCCTGCTGGGAGCCCACGTTCGGAATTACCTCAGCTGTCGAAGCACTTTTAACAATATTACTACTACTTCTGCTACAAATCAGTATAATCACATAAGTTTGGAGTCTTTCTAGCCACGGATCCCTTGCCAATTATCCAGAAGCCAAGGACTGGAACGCCTTTGATGAATTGCTCCGCATTCGACCGAGATTATTCCTGATAATTTCTTACACAATTTTTCAGTATTTCCTGTCTGATTCAATTTTAAATAATTACCTTTTCGCGTGGTCCGATCTTCGCAGCAATTTTCGCAATCCGACTTCTCGGTCCCCATTGAAGATGAGCTATGCTTCGATAAGAGAGATTCATCGGCCACTTTTCTTCTGAGTTTCGATCACAGCGTCGCCATTAGAAATTTTTCGAGTTTTAAGTCCTCAATTTAGAGTACACGGTAGATCGTCATTTACTCTTGAGAGCATGCGACGACGGATAGTTCTCTAATGCCATTCCCTACGGATTATCTGTCTTTCCCAATGATTTTACGATAGGAAGGTTAGTTATCTTTACCCTTGACAAGAGACTCATTGCTCTATCCGAAAAAAATTCTCCTACTGTTCAAATAAATCTTTTTAATCTTCTTTTATATGTTTATTCTATGAATAATATGTACCTGGTTTTAAAAAAGGAGTTGATGATGAAGCTCCCGGATAGTCATGTGGACAGCGCGTTTGCCTTTGACGAAAGCGGTTCCGGGTTCAATTCCCGGTGGGAGCCAATGTGCGGAATGACCTAAGCTGTCGATGTACTTTTAACAATACTACTACTACTAGGACTTGATGCAACAAAATTGGTAGGAGATGTAAGTTAATAGACTTGGTAGTACATGTTAATCTTTATATTCTCGCAAAGTATATCTCAGAAGTCTAAAATAGCAATTAAAAGGAAAATGTATTCTCTGAAAATGCATCTCTAAATTGAATAAAAGGTAAAACCGAGAATTTATTACATAAATAATATAGATTAATTTCTTGATGATAATACGAAGGATGGATACCTAGGTCATAGTAAGAGTTTGAGTTACTTACACATTTGTGATGTAATACTCCTTCTACGTCGGGGATAGTGAGACAAAACCGACCTTAAGGTCAAACCGACCCCCTTAGAAGTTTGTGATGGATGCTCCTATCATGCGGAATGAACACTAAATGGTTGAGGGACAGTCATTGCATGCATGCGGAGAAGGGTTCTCTTTCCCGTCAGGAAAGTTGTCATGTTGCAATATTTTTCAGAGAATTTTAAGGGATTTTTTACCAAATTAGATGTTGAGAAGACTAAATTCACCATCAATGGGAGAAGGAATTATAAAAAATTTAACTAAAATATATTGTGGCTCTGATATTTTACTTCTCAAGGATCTGCATGAAAAGTGTCTCTAAGTCCCATAATTGAAAAACGTTTTTACATTATGCGTTGTTAATATCTTTCCCATTTCTCTTAGAAAGTCTTTCTTGCTCCTCAGTTTAATTTTCTGAACAGATTTAATCCTAGCAAGTTTAATGATAGTTTGATCACTTGTATTATTTTTCATACATTTTAATTTAATAAATACATCATAGATTCTTTACTTCTTATGACAATATAATAAATAAGTATGATAATATACAGTAATACCAGCACAGTGGTATGTTGTAAGATAGGTTACTATAATAATGAATTATCTAGGTTAATTTACTAATTCTACCAAAGTGATGTGTAGGAGAGAAAATCAGTTACATGTACATACATAACTGAATAAAAATAATGTGGTTTTTAGGAAATAGATCTTAAAATTAAATAGGATTGATGTGAAGAAAGTCTTAACTATCTGAATTTAACAAAGTTACATCAGTGCCTTTGTTTGGCAAATATCTGGCTTCTCAGAAAGTGAGAATAATAGTGAAGTAATTCTCCTAAAAGAAGCCATTTCATCTCCAACTCTCTTGATCAAGGAGTTGTGCAGATATTCCTGTAAAAAATCAGATATTATTTAGTTGTCAGAAGTTTATATGGGCTAGATGGAAAGAGTATCATATCATTTTATACCTAAACTTTGATAGTTTCAACTTTATTCCATGGCCGCTCCTTCACAGATCCAAATATAAAATATAGCAAATATGTTCCAGCTGATATTGCGGCAACCATGTAAAAGGTGTTGGACCAGTTCTCAATTGTATGCTGGAAAAAAGTTGCTTCCTTGAAAAAGTTATCTTTTGAAACAAAATTTGTAAACAATAAATATTTTTAGGATTGGTAGATATCAGTGTAGATGGGTATAGGAACCAAATCCAGTAGTAGATAATTCACCAAGATACATGATTAAATCTGTTTCAAGATATTTATTTCAATAAAGAAAGTAAATTTTCAATAGATCCAGAGTAATAGATGATTGAAGGATATAGGTATTCAAAATATGTATAAAAGTGATAGGCAATCACTATCACAATGAAATTATTGGTAATTTTCCATATTATGTGCAGCACCTCATTAGTTTTTCATGATAAATTAATCAATGCATTGAAAATAAATGTGTGTAACATAGTAACTTTACTAGATCTCTTTGTCGCTTGAGTCATCAGACTAACCTAAATTAATTGTTATTTAAAATGGGTATGTGATACTTTACTTGTTACTCTCAATCTTGCCCAAATAAAAGTTTCTGATTATTGTTATTATTAATGGGATAGTAATAATAGTCTTCTGTGAATCTATAGATTATAAGATTGATATAGCTCTATTTAAAAGTGTTTGGCTGAGGCCGCAGTGCAAGTAGTTAACCTCATGCAGAAGTGGGTCGTGAGTCACTAACCTACCTGTCAAGCAACCCATGAGGTAAGTCACCATCATATGCATTCAGATAGTTGATATGCCACACCCTAACCTATCTAGCCTGGCGACTTGCCAAGCGAACCACGAAGGAATCAGTTGTGTTGAATAATGCAATCTACCCACCAGCCTCCACCCTCTAGCCTACCCACTAGCCACTTGCAGTGCAGCCTATGTTTTAGAGTCATCAGTGGTTTTTCAGAATAAGGATTAACATATTTTGGCTGAATAAAATTAATGTGAGAAGTTGTAACTTTGTGGGAAGCCATGAATAAAAATAAGCAGCTTTGAAATTACCAGTGAATTTATCCAAAATGGGGGAACAACACTATCCTAAAAGAGCCTGGGAAGTAAGACCTGAAAGAAGCAGAGGAAAAGGAAGACCTAGATTGAAAAGGGAAGGTAATGTACAGGAAAATGTAGTTAGCAGAGGAACAGTGTGGGCCAGAGTCAGGACAATGGCACTCAATAGAAGTGAACGGCATGCTCTTTGTAAAACCTCTACATCCAATGGGTAGAATAAGATTGATTAAGAAGAAGAAATTAATTCAAACTACAAAGTTTCTTTCCTTATATTTAGGCTAGATTTATATCTTAAAACTTAGGAATACTTACTTTATCATTGACTATTGCTGCAACTATTGGAGCAATCATGATTCCAGAGAGGTTAATCACAGTATGCAGAATTCCAGAAATAGGTCCAGCATAATTGATTGCTAAATCCAAATGATTCACATACGATCCGCCAAAGAAAGCTCCACTGCAAAGTCCATTTATTGCCAGTAGTAAAACTATCACATTGGGGCGATATCCAACTTGTGTTATTGCTACCATACATGCTGCTGCTCCCAATGCCGCTGTTTGGTTTGGAAGTGGATTTATGTTGGGAAAAATATTTACTGATCAATCAAAATATTTCAATATCGTAGTTTCAAATTCAAATTCAAATTCAAATTTGATTACACCGAAGGACTACAAAGTAGTATGGGCATTGTCAAACAAATAATCATAATCACAATTAAAATAAAATCTCATAATATACAAAGTAATATACAAATCAATAAATATACAAAAAAATATATAAAAGTTGTCAAAGAAAGTGAAATAAAATTACCGGTTATCACCAAGATATTCTTGGATACTATAGTAGGCCTTTTTTGTTAGAAGCCTCATTACTTTGTTTTTAAAAGATTTAGTAGTCAAGCAGTCTTTGATGGATGTAGGAAGTTTGTTATAAATGAGAGAGATAGAGTGATGAGGGGCTTTAAGGGAGAGGGTAAGTGAGTGATCATATAGGTGAATATCCTTATTTTGGCGAGTATTATGGGTATGGATGACTGAGTTAGAAGGGAAAAGATAAAGATTATTTTTGGCAAATATGGCACAGGAAAGGATATAAATACAGGGAAGAGTGAGAAGCTTTAAATATTGAAAAAGTGGACGTCCAGGAGTTCTGATGGAAACATTTAGGAGAGCTTTTATGGCTCTCTTTTGTGCGGAGAAGGCTTTGATTGCTGAGGGAGAGTTTCCCCAGAAAATAATTCCATAAGATAAATGGGAATAAATGTTGGTATAATAGACAGCAATGAGAGATTCTAAAGAAACAAGCTTAACTAACCTACGAATAAGTTATTTCAAAGTTGAAGTTTGAATAAGATATTTCAAAAATTATCTCAATTACCTCTCAATCATCTATAAATAACTTAACTGTCTAGATTGATGACATTTTTAAGATAATGTTCAATATAATGTTATTGTAAATGGTTGCTATACTATTTATCCATTTAGAAAATTAGTTATGGAATAACAACTAGTTTGATATAAATAATGCAGAGAAGATGAAAACTCATTCATTCAATGACAATGAATTCAAATCAAGTTCTACAGGATTATTAGCTCTTTTTGAATGATTACTCATGACTTGAGGTTTTAGAAGGTTGAAAGTATATAATAGAGGTAAGGCCAGGAGAGGGTTATTTAGACAAGTAAAATAGGGAAACTGAGAAATTATATAAAAAGGTATGTGATACACATATGAATAAATTTAAATAAAAGGTAAAATTATATTTATGAAATTTAAGAGGTTGCAATACATCAGTAGAATTTCTTTAATTTCATTAACCAGATAATTTTTCTTAAAAAAATGTAATGTTGAAGTTACATAAGGTCTTAGGCTAAGCATTCCCTTTAGCAATATGGTCTATCCAGGTAGCATTCACTATGAAAGATATCATATCATGCTGTCGTGTTTGGATTTTTTAGACCCTTGCAACTGGCTATCTATTCATTTTAGACATTGTTCCAACATTAGTAAATATTGAGATAGAGTGGCTTAGTGAAGAGGAAACAGGTTATAAACTGCACAGGTGATATAAAGGAAAAATAACAATACTGGGCTATTACGTTATATGAAAACAATTTGAACTAGAGAAAGATAATTTTGCCTGAATAGTGAATTAATTTGTGCTAAAAGAAAGGCTGAGCAAATTGAAAGGGGTATTTTACATTGGTATGGACTTGTGGAAAGTATGGACATAATTACAAAGACTTCCATGCTAAAGTGTGGGGTGGTAGTCAGGGGTGATAAAAACCAAGAAAAAGCAGGTTTATTTTGGTGTATGAGATGCTAAAGGAAGGGGATAAAACTCTGAATATTATAGTATTCTCCACCATATTCTTCTACTATTGCATATATCTTCCTCTTCAGCCTCAGAATGAATAATTTCATAAGAGTATTAAAGATAAATGAGATTTTGAGCATTCTTGCATGGAAAGAGAATAGTGTGGTTGATATGGAGAGAGAAGTCTTATGGCAGTTTGTGAAAAATCAAACCTTGAAAAGTCAAGGAGACATTGCACCTAATTTCCATTAATTGTTGAGTCCATGAGTTGTAAATTAACAATCAATTCCACACGTCTAGTAATCCAGTGTTGATTTACAAGAAGAGATTTTCTTGATTTCTCAATAGTAAGGTTAAAAGTATTAAATAAAATCAAAGTATAAAATTAACATAATTAGGCTTGATTTACAATTTTAATAAATAAAGTCTGCTGGAAGTTTACACAATATCTATAGTTGAAGCAGTATGTAGATATAAAGTAGCTGCAATGATTTTAAAAAAGATTGTAGAAAGCTAAAAAATTCATATTATTTATACCAAAATAATGATATGCTTTTAAGAACAAGTACTTACACACTCCATTAAAAAGTTTGTAAGTGGTTAAGTGAGATAGATATCCTTTACTCCTCAGCCATTGAGACAGGATCCCTGACAATATGCTGGCAATCCATGATAAAAGGAATGGAAGGGCAGACAGAAAAGAAAGCTGAAATAAAAATTGTTTGAACGCTTTTGATGAAGCCTATCTAATACACGTGTATGGAGTATTTGTTATTTGGAAGATTAATTTTCTTGATAGATACCTTTTCAATGTCAAAATGGAGTACTTTTTTCATGTATGTTGGTAGATCTGAGAGCATGGTGTAGACAACCCATCCAGTACCCATGTGGAAGATCATTCCTGTCCAAAGGTGGATGTCTGTGAGGATGTGTCTCCATGGAATGGGCAGCGTTTTCTTTGATTTTCATGGAAAATTTTATATTTAGCTTTGGAAATTTTATTGGTAAATAATAAAATGATAATTATTAATATTCAATATAACCTGTATATCTTATCATAATTTAATTTATTAACCAATTATTTTGTTTTAATTTGTATAATCATTATTCAAAATTTACTTCTTTGATGTAATGTATTTGAAATCCTTCATTTCCCAGTTGAATGATAATACTTTTCTAGTTATAGTTTTCAGTACCAATAAGTTATAATTAATTATTTAAAATTTCAATTAAGAACTCTCCAGATATAGAAAATGGGTGGTAACATTCCCTGTCTCTGACTCCTGAGGAGTAAAACCTAAGTATCTGTGTAGTTGTTAAGAAAATGCAACTTATCACCTATGAGAAATTGGAGGTTATTCGCTATATACATTTTATAATACTCGTTTTTATTAGAAGAAAATCTCTCATCCACAGACATGTTTGCATGCTTAACTCATAATTTCCAATAATATCAATATATCAGCTCTTATTAATTAATACTCACTCATGCTTACCCTAAATTCATTCTCCTTTCCCACTGCATTAAGAATGTAGTTCTTCTCCTCCATAGATATTCTCGGATGCTCCTTTGGATCACTGTAGCACAGAAGCCACCATGGAATTACTATCACAATTGTTAGGGCACCAAAGAAATAGAACACCATAGGCCATCCGCCTCCCTCTAGAGGCCATTTACTGAGAGGACCTGATCCAGCAATTCCAATGACAGTTCCGCAAAATAGGCCTAGAAAAACATAGGTGAGTGTGAATTTAAACTCATTAATGAAACAGTAAAATTGTGTCAGATACATCTACCCTACATGCTGCCTTTCAGCATGTGACATGCGGTGTCATTTGAACTATTTTTGTTTTTTATCCTTTGCAGAATGAATTTTCGCTCATCACCGTATTGGCTGAAGTATTTGTGTTTCATTCCTTTCAAATGAAAACATGCAGGTTTTAAGATGGTGGACAGTATAAATCTTACAGTTACCAGCCAAAACATAGCTTTTCAACATAGGGATACACACTAATGTGTACTTACCAGAGAACATGGATCCGGAGACTGAGGAACGTTCTTCTTCTGGGAACCACAGTGAAAACATGACATGTATAGCTGGAAGAATCACACCCTATGGGGAATTGAATGAATGATGAGCAGAGAAAACATATCAAGTCCATTACCATACACATTTGCTAGTACTTAAAGTAGCACATTATAAGTATATGCGGAATATTTTATTTTTACAAGTCAAATATTCATAAAGGAGCTATGAAATGAGTAGGAGTACTTTTAGCATAGCACTCTAAGTTTTTTACCTCCACCTAATATTAGAGTGTAGGAAACTGAGAACACTTCATATTCCTTGTCGGACAGTTACACTTGTATATTTGAATTAAAAATACTAATCAACTATTACCCTTTACCATCATGATTGGATTAATCTAGATCTACAAATTACCTATCTACATATTCTCTCTTTTTATGTGTAACTAATCTTAATTACTATATCGGATATTAGGGTTGACCTCTTAATTATTAAGTGCTATCAAGGCAAAAAACAAGAGTGATGGTTTAAAAATGTATACATGTTTCCCCTTTTACACATATGTCAAAATGTTTCTATTTACATAGACTGTATACTCAAGTTGATTATTAATTAATAAAAGAATTTTGTCATATCCCTAAAAACCTACTTTTAATTTATTTTTATTGAGTTGGACATTTACCTAGTTAGACCAGGACTACCATTTGAACTAACTTTGTCCTCGAAGTCATGCATTATTTACTGTGTTCAAAGTTCTTAATTACCAACAAAGTTGTCAGCTACCAGACTAAAAATTGTAAATCTAATGAGAGGAAATATCTTGCAGTTAATGATCTATCTGATATCAAATGAAATTTACTCCATTTCATTGTTCTTGAATCATAAATCTATTAAATCTTAAGACTTACATAAATTGTCCATAGTCATGAATGAAATAAGTTTGACCCAAATTAGAATAATGCACTTAAACATATATTTTTATTTCAATGAATCAATTATATTTTATAATATTTCTAGAAACTTCTCCACTATCTACAGAAAAAAATTCATACTACATACATTTTCTAATAATTTATCGTTAATTATGAATAATTTTATTTCTTACAAGCTAAGCTTTTTTTCTTCAAATTGATATTTTCTTTCTTTGGTTTCAGAAAAGTTATAATCAAGATTTAATTTTCAATTGTTATAAAGGTGATATCAGTTTTGCCAATATCCAATTTTCAGATAATTTATAACTTCATTTCCTGGAAGATGGCCAATCATTATGACCTTCGGTTGAGAAGAATTTCGGAATTGGATGAGATGATATCAGTATGTTACTTAAGAGCATATCACCGTAATGTAATTCTACCTCGAATCCATAATAAAGATGAAACAATTCGTAGATAATTTCCCTCCTTGGGGGTTTAGTTCGGGAAATGGCTGTGCAAGTTAGCACGAACTAGATAAGCTTGCATCTTCAGAAGATTAAATTCACATACCAATAGAAATCAGATAAATGTTTAGCGTAATCAGTAAACTTGAGAATGGTAAAGAGATTCAGGATATGATTTTCACGAAGGAGTGGGCCTCATGGTAATGCCCGAGAAATAAACAAAAATGAAAAAGTCGGATGTGACTGAAAATCGAGCCTTCCTCTTTTATATTTTACTTTTATTGATTTTTTCACGCCAAAGAATCCAGCACTGTTTATTACCAACAAAGTAAACCGCAACTTAAGTTATACCAAAGGTACCAACCGCAGCTTAAGAAACAGCGGGTTCTATAACAAATTAAGTATTTAAGGCCGGAGAAACAGTATCGAACGGTTTACTGTGAGCATACAATTGGTTGGCTCATGGGTCAGATAATCGGAACAACTCGGTTCGAGTCCTTCTTACATCCAACTTTTTCAATTCCGTTTATGCTTCGGTTTACGAAAACATGATGTAGACATGCAGAAAGAAGGATAAGGTTATAAATGAATAAGGTTTTAAAGACTTAGAAACGTAGATTAGAAAAAGAAAGATTAACTTTCCTGATAAGGAAGATATTTTTCAATCATAAGGATTTCCCCAACTCTGAATATAATAGAGAAGTGGTAAGATAAGAGTAATAATTATCTTTTGATGATTTCTTCGGGAATTTACGTAATTTACTACACTTTGTTTTTAAGGGACGATCTTTATCCAAAATCTAGGATTTATAGCTCCTCCTTCTTCCATGGTAATGGTGTTGATTCGATTTCTTTGTTTTATAAACAGAATTAATTGTAAATTCATTTCTAATATATGCTTTTTCGTAATCATAGCGCTGCTCCTTCTCGGAATAGACAAGATTAAACATTAGGACATATGAGATGCTCTATGTATGTAGAGCTAACCATTTAAATTGATCAGGACAATGAAACGTCACACAGTGACTTTTATTTTTTTTGCCTGGGGCAGATGAGGCCTTGTAGCCTGTCACAATCGAACAAATAGCATTTTGCCTAAGGCCAAATGTTTTTTTTATGTGAAACCCTCCTAACAATTTTCTAAGGATGAAATCATTTAGTGTTATGTTTCATCTATTTTATTTACACGTTTTAATAAAGCCCTATTTTCAACTCATGGTCATCTTTTTTCGATTACAGAACATCATGTGCCAGCAGTCTAAGAAAGGTTACAGCATTTTGGTTTATCCTTTGCAATTCGAGTTACTTAATCTCTTATCTCTCTGAAGCAGTATTACTAAAGAAGGTTTCTTACGGGGTTTCCCTCCCTTCTTGGGGGAATGATAGTCAGATAATGTGTTCCCTTCTCACTTTTGTAAAATTAAGGATGTAAAATTGTAATACATTCATCTCAGACTTTAAAATTAATTACGGTTGATGATAATATTAAAATTTCATGCCCTTTAACCTGGGCAATCGTTTTTATTAATGTTTTCACTCGCTAAATTCTACAATCTTTATAACTTAAAAAATGCAGCAAAAGCTGCAATGACAATTTCTGCAATTTACCACACTTTGTTTTGCTACACGAATCTAGTAATCCGAGATCTAGGATTTATAGCGTGATAAATCTGATTTTATTTCATATAAATAAACACTGTTCAAAATTCAACGCTTTATCTTGTGCGCCGTTCAAGTTCATGTGCCACTGCCAACATTTCGTAAACCTAATTGCAGGGTAAAACACATGGACTATAATTATTTATTTAACCTATACGCTGCAATTGGTATGATTACCAGGTGGCAGCGGTTGAGGGGGATGTAAAAATACAATCTGTTCGGCATTCGCCCAAGATCGGGAGGGAAACCCATCCAAAAAAACTCCCGTGGACATTCGTATAAATACATTTATAGAAATTAAAAAATATTTTTGATATTTTGTAAATGTGGACTTACGGAGAATGCGCCTTCAAATGCCCTCACTACAATTAGTGCCGAAGGACCTCCTCCTCTTGCCGCAATAGGACTGATGATGGTCAGGACACCGGACAAAGCTAAACCCACACCCACGACATGCCTTCCGCCCCAACGACTGGCTGAGTAACCCCCGAGAAATTGAGTTAACAAGTAACCGTAGAAATACGCCGACAATATATTCCCTTGCGTCTCCATATCCCAATCAAACTCTCCTTCTTCATCCTGTAAGATAGAAATAAATTTGCAAGTAAAGAAACTGGATCACTTCTGTTAATAAATGATAGTTTTTCAACCTCTAGTAATTGTTTGGTAAAGTGTACCTTCCAATGTAGTTAATTTTAGGTTTGATAAAATGCTGAAAAAATATCACTTTTTCGCATTTTTCCGCTATTTATACAGATTCTTCACTATTATTTGATATCACAATCCTTAGATATGATTAATGAATTATTTCTTCACCTTAATCTTGCTACACATTCCCTATGTCTCTTTTTTGAAAATAAAATCGGTAAACTTTACATATTTCATTTCTCAGAATGTGTAATCTAACATTTTATCTTTCCCCAAAACGAGGATTTACGTAATCAAATTTATTATTCAGCCATGTAAAATGAAGGTTAACTATTTACCAATGTAAAACGTGTATGGAAATGTTGAATGAATCCATATTTTATTTACAGATATCACTCAGAAAATATTCTCGTGCAAATTTCACTTAATTTTCTATTTGAGAGCTTCAAAAAGTACCCTTGAATTCAAGTGTGAATACTCCTTTCAAATTAATATTTAATTTCATCAACTGTAGGTAGGCCTCTTTCATTAGGAGTAATTTATATGTTTACATAGACAAAGGTTAGGGAAGGGGGGAAAAGAACTGCATAGCAATTAGTTTTGTTGTAGAAATTAAAGGGTTCTAGCTTCGAAAAATATCCTTCTTAGTCGGAATTGAAAAATCATTCAACAAGAATCACATTTTTTGCTCAGTCTACTTGAAAAGAAGATAGGGATTATATTTCTCTCCTTGAGCTAAACCATCACTAAAATAAAACTAGGTTCAATCGAAAATTTTTTTATGGCATTCAGTGTACATACTATTGTCACTACAGATACGATCGCTATACCAGCCAAATAAGGCCCACGGGTTCACATTAAATAATAGTATATCTGAGGAATTAACTATTTTTTGATCTGATGACATTAGTATATTTTATCGCTTATTATTGACTTAATGCGTACCTAGTTTAGCTGAACTTGATGCACGAAATTAAGAGACTATTCGTGTATTATCACTTACTCATATTTTAAATTAATTTATTATGTATTTATCACATTTTTTAGTAAATAAATCCTTGTTGATGTTTACTTATTCCATTATATTTTATGGCTATTTGTGTTTTTGTTTTAAAGAGAAAATATTGATTTTTCAGTTATCCTTCTGCTTTAACACATGGAAGAATATTCGTAATAACAAGTAACGTATTTTATTGTATGGTACTTGATCTGGTAATGAGTAAAGCTGGGCAGTGTCTAAATCTGTGCGGGCTGGACCCAGGAACTCAGATCCATATAGTTCTCTAATACGACTTAAAGGGAATTAAAGTGTCTTGTAATTGTTCTATCACTGTTGCTCTCACAATGTTTTACTCTCTCTTCAATTTATATCCATTTTGAAAAATTTTGCCAAATTGATATCCTCACCTTTTCTGTTTCTGATGCTTCAGTGCCATTTCCAGTAGTGGCGTTACTTGACTTCACCATCGCTACTATTCCTACTGAGAGATTGACTTTTAGGATGTACTGCATCGTTAGGCAAAGGAAGGACATCACAGCTAGAACGTACCGCTGCTGGATCCATGCTGGAGTTTTGAAGGTAAGACATTAAAGTCATAAGTGTGGGTATGAGTAATCTGAAATCAGCACTAAAGTTCTTCAGAATTTCTCTATTTATACATAATATGATATCCTTCAAGGGAGCATAATTTGCATCACTAAAACATTTATATTGGAATGAATAGTGTAAATAATTAATGGCTTCAAATTAACGTAATCGAATTTTTCAGCGTTTTCGAGCACAATTAGCGAAAATGTTATGAGGGAGTTCTTATTTTCGGCAGTAAAATCGATGTTTTTGGGTTTTTCTAGTGATAATGGCTGATAACGAAAGGAAAAATGGCAATTCAATGCGAACAGAAAAGTTATTTGTTATATTGAGAATGAAAATTGCTTTTACTCTTAGGGTTGAATATTTATATAACTCGCAAATCCCCCCTATAAGTTCTTTTTCATAATATCATGATTATTTGTCCTTTTACATGCAAGTTTTCGTTGTGAGTAATATGATAAGAAAATGTATCCGCGATGGAAGACAGGTAGCAGCAGAGCACGCAAAATGCAAAATAATTTGACGTTTTATGACTATTTAACACCAAGCAGAAATAACACTATCAAGGAATAAAATTATGAAAATTATAGATTGTAAGAGCGTGCTTTAGGCCAACACGCGCCTAAAATTTAGGAAATATGTTTTATCGGTAAAATATATTAATTTCATCACTTGAGAATAAATAACTAATCAAAGTATTATATAATTCTGCTAGCATTTTTTAAAAATCAAATTGAATTGTTTCTTTTGCTCGAAATATGTAGTTCATGAATTCAAAGCCGCGAACTTTCGGAGCCCTTCTGACAACGGCACCCTAGTCAATTACCCGGAATCCATGGATTGGACCGCCTCAGGTAGACTGCTAGATATTCGACCGAGGTTATTCAGGACAATCTTTCAAGAAACGCAGTATTTCAGTATTTCCTGATCGTATGAATAGCAAATAATTACCTGTTCGTGTGGTTCGACCTTCGCAGCACTTTTCACAATCCGACTTTTCGGTCCCCATTGAAGATGAGCTATGGTTCGATAAGAGAGATTCATCGGCCGCTTTTCTTCTTGAGTTTCGATCACAGCGTCGCCATTAGAAATGTTTCGATATTTACGTTCTCAATTTAGAGTACACGGGAGATCGTCATTTACGCTAGACAGCATGCGACAACGGATAGTTCTCTAATGCCATTTCCTACCGATCGTTTCCGATTATCTGTCTTTCCTACTGATTTTACGATATGAAGGTTAGTTATCTTTACCCTTGACAAGAGAGTTATTGCTGTATAAAAAAAAAAATCTTTTTTATTTTTTCTTTAGCATCTTGCCGTTTCATCAAAACAAATATTCGAGCGCATTTTTATGCTATCTGATTAAGGAGAATTATATATCTGCTGTTTTTGTCTTAATTTAATATGTTTCCGTAAATATATAATAATCTGTTGTTCGAATTAGGAATTGAGTATGACTCATGGGATGCTTCTTGAATTTAATGCCGAATTTTAATTCAATTACGAACAAAATAAGTAAATAAATATTGCTTCCTGATACATTCCCGATAGAAAGCTGTATTCCTGTAGATATCTTATAATGTACCTCTTTTCTGTTGTTATGTAGCATAAATTAATTTTTCCTGGGTTTGTTTCTGTTTTAGTAGAGTTCAGATAATTTTTTTTAAAGCTTCTTTATTTTTCATCTGTGAATAATATGTACCTAGTATTAAAAAATGGCTTGATGCAGCAAAGTTGGTTGGTAATGCAAGTTATATATTAGTAGTATATAAATCTTTATCTTTTCGAAAATTAATTCTTCGAAGTGCATCCTGCATTTCAATTGATGAGTTAGAAGTTGAATTGTTATTAAATCAGGCTTCATAGTAGGAAAAATGAAAATTTATTCTCTGAAAATACATCTATGAATTGAATGAAAAAAAACTTTATTTTGATGTATAAATAATATAAACTAGGTTCCTGATTATGATACAGTGGATGAAAACTTAGGTCGTTGTTAGAGATTGATTTCCTGACACATTTTGTGCAATTAGAGTCTTAATCGAAGCAATGTTTCAAACAATGCATGGATCAATTACCTTAAAAGAATATATATTTCATACGAAAAACAATTATGGAGATTGAATAAAATTTGACTTAACACAAGCAAAAGCGCGCCTTAAATCAAAGCTTTTGCTTTGAAATGTTATGGAATGTAAACAATTTACCTAACAGCTTCCATGATCGTATATGGAATTAGAAAAGAATGGATTTCCACTACTGGAAGTCTTTGGTCATCTCTAATTCAATGTTCACTTATCTGTGAAGTTCTTTGCAGTGTTGCAATATCATCATCACTGCACATGCAGTAATGTTTATCATTCCATGATTGTTATCGTACGCAGTTATCTCCTTCGTTTTGTTTAGGTACATTGCCCACATTGCCATTTGAAACTGCGCTCTTTGCCAAATTATTTGGACATTCGAGTAAATAGTAATATTGTATCAACTCTGTATAAAACTCTTTTTATGAATCTGTAGATCCATTTATCTTCTGATTTAACCTTGTATAAAATACTGTTGATTCAACTATGCCCTTGATCGTCGGTCCTCTTTCTGTTTGGAATTTTTTTAATTCAGTAAATTCTTTAATCTAATCTCAAAGCATAAGTTTTATGTTATCTAATTTCCCTCCTTATAATTCAGCAGGAAACATTGCAATTTTTTTCTTTAGTAATGAAAAGGCATATGTATCAATTAACTCCTAGTAAATACGTATCTCTTCTAGTCATGCTCCGAGTCTGCTTTAGGCTACTATTTCACGCTTTGGGATTATACATTGAAATTTCAATGCTGGCCACTTCTCATTATCATGTAGTGAACCCATCTTCAGTTTAGCTAAGATAAATCTTTAAAAGGCACCATTGTTGAATCGAAAATACCATGTATCCACACATTTTGATTCACAGATCGAGCAAATCATGCGAACAAAGTAAAAGACATCTTAAGCAGTAGCAAAGTCTTGGTAGCAGTTTCGTTCACTCAGCCAGTTATTCCTTTAGATCGAGCTTTAGATCGCATCGTGCTGTTTGAACTACGCCTATTTCTAGAATGTGTAAGGAAAGTACACAAAGTCTTATAAAAAGCCGCATTTCTTTATTCACATACGTCAACAAAATATACCCTTGCATACAAATGCGAATCTCGTGTGTTTTTATTTACAAAAATGTGTCTTCGTCGTCTTAAATAATACTTAAATATTAAGAATCTCGAAATAATATCCTTTTAAATAGTTGTCCTTGACTTGGCCCTGTAAATGAAGAGAAAAATTTGGCGATAATAATTGTTCTAATCAGTAATCGTAGTTCTAATGTCGCAAATTTTATGCTATGACGTGATTTATTTTTGTAATGCTTAAAATACTGGAAGCTAAGAAAAACTTCCACATTAATGCCATTAAATGTTTTTCTTCCACGCCGTCTACCCATAACATTTTAGATTGTATTTTATAAAGATTGGGTGTACAAACTTCAACCCAGGGCCAATCCGCCCCATTTGGGATTTCTATCCCCCACGCAATGAAGTAGAACATTTATTTCATCATATTTGGCCATGAGATACGTAATTTTTTATCAAATGAAGTAGTAAATCGTAAAGCACGGCCCAAAAATGAATAATGCTGTGCAACCATGCCTTATAAGTAAAATATTTCAACATTATGTATAGAACAGTCTTATAAACATGAAAATAGGCAATAGGAGAAGTAGGAGAGCAAATGATAAAAGCAAATAGGATTGCAGGTTGTTTGAGTGTCACTACCTAGCAGAACAAATATTTAAGGGAAGAGACAAATGGTAGAATTTATAAAGTGGTAGTCTGACCAATTTTAACATGAGTGGGAGAGACAAGACCCGATGCCTCCAAAACTAGAAGGCTATTAGAAACAACGGAGATGAAAATTTTGCGGAGGATTTCAGGAAAAACATTACTACTTGACAGACAAAGGAGGTGATTAGAAGAGACTGTGGCGTGGAAGACGTTAACGAGTGAGTTCACAGATGGAAACTAGAATTGAATAAACACTTAGAATGGATGAGCAAAGGATTGTGAGAATCGCGAGAGATAAGGACCCAAAGGGAAAAAGAAGTGTGGGATGACCAAGGAAAGGATAGAGGGATGACCTGGATGTGATATGATTGAGGCACTGAAGAGAACAGGCATGAGCCTACGAGGAGAGAAGGAAGAAGAAGAAGAAAGACAATATATATCCTGGAATGCGTACCTATCCTTCTCTTCTTTCACCCTTCCAATATTGTTCCAAGATCTCTCCTCAACAGATCCAAACATCAGATACATTATATAAGTCAAGACTGATATGCAGGATACTAGGTAGAATGCTATTGACCAACGAGCCATCGTATGCTGAAAAATAAAAGTTTGTTGAATGAAATTATAATACTTGAATTTCCCAACTGAAATGCATAATCCGCTACAAGTTCCTTCTCATAAATAATTATAATAATAATATTCCACTCTATTACGTTTTAAGTTACCATTTTTAAAGATAGCTTTGGCAGTACTGCTTGTGTTTATAATATAACAATAGGATATCTATGTAATAGGTATCCGTCTAAGCTTTTTAATTCAGGTGAAGACATCTTTTTTGAGGTAAGCGATAGCTTATTTTCTCGTATTGAAAATTTCAACATTTATTCCAACCAAGCAGCATTTGCGGTAGCTCGCGATGAACCATTTTATCATGAAAACAGTGCTTCAGAAACGCACATTTTTCTCATAAATATTAGCGAATTCTATGCAAAACCTTAAGAATGGAATTAAAAAATGGAAATTTTGAGGTGCAATACGACCAAACAGAATTCAAGGACAGATTTGCGAGCATAATACGAGCACTTGAAGAGACATTAATCGAAATAAATTATATCAGTTTACTGCTGAAAATGTTAGTATCCAGTTCCAAGTGAAAAAAATATGGTTAAACTTTGAATGGTGCCACTGAAAATTCAATTAAAAAACGTTTTGTCAATACCTCCTCCCGTATTATAGCTGCAAATATTAACGGAATGATGATTCCAGTGGAATTGGTGACAGTGTGTAGGATTCCGGAGATGACCCCTGCGAAGTTGACGGCCAAATCCAAGTGATTGACGTACGACCCTCCGAAGAAAGCCCCGAAGGAAATCCCGTTCACCATCAGAAGAGTGACTATTACACTGGGATTGTTTCCTACCTGCGAAATGGCTACCAATGTTGCGGAGGGCCCCAGGGCAGCTGCGTTGGGTGAAGAAAGAGTTTCGGATAATTTTATTAACCTCTTGGCCATATAATTCAGTTATGTCCGAACAAACACTTTTCTCCATTACAAATCTAATACTTTAAAGCGGATTTAGAGCGTCGCTTATGTATTAGGAATTCCAAGAAACTATTGCGGAATAGTTAAAGTACTGGAATTTGGAGACACGTATGTTTACTAACGAATTGCAAGGACTCATTAAGCGAATTTCGCAAGTTAGAGGTTTAAAATCTCCAATAGCCTTCTTTGTTGGCGTTCCTCGTCTCATTCACCGGTATTCCGAGAAAACAAGAAAGGAGACCGTACTTTTTAAGAGCACCCAATACGTATTTCTAATGCGATGCATTCTTCATCAGGAGTGGAAGTATCTATTAGTGTGTAGTAAAAAGTACTGTGCCCTCTCTTGTTTTTTTCGTAATACCGGTGAATGAGACGAGGAACACCGACAAAGACGCCTATTGGAGATTTTAAACCTCTAATTTTTAATAGCCGTGTTTCAAATTTTCTTTCTTTATGCAAGTTGTTGACGATTCGGTAATAAAGAGATGGATAAGTTGCATCACTTGACAAAAGATGCTATAAGTCATAAAAGCACTCACTGATTCCGTTGAAAACTTTGTACGCATTCAAATGAGACAGATAATTTTTCTTTCTCAGCCATTGCGAGGTCATTCCAGACAAAAAGCTGGATATCCAGGTCAGGAGAAAGGGTAGTGCAGATAGGAAACCTAGCTGAAAATAGGAAATTAAGGTCTAGTTTAGGTGATTACACGCTGGAGGTGTAAAATTTGATGATAAAATAACGAATTTGATATATTTCACGCTCTTGAATGATCGAATTTAATATTTAATATGGTATATTTATCATATTTTCAAATATACTTCCATTTAGTTTTAAATAATAAATACCATTATTTTTTATCATTATACTTCAATTTTAAGAATTGCTGCCAACTTATCTCCAATCCAATATAATTTCTCTACATGACATAACTTTTTCTATCGGTAATTATTCATTGGATAGTTATTTATATGCTATATTGCTGTCAGCACGAAACGTTAAAAGAATAGCACTATGTCCTTCTACAATATTTGGTGATAGAGCCATTAAAACCTGCTTGCGTATAGACTTTAAAATTTACCTTTTGTATGTCGTAATGTAGAACCTTCTTCATGTACGTTGGCATATCAGACAGTAGGGTATAGAGGACCCATCCTGATCCCCACTGGAAAACTATTCCGGTCCAGACATGGATGTCAGTAAGAATGTGTTTCCATGGAATTGGGAGAGATTTCTACGGAATATAGAAAAGTTGAGCATATCGTTAATATGCAGCATAGACCATCAAACTGAGAATAACTACACTTAAAGCAATAATACATTATTCAGCCCAAATAGGACTGCTTGAAAGATTCGTCATCGAGAGATTATTAAAATACAGGTTTGCAATTTTAACAAAGAATAATCTCTAAAATTCACATTCTCAACACGTGAGAAAAATACTTTGCATATTTTATTAAATAATTATGTGAGTTGCACAAATTAATAGTAACTTCTTATTTCTTTAATTTTTTATACATTAAATACTATTTGTGAAGTGTGTATAATTTGAAAGCACTTGTTTGTGTTTAAATGAATCAATGCCACCAAGTATCGCTTTAAACTTTAAATTTGCTAAGATTTCTTTCAAACGTAATCAGGTATCATAAGAGTTCTATTCGAATCCAAAATTTAGAATCTTTATCTATAATGCATTGAATTATTGAGCTTTATTTATAAATGTGTCTTAAGTTTAATAAACGTAAAACAAAAGGAGGTATTCCCACTCATGGTAATGCTTACGATAATATTCCACAGAATAGATAACTTCGGAAAGAAATTTCATGGGAAGGCTTCAAACAAGTATGGTATAAGTCATAGTTGAAGATCTGGGAAACGACTGAATTACGAGGTTTCTTTTGAGAGAAAATATTTCTTTTCGAAATCGATCTCTCGCAAATTGATGTGTTCGTGACCTTACCTTTCCGAGCATCAGTAAAAGGCAGAGATTCCATATTATGGAATACGAAACAGTATTGTATGGTGTATATAGCATCAGTATGGCTAGTCTGTAAGAATGTACTAGTTCTTTTTCGAAAGCAATTTATCAAATGAGCGGATTTGAGGTCGTAGGAGACCTAAATCGATCCTTAGGCTTGGAAAACAAACGCTCACCTTGAACTGTTTTTGTTTTTCTTCTTTTCCCAAGCCATTGAGAATGTACTTCCTCTCCCTCTGAGATATTCCTGGGTGACTCTCAGGGTCACTGTACACCAGGATCCACCAAGGGACGATTAGAGCGGCTGAAATGGCACCAAAGAAGTAGAACACCATCGGCCATCCTCCTCCATCCATCGGCCACTTGCAGAGAGCACCGGAACCCCCCATGCCAACGACAGCTCCTAGAGACATGGCTGAGACGACAATTACGTAAGTTAAGGATCCGAAACTAAACGAATAAAATATCGGGTTGAATGTTAATGCGAATTGGATACTTACACGAGAAGATAATCCCAGTGAATGCGGCTCGCTCCTCGATGGGGAACCAAACTGACAGCATCACGTGCATTCCTGGGACTATCACGCCCTTTATGTGAAAGTAAGAGAATAATTTCATGTTACTGATTTAGTTCCACCCAATCAAAGCAGGTCAACTTGTTAAATCAGAGTTTTCCCTGAAGAAGACAAGTGCTCATCTTAAAGGGGGTCGTAATCTAGATCAAATTTCACGTCGAATATAACAAACGAATCCAGGTTACACTAATAGTTACTAACAACCCATTTTGCATCAACCTACCTCCAAAAAACATGAAATGATAGCACAGGCTTCTTAGCAAAGCCGTCGTGTGAGTTCTATCAAGCTGTAAGGTTTCTTTACAATGCAATTTCTCAAAATTTTCTTCTCCTCTTCTTTGAACTGCCAATTTGAAATTTTCCTCCAACAATACGCGACAATAACAAAGTTTAAAAGTAGTTCGAACTTAATTATTACATCCCTTGTCACATATCGAGATGCTAATAATGTAAACTCAGATACGGGAAACTGTATCTCTCATAATATACATTTCGTCTGGGAAAGGTGCTCCGAGTTATTAGCTAATCTCTCCATTACAGATAATTAACATGAATTTTATATAATTTTTAAATTATCTTTGAGCGCCCAAAATGTAAGGATTATCTAATCAAGGAACATAGATACACGAATAGTTTATGAGATAAGAAAAATAAGAGTATACTCACTGAGCAAATGCCTTGGAGAACTCTCATGGCGAACAACCACCAAGGTCCTCCTGTCCTCGCAGCCCAAGGGCTTAACATGGCGAAAAGACCGGTGAGGGCCGTCCCTGGCCCCACTACGTACTTGCCACCCCAGCGGTTTGCTACGTAGCCGCCTAATAGCTGAGTTGCGACGTATCCATAGTAATAAGCTGCCAATATGTGTCCCTGAGTCTCCATATTCCAGTCAAACTCTCCATCTTCCTAAAAATAGTGATTGAGGAAGCGAAGTTTTAGTTCCAATAAAGAGCGAATACGATCTTTGAGAAGAACCGACAAAACCGTACAAGGAAATAATCGAACCGAATAATGTTCATTTCCTGACTGAATACTTTAGTTCGTGGCTCCTGTCTCGGGGTCTTATCCATGCTTTTCTTTTATTGAAGATCACTAGGTAGGGGAGAGCGCATGACTCAGTTTCAGGTGATATTGCATGGAAATAATCGCGAAACCAGATAATATATATATTTTTTGTTCTTTCCTTAGGATATTAGAGAAGCTAATAGGGCATATAGTGTTACTACATCGCCTGCTATATGCCACTGATGGCTAGTGGAGTGTTTATAAAAGTCTTAATCAAATCAGAACTGTATCAAAATTCAGAGTAAAACCATCGGTTAAACCACGGAAGAATAGAGTAATTTCTGCGAGCTATACTATCACTAATAAGCAAGCCTATCTGTAAGTTCTGATGATGTTTCGTGGGCGATAATAGATGTAATAAGCAATTTGATGAGTCTTGTTTCATTTCTGTCATCAAACTTCAACTTTTAGGATAAGTTAAATATCTTATTCATCATCTCTGTAGTCACGAGACAATTGTTTTCATTTAAAAAATTGTAACGTAAAATTAAAAGTTAAGTTTAATCTAATATCCTTCAATGTTTCGAAGTCAAGAGGTAGTGCTGCTACCATGTTATGACTAGTAGAATCTTTCTTATTCGTCTTTCCGTGCAGGGTAGAGAAAATGTATGTATATTAGGATGGATAGGATACTGATCTAACACCGCAGCAGACTGCGGTGTTAGATCAGACGCAGTTTTCCTAGATTTCAGGAAAGCTTTCGACGCAGTTTCTCACGAAAAGCTTATTCAAAAGCTGAGTGCCTACGCGATCGACGAAAAAGTTATCAGATGAACCAAATCTTTTCTAGAAAACAGATCTCAGCGAGTTGCGTTAGATGGAGTTCTATCCGACGAAATAAGTATCTCATCAGGAGTTCCACAGGGAAGTGTTCTTGGTCCAATTTTTATTTCTAATTTACATTAACGACCTCGTAGATAACGTAAAGAGTAAGGTTAGATTATTTGCCGATGATACCCTGATATACAGAGAGATTTTGACAGAAAACGATTGTAATGTGCTTCAAGACGACCTGGACGTAATATCAGGATGGTGTAAAGATTGGCAGCTGGATTTAAATATAAATAAATGCGTTACCATTAGTTTTACGCGCTCCACAAACATAATTCCCGCGCATTACCAAATCTCAGGTCATCCATTAGAGTTAGTGCACGACAACAAATACCTAGGAGTCACGTTTAGCAGTAACTTATCTTTTAAAGAACATATTCGAGATGCGATAGGAAAAGCGAATAGAATGCAAAGATTAACTGGTAGAACGTTGAGAGGATGCTCATCGAGAGTCAAAGAAATAGCTTACTTTTCTCTTATTCGCCCGAGTCTTGAATACTGCTGTGCGGTTTGGGACCCACACGAAGTAGGTTTAGTCTCAGATTTAGAGATGGTCCAGCGTAGAGCAGCCCGATTCGTTAGCGGGAATTTCAGGTTTGATAGCAGCGTTACGGCAATGATAGAGTCCCTCGGTTGGAATTCACTACAGATGAGAAGATCTGAATATCGTCGGAAACTTTTTGAAAAGTTAATTCGTTCAGAATTTATAGACGAAGTAAGCGAAGTGTTAGTGCCAGTAAGGAGCGAACGCGATCTCCGAGAGGCATCGACAAAGCGTTCTAGGGAAGTAATCGCAAGGACGGGTAATTACTTTTGGTCGTTTTTTCCCCAGGCTATTAGAGATGCTAATAGGGATGAATGAATAATGGTGGTGTATTACACTCCCTGTCACACGCCTCTGGCGGCTCGAGGGGTATTTATCTAAATCTAAATCTAGGATAACAAGATATAATTAATTACAAGAAGAGATATAATCACAGGAAAATAATTAATCCTAAGAAAAAAACAATTGCAATAATATGCTCAAATTGTATCTAATTTTGAGTTTTCACTGAAGAAATAGGAAGGAAAGCACTGGAAATGACGAAGTCGGATATTTTCTCAGATTTTGATTTTGGATCACTACAAATAGAAAAGTTAGCTTAGCGAAGGTCGCGGGCGATCTTGAGGTGGGGTCAGTTACCAAAGGGCAAAGGAAAGAGGCATTGAATGAAAAAATTTAGGACACATGCGTTGATTATGGGGTCAGATGAACTGAAATTTAGGAACGTGACTGAATATATTTTGAAACGGCTTTTCAAAATGGCCGTACATCAGCTGTTTTTAGTTCTTTATTTCAGCGCTTCCCAACTGGTTTGCCGCAAATCATTAGCGTCGCGTGACGGCAGCCTTGGTGTGCCGCACAATGTATAAATATATTTTTATATTTATTTGTATAAATCCATAAAGAGCACGAGGCAATTATTATGGACTGAATAACTATCCAATTTGTAATAAAAAGTCAGCAGATAATAATTTTAATAAATACAAAATACATTATAAATAATACACAAAAAATATATACGCAGGTGCACAATTAACTCTGAGTACAATTGAAAACTAGTTCAAAGATGAATCCTACTATATTAATGGGTTTGAAGAGAGAGAACATGTTGTAATTAAGTTATACAAAAAGGTGTATACTGTTGAACAGATGTGGCAAGCGGTAAATGAAGGACTTTTTAGTGCTGGAAAGTTGAGGCGTATGGCAATGAAATAAAGAGTTTGATCTAGTAGGAGGGGATGGCACAAGGGGGTAAAAGACAGAAATTAAATTATTGGCCTTATATTTACCCTTAACGATTGTCTGAAAGAACCATTTGCGAAGTATATTTTCTTTTTATGGGAATATGTTATGATAACATTAGAATGTTTTACTTCACATCCGGTGTTATCTTCCTTATCAAGTTGATATCAGACAGGAATAGTTACAAAGGAATAGTTGTGTGTGGTTTAGCGTTCCACGAAATAAAAGTTACAACTAACTACCTCACTCCTCATTATGCCTAGTAAGCCTCATTCCCTCTTTTAGCTGTTGGTAGGTAATGTTAGAGTGGGTGAGGTACCAACCGGCCTTTGGAATGAATACTTTATTGTATGAGATATCGGTGCAATCATCAAGTATCCACATTGATCATATACTGAAGTCATTACGGTTACCTCTTCATTGTCCAATTGAGATGCATCCAAGCCGAAATCCGCTGTGGTAGAATTTTCATGGGGGACTCTGGACCGTACCATCGCCACAATGCCAACGGACAGGTTCACCTTCAGCACATACATCATCAGCAGGCACAGGAAGCCCATTACCGCCAATATGTACCTCTTCTGGCTCCATCCTGCGATTGAAAAAATCCAGAGGTTAATATCGCACACTTTTCGCACTGTAGACTAATGTCGCTACATTGAACGATTGAATAGAAATTATAAAACAAAACCCAACTCTCGTCAGCAGACTGAATTCGGAGATTCTGAATCAGAGGCGCAAGTTCCGAGAGTGAAGGGTCCATCGCCTACCACCCTTCAGAGAAAACTGTTGAGCTAGTCACATAACCCAGATACATTATCATGAAATCTGACAACCATAAATTTCAAGTGTGCCAATAGCTGTTGTTATGGTATTCGGAAAATAGGTCAATCCTTCTTTTGGCGCCGATACTGGAGTTTTGTACTCATTGTCAGTTCCATTAAATCGATTAGATTGCATGTACAGTAAACTCCCATTTATCCGAATCACGTTTATCCGAAATCCGCTTCATTCGAACAAACTATTCCGAGCGCACCTACCCCACCCCCACCCACCGAATACCATCGCGACCCATTACTTATTTGCTCGTGACACCTCTTCATATATGTATGTACAATATGGTGGTCCTTATTTATTTAGAAAAAAAATTTTTGAGAAATTCTTTCGGGATACCCCCTAAAGTTGTTCCATATGGTTAGAAAATTAATTGTATAAAATATTATTTAAATCGGAAAACGGAAAGACGTGCCGCATGGCCCTTAAAGTTTATATTTTTCAACATTTTTGGACCTTTTACGGTCATCACAGGTGATTAGGGAGTCTTCCCATTATATAAATCGTTTGATTTTTTATCAATTCATTATTTGACATTAACTATGATTTTCGTAAAATATGAATTAGATCAGCTGTGTAGTTTTCGAGATTCAGCCCAAATAGAGAGCGCGCGTCATACAAGTGGCGCCGTGCACTCGAATAGACTCGAATCTACGAATCTCGCCGCTTTGTATTGTCTTGTATTACAGCTCTAAATTAATTTTATTTTAGCATAGTTTTTCTACATAGCATTGGTTAAAGACCTAATTATACGTTACGTACTTAAAAAAGTACTTTTACGTACTTTTTAATTTAACCGTGAAAAAAAGGAAGGTTAAGTGGCGCCGTGCCCTCGGCGCCTCTGCTGGAATCTATGACTTTCGCTGCCGTTTATCTCGTCTTGTACACTACTAGCTAAAATATTTAATAGATAATTTTGTTTTTGGGAGTAATACTGTGAGTTCATCTAGCTAAGGAAATGTTAAATCGTTCAAGAATCAAATAAATGCATGTTAATCATGGAAACCTCGGTTTATCCGAAATTTTCGTTATCCGATTCGGCCGCCGTCCCGATCATTTCGGATAAACGGGAGTTTACTGTAATCATCAAATTTTCTGGTTTTGCATACCGTGAAAAAAAAATTCCTAAGGATTTTACGATTTCTTTGATGGATATTGATAACACCGACCCACCAAATGTTTTGACAATCCACCTAAATCTGCTAAAAGTGTTACAATATCATAATGATAATTTACATTAAGATATATACCGTTTCTAGCCGCCAAAAACGTATGGCAAGGTATGTAGTAAAACGATTCGTCTGCGGGGATTTCAGGTTTGGTAGCAGCGTTACGGCAATGATAGATTCCCTCGGTTGGAATTCACTACAGATCAGAAGATCTGAATATCGTCGGAAACTTTTCGAAAAGTTCATTCGTTCAGAATTTGTAGACGAAGTAAGTGAAATGTTAGTGCCAGTAAGGAGCGAACGCGACCTCCGAGAGGCATCGACAAAGCGTTATAGGGAAGTAATCGCAACGACGGATAATAACTTTTGGTCGTTTTTTCCCCAGGCGATTAGAGATGCTAATAGGGATGAATGAATTATGGTGGTGTATTACACCCCCTGCCATACGCCTCTGGCGGCTCGCGGGGTATATATCTAAATCTAAAATCTAAATCTAAACCCTATTAGCTTATCTAATATGCTAAATTAACGGCTATTAAAATACAAAACAGCTTCATGATAAACTTCTTTTATTACACCACAAAACAACTGCAAACACGACCAGGTTTCGTAGCCAAGCTACATCATCAGGTGACATGAGAAAAAACCAAACAACATTATTTAGGAAAACAACGAGGGTAGGGGAAAGAGTGGGGGTTGGATAGTAAACCAATGGGGAAAAGGAGGGGGAAGAAGGTAAGTTTTGGGAGGTGAGAATTGAAGAGGGGGAGGGAACAGGAATTTGGGGGAGTTAGGTAAAGAAATGATGTTTTGCACAATGGGGGAAGGGTTTGAAAACAGGATGTCGTTAAGGATATTTTTGGTGGAATTCCAGGCTTTCCGGAATTTCTAACGTCTCCAATGTGTCCAATTTTGCACTGTTGTCACAAAAATGTGAATATGTCACATTAAAATCACTAGATTGTCCGTTAAGGAGTAAATTTTTACTAAAATTGGAGACATCTGGTTTGTTATTTTTGAAGGCACGAAAATGTTCTTTCTGCCTCTCGTGAAAACTCCTGCCAGTTTTGCCAATATATTGCCATTTTATCATGAAGCTGTTTTTTATTTATAAATAAGTGAAACATGAGTCTGTGACGACTATTAAAATAGTAGTAACTATCTGTTATTGCGATCACTTTCTTGTACTGTTTATTCGATGCCTCTCAAAGATCGCGTTCATTGTTTGCTGGAACTAAAATTTCATTTATTTCATCTAAAAGTTCTGGACCGAGGAATTTTTCGAAAAGCCTCGGTCAGTCATCAGATCTTCTCAGCTGGAGCAAATTCCGCTCGGGGGATTCTATCATAGCCGTAATCACTAATGTCGAACCTAAAACCTCCTCCGAGGAATCGAGCTGCTTTACGTTGGACCATCTCTAAATCAGAGAATCAACCTACTTCATGTGGAACCCAATACGCGCAGCTGTATTCGAGACACGATCGAATAAGAGAAAAACAAGCCATTTTTTGACTCTCGATGAGCATCCCCTCAGCTTTCTAACAGTTAACCTTTGCATTCTATTTGCCTTTCCTATTGCATCTCGAATATGTTCTTTAAAAGATAAACTACTGCTACAAATATAAACATGTTTATTTTTGAGAGGTTGAGACTATGAATGAGAGAAACATTGAGAAGAAATACATTTATAAAAATCTTAAGAGATTCTTTAGGAAAAAGCATCCACTGGAAGGAAAGCTGCATTCAAATGAGGCCAAGCCGAAATTAGCTGAGGTAGAATTTTCATTGGGGACTTGGGTCAGTATAATTTAGTAGCGAAAATAATTAAAATTCAATGCCTAAAAGAAAAAGAGGAGCTATCAGTGTGAAAATAAGAGAAAAGTAATTCTACTAGTAATTGGTGACACATGAGTTTTTATTCTCTTGTCTACTTGTATTCCCCCCTACCATACGCCTCTGGCGGCTCGCGGGGTATATATCTAAATCTAAATCTATTTTTACTTTTTCCTACTTCTATGAAGATATTACCATAAAAAGGGAATTATATATAGATCAGGATGTATTTAGAAATCACATTAAAACGCAAGTCACAATAGGTTATAATTATACCTCTTACGTTATTATCTAATCTTAAAATATATGTATCTTTCTTTGTAATCTGTAGAGACTAAACTGGTGCATAACTTTATCTACTCACTCATGTGGCTGTACATTCCAAATTTGTGATATCAAGCATCGCATATCTCTCGAATAAATCTCGAAGAATAAACACATAAGTGTTTTTGCCTTTCGGTAGGTTCATGTACCTCAATATTCCCTATTCAATGACATTTTTTTCGATTGTTAGTAACTTATTCCGCCTTTTATGACATTTACAGATTTTGCCTTTGTCTAACGAAGAAGAGGAAAGTAATTTTGTGAGGAAGAATGCGATACAGTAAATCATTTCTATATTTTTATATTTATGGAGGGGAAAGCAATGGTAAACAGACTCAATTCTCATAGTGTCTCCAAAGATGAAGAAGCTGAGGATCCGACCAGTTGTTGGGACATTAGCTTCGAAAACGTCTTCACAAAATGCGCTGGTTAGACTTCGGTATTTGGAAATATGATCCTGATAGGCTTTTGCTAGGATTCTTAAGAAGTTGATAACTTCGTAGCATTTAAAATAATCGGTTACGGTCCGCATTTATTAAGTATAGCATTAATTTTTACGACAACAGAACGATCTTTGCATATTATTGAATGAAATTATGAATACATAACGCAAATGCAATGTTTGGGTCACGTGAAGCACTGGAATGGAATAATCTCTGTAGATTTGCCTAAGAAGTTTTTCAAGGAGTAGCGGACAAGAAGAGGCCTTAAAAAGTGTGTCATTAACAAATGTCAGTGCATTTAATTTTTAAAATTTAATCAGTGCAGTAAATGGAAAAGTATCCAATATTCAAATAATTCAGTGATATTAAGGTATTTAAGTGCTAACTGATTATTAAATGGGCAACATCTTGACAAAAGATTGAAACTACGATAAGACTGAATATATCGAAGAGATTCAGCGGATCAATGACCCCGGCCCGCGCCAAGTAATGCGGAATCCTTTAAGAAAAAATGTTTTTCTTATGTTATTGATACACTTGAAGGATTCGGACTTGCTCAAACAATAAACTCACTAAACTTTCAGACTTGAAGCTTTTTCGTGGGCTATAACTCAAATAAAAATAACGAGGGACGACTTTCTTCGATGCTTATGGCAAATATTCTCGACATCCCAATTCATTTTGTTTAATTAGTCTCGAAAACTTTTACCTACAAAAGTAATGATATTAATGGAAAGAATAAAAGTTGGAGCAGAATTTGATGTTAGAAGTCCCATGTTTTTTGATTTAGGCAAATAAAATAACTGTTCCGAAAATCGAAACAAAATCCCGCATTTACTTGAAATGTAACTTTTTTGTTTTTATCTGCGATTGCGAATTACCGCATACTGAAATTCTTGTGGAGAAAATTTGAAATATTTTGTTTAGATGGCAGCACAGACAAGAGATTTGTAGTATTCCGTTGGACACGAGTAACTAACGCTATTCCTGTCAAAAGTTTTTAATCCTTTTTTTGCTGTTTTCAATCGGTAATTTCTTTTGAAATCCAGGAAGACGGAGAGAAAGATATTTCCATATAGCAGCTTTAATTAGAACTCGTCTCAACAGCGTACAAGAAGAAACTTGATATCTACGTGTATTTTAGTTGTTTTTGTGATGAAAAATTTACATACTGTAACTATATTAGCACAGCAAGATTAAATGTTGCATGCATTCTGCAAGCATATGTTTAATGTACTGTACTTTTCAAAGTTCTATTTCGTTTGAAAATTTAGGATAAAGGAACCCAAATTTTTCGCCGTAAAAATCAATTCTGTATCCAAGTGACCTGGTGTTGAACCTAGGACCTATTTTTAAGATGAGATAGCATTAAACTATTCACTTTGGGCAATCTTCAAACGAAATTCCTTATTTGCGTTTAATTGAATTCCAGAATGCAAATGGTGCCCTGGCGTCGAACCAATGATCATTAGATAAACAATAAATATTATATTTGCCCTGACCTAGCGTCGAACCAAGGATAATCTTCGAAGATGTATTTGCAGTTATCGTTGAATATGCACGGCTTCAAACGATCCCTCAAATTTCATCTCACTAATTCACCAGGAATTGCCTAAAAAAAGTTGCCGTGTGCCAAAAATCCTCGCGATACATCCTTATGGAAAAAATCGGGACTTTGGGGCCTTCTGGTATCGAACCCACAACTCGCGTAAAGTCCTTGGAACCGTTTTCGCTCAATCAGGGAATATACATCAAGTTCGTTTTGTTCAGGAGTGAGTAAAAAAATTACATCATAATTAGTTACGTCAAATTAATGTCTAATGTAAGAAGTTTAAAAGCTCATGTGTGTATCACATATCATAGAATCACTACGATATCTTACGCTCTATCACGTTTGAGTAAGAATACCTCTTCTATTTTACGAGTGAATCATATTAATTCCAATCATGTTTATCAAACGGCAAAAGCATTTCGATTTGTATCCTGAAAATTATTCTTGCAGATCTTTTGAAACATGTGCAAACGTTTATTCCGGTATTCCGAAAAGCACTCGCAAGACAGCATGTAAATCAGGATGAAATTCTGAAAAACCTGGATGCTGGACACCTTTGAATTGTTTCCTACATCGATATTAATACCCTACAAGCTGTCGTTTGGCAGGGGATAAATTTATTATACAGACTCATTAGAAAATGTTTCTTACTATAAGTCGTGAAAGTATTAAATTTGACAAATACCAGTAGCAGCAATTAAGTACAATTTATGCTCAAATACTTACAGTATAAACCATTAATGATGAGTAAATTCAATAAATTATTTAATTTACGCGTGAATCATTGAAGAATGTACTACGTACACACCTGGCCAAAATTAACGCACCACCGGTCGTTAGGATCGCTAGGGAGGTGGTGCGTTAATTTTGGCCAGGACTGTGCATAATGGGCAATCAATCTTTGGTGCAAATTTGCTAGATTATTAAAGGAAAACAAACGCATTTACCTATACGATGCAAAGTTTATCGCCTTATATCAATATCACTCCTGTGAAAAAAATGCAGGCGTGTTTATTTAACCGATGTTTTTCTTAAAATTTTGCATATCGATAAATATGCCCCTCTTGTATATCATATGTGACAATCTAGATACACTTGGACACTAATCGGAAATCGAAATAAAATCAATAGTAGTCTTATCTTAGCTCAAGCTCTTTATGGTTATCTTAGTTCAAGCTCTTTATGGCTACTGCCACTCCTGTTGATGCTACTGGTGCTAATTTTAGCGGTGAACTTAAGGAAGCAACGGTAAGGCCTTATTATAAAGTGGTTCTTCTCTTTGAATATACACACAAATACACTTAAAACAGAGACACCTCTGGATGCTTGTTTCCAATATACATACTTAGGACAACTGGTAAAAATGGGATAGAAAAACAGGATTCATTCAAGTCAAGAATGCCAATGGTATTGAAGAGGAAGATCTGGAATATCACATTATGCCAGTTTGATCTGTGGAGTTCAAACTTGGGTGCTAACTGTAGCAATAACGCAGAGACTTCAGACAATGCAAAGGAGCATGGAACGTTGTATGCTTGGAATCACAAGTAGAGACAGGAAGCGCACTTGGGTGCGGGTGATGACTGGTGGGTAGAAATCATAGATAAAATAGGATCACTGAAAAGATTGTTAGGTAGCCATGATGCGAGAAGACCAACCGTTGGGCATCTGTAGTTGTGAACTGGATGCCAAGGAATGTAAAGACACCAGGAGGAAGATCAAAGGACAGACGGAATCGAGATTAAGTAATTAGGCATAACGTGGCAACGAGAAGCTTAGGACGGAGAAAATTGGAAAACTGATGACGATGCATAAACTGAAAACGATTAACAGTTAGAGGTTTCAAATTTCCAATAGCGGTCTTTGTCGGCGTTCCTCACCTCTTCCGCTGGTATTCGGAGAAAACATGAAGGATCGCTTTTTTCATAAAGCCTAATTAAATTTTGATAGCTGAGGAAGATAGCACCGCTGTTGAAATGTGTATTAAGTTTCCTTAAGAGAGCGGCGATCCTTCCTGTTTTCTCCGAGTACCGGTGAAGGAGGTGAGAAACGCCGACAGAGACGGCTATTAGATACTTTACACAACAGAGATTGTACATTAACAGCCCTGTTCCGAATTTTCTTTCTTAACAACTATTAACAGATGGATGGAAACTCTCACTCAGATCCATATTGGAAACGCATTGATAGAAATAGACGCGGAGGAATATCTTGAGATAGGATAAGATAGGAGTGAGTATCCTGCGCTCTATACCTGTGCAGACGGAAGATGGACTTCCTTCCTCGTCGAATTTCCCTCTCACTTCTCCCTTTTCTGTCATTCGCGAAGATTCGTAGAGCTCGCGAATAGAAAATATGACTCCACTGCTAGATCCACATCATCTGTAGCGCCTCCTGCAGAACTGGACACAAACTAAGGCTCGGAATGATTCCTCTGCGTGTCAATGCCGAGGGACCTTGACCTTAGGTCAGCTCTCCCACGGATTAGAGCGCAATTCTGCTTCGTAATACGAGGAGATATCAAATCTGATATTAGCATCTTCCGAAATAAGTTATAGAGAAGTCTTGGCATAATATCTTATTCTATATCCCCATGCCATCAATCACTCTGGTCTTTCTCGTCCCCGTTTGTTCCTAATATTACTCCACACTTTCCTATGCTCGTTAAAATCTACCTCTAATAAAATTTTCTTGTCTTTTATATACATTCCTTAATATTATTGTCATCGTTATGTGTTATTTAAGCTACTTGGAGTTACGTACATCTTTCCTCCGCAGCACTTCATTCACCGTAATGAAACAATAAAAAAATGGAAAAGAAGTAAAATATTCGGTGGTTGCTTTGCGGTTTCACGAGTGAATCTATGGAAATTATCTGCGAGAAGAAAATTTGAAGAGGTTTACAAAATCTCTGAATAAAAATGGCTGTCATCAATCATATCGAGTTCTAAATTTATGTATCCCCTGAAGGAAGGGTGCCATTTTTTAGGTTTAATTTCATATATTTATTTTTAATAGATGAATAATGTCCATACGAAATTGGAAAAAATATATTGAATGATCATTAGAAACCTAATTATCAACTGGAAATTGAATAATTAATATCAGTAAACCCTACGAGGTAACAATCCAATTATAAATTTACTTAATTTCTGACTATGCCTGAATTGATAATTAAATAATTACTTGAATACTTAGATTATTTAATTCAGTAAATGAATCTACTTTATTCCAATCGGTTGCTGAATGTAAACTAACCAAAATTACCATCTCATTTTTACAGTGTGTATGAAGTACTGCGTTTACTGATTGCGCATACCAGGTGCTTTTATTTTTTAATGTTTGGCTTGACTTTTATCTTGAGAAAAAACTAGAAATCAGAAAACAGAGATATTAATCAAAATTTAGCTGTATAAAATGTTTGCATCTTTCCGGAAGAAATGCAACAATATTCCAATGATTCTCATATTCTACTTGATCGAATAGCTCAAATGAAAAATTAATTTATCAATGCCAGTCAATCAAAAATTTAATCGTGAAAATGAAAAATTATCAACATGATTTAATCGAAATTTTCCCTTGTCAGCATCAAAATCTTTAAAAATTAAGCTGCCAATGGGATTGGTGAAATCCATTTTCATGGATTTCACCAATCCCATGAATACGTAGCTGAAGAGTTTACGTTTAACATAATATCGTAGCAGCCGGAGATGCAAGGTTGAGGTTATGTATACATGATATTTATCTCGCATAAGAAACTCTGAATGAGAAAACGAGGACGGTCATCTTAAAGGAAAAAATCGGGTCGTTTAGTACACAATCAAGGATTATGAAACGATGAGAGCGAGTAAAGTTTATAGATCTTTATTAATAGACTTTTCATGAATCTACGAACAAGGACAAGTTCCGTCTAAAGAGTTAGCTGCAAGTGTTACGAATTCTATTGCGTTGATCTTCCAATTTTCTCGTATTTCCATAACTGCCTTATGAGTCATTCGCGTCTCGAAAGATTTTTCTTATTCTGAAGACTATTTCTAAATCGATTTTCTTATTCTCTCTTAAGCTTCGTAATTTTCACCATTCTCAATTTTTTCTTTGTTATCAAACTTTTGACGTTCCACTTTGACGTTTCACTATTGTTTATAGTATAAGCTCCAGTTAAATTAAATTTGAGTATGCCATATTAGTAATCTTCCTTTTTCTTCCGTTTGTCTTTTTAATATGTTTAGACAGCTTTTATGTTTATTAACTAGTATATTTATTAGTCTATTTTGTACCTACTTACCTGTAAATGTGTAACTGTTTGTTCTTTTTTACTTTCTCCATATACGAAGTATAGAGAAAGTATTGTTTTCATGAAAAAATTCGACTTCGAGATTTCAACGGAAATACATGTTTTGGGGTCCCTAGAACACGTTTTGACTATTTTCGGAATGATGTCTGTGTGTATGTGTGTGTGTGTGTATGTGTGTGTGTGTGTGTGTCTGTATGTGTGTGTGTGCTTGTGGGCGCTCTAACGCAAAACCTATTAGTCGTTGATTAGGAGTTATTCGTGAAATACCGATAAACCGGAAGTAGCTTTTATGTACTTTGTGGGCGCTCTAACATTGAAACCATTTGTTGTAGCAACACCAAATTTCATATATAGTACTTTGGTTGATGTCGTTAGAGTTGATTACTTTTTGGAGTAAATCGGTTAACCGGAAGTCGAGCTTCAGTCTTCAAAGCTCATTTCCGGTTTTCAAAATATCTCCATAAATATGGTTAACCGGAAGTCGAGCTTCGGTCTTCAAAGCTCCTTTCCGGTTTTCAATATATCTCCATAAATATGATATTTAGGTATATACTATTATATATAAACGTTTTAGAAAATAAAATATACTATAACTTTTGCATGAAACATATTTTTGTATCACTTATTGTGTAGGAGTTATTTGTGAAATACTGATAAACCGGAAGTTGCTGATTATGTACTTTGTGGGTGCTCTGGGCTCTATGGGCGAAAGGCCAATTTCATCGTTTTTCATCGAGCATGTCCCGAAAAACATTATTTATAATGTTTGTAACGAAAAGATAATAATATATAAATTAATCGCTCATCTTCCAAGTTTAGATGGAATATAGAGTTCGAAATTACTGTCGTAGGTAAATATTTATATCTTATATTTGGAGAAAGTCATGTGCTGGCCACATCAGATTTTTTATTCTTGTATGATACTATTGGTATGTCTTATTGTCTTTAAATTTCATTTAAGCTGATTTCATCACTAAATATAGTTTTCCTATATGTAGGTTTTGCAGGTTTTTCACATCCCATTCTTGTAGATGTTTTCCTGCGGAGTTTTTTTCCTAAACTCTTATCTTAGGTTTTTTAAAACCACTAAGTAAATTTCTTTTTTGTACTTTTTCTTCAAGCTATCTCTTTTTTTACATTTATATGACGAAGGTTTAGATGTAAGAAGAGGCTTTATTTTCTCAATCTTATTCTAAATAAAGTCCATTTATTATTATCATTAATCTTAAATTTTGTTGAGCCATATACTAATGTCAGCAGTGATAGCCATCATACTTACCAATTATAATTTTCCCAGTTTAGATGTAATGAAGAAAGTATAACGTTTTACTTGTAAGAGGAATTCATCATCACATAAACCGTTAGTTTAAAAGGATGTGAAAAGTAAAAATAACTGACGGGCCGGGTCTCGAACTCGGGTCTTTAAATTGCCAATCATTGGTTACCAGTATTTGAGAAATCTGAGTTTGAGTCCTGTCAGATTTTTTCTGTCCGTTCCTCTACTGGAATTTTCGTATTGCACGTCATTATGTGCAACGTCACTTGAATCATTTTCCTAATATACTTAATTAGGGCTTCTCTCTCACTCCAAACTTAATCTCGTGACTTCCATTTTATTCTAAATTGAAATTTCACAACGTCTTATTTCAGAGAATAACACGATTCTATCAGACCTATGAAATACGAAATATTTCAATCAATTTTCCCCTCCATTTCCAATTACCATGCAATGTAGAGACGTCAATAAATTAAAACATTCACTCAGGAACACCAACAAAAACAGTTATTACTCCACTATATGCCAAAGCCGTAAACCGGGGATAGAATTATTACCGATTTGAAATGCTTATCAATTCTTCGATTTCTTTCTAATGAACAGTTTCCCAAAAACGTCTGACGCTTTTGAGAAATGAAATAAATAAACGGAAAGCGGTAGAAATGTACCGTTTGCTTCATTAAACATGAAAAACGAATAAATATGCTTTCACTCACCAAATTTCTAAATTCGTAGCAAGAGATTTTCAAGGGCTTTATAGGCCTTCAGGCTGTTTTATTCGAAGTTCAAGGCTGGCTTTTAATCACCTTGCATCACAAGCTCTAAGCTCCTAATATTTCCGTACTTCTTACCGTAACCAGCATGAGTTAGGGCGATGAGGAAAACTATTCTTAGGCATTGAATGCCTTATCATATCAAGAGGTCGACGAACTTTATTTTTATAGGGATTCCTCCCAACTCATTTGTATTCCTATTCTCGCATTCTTTCACATTAAAAACGATTCTTAAACTAAGAAGTTATTGAAATTAAATCAAGCGTTATCAGAGCCTAAGTCACTTAGGGACGTTCCCAGTGTAGCTAGTTATGCGTTGTTGTTGAATCTCTCCGCCTTAATGATTCATTCATTTTTAGTTTACACATGTGTTGCATATTAAATTGGTGTTACACGCTCTCCATCTTCATTTTTCGCTATTCGTTTTGACGTATTATTTGAACAACTAAGGTTGGCATAATAATATGCCTCATACGTAATTGGGAATTAGGTAATTTTTATATCAGGATTAAGATAGATGTATTTACATATCTTTACTAGGTATACTAGATTCTCTGCAATTGTTTATCATTGAATTGTCTTCAATTTAATGCCATTTCAGGTTTTAAACACGTGGTAATTTAAACTCTAAAATTCATCCATAAATTCTCTTGTTATTCAGCATTATTAATCAAAGCTGTAAGGCATCACAATGTTCGACTTATATTTAGATCTGTTAATTTTCGCATCTTACCAATTAACTTTGGCCCATTGCATCGTTAGAGGTTTTAAATCTCTAATTAATTAACAGCCGTGTTCCAAATGTTCTTACGTCACACCATTACGTGTGATAGAAAGACGCATTTTCGCCCTCCAATATACGTGTAATTAAATTTACGTAAATGTTAAGCTTAGTTTAAGTTTAAAGTTAAGTGCACTGTTTTAAGTTTTTTCTTTCATTTGAAATAAGGAAAGTGTAGTTTTAGTTTAAAAGTTACGAAATTAGTTTTAAGTTCTAAAAAAGCGCCTTTTACGTACGTGTCTAGAGTGCCTGCATCCCTTCCCCCCTCCCTCCTCCTCGCCGTTCCCCTTCGTTAGCCGCACTCTTCTGTCTCCAAAGTAAGACTATTATGCTAAATAACTCTTTTATTTCTTTATTTCATATTTTGTTATGTATTTGTAAATTATACATGTTTATTTGATATTTAAAAACATATCTTTATTCATAATTTACAATGATTTGGGGATTTTTCATAGGTCCGGAACGGATTAAATCGAATTCAGTTATTTTAAATGGCAGAAATTCGTTTGAGATACGAGCTGATTGACTTACGAGCTCGGTTCTGGAACGAATTAAACTCGTATATCGAGGTACCACTGTACTGTAAATTTCCGTGATCAGGTGAGAGGTGTATATGTACAAATTGATGTATTGTTTTCCTTTTCTTTTGCTATTAGTCCATTGAAGGTTAAGGTGCCCGCTTTCCTACCTTATAGCCAAACGTTGGCATTTAAACATATTTTTCTATTTGTTTGTTTCGTCTCATTAGGACAAACGATTCTACTTTCGTTTAATATCGGAAAAAATAATTTTTCCTAGGCAAAATTAAGATTTTGGACTTAAAGGAAGCCATCAATGCTAACACAAATGTATGAAGATGACGAATTCTTAAATTTAATATTTGTATGTAGATACTTCCTTTTAGCCGTTATTCGCTTTTATCTTGCAGTTTATAACTTATAAAATTCTATCTGTAAACATGTTTGCTTTGAAACCTAATTTAAACATACTTTAAAATTCTTTGATCAAATGATTCATTCTAAATCATAGCTTACAATTGTACGTAAATATTATTCTAAAGTAGTTATTGAACTAATGTAGCCATTTTAATTGAGTAGCCGCAAAGTAGAACGAAAGTTTACCTTTTAGTAATGAAGCCTATTCACAGTAGCTCATATTCACAGAAAGTAAGTTTTTTTCTATTTTTGTTATCTTTAAGGTAAATACTTTTTGTTTCTTGCTTAATTACTTCACAAATCTTTGAGCAGAATTGGAAGATAATTATATTTACTAGATGTAATATCTCGATTTCCGGCTGATAGTTTGCTTTTTTTATTGATCTCACAGTATTGTTTTTCTTAGAATATGCTAGTGTAAGCTTAGGTAAATTATTCTATTCGAACCCTTAGGGCGTTGCAACGACCTTCCATTATTTTTTCTCCGATATATTAAGTGGAGCCGCATATATTCATTTGGTTGTGGAAATAAAAAAAGTCATCAGGCGTCTCGGAAGGGTATTTAAAGAATCTCATTGGGGCTTAAGGAGTTAACGAATTATTTTCTAGCCATATTAGTTATGATTCTGAATCAATAAAATTGGATGTCATGGAGTAACTTATATACAATTCGTACTACTATAGTAATATATATACTACGCTACTTTGCCTTCTCTGACTTTTCATACACTTAACCAGCGTAAATTAAAGACAAATGATGTCGGGCGTGTTTAAGGATTCCCATTAAACTTAATGAGGTAATGAAAGCCCATCAAGTAAGAGATTTTATGATACATTCGCAGAATTAACTGCGATATCGAAAGATGAACTTTGAAGGAAGAGTCGGTCGAGCCTCACAGATTACAAAAATACTCAGAATAAATGTTATTTTTATCCAAAGGGTCGAAGCTCTTCCCGGACGTATCTTGAATGGAACGAAATTTACGATCTGGATTCTTAAAAACAAGGCGATATTTATATGAAAAAGCTCTGGTCAAAACTCGAGAACTTGCGATGTGTTATGTACGATAATTAATATCTGCTGCCAATCTGAGGGACGTTGTGAATTCAACTTTTCTCTGAGTGCCCCCATAAACGACCAAGTTGCGCTATAACTGTGTTGGTGCAACACCATGCGTGCACAAATTGCCAAAATTTAATTTAACGGAGACAAATGAGCATAGTGATCAGTTTTGTGCCTTTTTTTGTTCAAGCTCTACTAATTAATTACTTTCTACGGCTATAGAAGTACATAAATTATATCTGCTTAAACATGATGATGTTGAATTTTTATTGAAGAAAATTGTATGAAAGCTGAAAACTGTTGGAAATTTTGCTGAATACTAAGATTTTATTATGATATTATAGGTAATTTTTTCTGATTTATTGTACATATGGTCCATATTTAACGTTTTATTTATCTCATGGTTTATTTATGTAATTTTTGTTATCTCAATGAAGAGTCGGTAACCCTGAAACAGGTGACCGACACCATAGGAGTACCTATAATCCTATGATGTTCTTTATTACAAATTTAATATAAAAATGGGAGGAATAAACGTTATTATCATTATTAAAATATGATAAATGTATTCTTCTTTAACTGCACCTGAATTTGAGTAGACTTTGAAATGAAAAATTTGTAATGAAACGAAATAATTGTGGGGAGGAATGACTCTAGGTTCGGAAATCGGCTATCTACCGAAGAATCTACCACGACCTTTCAGTTTCGTATAATCAACCGCTTTGCGATTTGGACTAACCCATTGTTTTTACTCGATATGTAGCCATATTTTTGGTAAATCCTATCTTTGCATGATTCAACGATAACTGACCCATGACAACTGATCGCGTCTCGTTTTCAGGAAGCATTAATTGAAGGAGAGTACACAAAATAATAAGAAATGTAGGAATTTTGTGGGAACAATAGAGCGGTAGTAATTGGCCGAGTAATGATTAAACTAGATTAGATCCTTAAATCACTAAATGTTTTCTTACTGCGCATTCTTATAGATAATAGTTTTGAGCAGGAATCTTATCAACCCAACCAGGGCTCCAAATTTTATATCAAAATTTCGTTCCTTAAATGCTTCCTGAAAACGAGACGCTGTCAGTTGTTGGGCCACGCCTTTGCATATCCTCACCTCCCTAAATTAGTGTCAAAAATGAAGTTTTGGTTCATTTTCGTATATAGCTTGTTATCGACTTGTCATCACACGCTTTTCCACAGTGTCAAGACCTCTCTTGGAGGGAATCGAGCCGACTTTTTCCCTCGATCTTGTGTAATCTCCGAGCTCCAACATATAGTGTTATTGACCGTTCTTGAGGATTCGGTTGGTGATCTTACCATTGATTTCGATATTTAATACGAAAATGACATGCTATTCTTGATGGAATTACCCAATTGTTAAGATTCCTAGTTTTCCTAATACCGGGGAATGAGACAAGAAATGCCGACATAGACGGCTTTGGGAGATTCAAATCATCTAATTCATTAACAGCCATGATAAAAATTTTCTCATTATTGAGTGCTAGTTCGATTGAGGACTGTGAAAATTCAGCTTGACTCGTTTACAAGCACTGATCGAGCAACTATACACAGAATGGCATCGGAATATAGGCAATTGGTATTAGTAAACGTTTGCTCTCTATTGAGCGATGAAACAATTGAACATTTGAAGTTTTATCGAAAATAGACTGTAGACGAGAATCGAAAGTTATCGATAAGTTTTTTTGCACCTACGTCTTCCTTCATTGCAGTTGTAAAATAATGAAGCGGCTGCCTTTTTTCTATTGCTAGCAACCTTTATTAAATTCTCCTAAAGTTAGATATCCTTTTCTTTCATCTCAGATGAATACTTAAATAATTAAATTTAATCTGCTGTGAGACATCTGCTGAATCTTAAATAAATATGACATTTTCTTCTCTTTTATTTCAAGATCTTTAAACAAAATGAGATTCTTAGGGAAAAAAATCGACTGCAAGAAAACACCCACAAGGAAGGGGGGTGTGAAAAACCTGCGCAAACATACCGATAGTAATAGCTAAAAGATAAGAAAAGAGAAAAACATTCAAAAATAAATACACTACCAATAAATACTTGCATGCGATACATAAATAAGAATCAGTTCACATTGAAGAAAGAGATAGCAATATACAAAATAACATAAAAAACAAAATATAAAAACAAGGAAAATGTACATGGATTTGCATCCATAAAGTACATTATGAGGAAAAATAAAAGAATATTATTTAAAAAAAACAGTATCAAAATAATGCATACAGTACGTACTAGTCAACATTGTATATAACATAGATATTTAAGATTATATTAAGATCGAAATATATTTAAGATCGAAAAGTTCATTCGTTCAGAATTTATAGACGAAATAAGTGAAATGTTAGTGCCAGTAAGGAGCGAACGCGATCTCCGAGAGGCATCGACGATGCGTTATAGGGAAGTAATCGATTTCCCCCCTGCCATACGCCTCTGGCGGCTCGCGGGGTATATATCTAAAAATCTAAAATCTCAAGGACGGACAATTACTTTTGGTCGTTTTTTTCCCAGGCTATTAGAGATGCTAATAGGGATGAATGAATAATGGTGCTGAGTTACACCCCTGCCATACGCCTCTGGTGGATCGCAGGGTATACATCTAAATCTAAAAATCTATTAGTATTTCGGCTTTCATTTCTCTGAGAAGTCAATTCCTTCGCAAGGTAATTTGAAATCGGTACCTACTACATGAAATCGACGTGGAATTTTCTCATAAAGAGTTTCAAGCAGAAGAGTAACAGAACCTAGGAGGGAGAATGCGTGACCTGTACTCCGTGAAATCTGATGCAAGAGGGCGAGTGAGGCTTTGGAAATTCGTCACATACTTCCTTAATTAGCGACGAAGATGCACCGGTATCAATGAGGAGAAATCGCTTATTACCTCCTAAATTTACTTTAATCCCACAACCAACACTGCCTTTTTTATTTACTTTATTCGCCCACACATCCCTTATTTCTATTTCTCCATCTCTTTTTAATTGTTTTTCGTAAATCTTCCGTGTATTCTCTCCACGTCCTGAGAGGAAGGTGGGGAGAGATAACCGTTTTAGGGGGACTATTGACAAAACGAGGAATCGACCTTGCTATACGCCTATTTTTGTAACGATCCTGAAAGAAATTACGCGAGGCGAATTCTGAGAGGGGTCGAGGTCTGAACCTATTGTACGCTCGGGGTGTCATTAATGCTGCTAGAGAACGAGGCGAAAAGTGAAAAGGGGGTGGTTGGGGAGAGGGGTTGATGAATCCTTTGCTTGCACACTCCCGGGCTAATTGTCCGAATCCTTGGCAGGAGAAGCATTGCATGGAGGCGCGGAAGGGTTGGTTAGGGATTCCGTCCTTCCTTCTGCAGCATTGACATCCGGTCATCGCCCTGGTAGGGGGTGGGGTGGATGGCTGCACTTCCTCGCGAGAGTCGGCTCGGGTGGCTCCACAACTGAATCGAATCTCTTCCCAGGGTTCCACCTGTTCATGCTCCACCAGTAGGGTGACTATTATCGCTTCTTGGAAGGTCGTTGGCTCCCTTATCCGGACGAACTTCCCTATTTCGCCTCGTAATCCGCGATTAAATTGCTGCAAGGCAAATTTCGTGCAGAACTTATCGCGTCCTACCGTGTCTATGGGGCTGGCATGCGTTCCTTCTGGGATTGCCGCGAGTTCGCGGAGTGGATCTCCGAACTCTAACACTCCCTCCCCGGGTCTCTGAACGAAACTAACAATAAGATATTATTAATCCTAGCTGTGAATGTCTCTGTTAGGTGAGAAAACCGTTCTCCTAGGGCCGTCTTCTGGCCTTCCCACGTATTAATATCACTGGGGAGTGAATTCAGAAACTTATGGGCGCTCCCCGTTAATTTTAATACGAGTAGAAGAATTTCATCGTTCCATTTCCCTAATTTCGCGGCCGCATCCATCGCCATAAGAAAATCGTCAACTTTGCCTGCCGAATTCTTATCTCCGGAAAAGGGATTAATTTGAGTTGATGCAATTATTAATTTTAAATATCCCTCTCAAGGTTGATATATATCGACATTGGTGCAGTTGCTGTTTCGAACCATTTATTTATTTATTTACAAATAGCCTACGGCTAATTTAATTTACATACACTATGTTATACATAGCAGTTCTTTGTTGACATTAAAACACTTAAACACATTTCAAAATCTTCATAATATAACATTAATAGTAATAATATGAGACTTCACACTCTGAGCAATTATCACATATCATATCTCATATAAATTTGTAACACCTTATAATCCTCACTGGCCAGCAAATCACCTACTTTTTTCTTGAAATTTCCTATGAATTCTGATTATCTTATTTCCTCTGGTGATTTGAGACCTCTACTACTGCTGACTTCTTTAACATGGAAATGATTTGCTTGTCTTGAAGAATACTGGTGTACATAACTAATTTTCTTTATGAAGCTTTCTAAATAATCTGGCAACAACCTGTTTTCTAGTCTGTAAATGAGAGTGAGTACATCTCTGTTAACTTCCCTTTCTACTGATAAATAACCTAATTCTCTAAATATGTTGGTAATATTTTCATTTTTCCTTTTGTTTAATACTGCTCTCATTCCCTTATTAAAATTCTTTTGCAACTTTGCTATCTCCTGTTTCTTTACCATAGTTAAGACAGCTGAGCAGTATCTCAAAGGAGGCATCACAATCAACTTAAAGAGTAATATCTTCCCTTTTTTTGAAAGAACTTTTCTTAATTTGTACAATAGGTTCACTCTTTTTGCTATCATGCCATAAACATATTTCACATGTTTCTTAAAATTTAAACGATTGTCCACAATCACCCCTAAATATTTGTATTGACTGACCCATTCCAGAGGGGAATTCCCAATCCCAATTATATGTCCGAGTTCTGCTTCTTCCCTGAAATTTGGTGTTCTAATAACCATGCATTTAAACGCAACCATCTCAGGGTTAACATTATGGTATTTCTTAATTTGTGAAAAATTCATGGTATCAAACTTTTACTAGACCACTAATTTAATATTTGGAAAAACACGACCTAGGTTTCGTAGCGTCGCTACATCATCAGGTGACAAGTAAAACACACTTCCGAATATATACACTCATGAAAGAGGGAGTGGAGAAAAGGTAGCAAGTAACGGAAGGAGGAAAAAGGGGGGGGAAGGTGGAAAGGAGGGGGTAAGGGATGATGTGGGTTACATAGCAAAGGTTCTCAATCACAAACCGTGGAATTGCAAGATAGACAGAATTACAAAGTAAGAAAAGCAAGAATTACAAAGTAAGGCAAAGGTCACTAAATTCAAAAAAGATGCAATAAATGTAAGGTGAAGAGTAAAGGGGGGTGGGCAATGGGCGGGATGCTAGGAAAGGTGCACGGAAAATAAGGAATGAGGGTTTGCAATATGGGAGAAGGATTAGGAAACAGAAATTCGTTGGCAATATTCGACGAGGAGTTCCTCGCGATTTCTAAAGTCTCCAAAGCGTTAAGTCTCTCACTTTTGTCACATAGGTGGAGCACTATCATATCAAATTCACTTGTATGCCCTCTTTCAAGCAAATGCTATCTGAAGTGAGAGGCAGACGGATTGTTATTAATAAGAGCACGTTTATGTTCTTTTTTCCGTTCTGAGAAACATCTTCCGGTTTGTCCAATATAAAAACAATCACAATCATTACAATTTAATCTATAAACACCACCTCTTCTGTTAAACACCTCAACGGGATCTTTGCACTTGACTAATGAGTCTTTCAGTTTAGGGCCTGTCTTGAAGGAACATTTAAATGTAGCGGGAAAACTGTTACTCACTGACAATGAGTAGGAGATTTTACCGAGGAACTTAAGGGAACTCCATACTCCATCTCAGTGAAGCCAAAAGTGCAGCCCGTAAGAGGATTCCCCCTCCGGTTGACTCCCACGTTTTTCATCAACGCGTGCTTAATTTATCCAATCACCAGTTTTCCAAAGAAGAAAATTCACTCCTTGCCAAAGGTTTGAAATTTGCCCCGCCGCGGTTACCTAATCGTAAGGACTTAGAGACATTTACAATAGACTGTGAAATTGCTATGAAGAAAGATAGCATTCGCTCTAAACAACGTGTGGCGGATTCCATCACCCATGCCGTCTCCGAGTTTAATTCACGACCGAAACCTACCCCCAATCTCGATTGGACACGTATCACCCGAGATATCAGAAATTCGATCGAATCAAAAGACATTGTTATCCGAAAAGCTGACAAGGGGAATTGTGTTTTCATAATGAATAAATCGGACTACGTATCCAGATGCCTGGACTTCATCGGCAGTGAAAATATAGTACGTGTGCCCCGCGACCCCACTCCTGCTAACCAGAGGAAAATTAAAGAAGTCCTCCGCCAAGTCACCAACATCCATTTCAGTGCGTATTACAAGTACATTGTGTCTAGTTAGCAGATTATTAGCCTTAAGGTTTCATATACAACAGTTTCAGTGACCTTTTCAATAACTGGAAGAGTATTGATTGGTCTGAGATCACTACATTTTGTACTACCCTTAACTTTGGCAATAGGAACAACCACCGATGTTTTTAATGATTTTGTTAATTTTCTCTGAGTTAGTGACTCCTTAACTACTTGGGTAACCTTATTTCCAATGACTGGCCATAACTTTTTTGAAACCTCACTACCTATCATATCAGGTCCATTTGTATCTTTCAAGCTTCCTATTATTTTTTCAATGGATAGCATTTTTACTTCAGGAAATGAATTAAGACTATTATTTTGATTTCCTTTATCCATTTGAACAGAAAAATGGTCGATTTTTATTGATGGTAAGTTTTCTTATTTACTTTTAGTCATTATGGTTCCTTTTATGATAGAATTTTATATTTACAAACTATAGGAATATATTTTTCACTATTGAAGGATGTCTTTAGTAGTCTTTACTGTTAAACTTCATTTCCATTCGGAAATTCATTTGAATGATGACAGTCTTTCGTACAAAAGCGCATTCTTTGTTAGCAAATCAGGGTAAAGGTGTACTTTTGTTACCTAATATTCTAAGATATCTGTATTTGTTTCCTTTGACGTCTTCGTTATTTTAAGAAAACCATCTTTTAATTCATATTGCAAGTTTCAAGGCTTTATTTGATAGTACCAAAAGCATTTACTATTCAACATTTATAGTGAATGTAATAGTTACTTGGCGATGCATGAAAATTGTTAAATTTGCTAAACATATAGTTGGTACATTTGCAAGTCAATGGATTTAATTTAAATCTAACCTAACTTTAGATTTGATAGTAACAAGGCTCATCGATACTTGAAGCAGGATTATCTAGTTACTGAGTGGGTGTTTGAATATCTATGATTCTGTCATAGTGTTTAAAATGTTTTTGTTAAATGATATCATCTTGTGGTAACTTTCATTAACTGAGTGAGACCATCTTGAAAACTTCTTTTAGCAAGCACGCTTTATTAATGATCCAAGATAACTTTAACAGTTTGGCTATCATAACCATTGGTAGAAAGAATTCGAGGTGATATTTTTACTTTCTCCATATACGAAGTATAGAGAAAGTATTGTTTTCATGAAAAAAATTGACTTCGAGATTTCAACGGAAATACATGTTTTGGGGTCCCTAGAACACGTTTTGACCATTTTCGGAATGATGTCTGTGTGTATGTGTGTGTGATAGTGGGCGCTCTAACGTGAAAACTGTAATTCGTATCAATACCAAACTTCGTATATAGTACTGTGGTGTGTGCTGTCAAAGTTGATTAGTTTTCGGAGTAAATCGGTAAACCGGAAGTTGAGGTTTTGGCTTCGAAGCAAATTTCAGTTTTTGCAAAATATCTCCATAAATATGATATTTAGGTACATTCTATTATTTATAAAAGTTTTAGAAAATGTAATTAGCTATAACTTTTGTGTTTAATATATATTTGCATCACTAATTGTTTAGGAGTTATTCGTGAAATACTGATAAACCGGAAGTAGCTGATTATGTACTTTGTGGGCGCTCTAACATGAAAACTATTCGTTGTATCAACACCAAATTTCATATGTAGTATTTTGGTTGGTGTCGTTAGAGTTGATTAGTTTTTGGAGTAAATCGGTTAACCGATAGTTGAGCTTTACTTTTCGAAGCTCGTTTCTGATTTTGCAAAATATCTCCATTAATCTGATATTTAAGCATATATTATTATTCAAAAAGTTTTAGAAAATAATATTTACTATAACTTTTGTAAAAACAATATTTTTGTATAACTGATTGTTTAGGAGTTATTCATGAAATACTGATAAACCGGAAGTTTATGATTATGTACTCTGTGGGCGCTCTGGGCGCTGTGGGCGAAAGGCCAATTTTATCGTTTTTCTTCGATCATGTCCCTAAAAACATCATTTATAATGTTCGTGACGTAAAAGATAATAATATATAAATTAACCACTCATCTTCCAAGATTAGATAGAATAAAGGGTTCGAAAATACTGTCATAGATAAATATTTACATCTTATATATGGAGAAAATCATGTGCTGGCCACATCAGATTTTTTGTATTTATTTTTAAAGCATTGTTTAAATCTATGACATTGATAAGTGTGCCTTTCATATCAAGGTGTGAAAGGAACTGAAATCACAACGTCCTATGTTATTACAGAAAAAGTAATCAAGGAATACCAGTTTTGGCAAATCACCATTTCCTAAATTATCTTGTTTTGTTGCTGAGTGATTTTGTTCAAAAATATAAAGTTTTTCAAAATCAGGAATACTCTAGAGGGAGGTGAAAAATTCCCATTTTTGGGATATTTACCAGGTTCTCATGGAATGAAAAATCAGCTATGGCTCCCCCTTTTCCTCTTCTTGTTCCAACTTTCAACTCAGCTGACACTCAAAAGGCACAGAACTTGAAGCAGCTGTCGCACTCATCAGAAACTGTATCTCGGAATTCTACAGAGGAAGAAATTGTGTATCATGATGAAATTCCGACAAAAGCTGAGACAGGGACGAAAGACAATCTGGTAAATTTCTAGGAGAGTCCAGTTTGCTTTTTCTTACTTCTTTAGGCGATATATAATCATTTTTATGCACACTATGCACATTTTCAGCAAAAGATAGCTCTTCTGGACGAAATTAGGATCGTTTAGCATCACTGAAATGATTTTCCGCATATCTATCATAGCAAAAATACCCTATATTGGTAGATAATATACTTGAATAGTTACCAGTAATTATTTTGACCCAAAATAAACAACAATTACTAAAAATAAGCCAAAAAACTTACCGTGAGTTAAAATCAAAAACGTAAACAAATACTTTCGATACTCTTCTGTTCTGGCGATCGACTCTAGTGGCGCAACCGGCGCAACTATCGACTTATATGGAAGAGGGATTTTCAAAACAAATAATAAATATAATGTATAACACATTGCACCCTCTCATTGATGGCTGTATTTTTAATAAAATATTCCTTCATATTACTGGTATCTAAACGAAAATCAAAATTCTGAATTAGTATTTGCTGACTGTCAATATCATTCCTCAAAAGCCATCAATACCTTTAGTAAATTTTTATTTAAATGGCCATGCCCAATTTACAACATATAAAATTGGAAATGCATGAAGAATAGAAGATTAGAAAAGAAAACTGCTAGGAGGTGATGGAAATTAAATTTAACACAGCAGAAATAAGAATGTGTTTTGAGCACCTTGAGGACTACTGGTAGTGTTTGGTGTCACTATGTGAAACACCATTGTTTATCTCATAAAGCACCTATTTAACAGAAATGTGATTGATGTGCCATGGCAGTTTAGTGTCTCGAATACCCATCTAGATAATTGGTGACCCAGGTTTGACTCCCAGACATTAGGCTATTTTTCACTTCTGTATAGCTGGAGATTACAAAAATATTTTTGTTAATTCATCATTGCTTATTTATTTATAAACAATAAGAAAGATATAACATAGCAAAACTGATAAGAGCTCCCAAATATTCTCATATGACATTGCAAATGCTGTAAAGGTATTACATACTCATTCTAGAGGTCAACTAATGAAAGTCTTTTCATGATTTTTATTTCATCCTATCAATTGGAGAATAGCTCTGCTATATGCTTTATGAAAAGTTCATAGGTAGAAGGTAAACTTTTGGAAAAAAATTTGGAAGCCCGTAACCGAGTAGGATATTGGGAAAAAACAGCTAAATCAGTCAACATTTACATCCAACCCAACACCCCATTTTGCTCAAGGAAGCCCATAACCGACAAAAAACTACAAAAATTGGTCATATTTGGATGAAAATATCTCAGAAACCAGTGCTCTTAGTAAGGATTTTTGGTTTATGGTAGTTAATTGAGGTTTTTTAAAGGTCCATCCCTAGGCACCGTTTTTGCAGATTAATCACAGTTTTTTTCCCACGACTCGAGCTCGGAGCTGTTAACGGACCTCGACTTATCAGCAGATATCAGGATTTATCAAACGAGAGGTAAAGAAAGGCGTGCAGTACAATTTGAAAAGTTATAAACAATTGCAATATACAATAATTTGATATCTTCGGGCATGTCACTCGTCTTAAGACAAGTACATGCGTCTTTTGATCTACGCTCTACAATGAAAATCAAGATTTTTTATGTTTTCTATAGAAATTGCCAGGAGATTCAAAGGCGAGGATTTCATGTATTTGAATGCGGAAGATATTCACATCCCTTTAATATTTTGTTATTCATATCCATTTTACATACCAACCCAACCCAACCCAACCCAACCCTATCCAACCCTACCCAACCCTACCCAACCCAACCCATCCCAACCCAACCCAACCCAGCCCAACCCAACCCATCTCAACCCAACCCATCCCAACCCAACCCATCCCAACCCAACCCAACCCAACCCATCCCAACCCAACCCTCCTGGCAATGCAGCATTGCCATAACTCACCAGGTAATTTCTATAGAAAGTATAAAAAACCTTAATTTTCATCGTAGAACGTAGATCAAAAGATGCATATACTTGTCTTAAGACAAAGGATACGACGGATATGTCAAATTGTTGTATAATTCAATTGTTTATAACTTTTCAAATCGTACCGCACGCCTTTCTTTACCTCGCATTTGATAAATGCTGATATCTGCTGATAAGTCGAGGTCCCTTATCAGCTCCGAGCTCGAGTCGTGGGAAAAAAACTGTGATAAAGCTACAAAAAAGGCGCCTAGGGATGGACCTTTAAAAAACCTCACATAACTACCATTAACCGGATTTTTTAACATAGGAATATACCACACTCCTTCATCTTCAATAAAGTAAACAAATTTGTCTCTGTATATCCACTATCAAGGGAGAAACAGAATTTCTCCCTTGCCGTCCTCATCAAAAATTTTACCAAAAAGGTAAAATTTCACCATTATCAAGTTGGATTACTTACTTAAATTTAGGGTTAAAATTACCACTCAAGCTCATTGTATAGTTTCATTTTTTCAGCTAACTTATGTTATCTTAAAGACAATGGCAACAGACATTGAAACTGTGGTTGGAGAGCATGTACGAGTCTTGGATGCTATTCAGATCCTTTGACATCAGTTGCATGAACTTCTGAGGCATTAAAGCCAGGCCACTGAGGAAGAAATTGAGCAATTTTCGGCAGGTTTGTTTCCTCCATATTAAATTGGATGATTACGAATTACAATAAACATGAAGTGTTTCTTGACAACAATTTTCAATCATTTGTCTTTAAAATCTTACTTATATGGTGGGTGAAGATCAGTTCCAGATTAGATGAAAAGAGGCCCTAGGCTATTCCACTTATGAGGCCCTTTCACCTACCATTTTGAAGTATGTAAATTACATGGGTGGTCTGAAAATTTTCCAACATTTCATCATTTCTCGACATGTTTTCTGAAGATATCTGAAAATATTTTGAATATTTCTGAAAAATCTGGGGTCGGAAACTTTTCAGACCACCCTCGTACATGAGAGATAATAAAATACATCATTACTGTGATATAAATCAAGTGTCTCCTTATTTTTGATTCAGTGTTTTAGTGTTCACTGTTTTTAGAATAGTGTAATTTTAATTTTGTTAACAATTTAAATGTAGGCCCCTCTTGATCTTGAGGCCCTAGGCTGAAGCCTAGTTAGCCTATTGGAAAATCTGGCCCTGGTGAAGATGATATCTACCCAATACCTATTCGTATTGATTAATTTTTGGCAATTTAAGGCAATGGCCACAAACTTATATCCCATGAGTAGTGTGTCTATGTATAAATATAAAATATGAATAAAATGTCTAGTGTCTATAATAAAAAAGGAATTTTGATTGATTCTCAAGTTTTTTTCAGTTTTTTTTTTATATATGTAAAAGGAAGCCCTACTGGTATATTTTAAAATAGATTTAGAAAGAGTACTGAATCAACATAATGTACTACTTATTGACATTGAGGATTGCTTGAAAATCTTCGAAACAATACACAAAATACAAATGAGAATAGAGTAGGTTATATCCATCTCACTCTTAAAGAAATAAGGAAATAGTATATAAGCCTTTAAAACCTAATTAGCAAGCTTCTATTCCATATTTTTAGAAAGGAAAGGATTTTGGAAGCATATGCATGGAGAAGTGAAATCTATTGGTAGTTTAAAAGGAAACCAAGGTAAATTGGATAGAGGTGCCCTCCAGAGTAGATATGCAAATAAACAGTCCTGTGCTCAAATGAGATATTTGTAACCCCGTTATTTCTATGCATAAAGGGGAACACTTGGTTTATTATCATATTTTTTTACTTGTGGAAAAAAATTTACCTTTATCTTAATATTCTCTTTAAAGAGGTAGAAAATGTATGCTAGTGTGAAGACTTGCCTTCGTGCAACAGTACTTATTTTGTGAGAAATTTCTTTTTGATTGTATAATTGACAGAAAATAATTTTAGTGCATTAAATATATAGTCAATAATAAAGTGCATTTTAGTGACTTTAAGTGAAATTTATTTAACAGAAATGTGATTGATGTGACATGGCAGTTTAGTGTGTTGAATACCCGTCTAGATAATTGGTGACCCAGGTTTGAGTCCCAGTCATTAGGCTATTTTTCACTTCTGTATAGCTGGAGATTATAAAAATATTTTTGTTAATTCATCATTGCTTATTTATTTATAAACAATAAGAAAGATATAACATAGCAAAACTGGTAAGAGCTCCCAAATATTCTCATATGACGTTGCAAATGCTGTAAAGGTATTACATACTCATTCTAGAGGTCAACTAATGAAAGTCTTTTCATGATTTTTTTCATGACTTTGAGTGAAAGTGTCCATTTAATTATTCTAATGTGAACTTTTGTGAAGTGTGAATCTCATGTGAACTAATGTGAAGTTTTGCTCAGAATTGTTCCCTCCTCCTTCCCTCTATTATCAATTTTTAGCGGCTATAAGTACATAAATAAATTTCAATTAAATGACCCAGGTTTCCATATCTCTTTCCGATGCAAGAATATTTTCGTTCGTTATAAAATGCATCATAAACTGTTTTCTTTCGACGATCGGAAGACTATTATTGAATCCTCGTGGAAACAAAAATATTAGAATTTTAAATAGGAAATAATTATATTTTATTTGTTCATTCCAATTGGCATATTCGTTTTATCATGTAATTTTGCATTGTGTATTCACTGTCAAAAGAGGGAAGCTGGGGAATATTTGGTGGGGTCGAATATATCGAAGGATTTTGTCCTTGGAGAAGATATAGGCACTGAAATAGATGAGTAGTTGAATTATTAGGGTTAATGGCAAGAATTTTCACTAATTTTCAATTTACCCCTAAGTTTGCTTTTACTCCAATCACTGTTTTAAACCCTACTTATTCCGAGCTTCGCCAAATTCGTTTTATGATTCATCGACAAATTAATTGTGTTCTGCAGTATAAGAGATCCATTAATTTTGTATGTTCTGCAAGGGATTATTTAAATATTGAGAACAGTGGCGGCGGGTCCATTGGGTTCACTGAACCCACTAAGAAAACTACTGCACTATTATTCAACATAACTATGTTTTTACCATAACCCAAATAACCTTGACACCAATCACTTGGCCTAGAAATAATTAATTTATAATCTTTCACTATTAGGCAAGGATGCATGCGTAAATTAGTCAATTTTCCTGATTTATTACAGGAATAAATCATTTGATGAAAAATATGAAAATGGGCCTAGCATTCATTAACTTAATTTTTATTGGTGTAAAATCAATCTGTATTATAGAAGAGGACACAGAATATCTGCAATGTCTTCCAGGAACATAATAAAGGGCATTTATTGAACAGTTTCTGCCTAATTTACAGGTTAGATGGAAGAGGAGACTTTTTAGTCTCAATCTCGCCTAATAAAGACCCCTAATAATAATAATAATAATAATAATAATAATAATTTAAACTTCCATTCTCATTGTCAGTACAGAAATTGACAGAAGTTCACACAAAATAGGATTCCGATATTATGATTTTCTTTAATCTGTATACCTTAAGAATTCGATTGAATCATTTTCTTGAAGATGAATCATACTAACAGGTAAATTTGCAGGATAAAAAAAATGTAAAATACAAGGGCAAATTGATGCAATAATTTTTATTATTATTATCATAATTTTTGATAAAAACACATTCAATGCATTTTTTCCACAGTCAAACAAAGTTTAACACTTTAACAATACCCAAGAATGGGCATTCATGTCTGAATATCAGACACACTGATGCCATGTACAAGGTATATTTTACAAGGAACTCACAACTGTTTGGAAACTGTCATGTTTTCTTTGTACACATTTTTTCATTCCAGGTTAATTCTACCAATATAACTAACTTAAACCCTCAATATAATACACTATGTAGTCAAATGACCAGAAATGTAATATTATCCTCTAACTTATGAAGTGAAATGAAGGTATTCATTGTTGAATCTCGATGAAATAGGAGTGTAAAATTTTCCCAGGAGAGCATGCATCAACGTATGCCTTAACTCTTGAAAAGTGAATGTCGGACTCCAATTGAAATAACACTTACACTTAACCAAATAGTTATATCCTACAAAACAATCTTAGATGGTAATTACTGTAAAAGAAATGATGCATCAATGCTCGGTTAGGCTAAAAATGAATGTTATTTTTAACTTCTTTGCAATCAAACAATAGAAATTTTCAGAAAAGGACTTTCAAAATTCATCATGATGAAAAGAGAACACAACTCAGGGTAACCTTTCTTTCCAAAATACCAAACATCCATCCTTGGCAACAAGCATAACTAGGTGATTGAATCAGAAATAGATTAAACCTTCATGACAATTAACTGATTGAAGGTGAAAGGAATTTAAGGTTAATTACAATAAATTTCAATAACCAGGTGACTTTAACCCTAAAATTTTCAATTCCTTCAGATCAGTATGATTCTTTTTGTTGGCATTTCTATCCTCATGCTATGACTCAAACCAAATATTTCTATCCAAGAATAGTTTTTGCAATGATTCTTTACATCACTTTCCATAACAATAACACAATTTGCATACGAAGTATGTTTCAGTCAATTGCTTGAGCAGTTTTCCACTATACATTCTTACAATATGCTTTGTTGCTTCATTCATAACATTCAACAAATTCAATCACATAATTTTTCAAGTTCCATTTTCTTGACCACACTCAAACATCTGCAGAAGATCTATTCATTCAACCAACTTGAGGACAAACTTTAACCAACCAGCATGAGAAGAGAAAACCAGAAAGAAAAACAGAAATACAGACAAGATACATCAACAAGAATTTGATGCTGGCAGTGAAAACTTGAATTGGAAGAGCCAAGTTGCGGAAATTTTATTACACAATGAATGCCCTGATAAATGAATAATTTGGCTGATTAAAGAAATGTGGATGTGAATTCAAAAGGAAAGGTCATCTATAATCAAGGAAAATAATTTTTCACTTATATTTATCAATGGATGTGATGTAACATAGCTTATTGATGATATAAAACAACCAAAACTGGGCATCACCTTGTTACATGATGCAGGACTGAAAATTTTTCATGGATGGAATGTAAAGCATTTTCATAAAAATATTGAATGGAAGTCGTCTTCATTAACATGAAAATCCACAGATATTGTACTATACATATTCAATAAGGATGTCCAAAGAATGATACATGGTAACACAACTATTCAAGAGAAAAGCACAGAAAGAAATCATTCTCCTTATTTACCGAATTATTAGACCTTAGAAATATTTTTGGGTGATTCTTTTTGTTCCAGCATGAGCCTACGCATGTGAACACAGAATAAAGTAAAAATATAAAGATGTAACAATTTTTTTAACTCTAAGGGAACCAAATTATTAATTAAAAACTATATTTTACATTCTTACTGTACATTACCTAACATATAATTTATAATAAAAGAGACAACTATAATTAAAATTGCCCTTTATCCAGAAAAGACTTTCTGTAAGAAGAAAATATCAACCAATTTCAGAGTAATTTTTTCAAGAATGGAAATTTATGAATGTAAGATCCCCTTTATATTCCAATGTATTAAGTAAAGAACCAATGAATAATCACATCATGGAAACTTCCCAAAACACAAAACTTAAAATCTAGTTGATTTTGATTACATAATTTAATTAATTACACAACTCTATTATCACAATTATTCCCTTCGTTGGTGAGTTCCATATAGCAGCAAATTTATCAAATCACTGGTTATCAAGCCTCACGAACAATAAGTTATGATATCTGTGCATCTCTTCAATGAGACATGACCAACCCTGAAACTTGGCAATTTTCATTAGATTAGGCAAATTATAATTAATTCACAGATGCCTCTATTAAAACAAAAATCACTAATCCCATTATTTTGAGATAATTGTAATACAATAGGTCCTCAATATCAAGCATGAATTTGATAGAATATCTTCCAGAACATCATTTTGGTTTTCACAGCAGAACAAATTCAAAACATTTGATTATGGACCATAGTATTCTCAATGGATGAATCAAACTTTAGCCAATGGAAAGTTGGCAAAGGTAAACCAGGAGAGATAAAAAAGAAATGTAATAAATTTTGTCACCAAGCCCAAACTAAGACTGATACAATTGAAACTCAAAAATTCAAACACCTATACCAATGTTGTTTCTTAACTTTTACAAAAGCTAAATGCATGTGCCACAGTGCATATAAAATTAACTCTCATGGAGCTTTATGTTTATATTTTAATTTCTAAGAGTCTTCCTTGTGACACAACCATGCCAAACTTACATTTTTTACTGAATTTGGATACAGTAACAAGGAAGAAAGAAATTAAGCACTCCCCTCCATAGAAAAATGTAGTTACATATTATGAAATGTTATAACTGTCACTTGGTAGAGAAAAATTCTTTCTTTCATCAATTTCATTTCCTTGATTACTGATTTTTTGAATATTTTATAATTTAAATCAATGAAGGAAACAATCAATCAACACACACTCACAGCACAACCTCAAAACATACCCACAGTAAAACTACTCCCATGCATATATTCTCATTCAAGAAAACTAAAACATACTTAAAAAATTTAATATTACAACTTTGATTACCATTCTAATATAAATTAAAAGAACAAATAATATGATACAAAACTTGATGTCCCTGTAAAGAAACAGGACACTTATAAATGTGGCTCTATTAATTTGGAATTCATTAAAGGAAATAGGTTAAATCAGGAGGGAACCACATTCAACATCTGTGACATCACAAAGCAAGATATCACCAATATGGGTAAAAATACAACACCAATGATCATTTGAAAGGTATTTCATCAGAATCTTGTCCCAGATCAATGGAATAAATGATATTCAGTCCAACATTGACCATTAAAATCTATCTGAACACTGAGTATTTGATTCTTAGGCATGTAAAACGTCCTAGAACTCATATATATACACCATTGATTTCCTCCACACGAAATTAGTCTTCAAAATTTTCTTTGATAGATCGTTGACATCCACCCTTTTTGGAAGTCATCGCTTGGTCATTTATTTCCCCTGCGAATAAGGAAAAACAGATGACAAGTTAGCGATTACATTTACACTTGCACCAATATTACATAGTCTCTTAACTCAAACTTAAGTACTAAGCACAAGGAAATACACTTAACATGAACACACAAATTTCTTTGGAATTTATTCCATTTTTAAGCATTGTTTTAGTAAGATGCTTCTTTGCATAATTAACGTAGTTACATGCCAATCTCAATCAATAACTTGATTTGTAAAAAATAGTAATTTGAAAAGGAGAATTAATAAAGTTAGGTTTGGTTATGTTTAAAACCCTATGTATTTTACAAAGTACTGTTCTGAGGTGAAAATTACTCCACAAAAATCTTTTAAAGACAAAATAGTAAATCAATGCTTAATTTTCATCTGAGAAAGGTGGTGGAGAATCATACTGAATAAATTGTAAGCACAAGAAAATATTTCTTATTCTAAATCTAAGGACATTTCTTCATCTCAGTTGAAATAAAATACAAAAATCATGTTCACCAAAGGGAATAATGAATACGTAATCTTAAACTGATGAAATAACTAAAACACCGCTCATTGTTTATATAAGGTGGTCATTATAAAAAGTTTTACTTTAATTCAAATTTTCTTTTAAGGTAAGTCAATATTTTAAGTGCTGTAAAACAACTGCTTGACATGCTAACTGATTGTCTTAATTTGAACCCTTCTGATATACATTAATATAGGAAGAAAGAAAAGTTCTTCATAAAACGTTGAAAATTGTGTCTCATTGAACTACTAGGTGCAAATGACCTTAGCTGTTGAGGCACCATCCAAATTCCAATTCTACCTACCAGCCATTTCACTACTCCTCCAAGCTATACAATCATGATGTGTGCTTGGAAGATTCTTTTCCATGATTTTCAACATACAAATAACAGTGTGCATACTAAACTTATGATCATGGTTTATGAGTATATATGATGGCTTTAGAACATAAATAGTAATTCTTATTTCATAAGCAAAATGTTAGAGATAAAATCACTCACAATCATAAATAAGAAATGACAGTTCAGGTGAATCAGACGAATTCTCGGAACAGTGGGTTGACTCCCTTAATTGGCAGAGGATGAGCTTCTGTGTTGAAAACCCATTCATCCAAGGAAATCAAATTGTCATCGCTAAACAGAAGGTACAGATACTGAAAAAGGAAAACCAAATATGATTTTAAAATTAAAACAATTAGTTGGAGAGTTGTGATAATAATCCTTTAATATTCTTTAATATAAAAGTGTAGATCAGGTATAAACATTCACACAATACTAATTAAGAATGGAGCATAAAATAGTTGGATTAGAAATAACTGGCAAAAAAAATTAGCAAGTAGAACAGATACTCTGAATATGATGTGTTTGCAATATTTACATTAATAGATAAACCAGTCATTAGTATGCAAAAATTTGGATTTGATAAGAAATGTATCACAGAACATACAATGAATCAAAAATTCGATGAATATACATCATTGATATAAGGAAATTACAATTATTATAACAATGGAATTTATTTACAAGTAGAGAGACTTATGTAATACTACTGAAGTAAACAATATAAAAATACAGAGCTAAATGGACTAAATATTTAGATATATCATGTATCACAGAGAAAGACATTCATCCCTAAAAATAAAAGATACCGAGTAAATCACCTTCAAAGTTTCAGCTAAAAAGAAACTCTGCTGGACATCATCCTTCTGGGGGTCTTCCATGTAGACATTTTTGATTCCAGAGTAACCCCCACTTACTCTACAATGTTTTTCAAGGGCCTGGAAAAATTAAAGGCATGAATAAATATGTGATCATAAAAAGTGTACAATTTAAGAAAGTTCTGAAAACGTATGTATACTTATGGCAGAGAAGTTAATTTCTCTATTCTATTTTTGTCAATGTATAGAGAGCAATATTATTGAGAGATTTCAAATATTCCTGAAGTCATAGGGGTTCCTTAGCTCCGGGGTACTCAACCTTTTTTCGTGCTGGGGCACCCAATGGCATTTCAGAAAGCAAAGCGGGCACCGCATAACATTTCTGTCCATTCTGTCAGGCCATCCCTTGGCAATATTATCACTCTACTAGTTAACCGTAGGTCGTTAAAAAAAACGCTCCTTGGTGAATAAGGTTGAGAAAATTACAACGTATCCTGAAAACGTAACCTCAAAATGTGAGATAGTCTCCGAAGAATATTTAACTACAGGGAATAAATCTGGTATGAAGGTTTTTGCTGCATGTGCAAAAGCAGCATTTAGTCATTGATTACGGAGAATTTGATATCCTGATAAGCTGAGCCGAGCTGAATCTTCAAATTCGCATTATGAACAAAATATGACATAGATACGCGTCTTGTTAATCTGGACAGAGGCAATAAGAGGGATATAGTTTAGAGATGCCATAACCCTCAATGTTAACGAAGCCCAAGACAAGAGCAACCAAGTTTCTGACTCCCACCTCTTCCCCGCCCTATGTCCACTTTATCCTCGCTAGTGCAATTCCAAGAAATACTGTTGTAGCAAATAGAAAAATCTTTTTATCGAAGATTGGCGGGCACTGTGTAAAGTAGCTTCGGGCAACATGTTGAGTATCCTGGCCTTAGCTCATTCATAGATAAAATAAATTGTCACTCTGGAAAAACCAGTTCTGAGCAGAACACCCAATCTGTATTGCTATAGCTAAGTTGTCATCTTCGGGAGTTAGACGAGTAATTAGTATACTTCCAATGCTAGAGATGATAGCCCAGTTATTGAATTATGCATTTTGTGTAATTTTCAGCAACAAATTATGGTTAATTTCCTTTATCTTTCATTCATTAGATCATTAGATAATAGATTCTGTATTTCTTAGAATGACATTCATAATCTTTATTAATAATTTGGAACCTAGAAGCATTTAAAGTATGCCAATTTAATTTAATAAAATGAAGATCAAATAGATAATTATCTCTATAGTGTAGTAATAAGATATACATGTAAAGTAGATATAAAAGAGTTAAAATGGTAACATTGATAAAACATTTTCCAGTTCCAAATTGAAGCAGGAAAAAGACCAAAGAGGAATTTCATAGATCCAAACTAATAACGCTCACCAGGATAATTTAAAAAAGTCAATCTGATAGTCATATGAAACACTAAGAAAATTCATAAGCATGAAAGAAAAATCCTTGCCTCCACAGCTTCCCAACCCCAGTCTCTGTACTTCTGATCTTTGGTTAACCTCCACATTACGAAGTATGATTCTATCACCTCTGGTCTCAGAATGTAATATTTCTCATTGGTTTTCATTGCCTTGGCTTCTAGAGCTTCAGTGAATCTAAATGATTCTGGACCAAGTTTGGAGGCAGTGCGGACATATGATTCATGGCAGGTGTTTGTAATTCCTTTAGCAATATCCATATATTTGTCTGTGACTTCATTCTTCAGAGTATGAGCTCCAAGACCAAGTAAGCCACCTATAAAAGAGATAAATATGATTTCAGTTTAACACGTCTAACAGAAATTTTGCAATTACCATGTAATAAACAACAATCACTAGGTGAGAGAAATAGGTAATCCTACCCAAACTTAGCAAAATTAATCCACAATTTACATAAATACTATGCCTAAGAAACAAAGCAATAAAAATCATAGGGTGATTGATAGTTCCACACTAAAAGCACATAAGGAATATGTACAACATTGAGGAATCGAAAAAAAAATATTTTTTCTTGATTTTGAATTTAATAATGAATTTTAGGCAGACAATTGCTACACTTTCATCTATTTCCTTATGAAAATAGTGGAGGTAACATTGATCAAATTGTTAGAAACGAAAAATAATTTGAATTAAACTAATATGAGAAAAAAGTTGAATTCATACAATAAGATGATCTTGAATATGATATGAAATTAACAATCAATTCAACAGTAAAGAAAATAGTATTTGAAAAATTGGTATGGTGTTTTTGCATGAGATGGCATACACCCAGGAAAAATCCCAAGGAAGAATAGAATTGAAAAAAGTCCTGACAGGCAATTTGGAGACCCGGGTTCGATTCCCAGTCCCATCAGACTTTTTTCAAGTCTATTCTTTCTTGGAAAAATAGTATTAATTAAAGAGATGATTTGTACTACATTCAAATTATATGACGTTCAAAAGGTATTATGAAAGAAAATCAGAGCATAATAATTTCATGAAAAATTGTAATTGGGAATGGCATAACAAGGACAAAAAGAGGACTTAAACTTTAATCAACTAATAGAAAGACAATTACTTACCAGAGAAGCATGCTAAATGATCCATCTTATGATCAAGTCTGTCAAACTTCATGTCCGAGAAGTACATAAGTTTACTTTGGCGGGAAACTTGAAGCATGTGCTGCACGATTTTGGCAAGAGCTTCATCATACATTTCACGCGCCTCTTGATCTTCCCTGCCAGACTGCAGCCATGCCTTCAGCAAATACTCGTAGAAACTGTCCCCCAACGCTCCAATTGACATATGATCTGATGAAAATATATCAAACATTAAATTAAGAATTTTTATACTAAACATTTTAATACTAGTATAATAAAAAGAGACCATATATAATAAAAAGAGACCATAAAATATAAAAACAATACTATATACGACAAAAAATTTAAGAATCTTTCATTTGGCCAACAATTTGCATACTTTTTATTTTAAAAGACCTGCAGTATCTATTTAAAATAACAAAACTCATTTCTTATTTTCTTACCAGTTTCAGTTATACTTTTTACTGATAAATTTCATGTATATATATTTTCAAACCATATTTAGAGATGCAGATAAGCAGTAGATATTTTAAAATGCATGGAAATAAATTGAAATAAATAGATGCTTAAAATTCAGCAAATTATTCTTAAAAAATCAAGACATTCATAGACACAAACACTTGAAGAATACATTATACTCCTATAAAACAATTCCTACGAAATTATCATTACTATAAAATCACTTACATTTGTTGTGAATTTTGAATTTTTTTTGGTACATATATCTAAAGAGAACAAAAAATATAAAAAACTATTATGATTATTAAACCACAAAAACTATTTCAATGGCTATTTATTATATAATTTATAATCAACTATCAATAAGCTTCGCAAATGTGTATCAATTAATTATCTCTGCGAGCTTCAAGGTTAAGAGTACGTAAGTATAGCACAAACTTTAATATGTTTCATTCTAATTGAGACTATATTAATAGAATCCTAATATTATAACAAGGAATGCCTGCTTATACTAACTTTGATGAATACATTAGTTACCTAAATTCTTAGTCTTTATGAAAAATTTTCAGAGATTTAATTATCAATGGTATTAAGAGTCATAATACATACTCTGTCCCCACTTTCCAGTTTTTGGATTGAGGTAGTTTGGATAGAGTCCCCTTGGTTTTTCCATTCCTCTGAGAACCTGTCGGATGTGGTCGACTTTTTGCCGGTAAATTGGATTGCCAGTTACATCAGATAGGTAGGTGAACTCCAAGTGAAGAGTGCCAAATTCAGACAAAATGCTACTTCCTCCACTGGCCCAGCCATAATTTTTACTAGCCTGGAAGATAAAAAAATATTTCTCTAGCACTAACTGGTTGAATAGAGACATATACTAAATCTAAACATCTAAAATCTTTAGTTATATAAAATAATTACCTGAATATTATATAATAATAATAAAATAATAAACTGAATGTGAATCTTTGAATAAATAAATAAATAAATATGTTAAAACTGTTCAAAATTATTTAATTCTCTGGAAGATCTATATAAGATAATCTGTAGACAGCTGGTTGCCAATTCAAGTTTGAAAAATAAACAACTTCAATTATAGACAAAATATTAGCCATCTCACAAATCTCATAGCGAGATTCTACTTTATTCTACAATGATAAAAACAACAATGAATTTTCAAAGAGAGTTTCATAGAATGGTACTGATTTTGTAATTTTGAATTTGACAGTTCCAAGCTGGGGATACTCATGCAGAATTTAGTGTTTCTACATATTTTCCTAAATAATAAAAAAAGAAAAATTGTTATGCCAGTAGAAAATAATCAAACTTTTTTTTGATAATAAACCAATAATTATGACCTTGATATCCTTGGATGTGGACATTTATAAGATTTTGTGAAAAGGAAAAAAATCATATTCATGTCTTTAGAAACTCATGGAATTTTATTACACTTATGAAGGTACTCAAAAAATCATCAAAAAGATAGCAATAATAGTGCTCATTTATGTTACATACACAATTACTAATATTTCAACAAATCTAACAAAATATTACAGAGTAAATATCATAAAAAGGATAGTAAATTCATTTTAAACTTAAGGTAATTAAATACAGATTCTTTTAGTACTTCAAGGTAAAATATGATAAGTGGCAGATGAAACAGTGAATATTATTCTCAAAACCTCTCGTAGCAGAAATGCATAATTTTCAAAAAGAAATTCTCCATATTAACAAAACCGATTAAGTGATGATGACATTCAGATTCCTATTTCATATCATAGTTTCCTGTGAATAATGATACGAAATATTCATCTTCAAAAAGATGAAATGGTACTAAAGATATTTACTTACAGCAAATAATTGGTCCCTTCTCTAAATATCTCATACTTACAAATGTAGCAAGAAATTGTAAACAATTGTAGATGAAATATTAAAATTAAATTCACTTAATTTTGAAGATAAATTACACATTGGCAAAGTCAATAGGGTAGGTGGAATTGCATAATATTACAGAAATTAAAGTTCAATAAATAGTGATTATATAAATAGGAGATTTGAGTAATGCAAATTTTCAGTTATTAATGAACATGAGACTCACCCCAGTTCGTACATTCACCAACGCATATGGTATGCCAGTTGGGGTCTTAAATGCTGGAAGAAGTTTCTCTGCCACATGTTCTGCTTTTTCTCTGTACATCACATCTCCAGTGAGAGCGTAGCAGGAAAGAAGTCCACCCACAAAACGGATGTTTGTCTCAAAAACAGACAAATCAGAGTTCTAAAAAGAAAATCAATTCTCAGTTTAAGGGATAGTTTAAGAAATCAAACTTTGGCTATTTTCGAGTTGCCATTTTGGCTGACAAATTTTTCTAGCTAACAAAATTTGAACATTCCAACAGAAAAGTTGAAAATTTTAGATGGTTGCTCTGCTTATTAGATCCAATAAACAATGTGCAAAATAAAACCTGCCGTAAATATTCAAATGTCATGGGCAAACACTTTACCTTTACAGTTATTATCTCTCCTTCTTACATAAATAAATTTACATGTAATTTACTAGCTTCTGAGTGAAAAATACATAACTAGTGATTAGTAATTCATATATCATGGCTAAATCACAAATAAACGTAATTAAAATATATTTCACAATAATAACACTAAAGGAATAAAATTTCATATAACTTGATTTATAATCTTATAAATAACCTTTCTTCTCTTTCTATAAATAACTACAATAGTATAATTTACAGAAGCAACAGCAATAACTAAATTAAGACATCAAAAACATACTTTGGTAATTTCAAAAATCATAATTTCTGAAAGAATTTCAGAGAAATCTTCTTACCATATTGTTGAGATCCAAATTGTTAGCAATCCACTCCCTTCCTTGATTGTATTCCTCTTCCATTCCCATAATGTAAAGGGTGTCCAGGCCATCCACTATTGTAGCACCCAATGATGCTGATCCGAATATGCTGGCACTGTGACCCCTTCTGCTAAGTGGTCGCAGTTCATTTTTTCCCCAAGCATAGCGGACATAGTTATCCCATGCATGCTTCATCATCTGCAGAAGAAAATAAAACCAATTGTAATCATATAAGTAAGTATAATCTATGAGGTATAAAAGCTCTTCAATGCGATATTAATTCAGAGTAAATTTTAATCATTATAGATTTTCAAGCAAAATACTATCATAAATAATATTTAAGTAAGGGGAATAGTTGGTTTTCAATTAAAGTTGGGCATCTAAAAAAAAAATCTAATGAACGACAGTCTTGGAAAAGTGCAGACAGAACTGGGAACACATTATTGTAATAATTAATATATTTACTATTTATTTATCTATTAAACTGGATATAACCATTTTATTACGTACTAAAGAACAAAATTCGGGGTAGTAAATCACACTAAATATCTCAATAATAAGACTTAAAAATTATAAGCACACAAATAATATAAGAAGTATGTAAAATATATAAAATTTATCAAATTAATAAAGAGGATAGTTATTCTTAAAATGCAAATTGACAACTCCTGTATTGTCAAACATTCTCATGGTTAAAATAATAAAAAAGGCGGAAAATGTTAGATGACATATAAAGTGGGTTACCAGAATTACACAAACAAATAAAGGAATGGCATCAAATGAGAAATTAAATTAAATATTAAGGCACATGAACCAGCCGAAAGGTAGTACACTAATGTATCAGTATTCCACAAGTTTTAGATCTATGTATGCTGATGAATATGACAGTTTTTTTGAGTCATCAACTGAATGAATGCAAAATGCAAACATGGAAGGAATCTAGATGAAACTCATTTACGATTCAGCCGTAAGCATATGCAGATTAATTCAATATTCCAAAGAGGATAGTTTTTTCTGGACGAAAACGCTGGGGTTTCAACTTTTTATCTCAAGACTTTCGATATATAAAGATTACAGAGAATCTCGTTGGCAGAGGGAAAAGCATGAAGATTAAATTAAAGTTTAAAACCCAAAACTGGGGGTTTCATCATTCAATACTGGAAACTCTCCATAAATTTGTTCCAGAGAATAGGAAGTGGGCTGGCAATATTAAAGGGGGAATAAATTTAGGAATCACTTTGAATAACTGTTCCTCAGAGAAGTCACAAGTTCCTTCAACAATATGTTGAGGAATAAAATATTTTCTTTCGTTCATTGGTATTGAATAGAAAAAAGTATATCTTTTGCCTATTCTTGCTAGCCTTCTTTGTGTCTGTGTAACTACTGAGGTCTACTCTGCAATTTAGATATAAGTGATGCTGAATAATGTCAATGTATTTAAGATTTCTCCTTATGACTGGGACTCGAACCCAGGTCTCTCACTTTCTGGGAAGGTGTTCTAACCGCCGAATTACCACCTCGTGTCAATTAAACTTTAGTTAAGGGATGCTTTATGAACAAGGCAAAGGTACTTCATAAAGTAACACCGATCACCATATAGCTAGTTAGTATCTTGATCTTAGAGTATCCCTTCAACAGAAGTAGAATTGACATGGCATGGTAGTTTAGTGGTAAGAATACCTGCCCAACAATTGAGAGACCTCTTTTCTAATCCCAATCATGTCACAATGTTTCACTTCTTTCTAACCTTAGGTTTAAGGCTCCCCGTGCTAAGTCAAATTTCTTCTTACACCTTCATAGTTGAGGAATTTTTTAAAAAATCAACAAAATTATAACCTGGAGTCAATAAGTTAAAAAAAAACGACCCAACGTACGAAAGATTATCAGTTTCCTACACCGATCACACAGCATTCTCTCCAGATGAAAAAATGACGTCCCCGTTTCAAATTTATAGCGTTCAAGTAAATATTGATTTCGAGGCAGCCAGGCGAGCAATTTTCCGCGAAATTCGGGACCGTCCAATTTGCATGATTCAATTCCATCGCAGATATGACTCCGCAATACAGATTCGCGTGCTCGAAACCCGAAGTACACCATTAAACTGCGAAAATCGATTTAAAGTCATCGTTGCCGAGACATTAATATTGCTGGCAATAAATAAAGAAACGACCTCAATCAAACTGCTTGCCTTTCTGCTCGTTATAAAACGAAAGAGTCGACTGCTACAATTAAAGTGGGTAAAATATTAAGCCGCAATCTCCACTGACTCGTTGAGGATGAAAATTTAAGAATATTGTATACTGCGTGGCCGTCCGAAAATGTTTTCAAAATTTTTCGTCGCGAAACATTTCCTATATTATCCCCAATGGCGATGCTTTTAATAAAATTTAAAAATAGCTCACTTTTCTAATATCAGGAACTGTACAAAATAATCAAATATTTAATTGAACAGATCTACGTCATTATTAGATAGTTATACGCTGCTCAATGAAAATACTCGGGAGATGTAACCGTGGAGTTTGAGATACGACCTCCTTGGCACAGTATTTTAGCATCGATGTTCAACGAATACTAGCAGAACTCTTATCCAATATCCAAATATCCAATAAATCAGCGCACTTTGAGACGAAATTTTAGTATCAAGGTTTAAAAACGCTTTAAGAATATTTAGATCTTTAAACTTTGGAAGATTTTTATTCACTTTTGTTTTAACAAAAACGAAAGAGACTAAAACAATTTTTTGCTTACTTTCTTTTGGTTTCTAATTCTTCGATTCTAAAGTTCAAAGACTTACCGAGCGGTGATAGAACAATGTCTTCTCACAGCCATAAAAAAATTCCGTAACTTCCACCTCGACAGCATCATAATTTCCGAAAGATGGCAAACATGCTTTGAAAACAAGAACAATGTATACAAAATGAAGCTATCAAAAATTCGCATATCTTTTTCTCTCGTGGAAAAGCCTTTCTTAGTTATTCCATTTTATTAGCGCATAAATCATTGTTTTATTTACCAAGCATACTCTACCTACATTCTGTCACATTGAAACTTTTACATAATTTTCTGAAACATTTTAAAGGAGATGTAACCTCCCAACATGAGATATTCCTTTTCTGTTTTCACGCATTAAACTGTTAATAAGATAAGATACGGAACGCTAAAGCAATCATCTCCTTCAAACAAAAATGACCATTCCTCGGTTTTGTGCACTTCATCCTATGTTCCAGTTTTCATTGACTAACGAGATCGCCAATCAGAACTCTTCAAGAGCTTAAAGGCGGTATTGTATTCGCTTGGATGCGATACTTAGGAAAAAGTAGGAGCAAAATAAAAAGGAAATGCTCCATCTTTCCCATTACTCTTCCCCAATTGTTTTCCTTTCAATAGTAACAATGTGTCCCGTGGACTATATTTCTTTTTGGTTCCTCTGTTTTCGGCGGAGAAGCTACAGGAAAAATGGGCCGCAAATGACAAATTGGATCCATTCCAAGGAACGTTCCGACATCTAGTAGTCTTTTCTTTGGAAGATACATCAGCTTTGATCTTCTGAGTGCGTTGGAATGATGAAAACGTCATCGAACAGGAAATCTAGCAAGGTAAGATATCGCAGAAGCTTTTGACGCCTGATTCATATCGTTGCTCCGTTGACGTCGGACCTTTTCCTGTCATGGATGCATAAAACTCAATTTGATATTAGTGTTTTCGAGCCTCTTATTCTTCTGAAAGTCGGTAATGTGGTACAAGTAAAAGAACTCATATAAATGACTAAAATTCGTTCAGATATTAAATATAAGCTTAATAAAAGGTTTTAACAAAGCAAAGCAGACACTGAGGGTGTAATTTATCTCAACTATCATGCGTAAATCCTAATACTATTAGACTGTTTAAAGATTACACATTACTTGCGCTACAAAGTGCATATGTGGCACATCCAAATCTACATGAGCCATTACCTTTTTTAAAAAACTCAGAAAGCGTCCCCTAAACATTTTAGATTAGAGGTTATAAAGATGATGAGGCAACCACAAATTCTTTCAAATTCCGATAAAAAATCTAACGCTAATATTCTAACAAAACTATGAGTATGAAAATTTTCCGTGCATGAGAAACTAAAGTATTTTCAATGGTTAAAAATCAGGAATACACCAATATAAGTGCAGCAGAATTGCTATATTGTCGCTGCCAGAATTCTATAAAATACTGCAGTTATCCTTCATAAGCTTACTGACGCCAAAATTTTTTTATTTAATGGTACAATTAAGGTTAGTTGAAAAATGTTCAGACCCCTAAGTAGAAGAAAAATAATATCAATGGTTCTGAGAAATTCGCAAGATTCCATTTGAAAATATATAAATTCGAGGTATCGAATATGTATTGAAATCGTAGAAATACTGAAAATGTGATAGTATATTATTAATACGAGATATATATAATATCTACCATTGCCTTGTTACATAAGATGATAATCCCTACTTTTTTACGAAAATATAACAGAGAGCCATTCTCTTGTCTATTACAAAAAGTAAAATGATTAAAAATCCAATAAACAATAACAAAAAAATAAACAATAGCGACCTGAGTAGGACTCGAATCCGGATCTTTCGCTTTCCGAGCAGATGAACAGATTTATTCTTAGCATTATTTACTGTATAGGAACTTCAACTAATGATATTTCGTTGGATAATTTACCCGGTGGGACACTCTGTTAATTGGATAAAAATACGAAAATATTCCAAACATTTACTCTTTAACATTAAAACATCCAGTCGTGAAAACAATTTCGATGCCGCATCTGATGAAATCAAATAGCAAATTACATCAATGGTATTGGGAGAGCCTCATACTGCTCGAAAGTCACTCATTGCCACCTCCTTGGCAGAGCAAAAAACTTTAACTTTTAAAGAGCGATTTCGTACCTTAATTCTCTCCTGCTACACTCACTCATATCTTTATCATTCATCGAGGAAAGTGAAAGGGTGAAAAAAATCTCCGGGACCTAGAAAAAACTATTCAGTTGGGCGCCCCCGGAATTCGCCTGGAGCTGAGAGAAGAGGTGGAGGGGGTATGGTTTGGGCAGAAAGGGGTGGAAAAAGAGAGAGCGAATGGAACAATCAGAGGAGTTGGGCTCGATCGATATTTTTAGGCGACAAGATGAGTTTTTCTCTTCGGTTTTCCTCTATAAATCAACTGTATCACAGTATACCTATACTGTTATTAGAGGTTTAAAATCTTCAATGGCTTTCTTCGTCCGCACCACGTTGCCACCGGTATTCGGAAACAACAAAATGGCCCGGATTCTTTCTAAGAAATACCCGGTGTAAATTTCAATAGCGATCATCATCACAGGGGTAGATAGCATGGCAAGTTATGCGTGGAGGACAAAAGAATGGGAGGCGCTAAGTTAAGCTATCACACTTTCCCCTTAGTGCGTACATCTTTTCAAGGGTTCGACAATTTCTAAACTGTATAAGTATTCCTTCTCCCGTGAAATACTGCAATAAAAATTCACAGGAATTGTAATTTTCGACGCAATGAATCAAATTATTAGATCACCGAAAAAGTTACTATATCATATGCAAAGTATTTCTGGGGCAACTCACGAAATTTCTTTCTTAGTCCTTCAAAATATTAAAAATACTCAAGCAGATATCTTTCTTGGTAATATTTATCGATGTAACTCAAAAAATTGTTAAAATATAGAAAATATATGTAAAAATATGTGCAGTTCGTAAATGTATATTGGAAGACCCACAGCTACAACTCGACTCTCTCCAAGGGTATAGGCAACAGGGAGGGCATGAGCCCCTCGTGTATAGACAACCAAACCAACACGTTGCAAATGCATGTTGCCTGAACCGCAGGCATTCCTAATACGGACCTTAATTTTTCAAATCTCCCATACTCATGCGCAACAAATTAAATAAAACATTTAATTAAATTTCTGCTACATTTGTATGTTGGCTATTATTATCATTCATGTATTATATTAATCACATTATTAATACTTATATATCACTTATGGTAATACTATGGTTATTATTTTTTACTGCTATAGTAAAAAAAGTGATGTAGTGACAAATTAGTGAAATAATTAATGATGGATATACTGTACTTTTAACTATAAAAAGTTTCACCGATTCTGCTGTTTTCAAGTTTTTCTCTCGGAGGTGGTACTACGAGTAATTATTAGCAATAGCTTTAATTTCGGAGAAGTTTACTACTGAGCATATGTTTACGTCAAGCTCTAATAGCGAAAACGTTTATATTTACCTCATAAAATATAAGTATAAAACCGGCCCTCGTCTTACTTATAGTGAATCTCACCCCAATGCAGTTTACTTGGTTCAAATAAGGTTATTCGCTGGGATATTGGGTAGGGCAAGGTTGGCGAACCTTTTGCGGCGAGAGTGCCATATTTTATGAACATAAAGGACTTACGAGCCTATGTGGTGCAAATCCAAACAGGGAGATGGTGCCATACATTTTATGAAGTCAACGATAAGATTAAAATTTTTGGTATTAGCTTATATAATCCTTAATTATCATTATTAACGAAAAGAATCCACATTTATTTACTGCGGAGATTCATTTATTTAAGTGAAGTGTACATAATGAAGATAGAAAGAATCTAAGAAAGAATTTTACTTTTACAATAAATATTATTTATTACAAAAATCAGTAACATGACCGGGTTCGACGGTTGATCGTCATCTTCTGGATCAATCGTCGAAACCGGTCGTGTGACAGTTTTTTGTAAAAAATAAAATTTATGGTAAAAGTACAATTCTTTCTTTCCATTATGGATTACCACAACACCTCACATAATTCTGTGAAGTTTATAATGAAGATAGTTAAAATGGAATACTGTCCTTAGGTCCATCAGTGAGTAATCTCTACTAGTAAACACCCTTTAACCTCCAAATCGAATCACCTGGCATTTGATTTATTGGCCCTCTCTATCTCATGCATGACATGATCAAAAAAATTAAAATAATAATAGATCTACTATTTAGGAGTATCTTTTGAATCAGTACCATACAAGAATCAATACAAACAGCATAAAAAATTAATAAATAACACCCAAGATTACTACTGTCCTCCTTACAAATCCGTTTTATATGAAAAATCATTCTCAGTCTTAGCTATAAAATTATGGAATTCTTTGCCTCTTCCAATAAAAGCAAGCATAAATGTAAATACATTCAAAACATTGTATCACAATTATGTACTTAAAAAGACATGAGCTTTATATGTATTTTAGTATGTTTATGTTTGTTTGATAATTTTGTAATATACCCAAAAACTCTGTTTGAAAAATTGTATTTAATTTTGGTTTTGTTTTATTATTATATTCGCTCACTGCGATTTATGTATAACTGTCAAATCCAATTTTGTTTTAGGTGGCTAGCCACAAAACAATAAACTCTAGTATTATTGTTATTCTTTTATTTTTATAATTATCTTCCACTAAGTGAAGGCCAAATCATCCACGCTATTTTGACATGATCAGTTTCAGGCGTTACTTCTGAGGTGTATCAATTCATAGAAACAAGAAAACCGACCTATGTATAAGCTTATAATAATAATAATAATAATAAATGGCCTTAATAGTGAGCCGAGTAAAGGGAAACATCGCGCGAGCGGATGAAAAACATCAAATGACCTCTTCTTAGACTTCGCTCCGGTTCCACTTTTCATCAAAAACCCGTCCTAAGGAGAAGAAAAATCATTCCGAGAGCTGTCGGCGGCAGTTTGTTTCGAAGGAGAGAGAACGTGACCTCCGCGAGTGCAGAGAGAGCATAAAAAGCTTCCTTCCACAACAGGGCTCTGTTGGAGACGGAATTATTATTCCCGGGGGACTCGCTGAGGTTCTTGTTCAGAATTCATCGCTTAGAAACCGTTCCGGGAAAAGAGACAGAGGAAGTCGGAGAATAGGGATGGAATTAGATAAGGGAAAAGGGACCCCGTAGGAGAAAGGGCTTTGGATGGTCTATTGGAGAAGTAAGAACATTTAAGGAAACGTGATTTGAAAAAGGGAAGGCTTGCGAGCATGCGTGACGGTCTCAAGTGCAGCACGGAAGTACTTCGATATGATAATCAACGCAAGGAATCGATACACATTTTATAATTCGATTCCATGAACAAAGAAACTGCCTCCCTCCCCTGCAGGGAGAGAAAAGAGAAAGATTAAATGAGACTAAGGGACTTTTAGAAAACATTTTACGTGTAAAGGGGGGAAAATTACTTTATTCTGTTTATTTTTTCCTCTTCAGTTCTTTTTCATCAGCCTTTAGTTCGAGTCTAACATATTGCATTTCATTTGATAAAATATATAGAGCTATATTTCAGTAATTCAGTTTTATTTGCTTTAATTCCTAACATATAAACGTAATAAAGATTTAAAGTAAGAATAAGATATGAATTTTATTATTATAATCAAATTCTATTAACTTCCGTTTATCCTTGACAGAATTGTGTACAAGGTTTTTAAACTTATTAACAAGGTGTGAACTTCAAAGGAATTCGTATTCGGCTACGATTTTTAAAAAGAAATTTTATATCACTTAATACAGCTGAAATGTAAGTCATAACTTTTAAACTAATTTGAAAGAAAAATAAAAGAATAAAACATCAAGTAATTCATTAAACATGTCATGTACAGTTTTAGAGAAGATCTTTCATGTAAGATATTACCGTGAGCGTGTTATAGCATTTCCAGCAGAGTTTATCAACAGAATAAAAGATTACATTTGAATTAATTAAGAGAGGTAATAGATGATACTGAAGGCTAGTGGCGAAAGTTCCATGTAAACGAGTGCTGCAATAATTTCGATGTAAGATACAGGGATAAGACTATCGTGAATAGTAGTTTACATTCCCACGGTTACTATCTCGATGTAGGAGTGCTATAATTAAAAGAAAACTTTACGCTTACGCAATGTTGGAGAAACAAACTAGCGAAAGTACTAAATAACAAGACAGAGCAATGCTGAAGCAGCAGAAATATTAAACACATGCTGCTCGAAATACATTGTCACGCACCGGGATGTGTCTTAAAAAAGTTCATCAATGAAATAGCACATCGCTGTTTAATTAAAGATGAACATTTTCTCAGACCTGAAACTGCAAAGTAAATAAAGTGGCTGCGATTTTTAAGAATACGTGTGAAATGAAAAATTGGAACAAATGATGCAGAAAGCGTACTCCAAGAATCCTGCGATTAACGCTACGGTGAGAACATATATTTTATTGTTCTCCGCATAATCAAAAACAGTTTTATCCAAGATATCATACACGCGACAGCGCGCACTGTTTTGGGATTTATAACTCTAATTATAACTGTGTTAAGGACACTGGATTTTTCCAACGCCCAAGCTTGTTCATATAAATCATAGCGTACCATCTGCGTTGTAGTAGGAAATTGAATACGCCCTGAAATACGGCATGCGGTAAAGGTAGTAATGTTTTCGGAGTTATCAAAAGAAAGACTAACATGTGTTATAAAAGAAGTAAACTTTTTAATACGTGCGCTATGGTTAACTGATGTTCACAAAGATATTAAAGGTAAATAAACTGACTGTTTAAGATTACCTAAACCACTCTGAATTCAGGGACTCCTAGAATTCTCACTCATGCATTCCATGAATAAAAACATCACTTTAGGATACTCTAATTGCCGGATGCTATTGGAACATCTTGTGCAATCAATATTGTGCACTTAAAATCTCGAACAAAAACCAAAAAAAATTCGGTATTTTATTGCTACAGAATTCCAGCTGCTATCGCAAAAACTGCACAAATAATGCTGAGATCAAAATGTGATTATAATCTGGTAGTACGTTAACTGTGAAAACCTTGTACGAAACCAAAAGCAATGATAACATATATTATAATTATATTTCTTCTCACAAAGTTAAAGTCCAATTGAATATGCTCCAAGTAATTAGTAAATACATCAATAAAAATAACATCAATAATGGAAATTGTACTATATAGAACTTTAAATTAACCTGCAAACAGTATTAATTAAATATAAAATTTAAAAAAATAATCCAGACAGATACGCAAAGTTTACTGTTGAAGAAAGAGGAAGAATAAAAATATGTCAATATCTATTCAAAACCTCACCATAAAATTCTCGAAAGTTCTAATGATTTCCTCAAGATCAGTGGATAGATTCACGAACCGTGTCCAAATGGAAGTCAACAAACCTCCAGCCAAACCCCAACGAGAGTGACTTGGGAAGTAAGAAGGGTGCGATAATGAACTGAGCGTCCTCACAAAGATCCGACAGGCGAGAAAAATCCCCGGGTCTAGGAGGTGAATCCGAAAGGCAGAAGTTCCCGGCGGGAAGTACGTACCTCCTCGGAAGAAAAAACCCACGGAAATTAATCTTTTCCCAAACGAGACGGATGGAGTTTCCCAACTGCCGGGATCGATGTAATATTCGCCGATGATCCCTCTTCCAGACTCCTCGAAACACTCCGTGGAGAGAATGATCCTGTTTAAACGGTAATGATTCATGGCCGAATAATTCCGACTTTGGATGCAGAGACGATAATGATGAGAAATGGCTGGATCTCGGCGAAGGAGAAGAAGACGCTGAAGAAGAAATATGGGACGCGACGTTCATTAGGGCAGGGGAGAGGGAGAAAGGGCCATCGGTCGCACGATGAAAGACTTGGTCCAAATATATGGCAACGGAGGAATAGGTCGGAGATAAATGAAGGAAACTAGCCGTTGATATGCAAAACCTGCAAGCGTTAAATCATCATCATGATCGTTGTTATATTTTAATGGTTGTATAGATAAGCCTTTTACTTTAATATTTGTATATGATTATGATATAATATTTGTATTTGATAGTATTTTCATTTTGCATAAGTTGTTATTTTATATTAGTATAGATATGTATTTCGTACAATTGTAAATGAATTTATGGATTAATAGATTTTTATTTTTCATTATATCATTTGTATTTTTAACATCTGTGTGTAAATATTAATAATAAATGGAAAATGGGACTTAAAAGTCTCAACTTTCGCCAAATAAAGTCCTATACTAATAATTAATACTATTATTATTTGATCTTTATCTTGACATAATTTCTCTATTTTCATGTATTTATTTATGTTCATCATCTGTTTAACTACATCAGATTCAACTCTATTTTATAAAATATAATTTATAATACTTATTTACAAGATTATTTATTTGACGCCTAATGCATTTTCTTTATTTTTAGTTTTGTCTGTCTTTGATCTTTCTTTCAATTTTTATTACCACATATTATCAGAATAATTATGTATGTATCAATTATATTTTTGTTAATTGCATTTGTATGTAATAAATTGTAAAATTGAGTTGTATTATTGTAAAATGTTCTTCAGCTTTACTTTGATTATAAAATTCATTTAATAAATATCAAATTTAAACATAAATGCATTAAACATTTTCATTTACGCTCGTTAGGGCACTACAATACAGATATCATCATTAAAAATAAATCCTACGGGTAATCATAAATGTTTTCCGACGAAGAAAAATTTCCGTTAGTTTTTCCCGCAATATATGTTGACATAAAGATTATCTGTGCAAAACTCGAAAAAGGGCCAAGAAAATTAATGCTTAATAGACGGTATGTAATTAGTACTTTTAGAGCTTAATTAACGCATCAATTTTATTTGAAGAGAAACCTTATTGAAGAGGGTAGACACTTCCTGTCATAACGATGAAAATCAACCAACCTTTCAAAGGACCATATTGGACATTAAAAATGATCGCTTCTGGGGATCGGAGCATTAAAGAGATTTAGATGGCAGTGAGCATCTTATATAGGATTACGCGAGAAACATGTGCTTATGGAGATAATAAAACTGATTCATCTTTTATCACTGAGCTTAAGATTTAACCCATTTAAAGCCCAGAACCTGCGTACATGTTTTTCCAAACTTTCCGGGATAAAATATAAACGATAAATTTGTAAAATCTAAGTAAACAAGGAAATATAACGGAACAGAAATATATTTAGATTAAGGTATTAGGCCATAAGAGCTCTGAAAAATCTTCTTGTGCGTATTTAACAGGAAAAATAGAAATGTAGGAAACGATATTCAGACTGTGAAATTCTTACCAGTATACTATGATAATTCTGTTTGCACTTAGTATACGTTAGGTTACGGTTTATGTGTATTAAAATAGATATTCCAAAACTAGATATTTATTCGCATCATTTACACAAACCTATTAGTAGGTACGTGCACATTAAGGGAATATTTTAAAGAAGTAATAAATTCGATCTCCACCTGTATGTAGTTCAAAATCGTAACCCGCTGATATGCATTGCTGGGCGTTTTTAATTACACATATTTCGAGTAAAAATAAAATAAAATTTGATAAAATTTAGAGGGAAAATACACAAACATTTCTGGACAGCTTGAGCAGTATCAATTTATTCACAAAAAGTAAAGCCGCCATTTTAAATTTAATTTAGAATAGCAAGAAATTAACAACAGTTATGCATAAAGTCATGGACTATAAACCAATATATAATTAAAAAACTACAAATAACTTTTACAAAATTATTTACATGAGAGATTACTAAATGAAACTCCATTCAAACAATCTTTTTAGAATGAACCATCAGACAAATATTCGCAACAAAGATCAATAGCGTTCTTTGCAACATGATTTATATTCTCGTACTTTATTTAAAAACAGGAACCATTACGTAATCAACAACATTGAGCGTAGTCAACACGATCGTTATGGCGATTCTAAAATACGAGACAAATAGCAACCCTGAGTAAAATGGACAGGTTCACTCTCATAATTCCATCCAACGACACTCTGTCCTCCTCCGTCCCTTCAGCTTCCCCTTGACTCACTTTCTCCAAACATAGGTGACGCCCCAAACCCTAAAACTTCCACGACATCCACGCCGTACAAAATACGAGGCGCCGAAATGACCCTCGTGAGGTTATAACTCATATTTATGGACGCGTATTTTCCCTTAACCAGTTTCCGCGTTTTAGGTTAACCACTCGTGTATAAAGAAAGTTCTAGGGATGTTATGGTAACACCTATTCGTTCAGTACGCTACCTACGACTGAGATTAAGTAGAAGCACGCGGAAAATGGGAAATTACCATTCCTTTGGGCGAAAGATAGTGCCGAGTTACTTTTATGGAGGTAATAGACCCAAGTTTTATTTTTATTTTGTTTGTATTATCTTAAGATGGAATAAATTTATTTATTATTATTATTATTATTAAGTATTTCATGGTTAGATCTATGAAGGGAGAAAATTTTAAAAATAAGTCGGATATATACATGCCTGCATTATTAGGAAGGATTTTTGCAATAGATTCGGCATGCCAGAGATTGAATATAAATAAACAATACCCATAGCTAGCTATAAATAAAATTAAATTGAAAATAAAACCCAAGAATGAAAAAGTGTAAATAGCGTCCTTACCGGCACTCTAACCTAGGTCTACCACTTTCCGGGCAGATATTACAATAATTTCAGTAAACAAAAATTAAACAAATCAAGGGAAATTTAAAATAATTTAGACAAATAATACATCATTTACATGAAATTGATTTTTTTATTTAGTCAGTACAAATTTCACGTAGTATTAACCAATATTAGACTGGTATCCTGAATAAAACTTAAGTATTAAATATAAAAATAGCTTCCTTTGCAGAGTTATTGTAACCATTCTGATGGATTATATTTCCACGATTTACCAAAAACTACAGTTTTTAAGTGTCAGTCGACATAAAAAATCATTAGAAACACGTTTCAATCATAATTATAACGAAATGAGGTTTTTTACCCTCATTTTCCGAAGGTTTTTGATAGATCAATAAGATTAAAGGACCTCCAACTATGATCAAATGATCAACACGTTGGGGATGGACAAAGATCCATGGGAAAAAGTACAAACGAATGAGCTAAAAGAGTGAAAGCCTGAGCGAACGGCTGTGATGAACAAGAGATGAGAGAGGGAAATGATAAAGAGTAAAAGGAGGGAGCGGAGGAAGAGAGAGATTTGAAAGTCAGCCGTCCATCTTCATTGGGTATTCCTGCGGCTCATATGTTTGGAATCCGGAGTGACGTTGGGCAGAGCTGATTGCCATTTCAGATGAAAGTCACCGACGCAGAGAAATGGGTTTTGAGCGAGATACGGCGAGGAAATGCAAATCTCCAGGGAACGGGTAAATCTGACGAATGGCAGAGTATGCCAGAATCAGAAGGCAAATTCTAACCACATATATTTAGGTGCCACATATTAAAATCAATATGTTCAGGTATTACTTTGTTGGAGGCCATATCGAAGAAGAGAAAAATTGCAATTTTCCACCCGTTTTATTACCACGACGGACAGGGACGGATCTACAAAAAAAATTTTTGGGGGGGGGGGGGGCGGACGAAAAATTTAAAAATAAAAGATATTTCGGCTTTCACAAAACGTGACGCTAGAATTGAGTTAGACAAACTCGAATTTTTTCACTAGTGATTGTTTATTAAATTGTGTTTATTTGCGATATTTGAGTTTCGTTTTCGAAAAATAGGCACAAGTGATATTTCATGATATGGGGGGGTACGGACCCCCAGGACCACCCCCCTGGATCCGACCCTGAAGAAATTTCACTATCAACTTAACATCTTCAGATACAGGAAGTTAGAAAAATAGCTTTGTAAATGAAAAAAAAAGGAACTTCGTATTTTGTCAGGATCTGATAATGACTGTAGAGCCGAAACCGTCGGTCATTAAAAATAATCTTGAGGACAATACGAAGTTCCGTTTTCACATTTTTTAAAGGGCTTTCTACAAAAGATCAGGTCATATAGATTTCACACACAATATCATTTATGAAGAAGAGCTGAAGAGGGTAAGGAGCGGGGTTGGCTGAAAGTTTAGGGAAAACCCTTTTATAGATACAACCTTTCAGATCAAATCTTTTGAGATGCAACCATAATTAGTAATTTATTACTTTACTTGTGGAAAAAGCACTATTTTAGTAAAATACCCAAATAAAATAATTCATAACTCCATAATTGAAATATTCTCTACGTAGATAAAAAAATAAAAGTGATTTCCGAGGTTAATACAAGACTAATCCAAAATAACCGATAATAGGGAGGATACATAAAAATGCTCTAAGAGAGAATGCTGAGAAATGAAGTATAAGTCAGTCGTTAATTTACCCATAAAAATGAAAACAAATTAAGGATACCTACTCAGCCACGATTACATTTCTATTCTTACCTCATATTATATTCCACAAAGTAAATGAGATGAGATTTAATGAAACAATAAATAAGTATATAGATTAAACACAGAATCGTAAATTAGACGAATTATGCCATTATCAGATTCTGATTTATTTATCGGATAAAAAATTACGTCATTATTAGAATCTGACGTAGGCGTAATTTCTGTAAGCAGACTAAAATATATCACATACTATCAGTGTAAGTAATCACTTCGCAATCAGAATTTAATCCATGCATACGTGAAAATATCCATATTTTGTTCTATCTTCGTTAATATTTAGCATAACGTTGCATTGGACCCCACCCAGCTGATATTCGATAACCTCTCCAAGCATGAGCGCGAGTGCCTTTCCCACGCAAAAAAACGAAACGATAATCCCATTCCGCGGAATGAAAAAGAACCCGCTACTAAAAACCTCGCGGGATATTCCCTAGCGCGGATAAATGCTTATCTTTTGTACCCAAGACATTACGCAAACGAGCCTCGAAAGTAAAAAAGAAAACACTCTAGGACTCCCAGGTGTCCCGGCGTTTAATGGAAATAGGTTTGGTAACTCGGCGGGCGATGATGGCAGTTTTCATCGCAGAATGCAAACGCGGCGCCGCTGGAGTTAATTTTCCTTGATGGCACGGATCGCATGAACTTGAGTTATTACGGCTGCCGCATAAAGGCACACGATTCCGAATTTAGGTCGGTGCAACGGGCGGGTGAATTCCGGCAGCGTGTTTTACATCGTCGGAACAACGCTGCCGAAAAGATTTTTTTTCGATCCTCGCGAAAAACACTGAAAAAGTGGTTGCAATGCTGCCGAAGAGGGAAGCGAAGTGGGAGCTTAATCTTCAAAGAGTCGATACAATCGCCGTGAACAGAAATGGAACGCTTTGGAGGAAAAAATGCTCTGCAGAAATACTCAATGTATATATTTTGGGTATAGTATTCAAATTAAACTGCGAAACTTTCGCAAAACGTCATTTATCGAGGTATATAATATTAACCCTAACCTTGAAAATTTGGAAACCAAGAGAATTCAGACTTTTCAATGATACTTTTACACAGCCAACAAAGAGGTCGAAAATTGGATTTCCCTGAACAAATGGAAATAATATATAACATATAATATGTTTTCTAGAAATACTAAAGTTTACGGTCTCAAGTACTTAGAAGACCTCCAATTCGCCTATCTATTTTAGTTCTCCTCCTCCTCATCTTACTCGCCCTTAATTAAGGTATATTGTATGCAATATTTTGTCCCTTCACACGATTGCACTCTTAATAAAGCATTCATAGTGTCCGCTATCACTTTTTGGAAATCCCTTCAATAACGATCTGTGAGGCACAAAAAATTAATAGATTTAATTTACTTTAGTTTCAATGTTTTGAAATTAACGGTGTGTATTTCTTCATACTACATTTATTTCGTTATGGAAACCTTTTTTAAAACCACACTTCTTCATTTATATGCGATAAAGACCGTTTGTATCACGTGATATTGCTATACTATCGCCCTTAAGTGGCTTCCCACAGGCACAATATACATTTTTACAAGATATATTGCATAATTATTGTGTAGATGCGCTACTAGCGAAAACCTAAATTAGAAATTATCGAATCCACGTCGTTAATGCCGAAAAGTATTTCTTTCCACTTTAAAACTGCTACTCTCAATGTAAAATACGCAATAAAATTAATATTTTCAAACTAGAAAAAATACAAAATGGTACATTTTAGCGGAGCTATTCGAAGTCCAAGAAAGTGAAATTATGTTGACAACTTACCACAATGAAATTTGAATACTATAACTCTAAAATAATTTTCAATGTTCTAGTCTAAGAAATCATTTTGAACTGCGTCTTTGTATAACTTCTATTTTATCGAAGAATAAAAAAAATATGGCCAAGATACCCACAGCGTTACAAATTCTTCTTAGGTCATTACTAAATTGTAGCTACATAATAGTTCAGATTCATTTAATAAAAAAAACAGAGTTGAAGTAAAAACATTCATGCTTTGGGAAATCGTTAGAAAAAGTTGCTACATATCACCTTATCTACTGATCGTAAAAATCCCATTTTCAACTTGTCGAGAGATGGCCAACTCAGTCGGTGTCAGGGGCGGTATGCGAGGAAGGAATGTTTATCTTGCTCAGTTTCCTTCTAAAGAGCAAAGGGTGGAAAGCATGTGAGTATAGCTGGAAACAGCCGACCATTCTGTTATAGGGTCGCAGAATGTAGTACCACCATCACAGCCACATTTGGCAATTCAGCACAACGGATCTTTTTTAAGCGGTCGCCGCTTTTATCGGCGAATCTTCACGCGACGTATCCTGCTTTCCTCGCGCGGTATTAAAAGATAGGATGAGAGGAATCCGCGGAGATAACATCTCTCCAGCCACTCTCCCTCCTCATCTCTTAAAATCATCAAACCGCCTCTTAAGGGGCTGCATAACCCACAAACGCTCCAGCATCCCGAACGGGATCGATAACAAACGGCTCGTTCTTTCCCATCGCTAGAATTTTGAAATGGTGTTTATTACTGAGTGGCTCGTTTGGGACACGGAGCCGCGATATCATAATGGTAATGCATAGTAATGTGCGGAAATTTCGCGCATCCCCTCCTCGGATGGGTATACCCCCTCTCCTTACCCCGTGTACTCCAAGAAACGACCTTCACTTCCTCGTGCTATTACTAATCGTTCTCTTGTTTTTCTTCAATATGTACTATGCGCATCCTTATGGAATTTGCGAATTGAGAGAATCCGTCAACAGTGCTGTGCATAGAAGAGACTCGCTGTATGATAATAATAATAAAAGGACTTTATTCAGAGTGAGATTGAGACTATAGTCTCTTCTTACATCTAAATATTCGTCATATAAATAAAAAAAAAGAGATAGCTTGAAACAAGTACACAGAAGAAAAATGCTTTGTGGATTTAAAATAATCTAATCTAAGAGCATAGGAAAATAATTTCTTCTCACATCAAACTCATCGTCATGTACATTAAAAAAAAGATAGCTTGAATAATTAAACAGAAGAAGACTAATTTTCATTTAAAAAACAGTATATATAAGCTTAGGAAAACATTCCTTCGCAGGAAAACACTCTAAAAAAGGGGATGTGAAGTATCTACGAAACCTATCGATATGTAAACTAAAAGTCAGTGATGAAATCGGATTCAATTAGGTGTAAAATACAAGAAGAAAAAGCAATAATATCACCCAAAACAAAAAAAAATAAAAAGAACAAATTGTTTAACATTTACATGTAAGTAAAACTAGACTGATAAATAAACTCATAAATAAATAATCAACGAAGAACGGTCAAAATGATAAAAAAGACAAAAAGAAGAAAATAATAAACAAAATAATAAGCTATAGAAGATAAAATACAATTTAAAGTACATTCATTAAGACAGCGAGTAAGGTAGGGACGGAAACATTTCTGAAGGTGAAAAGGGGTGGAAGTAGAGGGCCAACACAATTTGTGATCTCAGTGGGGTGACGGAGTTGTGAGATTGGGGAAAGGGATACCAAAGGTGGAGAGATTCGGAGATGGGATAGGTTGTCGATGCTCCTTCCACCGGTACCGAAAAAGGCTCTTAACTACGCAGTACTATTATAGAGAAAAATAATTCACGGTGCGACAATGTAACGCGAAGAGATAAGTTCCTTCCGAGACTCAACTGGTGGGACTCTCGAAGGAATATACGTGAGTGGGGAATCATCCGCGATGGGTCGTTACGCAAGGATTTATGCGAGCTGTAATGCGAACGTGAGGGACGTAAATAAATGCGAGAAATGGGAGATGGAGAAGAAGGTTGAAAAGGACAGGCAATTTGTCTCGAACGTTAAACGCATGTGCGATGCGTTCGAGCAATAAATGACGCGAGAATTGAATTGAATCTAACTTATGGCATCCTAGAAATGAGTGAAAAACGCCAAAATAATACGAGAGAAGAGAGTGATCCTCACTTTCACATCCTTCAGGTGAAATGTGTAGCGATGAACGTACGCTATAATTATGGGAATTACAATGATTGCTCCAAATGCGCTATTAATAAATGTCGTCGAATCGCACTTAATTATAATTTACGATGTCATGAATACAAATTCCTGTACATTAATTCGCTTCTTGGTGGATATTAATGAAAGGTATTAGATTATTTCCAAAAGTAAACAAGTAAATTGATTCAATATACGAATTTTACATGTTTTCAATGAAATGCATGAACTGCAAAATTAATTACATGAAAATAACTACGTATTTCTGGGAGAATATAACCTTCAAACGTCTTCATGATCAAATATGAAAATATGGAATCTTACTTCTAGGATCTCATAAAATACCAACACGAGGGAATAATTTATCATTTAGAATAATACGGAAAAATATAGGTAATTTCATGACGATTTCCCTATGAGAATCAAGTATTGAATAAAATTAATACAGAATGCATTTCAATTTAATTCTCGCATTCCCTTTACTATTTATTTTGGGATTCATCATTTTCATAGTTTAAGAAAATTTAAGCTGGAATTGAAGGAGAAGCAAAAATTTAGGGAATTAGACAAAGAAATTAGAAAGAGAAAGACAGTGAAATATATAAAATTAGACTCATCATAAAAGTAACCTCGAGGGATTCGTTGCTTTATAGACTGAGTAAATATTAGTATTTATATAATATACATATTTAACTTGATTGATTTGAATTATTATTAGCAAAAAATCTATGTGCTAACTGTTAAGTTTAATAAAGCTATTTTCATGCAACTTAAGCGTAGGAGAGATATGCGAAAGGTTACATGTACTACTGCACTGAGCACCAATGTGTTGAAAGTGAGTATAAGATAATGTGAATTTCTTCATAGGAGTTGCATAACAGAGATGATCATTATAACGTCATGATTATAAGCCAGTTTAAATGCGCGTAATGCATCGGTCACTCCTCACTTCCTTTCGTCACACTGCAACATGTATTAATAACACTGACAATACGTAACCATGCGCTAATTGCGTCAAGGTTTTTAAGCGAAAGAAAATACCACTTAGTCATTCCTATTACTTTATTTTAATAAACTTCAGAGCTAAGATGTGATGAAAGTTATTGGGAATCATTTTATTTCGATATACCAAGAGCCCCCTCACAAAGAGCACGACGAGCAGACGATGGGGCTCCTTCAAAACAGTGCAGAAGTTGGAGCACGCCTTAAATAATAAATCAAACAGAAAAATAGCAATAAAGCCCAAAGAAGCTATCTTATTTAATCCGAAGATTGCCATAGATAATTTATTCATTCCTCAGCTGAATCGTAAGCTGATATGAGAAAGCCCCTTTAAAAATTTCAATAGATCTCCACAGGAAGCATTAGTAACTCAAACCAGTTTCCTGAGCGGTAATGCCAAATCGGAGTCAGGATAATCCATCGAATCAAAAACGGCAAACCAATATGGAAACCTCATGACGACTTACATTACGTCCTATTTAATCAATTGCATGAGATGTCACATATCGTTGCTATCTCGAAGAGTAATTAAAATTGTAAAGGAAAAATTGCACGGAGATCAATCCATTTATTTAGAATGAAAGTTTTTTCGCCATAAAATGAAAACAATTCTCCACGCCCCATTATTAAACGATTCAAAAACTCAAATTTTTCTTTGGAATTTATAATCTCTAACTTGAATAATTAATAGAATATATAACTTGAGGAATTACTTTCTGACAAGACTATATAGTGTAGGAGGAAAAATAAAACAAACTTACCATGCCCTTACTATAAATAATATAAAACATGCAATGTTTCATGAAGAAAAGAATCCCCAATCAATATAATTTTTTTAAAGATTTTATAGAACAAAAAATGAAGACCGACTATAAAAGGAAATCACCTATATTGAATTTTTATCATCTGATTAATACTGCTAAAATTTTCTTCAATATCTTTTACTCAAATATGTCTAGGGGGCATTTTGCCCAATACATTCATTGCGTAAGTATGTAATTTGCAAAACAATTGCGACTAACTCATTCTTTATTTGTTATTCTAGAAGACTTATAACAAAGTTTTACGCGAGAAAATTTGCCAAGCACTATTTTCACCTTCAAACAAAAACCACACACAAAACTATACGCTTCTGATATAAAAGAACGATATATGGCGACCGTTATCGGAGGGAAACAAATACACAGCGCGGAGACGTCGTAAATTCCCGTGGAAATTTGAGTAAAAACGTGCTTGCGTTCCATAGCGTGTTTATCTTTATCCGAAACGGTTACGTTGTACTTGGAGGCAAAAAATTCAGAGCTCCGGAGACGAAGATGTAAAGGCATTCGGGCTGGATGATCCGTGGATTAATGCAGGAAACCTTAACGATCGAGTTTTTACTAGTTCGGCATTCTCTCATCATCGGAGCGAAAATTGCGTGAGATAAGAAAAAGTGCATCACATTGCAGAGGGAGCGGCTTTGCAGAAGTGGGCGATGTGAACATTGTTTCTTCTAACCCTCCTATACATTGGATCGCGAGGAAAAAATATATGGGATGCGAGATGTCATTTATTGCGCAGCTAAAGGATTAAGTGTATCCATAAAGCCGCATACACCAAAGTACCCAATTTTGGAAGATTTATGACATTGCGGGCCCTCAAGAGATGGCAGAAGAAAATGAGTGATATCCTAGAATTTTCTATGCTCCAATACCTCGGTTAACTGTATCTTTCCCAGAAATATCCATATGTTCTAGTTAAGCATACATCATAATTAAGCGAAGCAATCTTCAGACTTCAATACTTCGTAAATACATTGAAAAATATTACTTAAATTTCAATGTCGAAAAGAGAATTTAGTCGTGAGAATTGTAACTTATGCAATTAAATTGTTGATAGGCTTGCAGCATGATTATATAAATTTTCGACAAATTCATAAAAATGTTTAAACCATTATAAATTTTACTCAGCAATTCGCTAACTACTTGGAATAAAATCAATAACATGATGTTTGACTGGTGACCCTACGAGGATGACTAAATGTGTGTACATAGAGATCATATTCTAATAAAAACAATATTCATAAAGCAACAAACTTAGGATAATAAATATCACGATAAGTACAAAATATATGGTGAATATTTAGACACTTCAAATCTGACGATACGTGTACTCTTTACAGCATTTGTTAATACTTTGATACTTTGGTAAAATTCACATGATTATTTATGTCTTTGTCATTGTATACCATGGAGAGAGAGCCGATGTAGGCAAATCTATAAGTGATTTCTTTGGGAGTTAAATGCACAAACGCTCAAAGGAACTTAAAACGAGCGCTTTTATCCAATTTTATGCCAATGACAAAAAATGTTACTTAATTAATAAAGCATCAATACACCTTAAAATATTTTATCATGCTTCACTTCGTGATGCTGAGCCGATTTTTAAAGAGTCCAACTTATTGCATAGTTTTACGGCCCGCTAAAAATACCGCCCATTACACACGCTAATGACAAAACAATATTATTACAAGACCCTTTTGGCGAGGTTAGGTCCATGTGGGCCTCACACTTAACCTCAGCAGTCGAATACGAGGAAAGTTAATGATTCACAGAAATATAAAAAAATATTAAAAATACAGAAATATAATAGGCACAGCACAAAGTGATTGAATCACACTTAACGTTAAAATATTGAACAATTTAATCACGATTTGAACTTAAAAATGAGTGAAATTAGGTCTTTATATAATGCTGAAAGTGAACACTCTGTTGTAACAACAGAAATGATCACGAAAGACACAATCGGGAGCGCGTCTTTCTTCGCCTGGACACTCCAAAATCTTGGCGCCTCTCCAAATTAAAACGGGACCGTTGACCATACGTGGAAATAATGCATCAGCCGATTGCAGCGAAAGCGAAAACGCGAATAAAGATAGCTGTGGCGCATCATAAAAGCCCAAGTTTTATTGGGCGAGGCAATTGAAGTCATGACAATGTTGCTGGTCTCCAGGGGTGATAAAATAGCCGTTCCGACCGGATTTGTAATAATTCTTACGGACGCAAATGCACGATGTTTTTCATTGCACCGTTAATTTAGTCCCGTAAATATTTTTCAGGTCGAAATTTTTTAAGTCAACGTAAGCCTTTGTGGCACTCCTCCTGAACATGGAATTCGCAGGCATAATAAACATTTTACGGATCTATTAACGGGCACTCGCCCCACGGTTTGCTCGTGATGTCTTCTTTTTGAATGCGTACAGTTTAATTGATGTGTTTGATTTGCTACAAGAATGTTCTGGCGCGAACCAATTTGTTCCGGATTTTAAAAAGTAAAGTTCGAAAATTCTTGAAAACATCCCGTGTATACTTGAGTATAGGCTGACCAGATTATGTGCTGAGGCTCCTAATTTCATCACAAAGAACTATGGAAACTAATTGACTCGAGTATAAGCCGAGGGTGGGGAATTCAACAGCTACTGGAAAATTTAAAATTAAAATAAATTCCAATAACAGTAAATAATAATAATAATTCCAATAACAAAAGTAATTGAAACCTCACAAGGTAATTAGGAGAAAACTGACAAAAAAATTGTTAATTGAGAAAGTGATGAATTTAAAACCGATTTTCGGTTATGGCAGACTTTTTCCGACGGAGAACAGGTAAGTGGGACCTTCACTTGAGTGTAAGCCAAGGGGGGCTTTTTCAACATTAAAAATGTGCAGAAAACTCGGCTTATGCACAATTACATAAGGTGACTGAATCTCGAAAAATTATTTTTTGGAATTGATATAGCAAACATGTTATAGACCCATGCCCAAGATTGAGCGGGAATTAATTTATTATTTAAGCGAATGAAATGGCACAACGAAGGTTGCTAGCTGACGATTTCTGATTTATTAGGGTAAATTCCTAAATTAAAAATTTATGCGTCGATGTAGAGTTAACAAAGATCATGTATGAAAAAAGAATCTGCAGATATTCAAACACTAAGGCTTATTTCACTAACAGTAAATTTTTATCGATGAAAATTAAATGTCTCTACCATAAGAGAATGTCAAATTCATTATGAGGGAATTAGACGTCAAGGTTGAATTAAGAAAGAATGTTTAAATCCCCAAATCTGTGGGCATATAAAATTCTATTTTTTAATTCACTAAAACTTAAATGTTTCATTGCTGTATATAGGACCGACATTACAGGAAAATATGACATATGTGATCACTCACACTTCAATAAGATATTGAATAAATTAATTCATTACATATATTTATTAAGTCATTGTATTGAACGCAAACGTATTACTATAGCTAAAATTTGTGTAGGCAGCGCCAGAAATTCACATTTACAAGAAAGTTCTTTTTTGCTTAAGTTTATATTTTTTGTTCAAACCATTTCCTGCGATGCGTTTATGAAAAATGTAGCAATTCCAAGCAACGGGTATTCAAACGAAATTTCAAATCAAATTTGCAGAAATTCCTTTTAAATTGTACATCAAAGGTTAACCTCAAAGTCCTCGCATCTCACGCAACGTTTTCTGAGATTGAAAACTAATCGCTTCGTGTTGAAAACGTATTTAAAAAACAACTTCAAAAGAAAATAATAATTTCAGAGGAAGCAAGTTTAAATCTCATACCGGGAACCTCCAAACATCACAATTTACTCCTCGTCACATACAAAAATCCAAAGGAAATAAGCGCTTTGGAACGAACACGAAACTCGTCACAATAAAACCCTTTGGAATTCTCCATAAAATGAAACATTCGATTAGAATACATCGACAGCAAAGTCCTCTTAAAGAAGAGCTTTCAAATTCCAGCTCGTTCATCCCAGGGGTAAATATTTCGATAAATTTTCAGGAGTTGTCTCCTCCACTTAAGGAAAATAGCTACACGTATTCCTCTTGTCTCTCATGTTATCTTGTAGACCGCAGCTGACGCTGGGGGCAATTTGGGATGATGATAGCAATATCAAAGCGGAATTCATTTCCCGGAAAGTGGAGCTCCCGCATTCCAGGAATTTCTCGCGAAACGCTCCGTACATTTGATATAAACGAGATACTTCGTATAACGCAAAACGGATATCACTATCGATATTGATGAGATAACCAATATATTAAAAATTTTATAAGGGCGCAACATGTAGTAGCAATAGTAATTCATTAAGAAGTTTTGTAACATTTATATTTTTTAATGAAACGAAATTTACAACAATAAGTTAGAAAATAATCAATAAATGAATATTATACAGTAGTACCTTGGTTAACGATGGCCTTAGTTAACGATGAACTTGGTTAACGACGAGTTGCTGTAACCAAGAAATATCTTGGGTAACGACGTAGGATTTGGCTTACGACGCCTCGTCGATTGGTCTTTCCGGAGTTTCACGTGTTTCAGCACGTCTATTTATAATCACTATATTATAAACTAATATTTGGTGAACCTTACGATGTTATATCATAGAAACATACTGAATAGCAGCTAGCGGAGAATATTAAAAATAGTTCAATGCTAAATTGTATCTAATTCACATAGGCACATGTTGTCTCACCGGAGTTAAATCGGTAAATATTATAAGTTTTGCTTCCAATAACTGGGGTGCGTCCTCGACGCCGGGAAATACGGTAATCCATTACCATTATTATACCTGTGGAAAATCGCGCCTTGGATAACGACGGTTTTGGTTAACGACGATTATCCTGGAACGGATTAGCGTCGTTAACCAAGGTACCACTGTATATATCAATGATTAATCTTACTAAATTATATCAATAATTACTAATTATTCTTACTCAATTAGCATAAAAGTACCCTACCACTATGCCAATACAATTTATAATAAACTCCAAATTAATATTAAAACAATACTTGTAGCAAAAATTCAAATCCAAACTAAAAGAATGTTGCTTTCCAAGAGCTATTATTCCGTAGCCGAATTTCTATATGAAAAATCACTAACCTATAAATCAATCTAGAGAGTATCAATCAATGCGATAGCGATGTATCAATTTTATATGTATTGACTTATTCCATGCCATATATATGGGCATAAGGAATTAATAAATAATTATTATGAAATAAAATTGAACGCGTTTGACAGGGAGTTTGATAAATATGAAATAAAAAGAGATGAAAGTTTCTCTTAGAAGTCCGCACGTAATTGAAACTCAAAATGGTGTGTACTTCTATGGATTGAAAGATTCAAATATATTAAACAAAGGCACAGAAGATGAAAAAATAACAGAAAACGAGAACTTTGTTTCAGCGCTTTATCAATCAAGAATAGAATAGCAATAACAAAGGTGAAACATAAAAAGAAAAGGAAATGACTCTACATAGCAGTAAAATACTTCATTTTACTCTATGGATTAGTAAAAGAGAAAAAATTGAGAATATGTGATCAGGAAAGGGTTGGGTGAGAGGAGGAGGAATATGATTGGACGAGGGTATGGGTGGATCATCAAGTGATTGGCTAGAGATGCTAGTGGGGGGGGGAAGGAGTAGGAACACAAGGAAAGGGATAGGAGGAGAGAAGCTCTTTGAAGGAGGATACTGTTATGGAATAGAAGAGATGAGGAGGAGAGGATAATAAGATAGTCATCTTGTGCTGCATTGATGCATACACACGGTGAGATATCGGATTTCAAATTTTCAGAAATAGTTTTTTGTAGATTTCTTTTAGTAGTTTTAATGAAACACTTTGACGTTAACGATGGTTTGTGCAGTATTGCTATTAATATCGATTAATTATGTTGCTAAAGACACATGTATTGCAACAAAACTTTGTGGAGTAACTTATTTGTGTTAAATAAATGAAATTAATTAAATAAATAAATGTCATACCAAACTAAGCAGCACAATATACGAGGAGTTTAAATAAAGATGCTGGTGTGATTTTTTAAATATCAAAGTACACTCCTGGCCAAAATTAACGCAGCACCGGCCGTAAGGATCGCTAGGGAGGTGCTGCGTTAATTTTGGCCAGGAGTGTACATACATTTATAGTGTAAATTTATAAGTGCAAGAGGACAAGTTGATAAATTAATGTGTAACTTAGCAAAACAGTAATATAAACTGATAAATACGAAATATCGGTATATAATGCATATCTATAAAAACATACTAAATATTTTATGCGAGTAGACACATCTTAAATGTAGAAGTGTGATGGATTGTTTAATGTGTTTGCATTGAAAGAGTTATTAGTTGATGGTTTGAGCTGACACCCGTCAAAAAGTAAAACTGTCGATAAGGATTAATAAATGAGTACTAATAAGCCCATGAAGTGTACGTAGCTAGCAGAGTTCTCATACTGTTCGTCTCGTTTACATCTACGTACTCTGGAAGCTTATACTCTACCAACCTCCAGTTTTTCGAGCCACGAAATTACATCGTAAGTATTACGTTAACGGGATTGTAGTTCTTCCTATGTCACAACGAGGGCTTCACGAAGCCCTCTCCCAGTAAACAGCTATACATTTCAAACTTTTCTTCCTGTGACTACAAGAAGGAAAGATATTTCCGGACCAACGTGGGCCAGCGGAACAAACAACTCATAAGGAGGACGGTCCACCCTAAATCGGAATGTTCCGTGAACATAACTAAGCATATTTTAATATTTAAGGAGCTGAAAATATGTGTCAGATTACAATCTTCCTGAAACTTACATTTCCGAACTTGAATTTCTCGCAATTACAAATACCTTCTATTTACATTTTGAAGAGGATAAGAAGGAACGTGATTATGCGAAAGACAACTGTTAAACGGGGAATTTGTTGTATTGTTAAAAGTGCTTTGACAGCTTAGATCATTTCGCTCATGAACTTCCAGCAGGAATCGAACCCGGGACCGCTTTTATCAGAGTCGAAAGAGCTGCCCACTTGGCTAAGTTGATTAATAAACTAATATCGTCACAAAAACTGTTAGTGTAATGAGTAACTTACTGCAATGAAGGAATATACATACAATGTGGTACATACATACATACAAGGGACTTTATTTGGAGAGAGAATATACGACTGCAGTATATTATATATTACGAGAGATATACGAATGTATATATGAATGTATAAATATGAATATATGAGAGATATACGAATAGTATAAGAATCTACTTCGTTTTGAAAATTTAAAAGGGTATTAAACACCGCTAAAACTGACCCTACAAACAACTTTGTAATGCCATTAACGAAAGGTTAAATAGAAAAATAGACTTTTCAGTCTCAATCTCGCCTTAATAAAGACCATATAGACCCCAAGAGGTAATTTAAAGATGGTCGGAAAAATACCTTAATACACACGTTTAACCAAATGAGAAAAGAATTGAGACCAACGTTGAGGATTCGATAATAGGAAAATGGGATCGAGAATGGAATTGAAGGCCCTGGGAAAATGTCAGGGACAGGCGCTCCCTCAACGGGGAAGATGGGAACTAGCGGACGATTTGGGGATTTGGAGCCAATCTCTGGCCGTCCGATGCAGATAATCCGTAAGAGAGAGGGATGGACCGACACACATCGTATTTAATCGTGGGTGGAGATGCCCGAGCGTATTTCATCGGAAATCCAAACGTCACAAATGTGAGGTGAACCGTCCCAGAATAACCGACTGCTCTCGCTCGTATAGCGAAAGAAGATGAAATGATGGAATGGATTATGAGTGATCCTGCTCTTTTTTGAATAGCCTTGTGTTTTATGCCTCACCGAAAAAACCTTCTTATAAACATTTCAAAATAGTATCATCTCATCAAAATGAAGACGAAATTCCTTATTGCTCAATTTCCTAATTTGGAAAACCTTAATACCTTTGTATGTAATTTTCTTACAATATATCAAGGAGAGCATACACTTTGTGTAGCACATATTCCCTTAAAACCCTCAGTGTAAATCCATCCCTCCAAATAATACATATGTGCCTAACCGTTGGAATTCAATTGGCTTCTGTCAATGCAAAATTGGTATTTGAAAAATAAAGGTAGGCAACCACGTCATTCAATTGTTGGGTCGTTATATTTTTTATATAAGACAATTTTTTTGCACTATAAAGGTAAAGAATTTTAGAAAGGTAAGATCCCGAAAACTGATAGCAAAGCAAAACTTGTTTGTCAAAAAAAACAGGAGAAAATAGTCAAGCATAGAAAATTTCAGGACCTCGGTGGCAACCTCAATTAATAATTCAATTATTCCTATAATACAATAAATCACCGTACCTTGAATATGATCTCTACCTTTATCTATTTTGGATTATTATAAATCCTCTTTTTTCCAGTTACGAATTTTCCTTTTTGAAGAATCCATAACCAAGAATCACTAATTCTACTCCATAACCAATCTCAAACAAATCAAGAAAATACCGAAGCCGCAGAATTACTGAATACAAGTGACATGATTAATGGATACATCTAGATCAAAACAACAACGCTTCTGCAGAAAAAAACAGTATGAATATGCCATTTTCATTTATGCTCCATTACAAAATAATGTCCTTGTACAAAGTTTCAGCTCTTCACGCGAACTCCTGTCAGAGTTTTAGTGCTCAATAACACCCACCGGGAGAAAACACTGTGATTTCCTCACACCAATAAGTATCAGCGAAGGGCAAAAGAAATTATTTGAGCGGAGAGTCGTGACAATCAGGAAGACAAAAGAACAGAAAGGTTTCGAAATCTCGACCTTACCTCCTTCATTTCAAGTTATAAAGGTGAGTACAATCATGGCAGATGTTAGAATGCACGACATTTTCACGATGCAACGAAAGGGGATATAATTTCTAAGAATATGAGTAAATTACCTCCAAAGAAATACAGGAAAATACAAGATTTAAAAAAAGATGCTATTTATGCGTGGGTAATTTTGGATTGCAAAAAATGAGTAACGGCTGAATATATCCTAATAGTATCACAGAAAAAGACGTTATTCTTTTAAAAAAGAATTTTGTGCGACCACATTACAATCAACTCGACAGGGAATCCCGTCATCCATTCAATCAGCTATCAACATTTGGCACAACTACGATACAGTCAAGTCAATGTAAATGGCAATGAAATGTTAAAACCAATATGTTGTATACATTTCTTAAAGGATATTTGGATATCTAGCATAAGAATAATGAAACATTTCGAATATATTAACCCAGATTACAATTTCGGTGAATTCATTTCGAAATAATTCCTTTAAACGTATAAGAGATTACGATAAAAGTTAAGGCAACCAAAGATTTTTAAAATTCAGCATTAAAAGCAATAGCGTTTTGGTAATTTGTCTTCAATGAAAGCAGTACCTGCTTTACTATAATTTTGGGCACATGTTGATGGCATTTTTCAAAGATAACATCTCATATATAATTCAACCGTCAATTTGAAATCAATGATACTCTGAATTAAATTAATGTTTTAAATTCAATCCGCAACAGCCCATTTTAGGTGTAACAATATATCAGGACTGCATGTAATACCACCACGTCGCACTTGAGTTTATTGACGAAAGTATACTTAACTCATACATTTTGCAGCTTTACTTATCAAATGTTAAAGTGTATCTATGTACTTTCTTATCAATTGATAAACGAGCATTGTAAAAATACCTAGAGGCATGATAAGGACATATATATATAATAGTTTACCATAAAGTAAGCTTCCTCTATTACAAAACAAATATTTAAGCATATGCATAAATAATGTACTAATGTATTATAACATATTCTATAATATAACAAGTATTATCGTACACTTAGTACATAAGAATTATGGAAAAATATAGGGTCAACTACCGCTTAAAAAACGGAAATATAGCAAATATCGGTGGCTTAACTATAAGGCGAGATCAAAGTATGCATGAGTATATACTGTAAACATTGAAACAAATCCCCGCGAGTTTTTCTGCTGAAGTTACGGAAAGGAGCACGTGTAAGATTCAAGTACCCCCTCGAGATGTTAATCAGTCCCCGGACGCTGTATCTCTCTCGCCGGACCGTCGCTATGAGCTTAGGCGGCAGGACAGAAAGCCCTTCCGCAAAAAAGCGAGTTTGCTGGGCAGCGCAGAAGTGACGCCCTAATTAAGGACGCCATGCCGCACTAATTGGACCGAACGCGCGGATGACGAGGGACGCATGGCGAAAAATTTGCCCACTCGATTCTGATGCAAAAAAGTCGCGGCGACACATACGTTTGACTGAATGGAATTCCTTGGGCGCAACGTCACCGCCGCTAAATTGAAACTAACTGACCCAAACTGCGCAATCTTTATCATTTTTATTCCCCGCTCTGGGATTTTTAACAACCGACCGCTGTCGCTTGGACCATTTAAATATTTACTCCGCAAAAAGATTGGGCGATGAGGTATGCAGACTTTCACTCGCCCCGTCAAATAATTATTCAAAACATTACCGTAAAAAAGCCTTTTTTTATGGTAATTTTACGCGGAAATAAAATTAAACGATAAAGCTGCGAGCGTTTACTCTCCAAAATAATGCATAATAGTACTTGTTTGATAATTTTCTATTGCTATACGATTAAAAATGAACACGGAGAGTAATATTTGATTGAGAAATTAGAAAATTATATCTAGCGCGTGAAATAGTATAAATGTTACAAAGTGTCATTTTAAAGAATGCTATTTAAAACTAAATATATAGAACAAATTTATATTATTAAGTCTCATTGATACCTTAAGGAACTCAAAGATAAAGAATTATGGGGGATCAATTCAATACACTGATTAGCTAGTATTTAGTTTCTGCATGTTTATTGATAAAAACATATGGTTTTATGTTATGCTATATGCAGTAAAAATGCCAACTCTTCATTGCCCTAATCTCCAGAACGATATGCCTATTTGAACTAAGCTTAAAAGCAAAAAATCATTCCCTAGCGTAACGATACGAGTGATGGCTACGCTCAATTTAGCAGTAATTAAATGAATTCGATACTGGAGAGGACATACAGGAGTTCTGAGAAAAAACTGGTAGATGCGCAGTGAGGCTGAAAGAGAATTTTCAGTGCGTTGGATGCGACACACGGTGAGTTTATCCGTAATCGAATTAGAACATGAATTCTATATTATGTCCAAATTCATACGGAGAAGGAGAAATTTAACAATCAGAAACCAAAAGGATCAGCGAAAAGGAACGCGATCCTGAGTAAAACATATTTATTTTCTAGCTATGCTCCTATCTTTAAAATCATAGAACGATCAAAATAGATTCGCTATACAGTTAAATCTAAATTTTTAATACATGGATTCAAGTGATGTAGTAAATTAGTAAATTCCTATTCCAAAAATCAAGGTATATTCCTTTACGTGTTCTGACATATTTAAATATTGTAGGTATTTATAAATACATACATGCATACATTTTTGGAAGAAATAGGACTTGTAGTATCCAGATTATCTATTTATTTCATATTTTTCATTATATTTTATGGGTTACTTAGATGCACAGCCCGCGGTATCAGTTGAAGAATACGTAAGAAAATATCACTTTTTAGTAAAGTTAACTAAATAATAAAATATATTTACCCAAAACACAACCAAAAAGCAATTTGGTGTGAATTGGTTTCATTAAGCAGCAGCATCAACGGTTTTAATATTCATATTCTTAATATTCACCTTTAGCAAATAATAACATCCAAAATTAACAATTAATACTTAGCAAAAGACAAAAATAGCGCTGATTCATACTTCTGTAACGGTTTTTTTCCGAAAAACAACTGAAATATCGTCTCATGTCTACAAAAAAAAAACTAATGAAATCAAATGAATAAATTTTATCTAGGTGATATTAGCATTAGAAATTCGCCTTAGACTTTAATTAAAATTAGAATACCCTAAATCCAACAGATGATTCACCAAACCAACGTTCTGCTTTCACCCTCTCAACACAAATCCACTAAACCAGATGACTTTCAGGGCTTCTTCTAAAAAAAAAACTTCACAGAATTCCGCAAAAGTCAAAGTAATTCCGAGAAAAGAAACACGAGATTGCTAGAGTAGAAAAAACGCATTGTCCTTTCAATTAATTCCGCGAATTTTACGAAGAGTGTACGAAAGGTCAAAGTAGAGAATAACAAGTCCGGAATTAAAAGGCGCGCTGTTCAGTGTGAACGTTAAATTAAGAGGTCGCGTGGAGAGACATGTGCACACTTAAACTCATTAAAGAGAGAAAAATCGGGAGGAACCCAAGAGTGCGCTTTGGATATTACGCAGCCAAATGTCTTTATTGAGTAACTACAATCAAGAGTAGGGTTTCCTTACTACGGCTACCAACACCCGATGAGTATTAGGGAAGCTAAGACAAGGTCACTATGAATCGTAGAAAAAAAATCGTATTAATATTATTTCTAGGTAGTTGTTTCAGCAATTATTCAGAGATTTCTACTTATGTCTACTGTTTAACCAACATTCCAGCTATTCCGTAAAGGTCTATAATTTAGATCAATATAAAATGTTACCTCTTGTCAACAATAGGGCACGGGAAGCGTTAATTAAAACCATTCATAATTATTATAATATGAATTTAAGATAGAAAAATCAGGTTAAAAAAGGGTGAAAATTTGTTATTGGAAAATTATTCGGGCAATTAACATTCTATAGGAATTGCTATTTTTGCTAATTGATAAATAACTGAAATGCAGTGTCAGTACATTCTTACTCAAATGCATGGCGAATTCACTTCATTTTGATAATCTCCTGATACGAAATTCTTTAACTAGGGAGGACTCCATATAATTTTATTTTTTTTGTTTGTAATGGATTACAAATTTATGTTCTATATAAATTTAAGTAAATGATAAAAATATTTTACCAATTCTTATGTAATAAATTGACCATTTCGTGATTTTTTCCTACTGCTTCTTAAGTAATTTCTGTTTTAAATAAATCTGAGAAAAACAACAAATAAGATTATATATGGACCTAAACCGGTGGCAATGTCAATGTAAACAACAAAAATACCAATTTACACATATTTAGCACGTAAAACAGAAATGCTCTAGACAGAGGATTGAAGAACAATCGAAATAATGGAAAGCATATCTAAATTAAGAAATAAAATACTACGGACTTGTATTTCCTAGATTCCTTAATTCTTTTTACTCTGCGTTTTATTGCATGGATTTAAAAATACATTTTAGGTTTTTCGTTCCATTCCTCCACTGTTTTAAAAAAATTAACGCTTTGAAATTTCGGCGGTTCAAAATTTTAACATTTTCCACTAAATTTTGCAGATTACAATCTTTCCCTTCGGTAGCTTATATGCTTAATCCGCCGTTACTCGCGCCCTATTTAGTTACGCGGTTACTCGCGCGGGGTGTTTCTACACCCCCACCGGGCTTTTTCATTTATCACGGTTATCTTCGAAAACATTCTTGATTATTTTATCTGTTATCATTTATAGATCTTTTTGGATATGATATCTAAATTTTACATTGATATTACGACTTTTAAAATTTTTATGAGCTATTCAATAATCATACTCAAAAAAAGTGTACAATAAAACGAAAATTTGACTCGTATACCTTATAGATGTAATATCTTTGTAGTAATCAACATATTCGTTGTGAGCAGACATTTTACAACAATTCAAGTGAAAAATTAATCCAGATTAATGCAATTTAAGCATCTAAGTTATCCATTTCTATGGTTCTGCGCCTTTCAAAATTTCCCTCTCATCAAAGCCTGACGAGAAAGGCGACACTTACTTTTTGCTGAATAAAAGCACAACGCGGAACGTCCTTGCCGTAGGACACTTCACAGTAAACATTACGAGAGTGCCACTCTGTGCCCAGCGGCAAAAAGACAAAGAACTTCGGGACCTTCACGACTGAGAATAACCACGGGCGGCGTAAATGTACGCTTTTATAATACTAGAACAAACAGCAGTAGCAATGACAAATATAAACAAAGAGTGACAACTTTCCTGAGGCGATTAGAGAATAAGCTAACTTCATCACGGCACTTGCGTCGCCTAAAGGACGAGATTCGAGCAATCCTTCAACTGAGTGCCTTGAATTTAAGCGTTTACCCATAAAAAAAGAAAATATGTTCACTGCATACATAGAAGATAGCCAGGAGTAGAGTTAGCAGGAAACTTTGATATAATTTAAGATCTGAGCTTACACAATTTGTTTGCAACAGAATCAATAAAATGTGAGTAATACTTAGCCAGTACATACTTAGATACATACATTTATGGGTTAGATGGAAGAGGAGACTTTTAGTCTCAATCTCGCCCGAATAAAGCCGTTTTATTATTATTATTACATACAAGTGGGCTGTTTCTCATATGAAGACTAAGTATCTGCCAGGAAATATTAATCCTTGGGGTTTAAAAACCCTCCAAAACCCAAAATTCCCCTAAAAAGTCTGGCTGTTTGTAAAATAGATCGATAAAGGACTTTATTAGGTGAAATTAAGACATTTAAATCCCATCTTTAATTTAACGTATACAAATTATAAAATAAAAATTAACTAATTAAAAAAATCAAACCTAACTTTAATGACTCGTTACTAATAACCAGCACCGAAATATATTAATTTCAAGATTAATATGAATTGTCACGCAGGCGAGAGAAATAGGTTAATAAAATAAAAAAGTATCACTCAAAAGAATTTACTGTTATTTTCTTAGTGAAATCTACTTCATGAACATGTTTAAGGCCTTAGATTCTTAGGAAGTATAAGTCGACTGATTTCGGGAAGAAAATGCCAAGGAAAATCGCGAAGACCGTGAGGACACTAAAAAAAACGAAGAAGCGTTAAAACAACAGCTCACAGAAACTAAACAGAAAATCAATTCGTGCTTCGCAGGAATTGGTCTGTAGAGGTAGAGATGGATGGAGTCCATCGATAAAGTAAAACGCGTGGGCTGCACAGCGCCAATGCAAAATCGCAATCTCTTCAGAAGTGCCTAGAAATTGGATCGCCTGCATTGCGCACAATGAACTTGAGAGGATCAACTCACAGAATCAGCAGAGTGGAGGCTTTCATACGACAGGTTTTGTCATTGGCCGTTCTTACCTGGAAAGAAAAAAAAATGGGTCGTTAAAATCATGAAATGTGATAGGAAAGACCACTAATTTAAATAGTAGTTATAAATTATAAAATTAAAGTTTTGAATTTGAAAATTAAACTTGTTCACTTTTTTCGCATCACTGATTAGCTAAGTGCTTCATTATTCCGTCTCAAAATTAATCAAATAGCATATGTTTAATAATAAATGCGAAATTATCAGCATAATATGCTGATAATATGCTGAGCATATGTCTGTAAGGGATCGTAATTATAATGCAAGTCATTACATGCATATGCAGGAATGACTAAGAGATATATAAAAATATAAAATGATGTCCAATACATTTTGCAACAAAAATTTCGTTTTTGTGTGTAAATACCTAAAAGATAAAAAAAATATTAGCAAATAATGAGGAAGCGGAGACCTTCGTGAAAAAGTTTAGTTAAAAAAAGAGATAAGAGAAATTTCAAAATTCATAGCGCCGAAAAATAGAAATCTACCAATTCCTCTAATTACTCTAAACAAGAACGAAAACCACCAACTAAATTCCCCATAAAATTCGACGATATCAATTACTTGACATGAAAAACAATGGTCTTTGAGCATTTCATTCTTCCATGATTATAATCACCCGAAATTCAACAAAAAATTATGGAAATCATAATAAATAGCATTGACAAAGTGAAGAGTAGCGCAAAATGCTGGTATCATTATCTAATGCATAAAGAATGGATCCTCACTTTATGATCCATTCCTCTTCCGATGCGCTGAATACATAAACATTTCGGAAATCGAGTATCCAGCGAGCTCATCAAGCAGAAAATATAGACATGGGAACCTACGGAACCATTACATCCACGCCATTTTGGAGTTCGACCCAATTCACTCTCATAAACAAGTATCGCAATAAATCATCAACAAAATACGCTATCGATGGATGGAGTCGTTGTCCTAGTTTAGACAGGCTCACGAGCGATTGAGCAATCCAGTGTCGACGATATGCTGCATAGTTAAGGGCCTGAACTGGCATAAATTATGGAAATGAAGGCATCAATAAGGTAACCTACCCTGGACTGATTTTCCCACAAACCTTCACTGAAAACTACAATGTTGTTTTCAACTTGAGCAAAGGTATTTATTTATTTATGTATTACTTGCCGTAGTTTGATCATCGTCAGATCGGCCCTAACCATTGTCTACAAGGCAATCACACGCATAAATACAACAGCAAGCCTTAATTTATTTAACATCCCGTAGTACCAATTCCTTTGCAAAGCCACGCGTCATGTTGTCACATTGTCAATAATTACACTATCAAATGCTTCACATTCATTACACTATTGGAATTTTCACACTAAATATTTCTTCATTGTTTATATATTTATTCGTTTAAATAAGAGAAGAATTTTCTGAATTGCTTTCTTTATTTATGGCTTTCCGCGAAGCTACACTTTCTCACATTCCACTACTTTACAATAAATTCCAACATATACATTTAAACTGTTATTTCTTTTTGGGCAATGGTTTGAAGACCTTTCCATGCACCATATTCCATTGTACACCCCCTCAAATTTAAAAACGAATACATGATGGCATCTTGCTATGGATAGATTGTGTACTTTAGTAGAAAATTATCCAAAATTTTAAGAATCTTAATACTCGACCTAAGAGAAAATACACAAACAAATGCAATTAATATTGAATAATATAAAATAGAAATAAATCCCTTAAATGTATAATTTTACATGAGAAATAAGAGGATAAATCTATAGTGTTAAGAACATTATGTTCATAACAGATTTAATCAAAGGAAGAACAAGTAATACAAAAAACAGGCAACAGTATAGTACTAAAATTATTACTCAAATACTACGCCGATTTTCTGCTTTAAAAAACTCCAAAGTGACTCCCCCATTTTTCCCTAGGAAAGCTTACAGGAATAAGTTACGATAAAAAATTAAGATTAATATGTTCTTTTCTATTAATATGAAATAAAAAAATCGGTGTGCATTTAGGGTAAAAATACGTTTGAACATTAAGGATTGAATATGACATCCACGATCAGGCTTAGTAATATCATTCTCAAGAGAAATTTGGCAAGGATTGGTTTGCTTCTACGGCTGATTTGCCATTAAATTGGCCTCCCAGCATGAAGTGAACTTCGCAGAGAGGGTATTTCAAGTGGATTAGAGTTGAAGCAGACTCATCAAAGGAAACATTTATGAGTAAACCGCGATGAATAGTATTAGAGCAGGACTGTATATGCTTGAGCTTACGATCTAAACGGATTAAATTTTAACCCACGATTGGGAACACAGCTATGAATGTAGTCGATCTAAAACGGTCAACACCCAGGCGTGACTTTTCATTATAGTTCCTAAACATTCTTTAAGTATCCGCTTGTTGGAATAGATTTCAACACTACGTAACAAATTTAACGGTGGTTAGTATTTTTATCTTATTTTCAAAAGCTATTACTATTAATAGAGAATTCCCCAGTGAATAATGACGGAACTAAATTAAACTTTTAAAAAATTACAACTATTACTGCACAAAACTGATTCCTCAGTAAAAAAATAAAAATAATCCTCTTCAATTTAAAAAATCAGCTATGTCAGAAACTGAATATAGAAATATAAACGGGACGCCTACAAAATAAAGTCATTACATTTTATTGAACCTAATATAATAAACGAAAATTACTTGAACTACCACCACAGAAACGTCATATTTAATTTTGTTTTATCCGTGCTTAAAAGTTGTACGACCTTAAATATAAATTATTTCCTTACGCAGCATGCACCTTCGTATCCTAATATTAATTATTATTACTAAGGAACTTTATTTGGCGAAATTGGGACTTTAAAGTCCCATCTTCCATTTAACCAAGAAATTTACATGATATAAAAATACAAATGATATAACAAATTAAAATAAAAATCTACAAAAAATAAAAAAAAATACAAATATATAAATCTATATAATATGATACAAAATAAAAATAGATTCATCGTATTATTATTAATAAATAACAAACATTACTGGTGGATATCATACTTTAGATCATGTTCGTATTACAGAATATTATTGTAATAATTAATGGTTAAATAAAGATGTTTTCCAATGTTAAAACAAATTTCGTGGGGTGTGTGAGGTAGAAATCCGCGCGAGCATTTGTGTAAGTTAAACATACGCGATTAGCGATAGAAGAGAACAACGGGTTAATTAATTTAATAAGACCTCTAGATGGAATCACATTTGCTGAAGCGCGGGGTTTTGCGAATTACTAGGATATGTGACGTGAACTCTAAAGTTAATACATCACCCCATCAGCGCAAATAATGCATTTTTGAGGTTCGACAGAGTTCGAAGAGCTGCAAATGGGCGCAGAAAATGCACTTCCATCCGAAAATGTTTGCGCGGGAGGAACGTAAAAGCCATCCGGTGGAGAAAGACAAATCCTTTGATCCGTCGCTAATGCCGCCAACTTTAACCGTAAATCACACAGGGATGGAAGCAATAAGAATCAATCACTCACGCCAACCTAATGGAAGTGGATCAAAACCCAATCACCGGCGAGCTTTCCAAAGCACAAAGATAAACAGATCGGCAGGGAGCGGAAGAGCGACTCTCCTTGTTTTTAAGGCCGTGAATCCATTTTAGAAAAAATGCTTTGTCACAAAGAGAATAAGGCGGGAAAAAGTTGATCAACGGATAGTGCTGGAGGGAATCAATCAATCCATTTGGACGAATCGAGCGTGAAACTGTAGAGGAATACGCGAGATGGAAGACGTACCACCCTATACGCATCCAATTTTTTTGTGTGATAAAAATATCACAGTTTTTACATGCTCCAAGTAGCCATTTTTTCTTTCCATATTTCCTCTCTATTTCCGCATTACTTTTATAATCAATATGTCCTAGCTGTACTTCGTAACTGTACAACTCCGCATTACTTGTTTAGGATCTGTAGATATTCTTAATTACATTTTTGTTTCTGTGGGTGATTGTATTAGAAAAGGATTAAATGGAAGATGGGACTTCCTAATCTTAATATTGATATATAAAGATCAGCGCAAGTACATGTGTCTCGTATATATGTACAGTCCTGGCCAAAATTAACGCAGCACCGGCCGTAAAGATCGCTACATACATACATACGGTGATATTAAAAAGAATGTTTCCAAAAAATCGGAGCTCGGCAACATAATGCAGCATACTGCTCTACTGCAAGGAAATAAATCAAAACACGTCTAAGAACGAATTAGAAGTTTAAAAACTCTACCAAAGCCGAAATTTTCAAGATTTCCGTACCTACGTTTCCATCGCATCTAGAGACAAAGAAAAGGATGACAAGTTCTAATAGAAAGGCAATAATCCGGGTTAGGTGGTGGGACGGAACGCTGTCCAAGACGGACCACAGTGAGTTTTTAAACCTCCAAACACATTTAATCACAAATGAATCAATTGCTAAAATAGCTAGGAACCTTCATGTTGTTGTAAAATCAAGTATGATATAAAATCTATCAAAATGAAATTAATATAAGAGGTCACCAAAAAAAATCAAATAACGTCCTCGTTAAAGCAAAATTGAGGCTTAGAAGTCTCCCTTAAAATCTGACCCATAATCTCGACTCAGAGCTGAAGAATAAAAGCAGCAAGATTTTACCTCAAAACATAATTGTTACACAAATATAAGAACTATAAATTAATAAAATACTGAAGATAAAGGCATACCTCAAAATAGAACTTAAGTTGTGAAAAATAAGCATCCAAGGAGTGTAATTACATCAACTGAAAAATTCTTGAAACGAAAAATTACTACACGACATTTATAAAATACCTATGATAAAATCAAACCTCAATATAAAGTTTTAAAATGCAAACCTAAAATAAGTATAATTGCATCAACTGAAAAATTCTTACACCGAAAAATTAATACGCGCCCTCTATCTCCTTAAGTGCATAAAGAAAAGTTCAATGAGTGAGATTTAATGAAGTTGATTCCGGAAACACTAAGGTTTCACACGTATCCACCACACCCACACGCTATCTGCACCCCCTTCGTTAACCTACCCGTACATCCCATCTATCCACAGCATCCCATTCGCTGGACCAATGCGGGCAGCACAACTTTCACTTCGCACGCTCTGCCATTCTATCCCTTCGATCCATTACATCCTCCTTCCATTTCAACGATCCCTCATACTCTTCCATCGCCCGGAAAGCATTAGTCTTTGCATTTGCCATCTCCGAACCTTTCCCACCATTTTATGACATGGGATAACGGTTCCAGACGTTATCTGATACGGCATTATCAATGTGTATTAGATTTCCTTGCCAGATGAAATATATTTGATAAATTAGAAAAAAACTGGAAACTACTTAGTTCCAAAACATTTAAAATTCTATATAAGGAATACTTTGCCAGTTATTTCTAATTTGTAATGGACTTTTACAACATTTAGCCCTACTCCTTAGATGATAAATCTGATAAATTACATTCAACTGTTATAATAATAATATTTTTATTCCTTTCCCTAAATACGTGTATAATAAATTGTTATATTGTATAACAACGTAAATTATTATTATCGTATTACATCGTACATTACATTTGAAAAAACATCACTAGGAACATCGGTACCCCTAACGCGACAGTCACCTGTTCCGGGGTCACCGACTCTTCATTGACTTCAGCAAAAATGAAATAAATAAATCATAAGCTTAATAATACTTATAAAATAAAACATAGAACGTTTTTTACATGATAAGTTATAAAAATTACATAAAAATAAAATATTTAATTCGCAATATCCAACATAACACAGCTTTCGTACAGGTATTTTAAACAAATATCCAATGTCATCATGTTTGAGTAGATACTCCGTAATTTACTTGCTAAATTAAATTTCTGAGGAGGCAGTGGTAATATTCTCTGGTAAATTACAAACAAATTTTAACCTAAATACAGAAAAAAGTGAGGGAAGAGTTCACAAATGTGTTTTAGGATTAGAGTTTGTTTTGATCTTAACACATACGGAAATGGTTTTTCCTTGTCACCACAACGAATAAAATACTTAGTTAAAGTAATGTGACAAAATTATTGCTCCTGCAAATATATCTTGATGGATGGAATATTTCTCTTTTGTATGTTAGTACAGAATAGAGACAATCATCCTCTTTTCTCCTATTATTAATTTATATTTTTATTGGTATTAAGACTTGAAGATCTCAACCCGTAGACGAAATCGGTCGTAATTAAATTCATCGTGAAACTTACCGAGTGTTTATTTCTGAGATATTCATAATTCATTCAATAAGCAATAATGATAGACAAAGAAATAATTCTTAACCACAATCTACTTATCCATCAAAATAACTAGGTACTCATTATTATCAATAAAAATTCATAAGCTATGGAGATTAAATAAAGTGAGCATCGCACCTTTAGTAATATTATAGTGACTATAGTAGTACCTAAAACACTGGAAGCCACTGTAGAGAAATTGAACACTGGAATTGACATCACTTGATCAAAAAATCTACAATCCTAGATACTTGCCAAATAATAAGATCCTTATTAAATATTTATAAATTTCTTTCACATGTAGTAATGTCATTGGATAGTGAATACATAAAGACAATGCATCATTAGTAATGTATGGAACTTGACGGTAATCCGTTCACATCACATTACTCCGTCCTCTGTGGCGAGAATAAAAAAAACAATTATTATTATTAGCTGGAGGCAGAAAATGAGCTTAAAGTCTACAGATGCAATGGGTAATTAACACTCTTCCTGAAAGCTACTGTCTTTTATGGTGCGAACCCTCTCCATCTGCTAATGTTTGCTCCTGAAATCTCGTTACACAGAGTCGTTTGCCCTCTACTGCTTCCGAATGTTATTTCTGGCTCAGCTAAGAAAACATTTACGCATAGGCGTATCGTAAAAGCGGTGGAGAGGAAGATAAAAATTGCAACTACATCCATATTTATCAATGGACTAACGTTCCAACTATGTGTTTACTCTCAGAATAGAAAGCCCATAAATAATGAGACCTTGGTCACTGAATGAGATGTGTTGAGAACTAAACATAGGATACTCCATTGAATACTCTAATATATAAATACATTTTGGGTCAAATACGATGCAATAGCTACACTTTGGGAATTGGGGGAACTGAACGCTCTCGTGTGAATTAATCAAAAAATCTGACTAAGATAATAATGATTACACCTATAATTAATTATACCTTTTAATAAGTATAGGATTATAATATATAACCTATTATAAGTAACGCTTTGTATGCCATTAATAACCTGCAAAAAGTATGATGTCCTGAACATCTCACAGTATTTCTGTTCCAAAGGGAATTGGAGAGTGTAAAATAAAACGATGCATATTCATTATAGTGAGTAAGTTCCGAAGTTTGACACGGAAAGCTTAAAACATAAAAGCTTATTTGAGTTTGAGTGCTAGCAAAATGTCGCAATGATAGCTAATGCAATGACAATAAAATTTAGAAGTTTACCTTGTTTCTATTACATGGAAATTACTTACTTTAAGCAACATTAAAAACCAAAATAATCTAGCAAATGAAAATTCGTCTATATATTTCTCCAAATGGTTGGCTTCCTGACCAACCAAAGTCAGGGTTCCGGTTTCGTTTCCCAGCTAATAGGAATTTTCTAAATACGGGTGTTGCTCTTCTTCTCTCGGCGTTGATTCAGTACTCAGCTAACAATTCATATGAATGGCTGACTACGAAGGTAATATTGAGTTAATAAAAACTTGAAAATGGTATGTAATACAAAATAATTATTTCATCGCATAATGTATTGTCATTGCCGTAATTATCTCAGGAGTTGATTTAGATAAGAAGCTGCACGAGTATCAATAATGGTGATTCAAAACCCTAAAGAATATCAGCTTTGCTTCTATACGTTAAGATGTTGTTACGTGAGTTTTTCAATCAGGAAACCTGTTTTAAATCCTGCAAAAACCAAATATGAAAACTTGTTTGTGTAAATAAGTTGTTAATTACGCATTCGTGTGAGGTTTTTATGGGTCGGCTTGCCGTCAAAGGTCCTGGGCGACAAGAAGCGAGGAATCTACAATCCCATCGCACCAGTGTCGGCAGTGATTCATAAGAAATACTTTCCAAGTGGAATTCATTCTCGGCATACCTTAAGTGAAGCGGAAATCATAGAGGGTGAACAGGAGGCAATGACTGAGGTATTTCTCTTCAAGGAAGAAATTGGTTTGATTAATAAGACACGAATGCCGCTGTGAAAAGAAAAGTAGACGACCTTTTCTGCAAATAATTTTCCTCTCTTCCCCTGTTTATTGTCGGTCAATGAACGATTGCGGTCGTGTAAATGCTTGTTAAATTGATCGTATATCACTCTTTCTTCATGCCTATTGCAAATATCTTTTTATATCTGCCCTTGTGTTTAAATGGCTTGCGGAAGGAATGAACATGTTTTTAAAAATTTATTTCATGCAATGCTATGTATATTTCCAAACAATTAGTGTGAGGTGTAGATGATATTGAGATCAAGCTTCGCCGGGACATAAAACATGACTGTAATCATATTTTGAATATTACGTAAACAACGAAATGATCATTGGCATGGCGATATCACTGCAAAAAAATTAATTAGAAAAAGTTAAATCATATCAATACGTTCAAGATTACGAATAGTAAAGTAATTGAAAGAAATAAAAAGATATTTAGATAGGAATTTTAAATTTCCACTGAAACATCATTTACAGAATAAAATTATAGTAGGAGATTATTGTCCTAACAAGGAGTAGCATTATCGCAAGGAATATTACTCTATATGTTTACATAACATATTATTAAGTATAATATATCATACGTAAAATGATAAATGGAAAACTTCGGTGATAAAATACAACTACCACAATGGAAAACCGACCATTTTCAATTGTCTTTCGTGTTGTAATGAAAGTAAGAGTGATTTTAGGAAGACAGACTGGATGGCGCTTTCCTCATTAGCCAACCCATGCCATCTGCAGATGGGAGATTCTCCCCTTTCCCTTTCATTATCTTGGTGAGATTACATCATATGATAAATGATCCCCAACTCTCATATCTCTCCCCTAAATTGTTCCCATTGTGACGAAACAAGAACTTCCAAACAATGCAGATTAGGACGATTTACATGCGTTAATTTTCTCGTATTTTGCAGGAGTCTAAAAGAGTGACTTAAACAAAAACTCCAAATCCTTAAAAAAATCACGTAAATTTATAAAAATGAAACGAAAAAATTAAGAGAAACGGAAGAAGATACTGATGGCAAAGGAATTATATTCAACTTAGAGCAGGGGTACTCAACCTTTTTTGGCGCCCGGGCACCAAAGGGCGCTTCCGAAAGCGAAGCGGGCACCGCATAATATTTCCATCCAGGATGATATTGAGGCCATTCCTTGGCAATATTATCATTTTACCAGTTAACCGTTGGCCGTTTGAAAAAAAAAACGTTCCAAGGTAAATAAGATCCAAAATATTAAAACATATATAATTTAATCACAACCTCGCATCCTATATGTGAGAACCTCACGTGAGAAAGTCTTTATCTCCGAAGAAGATTTGATAAAGTGGAATACATCCGGTATGATGGTTTTCGCTGCGCGTGCACCGCTGCGTTCTGAAAAGCAGCAGTCCTTGATTACGAGGAGTTTGATACATTGATAAGCTGAGCCGAGCTGAATCTTCCCATTAGCATAATGAACTATATATGACATATACGCGTCTTGTTAATCTGGACATAGGCGATAAGAGGGGTAAAATGTTTACGAAACCCAAGACCAGGACAACCAAGTTTCTGACCCCCGCCAAACCTCCACTCTAAGATATAATATTGCAGCAGAAAAAAATCTTTTTACCGAAGCTTGGCGGGCACTGTACGAGGTCGCTTCGGGCACCAGGTTGAGTACCCCTGACTTAGAGAAAAGAGAGAAGGCATGGTATGGGATGCATGAGTAACATAAGACAAATAGACCTATTCGATACATCAGAAATAACCTAATTTTTTAAAATATATTATTACTATAGCTATAATTAATATTCAATTATCAAATGATAATTTAAACACAAAGGATAGTATTCATTAAAATTTTTTTCTCATAAATTATGGGTGGTATAGAAAATTGAAACACATTAAAATAATCATTACTTATAAATATACTAAAACAATACCAAATAAAATAATATAATTATAATTAAAATTAACTAATAAAATAAAAACGTGAACGTAAAGGATACTTCTAAATAAATTTAAAATTTCTCCATATAAATTAGGGATGGTATAGGAAACTGAGACGAACTTATGTATTACATAAGAGAGAAGCTAAAGCAATATATTTGAAACAAATAACAGGTTAAAATGAACGTAAAGGATACTTTTAAATAAAATTAAAACTTCCCCATATAAATTAAAATTAAAAATTTTGCCAAGCATCAAAGAGTTTCTTTCCATTTACTAATTAATGTCTACGCATCACCGTATGATTAAAATTGTTTGGAGGTAAGGAAAAGTTTTGCGAATAACCGTAATATATCTCACACGAAGACTACGCCCTTCGTGGTAAAAATGAGAGAAACGTTCTCTTGAATTCCACAGAATTTTTATTCCATGCAATTTGGATTATTTATGATCTCGTTTTACTTGTGAGCTAGGATGGGTGTTGCTTCTGAGATACCTGAAAGTTCCGAGCTAATGAATATACATTATAAAATAACAGTAATATTAATTGGAAAAAATTCGCTAGCAAAGTCATTCTTGGAGGAAAAGTCTCTGTAATATTATTAATAATAATGTGTAATACGTCTTTATTTAGGCGAGAATGGGACTAACTAAATGTCTCATCTTTCACATAATTCATCAATATATTTAGTAATAAAAGTAAATATATTTCGTAGTAAAGTAATAAAAAGTTTCAAATTATCAAAAGTCTACGTGATACGTAAGGAAAGACATATCTACTGCAGGATTCCCACTAAGAAGGAGGGTGAGAAAAGACTACGCAAACCCACCTACAGTAATAATTAAAATATGAAAAGGAACACGAAAAAATATAAATACATAACTGAGACATACTTGTATCTAGTATGTACGTCGATAAGCATAGTGAAGTTTACCTTTCATTTAGCATAGTCAATATACATGATAATATATTTAGGGAGTATTATGTAAAAAACAAACAACTTTATTTCATGATAACGCAGAAAAATAAAGTGAAAAAAGCGGACAATATTAATGACTATATTCAATTTTGAGAAATATCGAAATAAAAATTAATTCTATATATAATTAAACAAAAACAAATATTTTCGAAGAAACGTGTATGAAATGCATGAAGTATATAAAAATTACGCGATTCATGAATATATGGGACATTCGATACACCAGAAAACTGAGAAATATAATAATAAGATATGATTATATGATAAGAAGTGATTAAGAGAAAAAGCTACGTAAAAAAATGAACCACATAAATAGGAAAAAATGGATACGCATAGACGATGATATACAAGAATGTATGAGATATAATACACTAAACATAAAATTGAAACTCAAAACAGAAAATATCACAAAAAATATAACGAAATACAGCCTTACGTCATTTAAAAACAAGGCCCAATTCCTCATAGCGACAAATCGGAAAAACACCATATTCTTTGAGCCCGATATCGATAACGCTGGCAAAATTATTTACCGAGGGAAAAAGCACGCCCCAAACGAAAGAGAATCCTCTCAATCAAAGCGTGCTGTCGCCGTGGAAACGACGCTGTGGCGACTGAGACGGACAAACGCCAAGTGGAGCTCTCTCACGAATTCCATTAGGAGCACTGCCCCTCTGAGAGAGAGTAAACATGTGAGGGAGCGCATTTCCGCAACGAAAAACAAATTAAAGGGGATTCGGAAAATGAAAGAAGATGGCGACTGCCACGCGTGACACGGACGAAGTAATTACGACCCTTGAAGAGGAGGAGAAGAAATGGTTTATTCGCGAGGATTCCGGGGCAATATATAAGTCCCGATTAGAAGTGGGGAAAGGGGAAGACGGTTTTACGACCGCCCTCGAGATGACGGAAGAGTAAATTAAATATTTGAGATGCGCCGTGGAATGGCGAAGAGGGGAATTATGTCTAGGAGTTATGAAAAGTAGAGATACGAGCAGAAAGATGCCCTTGATGATGAAACGATTAAGCATATTTTTTTGCGGAGGCGATCAATTTTAAGTGGAGCTCCAGTTGAGAATTCACGGGCTACAGAAAATAGGAATATTATTTTCTTAGAATCCAATATTAGAGTCCAAGTCTAATGATGAACGAACGGGTTGAAATAATGGTAATATAATTTAAAAAACTGCAAGGTATAGCGTAGAAGTGTGTTTTTATTTATCTTCATGTTATGATCTATTTAAGTTACGAGAGGTAATCAAGTAGGAAAAATACACAAATGAGTTAAATAAAATACAATAATTTGATTAAATTCAAGATTTAGAAATTACAAAGATGCGTGAAGAAAATATCACTCAGCGAGGAGTTAAATCTTCAAATCTCAGTGAAGAATAATAAATATATGAGATGAATATATATACGAAGGAATCATATACATTGATACAGTTCCAACTGATGATCAGGAATGAGTTCAAGGTAATGTTATTCTTTATGGATTTCAGAGCTTAATATCACCTAATACAATGACAAAAATAAGTAATTAAATACATCCAACAAAATATCAGTCGAAACTTAAAAAGAAAACTAAATACTTTAAAAACTTCTATTATTTTATATTTTCATTGAATTATTAACATTATAGTATGAGTTGTTCGCTTTTATGGTTCAACGTCACAGCCGATACTATCTTGTATGCAATTTCGCTATAAACTCTTGAGTTACACAATCTTAAGAAACTTGCAGGAAGATAATACCAACTAGTCTATATCATATGGAATCGATAAGCCTGAAGACCGGGGTTAGAAAACCACCGATACTCAGTATTATCATGCCTTCCTCTAGGAATAATTGATGGTTTTAATTAAAATACTTCCTTCATTAGAACTAACGAACAATTAATAAATATCACGATAAAGAAATTCCTAAGTGTCCTTAAGGTGAAATAATATAATTATTTCGCTAGCTTCAATGATGTTTCCAGTAATATATATCACCGACAGAATAAAAAACGCTTAATAAATTTAACTAACATAGACTTGAAATCATAGAATTCCTTCCTAGAAAGCATGTAATATGGAGACCGGTGTCAAACTGTTAAAATTTCATCATCAGGGTAATGATCCAGGGCCCGATGATGAACTTGTTACAGTTTGAAACAGGTTGTTATATAGCACTGTTTCTTCATGTAGAAATTACGTTTATTTCATCACGCTTCCTGAAACCCCCTTTATTTTCTTCGATATAAACATTAAATAATAGGTAAATTACCGAAGAAAGTATTGGGATTACATTACTCTAAGCAGCGAAAAGTAAAACAGTTTCACATAATCCTAAACTAGTGCAAATACTTTGCGACATACCCCATTCCTCATTATCCGTTCAGAGATTCTCGATCTACAATAGAACTTCACCTACTAGGAAGTCCATTGACCTTTTGCGGGACTTACGTAAGATTTACTAACCTCATCAAATAGTAGGTAATTAAATACCCATCAACAACCGCGGGGTTCTCATCGTAACCTCATCGATACTTACCCCTTCATGAAAACATAAAGCATTATTTTACACGTCTGTGAAAACCTAGAGAACTAGAAAATATGTAGCGAAAGTGCTTATGAGTTTATTTCATTGTGTAAATTTACAATTAGATATCTTTAAATAACTAAAATGCTCTTTTGAAAATGTGTATGCAAATAAATTGGTAATTGGCAATCTGATATAAAAAAGAGCAATAATTGATGATATTCGTCAATTTTGCGCGAAAAATAATTTTTCCAAGGTCTTCCACTACAATCAGAGGATAATCATTTTATTATTATAAAGTTAACATGGAAATCCTATGTTTTCCAAAGATATTTAAGTCAATAATTCAGTATTTCGAAACAAATTGTATTTTCATGTTGACGATATAGATGTCTGCTGAGATATAAAACATCGCAATTAATTCAATTAAACTGTAAAGAGAAGACGTTACGCAACATCATATTCGACATGCTCTAAGTCTCCTCCATCACAAGTACCTTATGAAATCGGATGTTTGTCTCGGTGCTTCTCTTCCCGTATTTGCATCGGAAAATCTGAGTCATTACGGGCGAAATGCGGCGGTACTCTTATCCGGTCCCATCGCAATAACAATACCTTTTTCCAGAAAGAGACATCTTTGATTTTGATTTACGTTCGTATAGGAGATAAACAAAGTCAGAACGGGTTACCATTTAGTATTCTCACTCATAAATTTATAGCGCGCTTTTCATCCAGCAGAGAACAGCCACGTGTGTCACGATTGTAAAATAGTATAGATTTGATAATTTGGAAGCGATATTTCATTAGCGACGTTGGTACAGAAAGGAGAGCTGAAGTCGCTTCACTAAAAGGATGACTAATATCATCACGACCACAAAGCAATATTGTACGGATTCTTCAGGGAACTCTGCGCACATTCATTAATAAAATATTTTTCATGTCATTCATTTAAATTATCCAAATATTTTCCACAGTTTTGTCATCCGTTTAGTTACTTGTAAAAATAGTATCTATTTTTTAAATAATACTATTTCAGTCTTTTGGTTTCAATTTCAAATCTATTCACCAAATTAAAATATAAATAATATTAAAAATACAGAAAGTAAAATTAAATAAGCAAACCGCCTACTCAATCACCTTACTTATTAATTTTATTTACAAACTATGCCTAAAATTACCCTTTTAATAATTAATGCTGCATTTAAGGTTCTGCGATTAAATATTAGTGCGATGTTACCTAAACGTACGAAAACGAAAAAAACACCGATGGAAAATAAAATGAAATACATATAACTTGAAAATTACACGTAAGGTACCTCAACTACTAAGTCAATAATGAGGTCTATAAATTACATTATAAATTAATAATAAAATTTAATTCAATATAAACATCAACGAGAACGTTTCTGCTTCATGAATCTACGTTACTTAATGATTGGACCCACCAAATGTCAATAAATAGCTCAAAAATAAAACTCCTAATATTTTAAACCTTTAACTGCGTAATGCTTATCCAATTTCAATAGCTCTATTGTTGAATTATGAGATGTAAATTCCATTTAAAAAATACAGTGTATTTCTGACTGCAAGTAGTCGATTTCAAATGTAATATGCATAATGTTAAGCTCTTGCTCATGACTACCAAGACACGTGCATAGAGGAAAGGATGCCAAAATATGATAACGTCTAAATACGCGCATAGTAGTCAAAGGGCTAAGAAGATCGTTTGGTGATTGACCACCTTAGTGTGGAGAATAGCGGAAAAGGAATGAGCATGCTTTCCAAGGGATAAGTATTTCATCCGCAACGGATTCGCCGACTCTTCTCAGTGAATCTATTCCTTGACACTTTCGCGCGGCACACGCTTTTGAATTACAGGAAACGGATCAAAATTCCCCCAACGCGATAACATGGCGAGCGGAATCACTTACGGAAAAACCGCGAGCATTCCTTCCCTGGCCCTTCGATTCCAAATCTATTAACCCCGTGGCCGGAGTTCAGGAATAACCATTTGCCCATCCGACCACTCCGTCTGAACTTTCCTCAGGAAAAAAGCGCCGCTTCCCCATCAGGGATGGCCGTAAATAAAAATTTAGCCCGCGGATTCGAAGTCCTCGGCGAGCATTCGCCAGATCCATTTTCCCCCGCCGTCCATGTAAATCAAAGTCGCGTAGTAATGGAAGAAACGAAAAGATCGCGGCCGGACAATTGCGATACGCAATCTCATGCGATGGAACTAATGGCACTCGGAAAGTAGAGGTAAAAAAGTACGCGAGAGCCTCCTGATCGTTGTTGCTGGAATGTCGACGCATTAACCGGGGAAACGTACGTGCGGGATGCAGTTCTCGATGGCCGCGACTAACTGGTGATCACGAGCTTCCTCGGCGGAGAGCTAGGCGGTGGTCGTTCTGCAGACACCGATACCCCCTCGAGGGGTCCTTCCGGAGTCCTCGAGAGCCATCGCGACGCCGACGGGCCTTCGGGACCGTGGCTATGTTTCCACCTTTAGAAAACGGACTTCTCGGCTCGAAAAGCGCGTTTATGATATCCAGGATTTAGGGATTCGAATTCGCAGACGCTATCAGTTTACAAGAGATTGGTAACCTTGCGCCATAGTTGTCTGGGTTTAGAAGCACATACTGAGATGTTTTTCTTCCAGTTCTCGTTTGAGGCACGGCATAAATTGTGAGCGCATTGCTGCGTGAAACACCTACTGTAATCTTCTTTTGGAACAAGTAACTTTTAAGGAAAACATTTTATTGAAAGCTAACATATTTATAATTTAAAAATTAAGCGACAAAAACATACTAATTACACTAAGGGTATTAAAAACCAAAATCAATCAGAATATCTAAGAAGGTTAGCCTCGCAGTACCATTTTGAAAAATTTAAACGTGTAGATACTATGACACATTATAAATGCAATTAGGTACCACTGAGTCTTCATAAATACTCAATTGCTACTAAAGTAAGTAATGAGTGAGGTTATGAGAGTAAATAATAGTGAACTTAGAGTATCACAATAAAAAGAAAATCATGGCTTCGATGAGTATTGCACTGAATACTGTAATATCTACTTTCAAGGGGAATAAAACGCATCTATTATATATAGACGTTTCTCCGGATATACCTATATATAGGGGATCCGAATTCTAACCATGTGCCACAAGTTTCAGTGACTTGATATTTTTACAACCTACTAACCATAGCGTGTAACCACCAGAAAAAATGCGACTTTGAACCACAGTGTCTCGGGTTCGATGCCAGAAGGTCCCGAAGTCCCGATTTTTTCCATAAGGATACATGGCGTGGATTTTAGTAAATTTTTTTTAACCGTTTCCCGATAAAATAAAAAACTTTAAACTCGGCATGTGGATAGAGATTATGAATTTATTTTATATATTTCTTAATGTTTCGCTGATGGTCCTTGGTTCGATCCCAGAGAGTCATTCACATTATTCAATGCGTTTCTATGGGGATAACGTAATCCTATTTTAAGTCCTTTCCGGTATGATATCGACTTCAAACTTTGCATTAAATAAGTTCAAGTCCTAACAAGCTACAATGCGTATTCACATCTGCCAATTAGTCCCGGGTTCGACACCAGGTGTCTTTAAAATAAGAAACTGTTACGATTTTAATTTTTATTTTTGAACACTTTCCCGATAACATGGAAACTTGAAACCCGGCATATGAATAGAGATCATAAATACATTTCCTACACGCTTTTTAAGGTTTCCCTGATAGTCCTTGGTTCGATCCCAGAGATCCATTTACATTACCCTATGCATATAACGAAGTCTTATTTTAGGACCATCCCGGTAAGATATCGACAAAATTTGAATTAAAATAGTTTTATTTCTACTAGGGCGTCATCTGTATTCACATCTATCATTAGATTCTGGGATCGACACCAGGCGTCCCTACTATTTGAAACGTATGGCGGAAATTAATGATTTCCTCTTTATTTATCTGAATGGCAATGCAAGTTGCTGATACCGAAAGGTTATTTCCATTGAATAAAAACTTGTAAGAAGGCTTTAAGATTGAAAGGATGCATTAATGGGTGAACTTCCAGCTAAATTTTCCACAAAAGGAATACACTTTCTCAGAACCCGAGATATTTCCTTCGGATACTTCCTGGACTTAACTCATTCCCTATTCATTCAAGTTAGCGCAATATTAATATTCAACGCGAGAGCTTCCCGTGATACGAATTATTATTTGGAAAATAAAAAAATATTTATAATCAACCTCTTCTGGATGATTTTAATGGAATCTTCGCCGAAAGTTGTGCGAAACGCCTTTCTCCGAATTTCCATAATCAGAGCAAAACTTCGTCGAAATTTAATTTCAAATTTTATACTTTGAATCTACATTCACAATAATTTCAATATAATTATGCGATGAAAAAACATCCAGAGGGGTAAAAATTTACGAATAATTATTTCTGCCAATCGAAATAGGAACAGTAATTACAATGCTTTGACGAAGTAAATTAAAAAGAACGAACGATAATTCCACTTCAGCAGGTAAACCCCTGCGGCGGGTTATTTGGCTAATAGGTCAAAGGTCGAAGGGTTCCATGGCTCCCTACGCCCACTCACGCAGACAACATTTTCCCAATGGAATTCAGATTTTCCAGAAAATTGCGGGTTTCCGCAAACAGTTCGCAAACTTCCATACGGTCATCCTGTTTCCAAACCCTATGAATTGATTGCTACGGTAATGACGGTAAGATTAGACTACTTAAAATATGTAAAAATCGTTAATAAAAATAACAGAATGGAATACTAACGTCGAACTAAATTAAGCAAAAACCATAAACTGTAGCTAGTTCTGAGTTAGCAATACTTCAATTCCTTCCTACTTTCTTCTTAAAATATATTTTTACCTGCATCTCAATCCAACTACGATATTCCACTGTTAATCCTCATTAGCAATTTTTGGAACATTTCAATCACATATGTTTTTTAGTGTGGATTTGGTTTCCTTTTTCAACCTCACAAAATAATTGGCTCAATTTTTGCTTTTTATTCTGTCTGTATCCCAAAAACTCTTTCTTTAAATATTAAAAGACAAAATTAGAGGTAAAATATTGACTCGTAAGTCTCAATCTTGCCCGAAAATAAAACCGTTTCACTATGATAATGTAGAGATTAGTCTGTATATATTTTGTAGTAAGTATGTAAATGATATCTAAACAAATCATAAAATTAATTAATTTAGAATTATACTTCTTAGATTCAATTTTTCTTGGCTCAAAATTTCAGGGTAACTCGTTTGCTGAGGTATAGCTGGCAATTTAGTTCCATAAATATAACTTAACTTTCGCTGCTAATTTTTTTTAGGATTGTATGTCTTTGAAATCTTATATTACTTCACCGTTGGCAGGCATTCTTTATCTTTCATGCCATCCACCAATCTCTGTTCTAAGAAACACCAAGAGTCCATTATATTTACTGCCATTTGTAACACGATTAGAAACAAAGCAAATCTTTTAATTTTCCGTTCTACAAAACAAGAATGGAGAAAATAAAATGCAACTGAGTAAATGACGTTTGGTGGAATTTGGTGACATACGATGATTTATTGATAAAAACACAATAAAATAAGAGAACTTATACACACTCCACGGAGTCTGGAGATAAAACGACCGGTTTCGGTGAACTAAGGTACATACCACCATGATCAGGTGCACAGAAATTTGTTGAGATACCATTTTAAGTATTAGAAAATGGGGAGAGGAACTAATGGAGAACTAATAGGAGGTAAGAGAAGTTAGAAATTTTTTGGCTGTAATACTCACAATTAAAAAGCGCAAAAGAAAAACACTGTGGAGCGTTAGCCCTCGATACTTACGCAAGGAGCCTCTACGCCGCGGTCACTCCCAAGAGGTCCATTTAGACAATTAGTAGAACCCCCGGCATTTGGGATTAAACAGCAGCTGAGGTAGTGGATGTTCAAACTCATCTCTCACTTCTAATACAAAAGCCCCCTTCAGCTCAAAACTTCGAAACATGGAGAAATTGCTGGGAACCGCACCACCGACCGGAAAACTCGAGGAAACCATCCCTTTAATTGCGTGATTTGTGGCGCTAACGGAGAACTTCCGCTCCCCTAGCCAATACCGCAAGGATGCTGGGGCCCCGCCGCACCCGATTGGCCAACACTCCCTCTGATACCGCTAGCGCCACCACTGCGCGGCACTTCACCATCCATCTTCTTCCATCAAACGCAGATGCCTTATTAAACCATCGCGGAATCCATCGCAAGACAGGCCTTCCGCACAGATTTACAGCTTGGCGCCATCAATTCGTTCGGGTGGGTGGGCGTCGCTGGGGCCTAAACCAGTCCCATTTTCCTTTTTTAATAATTCTGCATTTTGACACCTGAAACTATTCTGGTGACAGGATGAGCTCATCCGAGCTCGTTATGAAACTGATTCCCGCACTAATTGAACATCGCTAGAGATTAACATCCTCTTCTTCGTTGAAACTTAGACACGAATGCAACCGCCGGAAGAGGAAGAATGTGATTAGATAAAATACTAAATGTCCTGTTTTTTACTATTATTATAATTATATTTTTACTTTCTCCATACACGTAGTATAGAGAAAGCATTGTTTTATGAAAAAAATCGACTTCGAGATTTCAACGGAAATGCATGTTTTGGGGTCCCTAGAACACGTTTTGACCATTTTCGGAATGATGTCTTTGTGTGTGTGTGTGAATGTGGGCGGTCTAACGTGTAAACTATTAGACGTATCAATATCAAACTTCATATATAGCACTGTGGTGGGTGCTGTTAGAGTTGATTACTTTTTGGAGTAAATCGATCAACCGGAAGTTGAGCTTTATTCTTCGAAGCTAATTTCCGTTTTTGAAAACTATCTCCATAAATATGATATTTAGGTATATTTTACTATTAATAAAAGTTTTACAAAATGAAATTTACGATAACTTTAGTATGAAACATATTTTTGTATAACTGATTGTTTAGGAGTTATTCGGGAAATACTGATAAACCGGAAGTTGCTGAATATGTACTTTGTGGGCGATGGGGCGAAAGGCCAATTTCATCGTTTTTCATCGAACATGTCCCGAAAAACATTATTTATTATGTTTGTGATAGTTTTATTATTATTATAGAATGAACTGCTGGTAGGCTGTAAGCCTGGTGGTAGTTTTTTCTACCTACATATATAAATACAAGTTATAAATATAATTAATATATTCATACAACAATCAATCAATCCCCATAAAACGATTATATCTCCACATAGATATATTATACTATTTACTTAACAGCTACATAATGCGTGCATAATACTATTTAAACTGTTTACTGGATTTTTCGGGGTTCATGACAGGCCTTCTCGCCTACCGTAGCGGTCACAGAGTAGAACCCCACCGTACATCACCCTGTCATGCAATCCCTCACTTCACCCGAGGTCCCTACATTACTAAAATACATTTAAGCATTTCTCTTAAAAATATTTTAAATTTGTGACCATCTTTCTTGGGGAATTCCAGTTTATCGATTGAATTTTTGTAACCACCCAACCGTCAGTACCTGCAATAACATTGTAAAATCAACCTAGACTATTTATTTTTCTTCTAATTTTAATGTACATACGTATTTAATCTAGGAATCTTTAACATATCGATGACGTAATCTACCCATAACGTATCGAGCTTCTTTTATCCTGGACTTCTTCTATATTCTTTATTTCTTTCTTTTTTCTGCTTTATAATTCTAAACGGTAGTCAACAAATGGAAAATTAACTCACTCCTCATCTATTCGAGAAAGCCTCATTCCCATTAACTAGCACTTGGTATTTTATCTTAAAGAGGAGAGACTCCAAGCGGCTTTCGGGCTGAATACTTAACTCAAGTCAACTATCTCAGATTTGATAAAGGCAAATTCTAAAATGTCTCAAACCTTATTTATCAAGCAGTTTGCAATTGATGGGATTTTGCAGTTACTGCTTTTGATGATTCACTAAGCGGTCTCAACTTAATGAAACTTAATTCTAACTAAGTTTGACAGCATCAAGATGCAATGACGTAACTTGGTGGTAAAACGTCATTAGAAGATGAAAGAGCTCCCGACGTCTATGCCTCACCACATTGCGAGATCAGTTTTAGTAATTGATTAATTGGCAAGTAATTAGTAATGAGGTTTCCATTCTAATATAATGACAGAGTATTAATTTTCAATGTTTACCAAAAAAACATGAATTAAAAACTGCTGTCCATAGTAGTGACTTCATTGTTAATTCATTAATTAATCACGTCATCACAACAATTTATCATTTTTAGAAACAAGATACATGAGAAGCTCTAAGCAATTGATTCGAGAGGTCCATTTTATTAAGAAAATTCTGCTTTCAAGCTTTAGAGTAGTAGTTCTCATCTCATCTATGATCAGTAACAAAAAGTAAAACTTCCACGATATATTTTATTCACATTTATAGAACTTACACATCATCTGTCATTTACGCGATGTATGCTCCTTGAAATCGAGATATTAGACTGGCAAAACGGTAAGCTTTAAGTTTTTCGTAAAGACAGAAACATTACTCCAAAATCTGTAAATCCTCATTCAATCAAATCGAACTTAAACTAGCGAAAATTCGAATGAGTATCGCTTTCTTAGAAATTCCCGTTGATAGGTGCGCAGTAGAGTTAACAATGCTTAAGATCACTATCTAGATTGAAGTACAGTTTCGCTGAATTGAAATACATCATTGTATATTCTGAGAGTGTGACTTCGTTCTTTCAACAAAGAAAAATATAGTTGGCGAATAGAAGAAAACAGACGTCGTGAACAAGAGGAGAAAGACGTAGGAGAGGTTTTGGAAAACGTAGTTTATTATCCTTCACAGAAAAGAGCCGTTGAACTCTTTAATATATCTTTCTGCATTTATTCAGCTGGCAACGATCCAGGTTAATTACGACGGATCACCCGTACTTTCCAGCACACGGTCGGTGCCCCGCAGACTCTACCTTTGGAAGCATTCTTCCTCCATTGATATCCAGGTGTAAAGTTAAAAATACCTATAGATTATCCACCATGTGATCTTCCCTTCTTCTTTTCAGCTCAATCTCACTTTTTCATACTCTCACGTGGGACTACCGAAGCCTGTTTCATGCGACGGTATTTCTATGCGATTCTAAGCCATCTGTTGTCGCGGCAAGCTCAGCTGCATTTGGCATCTGAGCGGCCGATTCCGTAACTGATCAAAAATAAAACATTCTTGAAGATTCAATCAAATAAATCTCAGGCTTTAAGAATCCGCTGCATTACGTGATAGCATATGAATTTAACAAGAGCAACTAAAAATAAAGAAACGGCCTTCAACCATAACATTTCAAGATACAAGAAGCTGGAACAAGTTATCCCAATACATTTCATTAAATAAGATCAGGAAAGTAATTTTTATAATTTTTGCAATTACCTTCACTAAAACGAGGACAAATTTCACAGGAGTTCAAAAAAAATCCACCAAAGTATAAATTATAGAACACTCATCAACTCCGTAACCTCCAATGTACACTCCTGGCCAAAATTAACGCAGCACCTCCCTAGCGATCCTTACGGCCGGTGCTGCGTTAATTTTGGCCAGGAGTGTACATCCAAAAACTTTTCAATTATATTTTGTCCCTCAATCCTTCATTAGAGTTATTTTCCCCAATCAATTACTCCTCTAACTATTTTACTCTGTCCTTAACAAATTTTAAATTCTCGTTTTTTTCGTTGTTTCATCTGATGTTATGATCCAATATAATTGGTTTTACCTTGTTTTTGAATCTAAATAAATAATTACTATATTAAATTTAATAAGAAGCTTCTAAATAGTGTCAAATAGAAAATGTTTAAAGAAATGCATTTACCGAAAGATGGAACATTTACATAGGTAGTAGCTTATACATGCTTAGTTTATCATTCATACAAATTTCACTTAGTCTTACATACTTACATTAGCAATTTTCCTTAAGACGAAGGATTAAACAATCCACCAAGGAATTCTCTCCCCCCCTACCCTAAATGAAACAAAGACGAGCCTACTTGACCCCAGTTATGCGAAAGATATTGAAATTACACCGGAGACATCTTCCATAAAACCACACACCCGAAATCTCGGATTACAAAACCCAGCTCGGCTTTGACACGCCACGTCGGCATCTTAATTAAATCGACCACGTGCCACTCCTCGGATACACCGCAGAACTTCTACCTCTGGAGCGCATCTTCCTGGAAGACGTTAACCTCCTTCAGACGCGGATTCCAGCCCTCTTGTGTGTCAAGTTTAACACTTCACATTGAAACCGCGAGGTTATCGACCCGTACTTCCGTAGTGCCTCCTCTCCAACCCTGGAGGGCGCGGGCACAATCGAATTCCCGCCTTTTTGACGAGAAAAAGCGCGCGCGCGGGAGAAAAATGCAAGTAACAATGTCGACGCTTCAAAAACCTTAAGACTTAACAGCGTTTTTCTTAAAACTTTTTACATTTTTTGAAACTCTTTGACTTTGCGTTATAATATCCCATGTTAAATATGAACGAATTTAAATTTTGTTGACACTAAAGTGGTAATTTTTACATTATGTGATGCCTAGGATGGCTGATAGTCATTTGACCATTTTTCTCTTTTCAAGCCAAATATTTACCCTACTCTCCGATTTTTTAAATATTTTAAAGTAGATATTTATAATGAAAATAACAAAATTTGTACTTTTTCCACAGTATTTATTATAAACAATAAATGGAAACAAGACACGACTTGATAATGGAGATCAATCTCTGAAACTAGTCGTGTCTTGTTTCCATTTATTGTTTATAATAATTACTGTGGAAAAAGTACAAATTTTGTTATTTTCATCATGGCGTATTTCCACAATATGTCGCCTGAGACTGTTGATTTTACAGATTTATAACTGAATAATTTATTACATTAATGACTAAATAAATGATGCTTCAAAGGAACTTAAGTAGGGCGAGATTATTATTCCAAACCTTGTACAGTGAAAATAATGAACCTTTCGCTGTATCTAGAAATTTGTTTATAAACTATCGATCGATAGAAAAATATTATCTAATTTAACTTTGCTATTAGTAAATTGATATGACTAAAATAAACAATTGAATTCCTCCAAAATGCAAAGAAGAAATAAAATAGGTAAAATAATAATAATAAAAGGACTTTATTTAGGACGAGATAGATAGGTAAAGGAGGGGGGGGTGGAAAATCTGCGAAACCTACAGATAGGAAAACTATATTTAGCGATGAAATCAGATTAAATTAAATTTAAAAGACCTACCAATAGTAGTACCATACAAGAATAACAACGAATAAACAGTTACCCATTTATATGTAAGTAGGTACAAAATAGACTGCTAAATATACTAGCTAATAAACAGTTAATCAACAACGGTCTAAACAATCTAAAACAGGTATTGAGAAGCGATGTGGTCAAATGACCACTCCCCGTCCTCCCTGTGTTAAAGGGATTATTCCTTTATTCTCCGTGCTTCGTTTCGTCCTTCTTTTGAACACCTTTTCATCTGCAGATCAAAGGACGGAATGCACACCCATTCACGTGTGCGTTTACTTTCCCCGGTACTCGGAAACTCGCACTGCTTTTTCCTAGAGCATAAAAACGCGGGAGGCGGGGGATGATAGTCATTTTTTCGTCCGCCGTCTGAAAGGCGTGCAGACGGCACGTTTTTCGAGAAGAATTACGTTAATGCGAGCCCGACCGAGGAGTACTCACGGATTGAGGCCGCTTTGGAATGTTACGTTTTTGTCATTCTGCTCCGACTGTCAAAGGCATGTTCCTTACCTGGAAGAAAAGAAGAATCATTGTTAGAGATAACTGCGTTTACCACATCGCCATTCTGGGATGTGTACGTGAGATGCAATGGGGAATGGCTCTTTCTAAATATAATCCCATCACTTTAAGCTAGTACGATCTGTTATAGTTATCACAGTCGTACTTATATTTATCCTTGTGATAACAGATAGTAGCGTATGTAACATCACTATTACGGGGTGTGTACGTTAGATGAAATGAAAAAATAGCTTTCTAAATATAATATCATCATTATAAGCCACTACGGTTTGCTATAGTAATCAAAGTCAAATTTATATTTATTGATTCAATGTCTGTGGCTAGAATAAGAAATACAAGTTAAGTTCATTGTTCCTTTCGTATGTAGAACTATTTTGTAAGGAAATAAAGAAAATAAAAACTTCTCTTATACTTCCAGATTTAATTTGGTAGTATTTTTCAGTAGCAGAAATATTGTGAAGATATTATTTTGTACGGTATGAAAATAAATGATAGTCATGCGAAATCAGGATATTTTTCTTAAAACTGTACAACGGATTGCATGATATAAATTAAATTGTAACGGCATTATTAAAACAATCTTCGCTCAGTAATGGTAATGCATCTATCTATCTATCTCTATCAAATAATCGATTAGCCTTTTATACTTGTGTTTCGTATTTTCACTGGTTACTAGCTAAACAGATTCATCTAATGAACGCATAAAAAGAAAAACAATGCATACCAACTCGTATATATCTCATGAAGTCATGATGTATAAATTACATGATAACTTAAACACACGGACACAAAAAACCTCGCATTTAAACATTAGAAGACGATTTTCCTCTGTAGGAAGGAATCAACTGTTTAAATAAACATCTATGTTACCAGATATCGCTTCAATGTTGCGATAGCAAACATACTGAAATAAATCCAGCATATCATGAAAATTAAAGGTGATAGATCAGTAAGGAATATAGTAAAAATAGCTTTCTTGTTAAAATATATGGAATAAACTTCCTTTTATTATAATTTAATTCACGGGACATAAATATGCAATATCCAACAAAAAGAAAGCAACTAGTGCATTTGCGATCGAATGAATCAGTAATCGCGTCCTTCTTATATTTCTTGGTAAATGTTTCCCAAATTCCAAACCCAACTACAGATAATCATTTTGGTAGTAACAAATTAACAGAAAGAATGCTAACAAGAAACTCAAAGACTCGATATAATCCTATTATCGACTGTTAATTCAATTATAAACCAAACTCATTGTTTTATAACAGGGAATAAATTTCACACAAATTTTTAAATTAATTGAACGAAGGAAAATTAAACCGTCAATAATAGGATTACGAGCAAACAATAGGTGATTAACGCGTCGGATTCAAAGCTGATCGCCAGAATCGAAAAAGATTTATAACACAAGAGGATTTCGGGCGGTGTAATAAATCTCGCAATTCAGTTCAACAGATTTATACGAAATATGAAGGTTAGGAAACCGGCATGAAAAACTCCGATGGAGAACGGTTTTAATTTTCGAATCCGATACAGAAAGCTCGCAGATTTATGGAATAATTCTTAGTTCCGGTTTTATTTCGGAAATGAAAAAAATCAGATACGTTATCCGGGCTAGAGGTTGCTCCACGTTTCCATTAACGCTGTTTGAACCAAGAAATTTCTTCTTCTCCATTCTCATGGAATTCAAACTATTTATCACTCCACGAATTCCAATCATTGGACCTCCCCCGTCTTTCTTCATACTAAGTGTTTATGTATTTACCGTTAATTTCGCAAGCTATTCAACCAGAGGTTTACGTCGAAATGTTTCAAAGGGTTATTAGTCATACAAATAGATTACATTTTTCCTCTTTTATTACAAGCCTGTAGTAGACCAATAACTTAAGCCCCCTGTGCATCTACCAATATCGTAACAGTATGATATACGTTTACGTACGTACGTCATACTTTCATATGAAAGAACTTAACTGTAAAAACCGAGACACTGACTGAGCATTATCATAGGATACAATTATAAATTTCAAATTGAATATCAATACGAAAATACGAGATTGATTTGATTGATGCAATACTGATTTTCATACAAAATTTAAATATAAAATAATTACAAAATAGAGAAAAAACTTACTTAAACTTGAGTTGACTTACATTCAAAAAAGAGAATTATAAATTATTATATAATTATAATATACATACATACAAGGGACTTTATTTGGCGATATATAATGCATCACAAATATTATAATTAGTTAAAAATTAAGGTGAAACCAAATGTTGATGCAAGGAAAGACGTTGGAACACGGATGTCAATGAATAAGGGGTTTGAAAAATCTCCAAAAGCTGTCTTTGTCAGCGACCATACCGCGTTTTTTTACTTGTTTCCATATACTCCACAAACAAACAACCTGGTGGGTTAATTAATAATAACAATGAACAATCACACACGACCATGCCCTAATCGGAAAAATCCGACTATTGCCGAGATTCGAACCCGGGACCGTGGGTTGGAGCGACGTAACCACTCGGCCACCGCGGCCGGTAATTGCACCACGGTTGTAACCAATTCCGGAAACAAAGGAAGAGCCCGGATTTCTGACCTGCTACGAATCACTCAATGTAAATTTCAACTGTAACGCGTTCATTTTCAGGGAGAGAAGGAAATTATTACAACATGGTAAGAAACGCTGAAATACGGCGTTTGGAGAGATTTTAAATCTCTAACCAAATGTCAAATTGACAACATTTTCTTTGTACGACTACAATATGATTATTGGCAAGAATAATTTAAATCACACCAACCTCCTAACTCTTGAACCAGAAATTAAATCAGCGGCTATGAAAACTATCCAAAAGCATAAACTGTCACGAGATGGCGTATCCCAACAGCAAAAAAGCCCATACTTCATCTCTATTCATCAGAGAGGTATGTGTCAATGTCAGAAAGTATGATCTACTGGATGAGTGGTTAGCTTCCGCAGAGGGGAAGAAGGTATGGGGTAGCAAAAACACTATTTATGGCAAGTGGTAATGAAGATTTTTAGATCCCACAGGGAGGCATGCATACCGCCCTTGGTATGCAAAAGATTTGAGGAGGTATGCGGCAAAAAACAACGCTCTGCCCAGAAGGCAAGAAACGCAGGCACGCGACGCTTTCTCACGATATCTCCTTAGTTCTCTCTTTTGTGTTCAATCGGGAGTTTTCATTGTAGATAACGAAAACTGGCCTAAGTAATGAAAAAGTGAAATAGAGAATAATGAATTAGCACCAACAAGAAAGATGTATTTGCCGGCTCAAAGAAAGGACAAAAATTTTCATGTATTTCAGAATACCGCCATTACCACTAAAATTACTAGTAATACGATATTCCCAAAGAAGATAATCTAAATGAAATTAAAGTAATTTGAGATTAATCTACACCTCTACAAACGTAAAAAACATTCAATTCCAGAGCACAGAGAAATACTACACAATAAAGTAAATCTCCAAAATCACTTCCTTATAGAAAACCTCACTAGAAATTTTATTAATCAACACCATTTCGGCATCTACAAAGTCAATTAATGCCATGATATTTCCTCTGCGAAATGAGTTAGTAACCAGTGGAAATCTGAGTTCACAAATAGCTAAATACCGAGAACTTTTGAACATTCTATAAAATTCTACATTAATGCAATACAATTAAATTTCTCGATGATTCGGACTCAAAAGAAGAAAAGAAATAAATGCCTCAAATTTTATCAAACCACGAACTTACTGAGATGAAGTTGTCACGCTAAACTAGAAATAACTAAGAATTCCGAAGGATATTTTAAACGCGAAACTTTAGAAAATCAAAGCAATTTTGCGATTGGAGTTCTTAATTACCATAGGGAGCGTGACCAGAATATGGGAATGGAAAAATAAGTTCCCAAGTTGACATTTATAAATCAGGCAGAGGAAACAAATCCATGCGGTCGAAGCACAATTCACCGAAGCTTATTTCTGATCCTTCCCTAAGTCCCAATCACTCTTCTCGATAACGTACCTCCGTGACTTTGAATGTCACGTCGATATATAAATCACAAACTAAAAATGATCGCTGAACGAGTGGCAGCTGTAATTAAATGTCTTTACCACTAGAAAATATTAAAGACATTAACGGTGTATTTGAAGAAAGCCAACGTTAATGAAAAAAATCAGATATATTTTTAAGGAAATGTAATGAAGATAAATATTTAAGGAGATTCAAAGTATTTGATGAATATTTAAAGATATCGATGCTTTTCAGTCAGTCATATTTACAAGGAAAAATTAATCACTTTTCATTGAACAAATGTGAATCATTATATGCAGAAATGAAAAGATTACAATATTTAATATTAAAGTAGATAGTATCTTGTTACTTATTTTGAATTTTCACGTCTTCAGCCGAGAAAAACTTCCACCAACATCATGGCTGATTTTCATTAAATTAAAGGGAAAACACACATACGCAATTAAGGGTATATAATAAACATTAAAAGATAAAATAAGCACCCTGTTTGATAACAGGGATAGTGAACTAAGTCTCATCCATAACAAAACTTCCTCCTAATACTGTATTTCATGAATCTTTCGCTTACCAATAATCTACATATGCACAAGTCTTCTTTTATATGGCCTTCACTTAAATTTTGCCAGCCTTTTTTCTTCTGGATCTTACTGAGAACCAGCTTTTTCTAGGTATTTAACCTAATTATTTGCTAATAATCTAATAATTTGCATTCAACTTCTACTGTTATACAAACATTTCTATTGATTTATCGATGTGGATTTGTAACTGAATTGATTTGTTTGCCTTTCACATCCTTCTAAACTTGTTTTCTTCATAAAAATTTACATAACCATCTGAAGGTTTCGGAGCTTTATCATATTCCCTTTTCTTGCGGATGTTCCCCTGCTGCGTATCTATTATTTCCAAAACTAAACCTTAGGTTTCTAAACCCGCAAGATATATTTCTTCTGCGTACTTTTTTAAGCTATCTCTTTCCTTAAAACGTATACGAGGAAGGGTTAGATGTAAGAAGAGATTTAATAGTGTCCTCCTCGCCCTAATAAAAAAAGCTTTATTGGGATAATACCCATTCACCTCATACATTACCAATGTCAACTAGCTAGCATTCCTCTCCCTTATATCATGCCAACGCAAGACACATGCTTCATTCTCATCACATCCACTTTCTTTCAGTCAACATCCGTTCATTACTCATTCAATGCACATTACACCGATAATAATATCTCCTAAAGGGCCTATGAATTTAAAACGCGGGAAATGCGACGGGAATCGATAAGAAATATAGGAAGAAAAATACCACATGCTTAGGTCAGAAATATTGCCGGGAGAGAATAAAGGAGAAGAATGGACGCGGGCAGTTAGGAATCAGCGGTTATCGTTTCCCACGAGATGAAAAATGAAAACCAATCCCTCACTCACCAAAAATAGAGTTTTCGGAGGCTTGTGGAGCGAAACTCGGACATTTGGTCCCTTGCGAACGGACATTTCGGGTCGTAAACGGGATTTTAAGGGAATATATTCTGCAAAAAACTAATCTTGGGTTGTAATAGTATTTGGCCGAATAATTAGTGATACAATTCCTTATTTATTTCCAATTATTCTACCTAACATACAAGTAGTCTTCTAGAGTTGAACTTATTACTATTGTAAAATAAAAATATTTTCAATGTAAAATTTAAGCCGTAAGTACCTATCATCTCATATTTGTGCAAAAATTGTGAATTAAATTGTTTTTAACGTTGTAAAATTGTATTGAAATTAACCAAACTGAAAAATATCCCAGCAGGGAGATAAAGACCATTAGTTTAAACGATTATAGCAATAAAAAAGTCTTAATTCGGGAGAGATAGGGACTAAAAGTCTCCTCTTCTATCTAACCCATCGTACTAAATTATATAATAATTAATTTAAAGCAACATAAGAAAAAAATGAAAAGAAATATGGATGTAAAGAACTAAAGAGACTTAAAAACCTGCGCAAACCGATAGTAATAAATAAAACACAAGTACAAATATTACGAAAGTATAAATGCACGATCAATATGTACATAGAAGTATTATATCAATATGCAAAGTCAAAGTTATACTACAGTAAGTGTTGTCAATATACATGAAAATGCATTTAGGAAGTTATTAAAAAGTAAATTCTACTAATTACAAAATAATACAAACGAATAAAAATAACAATGAAAAATTATAAAATACTATAATAATAAAAATTATAAAATTGTGCCTAAACAATTTGATACTTTAATAAAATACTCATATAAAATTTATTTTGATATGATAATACTAGAACTTACTAAACTAAATAAAATACTACAGCAGACAATAGAACCCTCGATCAACATGGGAGATGTATACAGAAAAACCAGAAGCCGGGATACCCAAGTCATATATCTTCAGACATATCTTTAACATTCAGCACACCATATCTCGCATTACAAAACTACAGCTCATCCTTCTGAATCCCTCAACTCCACCCACATTCTTCATTCATCTCGCATTTCTCATTCATTCTGCTTCCACGCAGCTTTCTCAATCCTCTTCTACTCTCGCATTCCACTCATTCATACATTAATAAACGGAGCGATTCCACGCGCCCTTCAATTAAAGAGAGAGAAAACTCACGGGAGCCCCAATCTTAGTAACTCCGCCCTCGTCATTTCCATTTCGCTCCATTTGGATAAATACAGCAAAATTCGAGGCCTCCCGTTTCTGCGTACATTAACAATTGCAATAAATATTCTGGCCTCAAAGAAAGCTGTTTCTCCTCTACTCCTACTAACCCATGCACGAGTTAGCGTGCTGTCGTAACCATGCCGAGGTCACAGTTTCAAATTCTGGTAAAGGCATGGTTGCTTGCGTTGTTCATTAAAAGGGTTGACTGTACGATTAGTCTCATAAGATTCACCGAATACCTACCATTATTACAAACAAGGTTTTTTTTATAATACTTCTATGTTTTTATATACTATTTTATTGTAACTTTAACTGTTGTACTGTAAGTACGTAAATTTTACATTAGTAAATAGTTACGTATTTCCTTTGTCTAACTACATACTCCTCATGTGAGTTACGTGTATCATTACATATTATTAATTATAGTAAGTACGTATAAGTACATAATATTTAATAAACTCAGGAACCACTTGATAAGCAAAGTATAGAGGACCTTACTTTGGTATTTTCTAACTTTAATGCTTCTTATTTTTACTTTGTAATTAATGAATTCATAATAAATATAAGTATTACAAATAATGAGTGCCTTACTTTTGATATTTATGCAATAAAATAGCATTAGCCTTCACCTTCACCTTCACCTTAAATACAAATAAATCAAAAAATGAAATCGATATTCGTAAGCTTGACTTCGTATAGAAACATATACCAGAATAAAAAGACAATTAGTAATTTTAAGCAAGTACACGTGGAAAATTACAAGATGTCTTTTAATTCCAAAATAAAGAAAGCCTTGCGACCTCTACCTAGGTAACTACTATCTATTTTCGCGAAATGAACATGGCAATAACGGATAGAACAAGAAAATTACGATCCTAGCAATTGAAGATGATACTTTATAGAAATGTTTGGCGTGATTACTTCAATGGGCATTATAATACATATTTAACAGGCCAATTAGGTTCATGACGAATGAAGGTGGCAAAGCGAAGGCTGATATATGACTATTTGTAGCATTCATAAACTACAGAAGACCACAGAAAAACGGTATAATTTGAAAGCGGTACTCGGGTTCCGAGTCGCCGCTAACTTCTTCAGTCATCAATCTTCTGGTTGGATGGTCTTCTGATGATAATTTTCCTTCCTCGTTCTCGCTGTTGTTTGGCATTATTTCCCTTTTCTTGTAACTACGCTCTCCAACATCTTCCATGGTTTGCTATAAGAATTCAAGCTCGGATTTTCCTCTGTTCCTTTCTCCTTCCATCTTTCCTTTCATTAAGTGGATTAAGAACTTGCTCTTTCCAAAATATATACAATCCAGTTTGCTATTCTTTGTTTCATGATGTGCAATGAAGCTCGCCTCCATCAGAATTTCTTTGTGAACTCTTCATCGCTAATATAAGAGTTAATTTAACTTAGTATCCGTACAGCATAAAAGATTTCGGGATATCGGAGCGCAGAAACACTGATCTTCTTTCTCTAAAAGGACCTCATAAAATGGATGTTCGCAAACAAGGATGAAAGATAATGAACAAGAGGAAATTATGTCAAAACCCGTAAATCGAGATAACGTATTTCACTTTCGCAAAAGGTCAAGGATATACGATCAGGAATAGAATTTAAGAATATTTTTCAAAACTTATCACTAAACGACGAAGAGGAAAATAAAATTAAACAATAAAGCCATTATTTGACAATGATAAATAATATGGAAAATGTAATACATATTATAACACCATGAATATAGCAATATGAACTTATACTGAAAGATACTTTGAAAAGTTAGAGTGAAATGTGTAAAAAAATATAATTTCAAACATCGGAAGCAAGCTGACAACGGAATAATTTATTTATACTTTAATACCGAATATAAATGTATTATAAGTATTAATAATTATAAATAAGTATAAATAAATTATAAATAAATTATATATAAATTATTACCTTGTCAGCTTCTTTCTGTTGTCATGGAATACCACCAAGTAAAGACTCAGACAGTCGAGTTTCAAATATGATGTAATTTAAATAAAAATCTTTCTAATTTCATTTCATGTAAGATAAGAGCCAAAAAACCTTACATGAATTAAAAAATACAGCCTTATAATAAGAATTACTCACTATAAACTCAATTTAGAGAATTATTACCGAATTCATATGCCGATGTTATATAGATATATACCCCGTAATCTCCGATACGCAAATATGCAATGTTTTAGATGTAATATACTTAGCATACAAAACTCATAAATAGAATGCTTATGGTGTCCCCTAATTCAACCTTTAAACATCTTCGTTTAACTAATCTTTTCAGATGGTTCCTAATCATTTTACATTCCTTCATTACTTCATAATAGCATACGATTTATTCAACTATCATTCAACAAATTATTACTTTACAAAGTAAATATCTTAAAAAAACAAGAGTGCGACGTCCTTCTTCTAGTGGTAAATATTCCTATCGCATAGATCTAACTCGGGCATCGAAGTCGGAGGTAAAATATTGCGGAGGCTGACGGCATTGCCTCGGCTGCCCAATGAAGGATCCAATCAATCAAACAATCTCTCTCTCTCTCTCTTCCGCTGTATCGCAATTTGAACGCGTTCTCCGCATCCCTGAGTCGGAAACGAAGAGCGCGGGACTTCCTGAACTGAAAATTGACGCACCAACGAATTGCGAAAATTCTACGGGTAAAGGTTTCGGCTAGCGGAATTCAGCGAACAGGGCGAACCGAATTAAAGGTCACGAATTCATCATCTGGAACAGGATTTGACCACTATTTAATAGCGATTTGCAAACTTGTATTCATTCTTTCTGAGCTATTTGTTTATGATAATCTAATACGGGATAATAATTAATCGGAACTATTGCACTCAAAGTATGTTTTATGCAAATGTTTATGAGAATAACAAAATCCACTGTTTCAGTCCCAACTTTGCAATACCACTTCAGTATGAAAGAAGAATATTAACAAATTTATAAGGTTACAACAGAAAATTTTAAACCTCATATCATAGCATGTCGCAGAAAAAGGGCGCGCTATGAACTACTACGAGCCATGGGAAATTTAAAAAACCCATTCAAACCCTTCTTTTAGGATCTTTATTTTAATGTAATGGAATTCATTTATAAGTTTATCATAGTTTCAGAGCAATCAAAATACTTATATCATCAGTATACATCATGGACATTTGATTTGCAAAATGATTCTTCGTTTCTCTGAAACAAAAGTTTTGACTTGACTCGACACGACAATAACTGTAACAGTTTGCTCTCTCTTTTGATCCATAATGAGAACAACCTTTCTGTAAGAATTACATTAGGAACTGAAAATATACAAGAAACTAGGGAACATCACTCAAAACTTTACTCAGTGGACAATCATTTTTACAAATGTATCATTATAAGAACACTGTGGTGTACGAACTATTTAAGGAAGAATCAGACTCAAATTTTTATGGGCCTCTATTCTCTTATAGAGTTTTGCCAACATGGAGATCTTAACAAGAATGGCTTAATTTCATGTTCCATTTCTCTTCTTTCTATTTGAAGATATGTCAAATTTACGAAATAAATAAGTCAAAGTTTCTTCGTGATGGACTCATTCCAATTAAATTCACTCAGTGATACGGAAGCACAATGCAGAACATTCTACAAATATAACAATAAATATCAAAATAATGTAAAAATTGTTATGACCTCCTCAAAGAATGAATTAAATTCATTTCCGAGCTTCATTTCATCATCCAATATTAGCTATAAATGCAATGAATTATGCGAATGCTGACAGACCACGCAATAAGCTCGAAGTTTCCCGATCCAATTATCAGTGACGTCGTCTAATTACCTCTAACTCGATAAGATAATCCTCATTAACGGGAAATTAAAAGCGACGAAGCGGAAAATAAAAGCGATCAGCGAAAAATTACTACATCAAGGAGGAAAAGATGACATGATTTCCAACCAGTACGTATCTGGATAAATCACTATTTCACAGCATAGATCGAATTAATTTCCATGGAATAAGCGATTAATGGTCATCCTTCTTTCACTATCAGATGGGAGTATAATCAAACGCTGAAACGCACTGTGCAAAAATCATTTCAAGATGCACTACATTCTAGCGTAAATGAGAGCAACCACCAATAAATCCATCAACATCACTATGGGTCAACCGTTATAAACAACAGTTTTTGTAGCCCAAGCCGTCCTGTTCCCAACAAATAGCTTTATTCACTTACAACTCCTGTTCTTTACAAAAACCATTATAGGGCACTTACAATTAAACTCCAGTTTTCCCAATGATTCTTCACAGCTTCCCTTTCAATACCGCTTTCAGAAGGCTATCGTGCCTTTGCATGTGCTCATAAAAGTTTATCCCTCTCTTACCATCGTTTTACAAACCCCTCTTCGGTATTAGCAAGGATTGACTACTAATTTTCCTTATTTTATATCCTAATTCGCGTATCCTTAATTTATGTTTACAATTTTTCAGTGCACATCTGCACGGATTCTAATCATATCTTCTATTTTTCCGGCATATTCATTATTTCACAGCCATACATGGGATAACTTCATAGATATAACATTCATAAAACTTCAAGGTTTGCATATAAACACCGTTTCCTATAATCAAAAATTTTCTTTATGTTTCCAGCGATCACTTGATTGTCTGCAATCTGAAACTTGATGATTAATATTTCTAGTATGTGAAATTCAATTCATTTAAAACGTCAGGAACAGCTCAAATCCTTAGTATGCGTAATAGCCATATTTGCAGTGTGTTTAGAATGATGAACGTAATTTCCTAGTGTATTCTCTTTTTTAGTAAATGATATCCAGTTATGGATTTCATTTTATATAATTCCTGTCGTAGTTCAACTTTTACGGTTTCCATGTTATACATAGCTTTTCTTTAAATCTTTCTGCTTTTGTTATCAGTGAATTTGGGCAGGTTTATGATTTGTGGGTGTTTCCTCGCTGTGGATATTTATTCCTAAAATAATAAATTAGGATTTATTTACACCCCTTGCTTCTTTTCCTTTCTTTTCCCTCGATCTTTCTTTTATTGGTACATTATTTATCAACATCAGTGATTACGGATGGAAGAAGAGACTTTTCAGTCTCAATCTCTCCTTCATATAGACCTTAAGACCTAAAGTAGTAGAGCATAACTCCTGGATGAAAAAATACACCATCCAACCTCTAATGGCAATAAGGAAAGTTCGGATCTCGTCAGACAGGAAGTCTAACAAATAAATCCGTGAAATCAAAGACGTAAAACTGACTCCACTTCGCAGGAAGTGTTTAACTAGTCGGATCGAACGCTGGGTAAAACTCTAATCTGAAAGGGACCCATGCAAAGAGAAAGAGAGGAAATTAAGTCCTGTAATGTAATAACGGGAGGGAAACGGGAGATTCCCACCTACGCAGTGGGCGTGGCAGCCTCCCGGAGGACCTCATTGATGACTTTCGCTCTCAAATGGACCCGCCCCTCGCCCACGCAGCAGCATCCGATGGAGAAGCTTGGTGTGGCGGATTTCCCGCGATGATATTCACAACCAGAGATAAACTCACGCTTCACAAAGCGACAATATTATTCTGCACTTCCTGGAACCAACCTTCCGTTGTCGCGAAGCTCATATTCGAGAAAAATGAACGATCTTGACGCGAAAAATTTCCGCTTCAGAACGAAATCCATGACAAGAACATGAAGATTGAAAAATATTTTGGATGGATAGCAAAAGAGAGAGAGGTGGGTACATACCCCTTCTATGCCCCCGAATCAACTTTTAAAATCCCAGCAAAAACCATTCAAAATGGCTACTCTCCTCACCTCGACCTGTATATTCTAATGAAGCTTCGTAACAATAGCAAAAATGTTCTTAATGTATTGGCATATTCATCAAGCAAGCACAAACATGTTTCTACAAAATATTAGTTGCTGAAAATTAAAAGCGGATACGTAGGCATTTACAGAAGTTTTTATACTAGTGTAACAAAAAAGGAACACCGCAAAGCGGGGGCAATCTCATAATGTGCATTTCCGAAATATAATTCACGGAAAAGCAGTTTTCCAAAATTGTATAGCATATACATAACGTCTAACACAACTTTAACAAATAGGACTGCGGGAAAAATCAAAGAAATATTACATGCTAATACATGAAAAAATTGCTTCAATTATACTTGGTGGAATTCAATCATGCAAAACAATTTCTCTAGCTAATTCATGAATTAAGTGTTTAATTCTTCCTCGAATTTGGGTACCGTCAAGAATAACTCGCCTATCTGATACCTTCTCTTTGAATACCTATTTTACATCTACAAATAAAAATATACTCACAATTTTTTTTGAATAACTTATATTTCACACCATTTTTCTTCCAATAAAATCTTTGATCCATTTCGTCTCCCGGTTATTTGATTCTGAATATAGTTGCGAGAGTTTGATCCATGTAATTCTTCTGATAAGATTTCTCTGAATAGTCTAAGAAAGTTTTTTCTAACTTTTTTGTTTAAAATGTTATACTTTACATAATTTGTAATGTGCTGATCTTATTTATTTTCTATTATTCATCATCATCTTCAATTAGCCTTGTACAGTATATTACTGCGTTTATAATAAATAAATGAATAATTTAATCCGGTTAATTTACCTAGATCCTCCGAAGCGTAATGAACTCGCAGGGTATTTATCTTAATCGATACTCTTACACTTGCATTTACATTTTACCTTAACGTTTACGTATTGCTAATACATTGCGTATGGTACTCCTAGACATGATGTTGCACCCTTTAGTCTACCTTGCGAAGCACGTTAACACCGCGGTATAGAAGCAGAGAGGCTCTCCGATAGGCCATTAGGGAGCTATTCACACATCAACCCGGAAAATAATTCCGCACCTTTCCAAGAGGTTACGACTATTAACCCTTTGATCGCGAGGCATGAACCAAATTGCTTCACAAGCGATTCCTCTCGCCACCCAAATGATTCACGCTGCGGAAGATCGAGCACTAATGATGAATGGGAAATCAGCGTCGGTTCGCAGAGATGAGGCAGCCACCGATCGAGGCAGAAAAAGCGGAGTGATTCATCAGCGATCGACAATGAACGGCATCCCATTTTCAGCCTGGTGACTCAGGAGGCACGTCGATGCAGACCGTCGACCTTGGCCAGCGGCGGATACTCCACCTTCTGCAAGGTCGCAGACTGAGGGGAACTGGCCACACATCAGTAGGCGTTGAGAAGCCCGCGTTATCATCGGCGGCTGAGGAGAATGGGAAATGTGGGCCCGCAATTGGAGGGTATGCGATGAATGGAGAAGGGGTGGCGTGAGGTGGGAATTAAAGAAGCGGGGTGAATGGCGAACTCACGCTTGAAGATTCGGGAAAATGAGGGATGAGAATCCCGAATAGGCGCTTCGATCCCGAGAATAGACTCTCAAACCTTACCTCGAAATATCATCTGCATCTAAATACGTTGGGTAGTGATCTATATATCTACCACATGCAGACCCGATGATGGCCGTCAATGGACGAAACTGGTGGAAACATAAAAATTCTCTTATGGAACTTTTAGTTGAGCTACTAAGTGCTAGTTTATATGGTGTTTTGCGAAACAGAAGAGTCTCACATTCTACGTATTTCTTAAAAAAAGCCGAAAGGCGGCGCGCATGGTTAAAATGATAAAAGATATGGCAGAGTGACTATGCAACACGACTTTAGTTCCACATCGATAACATTCCCCACTGTTCGCGGAAGAAATGAATTATTGAGGTTGATTTTTCTATTATCTATTTCCCTGATTCACCTCGCAGTATAAGAATGGCTTTGAAAATGAGTAGAATACATAATATTGCCAACATAATCTGAAAATATATTTATGAGAATTTATTAAATATATTAAGACTGTTTAAAATATTCTGGATTCTTAAGTTTTCCAAACCTGAATCACATCAGTGACTCTCACTTAGTTGCCGCATAAATTCTTCACAAAACATATTACCTTTCATAGTAATTTTCTAATTAACAACTACAAATTTTTTGGCGGACTTCAACATACGTATGTATACTTAAGGTGAAGCCTATCCAACGCTTGTAAGGGTTTCTAGAAGGGGCTAACATTGTCTTTAGGTGTGTCTACGTAACTTAAGGATAAACATCGTGTAACTCATGGTAGCAAATATCCCCTAATGCATTAAAATAACTGTTTATTATTTTTAGCCACTTGTTATATCTAGAAGAAAAAAAATCACAATTATATCAATAAGTGAACGGGTTTTCTCGGTTATGAACAACAACTTTCCACTTTCTCTCCTTCACAACTAAAAAACCTACTTACAAACATTTAAATTCAAGGAGGTAAAGCGAGATATTAAGTATGTATGCTCTTCAGGTTGGGAGAAGTGGACGCTTGAGTAGCAAGGGAAACAATGTAAATACAGGTGACTGAAATGTAGATCTGAAATCACCAAACAAGCTGCCGGAAATAAAATAACGAAGGGATAAGAAAGTGGATATCTGTAGATATAAATTTAAGAAAAAGATGTAGAAGATAGAATTTTATGAAGGTAAAGCTTAGAAAGTTATCTAAGTTTTAGATGGGACATAATGAACAGTGAAAGTTTTGATAATGTACAGCTTTTATGCATTGGAAGAACAACAAATCTCCGAGAAGAAGAGGGAACGTCGACCAAAAATTTTCATACTAAACTCATTATAAAACACAAACATTACGGAAATTTTCATACGGTAAAGAAAGGACTTGGCGATGGAGAGATGCCGAAGTTGAAAGGGAAGCTATACGTTATTTTATCCACAAAATTTAGTAAAATATTTTCAGTATAAATGTAGGAATAATGAATTTCAATTCACAGGCCAGTCAAGAGTTTTTTGAATGATGAACAATTCCCAATATTTCCACATAAATGTAGCACTATACAGAGCATTAATTCACAGGTCAGCAAAGATTATTTGAACGATGAAAATTTTCCACAATGTATTTTTCGTAAATTAAAATGAAATTCACAAAAGTTTATAAATTGTCACTACTGGAGCCCATATGGAGAGAGGAACTGTGTGTAGGCGGAGGCTATTTCGAAAAATCATCAACTTGATTCTCGAATGACGTAGAGCGTGTTATTAACAACATTGGAAACAAAGGACCTCATTCCAGCAATCAAGTAAACAAGCGATGCATACGAATCAAAAATATTCCATACCCATTTTCTTTCATGAGTTCTTTCTTCCATTATTTTGGAAATGCGAACAAGCTGACGAGACTGATAGAGATCGGTTGACCTTTTGAGTTTCAGGCTCCCGGATAGTCATGTGGACAGCGCGTTTACCTTTGGCGGTCCCGGGTTCGATTCCCGGTGGGAGCCAATGTGCGAAATGACCAAAGCTGTCGAAGCACTTTTAACGATACTATTACTACTACCACTTTTGAGTTTCATTGCGCAAAATTAGGAAAATTAATTCCAAATAATAAAATTGCCCATAGAAGGGCATAGCAACTTAGACTAAAAAAAGATCTTTGTAATTTCTATAAAAATATTTCTCTTATGCGGCTGGTTTTGTCTACCATACGTCATTACGCTTGATAGTGTCATTCAAACGATTGCACATCGAAAATATAAAAGTAGGAATAACGAAGCTCAATTCTTTCGAAGTATGGTACCGTTCCACAAAGTTGAGCTTGAGCATTGTTTATATAATCTGGTTTATATAAAACAAATATTTATAAATGTCATACATTTTTTAAAAGATATTTGCAAGTTACTTTTTAAATTCTGTAAAGTTACATAATTTATAAGGTCCCATTACCACACTTGATTTTAAAGCTTTTCGGGAAATATGTAAAATTTAATAAATAATTCTGTATAAATGGATGAATAAAACAAATACCTGATGGATGGATAAGGTTGCCGATGTAATTGCACACTCAATGCCCGGAAAAGCTTAGCTAAGACGAGAATTAACTGCGATGCGAGTAGACAGCATTGCGAAATCGTCAAGTGCAGAAAGAGCAATATGAGAAACCGATGAAGGTCACATCGGATAAATATAGACGTGACTTTCTCGGTATTAATTAAAACGTACTTCCTACGTTTGATGATACCTTAGAGTTCAATTTCCCTTAATTAACAGTAATATTCATAGCAGAATCATTTGTATTAGAAATCGGAACTCATGGGTCATTATCGATTACTGTATTTTAGATTCGAACATCTTTCAGTGTTTCTTTTAGCCAAATCAAGTACTTTTTAGTTCTGTCTGTAAAGTATTACGTTGGAAGGCTGGTTGGTACCTCACTCCCTCAAAATAGATAAAACATACATTTTTTCCTATCCTGGATAAAAAGACAGAAGACAAATATCGCAATTATCGGGATATGGTAGCAGAAACAAGTTTTCAGTTCATATTCCTGAAAATATAATCAGAAAATAACCGACTTTAATTCAAAACCACCCACGAATAACTAACACAAATAATTTAGCAACTTTTCTGAAATATTCGCATTGGAAAATTAACTTCTCATCAGTAATCATAACACATTTGCGTGGAGCTCTCTGAATCTAATACAAATGTGTGTTAATCGCAATTTTCAGAATAGAATGGAAATTTAGGAAAAAAGAAAGATAAGGAAAAGGAAACCCACAAAAATTACGAGCGCGATTCATTTTAAATGCAAAATACGCTTCCGTCGACGTTTGGATGCGTTAATCGCAAATGCTAACGAGATTTTGAATTTACCATTCTTTTCTATGCAAATGAACGGAGCAGTAAACAATTTGGATAAACCTGCGGATGGATAAATGAGATGCCGAGCGTGAGTAGGAAATAAATTGAATTTCTCGTATGAACTAATTAAATGTGGCCGCATGATTACAACAAAAACGTAGAATCACAATTATGCGTTCTATTTTTATTTCACTATCAACGCACGATTTATATAAATCCTGGCAGCGTCAATCAATTGTTGAAAACAAACATTTCTTGATACTTTTATGACTGTGTTCAAAATAAAAAATTAAATTTATAATTAAAACAAATTAAAATATTTCACACGTTGATAACTCATTACATCAATATTATTGTTCGTAATATTTAATATGGCGATTTTCCAAACATTACAAATATCTGGGAAAGTGATACATGAAAATTTTCCGTGAAATAGAGTACAAAATCTATGATATTTTATGAAAGTTTCGTACAAAAAAGGGTAAACTAAAAAAGGCCAAAATAAAGGCACAAAATAAAGTAAATTAACGATTTATTGAAACGGTCAGGAAAATTATTAGATTTATTTTCAATTATTCCGCAATATGCTGCAAGTATCCCATAGGATGCCTTCACTATATTTAATTCCCCTCACGCATATCTAATCTACTTTAATTATTTTTGCCCAACTTATACGAGCTGCTTTTCTTACACCTTTCAATAAGAAATAATACTATCAATTAAAGAAAAATTAAACTTTGAAAAATAAAACTTTAAATCAGCGCACCAGGTACTTTAATAATGCTTCCTTTCACTTAAAACGTTTTGATGATTCTATTACTCTGTGTAACAAACAGAAATCATTTTTCGGTATCCAATTCCAAAGTAAAACTAATTTTGCGAATGGCAGAAGGCTGTGGGTGAACCGATACACTTGAGATAATCAACAGCTGAACTGTTTTTTCTAGGATATAAGGAAATCACTTCGCTCAAAATACACCATTAAAAGTCGTAATCATTAGAAAAATAGGCAGTCTTTCATCCAACTTTCCTTAATAACATGACCATTTTAAATAAAAACCTTAATCTATTTACCTAATCAAACAATGTCAGAGAAAACCTCATCATCGAAAGTAATGGACATTAAAAATACGGATAAAAGAAAGCTATGTGAAGGAAGAAACGAAGAGATTGTTTGACAATATTCATAATAATCTTTATTGATTCCACCTTCATCTCTAAAGACATTAAGGAACTGACAACAGCAATGTGATTCAAACGTGGGTGGCTACTGTTATTCCAAGGCAAAATTTCCCATAAATTTCTTCGGAATTTCAGACTTGAGTAAACCAACTCTTCCTTCGCCCCACTCCATAAACAAGAAAGCAATTATGCTGGATATTTACCCCCAGGGCGTGATTAACGAAGGTAACTAAAACACATCGACCCCAAGTTTTGTTTGCTTCGCTAAACTAGAAAGGATAGTCGAAAAAAAAGTCGGGAGAAATTTGTTTCGTTCATTTTGTAGCAAATGACATACACTTGATACGTAAAGTAAAACAGATTGTTTAAATGTAAAACAATACGCTCAGCTGAGCATATGTAAACGAAGAAAAATGAGCTCTTATAACAGAAGTTTTCTTACTCTTTCTTCTTTATACTGTCAAACATATATTTAAGTATATCGAAAAAAAACTTTACTTTTGTGCACCTCTTAAATTTATCGCAACGTGACAATAGGGAACCGAAGCTGAGTAAAGTATTTCATCTCGATATGACGCTATTTTATGATATTTTTTCCTGTCGAGAAAAATCTATATTAATTTTTTAAATTCATAATTAGCCGGTTGTTCAGGATACAGTGACTGTAGAACTTGATAAATATACATAAATATAACTTAAAAACTACTCCACAATAGGAATCACTAAAGAAAATTTCAACTTCAACAAAACTTAATTGAGCCTAAATAAGATTACAACCTCGTAGCTTACTCCAAAAACCATCTCTACATCGATCTTCATGTAAATAGACAATCTTATTTACGTAGAAATACGGCTTTAGAATCTCGTAGCTTACTCCAAAAACAATCTTCAAATCATTCTCCAAGTAAATATTTAAAGCCGTATTCCTACGACAATAGGGACCTTTCTTCAATTTTTGCATTTAATTTCCAGCAACGAAGTTTTGATTATTCTCTTAACAACGGCGGAATTATTCAAGCTCTTTATATTTACGGCGTACTAAAATGTAGCGAACTCGCCGTAAGTCAAATATTACAACTTATATTCATTTACGAATAAATTCTGCCATCACCTTGACCTTGCTACAGCCCATATGGATATTTCACGAGACACGTGCGACCTTATTTTTCAAGAAATTCAAAACGCAATGTTTTTCAGCGTAGGTCATGGAATCACCGTCATGTGTATTCAAATTTATTCTGGCAATAAGCCCTGGCTTTAACGAGAAATGCAGTAAAACGATACCTCTGTGAGTTTATGAACTGCATTGCATGCAAAAAAATGCATTGTTTACCTAATAAACATTTTAGCTCTTTTCGAAGCACTTGAAATGCGTGGAATAATTATTAAAACATAAAAATAGTTCTATGTAATCTACACACCTCCAAAAAATAGGTATTACAAATTCTTCACAATTTACAGCTTAAACAGTGTACTGACAGATCCCTGATATGTAATGACATTTCACAAAGTATTATCTAAGATATACTTCGGCGCAGTGAAATCGCGAGAAAGATTAAATATCCTCTGAACAAAAACAGAACTGCAGTACCGTAAAAGCATATACGCCCACACTCCGCTAGCTTGAATGAGGAACCTTCTAAAGTGAAATTTCTAAAGCGAATTTCAAAGCCTTGAGCTCCTTTTAGCGACAGAAGGTGAGTTCACACGGCATTTAAAGTTTCGCATTTCTTCACAGTTCACATTCTTAGAATTTGTAAATATTTATTGCAAATACTATATTAAAATAATTAAGGATTAAGTATAGAAGTATATAGGAACCTGTGATCGGCGTATCATGTCAACTACGTCTTAATAAACTTCTCAACATATATAAAAAATTATTTAGTTTTGATGAGAAAACATACAAAATATAATATTTAATTCGTTATAGTTTAAAAAATAATAATATTAGTATCTAAAGTGAGAAAATATAAATATTCGAGCTCTTCTGGAACTAATCTAACTCATCAGGGGATTCTCTATTTGATTAAATGTTTCACTATTTAATTGAACTAATTATTTTATATTTATATTTACCTCAGACTAGGAATTGAGGCCATATATGTTTTGAGGTAAGCTGTTAAACATTCTAGGGACCACAACAATTAATCTGTTACTATTACATTGGTTGAAGAACTTAGGCACATCATAGTTACATTTATTCCTTGTTTCTATATTATGATCGTTTAACCCTCTAAGACTTATGATGTTTTAACTTTAAATCGAACCTAAGAACGCAATTTTTGCGAACATTCACGAAAATCAGAAGATTAAGAGTGACGTAATTCATCGTTTTCACTTCCAGCTTCGATTGATGTATTTTTCATTGATGAATTTTTCATTGATGATTGTTTTCACGTTGCAAATAAAAACCTACTCTAGCGGAAAAAAATTTCGAACCTTCTCGGAAGGCAAGCGAAAAAAGGACAAGCTCATTAGCATCCATCTGAGGGACGATATTCCGCTACTTTGAATGTGAAACATCTTCTTCCTGAAAAACGACGCCTCAAGCGATTAAATCAAGGAAACGGAGTGAGTTATCAGTCGGAAGGGACTCCATACCTCATATCGTCGCTAATGTAAAAATCGATGCTTCACCCGAGTGTCGGAGCCCATGCAATCGTCGCCGAACGAAACATTTCAGAGAGATAAGAGTTTTTGCTGGAGAGCCTTGTAATTAGGAGAAATGTTCACAACGGCGGAAATGAAGCCGACGAGAGACCTCTAACTTGCTACGGGAATGAATTACAGCCCTGACATTTCCTTTAACTTGGACCATTTTCGCCAAACTAACCTTAAAATTAAATCCGCCGAATGAATGCTCGTGAAAAGTCTTCTGAAGAAAAAAAAGAAAACCCTTCGCCACCCTGTGGTAATGTTTATAGATCACAGAAAAATGATAGTTCAGACGAATTAAGAAAACGTTTCGAAAATGACGAGTCATTAGCATAAAAGAGTTTAAATCGTTCTTGGATAACTTGAAGAAAAACCATAACTACAAAAAATTCCTTATTTCCCAGCTGGCTTTCTTCATAGCAAACTTTATTATGAGGGTAACTGATTTGTTTAATGCATTCATTTTCGTACGTTTCAATATATTCCCAAAGTAGACAGTGACCTTATACAAATTTGTCGTAAATCAGGTCGTAATGTTCGGTTAAATAATTGTGTACATTGCTAGATAAATTCGTTTATTGAAATTTGATTTGAAATTCACATTATAAAGTTTATTGTATATTCACAAATTTAAAGTAAAGAATTTTCTGTATCAATATAAATTTACTACAGTATTTCCCCGAACACCTTCTTCCTCCTTTATAATATACGATAAAAAGTACAATAAAATGATTCACTCACAGTAAAAAAAATTGTCAAGAAAAAACAGAAATAGTTACTCAGATGCTTCAGAATGCAGTATGGAAATCTTGAGAAGATAGAAGATTAAAAAAAGACAGAATTTACTTCTTAAATTCAGATAAAGTTCATTATCAGATGATGTTGCCTATATAATTTTTCCTCCCTGTATATGCCTCACAGGCACTACAAGGAAGATAAGTTTAATAGATGCTAGAACGAGTTGTTTCAAAAATACATTTCTAAGGTGAACGATACGCAAAAGTAATAGGTTATGGAAGTATAATCATGCGTTTCAACATGAATAAAGAAAAAGTTTCATTTGTTCCATATTTTCTCTTCTTCTTTACTAATGAACGAACCTATTTCCCCAGTTTTCGAGAAAATTAAAAATATATTAGCACGGCGCAAAACTGTCGGCACTTTGCCATCCATTCCACAAACGCACTAACGATCCATAAATTTCACTACTGTCCACTCTCTCACGCCTACAACCTTGACCTTCGAGCGACTCCAGAGCCCCAATTAAAAAAAGAGAAATAAAATAAATGCATCGTTCGTTTGTCTTCAGCCTTACGAAAAACTCTAACGACCCCTTCAAGCACCGCCTCGCAGCCTTAATTTTTTTAAGGTACGAAAAAGTTTTGTTCCGAATTTTATCAAATCCGAAAATCGAGAAAAACATTTTTTTAAATCTCGCTCTACCTATTCGACATGGAAATTTAAAAAAAAACAAGCGAAAGAAAAATAAGGAGGAATTTATGATAAATAACTTTCTGCCACTGTAACTCTAAGCCCACTGCTTACTTTGTAGTTATAAAAAAACGCCTTCTCGAGAAACGGAGACGGAATCATGAAAGAAATATACCTTTCAACTTTTAGATACATTTCTCTCTTTTAGAAAAACATATAAATACGAGTAAGTAATTGGCTAGCATTATGGACTGAAAAGTAAACATATACGTACATCATATCTAATAAGTTGTGCTGTATATAACTTTAGACAACGATCTAGATTATGACTATATTTATTTTATTCTTATGACTAAAGATTGTGTATTAATATGCATTTAGAGTGTGTTAGGTATGAATTTTTCTATTATTATGGGTATTTATGTGAATTTGACATTTAAGTGTGTTTTTACAAATTTATTTTTGCATTTCTTAGAGTTTCATACACTTTCCTTCAAATGTATCAAAACAAGGAATATGAAAGAAGTAATATTGAAAAGAATCAACATGCTACATCCATCTCATTAATCGAAATGAAAAGAACTCCGGAAATACAAAAAAAGGAAGTAAGAAGAGATTATTCCGACCGACTTAAGTATGAACTACATTCCTCTGCATCTCGTGGGAGCTTGAAGTATGTCAGGGGTAAGTCCTGCGCTAAAATCACACTTATTTGCCAAAGAATGCCCTCAAATTGGGAACCGTCCAACACTGCGACTCGAGTTGTTCTTAGAGCGGTTACAGGATTGTGGATTTTCTTCCTAAGATAGATGTACCATAATTGAAGAAATTAACCTATATCTATGAATTATATGCACGCACCAATCAGGCCTATATATTCTTTGTTCTAAAATATCTATCTCCATTTTATGGCAAGCGATTATTAGAAAAGCTGTCCTTCAAGCAAACAGTACTTATCCATCAATCGAATTTATGTTGAGGCGCTTGAATTATCAGCAACACAATTTCAAACATTACTTGAAGAATAATTAAAATAGGCAACATTTTCCGATCATCATCGCGGTGCAATTAAATCTTCAGTTCTAGCATAACTTACTACTTCAGAAAACAAAAATTCAAAATTTCCATTAAAACACATTCGAGATCCGGGATCGATTCCCGATCGCTTGTGATTTTCTCCTTTCTCGTCTCTGTAAATAAAACTATCCTGCTATTTCTCTTCCCCAATTCAAATCCAACTATATTTATTACAGCTTTCTTGAGGTCATGTTCTGTTGTCAATGTCATAGGTCAAATGAAGAGCAAAGGCATTACTCTGTTGAGACAAAGATCGGAAGATAAATCTCTCTTTGTAGACAAAGCTATATTAAACGCCGTATTACACCGATCACTTTTTAAATAGAAACTAATTTTATAAAAGTTTTCAGATATAGATGCAAATTTTGTAGATATGGATCTAGAATCTTGATAAGGATGAAGGGAAATATTAAATCATACCTCATACCCATTACTCAAAAGTACCTGAATGATTAGCAAAAATTATTACTTAAAATAATACTGATCCAGAATCTCGAGTAGAAAAATATTGGACATCCGGGATCGAATAAAGATCGCTCATGGTTCTTTCCTCTCTCGTCCTTGAGATTTCCGAGTAGCCTCTTCCCTAACACTAAATAAAAAAGCCCTTAAGTATGTCTTCATTATTTAGAAAACAATCCCTCTCAGGAGTCCGTTAGGATTCGATCTCAAAATGCAGGTCGCGGAGAAAGGCAAGAGGTGCTGCGAATCCGTGATAATCACTTACTACTATCGGCATCCTGATTCCTCGCGTGAGCTTAACGGAATCTCTTTGACCCCCGCGCACCCACCGAGGTCAAATGAGGTAGGGCACACCCCTCCGCGCTCTTTCTAATGCAGCTGCTTCCACTTCAAATTACCTCTTCTTTTAACAGTTCAAGATCGATAAAATGTCTACTAAGGTTTTACGTAGAGTAGTAATCAATGTTAAGTAACGTTAAACTGTAATGTATGGTTAAAATTAGATAAAGGATGGCGGAGTTTGAAGTGAGTCGTGAAGATTTATTTTTGCTCACGGGGTTGAATAATATGTGTCAGAATCTAACGATTATGTATAGAAGATCCCTTCTTGGACAAATGCCGGACAGAGATTTTCTCGTCAATTTCTAATCCCAAAATGTAAATTTGTTTAATTTACTATATTCGTAGGAAAATATTTGTAACACTTACTTGACTGTACAAATTTCGTAAATTCATAAATAATAAATGAATAAATCTTTTCATAAGAAATTATCTGATAACAGGTTAAGTGAGTTGGCTAGTGAGTGAGTGAGGCTATGTATCATTGTATTTATGCATACTATTCAACTGATATTCAGTGTCACCTGATCATTTATCTACTACTTTCAGTGCATCTTTTATAATAATCATGAAAAATTTCCTTTTATTATAATAAACACCGAGCTTATTAAGAACCCACGCGTGGAATGTGGTACATATTCAAAGAAATACGCATTACTGTAATGGTGAACAGGCGACCTGCTTTAGCAGGGACAGTCCGGATTTTGAACTCTTTCTTCTTCCCGCGCGAGTCCAGAACAAGGAGGAAAAACTACTAATACGGTAGCAATCAATATCAAAAAGGGATTCACCGCGATCTCGGAGATACTGTTATCTGCTATCTCCTTTCATAGCTTCCAAATTTTACACGAACGTATGTGATAATCACCGGCCTAATGATGTTAAGAATAGCCTTTTTATGGTTAAATACCTATAGATGAAATTAAATGAACTAAAATAAATGTAGAGATTGTTGACTCCTTTTTTATTACAAAACTAACAATATCCTGGCATTTCCCTCGATACTCAGGCCGAGGTCCCTAATTATTTGAAATATAACCAGCAATAAAGAATAATCACGGTACGAGTGAAAATTCGTCCTCCCATTAAAATTTTGGTCGGTTTACATTGAAAGGGATACCAATTTAAGGGGTAAAATTAAGGGATAAAGAGTGTCGTTCCCAGAAATTCGGCCACGTTAAAAATAATTCTAAAGGAGAGAAAAATCTGACAGCTGAAAATTTAGGAAGTTTATTGCTCATAGAAAATAGTATAGGTATGTTCTGACGACAAATGTCCTTTCCTCAATGCAAATGATAGGGGAGAAATGAAGGTAAAATAAGTAAAATACGAAAAAAGCATACAATATTATAAACGTCATGCTCCCGGGTTTTGCGTCAAGTTAATTATAACTTGGGTGCTAAACACTGGAATAGAATGAGACAGCGTCCTATCCCTACCATCTCGAAGTTGTCCTTTCCGAGCACGAGGTCGGAGACTTCTTGGCCCCTGTCATTTCATTGTTCTCCACTATAATAGCACTTTTCGCAACTTCTAATCTCCTACTAGAGATCAATGTCACGCCTTCGTATCGTCAACACGATAATCCCTCCTTCAGACCAAATGCACCTCCCATTTAATCTGAGGATTATCCGATACGATTATCCATTAATCCGATCGGATACTTCGTATTTTACACAGATAAAGGAGGATAATTTATTTAAGATTATGAATTCGTGAGTTTAGTTCTAAATTTAATAAGAAAATTCAAAAACATTTTCAAACATTAAAATATAATTAAACCTTTCGATTATGAATTTGAAAGGATCTTGATACCTCATTAAAGATCGCCCTTTATAAATCATATTTAAATCATGATTATTATTTACACATAGAAACCTTGATATATTCGAGGATTATGATTTTCTTGATTTGCATCCGGGACTCCCATTTCCCAAGGATAAATAAAAATATGAAGCCTGTACTCATACATTTCTTTTCATAGTTAATTTAAAATACACAAATCCCACCGTGTACCAATCTAAAGTTATCGATTTATCCCAGATATTTATTAGAATATGAGCTATATCATAGTTTTGAGAGGATGGTCAACTATTTTAAAGAGACCCACTCAATAGTATTTCCGACCAAAATAATCTCACATAAAGATTACTTCACAGAACTGAAATAAATTTAAATATAGATGTTCGTTATTTATGAAACCATATGCAAAGAAGATTATACAGAAATCAGTATAGTTTATTTACCTTACATGAAGTTAGTTTAAAGCGTTAACATATTTGATTATTTCTAAAAATCAACCTCTATTTTTCATAAACTAATGAAATTAATAAATGATAAATGATAAATAAATTAATGATATTAAATACATCCTCATTTATCATACAACGATTACTTTGCATGTATGTATTTCATTTTCCCCCGAAATAGGCTGGTTTCAAATGTGAAAGCAAATCGTCGATATGATACACTCATAAGAAATCAAAAATTATTTAAGAACAAATACCCGAGAAACTAAACCGGGGGAACAAAAGTCTGTCGAAAATTTTAACAAAATATTTAATAATGCTTGAAGCATATATTTTTGGAAAGAAGTGGAACAAAATAACTAAGGGATCTGCCGAAGAACTTCTCACCGGAAGGAACCCAGGGCAAAAATGACCGCGGTTCCTTTTCATCCATCCCAGAACATAGGAAAAATATTTAAGAAAGACAAAAAGACCTTTGTTCCCCCATTATATCCAAATCTCACAACAAAGCAATAGTGTCTTAATAATTTATTTACCCAGAGTTCTTTCCATCACAAAATCTGAGTCCACTGAAACGAGATGAATTTTCCCGCCAAATCGCGAAATTTCCCCGCCAATTCGCGCCTCTTCGCTTATTTAATGCGGCGGTAAGCCTCTTGCTTGGAATACAACCGCCATATTCCTCCGCCGCATCGTCGGTACCGTTACGTAACAGTTAAATGAGAAAGAAAAAATATGCTCGTAGAAATAAATGGCTGTGCGCTATGGGCGCGCGGTTTCCGCCGACATAAAGAACGGCACGATCTCTTTTAAACTTCCGCGTCCGTTGCTTGACTTTTTGCGGCACTTCAGGTGTCCCAAGAAGCGGCTCCACAAAGACCACTTCTATACATAACTCAACCTTACGTAGGAATCAACTCGACACGAGTAACTTTTCATTGCCACATTTGTAACGGTGAAAGAACAGAACACGGTAATTGGATGAGTAGTAGACCTCTATATGGTCTACAAGGTACAGAGCTGAAGCCAATAAATTTAAAAATTTTGAAAGTATTAGAAATGAAAGAATTACAGATATAAATTTTTGTTTACATTTAACTATTAGACACTCTGCTGCAAATAACAGAAATGGTTGAAAAGAAACACAAAATAATTCACATTATAAGCGCAACTTCCTTTGCTTAAAAGTATTAACATTTATGAATTTCATGCGGAAAAAATACACGTTATTGTGATAAGTACATAATGTGCATCAACTTACAGACGAATTCACTTCTTCATTCGACGAATATATAAAAAACTATGTCAAATACGGTTATATGCTTAAAGAAGCAATGAAATAAAACCATAAAAATATTAAATCAAGAGAAAGACAAAGTATGATGCATTGACCTTGAATGATTTGAAAATATAATAATAGTTTAAAAAGTAAGGAAAGAAACAAAGTTCACTGTTTCTAAAACATTCAAGCTGAAACCTGCTTTAACCAACACTTGAATTGCCAGCACGCTAACCATTAAACAATATATTGGAAAACAAGCAAATACAATATCAAGTTCAAGTAATCGCTGTCAAAAGAATTAAAAATACTTTATTCAGTTTTGTCACCACCTTCAAAATATAACATTACAGTAAATTAAAGAACCCTTGAGAATCTGGCAAGTATGTTGAGCGAATACACCAATATCCAATAAGCGTCACATCCGACAGTACGATAAGAGGGGAAACGTTTATGATGTATTATATACAGCGATTAATCCACAATATAAAATCAAATAATAAATAATTCAAGCAAGAATAATATAAATACGAGAAGTTCTTCAAGATGAGCATCGAGAATATATTACTGATATACACGCGTAAGAGGAAAATGTGAGGAAAGTTCGCTTTCTGCCTGTGAATCATTAAGAGAAGCCTAATAAAGATAATAATAACTTGTGGCGCGAACAGGATTATGTTCATCGTATCCTCCACTGTTGCAATTCAGAGGATATTGACAGAAAAATAAAGTATAGAATATGAAAGTCTAAAGATAACCAGTTAATGTGCGAAAATATACTAAATTAGATGAGAACAACAGCGGATGCCAATGAATAACTAAAATAAAATTTAAAACACTTAACTCGAAAGAAGAGCAACTAAATATAGGCTGTCAAGATTAAAATAAAACCTTTCGGAGATTATTTTAGAAGCATACTGGCATTAAGCACATAATTTCTGCTTTCACGGCTTTGTGATGTCTTTATTTTGCGTTCTATACTACTAAAGTTGTGATTCACCGTTTGTTGCAATAGTTTCATTGATAACTATCAATCGTTTCTTTATAATACAAATTAACGGATAGGATATATATCGAGCATGATTCAATAATAGCAGCTTGAGATTTTACTATCATATTGTTCTCAAATATAAAACATATATTCTAATCTGTATTCGTTATTAGTTTACTTGACAAAAATAATTACTAGAATTTCTATTCTAATAAATAAAAGACAATTTATTAAATTCTCCACTTCTTTTAGAGTTCTTCAAGAAATAATTTCTACATAAATATTTATATAAGGCCATAAGTTTTATTTTTTCATTGCTTAAAATAATGATATATCGCGAAAGAAAATTAAAACCAAAATAATAAGAATAAATTAAAGTAAACCCAAGAATGAATACAGGAAGGCGTCCTTTCATGGAACTCCAACAAAACAAATAAATGCAGAAGGAAATAGTACTATTCCTTATATTACATAATATTTTGTTTCTTATAACTTATATTATTTTATCCTATATTTATTCTACCCTATTTATTTCCCTGGGCTACTATTCATCCTCCTTTTCTTAGCTACAATTCTAAGCAATCAAAATAAAACCAAAGTAAACGGATATAGCATCGCACGAGTTCTTACAACGCAATAAAAACATGAACCAATCACATCACAGGTAGCCGCATCATTTTTCCTTGAACCTTCCAGAAACACTAAACACCTGACCGGAACTTATCGAAGAGCGTCCTTTCGAATTAATTCGGGGAAAATGCGAAAAATTAGACGGTGGGGTCTATTCGAGCATCTCATTCCATCCGCAGACGTCCTTGGGGATGCGAAAATTATATCAGGGCATTCCACCGCCTCTTTGCTTCCTTTTGCATTCCTCCGAAAATGATTGCGAGGTGAACGACTGAGCACATCGATGGAGCTCTCGTAAAAGAAGCTCATTCAGAGGAAAGGAGAAAATGGACGCCACTCCCACACCGACGCATTCCTCTAGGACGTAAATGGAGCTCGAACGAGTCTCGCATACGAACGCACCTTCGAATGAGAGAATCGCAGCGAGGAGTCCATCCGAGGAAACCATGGGAGATTGTACGTCTCAATTACGGGTCTCAGGGGCGGATAAATCACGATTCGATTAACCGGCCTCGCGATGGTCGGATCCCCTTGGGTTGGATAAATTTTTAATCTCAGCATAATTCACAACTTAAATCTGCGATCAAAGGTGCAATTTTGGATATGTATGTAAGTTGGGGGACAGGGATAGGAAGTAACTGTACGTAAAGACGTGCAGGTTAAACCAATAAATAAGCACTAAATGAAATGACTAAATGTATCAAGCGTCATGACTGGGACTCGAACCTGTCTCCCACATTCTGGGCGTATCTAGTACCTAGGGAGTAAGTATCTAGCGAGGATTTGTAACTGAATAAATTAGGTTTATGCTGGCATAAATTCGAAGTATAATAAAACTATCATTTTCAAATAATTCCTACTAAAATTATCCTAATTTTTTGTAACCGAATATTATTAATCGAACCAAAAGATGATAATTTCCCGAACATACCTATCCAATATTTATCAATTTAGTGTATTCAGTTCTTTGGTATACGACATCACATGACAGTTAGTGTTACGTAATACATGAACATTTCACAAATACTTGACAAATTTGGAACAACCCATTAGAATATACCATTTGGTTTTTTTAATTCAATGAATATATAAGGAAGACCGAGTAACGAACATAAGAAATACTGTCAATTTATATTAATAAATTTATTTAGTCATAAGTATAAAGAATAACCACATATAGAAGATCTTCACCTACAGAGTACTTTAAATGTGAATTTACCAAATTACATCACAAATTTTGTTTCCATTGTGATTTATGAACAAATAATACGACGAATGATCTCAAGAACATAAAGCAAACATAGGTTATGAAAGTGAAATCGTAATGAGAAAAAGTAATGATCGCTTTACCTTGCCTTGCAAACGAAAACCTTAAGTTTATACACATTCTAAATATCCATCGTCAATCCAGATTCTCTTCTGGCTAATTTCGAGTCAAATAAGAAATTGAAGGTAATCCATTAGCTGAAGCAAAATAAGAGCGGATTATTCGCGTGCGGAAACCGCATATGAGTCATTTATGGGCCATTACTCCAATCATAACTACAAACACGAGAGAACAGTGAAGTCAATAATCTGTCAGAATATAAAGCTGAGGAAAGTTGAGGCCTTAAATCCTTATCAAGCGAAAAAGCGGTTCGTAAAACACTCAGCACTAACGCATAACGGCCATCATCAATGATAACCATCGCGGATTGGAGTGGAAGTCTGCAACGGCAAATCAGGTGACCAAAAAAAGCAATCAAGTGGGTTTCTTATTACTATAATCCTTACTGTGGCACCTGCGAAGTAATTGGCAACAAAGTTTTCAAGTGAGGCATGAGATGACTTTTCTAAGTAATTTACAGACGTGGAGGATGTCGTGAAGTTATCGAGCGTGCTGTAATTGAAAGGTAACATCCACGGCACTTAGTGCAGCTGTACCTCGGAGATTAGCGAGCTCGAGGGTTTTAACCGAACCTCCGTCGAGCAGGATAGAATATATTTTCATATCTACGAGAACGTGGATCCAGAAGTATCTCAATCAGAAAAACTCCTTCCATGGAGATGAATTGGAGTTGGGCTTTAAATGAAGCAAACTTATTTTATGATAAGCCCAAATGTGAAAATACCAGACGCACTTGAGCACCGTTGCAATTATTTAAATATTCCTCCACCAAAGTTGAAAGTAAGAGAAGGGATATCATTCTTTAATTTACAAAACGAAATAATTTTCCATTATTTATTTATTTATTTCTACGAGCTCCAATAAGCATTTGTATACTAAGCAATCACAGCGAGTAACTTATATAGAACCAATGGACGAGCAAATGTACCCATGAAAAAGAAAACACCAGAAACCAGGTCAGCCTGGACTCGAACCCGGTGCCATAGTGTTGGTAGGCTAGAAATCTAGCCATTATTTCCACTTTTCGTAACGAGAAAAATAAGAAAAAAATTTAAATAGATAAAATGAATAAATATTTGAATTTAAGTGCAAAGTTACAAAGTATAACATTATCTTTGATGCAAACAATAAAATATAATTCAATTTTCTTCTATGAAAAGAAATTGAAATTTATTTTAATTAAAAAGTCTGAGGGTGCTAAATAGGCAACTGAATAAGTCCGCTAAGATTAACGCAGGAAATGGCGGCACGACAGGCATCGGGTCGTAAAAGTTTATTGAGCCGAGATTGAGACTGAAATGTCTCCTATTCAATCTAACCTGTTCTCAATGATAGAAATGGAGAGAAAACTTTAGGAGTGCATCTAAAAAACCTAAGGTATTATCTTAGGAAAATAGACTCGTTGCAAGAAAACACCCACAACGAATGTGATGAGTAAAAACTGAACAAAATTACTGAGAGTAGAAACCAAAAGATGTAAAGAAAACGTGTACGGAAGAGTTTTTACTAAATCGGAACTATAACCAATTAAAATAGACATATAAATTAAAATCTATGGTATTACCTTAGAAAAAAATACCCACTCTGTGAAAAAAGCTACAAAGAATGGAGAACTTGAGCACCCTTATTGATAGCGCAAACTAAAAAAATGAAAGGGAAAGCTGTGGATAAAATGAGAATCACAAAAGGAGTGCTACTCGTATAACACATGGAAAAATTTATGGAATACTATTCACAAACATAATAATACAAATATTATGTAAATTTAGAGGCAAAAAAATGCATTGCCACTCATTATTGTCACTAACATCTCATCCGCCATATGCAGCTTTTCCTAGGTCTTCCTTTCCGTTCGCTACCAACCGCTCTCCGGTGACACACCATCTTAAAAATGCATCAAAGAAGCCGATAAGCGTGGCGAACTGACCACGCCGCAAGCCAAAAGGCTGCAGCGAAGTGATTTTTTATAGGAAACAAAAACTCGGACATTCATGAACTTTGAGACTGCAGTAATGGCCACGTTTAACGACAGAAAAGCCTTGTGACGAAGGTTGGCGACCCCAGATTTAGGGCGATGCACCGCAACGGTGCCCGGAATCCGGTGACCACAGAATCTTTGTCAAAGGCAATATTCGGGGCGGCGTACAGAGAGAGTGGCCCATGAAGGGGAGGGAAATATTCCTGGATTTTCCCTTGACGAGGGTTTGAAAGAGCACTTCGCAGCCTCTTTTTCATTCCTGTTTGATAAGCGGCGGCTTTATGACCTGGCGAGTGCATTTGCTGATGGACGAGATTAAGGCCGACTTTCGTTTTTTATGCTCTTTCGCGGGGCGCCAGATGCACACGGCGCTCTTGGAGACGGGCGACAAACAAGCACGAAAGGTATGCTGGCACGGAGTAACAAAAACTAAATACCATACCCTTAAACCTAAATTCCTCAAAACTATTGGAATACGAACACTACTTACCCAGAAAATATTACTAAACATTAATTTTATAAATGGGTTACTGGAGTTAACCAGTAAGATAGATGTGTCTTACGGGTTTTGTTATCGCAAAGATAAAGTAATGATTTTATTTTCAAAAGGTAGAATTGACTTACGAAAGAATGACTTAGACGTCAAGAAACCCATAACTCAAATGTATAATTTTCTCAACCTTTTACATTTAAATTTTTATTATAGAAAATCAGTACTCATAGGAAATATTTAATTTAATACGCAGGAAGATGTTTTCAAGCATTGAAAAAATTCAATTAGAAACATTATAGTTTATCGATGTGAAAAAGCCCAGAATGCATCCTTAGGCTCAAATCAAGTTTATACAAACTCTAGTCATTAAACAAATCACAAACATACATTAACTGATATCTTATGTAAGTTATTCAGTTGCGCAAATGATCAAAATACAAGGCCAGATGCTAAACTTTGTGTAAGTCTTTAATCCTAAACGCTAAAATTGTAATTGATATCCCACTAAATGTATAGTTAAAATTAAATAATATAGTTAAAATTGTCAGAAGAAAGTAGCATGAGTGATTTGGCATCAACAATAAAGTAACCACTTCTTCTTGCGCAATTACTAATATTGAAATTCTTGCAATCGGCGTAAACTGGCAAGAACGAGAATGGATTCAACTTCGAATTTTTTACGAAACGTGGTAATAACTATTCCTGTACATCACAACGTATAGAATATACACTAAGCGAACTGAGTCAGAATAGCATGGTTCGATTAGTATTGTGATAAACGAGATTAATAGCATTAGTAGCGTACACAGAACGGGAACTGTGCGCTCATGTGAAAAGGAAACTATACCACAACAGGGCTTTAGAAAGAAGTCAACTTAAAGGCACATCGTAAGGTAAACGATACGAAAGAATTGGCAAACAAAATCCTCATAGGCACAAACAACGCGGGAAATAAACAAAAAGATTCGGTTGCATCTGCGGGCGAAACTAGCGCAAAAATAGCAGCTTTCAGATGGAAAAATCGATAGCTCTAGGAGAAGCAGAATTACCTCGGCTTAAAGAGCACTGCAATCCCATTCTCGGTAATGGCAAACACATCTCCGCCAATGCAATGAGAGATCTTTGAAGTGCTATACCTGACATTGACTCTACCGCGAGAGGCGTCTAATGAGGAAGACGCAAGGTCGACTGAGAGCGAGCGAACACACTGAGTAAATATCCAAACAGAGTTAGCTGAAGAGCGTATCTGGCTCTGAAGATTAAGGGGGAAAGAGTTTGCTGCGTAGCGCTTAAGTCGGAAGAGATACAATGCACTCGGCAGTGCTGCTGAATAAATAGCCTTAGATAGATAAAATTTCCCTCTAAATTTAATTTCAACTTAACTTCGTTATTCTATGATCAACAAATGTAAGACATGAGAGAGAAAATAAAATCAACCTTTTGCTATCTTACTCTAGAGCAAAGTAAAAGCAATGTACACAACTTACGTTTTAAAAATTATATAATAGCTTAAGTCATACATCATGCGAGAATAACTTGTTTGTCCTTATAGTTCCTGGCCCTAGATGGGTAAGTTTTGTCTCTAAATTCAATTTCACTTCAACACCGACTGAATTAAAAAAATTTCGAGAGAATTACAAGGTACGAACAACGATCCCAGTTATTCCATAAGCAAAAAAAAATTAATAAATAAAACGGAAAAAACAACCGATCACTGTATTACCACGGGGCAAGAGAAATTCATCGTACCAAACATACATTTTAAACATAATTTATTCACATAAACTACACAACTTTTGAAAATAACATGTACGTCCTTACAGTTGCTGCTATCATTCTCTGAAAACAAAATCGATAACTTAAATTAAACTATTAGTCTAATTAAAATACTGGATCTCGAGGACAAGATCAGGCTCTTCATGTTCACAATTTATCTGTCTTGCTACACTTTTGTAGAAATTGGATAGGTATTGCAATACAATGGATGACAGAGACCACAGAAAGCAAAACCAGATTACAAGATTGCTTCAGATTATCAAAACGGATCAACACTACCTGGAGTTCCATGAAGTATGTCTTTCTACACTCTACGTTGCCACGTGTAGCATATAGCTATTCTATTTCCGCTAAATATTTTATTAGTAAATTTAAACTTAAAATGTTCCATCGACCTCCAAAAGATTCCTAATGAACCACTAAGAATGAAATTTAGTCCCTTGAATAAGATATAGATGTTTTAAAAAGGGCAGCACATGTTATTAAACATACTGCAAGACAGATTAGAGAGAAACTTATTTCAAACCTAAAAATCTGATGTGGCCAGCACATGACTTTCTCCATATATAAGATGTAAATATTTATCTAAGACAGTATATTTTAACTCTATATTCAATCTAAACTTGGAAGATAAGTGATTAATTTATATCATATTATCTTTTACGTCACAAACATTATAAATAAAGTTTTTCGGGACATGTTCGATGAAAAACGATGAAATTGACCTTTCGCCCACAGCGCCCAGAACGCCCACAAAGTACATAACAGCAACTTCCGGTATATCAGAAGTAACAGAAAACTTCACAAGCTTCAAAAATCGAATCTCTGCAATCTTAAGGAAATCTTCCTGTCTTAACTTCCTAATTTTAGGAGAAAAAGATGGAAGAGATTATTCAAATCTGGCAACGTCTCCTTCCCTACCCATCAATCATTTAGACGCTCGAATTAACTCCACCTTTCCACTGGAAAGCTCAATTTAACGGCAAAAATAAAAACCGCGGAGTATTGACCGAATAAAAGCAAATGAGACGGAATAAATCGGTCCGAAGAATCTCGAGAGGCGACTGAAGGGAGAGGCTGGAGAATGGCGTCGAGAGGAATGCGGAAAAATGTTTCAAGGTGACGTTCGGGGATGATCCGTTTAGCAAGAGGTAAAATACATAAAATGCGTCCACTTAACGTGGAAGATTCAGGAGATGGATTTTTTTACCAAAGCGTTCACTGAAAGGAAATTAACGCCGCAAAGTAGGAAAGACAGAGGCCAATCCAAAGTTCCTCCTAAGGAAACTACACAGAATCAGGCGAAGTATAGTGGAAATCCATAATGGGAAGAATCTTGTAATTTTTCTACCATTTTTGTTTAAAAGTAACAAAAACACGATCGGTTTCGACGAATGATCGTCATCATCTGGAACACATATGAGATGAGAACATACCAGATGATGACTATCATTCGTGGAAACTGGCCGTGTTTTTTTAATGTTAAACAAAAAAATCTGAAAAAAGTAGAATTTCTTAAGATTCTTTCCATATCTCCAAAATGATTGCAAATATCGACAAAATTTAACTTTTAATCGATCTCGCTCACCAAGAAATGTCGATATTCAACTTTATTACTTTATAACTATTTATATCTCTATTCTGCTTTATAAAGCAGAATAGTGACATAAAAAGCAACCACGTTCTATTCACCGAAAATAAAAAAGAAATAAAACTAGATAAATAAACATTGAAATAAAAATTATGATAAATGAACATCAATGGAAATAGCAATGATCTTGATAGAAATATATCTTCATGCGTTTTTCAGAGTTATCTATTTTAACAAGAAGTACAAATTAATTCTACCTAGTGAAACTTAGGGGATATGTTATTCTTATTTTATTATCCATCTTCTAAGGAAATTAAATTAATAGATGAGCTCTCACATGATGCCAAAATGGTAAATTCGGGATGTTTAAAACTCAAATGCATATTATTCTCTTACTACTTAAAGGACTATAATTTATAAAATTTGATTGACCGCAACTTGAAATAAGAACTCATCTCTTTTAAGTGTCTTACACACTTAATTAGAATAAACGCTATTAATTACTAATATTATCTTAACTTTAAAATATTAATGATTTTACTTTATGAATTATGATATGTCATAGCTTATGTCATTACTTATCATATTCCGTATAAACAAAGACGGCAACTTTAACTGAGACGAAAAATCAAAAAAATCAAAGAGAAGAGCATTAATTCGAAGGAAGACGTTCACCACTCCCAATGATCTGCGCCAGTAAGCAATGCGCTGGAAAGAGAAAGGGAGTTTCGAGCGGATTTAAAAGAGAGTTATCTCAAGACGAAAGGTGGGATTTATTATGCATATCAAAAACACGCGAGTAAGACTAACATAGTGAAGACGAGAGCGAAACGCGTTCCATTACGATAATCAAAGCGTTTACTGATGGAATAGCTAATATCCTATAAAAAGGATGTTTTTGCTGTAACACATATATTACAGATTGAGAAGCTGACACCACAGAGCAAATATGATTTTCCGTAGCATCGATTTTTTTCCAAGATATAAAATCTTTCAATGACTGATAATGATATTCAAATCCCACTATTAACTTGGTAGTAGCTTTCTATTACAGAATGATAATGATTGGTCGTCGAACCTGGTCATGTATTTTAATTAAAAGTTAAAAGAAAACGCTATGGAAAATTAAGCTAAAATTAAAGTCCTTAGATGACTGACAAAAATAGGCTTAGTTCAAATTACGCACCATATTAAATTATTTAGTTCCAGCGACTTTACAAGTAAAATTTAAATAAAATCGATGAATTAATTCAGGATTATTACAGTTATAATAGACTAATATCGCTCATTAACTTTGGTATGCATAGAATAGCTAACTTGGTACACTCATCCTCAATGTTCTCGATACGAATTCGCGCTTAAGAAGGCATTGAATGGATTCCTTGCAATATTTTACACGGCAGAAAAGTCATGTCTTTTGATTGTACTAATGATCACCTTTTCAGATGGCAAACGAATATTCAAGCAATGAATACCATTCGGGTTGAAGAACTTTAAAGTTCACCCTTAAGTTACCCAATAAGGATTTAGCGTACTTTAAACCAAGGTAAAAAATATACTACTACGCAAGGCAATGCCTATTTAATGATGATTCGATTCAAATAGCTAGGAGCCAAAAATTCTTATGGAAAAAAATCAGTTAAGATTGCGGCTTAAAATTTGGTACCTCAAAGACTCGTTCTAGGCCCCCTTAATTTTACACTTTTTGATCGTTTGGGGGAAAACGTCCCGATTAAAATCTCTAAACCTTTAGACATTTAAAATCACTAAATGAGAAAACGAGCGAATTGCTCCTGTAGAGAAATTTTCCGCTTCGGGGCAATTTCGGCCGAAACGCCAAGTGTAAAATAGCCAATCACAGGCAGCCGCGTCAAACGAACCGAGATTTGTCACGAGATTACGTCAAGGGTACCTTCCCAAATAACATCTCTGTTAAAGCCCGAAACGAGCGACGATCACAAGGAATTATTCCATTTTTTTCGCAAACGTCCCAAAGCCGTAGTAATCGGCTTAATTTGGCGAAAGGGGTAAATCAAGCGAACAGAAAGCGGCGAAGAAGCCGGGCATAATTTACACGCAGCCCGATTAATCACCGCGACTAAATTACACAAGCTGAGGGAATATCCAGGAAATGGAACGACGGGAATCTACGGCTCGATTAATCTGTCGTTGCAGACGACAAAATGAATTACCATGAAGCGTAATGGACGCCCAAAATTGAAAAAATAAAAAAAGGGGAAATTAACTTTAGCGGAATCCCGGACGAAAATCCCAAAAAATCCGACATATGTTTCAGATTATCGAATCAACGTTCCCATTACTTTTTATTACGTACAGGCAAGGGAGGTTAAATGGAATCAAATTGCACAAAAATATAATTAAATACTACGAAACGTATCAATAAATAATTTTCTATTCAATGTTGATTTTCCCGATATTTTTTCTAAATTTTCACATAAAAAATTCATAGTCCAACTAAAATTGGGGAGAAAATGACAACCGTCTTTTACATAAATAATATCAGAATCCCCTGATACATTCTGAAACTATAAGTTTCCTTCCCTTTTATTTCTATTGATATAATTATTATTAGTAATAAAATACACATGAAAATTGCGATTGAAATTGGAATGATTTAAGAAAACCTCACGAAAGGGAGCTATAAGAAATGAATAAATACCTATCAGATGTTTGTTTAGCAGTTTTACTAATGTAATATGTAATATTCAAGGTCTGGAATTGAAAAATCACATAACTAATGCTAAGAGGCATTATAGATATTTTAAATCACTACAAAAATATCCTAAATATTTTTAGGCTGATTATTTGGTACACTGATTTACATTAAAAAAATAGGGTCTCTCCCTTTTATTATAATTGGATTAACTTTCATATTTTCTTTCATTTTTTACATAAATAATATTCACCCTTTTACTCCTTAGACTCCTTTGTTTACCACTAAGTATGCTCATATAAAAAATCTTCAGAAAAAAGACGTTATCAAAGTCACTCACATTGGTAGAGTAAGGGATCGCATCAAGCACGCCTATGAGCAGCACTTACCTGGAATAAGAAAAAGCAACAGTTAATAATATGACAGTTATAGACAGGTATATGATAGAGCTAATAAATAAAACTCAATAATTATTATGGTTTGATGAGCAAATTTCTACCGGGATATATATTTTTATTTGTTAATAACATCGCTTGTAATTTTCGATCACAATGCTAGTTAATACGTTTAATTTCGGACTACGCCACTTGAGTCACATTTAATCTAACTCTGCCTAAGCCCGTAAATGATCTGATTGAAGGAACTTTACCTAATAACCTATATCAGTGGCAATTATTTACGGAGTATTTCGAGTTGACGCATGGACGATCTCAGTTAAGAAGATAGCATAAAACTATGTATTCACTTTATAGATTATAATGCTGTGGCAGTTACAGAGACTTACTCTACGAATAGATTAAAACCACAAAATGCCTTAATACGGGATATCTTCGAAATCGATCCAATTTTTACATAGAATAAAACCTAAGTGTAATATTTTCAATTCCGGAAAGACCTGGTCCAATACTAAAAGTTTATTTCACGTGGTATTTAGTCTGGGATGGGTCTTAGTTTCGTAGAAAAACTTGAAGCGGTAGTTTTTCCGGGTGATTCAGCTCAAATTCATATTTGCTACTAGTAACTCATTTAATTCTCATTAATTATGTTATGAAACACGCATTGAGGACAGGCTTACCCGTATCGTCCCATTCGCTATTTGAATAAAAAATGAGGACACCGACCCAAAAAACTGTTCTCATGATGGAAACCATTTAGCACCAGCACCAAACGTCAACTCCCAACCCGACACGACTCTTTTTGCTACGGAAAGTGGCTCTAAAAGAGAGAAGAAATAACGTAAAATCTGCATACGCCAAAACTTTCTTCCGTAATTTTTGTAATACCCACTTAGTAAGTTGGTTCTTCATAAATTTCATCTCAGTTTCGTTTTTACACGATTTTACGAAAACTTAATGTCTACACCCCAAATTCTCTGAGCACACATTTTCGCAAATCAGTTTTCCCTCAATTAGACGGTCAAAACGCTTTCTCAAAATCGGTAATGGAGGTACACCGTTGCAGAATGCATAAATGTATGTGCTAAACAGTTTAAGAGTAAGAGCTTTGTTCTAAATAAAGCTCCGCTTATATAAAATATTATTAAAAATTAGAATGCGACGTGGATTACAGAGTTGTAGTACAACAATGTACCATGATGGAAAACAAATAAGGAATTTCGCAAATAAACACGTTTTCATGGAAAAAGAATGTATTTAGGATAACTTGAGATTTCATTACAGGAAATGAGAGAAGATGTCACTACTTCGGAAGTGGCTTTGCTAGGAAAATTCTTAAAACTACGTAATATAATTATCTGGAGAATAAGTCATCATAAATGAAATATTTTGCTAAGAACTGAGAGTTAAGACAAAAAAAATAAAGACAAACTTCCATCCGATTGTAAACGCCCGCCCATATTTGCACCATCGGCCATCAACATGTATTTTGCAGAACTAAAATAAAAATTCCACGCCAAATTAGAAGTTATACCCAGTAGAGTTAGATCAATACGTGGCAAGAAAGAAGAGTCACTTCATCAGCATCTTAAAAAATGTCAATCAAATGAAAGAAAAATGGGTAATTATAAAGCATTTTTGAAGAAGGAGAAAGGGACGATTATATATTCACGGTATCACTGTAAACTGCAAATCACGGCATTATGCTATTCCACCGGATTGGGATTGAATTGATCCTCAACGATTTTCCACGGCGCTGTATCTAAACCTACTTATTTATGCAACCTAGTCTCCGAAGTAGGCTATCGGTTGCCTCATTGACGCTATATTTCTTATCGATTTACCCTAAGTAATCAACTCATCCTCAAATGCTTCTACGCCAAAGGGTTTTCAAACTTGCTCTTCTCGAGGCAAACAGCGCCAATACTTCCGTTTTGACTTTCCGAAGGAGTACCCAGCAACACACGCGCCTGACGCCTTGAGAATTTTAAATATATTTCCCGATCAACGAATCTCCTCCAAGGTTTCTGCCTTAGGGAACTGAGACGAAGGAAGCATAAAGAAAAAGAGGCGCATACGACGATCAACATCTTGTACGCAGTTACATCACAAACCACCAAAGCTGCTACATTTCGAGTCATAATCTGCAATATTCCATCAAAAGTCGGGAGCCCGCCAAGATTACCCTCTATGAGGCAGAATACTCCAGTGAAGGAATGCGATTATCTAAGCGATACAGAGTCAGAATTTATACAGTGGTACTTATTATCGTGTAGAAAATCCATAGCAACTAGACATTTACAAGACCATTTTATTTGAGAATGAATAAGAATAATATTTAAGAAAATCGTGTCATTATTAAATGAAGTGGTCTAGTAAATGTTAAGTTGCTATGGATTTTTTATTACCTATCTCAGTTTATGTTTTGCATGTTTAGTACGTCTTCTATAAGTTTTAATCGGTATAATACCTAAGAAATGACAGGTAACACTGAACAATATATCATGATACACATTATAGTCAATAACATAACCTGGGTGATACGTAGATGTATTAAGACATTACAAATTAATGAAAATATTATTTTTTACTCTTCAACATTTACAATCACATCAACAGCTGAATAATGGAATTCGTTCTTGTCTTCTAATAAATGCTATAAGGATGTATTAATTACATCTCATCTTTCATCTATCACTATCTGAAGGTACCCCTTCTAAATGGGCGTCTAACTTAATTAGTAAAGAATTTCGGAGGATCACTTACGTTTTTATAGCCATATTTATTATGATTATTTCTCATATTTTTACGTTAAAATTAATTATTGCACACCATGACCATGATTTCAATGAAATAGACCGAGTACATTAACAGATTTTAATCTCAATATCTCCCGATTGAAGACGTTTATTATCATTAATGTGCTGAAAAAATGTAAGTAATTTCCCATAAGTAGCATTTTGAATCAAAGAAAACAAAGGCAAACTACCTTACTCCTCAGCAACCTAGTAAGCCTCATCCCCACATACAAACCAATAAGAAGCTTAAAGCAGATGGCTTGAGGTTTAATCTTATACCTGAGTAGGTGCTGCACTGTTAACTCATAAAAATCCTTCACCCATTTGCCTACCTTGTTGTACCTTGGTATCTCCGAAACTTCTACATTATTCCAATTTACTCGAATTACGAGTACATTACTACCCAAAATATGCGACCGTTTCCGAAGTATTTTGCGGTGAAATAGATTGGAATCATTGTAGGCTACAGTATAGATAACTTAAAATCATATAGAGATTTCAATTCATTCAAGTTGCAATTAGCACCTATCAACTCACTTCGCAGTGCCGAGAAGGAAAGATTCTAGGGCAAGGCCAGAAAAACAAACAGGAATAGAGAATTCTATGATCATAATGGATTGGATGACGCGAGACCTTGATGATAAAGATAAGTCAAAGACTGAAAGAAATCTTGACCTAGGCAGAGTAACAATATGGGTGTGAAAGATCGCATGCGAGTGTCGAGGAAACTCAAGGTCGGAACCACGCGAGATATAGGTGTGCACTAGATACGGGGTGTACAGTAAAAACTGAGGGAGGAAGTGATCAAATAAAGACGATTACGACTTAATGAAAGGAAAAGGCAGCATACGGATGGAAATATGAATACACAAGAACTTCAAAGATACGATGGAAGAATAGAAATAAAAATGAATAAACGAGAAAAAAAATCCAAGAATGACTTGAGATTACATCGATTTGAGAGGCACTATTAAAGAGTTGTTTTCCTTGTTTAATATGCATTTTCAATCTTTCCTTTGAATTTAATATGCTTCGGGAAATCCCTCTCAAGTAAAAGATAGCACAATTGGAGTTACATAATCAACTCCCTAAGTCATCGTAATTACAATTTCGTCACTTAAGCCACCTCATTTTCTATCAAATTTATCAGAATGCTGATTTTAAGTACGCCTTACTGATCTAATATTGCGTTACGCAATCCCAATTAACACAATTGAATTACATAAGTAGATATAAATGTTCCTGGATATTCAAAGAATATTAAATAAAGTGTTTGACACAGATTTACGATTATAATCAAGATTATAATTAAAGTTATGTAAATAAAATACATTTCACTTACGTATTGAGTATTATTGGAATAAATTACAAGTTTGTTAGTCTTAATGTGATTTCATAAGGTGTAATGCCAATTAATACCATTAATTTACAATTAATACCATTAATTTACAATTTTATACAGGTAACAGGTATATAATAGAAAACATATTATACATAAAAATAGATAAATATGGCAACACTTTTTAAGATACAAGGACGAATGAATGAACTGAGGCTGAGGAAAAACGTAGTTTACCTACAATGCTCATATGCTAACAACAATTTGCCTGTGAGCACACTAGCGAGTTTACTCTGGTTTGATAATGTCAACTAAAGGAGAGCCAATACTTCAACGACATAAATGAAATGCTTTACGATAATTCATCTGTATCTTAAACGAGGCAAGAATCGCGAGAAACCATTCTCGAATCGAACAAATTCAGACTTTCGTCGAAGAATAAATGAGACTGAGCTTCTCCAAACGATCGCAAAACTCTGAACTGCAGATCCAAACGGTGCGAGCAAACATTCGTGAGGATTTTCCTGTAAGTGATTACGAAACGTGCTAAGGAAAAGAAACACTGCGATGCACCACTGGAAGTTCTTCCTACGCCTTGCAAGCGAGATATGGAAATGTATGTACCACAACGAGAAAGAGAATAAGAGATTTTCCCTATATCATAGTTTAAATTAAAGGAAACCGAACCAAGAGTTCAATAAAACTAAAATAAAACATTATCAATGCAGCCAAGACAAGAAGTTCAGTTAGTAAGAACTTCAAAAATATAGAAGAGAAATATGAGAAAAATATAGCAAATAGGAAAACTAATTTTTCCCATACATAAATGCATCAACGAATGTCCATAAAAATGTCGTGCACTGAATGGACTAAAGTTATCCCGAAGGAATTCATTCTCTCACGTAGACAGTATAAAAATCATCGGGTGTTACTAAATTTCGTGACAGAAATTTCTCATTTTGATTCGCGAACTCGATAGCAATTTATAGTTATTAACATACAATCCTAAGAGATTTTACAGTTCCTCGTATAGTTTCTTCCTTAACCAATATATCTTAGTGCACCTTACACGATAGCAATAAAATCAACTTTCTCCCAAAGCTGCATTTTCCGCAGCTCATCAACACCACAGTGAAGTCTATCTGAAGACACTCAAACATGCCGATATATAAACACCCGCTCGTTTTCACGTAAGAAACCACAACGATCGAGGTCCTGAAGACCAGAAAGTGAATTAATAATTTTTTCGAGGTGATAAATGGTCTTTCTCGCAATATATTTTAATTCCTCTTACTCAAATACTTTCACAAATGAAACCGACACAATTATTCATACTATGAACATTGCAGGTATACATACATAATTATTTACAATTAATTATCAAACTTTCAACAACATCATTTGCTTAATTTAATTCAATTTTGATTTCACCATGTGACAGATGAGAGTGTTACTAAAATAATTATTTCTTAAGTCAATACAATAAATAAATTATGTTCTGATATGAATTGTAAATCTCGAAAGCTTTTTTAACATTCCTCAATCTATACACGACATTTATTTTTTTCTTTATCCATATGTTTGTCACATCACTTTGTTGGTGAATCCTTGTGGTAGAAATGTGTTCCTCTCGTTATATTGAATAAAACATTTTACTGCTTAAAAGCATTATTTACTTCCCGTATTCAATGTCTGTTTTTCTTCTTTAGGCAAGTAATCAGTCTTCAACATCAATTTTCCAAAACCAAAATTTTTGATTTTTGACGGAACTTCCACAACTGGTTTTACTTCTAACAGCCCTTCGTATTATACTGTTTTTCCATCGCAATTTATATCAGAAAGAACCTTTCCCAATAGATAGATTTAAAAACCAAAACTCCTTGACTAATTGACCTTTCAATCACCTTACTTTGTGCTCCACCAACTGCGAAATCATTCGTGCATGCATATTCAAGGTGACGGCCGTGGGAATATCAGATAAAGCTCTTTCTTAAACTGACACAAATTAGCCCATCTGTAATTGCTACCATTGTAAGAAAGAAAGCGTCGAAAAAGAACTAGAAACTGATGCAGACGTCGATATGATGAGTAAAAAGGTTCTAAAATTACCCGTAACTCATTAACATCCAAAGGAAAAGAATTTCGCGGCTGAAGTTCCGGAATGCTTAATTCTGGGAAGAGCCAATCCATAAGCGAATGGAATGCTGGAATGTGTTTGTCTTGATAACGCCGAGCAATTAAAATATTTCAAGTCAATTTTCGAAGACATTCTTTTTCACATAATTAACCAAATCAAATTCCTTAGTGACTAGAATGTCGGATTTGAAAAGTGTTTCAAAGCTATTGACCGCGCACGGCAGAAAGAATGGTGACTTGAGAAAATAGCAAAAAGTGTAACATGGTTATCGAATATTTTTTGAAAATCATCACCCATCATTAACACCGTTACACTTCCCCTTCCTCTATCACTAGCCCTACTCTTTATCCCTCTGTCCCTCCTCCTCATGGTTCAATACATTGCCATTATCAGTAATGCCCCAATCCCCCCACTCGTCCTTCAGTTCAATCACTAACCGTATTCCTTTTTCTCTATATTTTATGGGTAATGTTTTATGTTTTCTCCTCATGATGACGCTCTGTATCGAAACCCTCTTCGTGCAGTTTGTTACTGCTATTATGGTATGGTGTAAGTGATTCTCTTTCTTTGTTTATTCTCTCTGTTCGAATAAGAACACTAAGTTAGTTAATAATAAGATTCCTTGAAATTTCTTTATTTTCAGGAATTAACTGGATCGACGATTCATTTCTTGTAGTATAAATGCATTCTAAATTATCGCATTAAGTTTTAAGAAGCCTATGCGTAACTTGAAATGAATTTAAGTACTTTAAGTGTGTAATATTAAGATTATAACTTTAAATTATTTTGTAAAGTAACCAATCGTATTTTCCATCATTTAGCAATTCTTTTCGCAAAATTCGATAACGTAAAGAAGAAATAATTTTAATTATTTCCTACGAATAAGAATGTTATCCGTTGCAACGCATACTCGGCCAGCAAATCAGAGATTGAGGATGAGTCGGAAATTAATTTTTAAGAAAATAAGCGCTGTTGTTTAATCGAGTCAAAGAATTGACTGAATGGTTTCGTTTTGCTCAAAAATGTTTATAGTTAAGTCAAGCATTCGTAAGTCGAAGAGGTAAAACGATGACTGACCGTGATTTTCACAAATATATTTTCCCTAGCAAAACGCGCCTGATATTGTAGACCGCAAATACCTTCACGATTTAACAATCTAATTTTCCAGCAGAGCCTTCATGACCATCAGAATCGACGCTTGGAACTACGTCAAGTCGAACGTAAAGAGAACAGACAAACAAAAACAAATAAGTACGATTCTAAATAAGGGAGACAAGATGGTACTGGTTGGCGACATCTCTGCCTTAGGGAACTATTGGCAGGAAATTCTTCCATTCTAAAGGCAGATGATCGGTCTCGGGTTCGAGACCATCTTTCTACACCGCATATAAAGACTACTTTCAGCGCATTCTTTTCCTTTTATTCGTTTCTTAGGTTCCGTTAGATAATGTTTTATTTTTAACCACATTCTTGCCACCTTTGCCTTAGGAAACACGATACTCTTTATGTGCTCGGTTACTTGTAACTTGTTTCATACAAGCAGACTCCACAATATCCTTACACCAGGAGCCAATAAATTGACAGCAGTTTATTGCAGGATTTTCGTGTATTTTTTTGCAATCCCTATTTCTACTCACAAAATTATTTTTCACCTGTACAGATATCTACTGTGTGTTTAGTGTAGCACTGGTCAAGCACACTTTGTTTGAATTCGAATTAAGCTTCTTAGGTTGGATGATTTTTCTTGCTTTCGAAAACAACTAATGATATTATGCGATGTATAAGGCCATGAAGAGATAAACTCCTGAACCGAACTCCAGATATGAACTCCTATTTTGCATATTATAACGTTTATAAGGAGTTTTTAACTTATTTCGTCTTATACTTTATTAGAGGCATTTAAATTTCGGAATTAATAGACATCTAGCGTTTTAGGTACTCTCTGAACGTATGTAAATAAATAAAGGTGAATAATAATATTTTTTAACTAGAAGTTGTTTACTTCTTAAATTATATTATTACCTAAAGTTTAGCATTCAAAAATAATAATTAGTTCAATTAATTTTACGATTTTGGCCGAAAAACGATCTATTGTATGGAATACAATGCGCGACTGCTAGTGTTATGAAAATAGGCGCGACTGATGAAAGGTTAAGTTAGAGTAAAAGTTTCTGCTCAGGGACCATAATCTTTTAATTTCACAGTACAGAACCGTACGGAATGGATAGAGAACTTCAGGTTAAGTTTACCTAAACAAATACTAAACGTAGAAGTTTGTAGAGATTTACCAGGAGGGTGTATTACACGCGATAACTGACGAACGAAAAGCCCATCTCATCAGAGCGGATATACGCGGTAGGGGCGCCCTCTATTAACATGGAAGAAAAGCACGCTTCCCTCAAACACACGCGCTCCCTCCACCTGAGAGAGGGAGTTACTAATGGCGTGCCACAGGTGTTTTTTCTCAGCCGCGAAAGTGGATTTCCCGGCACCTGCGCGATCTTTCCGCATCACTCCTCCGCGGACTGATGCGTTTTTTTCGGCCCTCGAATACTTCTGAGTCTCCTCAGCTTCCGGCAGAATGCGTCATGGAACCTTCCGGAGCTGCTGTATCCTCCGCTGGAAGGTAAGGATGCGGCTGTCACAGGTACTGTACTTCGTCTACCGTCATGCAATGACCATGTAAGGACCTATGTAATTCTTATGGACCCATATATTTCTTATGGTCCCATGTAATTCTTATGGACCCATGTACAGCTAACGTGAGAATGGCGAGCGTTGTTACGAATTTTGCATACATAAAAATAAAGTCTTTACGATAAAGGGAAGATATATGTGTACCGGTGCCGGTCGCGTGTTCATTAAATCAGTGGAAAAAGTACCGTCTCTTTTTCCTTCTTTGTAAATGATAGATTTCCCCACTATATCTCTTAACTCTGAGAATTAATTTAAAAAATAAAATTGACAACATTGTTTTGGAAAAATTTTAGGAAAAGAGAAAGTGATTCCGAGGAGCACAGTGTAATTATATCAAGATTAAATACTGCCTTTATCGAAAGAAAAATAAGAATCAAGAAAAAGAATTTGTACGAACTTAAGAGAAAGTCAATTAATTGCTTCAATTTTTTAAACAATAAGCGGAGGCTCATAATGCCATAAATTGTAACTTTTCAAAGACGATGAGCTTAATTAAACATATACATCAAGTAATGAAATAGAATCACATAAATAGTTTTTATAAAAGTGTGATAATGATATAAAATGACGGAGCACACAATTACTTAATATAGATTAAATACTACCGAATCGAAGGAAAAATAAGAGAGTGATACTTCCAAGAAAATTGGAAAGAGTTACGATTTTCTTTGAACCCATGTATTTGGGAAGAAGAACACGAAATTTCTTGGTATCAGTTCCGCTTCATTCTTAATTTTACTAGTCGAGTAGTTCTGTCGCGAAAAAAGTTCAGCGTCACAGCAAGAATATTATGAAAAGCGAAGACGCTGTTGACCTCTGAGATAACTCGACCGTCTTCCGTCACTCAACAGTTCAGAAATAACACAAATCACTGCCCATAAACCTTTGACAGAAATTTCGCAGCCATAAGCCCGCGAAAAAAGTTCAGCGTCACAGCAAGAATATTATGAAAAGCGAAGACGCTGTTGACCTCTGAGATAACTCGACCGTCTTCCGTCACTCAACAGTTCAGAAATAACACAAATCACTGCCCATAAACCTTTGACAGAAATTTCGCAGCCATAAGCCATTACATTATTCCTGCTACCGTATATCGATGAGCGGAATATCTTACACAGCATTTATGCACTCGCGCTCGTGTTTCGCCTCGTCACTCGCCTAGGTTCTCGATTGGCATTCTCACGTTCGTCCCCACAATTGGAATGACCATTGTCACACTTGCAAAGAGTTCAGTTCACTTGGTCGAGCATCCTATTGTGGCTACAATTACTTGTCTCCAAAAAAACAATACCGTTGCGAGCGGCAAGGCGAGGAACGAGTCGAATGACGTTTGCCTGGCTACTCGCTTTGCGACTCGGATCACTATTAGTGTGAAAGTATAATTTTTATTCTTTAGATTCTTCTTTTAGAATAGAATAGAGGGGCTCCCGGATAGTCATGTGGACAGCGCGTTTGCCTTTGGTGAAAGCGGTCCCGGGTTCGAACCCCGGTGGGTGCCAATGTGCGAAAAGACCTAAGCTGTCGAAGCACTTTTAGCAATACTACCAATAGAATAGAGGAAAATATATCTTACATATAATTTATTATCACAACTAAAAGTACAGTACAAGTGTTTACTCAGCAGGAATTGCGATTTGTGGATTTATCATCATTGGAACCTCAGAGTACAAAATTCAGGCGATAAGGGTTTAAGGATCTTCTATCCTCCATACGATATCAGTGTTTAAAAGTACCCTCGGAGACTCCTTCTCAGATAAGTGTGTACTAAACTGCTTGTGAGTGCGATTTTTATCAGCAACTACGCTGGTGGAGTTCTTTTAATCGCTCCTCCTTTTATATGGCTAATCAGCATCATGATAATAAGAGGCTACTGAGATATGAATAATGCTGACTGTGGGCAGTCATTCAGGTCCCTCCTGATTGAACGCCATCAAAGGAGTAGTTCATAGGGCAATTGCGATGCACTTACATGGATTTTTAGACTTATATAATTTTGGCTCCGTAAGGAAATTATAGGCCAACTACGTCACTCCTCATCTAGACCCTCATTCTCTTTCTAAAGCAACTTTAAGCCATCAAAGAGGGAGTAAGGTATTCAACAATAAATATGGCTGATAACGTATATATCTGAGTATAAGCCGACCCGAATATAAGCCGAGGCACCTAATTATATCCCAAAAAGTGGGAAAACTAACTGATTAGAGTATAAGCATAGGGTAGGAAGTTCAGCAGCTACTGGTAAAAATAGATGCCAATAAAATTATAGTAATTAATTAGTAGGTTAGTCGGAGAAAATAGACAAAGAATTGTTAATTTAGCAAGTGAGAAATTTACAAGCCGATATCCAGCGACAGCGAACAGGAACCATGTATCCTCACTCGAGTATAAGCCGAGGGGGGCCTTTTCAACATAAAAAAATATGCTGAATATCTCGGATTATACACGATTATAAACGGTACTTCTTAAAGCCGGACAAAGCCATTCTTCCTATTACTATTTACTTTTTCTCACAATGGTGTTAATATAATTTCCCTTTACTCTTTTGAGGCTTCTTTACTATTACTCCTATTTATACTGCCAAAGGGACAAATTAGCAAATGACACGATTTGATTATTAAAAATCCACTTCAAACATACCCTTTTCCAATTTTCTGAGACTTATAACTGCAAAGTTACCTTCTTTCGTTACTTGCAAGCGCTCTTTCGCTTCCTTAATGCTCGAGAGCTGTCGCAGTAATTACCTCGGACTCGGTCGAATGATCACAACAAACAGTAGAGGTCGAAGTACGAGCGCACGTGGTCGTCAGAAAAAGTCGCTCGCATCATTCCAGCGAGAATTATGAGGATGCGGGGAAAGTTAAATGATACGGAGTACGCTAATTACCCTTCCGAGAATGCGCCAAGATTTACTGAGCAGCGCTTTTTTTAAAGCAGGGCGAAGCGTCAACCGACGGTGATGTCCGGCATATGGTGGATATGATTACGCGGGGACGGTCGAGGTTTATTGGAATAACCGACATTCTTACGCGTCTAAATTCTTCAGATGGACATTAATAAATCAGAGGATACGTACCTACACATGGGAAGGATATTAAGAACCTTGATTCCCAGCCTACCGAAAAGAAGGTCCACATCAATTTAGTAATCGAAACAAATTTATTCAGGGAAATGGCTAGATAAAAATAATAATTAATAATAAATAAATGGCTAGATATAACGGAAATGACTCTTTTTAAATAGGTAGGTAGTAGTACTCTTTTAAGTAGGTACTATTTCGTAAATACACACATTTAAGTTTTTATTTTTTCCCCATAGTTCCAATAAGATTATTCTATCTAATTATTCTTTAATTGTATTTTTAGCTGCATATTAATATATTTTGAAGTAACCCCGAGTCTGGCCTTTCTTCTGGGTTACCTATACCTCCCTTGATTTTCGTTCTTTTTGATTTTGTTTTTTTTTATAAATAGTATTATGGTTAAAACAATATATGTTGTATTAATAATGTAAAACGGTGGAATAAGCCAATATTATTATTATTCACGCTGATGTACTTTATTCCGAATGTGAGACTTAGAATCAGAATTTTGGATTTAAATCGTATAAATATGTGCATCATATGTCTCCCACTTTTCGTGCAGGTATCCTGGAAAACTGGGTTCGAATTCCTACTTTGAAGTCATGTCGCTATATTTCACTTCGTTTATCCTTGGGTTATTTCAGGTGCACACGTATTATTAAAAAGATACTTCCTTTCCCTCAACCATAGAATAATACACTTGAATACGTACTAAGTGTGAAGAGCAATGAAGGGATCTGTTTAGATAGTTCTGGCCGAATAGCTGAATAGGGAAGGCAACTGACCGGCAATCAGGCTCGGTTCTGTCCGACTTTTTTCAAGTCCGTTCTTCTACAGGATTTTTCCTAGGAGCACAGATTTACGCGATGTGTGCCTTTCCTTGTTTTTTCGTTTATGCTACAAGAAAATCCATATTAGTCGAATGTGGATTAACGTAATAAAATTGTTTAGTTGATTAATAGGAATGATACATACGCTAAATTGAGTCACAGGGGAAAAAAATTAATTAACTGAAATATATAGGCTTATTGCTCGTTTTTCTTCTTTGTAATATACAGACAGACTCCTAGTATCTCTAGCAGATTTCGGTCTTCATATTTAATCTAAATGAATCACCCGCGAGTCTCATATGAGCGTGTCTTTTCTAACCTTCTCTGAAATAGAAATTCTAGCCCAATTTCAAAATGGTAGCAACAATAAGTTGACTCAGAAACAACTTGCCAACTACTGTATGAAGTAAATCGATCTGGGATGTTTCAACAAGTGGTTAGGCCCCCCCCGAAATGATAGGCAGAACCGGAGGGTATTTCAGCAACGGGAAAAAGAAATGAGAAGAATGGAAACCGGTAATAAGTAAGCTATTGTCAGAGCAATTCCGAGAAACAATTGAGATGCGCTTAGCTAACGAGTCATCGCAAACAACATTTCGGCGAAGGCTGACGACAACGAGACGAGAGAGTAATAAAAACAGACACTCGCTTCCGCTGCGATAAAAATAGGATCCTTGGGCTTCTATTTACTGGTAATCGGTAAGTGGTGGCGGTTGATGAAGAAATGCGCGATTCTTAATTGATCGACATGCGAGGACAGGAAGAACGATGGTTCGATTTAAAAGATTTGTATCCGGATGGCAATGGAATTAAGGATAACCTTACGTGGGGATTGACTTCCTAGTCGATGAAAATCATCTAGGATACATACAGTAGCAGCTGCTCGTTCGATAGAAGGCGAGTACTTAATTCCAGCTACAACAGCATCCTCTAGCAGTAAAAATCTTTAGATTATGGTAAATTAAAAGTAATATTTATAATCGTCCTCAATAAATCAAAAGGAAAATCATATGTAAATATTCTTTTCAAAGTTAGGTAAATATTTATATATTGGCGCAATGAAATGGAAAACATTTATTTCACTGTTTCAGGGATTATTCTAAGTTTCATATATCTTTATCCACCCAGAAAATGTAATAATATGTAGTTCCATTTCAAGCAATATTTTTGTAAATAGCTCTGTCACAGCAGCTGAAGATGGCGTTTTCGAATAGTTACATCCGATTTCTATTCAAATGTCATACAGCTATAATTATAGAAGAAATTTAAAAACAAAACAAATAACGTATCGATTAAATAAAATAGGAAAGACCGTATTTAAACAACACGCGATACAGGATCGAGGCTTTTTTCTAAAGGCTAAAGATTAATTTATTCCACTGACCGAACAGTTCATTAGGCTATTAAGTAGAATATAATTTACAGTATTTTATTTTGCACATTACATAATACCAAGATGTTTAAAACCACGCTGATTTTCGTTTCATGGGTTAAAAATATTGACATAACCAACCTAAAACTATGCGCAGATACAGATATGAGTACTGCTATATTGAGCACATAAACCTCTTTTCTAGAGATATTAGACAAGACTTTCTAAAGTACTTCTCATAAGGGTAAGTTTTCATTTTTGTTCTTTCTATTTCTATGCCCTATCAACACTAGGAATTCAATGCCAATCGGAGAGTTAAACGTTTATTCTTCTGCAGACCTTACTTTAAGCACCAGCACAATTCTACAGATAAATAATAAAACGTGAGCATACAGCCGATAATTCACATTATTGAGTTATTTATGCTTCCACTATGTTTGCAAGTCCTTCAAGCGCCATTTGCGGGTTCGTTTATTTCGCATTACGTAAATTAACGAAAACAAACATTCAAGATGTGCGAGATCCGTAACGGTGACCTGAGGACGAGATATCTCTCAACCGTTGGCGGAAATTGAGAAACAACGAGGAGATATAACCAGTTGAATTCCAGCGTCTCCACCATGTGCTCACAAAGAGAAATCTATACAACGATCTGAAAACGAATATCGGCCCATGTTTGCTATGCAATTGATTATTCAGATACCGAACCTAATGCCTGAAACCTAATGATAAAATAACCCACTAAAAAGATGATTAAGTAAAATATAACTTGCAGATAAATGATATCAGTTGCAGGGAAAGGTATGAAAAAATACGGAGGGGGGAAGAATTTTTCAATCTTCACGATACGCGGATTTTTTTATTTCGGATTCGAAATTTCACAAATAGGCTATTATAGTCAGAAATCGTAATTTCTCAAAGTTCATCAGCTGAATCAAACTTATTTAGGAGTTTAAAAGAGAAATGAACATCTATGACTAAGGTTTTCTTTAAATGAAAACATGGATAATGTTATGATCGAGCATATAATGTTGTAACGGTGTAGACTTAAAGATTCGAAGATAAATTTAAGGCAATTGCTAGTAGATAGTAACCTGATGTGAGGTAAGCAAATATCCTGATAAGCACACGAAAATGGACTTTCATAATTTTTACCGATCGTGTAAATCATGATAAGAAAATCCAAAGTAATTTAATATATGAAAGAAATTTTCCTTTAAAGAATTCTATATTGTATTCCATATTTGAAAAAAATAGAGTAGTCATAATAGTTAATGAACTTCTAAGCCTATCACTAAGAATATTCTATGAATACCGTATCAGTATTATTCTAAGAAATGGTAGAAAAAACTGTATTATTTAATAAAAACACACGGTGTTTTTATTTTTATTCCTTGTATTACTTTAACTACAACAAGAATTCTTCCATCCCTTAATGTGTTAGCTTCGCATTGAAAAAAACGTTTCGGATTCTTCTTAAACTGACGGATTTCCTAGGACATTGTTCTTTCTCTGAACTGACCCAGAGTAATATCTCATCCAACTACCTTACGGCTTACGGAGCATTTTAAAACTCTAAATACATTCGAAATACAGAAAAACGGCACAACTGAACTCAAAATAGCTACTTCCGAAACATTCAGTTTCGATTTTTCTGCTGGAGAAAGTCCTCAAAGTTTGCACTTCTATTTGAGCATAACGACAACCTTGCCGAACATCATAAAATCAACAGTTTCCATTCGCACCCCACCGAAAATGTCCACAGATTTCAAAGATCCTCTCACCGGCCATTCCCAATATCCTCCTCAGAGCGGAAAGCGATAACGAATGCGAATTGAAAGATTGAAACAGCGGCGAAAGTATTTCCATGCCTAATGGTGGTTGAGGAAGCCGCAATACCTGAGACCGTTACGAGAGACGACTGGGCGGCACTTTTTGAAGGCATAACTTCGAGAGCTCGACCCCCGAAACCTCGGCCCATCCTTTCGGACATCTACACGCCTTTGAATCCTCGAGGACACTCGTGATTGCATCCTGTTACGGGCAATTGGAGAGGGTACTTAACATGCAATGCGGAGAGGACCGAGTTCGTGACCGGTGGCTGTCTCTCCGAGATAGGACTTTCACTTTTCGTCAACCACTTAGAATCGTCCCTTAGCAACGGGTGAAGTGTGTCGAAAAGCGATCGCGATATCAAGAAATTTGAGAGCCACGTCTTCATCTTCCGTTATTTACCGTTCTATTTACGTAGGAATATTAATGAAAATCTTATTTAGATAATTCTGTGTATATTTTGTCTCGGAATGGTAATTTTACCAGTTAATTCCGACCGGTCAATCTATTTCGACTCTCCTTCCAATTAGGATTATCTGTATACACTTGATATATTCTTACCATTCTGCAAATTTTTCTCCGAGATTTTAATGCGTCCCAACAAAATTCAGTAAGAATCTTAGTAACGTAGAGTAGATTAGGCAATGGAGATGTTATTACAACCCATATTATAAGCCATTGCCGGCTCGCGGGGCATGCATCAAAATCTATACCTATAAATCTATAACCTTAAAAGTGTGGGTAAGTTACTAAGAAACGAATCAAGTGGAATTGATTAGACTATATTGAGGCACATGAAAAGATAGGACACTCATGTTTTTAGGAATGAAGCAGGCCATAGAAGGATTAAAGTATTTCAACTTTTAATTACGCATCTTTCAATTTTCCCCTTAGAAAAGCAAATCAATGGTTACAAAATAATTTACATATTGCTTTCATATTAAAAATCCTTCCCAACCCCGATTAAAAGCACTGCAATGGCGATCTTTGCATACAAAATGGTGACCGGAAAAAAGTGGATACATCAAAATATTATAAATAACACATAAATAACACACTTCCATTTTCCCCACGGGACGATAAGAACTCTTTCGGGATGCTCCACCTGGCACTCTCCCAAGTCCGCAGGGAAACCCTTCGAATAACTTCCTCGGAAAGCTATGCCTTTCTCAAAAATCACGTTCGCTGACACATGGAAAATAAATCACATTCGACAACCACTTAGTATTACTACTACTACTTCACCCACTCTAGCAAAAATTAATACAAATAAGGAAGAAATTGTGATATTTTAAGTTGGTATTCTAGCATTCAACTTTCGATCGAACTGCGAGTCAACTGCGTAACAACTGAATTACACAGTTTAGAAGTGCTAACTGACAAAAGTGAATAGAAAAGCCTCTTTCCCTTTATGAAACTTCAAAACTTGATAGCAGGAACTAGAAATGCATTCTTCGGTATGTAGCATGATGTATCAAAAAATTTAGATAAAGTTTTGGTACTGAACTACCAATAAAATGCTCCAATGATAACTAATTCTAAATATTTTCAAATAAACATGGTATACACACATACCGTTTTCTTTATTTAATTAAATTTATATTGTTAATAGGTTAAATGAAGGTGGGAAGTCTCAATTTTAATAATAATAATCAAATAAACAAGAGATAGATGCACAGGGGATAAGTCTGAAATAGACAAACAAAAAACTTCATTGCATCTTATAACAAAAACATTGCAAAAATCCACCCTTTTATTCCTATCTTTTCTTCCAAACATTGAAAAAGGGTTTCCAATGAGGAGTTTAATCATTACTTGAGCTTGGATATCTTCTTTCCGACCCTATATTTTTGCCATACATGCATAAAAAGATAACAAGTTGACAGTAATACGATCAACAGTAGAAAATATTATCCAATATTAAGCCCAGCGTCACTAGCTGTTTCTAGCAAATCTGGAACGAAAAACCTGTCCAATACCCAAATATAAAGCGCTTTGTCCATAGTTGGCTCCAGGAATTTGGATGGCACAAGCGGTTTGAGAGGGAAAGACAATTCCAGCAGTGAAACGTGAGGGACCCTTCTTTAGGGATAAAAAATATGACTTTCACTCGATGAAAAATGCATGCGACGCTCTCGCCTCACTGCCAAAATAGGAAAGTAAAACCGAAGAAAGGCGTAAAGGGGGCAGTTACCGATTCTGAAGCATATGCATCCATCTCTTCAAAACGGCATGCAAATATACCGTCCAAGAACGTGACGTGGTCATGACAGAGGGAAAAAAATTGTCTTGGAAAGGATATTTTATCTTAAAAGAATTATGGTTACGCTTCGAAAACAAAAACTGAAGGATTTATTCGTCCTCGTGTGTATAAAATATATCGTACCAAAACTACGATATATTTGATACGCTGAGAATGACAAACTGAACTCGATCGTACACTGTATTTAACATTGGATTGGCAGTCAAGATTCACGCTATCGCATATCAAATTTACAATATAAACGCGTTCATACGTAAAAACAATTCACCCGATTAAAAATCAAATTCACCCATTTAGAAATCAATAATTTCAACTATAATATTTTCAGTTTTATGTTATAATATGAATGAAATTATGGAAAATTTGTCAAAATGGTCATTCAATTGCAAAGATCACTCATTTCCTAGGTTTTGTAGACGAACGCAATGCCCATAATTAGCCAAGCTGCCGAAAGATTGTAGAACTTAAATTAGGATGCAGTCAGACAAAATTTGCGAACTTTACATGATAGAAACTATTCACTAACAAAAGGATGTCTTTACTGCAACAATAATACACACTATGCCAATTTAAAATTCGACTGACAATAATTCATCTTAAGAACGAGCTAAGGAATTCAAACAGCAGTAAAATAATGCAAATATTTTTTAAATGGGGACCTATAAGTAGCGTATCAGGTTAGAAATGGAACTTTGAATCCAGCTGAGGTAATGGAAGTCTGTAGTAATACTGAATTATTATTGTACAGGTATCTTTCACCAAGAATTTCGCAGTAATCGTACCAATTCTTCTTCAGACGATGGCAGAATTTAGATATTTGGAATGATGACAATCATATTTACAGCACCAAATGCCAAAAACAGGATAAAATACTCTATGTGAAGAACACACACGTTCAAAGACTATCATGAAATTATTATAATTAACAGTTGCAGAGCTGATCCAAACGAAAATAATAGAAATCACTGACTAAGAAGGAAAAATTAATATTCCTACACAAAACAAGGCAAATCCTTCATTTTAATTCGAATAGCTCACTAATTATTCCACGATACTGGGTCAACATTTTGACTCACAGAATCGAACTAGGGAAGTCGAACGTACTTCCCTCTTGGTTATCCGGTTGCAAAGCATTAATGACTCATGATTTGAACGAATTAGATAAAGGAAGCGGAAAGTATATAACCTCGAGACAACCATATCCTGAAGATAAAAGGTAAAACTATTAAAACTGTTCTATCATTGCTGTATTAATGCCCCATTGCGAAAATGCAATGCCGAAATTTAGTCAATTTCACCGTCCTGCTCCTTGTCAAAGATGCTATCATTAAAAGCATTTATTTCCTGTATATACTCTAGTATAGGCCAATCAGAATATAAGCCGAGGCACCTAATTTTATCACAAAAACTGTGAAATTGAATTGACTCGAGTAAACCTAGGATGGGAAATCCAATGACACCAGACAACACTCAATCAAAAAGTTCAATCCGGCAAACATCAACGAACCGCACGCGATTGCGGAGAAAATCAACAAAGAATTGTTATATAAGCAAGTGAGAAATTTATAAGCCGATTTACAACTACAGCGGACTATTTTTACCGGAGAACACGTTACTGAAACCATCACTTGAGTATAAGCCGATGAGGAGTTTTCCAGCAAAAGAAAGATGCTGAAAAAATCTGCTTATACACGAGTATATTCGGTAACTTAATTTTGATGAAACGGAATACTTGTATTATTTTGCATACATCGATATCATTTAGGTCATAGTGATTTGTTACCACTATCCAACTCTTTCAGTTTTTTTCTCTCTATTTTAATCCTTCTTACGCAATTTAAACTTAAGGACCTTGCCTAATAAAGGATAAAGTCTTTATAATGACTTCGATGTCATCGACTGAATAATTACTTCGATGTAAGCGATGAAGGTACTCATATCATCGCTCCCATTATAAGAATTAAGGGCCGAAGCTAATGAAGAGAAAACCGATGGCTAAAAATATCAACATTAAATTAATCGCGAGATAAAATCTGAGGAAGCGTGTGCCAAAGATGAGCAGCAACTGGCTGAAACCAGTGCCAATCCTAGATCTCTTCCAAACTATTCACGGAGCTATTTGGCGGCATTGAAAACAAACATTCCAAAGAAATGTTTTATCAAATTTCACTAAATAGTGATTAAATGAGGAAGTCTTTACCGAAACTTTTTGCCTATTAGTAGGAATCATCACCGTTTTCCGAAAGCTTATACAAACTCTTTCTAAAAGACGAAAAATTATGGCTAATAATGTAACGGAAGTGGCTCCTCGAACGAATTAAGAAAAGCCCAATTAGAGTAAAATTAATAAATACCTCGATTTTACAAATAAAAAGGAAGGCTCACCGATTTTTCCGGACTAAAAGCAACAACGAGTCAATGACCAGAGAAACCGAAGGGATAAGATGTCTGGGTATTTCAAGAGGTTTAATCCTTCGCAATGTTATAGGGATAAAACTTTAATTACTACTCAAAAGAAGTGATCAGCATTCAATCATTTGCTTAGTATGATACAGCTGACTCCATTTCGAGGCATTTAGAATTATATCCGTTTTCAAAAAGATCAAATCTTCTGCCTAAAATTTGTCACATTGGTCTCTATCTGATTTCTTGTCAAAATGAGAGCTTAATTCCCACTTAAGTAGAAAAATACATCCGAAATTATCAACCGGAAAACAAACAATTTCCAGGCATTGTAAACTAAAAAAAGATTATTAAATCTTAAATTAAAACGAGAAAATTTTCCAAGGTTAGAGCTACAGCGAGGAAATCGTCAATAATTTTCTACTTTTAACAAAGTTGCAACAGAAACTTTATTTCTAAATGTCTTTAATTATTTTTGGTGTTACCCTACACCTATGCATTATTACCTCGTAAGGAATTTGATTTCATGGTTACCCGGTTACGGTGATCAAATGAGTCCTCTACTTGGGTTTAAAACTTCTCGCTTCATTGAAGGTCTAACATGCGAAGGTTTTCCGTTAGAGGAAGATAATCCGTTACAACACGAAACAAATACATTCCTTATTAACAAATTGAGCACGAATACAAATTATGTGAAGGCATAAAAGGAACTTGCAGTTTTCTCCATATAATGACTGGATGCTCTAGGCATAAAATAAAGAACAAGATCACTTGATAAGGAAGGCATAAAAATCAATTAATTCAGCAAGGAAGTGACTCGTGTTTTGTAATAAATACTTTAAAGCACTGTTGAATTCTGGCAAAAATTGTAAATACCGCTACTCTAGATACCTCCCCATTCCTAAATTGAAACTTATTTAAACTTTTCCCTTAACAACTGCACTATTGAAACCATTCTTAACCAAATAACACATAGATATAAGACCGATGAGATTTTTTTCAGGCTAACCCTTCATTCCCAACTAATACTCCTAACAAGAGAAATCCTTTAATTGCGACGATTAAACGTAAATCATAATTGCAAGTAAACGTAAAACGTATTTACTGAAACATTTCGAATGAGAAAGTTGCATGGAAGTTACGTATTCGGAGTATGACCTTAAAATTTCTCACGTGATATATACGTAGAAAACAGACAGGGGAAGAATTGAAATAATAATAATAATAAAGCGTCTTTCATTAGGGCGATATTGGGATTAATCTGTCTCTTCCAACATTAAATCCTAATATATAAGCGATGATGACGAGGTGAAATTATGACAGAAGATGTTAAAAGTGGAGCTTCCTCAACGATACGCCGTATCACACGTGCGTACCGTTAAGAAGCACTTGGGAGATCACTAAGTTCTGAGAACTCCTCGGGCATGTGAATTTACGTAAATTTGGCACAATATTTTTTCACTGAATAGAACTTCGCGATATCGTCAATATTGGCTGCATTAATAATTTTTGCACCCATTTCCTACATTCTACTCCAGTAACTAAATCACGCGTGAACAAGCACACGGTGAAGTTGTTAATTTTACACAAAGATAGAGTTGGAACGTCGATAGCGGTAAGGTGCAAAGACTGAGAAGCACTTATCCAATTAACTTGAAGCAGTTACTATACTTTCCAATTCCAAAGGAGATAATTAAACCACACGCGTAATTGTTGCGTCAAGGAAATTCTGAGGACACGACTAAATACCTGAGAGGCCAACGAGGATAGGCCTTTGAAGCCTCTCCTCATTAAAGGGGCCTTTTAGTTAACTCCTGACAGCAAATTTAGACTCTTAATAAGCAATGATTAAGCCGCAATTTTTTTACTAATCCTTGAAATCCACTGTTAACAGAATCCTAAAATTGAATTAAAACTCCGAGTGTCAGATGCGGAACTTTGAACAAACAATGCAGTAACAGTCCTTAAGAACTATAGAACACTTCCAGAAGAACGCTAGGTCACCACAAATGTGAGCATAAACCCTATGGTAAGATCCTTTCCAATGCAGACAGAACCGAAACGAGACGACCTCAGGTCACCAAGAGCGAAAACCACTCAAACCACCACCACCGCCACACACGACACGGGGGAAACACCGCACAAAAACCATAAATCCTCCCGCAGACACTTCTAAAATCCGCCCTTTTACCTCCTTGATCTTGTCCCTCTTCTCCAGGTCGGCCAAGCCCGGCAGCAGCGTGGGCACGAACGCCACGGCCGGAGGCGTAGCCGTCGATGTCTCCTGCGACGGCGCACCGCCCTCGGACCTCCGGGTCCCCGACACGTTGACCGGCGACGGGCCCACGGAGTTGCGGAACAAGAGGGTTAGGCTGAGCGACACGAGGACTAGGGAAGCCAGCAGGGCGGACACCGATCTCAACATTGCGAAGGAAGGAGACGGACTCTGCAGAGGGGAAGACGCGGTGGTCCCTGCTGAGCCTCGAAGGTCTGACTGGCTGTCGCGGGGAGGGAGCCGCGCTTTTAAAAAAGATTTCCATTGCTGCGAGAGGGAGTGGGGGCAGGAGGGGAGGACGGCAACGTGGGAGGACGCGAGGCCTTTGAGGAACGCACGGAGGGCGGAAGGAGTTGAAACGGGAGACAGTTCTGCGGTTTGCGGCTCCGCGAAGCAGTCGTGCGACCGATTCGGTGGAAAAAGCGTCGGAAGGACTGCCTCGTTACGAACGTGCGAATGTAGCCATACGAGGTGGATGCCTTTATAACGTAGGTTTACCAGAAGGATAAGGTATGAGTGAAGAAAATACGAGGTGTTTTCTACGATGCCACCACAATGCTTCAAACGCGTAGATGTGTTACGTAAACGAGAAATGAAGGCAAAAACTTGTTATTCTTGAATCAATCACCACAGTACACAGTACGCTGTGGTATTGGTGAGTTACGTGGACAGTTGGTGATAATACATGAGTCATTCCATCCACTCCTGGAGAATCTCATTAAAAGAACAATACAAATTATAAGACGTGTATGCAGATATAAGTTAATTCGAACTATTTTTAATTTGTTACGTCATAGGAATGCAAATTCCTGTATATATACATACGGAAAGACACTAACACTAATTAGTTCTGCTTTTAAATAAAACACTATTTTATGATAATATCACATCAAAAAATAATTTTTTTTTAACTTATCACATAATTAATTAAGTTAAATAAAATTTACTTTCATCATAATGTTACTGAGAGTAACGGACCTTCTTAGCGCAACTTGAAGAACAATAAGTCATAAATTCATATAATATTTCAAAAGGAATAACTTAAGTATTATTTACAAGCAAACTACATAAAATTCGGCAAATAGTTTAACAAAATAATTAAGCTCACCATAAATGCATAATATTGACGCTAATAGTTACATGGGACATAAAGGGTGGGATAAGGCACCAAGAAATTGAAAAAATATGGAGGAACGTATAAAATAATATTCTGCATTTCATGGAGAATATTGAGAGACAATAATTTATCAATGTGTAGAACACTTCACGTAGGTATCAAGAGAGTACTATTTTCGCTGGCGACGTAAAAAATCCAAGAACCATAGATTGGGACTATAGACTACGAAAAGCGAAATTCTGAAGATATTTTACAAAACATAAGTACAGCACTCCAGTAGATTTTCCTATGTTATGTGGGCTAATCTACCCGCTGTGCGCTACCCCAACGAAAACTTTTAACGCCGGACTTTCACCAACGCCAAGCAATCGAGATTGAATACTCCCGCAGTCACACTGTGAAAGAATTCCGGGAGCGAAAATATAATTAAGAACTACTTAGAAAGGCCGTAAGTTACTGAATAGGTAGTCAAAACAGTAACTTACAGTAAGATGCATTTAAGTCAGAGATGCCTCACAGTTAGGACCAAACATTACCATAATTGCATAATCCGTAACACGAAAAGCAGGGACTAGAGAAGGACACTTAAGAAAATAGTCTTTTGAGAGGAGAGAGGGGAAAATCCAGGTTTTATAGCGTCGTAACGCTTAAACATCTACGAGCATAAATCCGTCACGAGAGGGGGAAAAGGGAGTGGGTTTCATATTTTTCCGCTAGTATTCCATTATCACCTGAACAGATTTACAGCCAATTTCAGAGACATATTCGTTCTTCTCGCCCTCACGAGTGACGCATCTTTTTGCGCGGGACCTTTACCTAGTATTTCGCTATACAATACACGAAGGCGAGAGCATTAACTAGGAATGAACATTCAGCAAAATTCTGTACTTCGTGACTGTTCCAACTGCTCGATTAATATGACAGTATGAGTAAAAATACTAATCTACGTTATTAATTAAATTTTATTTCACTAAAACCTTAATTCATAAACTTTCCGTGCAGGCTATCAAAGGAGAGTATGTTGATAATATCTGTCTAAATTTTTCGCATACGTTATAAAGTATGTTGATATTTCTCAAAGTAATTTTATTTCAAATTGATCCAAAAGTATGAAAATGCATTTTCAAAAATGAAAAGATAGCAAAATTGGCGCAAATTTTGTTCAAACTCCTTGATCATTTTTGAGCACTTATTTTTTAATTTGATATTTTATGCCATCAAATCTTGCTTCCCTTAAGTATTCTAGAATAAATGTAACCGAATATCAACATTTCTGATGATACATGTTTATAAAGAAATAATATTAATAATAATATTGGTCCATAAAAACAAACACATGTAAGTAAAGGACAAGACAAAATCGTAGTTACAAATTTTACATTATGATACAATACTAAATGAAAACATAATTAGATATGCATTACCTCGTAAGCGCTATAAAACTACAAAATTGAAATATGTAATTAAATTCAATTTAACGAGAAAGGAAAATCAAATGCACGAAATCAGCATGCACGATACACCGAAGATGATGAAGCCCCATAAGTAACTAAACTAAGAAATAGAAGCGAAAATAAATTAAGTAGCGAAAATGCAAATTAGACAATAAGCGGAACTCTTCCGAAAGACTTTGACGTATAATTCTTGGATTCTCTTATCGTCGTTAGAAACATCGAGGTATCCCAATGACGTAAGGATGATGGAAAATAAAAATAAACTCACGTCAGGGAAATCGCGAAATGTTACACAAGGGGCGTTAAATATTATCCCGTTAATGCGTGACCTGAGTTCGCAGATACCTATCTTTAGGGTGCTCTCTTCCTTCTCAAAGACGACGAATTAAATGGATTTCTTCAAAGGTGCCGAATCAAAGAGCTTAACAACGCTTGCACTTGTAGCTTAGGATGTTGGAGAAGCAAGTTAATGGATAGCAGTTACAGAGAACAAACAGCCCTTTCAGGCTTTGCTGACAGTGACCAATGAAAAATCATCAACATAAATCTTCTAGTTCTTTAGTTTACTACGTGATGAACTATTCCAAATAAAATCAGCGAATTCTTGAGGGCTACTATACTTCGATAAATAAACAAGATTAACTTTACATTTACTTAAGTCGGATAAATCTTAGATTATAAATATGACGGATAATACATTACAATGGTAATACACACAAAGGGGTAAGGGATGCAATATTAACGAGATATGAAATACTTTAAGGATATTACAAAATCAGAAATACATAAAAACAAACATGAAAGAATACTGCAATATACTCCACAAAAATAGAATCTAGATCATTATGGGGAATTATGTACAGAAATTTATGGAAGCTACAGACTTAAACTTAAGAACTAAAAGGTCCTCAGGAAGTTACACTTTCTGCATGTGGCTGTTATGATGCTCGAAGAAATATATAAGATATGATAATGTAATTTTTTCTTACAAAGCAACATGCTCAGCTTCTTATCCCTTGGTTGAAATTGCTGAAGTATATTTCTCATGTATGATAAATAAACTTTATTATATTACGGAAAAAAATATTTAATTAAAAAAATTAAGTTAACAACCCAGTTAGTAGTATTTTCTGTTATAGGAAACCCAACTCAAACGAGTTATTTTACATCAACGGAAATAAACACTGTAGCTTGTCATAAGCAAACGTCCGCCAACTCTAATGAATTTGCCGCCTAGGATTAAATGCATAGAGAAAATATAGTTAAGAAAAAGGAAACCCTATTTGGGTGATAATAGATAAAGACTGCGATTTATTCTAGCTAACAATTTTACGGAAGTTCAACACCTAAAATAATGGTTGATACAACATTGAACACAAGCTCAAAAATGGATAATAAATCATAAACTTCTTGCAAGCTACTCTGCCTAAAATTTAGTATAACTTTCATGCCATTAACACCATCAATTCGGCCATCTAGAAAATTGTTACATTCTATACCACCTGCACCATCATCCATTCCAACCTCGAACCTCTATTCTCCAAAAATCTCTTAAACCGTATATCCATAACATCACGTTCTCCCTCACCCCTCAAATACCCTTTTATGACCACATATCCATAGCCCTTCAGAGCCTTCCATTTCCATATCTTTCCTCTGGCTATTCTCCTCCTTCCTTAAACATTTTTATAGTCATCTTCTTTCTCTTAGTATATTAACCCCTTCCTTCACCACCTCCCATTGTAACGTAAGCTGCTGTGGATGAATTCCCCCAGTCTGATAAGCTTAAATGTTGAATTTCAGTTTGATTAAATATTATTTTGGAGAAATGGAACCATCTCCCGAAGTAAACGGAAAAGATCTATAGGTGAAATTCAAGACCACAACCTCAGTCGATTTCAACCTATGTATGTGTTGATATAGTATCTATTTATGTATTTTCTTTATGTATAAACAGTAGTTCAGGTTTTTTCCACCTCATACTTTCCGTAAATCTCATAATGATGGTATTCATGAAAAACATTACGTTCTCGACAATGGACCAATTTGATTTATATACCAAAGAGGACCACACTTATAAGTTCGGGATTACACATATTTATTTATAATATATACTGCATTTTGATAATTATCAGGTGGTAGCTACAACTAAATAAATTTACCAACAAAATTTCAAATACAGATATCCTCCACAATCCCTTGCACAATAAAAACCACTTATCGGTTGATAATTCTAAATCACATCACTGTATCATCAAACAATATTAGAACAATCGCAATTACAACAGCCAGCCATAAATTGTACAGCATTCCATGGTACCCACTCTAATATGCATTCACCCCAGATATCTCATAAATACAGTTATTTTTAGAGTAGTATATTACTCATGTGGTCAACCACAAACATGCAAACTTTTGCAGCACCGAAATACATATAAGCAAAGACAGCTGCACCAATAATAACATTGCTGAAATAGACGGAATGGCGAAATAAACAGAAAGTGAAAGTGAAACTCTAACGGATGCCCCATAATCAAAATATCTATAAGGAGACAGAAAGATACAAACCACTGAATATCCACCACAGAGATCATCTCTACAGAGAAGAGATATCAAGGCCTTACGAGCGGACATCCCGTTCACAGACAGGAAGGCGTAAAACAGAGTCTTGCGATGAGTCTAAAGACACGAACGAGGAAAATCAGTGCACGAGGACAAGAATCTTTCCTCAGCCGTCCCTCGCAGCGACGAACGTTTTCGAGGGCAAAAAACAAGGAAGAGGTATTTGCGAGGCTATTGCGTGAGGCGACCTTTAAGAGTCTCGACGGAGACCCACAGTAATCAACCCTAGCGCTTATTAAAAACATTTCCCTTTTAATCGCACCATTTGTAATTAAATTGCACAATTTTTTTAAGTAACCATAACTTTCTATCGATTCCTCGACGAATACAGAGTACTAAAATAAATAATAGTTTAAAGTAAACAGAGATTCGCATGGAAAGAAATAAGGATTAGATCGTGCGATAAGACGTACGCCGAGGAATATTGCTAAGGATAAACGGACATGATAAAAGTCTGATACCTTTCATTTGCCGGTCGACACTATAACATATTTTGCATGGTAAACGTTTTGCATATTTATTCGGTCATGCCTCGTCCTACCTCCTTGGTGATACCTGTGCAAATTTTCTTAAATGGCACTTTTCCTCTCGCATCAAGTATGCAAGTATTTAAAGCTTAAAAACTAGAAAACGGTCACTATAAAAAAAGCTTAATACTATTTACTAAGTTAATATTATCCACCAGCATTTGGTACCTCATAGTATACTGAAAAAAATTATATTTGGACGAAAACAAATATAATCTACTTATCAGCAGTGTCTCAAATTATGCTTAGCATTGCATGGAAACTACAATTGAATTTCAGAACTAAGATTAGAATATATCACCGATTTCTACTTCTTTAACATCTCTACTGTAAGAAGAGACTTTCTAGTCTCAATCTCGCCCGAATAAAGGCCATTTATTAATATTATTACTAATAACTGACACATTTTAAGAGAAGCATTTATGTAGAAGTTTGGCGACTAATGTATTCGAATGCATAGTAATTGTATACCACATTAAACCGCCATAAACAAGTGGGATTCGTTAGTGGTACCTTTAAATGTAAAGAATTCATTTTCAAGAAAATAATTAAGCCAGCAAGTCTCAGCAAAGTTGCTGCATATCTTAATGAGACATTTCCTAATGAAATGATGGAATTAATTATCTATTCCCACCCAAGATAAAAGCAGCTTCTGCTAGTAAAGAGTATCACGTATAAATCAAGGAAAATTACACAAGGGACAGCGTGCTTGGAATGTTAAAACATCTACAAGCGATATATTCGAATGATATGGGTAAGCGTACTAAATTTTTTCCAGGACCAATTAAATTAAAAAATTAAACTGTATACAATGCCGCTGATAATCATACGCCATCCTTTAATAGGATACACATTACCTGACAGATAATCAGTTTAACTATTCAATTGCGAATCAATATAGGGAATACGTTCAAAATACAACGACGTAAACGCTGTATCATTGATTAGCTCGTTAAAATCTTTACGAAACCGAGGAGATTTGCAAATTAACTCAATTGAACATTAATGGAACACAGCAAATGAGAAAATAACGGAAAAAGCTCTCTTGATGATACGTCCTTACAACAAAAAAAATATTTCTTTATCAGAAACTTCTAAAAATACTCCCAAGACTAACTCATTGACCTCTTACTCCACGGAAATCTTTAATTCAAGGTTTAAACGTTTCTCCCACATAATTTGAAAAGGTATTTTCATGAATATCTCCTCTTGAATTGTCACGTTACCTGTTGATATCCTCCTTAACCTCTCTCTGATGCTAGGACTTTCATTCAATTTAAGTTCGAGCACATATGAGCGCAGGTATTTTTACCTCAACCGAATAAATGCAGTCGCAAAACATTTTAAAGGTTAATGAAACGGGAATTTTAAAAATTCGAATCGTCGCTTTATTAATAGCATTACATAAAAACTTTTTGAAGGCATCCAGTTATCTCGTGGTTTTTCTATCATTCCTTTGATTAAAATTATAACATGTTTATCTAATTTACTAGAAATTTTATTTTTTATGGGGAAAATACCAAGTAATTTACACATTCTATGAATAATTCTGCTAAGTTTACCTTAACATAAGATACTTTAGCAACAAGTAATTAGGTTTTATTGATTATTTGAATGCCGTAATATATATAAATATATCCAATAAACTGACAATCAAATGAGTACCACTAATTGTTACTGGTTATGTCCTTCAAATAATAATTTTCTCGTTTCTACGCTTTGGTTTTCTATGCCTGCAGAATAATTGTTTCGATTCTATTTTGTATTAAGGTACTTTTCAAGGTAGCTTTCTAATTATATTCTCACGGTGGATTAAGTATATTTCGAGAGGACTTACAATTAGTCTCAATTAGGGCCAAATTAAATAACTATTTATCTACATATCTTTACCTTTCTCATAACTCCTTACTTTAACTTTAATATTATAAACTTAAAGTTTTATATTCGTTTATTTCAACTATTTTCCCTTGAGTTCTTCCTATCTTAGATTTTAGTCATTTTATTTCCGAAATTAGAATCTTTCCACGCAAATTTTTTTTTGGTAAATATCATTTTCTTCGATTCATTTACTATTATAAAATACACACCAAAGTTTAAACAATTGTGGAAACATAATAAGCAATAAATACAATTTATGAATGTAAGATCCACAAAAATACCACCCTTGTTAAATAGAAATTCCCCATTCTCGCAATTCTAAACGAAAACGGCAGTTGAGCATCTAACTAATCGCTATATTATCTCAAAGAACACACATCAAATTTAGGCTAATGCGGGCGTAATCATAGTCAATGAAATTTCCCCGTTAGGGAATAAAGGGATCTTCTCATCCACGTAACATTCCGCAATTCGCCTCATAATGCAGGTTGGTTCGTGGCGCTTAGCTTCTCCTAATGGAACGTTAAGGCGGACATTCTCCCTTATTGTCTCCGAGGAACAACGGTTCATAATATCACCCAGCGATCAATTTCTCTTATGACGAAGGAGTGACACACTGTCTCGACCTAATGGGGCGATTCAACGCTCTCATGTGACCCTCTTTCTGGTCTGCAGATCCCGAGGAGCACATATTCTATTGTCTTCCGTCTACTATTCCTTTGACAGGTTGGACACAACAAGCCCTTTGATAGACGTTTGTCTGAAAACTCCTAAGCATTCCTCTCAAAACAAACCTTCGCTTTCTCATAAGGACGCATGCGGTCGACCCACAATTCTCGTTTACCTCAATCCTTCTACTTCCGTTGTTATTCTCACAAAATACTTTCCTCCTTTTTCAAGTCAAAATAAATATTTATTCACTTTTGACATCTAAATGGCGGTATACTGTATATAAAGAAAGATACGTTAGTCTCAATTTCGACCCAATGAACCTTTTTTATATTCTTAATATACCTTACAAATAAATATCTAAATATTGGACATAAATATAAGAGTGAGTATCACATTTAACTCGTATTATTTAATTATCAATAATTTTGTTGTAAAAGTTAAGCTTACGACAAGATTATTCTTCTGCTGCTTGTCAATCATCGAATTGTGGCTTGCAGGGTACATGTACAAATATTTATTCTATATTTAAAGAGTACTGTACAGAAAATTAGAGGGCATATTTAAAACTTAATTGAAAATTGAATAGCTTATAAATCTTTACATTACATATGTTTAAAAGCATAACTATCAAAGTTATTTAAAGAACAATTTATTTATTCAGATATTGCTGAATAATATATATATATTTATATATTCTACCTAAATACGAGTCTTCGCAATATTTTCTCATCTGCATACAATTATGAGCTCTTATATCAAAAAGAACAGCACAAGAAAGGAAATTTGTTACTACAGTACTTTCTGGTGGATATAGTCCGTTACATAATATAACTTGTAATTCACGTATGAAATACAATATAAATATAATTTCAGAAATTGTATTTAAAAGTATTTGATGCGTCGAGTGAATTAGATGTGTATCCTTCACTTGCAATAGGCATCGATACTTAATAATCTAAAGATGAATTACACTGCACAATGTTAAAAAATAAAATTTTTATCGAGTGAATGTCATTATATCCCTTAGGTTTAAAATGTGAGTAAATTTAGATAAATATCACAGTCGTTTACCACGCAGATTTGGTAATTAACGCAAAAAAGTATGTATTGGCAGAAAAATTTGGTAATTTCAATGAGGTAATAATCGAAAGAACACGAGCAAACATAAATTCGAACGATTACAAAAATACGTTGGTACGAAGTATAAAAAAGTGAAGCAGCTTCACTTTCATAAAAACGTACGTGAAATTCTAATTTAAGGCAGAGAAACCCAACTAACATTTCGTACGGAGCCGCACTACCATATTCAGAAAAAAAGTTTATGAACACGTCTCCCAGTTAGACATCGCTAAACGAGGAATAATGCAAAAGTCATAAAGTGCCGAAGTAGGCACCCGTGAAACTGAAATTTCTTCCTCTTGAAGAAAGGAGCGCGGCCTATAGAGAGAGAACCCTACCCAGAATTAAATTTCCTACTATTTACAGAGCTTTCACGTACTATTGTAAGAATATGGACGGATTTTTCACGGTGAAACCTGTTCCGCGAAGAATAAACATCCAGAAATACACCGCAGAAGACGTTCAACGGCCACCATACTGACTGGTGAAGTCCTCAAGGCCGTTCCCCGTAGATTCTTCTTCCGCTTCGTACATTTCTGCTCGCTATTGCTTTTCCATCCGTCCAGAGAGTCTGTTGTGACTGCTCGACGACCAACAAATGTTATTGACTCGGACGACGGATGATTAACGTTCCGGTAGACTTCGCAGCGACACGGCTTGTCCACGTGCCGGTCGCAAAAGGAATCGCTAATCCTTTTTTGGCCGAAAGAAAAGGCATTCCTGTCTGCTGACGAAATCTTTTGGTCGACGATCGTGACGAGACGAGAGACGCATCGCTGCGATTTTGAAGGTGAAGTCCCCGAATAAATATCGACGGTGGGAATTGATCAGACGGAGCGAAGAGTTTTGAAAAAATATGATTTTTGACGCCTCTGAGGAATCACCTAACCGGCGGAATGCACGCAGAGTTTACAATGTAATCGATATGATTTACTTCGAGGAACGCCATTACAAAAATAATAGAAAGGGAGTATTTTCCACACTGCTTTTTTAACAAACCGACAATTTTTACCTTGCAGCCGTCCTCAGTACAAACATAATTTATACTTTAGCACACAACTTTGCTGGTAATGTAAGGAAGGGAGTGAGCTTCGTGAAAGCAGTCTTATTTGCTAAATTAATTGAATCCTCACTTAAGATGTAGGCATTTTAACGCCAACATTGCCATCGGTTAGGAACGGAAATGGACTGAATTCCCAAAAAAAATCTTAAAATTATATTTTATGACCTCTTTACTTAAGTAACGCTATTATAAGCCAAACTCAATTTCAAACTAAATTAGAAAATAACATATTTGAAACGGGTTTTTTAAAACATAGGCATTCTTGACGGGTTGTATGTGATAAAATTGCCGTGAATGACCAATTAGTCTTCGTTTTTACAGATAGATTAGCTTAAAAAGAGCTTATGGTGAATTTCAAATACTAAGTATACACTGGATGACCGTGTAAAAATAGAACCCAAAGAAAAACAATTGAGTACTTAAAAAGTATAATAGAGGGTGGTGGAGGGTAAATATAAATATTTTTTGGCCCCAAAGTATTATTTCATCTCCAGTAATTGCTAAACATTAAATTGAAGAAAAATACATTAAACACAAAACTGAAATGTTTGAATTTGTAACTATAGGGACTACCAAAGCAATGTAGTTGTAAAAATTGCTATCAAAATTACTGAAAAAATGTATTTTGTTAAAACAATATTTAATAAGAAGAAGAGTGAATTGAGGTACCCAAAAAGTAGATAGGGATAGCAATGTTCAGCACAAGATAGAAAACAAGAAAAACATTAAGGGAAGACGAGGAAATTGAAATAGGAGAGGACACTATCGAAGAAATTGAACAAGATTAAATTCCTGAGATTGCAAATGTCTTGTAATCAACATCTCCGAAGGCAACATCCCATCCGAGAAGGAAAGGCTGGGGAAAATAAAATTTGCCGTATTAGGAACAGGATGGAGTGTTCCGAATACAGCAGAACAAAGTGAGCGAAGAGATGAGAGGCTGGGTAGAAGGTGTAACGTCTGGGTGCATGAACTCGACATTCTGTCATTGGTTAAAATTATACCACAAAATAACACCTGGAAAATTATCGTAGGTCGATCATTTTTAGATTCTAAGATGCGTCATAATAATATAAAACGAAATGAATTAGCTTCCTCCAAACTCCCACATTAGTATAGCACGAATAACCTAATATCAAAATTCAAAGTCCACCGCATTATTTTTCACGTTGATTAGCGTTAAAGATTTAAATTAATTTCCATAGTTAAGCCATGGGATGAGACATCGTGGTAAGGCTATTCACTTGACACGATTTTGACAGGAAGGAGGGCAAAACAAAGGCTTCCACACAGCAACTCCACTTATTAACTTAAAAGGGCAGTGTAGTAGTGAGCTTCTACGAACTCCTAGAAGTGAATTTTGAGGTTGTACTAGTGAGCTGCACCTACGTAAAACGAAAATAAATAAACGTATGTGAGTCAAATTAGGCCATTGCTAATTCTTCACTATACAAAAATATATGCATCATCTAGGTTGCGAGAGAGAGGTTGCAACAAAAGGATGGAGGAGTTTTATTAATATATAATCCTTTCATCAATTCTCTTTAAGAGAAAAGTTTTCCAAATTAAACACCGTAAAAGAATATTTATCTTGTCATAAAAAATAGGGGAATGCGGACTGTAGTACAATTTAATCTTTCATTCAAAAAGTTATTATTTTCTTTAAAATTTAAAAAAGGGGACGCGCCATAGAAGGTATATAAAGATGATTTTGGATGGGAACATTTCCCACTGACACGAGTTCAGTACGCTAAAATTCTAAAAAATCAGCAGGAGACTTCCCATTCCTAAAAACTCTCCTAGTCCATCTGAAAGTATCAGTTAAAGAAGATTGTAGTCATGGACAAATCGACTGTTATCGGATGAATTTAAAGAAGCCAAACAGAGGGAAATGCTGCACGACAAGGAGAAGCTAAAATGGAGGTTAAAATACTGAAAATTAAGCCAAATTTAGGATAAGTTGGAAAAAATACACGAGAGAGATTAGGACGTAGCCCATAGTACCGATTCTAATATTATTTCTATTCTGCCACACACTAATAGGCGCCTTGTGTGGAATTAAAGTAAACGCATTTAGATGTTAATCCGAGTAGATAAAACTCATTGGCAGTAGGGAAAGGATGAAAACTGACTTACCTAAGATTAAGCATTAATTATGCCCTTAAGAAAAGGTATTCCTCAAGTAGACAAAATTTGAAAGTGATGTAGAATCATTTGATTCAGTTTAACAATCCATGTTTTTAGCATTCGATTACCTCTTGCAAATTTTAAGAAAGAATTTATTGAAATAATAATACATTACTGCATAAAATATTAATAAAAGTCTATATTCATAGATCTTTTTTGGCAAGGTTTATCAGAGATTTAAAACAAATTGGAAAAATCATTTCAAAGCAACACATTGTAGTTACACTCCTGATTCATAGAGGTCTTTACAACGCCTTAAAGCATCCCAGTTTATGGAGAATTATTTGAGACAACAAACGGGGACAACAAATAGTCACAACTCAATTTTGAAACCAAGAACGCCATACGAGCAAACACCATCTCCAGCATCCTCTCAGAGAAAACATGCATTCCTAAATTCGGAGGACTTGCGTTAATAAATGGATAAGAGTGACACAGCAAGGTCGCCGGGATCCGCAAATAATGAATAATTCATGGGAAGAGGATATCTTTAAAAACATACGTCAAAAAATATAATATGTGCGGTTCGCACGTCCACAAATTCCAGGAAATGGCCAATTGGATGAAAACAAAAGGAAGCTGTAGTAAATAAGCGAAAATAAATTTAAAACAAAAAAATGATTTTAAGAAATAAATCATGGACATTTGTCGCTTGCAAAAACTTTCTCAAATTAGCAAGTAAATGAACGATTGAAGCATGAGTTAGTCACGATGAAAGTGGATGATCGATTAAAAATTCTTTCTTTCTTTTGTTATCTTTCGTAGATTGACTGATTTTTTGGGATCGTAATGTCCCATCTTTTTTTGTGTGAATATTCCTTACCCATATGATGGTTAAAACTTTTTATTCATTTTCTAAATTCATGATTTGCAAGGACTTAAAAGTACTTAATAAGAAACCCTAAACGTTAGTAAAAGCTGTTACAGCTGGAAAAAAACAATGTGGATAATTCCATGATTTATAGCCGGAGGAAGAGATGACTTTGTTAAACGCTGAGAATAGGGTTATCAATGATATACAAAGTAAATTTTGCTTCATAAGAAGCACTATGTAATAATCCCTCGATGTATATTTTATGAACACGACTGGGTTTTAACCAATTAATAGTATCATGTAACTTAATCAAGTAATAATATATCATCAACATACCACCATTACCATGGATTTCCACAGAGTAACGGCTAGCAAGGTCTAATTCAAAATGTGCCCAATAATTAGCAGGATATTGAGGAAAAATGATAAAGGATTGATTGATAAAGATTGGGAGTCTTACAAAGGTATGTGCATACGAGTAGAATTAGATCTCATGATGTGTGTTATGTATGAGAAGCATAAAACTTGCTTGTGACACATACAAATACATTAACATCGGTTCCAAATGTTCGAATTCGGCATCAAAATTTTCTAATCCGAATCATAACCGCCGATTCGAATCGGACTCAAAACCTCAGTAAATTCCTGCGATGAAGTTGGAATCATCACGGTATAGCCGTGATCATTGAAGGTATTGAAAGTAATCAGAACGTTTTTTCAATCGATGATTTTTACCCCTTGGCTAGATTCCAAACGGATAGGAAGTCTTTTCACGACTATCGCTAAAATCGCCGGTCTGTGAATAAGGATTTTAAGGCCGCGCGAACGTCGCATCGCAGCCGTCCTTGAATGCGTCCATTTCCATTAGAATCGCAGGTAAAAGCGATGCATGGGAAAAGGGGATTTTCGAATGGGGTTACCGCCACTCGACCCACATCCCGAGCGATGACCAAGTGTTCCATTTAGAAAGAATCCCATCGGAAGGGCATTGTGGAAACGAGGGAATCCATTTTTATGGGATCTCGAACGCCCAACGACCGATCCGGATTTAATCTGCGGAAAGAAATGCTGCAAATTGCGTCTGATGAGGAGGATGAGGTGCGACAGGGTGCATTTAGTCGCTCTAGGAAAATGTATTTGAAATAGCTTGGTTTGTCGCTGATTGTTTCTTTGAATGGATTGAAAGTTTACCACCGTATAACTAGCTAAAGATTATGATTCAAAATATTTACGTTTACAATTATTTTATTAGGCGTTACGGATCGTGACAAAAAATATCTTCTCAGAGGATAGTAATTACTGAAAAAAATTCCATTCCATGCGCTAAAATGTTACACTTTTGGTAGCTTTCTGTCTCCCTCAATTTTACAATTTATAAAATTTGAAACTATTTTTGTTCATCTAGAAGGTTTGGTACAGTTTTCACGTGGTATACTAGGAAAAAAGCAAAAATTAAAAAAAGGTGATCACTACCGATTACTGATGTTCACATTCATTTGCTTTAATTGCGTAAATTTTTAATTGAAACTATTTTTTCAATTAGCAAATATTATCCCGATTAATGACATATTTTCCTTAACTAACTTTAATGTGCAAAAATGTAGCTCATTCTTATAATATATATATTAAAACATATTTGTGATGTATGATGTCCTTCTATCATTAATTTTACCTGTTTTAAGTTTAATAATTGGCTTTTCGAAATTGACTTTTCGTTTGATGTACCAAAGTTTAGAATAATAACAGTGAGACTAAGAGAATAAAATAGTAGAATAGGGTCAGAGTACACAGAGATGACGAAAGTCATACCACTAATTAGAAATCTAAGTTATAACCACTTCATTAACATCAAAACGTAAAAGATTAGGAAATAGAGACAAGAATTATATTGAGCTTTCAACTAAAAGCCAAAGAAATAATTTACATAAATAAAGGCTAATTAAAATTTTCCAAAAGTATTCCTAATGGGAATTAATTCATAGCGTCAATATATCGTATACATTAAAGCACGTAAGCTTTTGCTAACACCTCTACCAGCAACTTAGCTAGCGCTAGAAATAGAAACGACCTCTCAAGAACATAAATCCATCGAACCCAACCATACTCGATGAGCATTCGAGGTTGATCTCGATTTGGGATGCATCAATTCGGCTGAAAACCGCAAAACAATTATCAGCGCGATGTTTCCGTGAAAGGAACAGATGTAATGGAATAGATTTGGTGCGACTGAGCGAGTGCGAGTTGACGTGTGTTTCGTTTCAATCTGAGTGTGTTTACAATATCCCGAACCGTGGAATTGCAACGACCCAAAGTTCGATGAAAAGTTTCCGATCCGCGAACAGTGATCGAACGGTAAACACATCAGATTTTTCATTGGCAGAGATGAATTGCGTAGGACTTGTTGACATTAATCTCTCTTCCACAAGGTCAATACACGCCTTCAAGTGTCGCGAAAAATCTGTCACCCGTGTAAGGGAGTAATTGATATAAAATGATAAAAAAATTTCACGAAAAAAATAACTTACCAATAGGTTGAGCAGAAAGTAGGAACGTGTAGAATATGCTTCATATAATGTTTTCAGTACGAAAATTAACTCCACAAGTCAATTTAATAGCAAGAAAAAATACGATAAGTAATTAAATGAGGCACTGAAATTGGATAACCATCATCGGAATCGATGACCCAAAGGAAAATTCAATCATCAACTAAAGATATTAAAGGAATATAATGCCAATAAAGAATTTAATGAAAATCTTGTTATAAAATATTTCCAGACAACAACAACATGATTGCTCTAAAAATATAAGTCTACTATTTCATATAATGACGAAATTTCTTGTATTTGAAGCTTTTTCCTCTTCCAGAATGCATTATTTCACGGGATGCTTATCTATAAAGATACTTCCGTTTATCGTTATTCTCAGAAAGTTAATTGCCAAAATTATTGACGAGAAAAAAGTGAAGATATTATATTTTAAATGACACATGAATTTAAAATATTCAGTCCTAGAACTTAAGTTGAATATATACGTAATACAAAAATGAAACCAGAATATAACGTAATAAAGATAATAATTTAAATATTAATTAATTAAAATATTAAATATACAGAATATAACGTAGCAATCAAACCAGGGAAGCTAAAAATTTTCAGTTTCTTCTGTTATTAATGCATAATATATTTATCAATGGAAACTCTATTCAACCACTCCAATACTTATAAAAAGCATCTACGGAAGGGAGTAAGCTAATTGTGACAGTGAGCTATAATATTTTGCAATCATCTTCAGAGAATTGATACATCTCTGAATAGCAACATACTCAGAATTCTTAATATTCTCGGAATAGCCACATATATTTCAATATTGAGGCAATTTTTTCTTAATGATAGAAAAATTAAAACATGAAGTAATAATAATAATAATATTTATTTATCACAAACAGGCAAAAAATTACCCAATTGCATGTGGTATAATAAAAAGAATAAATCACACTAATTACGAAAAAAGGAGACAAAGAGACACAAAAAAGATACAAAGAGAAAAAGAAAATCAAAACTCTACCGGAAAGTATGGAGTACTATTTACACTTTAACGAATACAAATAATCATTAAATAAGGTAATATTTTCTTTTCTCTTCAAATTGTCACTGACCGCTCTCATCATTCGATAGAAGGGCTCAAAACGACAAGCATTAACCCTTCCAAAGGGTTCACGAAACGAAAGTACAATATAACATTAAAACAACCTTCAAAGTTTCCTATTTATATCAAAATAAGGAATGAGTTACAAAGACAGAGAAAGAATCTTGTAAGTAGAAACAAAGAACCATAAATTAGGTGAACAAAGTATTTAGGGAGGAGAAGATTTTAGCTTTTGCTTCAGGTAGTTGAGGTGGTACTCGAATATTAGCTTTCCGAAACTTAAAAATTCATTAAAACGGAACACTTTCATTCGTAAGCGTAAATAATGACGAAATAGCACTCGCTCTTCGAATGGCGGATTTCCCGGAGGCGAGGATGACACGCGCCAAATGCACGCATAGCGGACTTTGAAGTGAAAAGAGTGACGCAGTGGCTTTTTTGCTCTCCAACAACTCGAGATAAAAACGCGCCCAAATTAAAAATAACGTCGCGACTCCGGGATGCATGTAAACAAGGGCTGCGGGCAAACTTCAGCCCGACTCACAAATCCATCTCGGAAGACTTGAGAATACACTCGCATCGTATCTCTGCAACCTCCCCCAAACAAAGTTAGCGATTTACTTATTTACAACGCACACGTTGAGGCAATAACCCGGTCATATGAAAGGAGAAATATTCTTCCGTATTTTTTAGAACAATCGCGTGAAACTGGGAAAGCCTATAGGAGATATTAGTCATCCAAAATGTAGCACCCAAAGTGTTTCCATGACACACTCTTGTACCGTGAGCTCCCCGTAAACCGTTTAGTAATGATGCATATTTTAATTTCCTAATTAATGTAACAACATTCTCTAACATGTACTATAATCTTTACCTTATCAATCTAAACTCTTACCGAAGACAAAATTATATTAATTCACTGATTACTCAGAACGAAACCGAAATTATTACTACATAATTATTATTATCACTTGAGAGTCAAATAATAATATTAATAATAATAATATAATAATAATATTATAAAATAGTCTTACACCACGACTATTCCAAAGATTCAGGATATGTAATCTGAAGAAGAAACTGTGGTAGACTTGATAGCCCATGGCCGTTTTTCTATTTGTTTTCCTCAAAAATTTACCAAAACAGCTGTCCGCCATTTTTTGCTTTAAATGAGCAAAGTCTTATCTCTGAGCCCTAAAGTTGCAACGAATTGAAATATAAAGAATTTATTTTGATAATAGGATCGCCATATTCCGCAGCAGTTTTCTTAAAGGCATCTATATAGAAGATTTAGTGAGAGAAAGAGAGAGAAACTTTTCAAGTATGACGCCCAGTATAATTTTAACACGTATAAATATAGAAAAATTACGAATTATGACATGAATTTCAATCACTATGCAACAACTATACGATATTTCAAGTCCCGCACTCAAACGAACCATTTTTAACCTCTTGACCAGTTTTTTCGATTCTAACTCAGTGTGCATCGTTTCGATTAAATAAAATAGAACCGTTCGTATTCGTGATAACATTCAACCAAAAATTGACCAATCAGAAATTGTATAAAAGACAACAATATTGCATAACATCTTTAGTGAAACCAACTTCGCCGCACAAAAATATTAACCGCAGCGTTTCAAACAGAACCGACAGAATATCCTCTCTCAATACTCCTTCATCGCTCTATACGAAAATAGTTTGGAAGAGGATATCTTTCCCCGACAAAAAAAGCGAACTTTTCGCGGTTTACATATTAAAGAAGCAAAAACGCACTCGACTCCCATCCGCCGGGGAAATTAAGAGAAGGAAGAGTTGCTTCCTTTGAAAATTGTAATTAAGTTGTTGCGAGAGAACTGCCTTTCGATGTTTCTCTTTTCTTTTGAAGATGAAAGGAATAGAACTGAGGATTAATTAAGACTGGGACTGCTTTTGCAGCGGAGGCGCTCTTGCGCAAAACTACTCGTACAAGGTTTTAACACATACGAGATTTAGAACACAATTTTTGGTACACGGTTTATTCCTCATGGATGCAGTGTAGAGGAACCTCTGGTATTATAGAACGGTCTGGCAATATGGCAGACGGTGATTTCTCATCCGCCAAGTTTTTCTCCCAAGCAGGAGACGCATGAACAACTTAAAAATGTTTCCACGATGATTTGTAGGAAGCTTAGTTCATCTCCAGACATCCATTAATTACAGCGCGGAAATATGTTTTTCGTACTTAGATAAAATTTTTGCAAGATGGTTATAAAAATATGTGATTATTATTGAAAATATACACTAACGACTAACACTACGCAATGGTAGAACTAAACTAAATAGTTTAAATTAACTACAAACAGCACGAGGAAATTGTTTTCGTCGAAGTTCGTGCGCATTGATAGCTGGTGTTATAAAAATAAGTTATTCATAAGTGCATACTACATTATTCATCCCATAAAGGAAGAATGATTAGAAACTCAAAATTCAGAAAAAATTGGTAATCATCACTATTTATGAGGTGGATTATAATTTTTAATGAACCGAGTTGTTTTACAAAATATATCTAGGTAACTATTCCGGACCTAGACTTGTTTAAACATTTCGCTTAAGGATTTATTTCATGGAGAAGATTTTCCATTTTTCTCTAAATATTTCTGCTATTGAAAACTATCCTAACCAATTCTGTTACGTTTCAGAATTACTTATGAATATGGTGTATATAAATATAATATTGGATTATATAAATAAGTTCAAGAGGATATTTTCTATTTTAATGAAACGGTAAATCTAACGCATGGACGTCTACTAACAAAGAGAAGAACACACACTTATTGATATATTAAAGAAATAAATTAAAAATGAAAGGCGAATATATACCAGCATCAGTAAACACATTGCGTGTTTTCATTTTTGACAAAAAGATACATCTTTGAAGATATATTTGTAATGACTGTTCCTTCTCAAATTTTACGCGTACTCACAGCTTCAATCAGGGGAAATATATAGACCTACCAAAAGTATAACTCCGTCGAAAATTCCATTTTCGACGGAGTGGATTTCAACCGAAGAAAATTTTCGTTTTTACAGCGGATGCTGGGATACTTCAGAATTCCCCGCCTATTAGCAGCAAATGGCATATGGTTAAGCATCTGTTGAGTAAACTGTGGAGGAAGAACGATTCACACCAACGACCAATGATTAGCACGAACAAATGCAAACAAGGAAAGAATGGATTTCAGCTTGGAAGAGGTGGAAGAGCGACGCCATCGGAGGACGAGAGAAGCTCTCCTGTATCACCGAAGTGATAGTTGAAGAAACGTAAGCTGCATCAAGAAAACCGGGGGAATCAGCTGGTCTCCCACCGGCGACTTCCTGAATGAAATGCCGCTCTCTCTTCAGCTAGGGTATCGTGATGTTCTAGCTTATCTGCGTCCTATTTCAGGAGACAAATCATTCCAAGAACACTGTCAGTGAATTCAGGAATCGGAGAGAGGGGTCCCACAAGAAACTGTGTGGCGTGCAATGATATTCCTTACAGGGAGCCCGATCATTTAATGGTAAAGAAGGGAAGAAGATAAAGGTGTGCAGTGCATGATAAAAACAATGTAGAAACAAATAATAATTCCTGTGATATCTATAATGAGCATCAGAGTGTTACGCCTCAGTGAAAGTTTTCTTTACTTCATTTCTGAGAAAAAATTATATCCTGAATAGTACTTGATATTTTATTACTTTCTCCCTATACGTAGTATAGAGATAGTATTGTATTCGCAAAAAAATTCGACATCCAGATTTCGACGGAAATAGATGTTTAGGGGCCCATAGAGTTCGTTTTCGATATTTTCCCGAACATGTCTGTCTGTGTGTCGGTGTGTGTGTCTGTCTGTGGTAATAAAGTTTGTGGGCGTTCTATCTTAAAAAGTAATTATCCGATCATTTCCAAAATTCATTTTTAGTATTTTCCTAACAATGCCAAGAGTTGATTAGTTTTTTATGAATATCGCTTAACCGGATGTTGCGGTTAATCCGGAACATAATTTTGTTTCCTAAATATCTCTGTCAGAATGCAATGTAGGTATATACAATTATGTACAAAAGTTATAGATAATGTACATTACTACAACTTTTGTTTGAAACATTTTTTCGTAACACTAATTGTTTAGGAGTTATTCTTCAATAATGGTTAACCGGAAGTTGTTGTTTATCCAGAAATGGAAGATTTTCATATATATCTCAGTCAAAAGTTATACATAGATAATGTACATTACTACATTTTTTGTTTGAAACATTTTTCTGTAACACTCATTGTAATGGAGTTATTTATATATTACCGGCATAGGCTTCTGTTTTCAATAAATATGGAGAAAGTCATGTGTTGGCCACATCAGATTTTTTTATTCACTATAATAGTTAATCGTTATTAAATATTCGATTATTTAGTTAGAATTATACTTGTAATATCTGTAAATGAATTCATATTTTACGTATAAGTAAAAAAACTTTTATAGTTCATTCATTAAAAAGTAATAGTGTTCAATACATTTGAAGCATTACATCTTTGAAAGTAACAAGTGTGACTCATTCGATAACATTTAAAAATAAGATAAGAGAGATATACCTTTCCTGAAAAGCAATAAACAAAACGAATTGCAAGAGAAAGGATGACTAAACTCGAAGATTTAACTGCTTGTGAATACTTCAATTTCATGCCCCAAGTTTTTCCCAATGAATGTGATTACTATTGGCACCGCTAGACATACAAATATTTTAAAGATAATACATTTCCTCCACAAATTGTCAATGGATTACATAGCGAAACTATCAATTATCAAACATTACATACTTTACATAAATTTGTGCTTCACTGCTACAATGCGTAGCAATATCTTCAAATCGAATAAGTAAAGGTTGCAGCTTTAGATATCGATTCACCCAAAAGATTAACTTCGTCAAAATATTTATTTTCGTTAAATTTTTTCCGATGACTCTGGCAAGAGAAATATTATCAAAACCAATAAATAATAGCAATTAGGTTACGATTTATGGGCATGAAGTTCCTTCCGCTATTGAGTTGACAGAATTGAGAACAAGTACGAAAAAGTCGATAAGAGATAAAACCCGCATTCGCTTTAATTCCTGTTAACGACCTCAAAACCTTTGTTACCATGGGGTACCCCACTAGCCGAAAAGGCAATGGCAATATTTTCCCGAAAAAGCATGCGGGAAGCAAAAATAATTGGCAAAACAATTTTCTGAGGTCCCTATCCAATTTAATTCAAAAGGATTTGCGGCGAGTCATTAAAAAAACTGAAAATTCCTTGCCTCGCAGGAGGCAATAATTTACGAATATTTATTTCCTGTCAATATGTCTAATTCTCCTTGAATTGAAACTCACTTAAACTGGGATCAAGAGAAATAAGGATAAAATGAAAATAATCATGAGAAATAGCCTATCCCAAAAATGGAAGAATAGAAATAGACATGAAAGGGATTTCAAAAAACGAAAAAATTTTTTTTCATTTTTTGAAATATCTATTCCATTCCACGAAGTCCTGCTTCAGCATATCAATTTTATTTAGACATGAAAGGATTTACTTAGTACGATAAGGATTGCTCATTAAAACTTCTTGAGTCTAAAATGACCCACAAAGTATCCCAAAAGGCAGTAGGATTGGGCGTGGTGGTTGGAGAATCTACCCAGAACGTTCGAGTCTTACGCACGTTAGTATATTCACGTCCATTTGGCATTGAGAAACATTAATGATGAACTTCGGGGAATAAGGGCGTTTCTCACGAAAAATTGGCGTCTTATACCTCTGTAACCTAACTATTTTGTTTACCACTAAAGAATATATTATTTTATAAAGATAAATGTTTCAAATTTTGCATACATTAACAAATGAAGAATGTTGGGAAGAGCAAAATGCAGTATTGAGATATAAATGGTAAAAAAATCAATTTTTTAATTATAAATTAACAGAAAATCAAGTTTACGCCGGATATTAAGAGCGTAGAATAGCTATAATTAGAAATTCTCATACATGAATACTGAAAATACGAAGGAAATATACCACTTATGTATTTCAAGTAATTTTATGGAAACGTACTCACGAAATGCCAGCTAACTCCTCAGATAACCAAATATGATTCCACGTACCTGAAAAAAATAAAAAGAAAATTAATACGACATTAATAAAATGGAATAGAGCATTTACTGAATTAGAAACTTTTTAGTTAACGTTTAACCTCTAGTAACTTCTAAGTTAATTAAAACAAACCAATTATGAAATACATTGAATTATATTATAGATTTATTATTATTAAGGACTACAATTAGGCACCAGGACAGGTGGTATTCATTCCTATGGGGGTGGGAAATATAAAATAATCTGCCTGGTATTCAACCTAGTCGGGACAAAGACCCCCAAAACCTCCCGATATATAAGCTGATCCGAAAGAAAGATACGTGGCATATAAAATACATATTGAGTTAATGATTTAATTTTCGGTGATTAAAAAGAGTGGTGGTGGTGGAATTTTAATTCTGATAAAAATAATGAAGTTAATACATCATACATAAATAGTGTGATATGAAATAAGCATCTTCATAACTGAAAAATAATTAAGTTAATACATCATACTTAAATAGTGTGATATGAAATAAGTATCTTCATAACTGAAAAATCGCCATGAGATTATTACGAAATTATTCCCTCTTAAGATATATCAGCCAATGTATTACTAGAAAGTAAGCAGCACTTGGACTAAGTGTGTCAGTCATTAAATCTACAAAATGACGGCCTTTACAAAACATAACAAACTTCTTCTTTTTTCATACATACATTTTATAAATTTTCCATATTCAATTTTGTTAGCCATTCGCCGATGATTTCTTTCCATTATTGTGAATCTGATCTCAAGTCAAAAGCAAATAAAGTAAAATGCTTTTTGAACTAGAGCGGTCGACAAGCTTCATAAAAGCAAAATGCCACGGCAGAAGATTCACTGACACAAAGACCCGTGCGCCACCTATCTTGAAGCACCGCAACTACATGTGAAGTACGGGTAGTACCTAAATTACTCGCTTCGCATGTTTACTAAAAGGGAAAGTGTTTCCTTCAAAAGCTAGATCACGAGAAATAGATTTTGGTGATTGAAATGAACATACAACTAAATAATAAAAATGCAAATTTTCTTGATTGACCAGCGACATAACTTTCGAAGTCTATCTGAACAACTAGATATGTTACCAAATAAATGAAATTACACTTAAGCGTAAGTCTCAAATATTAAAGCATTTTACCCTATTTAATACTCCTTTTATATATTTTGTATTCTCATAGTTTTTTTATCTTTTTAATTTTTTACTGAAAAAAATGAAATTTAAATCATTCAGCTTTATAAAATTTCCTTTGTGTTAATCTGATTGTGAGTTTTGCATTATCCTAGCCAGAATTATTTTTAATTGGTACATTAAAAAAATAAGATCGCTGTAGTACTTCATACGAAGCTTATTGAAATAACTCAAATTTACGATCAAAATGAGGTTGAATAAAAAATAAAGTTACTCAGATAACTCCGGAAATTCTTTAACTGATTTACATCATACATGATTACGTTTAATTTTTTCAGCTTATTAGCGAGGACTAAATGAATGTAATTTGTAGTGAAATGAAAGTCTTGACGTATGAAGACATAAGTTATATGGACCCTTTTAAAGATTTTTAAATAATGATAAGATATTTCGTACGTCACTTTTAGAAAGGTTAATACCCAAACATTCTGACAATGCCACTAGGGTACTGAAATCATCCTACCTTATAAGATCATAACATTCAAATCACGAATTACTGAAATCGAAAGGATAAACAAAAACCTTAAGGATTTCCCTTTAAAACTTTCCTAGCAGTCAAAAATACACTGACGTCATTAGAAGATAAATACAAATCATTCTACCTTCCAAGCATATAAAATTCAAAGACACATATTCTGCTCACAAAGTTCTGAAATCGAAAAGGACAAAGATAACCTCCGAGATTCCCCTTTAAAACTTTCCTAGCAACCAAAAACACATTGACGTCATTATAAGGGAAAATAAAAAAAATCATTGGTTTCCACTATCCGCAGGCCCGCTATTCGATAAGCATCCACAAAAAAATTCAAGTGCCATCCGAGGGAGAGAGCTGACGCAGTTGGCGACGGAAAAAATCCCCATTACTCGAATCCGAGTAAGCGAAACTCCAATTTCGAGCGAACAAATCTATTGCCTATCTGCAAACACGGGGAAAAAATTCGCAGACGCCCCCCGGAGTCGCGTCGGGGAACTTTTTCAGTGGAATTAAGTAGGGCGCGACGCACGACGGCAGACAATGACTGAAAAATGAAACGCTCTTCGGCATCGATCCGCAGAAGATGCAGCTGCAGGTGCGCCTTTTTCTGCCTCGAAAATGAGGAGTATCATTAATATTATTCCGGAGAGACGAGGGCAGTACACGGATGTTTGCCAAAGGAAGAGATTGTTACGAAAATGTCTCGCTGGAGAATAGGAGATGCTGAAAGGATTAAGAGCTGCGCCTTTCACTTCTCGGAAGATGTACTTTCAGGAGGTGAGATTTTTTGTTAAAACTAATAAATTATGAGGCAGGAGGGACTCGACGTACAAGAGAAAAGAATACAAAGATTAAAAGCTCTCCTGGTGAATGGATTATATAAACTGAATAAACGAAAGGATATTAAAGAAAATAATAATATGGACTACAAACAATAGCAGAATCGATTGAAGTGTTAAGAATAGTGTACGTTTTTCGATAGCAATAGTAAGTTTTAGCATTGAGTTGAATAAATAATTGAAAACTTAAAGAGTTATGTGAATAATTGAATGCAATTGTATTTGAATTAATATACATATTCATTTTTAAATTAATTTTTTTAATTTTTACACTTATTATTTGGTCATTCATTTTTTATAAATCACTATAATACCTAAAATTCATTTCATCTTCATATTTACACTACGCAAAGCACTGCCACTATGGTCATTAACTATTTGAAGAGTTAAATGTGTAAGTAATAATAATAATAATAATTTCCCATCAAATAATTCTCTGATTTTTACATAGGTAAGAACTTGGGACAAGATTTTATCAGACTGATAAGAGATACTTTAATGTACTTAAGGTGTATTTTGAGATGTTATTGTTTCCTAAAACTGATAAATTGTGAAACAGAAGTGATTCGACGAACTGGAGGAAAGAACAGCTTTCTTCCAGACAATTATGATGATGATAATTTTTTTATAATGAGATTGATACATATCAGTATGCGCCTCTTCAAACATCTTACCTAATGCTAAAACTGATGGATGCTGCCGTAACCAAGGTGGACTCCATAAAGATGGATACAGAAATAACTATGAGAAAGTTTCAGATGGAATAGTTTAATGCGTATATTCTCAACCTTCCCTTTTAAGCATGACTTCTCCGCATTGAGCTTGAAGAAGCTGACAACATAAGATAAGAAACTGAGAGGTGAAGATATATCGAACGAGGAACTAACACTTCATCTTCTCCATTAACAACATAGTGAGGGAGGATGAAATATTATACATGGTTTATCATTTGGGATTAATTCCTGATAAACTTTATACCACCAGGACTTAAGAATAAAAAGCAAAACGCCAAGAGCAGAGCACGCAAACTTTCAGGTAACCGAAGCTGGATAGTTACGTCAACATATGTAACATGAGAATTACAAGGTGATCTAAAAGTTTTACCGGCAGACATACGCGACTTATAATAACCAGGTTAATTGCATGCAGTTTATATAATGCTCGCAAACACGGCATACGTTACGCTTGGGAGGAGACGTGCCGACGACAGTCCTTGACCTACAAAAGCATCTTATTAAACTTTGTCAGAGTGAAGTTGGTTATTTTTAAAAGTGGCACATTAAAAAAAATATATAAAAGCTTTGGTGTTGGTTTTGTGTGGTTGAAGCAAATTGATGAAGCAAACACGAAGAAGACTCATGAAATATGATAAAATAAAATTAGATGTTTTACTGTGGAATATATATTAATTCACAAATAATCACCAAAAACCATCAAAGGCTACTTACTAGCACTAATACGTATTTCAGCCCCAAAGGAGCCATCTTCAGAGCACGACAGAAGAAGAGGTACTGCGACGAAACAGGGCAATTGAACAACGAGCGAAACAAGAACAAATGAGGAACGAAAAACGTCATGGATCTAGTAATTTGTACAAAGTTTTGTTGAATTCAAGGTATTGATTCATTAAAACGTTTCTAAATTTGTAAATGTATAAATTCTCTGAGGCATTTAATTTTGTATTTGAATGGTGGGCGAGTGTCATGTCATTAACAGTTATAGCATGCCCAGCATATGTTTCGCAACACTCGATGCCTGAGGTCTTCCAAATCTAAAATGGGCTATATGTTCTTTAAAACGTGTAATTATGTCAATTCACATTCTGGGCACTTAATATTATAAATGCCTTAATATAATAATTTTACTGTATAAATTAAACGAAAGTGAAAACAGACGAAAAAATCTAATAATAGATGGGAAGACAGAGAAAATATTGAATTTAATTCTTGAATGGTATCATTCGTATGAATCTTATAACATATACAAGTAAAATTTCGATGAAAATAAAAAAATCGTCTCTTTTTTAAGCATTTGAGAGTAATAAAATAATACAGGGAGCCTACTAAATTAAGAAGATGCGACAAATAATTGGCAAACCAGGATTCGAGAAATATTTTATGAAAAAATTACTTAAATACTTAGAAAAACACAGGGGAAAAACAATATCAACCTCTTTTGATAACGTCCTAGAAATAGATACATGGAAATTTGTAATTTTTTTCCTTTAGAAAGACGGGCAAACGGTCGATAATCAAGAAGAATTCTTATTTATTCATTTAAAACAACATCCGTGTATAGCTTTTCATTTACCCGCAATAGGATATATGTGACTAAAAAAATACACGAGGGAAATTAGCAAATAAAATGCTTATCTGGGATAAAGAATAGATTCTTGCTTGTTTTACAAATTTTTCTTTTTTGATCAAAACGGGATTTCCAAAATCAAATAGTAGACTACAACCCGAAAAACATGCACCGTTCTTTAGAAATATCCTCAAGTCCTAACATAACTTAAAATCGATGAGGACTCACTAAACGATAACCAAGTTTTAGGACTCAACCCGAGAAAATCTTTCAGCGTCGGATGAGAGAAATAAACGTCTCAAAAAATATATAAACAGACGAGAGAAGTCTCCCCAAAGAGTAAATTAAAACGAAGACCCCATAAGCGGATCCTCTCGGAGAAAGTCTCCCTTTGAACTGGAAGGAAACAAAGACGCGGAAAATAAGGGACCGAGATATCCCTTTCCACATCTACATAGATTTCCTCTTTCCTCAATTACGACTTTTTTAGTACCCGGATCCGCCACCCGATCCTGGGGCGCCCACGCACGGCCCCTTTAAAAATTCCGAGAGAGCGGCCAAATTCACTGAGTGAAAACTTGCAGATAAGAGCGAGGTTGGGTGGGAAAAAGATACAGAGAAAAATCGAAAGATGTGTAGAGGGGGAATAACTCGTCGGGATGGAAGAATGGGGGGCAATCCAGATGGGAACAGAATTCCAAATGCTTAAAAAGTAAAAGAACCGAATGAAAGCGTGAGGGAAATGAAGGAAAGGAATGGAGATAAGGAAAGGAAGTTGAAAAGGGGAAAATTAGAGGGAAAAGCCCGTTGGAGGAAGCGAAGAAAGGAAAGGTGTATTCGGATTCGATATAAAAAGAGTCAATTCCCCTCGGAGAAGATTAAAAGGAAAACTTGGATGTAGGACGTGGCCTGAATTTGCATCCCCCTTGATGCTGAATCCTAAGGATCTGTTTGAGCTATCAACAAGAAATTCTCCCGAAGAGAAAAGTTCTTAAGATTAAATTCATAGATACATCTTTGAGAAAATCTTTAAATTGCGAAATTAAGTTTTGCCCGATTCCAATTTGCCATAGTTACAGGCCTTCGTTAAACTACCTGAAGATCACTCAATGCATATGATATAAAAAGAAAACGAAATAAGTGCTGAGCTAGCTGAATGAAAGGAATTCAATTGGAAGCTGGATATATAGTAGGGCATTCCTGTAGTAGTATGAGTGATAATCAAGCACTTTGTATAGAAACCTGTCTTAAAAAAAGGCTTCTAAGATAAAAATCTGCAAAATATTTACAAGATACGAAACTGAAATGGACAGCTAGGAGTTAAGAAATATATTAAGTTTCTACAAAATGTAACACCATTACGTTTATCCATAATAGCATATATTTGAGCCTAAAAACATACATTTTTCGTTACATTTCGGTATATGCATCATATTTCATCTACATAAATACCACAAACATGCATACACGCAGCTGTATATGATTCGAATTTTCCATTAAGGACATATTTTTAAAAACTTGTAAACAACTTGGTTACAAAAAAAAATATGAGCACCAATTGAGAATCGTACCAGGGAAGGCCTTAACCGAAATTGAACATGCTATCGATGAGGATATTTGGGAACAAACTGTATTAACTTATGTATCATCGAAAATCTTTCAAAAATATATTGCTTTAACTTTAATATACCTACTTAGCTGTTATACCTAACCTACGTTGTAAACTACTGCTAGATCATTAATTTAAGCTACCATATCTTACCATATCGTAAATTCAGTGATTGAAAATTGTTAAATCGTAATCTACGCTCTAAGGATACAATTTTAAACAGATTAAAATGCTCTAGTATGAAAATCACGTTTATGTGCTATGTTCAGGCTCACGGTGTAACAAGACGGACTAAAAATATCAAGGATGACGCAGCTATTCACAAGAAATTCGAGCAGGGAGGGGCACGCACAATTTATAACGCCGTAGCAGTTTCTTATGAAAGGGACTCGAAATGCGAAACGCCCTTGAAACTTGTTCTCTTTTAAATCAAATGAAATAAGGATGCTACAACTGCCTCCTAACAGAAAAGAGCAAGCCGGAGGAGTCCGGTCAAGGTGAATGACGAGCCTGAAACTTTTTTCCGACAGGTATCGCAGAAGAGGTGTAACTTCCAAAGTCGTTAATCCTCTTTTAAATCATTTTCCAAGATCCGACTTTTAGGCTTCTTGGTCCCGCAAGTAGTTCGATGGCAAGCGAGGGATCAGTTATAATTAATATGTTCTATCCTCACTAGGCGGGATTCAGTATAAACCATCGTAATCAAACACTTAGTAACACCTGAAGATGTTAACTCGTTGACGAAACCGGTCGTTTGAAATAAAATTGTGGAAGTTACTTAGTGTTTGATTACGATGGTTCGAGGGATCAGTATTTATCGAAGAAAATATCACACGTATCAATAGAAAGAACACCTCACTATACTACCTGCACAAAGGAAATATTCCAAAGCCTGTCAGTCAAGATTTCATCGATAAAAAATTTTTCGAAAGCAATTTCTTCGAAATAAAATTCATCCAAAACGAACTCATCGAAAAAAAATTCTTCAAAAGATAAATTCTCTGCAAATAGACCACTGTAATGAATCTGAAGTTATCCAAAACTTATATTAGAAGGAACTTTATTGAAATGAATCCAGTAAATTTTCGAGAATGGGTTGGGTTGCCTATGTCCATGAGCTCTATTTTCAAAGAAATTGCTTTCGAAGAATTCGTTTTCGAAGAATTCGTTTTCGAAGAATTCTCCTGTGACCACTGTTGGTATCTCAAACCCTCTAACTTTAGCTATCAAGAGCTAGTAAGAGGGAATGAGGTAGTTTGTCCTTGCTTTCCTCACAAAGTAAGAATGCTACAATCAGAAAATGCTAGTGGGGCTAAGGTACCAACCGGCCTTCGGGCTGAATACTTAACAAACGACATCAAAAGATATAAAACCACTATGCTCTGGGCCGTAAAAACTTTATGGGTAAGAAATCTCACAAAGGCAGCAAAAAACAAGACTCTGGGAAAAGTGCAGCGTGCATGCGATGAATTCATGAAACGAAAAAGACGTATGATTCTGAGAACGGAAAGCAGCAAGCTTTGCACAATGCACCACCTACTCCGACAGAAAGAACGCGCGTTTTGGTCACGCCAGAATCCCTCGGCCGCAAAGCCGGAGAAACAAAGCTGCTCGTATAACGAGCCCAGGAACGAGCGCAATAAACCAATTGCTCCCGTGAGATTTGGATTTCCTAAGAAGAAAAAAATAAGAAGGCTGAAAACATCCAAGGAGTGGGACTTCTGCGTTTCCCGGGTAAAAAGAAAACAAAACCTCTTTGGAGAGAGGAAACGAAGGAGGCGTAAATCACGGTGGGAAACAAGGAGCCACGCACCGAAAAAAGGAGAGATTAAGTGCGTCACGCAAGCAAAAGGAGGAAAGGGACTGAATGGTGAAAGGGTACGAGGTATAAAACCGCGCCACTTAAGTGATTTATATCCGTTGAATTAAATAATAAAAGCGAGAATGAACGGGGAATGAGTGCTGAGTCTACGTGACCGGGATACAATGGAACGCATTCATCGGTGCATTTAGGTGAAGGAATACATCATGGCTTGCTTACTATTGAATCACATTCAGTTTTGCCGGGATATTCAAATTATACTACTCATAGATATAGATATTGGAAAAATAATGCCACCATAAAAATGTCACCGTAGTCAGATTGGCATTTGCTATCAGTTAGATGGCAATCAACCTCAGGCAATTGTACCAGACGATGATGCTACGCGTCGAAACCCAGGTCGTGTTTATTGAAAAAATCCGCAAAACTACCGCAAAGTAGAGGCCGAAACAGTGGATTTTGTAATGTAATTACATTTTGTATTTAGCAGTGTATTGCCGTTACGTTACATTGCGTTGTATTTTATTGCCTTTATTGAACTTAATTATAATAAATTATCATAATTAAATAATCGCAACATGATACCAATATGAATACAAAAATGCCTGATAAAAATTCAAATGGTTAATAAAAATCTATATACAAATGAATTATTATGTAAATACTTATTTTATTAAATCGTAGAATGTTAATTTTTAATAGAAACTAAATCTAGTTCACCAATATACACTAAAAAACTTGTGGATTACTATTTAATACAAAACGTACGTGGTGTGGTAGCAACTATACGATAATAAATAAAATTAAAAAGAGAGAGTATCCATATTACATACTTAAAAATCTTTGAACCTGTGTTCTCCTTAAAACTATGATCAGCTAACAACAAAATATTCATCAAATGATTCTTTAAATTATACTTATTTTCGGGACAAATATTGAGCATTAATTGAACACATAGTTGGACTTCATATTTATATAATAGAATTATAAAGTAAAAAGAGAACAAAACTTCTACTCTATTTCAATTCTTCTTCACTAAGACTTGATGCTGAAACAATTAAAATTTAAGAAAAGAAAGAAAATTGTTAGCAAATAATTCTAAAACGAATATGCGTACGGAAGTGATAGAGAACATATAACATATTTTTGAACGATTAAAACTGAAGTAATAATAAAAAAGTCAACAGTATTATAAAAGTACTCTGTACTTCTGTACTCCCATTTCTATTTCTTTAAGAATGACGATTTAAAGTCATTTTATATTGACTTATACAAAATGCAACTTTTAAGCTTTAGAAAAGGTTATATAGCTATATGAATTCGCTCACAGAATAAAAAACAGGAATGAAATAGTATGAGAAAGACTAAAAAATAACCAACTATGCCAAAGAATAGCCAACAACGATACGGATCTAAAACATGTTCGCTGATATCAACTCAAGCGCAAGTAAATTGCCATCCAGCGACACAAAAGGTAAAACTCAAGAGATGGGAGCTAACAACGGAGAGAGATAAAAATATATACAAAGAAAAGCATTGAAAACATTAGACAAAAAGAAGAAAGCGAGAAAACAGGGACGGAGATTGAAGAGCGTTTCCTCCGAGAAAGGAGTCAGCCAAATGATTCTTCATCTCGTGAAAGACGAGATCAGTCTCGCACGGAACGCTTTTCGATATCAGAGAATAAAACAAAGGAGTTGAAAATAATGGAAGACTTCTGTAAAGGTGCTTAAGATCGCGGGCTCTGAGATACGGAAGGCAAAAACGGGGACTCGGGAGAAAAATCTTGAAAACGAAATTTTCCATGTATTCCGTAAGTAGCCATGATACTACTATTCTCCATAATTAAATCTCTGATAATACTTAATCTTTTTGTGTACCAGCTATATTGAAATATAAAATTATTCCACAATTAATGCAGGCAGCAGCCAAGTAGCGCTACATCCTTGCGGGTATGCAACCGGCAGTACGACTACGCACGCACGGTTGTTCATGCACTAGGCGTTCTTGCTATTTCACCTACCAAGCTCTCCATCGTTTGCCAATACGATTATGTCTATAACATGCATCCCGAAGGTCGGTTGGTACCTCACTCCTTTGAACATAAATCCCCGAGAGCTAGTAAGGAGGGGATGTGACTTAAAAGGCAAAATTAGGAGTGAGATATTTTTTTCTTGCTTTCCACACAAAATCAAAATACTATAAGCGAAACAATTCCATGCTAGTAAAGACATGCGAGCAGCACTTTCCTTGGCATTTCATAAGTGACCTTAATCAGTGCCACTATTCAACGTGCTCATACCAAAGTAGCTCTCATGTCATCACACACATGTCAAAGACGTTGAAAAAAGTAGATGAAATACATAATTTTCTCCATCTTGTACAAAATCCCAGAATTACGACAGATTTTTTTATTGAAAGCTTTTCAAATGACCAGGAACTATTTATCCTTCTTGCCAATTAAAGATGATGAAGAAATGCTAAAAGAGATTTTTTTTTAAATCTATAATTTTTTACTCCAATCTTACGCAAGGTTGGGGATTTCAGATAGTCCTTGGTTCAACAGTAAACCAAGAGGTTCGAAAAACTTAAATATACTACTGATACTTGAAAGTTTAATTTTACAATTTTAATTCTTTATTTAGAAGCTCATAAATTATCAGAATTTATCAATATTGAATTTATTATAATTTGAACTCGGACACACAGGAGAGTATCAGTCATATTTAAGTGCTTAAATTTGTCATTTCCCCTCTTTTCTTTCTTTCGCCCCATTCTTGAGTGGCCTTCAGTTGAGGAGTTTATCCTCACATACTAGTCTTTCTGTAAACCTGAATTGTACTGATTATCTATAATCTGATATTCGTAGGGTTTCTTGAATGGATTCAATTTTGTATACGTACGTTAGCTGTAACAACTGTATATACTTTATTTATAATGTAAAATTTCATGTAAAAACAACAACGTTTAGGTGAAAGAAGTATATCACGAATCTAATCTGTATCAATTATCGATATTCGTTGGGTTCCTTTTACGCATAATATATTTTCCTAGATGTAAGTTAGTAGTATCCACTGTTTTTATAATTTTATTAGTAAAGTATTTATGTGAAAACAACAAAGGTTTAAGCTAACAAGGCTCAAGGATGAACCTTCCCGTGAAAGAAATTTAATAAATATGTTAATTATCATCACCTTAGATGCCAGAACATAAATTGCTATACGCCTTCGGATAGCAGATTCAACTTCTAGTTGGAGTCCTCTGACAACATCGCCAAATCATCACCGCGAAAGCCTCAGGTAAGAACGATCAGACGTCGAGCGACGGCAGGGAGAGTGATGGAATAACAACCACTATTCCACTGCGATTAAAGGAAAGCAGCCCAAATCGCAGAGTTGTCTAACGTAAGCTGGCAAGAGTGAGAGGGAAACTAAGATCAAGGGGAATGGGGAATGGAGATAGGCAACGGATAATCCCGTAGTGAAAGCGTCGAAATTCTCGGCAACTTTGCGTGGCATCAATAATTACGTCATCAAGCGTCGGATGGATGAAATAGACGGAAGCCCACAGATTAACTATTGTATGTACTGACGAAAATGTCGTCGGAACTGAAGCCCTAAGAATACAGATGCTTCAGTAAAGGAGGTTGATAACGCGATACGCTTGACTGAACTAACATATCCAACCATACATCATTTACTTCTGATGGAGTGAGCACACTTACCTGTTCATGACATACGATACAAGCAAATTCAAACAGGAATACTAATTATATACCTAATGACATTTGTATCGATTTATTTTTCTATGAATGATACTGAAGTATATTTTTAATTTTTCTTTTATGATCCCATGTTATTAATTCTCCACTTTTTCAACATTATTAAATTTAAGTATAATTTACACTATTATTAATTTTAGATTGTATTTATGATGTATAGAAACGTCATTTGTTTGACTTTGTGATGGTTATTCAAACATAAGGCTCCTTTCTGTGATGCCTTAATTTCGCTTTTAGTTAACAGTAAACCCTTTTCTAGATTATGCGTGGATATTAATTGCGTAGATAACTGGAAACAAGTCGGGAGACTCGGCTATAGATTTAATACGAAATAGACATTGTTATTTTGCATTTTTTCAATTTTGACGATCTAAGCATGGTTCTAGAATATAATTTTCGTTTTATTTATGACTTTTACATTTTTCAAATTCAGCGTAATAAGTGTAAGCAGGTTATTCCTATACAACATGACATTGATTTAGCATCTTACATTTTCTTGCGCAATTAAAGAAAGCGTATTTTGTGCCCGTCTAACTAAAAATATATTTTAATATCTCAAATATATTAAAAGGCTAAGCACAAAAATACCAAACTTCTGACAAATAAACTCCAAAACATGAAATCCCAGCCAAATTGCCAAAAAACGCTACACAAAACTATAACCAACAATTTTACAGAAGTGAAACATTTATCAGTTTATTTATCATTATTGAAGTAAAAATAAATATATAAATAACAAAAATATAATAATGAACATGAAATATTCCACATATTACAGCTCACACACAGTTTTTAAACAAAAATTTAACATTGTCAGGTGTGAGTAAATATTTGGTAAAAGAGTAAGAATATGAAATATGAAATACGAAATTACACAGAAACCTCTATCAATAAAAAGAAACAAAAGAGAAATTATATATAAGTGGGTACTCAAAAAGACGCTACACTGAATTATCTCCAGAATTCTTACACAAGCATTCGCAAAACATGGAAAAATACGGTCCTTCTGGACCCGTACAAATCTCAATCAGCAAACACGTGAGTGAATCTGAAACAAACGTAGTGCAAACAATGCGAAGAGGTATCCAGGCTATTTTCAAGCCGTGCCCGAGACAAAAGCTGCTTTCTACTCGGAATATTTCTCAGATTTATCGGACGTATTCTGAAAAGCGAGTTCGGGGGCATAACGAGCCTTATCTGCACGAATGACGACGGCAACCGGCATCACCGCGACATTTGGGGCCTTTTTCCACTCTGTGATCACCAATTTCAACGAAATAATCGGACGGACGCTGCCATCCGAGAATAGCCTCAAGGCAAAAGAGGCAAATTCGGGACAGGAAAAACGGAGAGGAAAGGCGATGAGAGGGTGAATAAATAGGAAACGAATTAGGAGCTGAAATGAGAGATAAGAGAATGGGATAATGTGGAATTCCGTAGAGAGGGCGAAAATTACTAGGATTTCGGAGGTTTTACTCTGACTTTACCTGAAATTTTTTTTTCTCAAAGTAATGTAACAACAATCAATCAGGGCATCGAACTAGAGACTAACCGAAAAGAGAAATCTTCATTATCACAAATTTATTAATGTGGCGAGTATAGGATCAAATGACTCCTGAGTTTTTACACGAAATATTATTATTTATTTAGATCTCCGCAATTTTGTTAAGTGTGCCAGATGGCAACGGGATTAAAATAAAATAGTACTATAATATATTAATATAATATAATAGCAACTTGTCCGACATACGCCAAAGTACGCGAGGGAAACCCATCCAAAAACCTCCTTTGGATAGTATACATATATCCAATAAGTCAACTAATTTTCATATATGAAAATAACTTCATAAAACAAAGGCACGATCTAAATCAAATCTATAGTATAATCTTTTTACACTAAAGCAATAAAAATTGTCTTCAACTAACTTACATCTACAAAAATGAATACATAAGAACAAACCATAATCAAATAGGAAAGATCTAGATTAATCAACATTAACGAAAAGACTGTACATCAAACGTAGGCAGGTTTTTAGTTTTAGTTTTTAGTAGTGCGTATTTATGCTATAACTAACGCCGAACCAATAATTGAAATTCGTAAGCCTAAAAAAACCAGAAACCTCGAATTTTTTCGGCCCAGTTTTCTGTTAGCATTCCAATTAAGTGTAATAGTAATCAAATTTACTAATAATGCGTAACTGTTACCTATACTCTACTTGGCCATAACTAACCATATTTCCAAATATATGTGTTCTCAAGAGTTTTTCTGAAATTAGTTAAAAGCAATATTAGTAAAAATATTAACAAATCCTTTCACAATAACGAAAATATCGGAACTTAACCACTGTTAAAACTAGTTTTACGGTGAATAACGAATCCAATTAAAAATAACCAAATTCCGCGTTTTTATTGAACCATAGCGGAAACCAGAATGCAAATAACAACGTTCCGGTGTCCTCGATTCATACTAACAGCGACATCAAGAAAGGGAAGGAAAGGCTAATGTTACCAACCTGAGAAAGAAAGGAAATATGAAGGAGGAAAGAGCGTTAGTTTCTTTAATTGTATTCAGCTAATTAAGAAGGGGAGTTGAGGAAACGACCGCGTCGGATTTTGCATTAAGGTCACATTTCCGGCTAATTCAGAACTTAATCATTTCCCCAAGGAATCGATGAAAGTGGAGAAGAGGGCAAGGAATTGTTAATTACAAGGATATCCGTTATTTCCAACGGAAGTCTGGTTCTAAATACTTAATTTTAAAATTAAAAATGGGAAAGATACATTTCTGAGTATTAGTCGAGAATAATAATAATAAAGCAAATTTTATTTCGGCGAGTTTAGGCTGGCAAGTCACTACTTGCTTCCAACCCCTCAAAAGATATTGCCTGAAAAAAGTACAGGAAAAAACTACTTGGAGGCTTAAAATCTAAGTTTGCACAAATAAAAAATACATAACAACTGTAAAGAACACTCATGAAGGGGAAAAAAGAAAAAACCTACGGGTATCCAATGAATATATGGATAGAAAGAAAGTCGAAAATCTAAGTTTACACGAATGAAAAAAAAACATAAAAATAGGAAAAAGTAAGTGTAAAGTGGAACGTTAATAATAGGTGAATCTTACCGATATTCAATCGGTATTCAGATAAATAGAATGTCAACAATGAAACAACACACCTAGAAATTATTACTTCCTAAAACTCTTCTGGTGGTACAGTAAACTTCCAAGTGGTGCTCCCTTTTCCCAATTAGAGACGGGGACGGTTGAAATGCACTTTCTCTTCATGGGAGTACCACGCCAGTGGAAGAGGATGAGTCGATAGGAAATAAGAGAGAGGATATCCCGGAGAGGGTGCGCTCCACATAAAAATCGTCCGCTCGAGCGGATTTTTAATCTAAATAAAGAAAAGATGTGTGCTTACAAATGGACTCACTCGACGAACGAAACTTGGCCGTGTTCTGGGTCGCTCGAATTGAGTACTTACGAAAGGGGAGAGCGAGAGAAGCATCTCGAGAGAAATGCTGTGGAAAAAAACACAGAGAGCCAGGTGGGATGGAGACCCTACGATCCATGACCCTAAAAAATGAACCTTTCTTATGGAATTTCTTCAATCTACAAAAAGGTATGATGATGTCAATCCATTCATTTCCCTATGAAAATAATATACATCATGAAATTTAACCTTAACATTCCGTTCTCCGGAATGTCTCGAAGGTCCATAAGGAATCAGATAAGGGTGGGTTCGATGGATTCAATATTCATAAAAGATGAATACAAACTACAGAAATTTTTCTATATTCCTATTCCAATGTTAAAACTACATTTTCTATTTCTATATTCTTGCATTTTTCCATTTTCGTTTTTACTTCGTTAAAAGCTACCACGAAGGCGAAGCTGATACATCTACTGCAATTTTGGTAAATGTTTCAACACTTTATTTAATTAATAATTGTGTTAAAAATAATACAATATCTAAAAATTTGCATTTTTTTATAAAAATCATTTATGATCTATGAAAGACTGACTAATTAATTAACCTTTCCAAAGGAATATAAAAATTCAGAGAATGTTTGGACCCCACGCGACCAGTTACGAAACTATTTTTGAAACAAATAACAAAGGGTTAATTCATAACCAAACATCGAGGAATAATTTCTCTGTAATATGAATCTGAAGATTATTAGAATAAAAGAATGTTAAAGGCCCGTATTAACCTGAGAAATCGCTGTTCAGAAAAAATCAGTAAGTTTATCTTATATAAAAAAGCCCAATTCTGTACACAATTTAGGATAAAAACTTCACCACATCGTAGGTAAAAGACGAAATTTGGGGCGAATTTACCCAACAACGGAATATATGTACAAGGACAATTTACTTAATGTAAAGAAAAATCAGAAATCTCACACTTGAAATAAAAAAGCCAATTTTAAATATATTTGAAGATACGAACTTCACCAGATCGCAGAGAAAATTAAGAGCGAATTAACACAACATTGGAGTATGCGTGGACAGTAATGAATTTACGTAATTCAAAGAAAAATACGAAATCTTATTCTTAAATTAAAAAGTCCAAATTTATTAATGTTTTAAAATAAATACTTTAACTCGTCGCAGAGAAAAGGCGAAATAGGGGGCGACCCAACATTGAAGTAGACGAGGACAGTAATGAGTTTACTTAATTTAAGGAAAAATCAGATATTATTATTCTTGAAATAAAAAATCAAATTTCGTTTTTATTTTACGACAAAAACTTCACCACATGGCAGAGAAAAGGAAAAATTTAGAACGAGTTGACCTAACAATTAAGAGAACGGGACAGTTCCGAGTTTACTTAAATTAAGGAAAAATCAAAAACCTTATCCTTGAAATAAAAAGTTCAATTTCATGTACATTTAACTTGAAAACCCCATCACATCGCGGGGAAGAAACAAAATTGGGGGCGAATTTTCCCAACATTGGAGCACACGAGGACAGTCCGAAATTATTTCCTCCAGCGTGGATTCGGCGTTGGGGGTAGGGGAAGCGGAGTGCAAACGCCAAGCTCCATAAAATTTCCACTCGGCCAAGAGAAGGTCAGCGTTTAATTCGCTGTGTTTCCAGCGGCGGCCGAAAGGGAGCGGGTCGGGCGGACGCAGGTCAAGCGATACATGTTCACTGCTAACACAGCTTTCCCACTTCCATCTCTCCCTTCGAGAGAGTATTAGCCGCAGTCCCCGCGCTACGGTTGCGGGATCTTTGAAAGCGGAGTCCCGAATGCAAATGACCACGTGGGTTTTTTCGCCTGGAACCGCGCATAAAGTGCAAGAGTCGAGTTCCTCGGAGAGTTTTCGGTCTCATAAAGGTGCGCGGCTTGAATTTCTTGGGACGGTTGCGTTGTGAGTGGACGGTAATTTCCTTTGTGCCCTCGTGTCCTGAGTGGACTTAACTATCCTCGATGTTCGGGCAACGTGAATCTCCAGGGTGCTAATGATAGCTAAGCTACTGTTGCGAAGTTTTGCGGGAGAATTAACATTGAAAACTAAAAGATTCTTAGGTTACTTAAATCGGGAATTCAGATCCTTCAAATAATTAATGAAATTAATTAAACTAATACATCCCTTTCCTACGCCTCTACCAAAGAAACAATAATTTTGTCATTCTATGATCTTGTATTATATTATTCAATTACATATTCAATTGGACTTTTATTACAAAATATTATCCGTTTATTATTCAAAAACAAATTTCACAAAATATATTTGAGAAGTTCACAAAATATAATCACGTCATAATTATACAGCACTCTATCATCATTGAATAATCACTATTATTAACCGTTAACCAAAGCTGAAGTAAATAGATCATAATGGCATCGTTGATAATGGTTATGACACATGAAAAAGTATTCCTCAGACCTTCCGAAGAGACATAATTTATAATTTTAAAATTCCATTATTCATTAAGGGCACTTACTTAATTTACAACAATAATTAAATCTGTAATTAGTATAAATGTATCATTTTCAGATAACATTTACTATAGGATTTGCACAAATTTTTCAGAGTAATTTAATTATACCTGAGAAATAATTTGGACAAAAGTAATATACTGAATAAAATTAGAAAGACCAAGAGAGAGTAATGGTACCCATTTTATTGTCTGTATTATTCCATAAAGATTCATAAAACGAATCTGAAAAACTTATTTAAAACAATATACCTGAATTAATTTTCATAATTATAACATACTACTTCATTAGAGCAACATTCCAAATGGAACTAGACATTCATTTGAACCATTGGTATTTTTTGCAATTCTCATATTGAAAAATACCGCAACGAAATTAGAATTATTTTTTATGATAATTCTGAATACTATTTACCACGCAGTATGACCCTTCATGTGCATATTTTATTGCTGTTTTGATGAATCTACAAGCATTTGAGCGGTCATCAAATAGCACAACTTCCTCTGCTCTCTTAACCAAAACCCCTCAACTAAAACAGCATTACAGAAGTTCAAATTTCATACCAAAGAGATCTCTTTCCGGGTTATTACAGTCTTGCACTTGCATTCGCTCTCCTCCGGTCTGAATAATTCGGTTCCACGTCCGGCCGAATAGAGGCGCTAGCACGAGCGTGTAACTTGACCGAAATAATTAAACAGAGGCGAGCTCCAAGCCAAGAACGTAATCCGTTCCAGAAAACGCTTCCGAATGCCGAACTCTAGCGAGCGGAATTCCTCTTTTACTTACGAAGCAATTTTGGAGTACCTGACCCGGTCCAAACACTACGAGTCGGGGGGGGAAGAACGTCAGGCGAGGTGTAACACGGATTCCATTGAGACTTATCTGAGAAATGCATAGGTATCAGGTATCAAACAATGCAACAATTATTTTTTAATTTTACCTCAGTATTGCTTTAAAAATCTAAAGCTTAGGTTTTTCAGGATTTCTCCGAGAATGTTACATTTTTTAAAGGAGTGCCCGGCTAATTTTAAAAATACATATATATTATTGTTTCTGACAATACTTCTAAGTATATCTCATTATAGAGCATTTATAGCACTCTTGGGTTGATATCAGAGTTATTTCGGAAGACTCTAAGGTGCAAATACAATAAATCCCAATCTAAAATCGTCATCCAAAGTGAAAAAATTTAGCATAGCGAAGAACAGCCTTAAAAATTTCTTAAATTCTTCACAATGTATTTCTAACGAAAGAATTTTGTATGGCATCGCGTCGTATCTAAGAGTAGTTTGAAAATCTTTGCTGTTCATGTGATAGAAGCAAATCTGCAAACAATATAATGAAGTTCAATTCTTTCCATCCTGGGAAGCAATAAAAAAATATATTAAAAGAATTTGCGCAATTTATTTTAATGGAAAAAATCCAAAATTTGTGTTCTTCTAGGATCAAACCTAAGCTAGATATCATTAACGCTCTGTTTTTTTGGGATGTCTGTTGGAGTTCTTATGACATAAAAAGGCTGAGTCAACACAATTGTACTTAAGGCTGAGAAGATGTCATAATTTACGTTATAGTGCATTCGTATGATGGGTTTCCTAACTCAAATTTTCAGTTTTAAATTTTGCACAAACAAAGGCGTAATGGCACCAATTATTGGACGTGTTTTTGAGCAAGGAACAAATCCTGAAAGTAACAAACGAATTCGTCTTACGCACACCTAGTGTTTCCGTTATAAGGACATATTCCACGTCTTCAAATATGCGAGGAGAAAGTCATATATATTTACGCACTTAAGAAACAAATTAAGCCAAGTTGTTTACGGAAACGAAACCACTTCCTGTATTTTATTTGAGATTGAACTTTTGATGTACCACTCTGCATGGCCACATCTGTGGACATTCCTTTGAGTCGAAATTCTAGCGGTCGGCACGTAATGCTCGGACGAATGTTTCTAGGAAATTAGTTTACCTTAGCGTGCATACTAGCAGTCATTTCTAGCTAGTGGACGTAGAAATAATTGGAAACCTCGTTCCTCCGTTGCAAATAAGAAGGTTGGAATTGGACAGAAAGGTAGAAAATTAATTTAAAACAGCTCAAGCGGAAACAAAAGATTTCGGCATCAAATAAAATTAGCGATTTTCACGAACTAACATTTTGTAGACGAAGTACTTAAACGCTTTTAACAAATTTATTCAACTTTATACTAAAACTTACTATTGCTCTCAAAATATATACATTATTTACAACAGTTCAATTAATGTCATCCCTATGTATGCATTTAAAACCAATACGAATATACAATTAATATTCTGCGACATCTTTTCTTACTTCGTTCGTATTTTTTTCATTCGTTCTTCCTTACATAAGGTTGATTAATCAATTTGATTTTGATTATTGATGACACTAATCAAATTAATAGATCTTCTAAAACCTCTACCATAGACTAAAATAATTCTGTCCTACTCACGCACTTCTACGAACTAATATTTTCTAGACGAAAACGTAACGTAGCACTAAAACGTATTTACATCAATTATTCAACTTTATAATAAAACCGACTATTGTTGTCGAGATACATACACTATTTACATAAGTTCAATTAATTTTATCAATATGTATCACGAATTCTAGTTTTCAGGTTTCAAAATATCAACCCTCCGTCAGTCGCGCTGTTGTATTCTGTGCAACACATACGGTTTTTCGGGCCCCGTTTCTACCTGGGTGGTTCCTTGAATATGTCATGCCCAGGTCTATTCCTTTATCGCACTTACCATTAACTTGTAAAGTCGTCAAATGCTTCTTTTTGGTCTTAAACCGACTGCGAAAGCGAGTAAATTTGTAAAGTGACGACTGTTGTAACCCATCCAACGCGCGACCGCTTGGGTATTTTTTTCGTCGGTGAACTCTATTTTTTCTTATTATAACGTTTACATCGAGTTTTTAACTTATTTCGTCTTAAACTTTATTAGACGCATTTCAATTTCGGAACTAATAGACATCTAGCTATTTAGGTTCTCTCTGAACGCATGTAACTAAATAAAAGTGCATAATATTTTAAACTAAAAGTTGTTTACTTCTTAAATTATATCTTTACCTAAAAATTAGTACTCAGAAATAATAATTAGTTCAATTAATTTTACAATTTTGGCCGAAAAACTATCTGTTGTATGGAATAGAACGCGCGACTGCTAGTGTTATGCAAATAGGTACGACTGATGAAAGCTTAAGGGCGTAAATTTCAAACTAATCCCTGTCATTCTAAATAAAATAATAAAAAATACTGCCATCAGTTTTGAAAATAGATGGTAAGGGTATAATACTCTTCAAAAATTAATCCTCGATCGATATTTAAAACTAAATTCGGATACCGTTTATTTGCTAGATTACCTTATTCGAGAACGACGAAGTAAAACTGGGAAACGTGAAACACAAAAAATCATATCTTACATCCATTAAGGAAATAAAAATGTATAGCAAACAGTTCTTGGAAGGGAGAAGTTGAAACTGAATTTCGCGAAAGTTCGCAGTCATGAACGTACAAGGAAAGTTTGTATGTGCGTTCTCATTAACGCTTAACACCCACGGAAACATTTCTCCGGCATACAGAACAAAATTTTCCTTAGTTTTCAAATGTTTACCAATGGAATGAAACGAGAATTATCAAACGCGTGATTTCCAGAAAGCAGCTGTATACATTTTATAAAATAATGAGAGACACCAAAGAATATTCGGAGTCAATTGGATTCCGAATTGTTTTTAATTACACTGAATGGATTACGAATTGAGGGGACAGTTTCATTATTTATTAAGGAAATAACAATAATTTCCAATCGGTACTAACTATAAAACAATCCGAACGTAAGTGTGAGGAAATGAATCACCTAAGCACTCATAGCCAAATACCTTAAAATTGCAATGCAAAACAGGAGTGAAAAATAGTGACATAACTGTTTGTCAAACCCAAACTACCCGCTTTCTATTCTTAGTAAGTGTTCTAATCACCACTCTACCAATCCGTGTCAATTGCACTCCTTTGTTTAAACCAAGCATCAAGAGACATAGAATAGAGGTAATTTACTTCTTACTAGCTTAAAAATATGCATGAATTCAAGATTTTATAACTGTGATGCAAGTTGACTTATTCCAGCAGGAATTAAATTTTCAATCATTAAAATATTATAAGCCTTATCATCTTTAATTAACGATCGCAAAAAAATTCCCGCTTATGACTTTCTCCACTCAAATAGATTTTTCCACTGCTTCTGCTTTTCCTTTTGTCCTATCTAAAAATCATTTTTTAAATATTTAATGATATAGGGCTAGATGTACGATGTGAGTTTTAAGTATCCATACCACCCTTAAATAAGGTCGTATTATTATCATGAATATTTGTCCACAAATTCACTTAAGTTAGTAAAGGTCAGAGCTAAAAACTCACTGAGGAGAAAATTTGTAGAAAAATATGTACTTCTCTTTCTATAATCGAAAATAGAACAGTAAAATAAAAAAGAAACTGCAATAATCATCTGTTAAAGTTGCCACAAATGACCAAAAAGACACTGTAATAACCTAATCGAATGAAAGGTTCGCCCTTAACAAGTTAGTTTGCAACGTAGGAACATTTAACAAGCTCCAGAGGACAAGAAAACATCAAATAAAAACCGAGAAAGAAAAGTAAGCCGGAAACTTCTAAGCCTCCCACGCTAGTTAACTTTTCTCTTAGGGGAAGACAAAACGAAGCGGTGGCCAAAGTACACCCTTCGAGGCTTTAACTCGATTGAGGAGACACAAAGCTACACTTTTTCTACGACCAAGTCATGAACGCAAAGGCGGGAATAGCGGGGAACACGTGGCGCAATAGCGGCGGTCGATTACGAAGTAGGTTCATTAAAGCAGCGGCAAATGCCCTCTTCGTCCCACCAAGTTTCCGAGTCAATTAAAAGCGTGGGAAGTTGGAGAAAGGGTTAGATCCAACCCCTGGAGGACCCTCAAAGGCGGGGTTCGAGGAGGAGGGGATAAGGACTTCTGTGGTTTGTTTAAACGGGATAAGGGATAGGGAAAGGGTTAAGCTGCATCTCCAACAGAAACCGGAGAGAATCCGACGGTTAGTTAAATGGAGGACTGTGAGGACTATGAGATATCAATTTGAAGGTGGGTATTAACAACCTATTCCACTAATATTATTATTTTCATAAAAGAAGTTATCTACCAACACATTAAAGAGGCTAAAATAGTTAGGAATTGAAAGATGGTGACTAATCTTAGAGTTGGTTGGGCCTCACCTTGAGTATGTACGTTGAGTATATGGGACACTGCCGACAAATGTCATATTCGGGATTTAGATGAAGTACAACGAATGGCTATACGATTTGTAAAGAATTGCTACGATAAAACAGCGAGTGTCACTCAGATGATACAGGACGTGGAATGGGAAGCAGATAGATAGAAGATAAGACTAACTCACAGGATAAATTTATTGAATAATTTCAGAGAAATTACGTTCTCAGATGATGAAACCAATATAATGCGACCCCCTGTTATATGGGCCGTTCTTATACTGCGATGAAGATTAGGGAAATGGATGCTAGAACGAAGAAAAATATTTTCTTTTGGGAAAAGGAAAAGGATGGGAAGATATAGGTAAAAGAAGCTAGATGACATAGATGGAGGGATTATATACCAGGAAATGGAGGAGAGAAAACTATGTAAGGATAATTCGAGCGTATAATCCTGTACAAAGTCAGAACATTCTAAGTCTAGCATTGCCATTTTCTTCACCAGGTTGTACGGTAGCAAAACTTAAATTCCAGAATCAAATGAGAACTTGAATGCACTTAGAATGGATAATGTGAGGCGTATGAGAAGCAAAACCAAGAAAGACAGAATTAAAAATGAATGAGCAATGATTGAATATAGAATTAAGTCCTCAAGATTATTTTGAAAGGAATGTATCAAGTTACCTTGAACATATGGGACGGATGGATACAGAATGACTAAGACGGTGCACAGGCAGAATATAAGTGACACTTAAGAGGGAGAGATATGCACAAAAAAGATGGCTGAATGTAGTTAATGCGATTCAGACGAGAATAGACGTGTGCAGGTTTTAAGAAAGACAATTGATAGAATAGTATGCGCATACGAGTTTCGGTGACTACATAAAACCGCTATCCTTGTCCAATTAAATCCCTAGAGTTTCATCAGAAAATGGAATTATGCTCCCAACATCAGTTAGGTTGCGATAAAAACTTTAATCCCAAAATTTAACTGCAGACATAGCGATCTTTCTCAGGAATAAACGAAGTAAGAAGAAGTAAACAGCAATTTTAGCTTCACTCGACAACTAAACGATCGAGAAATAGTTGAAGTTGTCCTTAAATTTGGCTCGAGAAAATATTTACTTACTTGTCTCCAGAATATATGTCAGGATAGGTTCAAAGATGAAGGAAACTCACCTGGAAAGAGGAAAGAATTCGTTAATGTCTAATATTTCAACAGTTTAATCCAAAATATTATCGGACAGTACCAAAATAAAATTTAAATTCTCAACTCAATTCAAACGAATTCCTAACTCTTAAAATGCGAATCCAACATTCTGTAGAGCAAAAAGAGTTAAGCCAAGATAAACTAATACGATACAATATCCCCCAGCTAGATACATTGAGTTTCAACAGCACCAATAACTAAAAAGGGTAATTTGAGCAACGTTATTTCGCTCCCTTTTTTGTGCCTGCGTTTTCCCGCAACGTGGGTTTGAAAGCTTTCAGCTGAGTAGTTTTTCCCCCACACCCCAGTCTTTCATCTCCTTTTTGTTGTCTATTTTTTTTATTCTGAAATATTGCAAACTTTGCACGTATATACAGAACGATGGATATAGTTGGGAAGATTTCGTGTTTAGAAATACCAGCGGATGAGAATTAAACAAGAAAACCTTCTGTATTGGTTAGCAGGAAACCCAAAATTCTTCTCCTAGAAACAATTTCCGCATCTATCATTTATTGGAATAATACCATAATTATTACCAACATCAGAACCATCGTAATATGTTACGTTCCTAGGAATAAGATTTAGATGCCCTTCCCTCCGCAGTCTTAATATCCTAATAGATATAATACATAAATAAATTTTAAATCTGAAATACATGGGAATAAAAAAATGGAATAAAACATTTGGAATATAACCTAAGAGAATCTATAAGCTTACAGAGTTTGCGGACGCAAATCCATGATCTGTAGATGTATAATCTTAGACTTCAGAGAAATAGTGTAAGAGAGGGGTCTAACCTCTGAATAAAGAATAATACAGTAATAATAGTAAAATTAGAGGAGTTACAATCTCCAATAACCATTTTTGTCACCGAACCGTACCATTACCAATGGTTTTCAGACCAAAAAAAAAGATTCGACTGCCGACTTTCTAAGAATAACTCAATATACATTTCAATAGCAATGCTATATTCCTCAGGGGTTTAAGGAAAAAGAAAGCCAAAGAAAGTCTAAGAAAGTCGGTAAACCGGAAAACGGTGGCAATGAGGAACCGATCGTTGTCAAAGTCGGCTATTGGAGACTTTTAAACCTCTAACTCATTAACAGCTATGTTCCAATTTTATATCCATACAATCATATCTTCCTATCTTACTTCATACACTCAACTTGTCAAAAGTCGGTTTACACTGCAAACTAATACCCACCCGCAATTCATGACGTAACACATAAGCTCGTAAGCGAGCAAAGGAAATGAACGCCCGTTCCCCTCGAGATGAACACGTAAAATTTCATAAGAATGATTTATGGCTCCTTATAATCCATTAGGCGACTCGTGATACATGATACTGCAGGTCGACCGCTGTACGTCACGCCCTTTTTCTTCGCCGTAAATCACCTTCGAAGGAAATCGCTCCGAATGCAACCCCGTTGTGGTCGTGGGGAGATAAGAACCATCGATCGAGAGCCGAAACGGGAGAGGCGGCGAAATAAATTGATTCCGCGAATTCTGCTCGCGATGGACCACTTTTTTGGGCTATATTTCAAATTCCCGTAAATGGGACGTCTCAATTACACCCGCCCTGCTGATGATACTTCACAATGGTGCGAGTGAGATGGTGCTGAGAATCTGATGCCTATTGGAACGAACACAGATGCCTTTTAGCGTGCTCGAATAAATGATAGAGTTACTGCGGTGACGAAAATGTGAAAAGCTAACATTCAATTCAGTTGACTATAGGAATATTCCTAGTAAAGTACGAGGAAAGTAAAAGAGTTATGTCAATACACAGTTTTCAAGTTATTCCATCCGGTAGAAAAATATTAATGGTGCTGAGAACGCGATGCCTATTGGAGCGAACCCAGATGCCTTTTAGCGTGCTCGACACAACGACAGAATTACTGCGGTAATGAAAATGTGAAAGCTGACATTCAGTTTCAGCTGAAATTCAGTCGACTATAAGAATATTCCTAGTCAAGGATGACGAATGTATAGAAGCAATGCCAAACTAAAGTTCTCTAAGTTGTTCCTTCCCTTAGAAAATATTAAGGGATACCATGAAAATAGTTTGGAGAGAAAACTTTAAGAGCCATTGCGAAGTCAAGGAAAAAATCGAAAATGGGAAAGATTAACGACCCTGAAAAATATTTTGTGATAAGTAATATCAACTACAGGTGATATTTCTATTTCAAGGAATTTTCAGTTTGATTCAAATGTTATGTAGTGATACTTTGTTTGTTAATCTATGACTAGACTCAGTTTCTGTGGGTGCTGACTTAATGACTGTCTTGCCCGTCCTCCTATGGAGCTCTTTCGGTCGTCTATTTGCTAACGAACGGTGTGCGGAGAAATTTTTTTAAGCTAAATGTTAAGCTCACATGGTGCTTTTAGATTACTCTGTATTTGTAAATTGGTGTAGTTATTATTCATTTGTAAATTAGCGTAGTTTATAAACAGGTGCAGTAAATGGAGAATGTTGTTTAGATATTATTATGTAAACCTTAAGAACTTTACGGTCGAAGAAGAAAGAGTTTAATTAGATTAGGAAGTCATCAGCTTGACTTACAATTAGAATAAAATGAAAAGTTAGAAGACGAAAAATATATAAACTAAAATCCAACCTCGCCTTAAAAAAGTATAAAATTATAATATCACCTTGGGAGATCTTAATTATTACTTTAGCAAACAAGCAACGAATTCAGATTTGCCGAGCGAAAAGATTAAGTTAAGTACTTGTTCAAAGATACCGTCGACATCTAAGGTGGAATCCGTGATGATTTGCCCAATTCATTCGACAAGAAAGGGTGGCCTAATCTTGACCACAGAATACTACAGAGAAAAAAGGGTCGTCTAACTTGCAGGATATATGTTAAAAGAAAAATGGACCTCTAGGATAAAATTTTCCAATAAATAATTCGGTCTGCTCTAATGCTTTAATAAGACTGCGTAAGTTTGGCGCAAAGGTAGCAAAGAATTTATAATAATAAAAAAGTAGAATAAATAGTTATAAATAAATAAGTAATGATAAATAAATAGTAGAATAATGGAATTCACATCAAATTCACAAGGATGATTTCAGTCAGTAACTTTCATCGGAAAATATCTCATGACACCGACCAATAATTAGTCATCTAACGATACTTCCGAAATCAAGCAACGCCTGTAACATCTATGATACCTAAAGAAAAGAGAATTTCACATTCACTTACAATAAACCAGATAAGATACAAATATTTTCATATAGAATAAACCCTTATTATACAACCCGAGGATAAACAGAAATAAAATGTGTAAACATGACTTGTACTCGAACCCAGTTCTCTCACTTTTCAAGCAGGTATTAATACCACTAAACTATCACCTGTCGTCAATCCAAGTTTTGCTAAGGGGAGTGCCTAATTTTTTCTTCTACTTATAGTTATGTATTCTTACTTTTAGCATACCAAACTTTTGATACAACGCCTTCTCCCTTCATACAACAAATATTACCGCCTGAGTTGAACAAAATGGACGACTTATTTCCTTAAAACGACTAAAAGTTAGTGCTAATAGAGGAGATAAAAAGCGCGATAATCGCGAACCTTCCGGAGTAAAGCGAATGAACTGAAAATGATTGAAGAAAGTTCTTCCTCGGGGAATATGACCCGAGCGGAATCTTAAATTGATTCTTCATTTTCTTGATCAGAACTCGGTTAAAAGTCCTGGTTAAAGTTCATTCCCGACGCTATTAAACTTTCTACCGGATTGATCCTCTAAATTAATCGCAGATTGTGAGCCGATGGAAGGGAAAACGTAAAAGTGACTGCCGCTCCCGAACTTCCGCCAAAGTTGGAGATTTTCAAAGACTTGGGCGAAATAGGCCTTCGAGGCGAGAATAAAACCTTGAATATCAAACTACCGGGATAAATATTTTACGTTCGCATAAAACAGCGAAACCTTTCGGGTTCCACTTTTTGATTGAAACTTCAGACGCCGCCAAATTATGCATGGGAAAATTTTCGAAAAACTTTCCTCTCTTCAATCGTTTTATAGGACTTCCCGTAGATGCCTAAAAATATGACTACTAGTTCGAAATCCACAGTTTCTGCCTTAACTTTCTGGTAATAAGGTGATGGTAATAAAACACAACTTTTACTCGATATTTACCCACGGAAGACTGTATATTGTAGATATATAGATTATCTCACAGGTGTTATTTTTCTATAGACGCAGCCCAATTCTATTTTCATGTAAACACTTTTATTTCTTTTTTTTTCTCCTTTCTATTACCCTTTTATCTATCTTGATTTCCTTTGCCTGTTTACTTTCCTGCACATAATAATGAATCTTACAGTAATTTTATCTTTATGATCAAAATTACCTTAAGAAAAACTTACTTAATAACTTTATTATTTGATATATTCGTATCTAAAATAACTGACTGTGAATATGATATTCATACCACCGCTGACTAAATAAATCTATGCTTAACACATCACGACAAAGAACACTTTTGTTCTGCTACTTATTTTATCTGCGAATATCTTATGAAAATTTCATTATCTTTTATACTAAGGTCTATCTCTCATTCTTTCAACTTTTCCTACACATTTTGCAGGATTTATACAAGCTATTCTTTTTGCAGGCCTTTTCCTGCAAATATATATTTTTCTGTATCCTAATTAACACAGCTTTTTATTTTTTTGACAAAACCCTTCCCTACTTCATCTATATTTCCACATCGGTGGTTAAAAATCTGTAAATATTACTGCTAAATTTTACTATAATATTTTGATATATTATACTTGTCCTTGTATATTTTGTTACCGCGTTCTTAAGCTAACGGAATCATACACTTAATCAACATTAAAAGATGAGGAATATTTATTACCGATCTTTGTAAAAATTCTCCAGTAGAACATGTTAAGTCCACTTGTTCACCATTTCTGTTGCGTTATGGCGTTCCAAAACTTATAACACAATCATTTCACAGTTATCTTACTCGAAAGTGGTATATTTAAATGAAAAAGCTGTTACTCTGTACGAATTTACATATAGGTACATCAAAATTCGCTCCTTACCTTATAACCCTTATTTATCAAACAAATCTTTCACTTGACTTGAATCTTGACACTTTTACTCGGCTAAGAATGAGCACTACCATATCTTTCACCACAACCCTGACAATCATAATACCCTAAACATCGACACAATGCCAAATAATCGACCATTGAAAACCAATCTAAACCCTATCGATACTTCAACTTCTACATTGGAGACCTTTTCCATTCCTGTTTTATTTCAATGCACTCGGCAGAAAAATGATAAAACTCTTGGTACGAATCCGCAGAGATCACGAGTGCCAAACCCTTTCTTTATCTCCTTTCTCGAAGCGATGAATCCAATCCTCGGCCAACAATACAGCCATCGCTAGCGCGGCTAGAGGACCCGAGATAGGGTCTCCATTAAGATGCCTGAGAGCTCGCGGATCGGAGTGCATTATGGGACGACGTATTGGCGTAGGGATTCTTGGAAAAGATTTTCACTTCTTGGGGAGAGAACGGCAAGGGAGTGAAAAGAATCGGAGAGATGGGAAATTAAGATAGAAAAGGGATGAAGGGAGGCTAGACGTGAGGAGAGAAGAAAGATAACGGAAATATATGGCGAAAGAGAGGTTGAAAAGCGAGATTACAATGGGAGCCAAATCGCGAGGATGAAGCGAGGAGAGATTGGGATCGGGTTTAATTTATTAAGGATTTTATTACCGCGTGGAGAAATGATACGTGTGCCAAGATTGAAACGACTCTTCGGCAGAATTTCAAATGAGCTACCATCGAGGCGCGCTCGTGCTTCTAAAGCGTGGTAGATTCTTAGAGAGTGCTTTTCAAGGTGATGGATTCCATACGCTGGCAATCCTATGATTGCAGATGGTTGCGATTTTTGCTTGCATAAAGAGATAGCTCACCTACATCAGTTTCACTTACCAATTTAAATCACAATTTACGGTTGAATGACCATATTTGCTCATAATTTAATGATATTATCAGCAAATGGAAAAATTAATTTAATTATACTAAACCGTAATATAATGCGAAGAAAGAGCGACCATGGTTTCAATGCATGCGATCAACCTCAAACACAAACCTGATAAATATACCATGAATTGAAACCATGGTCGCTCATTCTTTGCATTTAAGTTTTGGCTTACTAAAAATTAATTAATATATTATTCCACTTATTCTTGTCATGGAATACCAGTAGGTCCTTCACCATCGATATTTAAGGGCTGTGATAACTAAAATAGACTCTTGGAACTTTTCATATCGTAACTTGATTAAGATTTGAAAAAATGACTGAAAAATATAAATAATCCCTAAAGAGATTCTTCTCAATCAATAAAATAAAAACATCTTCTCAATTAAAATAAAACATTTTCTCAATATATCAGCATAATCAAGTAAGACAGTTCAGCCGACTACATAATGTCGCCTAGTGTTACAGTAATATATAATACTGCACGTAGTAGTTACTGCTTAGTTTTTGATAGTTTTGCCTGATTTTTCATAACATTGAAACAGATATAGAACCATTAATCAATTTAATACTTTAAAATCTTCTAAACTCATTGAAGTCAAAAATAAAAATGTATTTATTTGCGATTTTCGGACACGTGAAAAAATTAGACGGAGGCAAAATATTCGTGATAGTTATGACGAGATATTTTGTGGTACTAAAAGGGAGAGGAAGAATGGAATCGGCAATGTGTTATAGCAAGGATAGTTGGATTACAAAATGAAAAATGTATGAGACAAAAAGTTTGCATTTGAAAAAGGCACCAACATGTCAGCAACAAAAACGAGCGTTAAATACTCTGGATTCAAAGAATATCTTTGAAAAACGAGGTCATTCCGCGAATGGATCATCATAATCGACAAGAAAGAAAGTAAATATGTAAATATACGAAGTCGGAAAAAATTCTCACACCACTTTTACTCACTGAAGGGCTAAGGACGCGAGGAAGATCATCCTGAAGCTCTGATTACCTTGTAACACATATCTCATCAAGAAAAAGATTTTAGCGATATCTAGCAAACTGAACACGAATGAAACATCGTCATTCACTCTTCGAGAGTGAGTAGGCTGGTAATTTAAAAGAGCGATATCTCTATTGGAAGCATCTCGCAGAGATCTCACAATATTAAACGTCAGGCATCGCTTCCCGAGCAATATGGCTTTCGTACCGCGGAAAGCGATGTCGACACCGTTATTCCACACACTTCATCCCGGCTTAAGTGGTAGCGTCTTGCGGCACCCACGCAAATGGAAGAGCTCGTAAAGAGGGAAAAGATGTCGCGAGGAGATGACATCCACCAAATTGAAAATGGATGAAAAAGGCGAAAAAGATGAGGAGCGAAAAGGTTCTCCCATGATTCCGAGCGCCTCTCTATCCATAAAGCGAAGGTTGAATCGAATGAGACGTGCGAGTAGACGCGCCTAAATATTTATAAACTCGAATGCATGGAGGAGAGAGCGTGGGAATAGGGGGAAGCACTGTGTATTTTCCACATTAATGTACATCAATATTGTACATTTATATTTTTGTGTTTGCAATGAATTTGCAATGTATTATTAATATTTTTATTATAGCATACAAGTATAGTATAAAATAAAATTCAATGTTGAGAGATATGAAAATTAGAAAAGCAGGGCTTCCGGATAATCAAAATAGGTTGAAATCGAAATGTTAAAGTCGAAATGTCGAAAACTGAACGTCGAAGCACTTTTAGAAAACAACATAAAAACAATTAGAAAGGCTGGCCACGTAAACATCGAAATGAAAGTAATTAATCCTCTTCACTAAAAGAAAATATCTGATTATGAATAAAAATATACGTAATTAGTCGAAAAAAAATATATTCATGCAACGCATTGAACGTATTACGAGAATATTCACTCCAAAATGATAATTAAACACAAGGAAATCTTATTAAATATGTAGCTAGAGTGAAAACATTAAAAGGGCGCATGAAACAGACATACCAAAAAATATTGGTTAAAGATTACTTCCATCAAATAATGGTTATTCTAGACCAGGAGGTTCTCATCATACTTATTGATTGAAAGCAACATCGTAAATTCGAATTGATGAGGATGGAAAGAAAGAAAGAGCGTGAGTGCTTCGGAACCTGCAGAAAAAACGAACGATGATAACCTTCAGCTTATATTATCAAAGGATGAATATCTCACGAAAGAAAAGTGGAAAAGACGCTGCCTTGGTCTACTAATACCGAGTATTTGATGAATGAAGATGGAATCTACACCAGAAAGGAAAGAGGAAAAACTCATCCAAACAATTTAGTTAATGTGACAACTATGTCTGGATAAAGTTAACGTTCATATAGAAAGGTTTAAGTTAGGAATAAGACTGCTCCAGAATAATAAAAGCAAGTAGGGAAAAACAAACCTTTATTTCGATCGATTCGAAATAATAACAAGCCAAAGAATTTTATATAGACTGTGAAAAAGCTGGGGGTTCACCTAAACACTTGAAAGACACGAAAAATAGGATTTAAATAGACCAGAAGGAAGAAGAATTTGCAGAGGGTACTTATATCTAATGAGCACACATGTTGCTTTAAGTTCTCTCTCTATCCTCGACCTATCACGTGAAGCAAGCACGTCGATGTCTAACAACTTAATGGTGCAACATAACAAGTATTTTGATCCATCCATGCCATTTATAGAAAGTATTAATATTATTTTGTTAATGTAAGATATAAAATTTAAATTTTTAATATTATTGAATTTAGAATAAAAATGCAAACCAATACATACAATACAAGGATATTCAAACACATAATACTTTAAATCGAGGATCATTAATAGATATCAAAGAGTTGTGAATAGACATCGGTTAAAACTATATAGATTATGGCATATTTAAATAAGCTGCAATATCATAAAATAATATTTCCAAAAATGGAAGACAGAATATGTAAAATATATAAAAGTACTAATATTTTAAAAGTACAAATATTATAATTATATAAATATAAAATGCATTGCAGAAAATTTTAAATAAAAATGAAACTAATTATTTAAAGAAATGTATAAGTGATGTTAAACGTTGTTACCAAAGAAAATCTCTCATTAAAAGATAGCTTTTCCTCAAAATAATACCTTCTTGAGACTTCATACATATTCACACCATTCCATTCATGGAAATATACGAAACAAAAATAAGTTCCACGGAATGAAGGATAAAGAGATTCATTTTACCTTAAACTTCTGACATCGCTTCCCACTGTACAGAGAATCAAAAAAATAAACGTCTCAAACTCGTCAAGGCTGAAATGTTAATTTCCATGCTTCGCCGTAGATATAAAGATATTACAAAGGGCGACCGACGGAGGAAAAACGCTAAAAAAAGTCCGCCCACGATCGGAATCTTACTTCGGATGACAGGAAACACATCGGAAACACTTGACTATGCCATTAAAAAAATATAAAATGCACCTCGTCTGGATTCCTGGAAGAGCCCCCTCTTCAACATTCGATCGGTGCGCTCCCATATATCGCGGCGACGGGGCGAAGCTTTATCGTTTAGCGATCGCGTCAAAAATAAGAGACGAAATCTCATCGCGTTGCAACGCACGTATCAGTCGCGATGGTGGCGCGGATCGTGGGCAAAAAACTAAACTCCCCGGCGAACTTCAGACTGATGGAATTCCGCTATACATCGTAGGAAAAAGTGGCCGTCGAAATCGTCTGTCGAATAAAACGGAATCTGTTAAAAATAGCGGAGAGGAAATGAAATTCTGAATGCCAAGCGCCGATGAAAGTCTTCGACTCACATTGAAGGTATCTTAAACACATTCTCTCGTCAAGTTGAATCCTCTTCAGAGGGAATTTCCACGAAATCTACAGCGTATACTGGAATCAATTCCAAAATTGAATTCCTCTGCCGTTAGGGAAAAGTTTTAATTGAACAATAAACAAGAGGAACTCAATGGTGAACATAATGAGGAAACATTAAAGAAACAAACTACTTGGAAATTTCCACATACTCATAATACGATTTAACGTGGTTTCCAATGAAGAATATATATCTTGCCTCGAAAAGATATTCCAAAATCCGGAATCGAACCAGGGATCAATGAGGAAAATTAAGCGAGCCACATGGGCTATTACAGGGTTAGCGAGCATTTTGCAGCTTGAGTGCCATATTTGCTGAACTCAAAATACTTGCTCACCAATGTGATGCCAAAGTATACTGCTAGAGGGCGACATTCTCCATTTTAAAACGACAACGATGCGATTGAGATTTCTTAATTAAATGGAAGGGTACTGATTAACGATTTAACTTTCTGTTGTGATATTTTTAACGTTAATTTAAATGTTTACGAAAATTATTCTATAAGAATTAATAAAAAATCCATCACACCCACTCTGAAATAGCATGAATTATTTTAACGTAAAATTTAACACAAAGAGAACGCACGAATTCCATGAAATACTAGTAAAATAACAAAACTGTAAAAGGACTCTTGACGTAGTAGATAGTCATATTAAACGATTAAGCTATCCTACATATACTAGAGAGGAAAATTTATCAGGACTCATTTAGGCTTACAGTCTCTTATTGTGTGGAACCTGTTTTTATTATTTCAGGAAAGTAAGGGAAAACTACCTCATTCCTCACATAGCATAGAAAGCCTCATTCCCATCTTATAACTGTAGTAGCTTTTGTTGAAGGTAGCAAGGATCCAGCCGTCCTATGGGCTGAATACTGCTGTATTTACCGAATAATACAAGTAGATTCGAATATTTCTATAGACATCTTCGCTGATACTATTGAATCTCACAACTTTATAATACCCAACGAATAAAAGAAGGGGAAAAAAGAAGCTATGAGAGTCGTCCATAAATGGCATGAGGTTGATCAAGAGAAGAGGCAGGCAACCAAATGTAGGTCATTAATATAGAGTACGCACAGCTCGACCTTAACCTTCGAGGACAAGACAACACGACCATCTGGAGGCCGTCAATTCATACAAGCAACGCTCGCAACAATTAACTGGTTGACTTCTCCCTTCGTCACTCATGAAAGACAACTTCTTCGAGACGAGCGTTTTTCCGGCATGCAGTTTCTCGCAACCATTCATTAACGCCTTCCAGAACACAGCAGCGGATGTTTGTCGCTGGGTCTGCTTATAACGAAGTTGGCCACGTTGGAATTGTCAAGGAGCCAATAAAAGCCATTAATGAAGAAATAATGAAACCTATTCAGCAGCTGCAAGTCATGGTAGGAACGCACTTTTAATGCCTTAAGCAATATGTTCCTCAAAATTGTAACCTACTAAAAGAAATCCCTAATCACATACACATCTTTTGAAACAAATGATCAGAACTTGAAGGGGATAAAAATAATGATCTCCATCAATCGAAAGTGCTACAATATAGCTAAAATATGCAATCAAAAGAATAAGCAACGAAGTATGAATATTTTAATCAACACTTTGCAATGAAAAAATAAACTTCCACTAAAACAAATTGGCCGAAAATTATACGAAAGAAAAAGTGAAATTATAGACTAATACAGAGAATATAAAAATACAATATAAACGGAATTAATTTCTTTATTACATGTCCAACTTCGTGGACCCTAACGATACGAAAATTCAGATTACGTATGAGGGGATCCTGAGTTTTCACTAAAACAGATGAAAGCTAATTATTAGTTCCGTAAGTAACAACTACGAAGCACCTAATGATTGTTATTATTTTTTATTTTAGGATGGTAGTCACCATTTTTAATTATGGAATCCTACATCAGTCGAATGCAGTTTCCTTTCTCCGAAAGAAGTTCCCCGTCGTTGAAAATTATTTGGTTGTAATTACGTTGGTTGGATATTGGGCTATTAAATCGGACTACGTTCAAGTTCAAGGGGACGGTTAATGTCATTACTACAAATCAATATTGAAGAGTACCGAAAGCTACATTTAAAACAGTCCCTCGTCGTAATTTTTGTGAAGCTCTCCGTCATTGAAATTTATGTGAATAAAATAAGGTTAATCACTCGGATATCGGGTCAGAGAATGAAAATATCGCCTTTAAGTCAATCACTGAGATCGTCAATTCATAAATAACTGAATATAAAATAATCACTAAGAATTCCGTACAAATCAGGCTGGGACGGTAATGTATTGCGGAGTAACGTATGCTTCAATTATTAATTTTCGATTTATTATTGCAACGAAACTAGGGATTATTTACACGTATCGCGATATACTCTTTTAATACTATATTTCCTGTATCACCGTAAAAATATTTATCAAAATCCTCGTAAAAACTGAGTTTCCTCTTGTTAGACTTCATTCGAGAAAGAACAAACGAGATTTGACAATGAAAACGTACATCCCAAAAAATAAAATAGCAATGGTATACTTTATATTGAGTATTAAATTATAGTATTCAACGTACCAACCTTTAATCTCTCGCGTAAATTTCGTCTAGACAATTGCGTCCATTGACCATCTTTTACATTATTCACGAGAATCTACTTGGGGGTATATTGCTGGAAGAGAGACACCTAAAAAAGCACTCTTATTAGAAACTCCTGCTTCTCTGTTTCAATGGGATAGAGACATTGAAACAGCTCATAAAATTCAGATGGCCCGACATCCAGTCCGGAAAAGTACTAGAAAATATGAAGAATACGGGAGTCAAGTCTCGCTTGAATTTTACATGAGAAATGGAGAACAGGAAAATAATTCATACGTTTCTCACTGCGTTTCAAACGGCCAAATCCGCTACTTTTTAAGGTAACGCATTATTTACGAGAAAAAGCGAGTGAAACTTGGAGCGGAATTTCGAGAGAAGCGTCAATATTTACGCGGCTCGACGTAAAAATGCTAGCGCCAGAGAGATTTAAGGATATTTATTTATTAGCGGTCGTATTCCGCTCCACCTGTAAAAGATATTCCCCATCTTGAGTCGAATATCCCACCGAACCGAAAGCCCTGATGGATGAATATCCTTTGAGCGGTATATAAAAAACTTTCGGCGAATATATTGTACCGGTGGCGCTATATAAAGTGGTTTATGTTGCTCGCGATTGAAGCAATACTAGAGTATGACTTTACTATACTCTGTTTACGTTATTATCACAACTGAAATGTGCGGAAAGAAAAATGAAGTATTTTAATGGCTCGGGGAAGTACAGACATCAAAGATGAGTAGATTAAAGTGGCTTTTCTGTAAACTAGGAGTGGCTCATATTCCCCCTTAAGTTCCATAAAAACTCAATCTCTAGTCAATAAGTGAAGCAACGCATTATAACTTGCTCTTCTTTACTCTTCAAATACCGAAATGATATATGTATTTTAAATTAAAATTTTCAATTGACCTCAAATTGAGTCCTAAAGAATAGCCCTTTCCTTTCAAATAGAGTCATTTACTCCCATCCAGCCCTAGCAGTGACAATTAGTCTCTAAGAGTCTTATGTAATCAATCATTTCCGACCGTACTTCGTGGAAACCCACGATAAATTAAAGAAAAAATACCTAGTCCTGAAACACTTAAACCAGCAGTCTAAATAATATTGTGTGGAAATTACATAGTACTTTTTCTTTAAGGCCAATGGTGGGTACCCCCATATCCATTGTTCTAATTACGCGCGCATGATTAGAGATTTGGAATTCCTGTTTTCTGCGCTGTAAAGATAATGTTCTTAGCAAACATTTGGGTGAAAGCAATATTCCTGAGTTAATTTAACAGTTAAAATTTATGAGAATTTATCAACATACAACTGTAATATTTTACATTTTGATCACTCATATTCACGAGAAGTTGTTCAGATGAAGAATTAAGCGATCCTTTGGCTAAATTTCCTTAATGTAATTGAATAAGGAGAAAAATAGGAACGCAAATTACTCCCTATTATCACTCTAGGAAACGAGATTACTAAAAGTATTACAATACACGTGCCCTAAAAGATAAGATGATAACTTCAATAGACTATAGCCAACACGAAATGTAAGATATGAAGTATTTTCAACCGAATTGAACTTTTTCATAACAAAAAATATTTTATCTTAATTATATTATTAATATAATATTTATTTAATAAACAGAATATGGCCGCATAATAGAAGCACTATGACTTAACGAGAAAAACTTTTATTAGCATTCCATAAGGAGAGATCATAATTAATGCCCCTGTCCATCATCACTTACTCATACCTCTATACTTATACCCTAGTAGTTTTCATGTCATCACAGCCATAAACAAGACTAACAAAGGTAGATGAAAGATACACTTTTCTCTATACTATACCAAAGGATAAATGAAAAATATTCTTAATTAAGATATGGCAGTAGGTATACACGAAGCAGCAACCTAAAAAATACAACACGATTAATAGGATAAAGGAATTCCCTAAAGACTACATTGTTTACTAATACAACATACATAACACAAATACCGATCACAGTGCATTTCTTTTCATACTGACAATACCAAAATGCCCGCACATTAAATTTCACCTCTCCGACCAAGGAGACGCAATCCCCGAATGTCAATCGTTCAATTCCCATTAGAGATGTCCCCTTCCCAACCAATCGTCTCCAATAGAACGTTGGTCACGAGACGACGCCTGCCCCTCGTCACTGCCAATCAACGGAACCACAATCAACACACAATCGACACTCCTACGGAAAAGGGCGGACGCGCCGGTTTTGTTTCCAGTCCTCTATTTTAAGAGGTATTCCAAGAAAAAGGGGATCTGAAACGCTCACAGGAAACATGAGGACGATCCATCAGAGTGATTCACAATAAATAAGCATTCGGTAGACATTTCTCTGAAGCGTTTGAATACGACCAGAGTAGCCACGCATGGGAATCGGCAGATGCAAAAAAAAAATAACACGAAAATATTTCCGCAGAGCCGTCCTTTGTACTTCGAGATACAATTCTTCGTGAATGCCTAGGTATATATATCTCAGCGATACGAGCTTTATTCATTTTTTGCAAACCTTACTGAAATTCCACTCACGCCAGGCTTGGTTATTGGTTGGTTATTAAATAATATTGGTTAAATGGAAGATGGGACAATTTGACCAAATGAAGTCCTCTAATAATATAAATTATAAAAATGCCTGCATTTCTCTTAAATTTATATAAATAACATCGTAATTACGCGACAAACTTGCACATTTGATAATAACAACATTAGAGAAAAAGTACGTATTAGGGGGTGAACTATTTCTGCATGGTAATCGTTGGAAAAGGGAAAATAACTCTTTTCTAAAACCCCCAAAAAAAAGACAATCATAACACCTGTTTATAAAATAACTTACATTAATTTCCCATTTCACATTCATAAATTTACATCCCAAATACCTATTTTTAACAGCTAACATTTTCATATAATTATTACACTAAATCCATAACACTATTGCACTTTATTTATCCTTACAAATTTTAAGTATTAAACAGCTAACTGTTCAAATTTTTATATCAGAATTTCACATCTTCACGATTTTTAGAAAATTCATTCACGCATTCATAAAATCTCCTGACTTAACCATTACCCTTTTACTGATGCGATTATTTAGCAGGATATCCGAAATATTCACAAACGTGTTTCACACAGTTCGCCCAACAACACACTTCGACGAATAATATGAGTTTATCATCCGAAGGGTCTTTAAATTCGGAGATGAAAAAGCAAAAAAGTAATACTCTCCCATATAGTTTTTCAGAAAGCGTTTTTACAACTTCTTACTGAAATACCATTAGAAAATACCTAATGGGTAAACTATCTCTAGGGTTCAGTAAATCTTTGATGAACGGAATCTTAGTGGAAACGCCATGATCCTTAGCTCATATTTCTATATAAGATTCTCTCTCCTCCCTCGAGTATTTCAATTCTACTATGTGCATAAACATGAACGGTTCTGAGAGTTAATCATTTATCAAGCTAACGAACCCAACCAATACATAATTAAAACAAGCGGGGGATATTCAAGAAGCTGACAGCGGACGGTAAACGCCTACCGTACTAATCACAAAAAAACAAGACACGAGAAGAGAAACATCTATGAACTTAAATTAGGTTAATTAACACGTCAAAGTGGAACTAGTCACTTAACTGAAACCATCGACGTTATATGCTGTTTTAAAAACATTTTCCAAACAATAAATAAAAACACTTCAAGCCGATATTTACAGCTAATTTAGGGGCATAAAAACTACGTTGTGAGTTATGAAGTTTCCATTAACTTAAAATAATGAGTGAGCTCATGTTCTACAGGGAACCGTTTTAAAACCAATTAATAAAGTAGCTTTTTGCGCTTTGCTGTCGCTCGTGTCATAATTAACTATATTTTCTTGGCATTTCTTCAATGCGCATTTACTAATTAAAAACTGTATACGTACACATTATCGCAAGTTATCATACTGAAATAAGTAAGTCAGCAGAAATAGAAGATATTTATTCCTGATATTAATTATATCATTAACTACGATTACATCAAACTTTTTTCGTCAGATTATTTTTAAATAATCCCTGAGAAATATCATATGAGAGGTAAACTTTTAACGCAATTAATTCTAGGAAATTAATTCCTTCACCTCAAAAACAGTAACGTTTCTTTGAATAATCACCTGTCACTTCGGGACAACAGCAAACTTTATGTACAACTCTAGTTAATAAAATACCAAAGAGTACGTCGCGGGCTCTCAAAGGGGTTTTTATAACTATAAATGTAAGTTAACAAAATTGTCTATTCCATTTGACTTTCTTTTCGGAATTAAGCAAATATAATCGCAAAGAGAGAAACGGGATTTCCTGCTTGATTCCAAGAGGACAGAGCAAAGGAAAAAACAGAGCATTTTATAAATAACACGTGAAAGGGAAAGAGCTCACTTATGTTAAGAGTGAACTACACAAGAGCGAGACATACCAAGCCACACCCAGAAAAAACGAGACGACGAAGAAAAAATTGATATCAAGAGCTTAAAAATGAGGTAATTACTGAGAAGAGAGCTTTTTAGATACAAACTACGTAAATGGAATTAATAAAAATGCAGTCACATACTTGGACCTTCTACCTAAACGTGTTTCCTTTCTACCCCAAAAATTCCTATTTAACGCCCTTTCTTTTACTTCTGAATAACTAACCCTAAATGATAAACGCACCTAGTCCCATTTAAAATGCAATTAAGAAACAATTAATATTATATTCCATATTTCAGTGGGTAATTGTGTTAGAGCTCAAGATTTTCAACGTCTTACAATACAATACAATATCGTAAAATTACCATCACAGTATGGATTGATGATAGATGGATTCAAAAATATATTTTAATACATAATAATATTAAAAATATATATAGTATTTAATATCCCGAGGAAGAACGGGCATAAAAATTTCTGACGGATCGGGTATCGATCTAGGGTCTATAAATTGCCAATCATTGGTTACCAGCATCTGAGAGATCTGAGTTCGAGTCTAGGACCTGTCAGATTTTTTCCTGTCCGTCCCTCTACAGGAATTTGCCTAGTATACTTCATATGTACAACGTCACTTGTATCCTTTTCCTCACATACTTAATTACTGAAAAAATTAATTAAGGCCTTTCTCTCACCCAATACTTAATCTCGTAATTTCCATTTTATTCTGAATTGAAATTTCACCATTTCACTCCTTATTTCAGAGCAAAACACGATTTTATCAGACGTATGAAACGCAGAATATTTCAATCAATTTTCCCCACCCTTTCCAAATACGATGCATTGTACAGACGTCAATAATTTAAAATATAAACTCATAAACACCAACAAAAACAGTTATTACTCCACTATATGTCAAAGCCGTAAACCGGGATAAGAAAGATTAGCGATTTGAAATACTTATCAAGTCTTCGATATGTTTCTAATGAACAGGTTTCCCAAAAATAACGGGCGCTTTCGAAAAATGAAATAAATTAACAGAAAGCGATAGAAATGTACATAATTAAATATCAAAAACGAGTAAATATGCTGTCACTCACCGAATTCCTAAATTTGTTGCGGTACATTTCTATCACTAACAGTTTTTCTTTATTTCGATTTTCAAATACACCCATCACTTTGGGACACCCCGTGAAATCATTTCAATCAACAATTTACAACTTAACTTGGCGATAGATTGCCATAATAGTTAAATAAAGGGAAAACTTATATCCGTTTCACCTGATGGCGAACCGTCAAAACCTAGAAGTCCTAACCTACTTGCAGTGTTCTGTCACTGCAAGTAGGATAACACTCCACTAACTGTAGGTGAGTGAGCTGGCATTACTTACTTCCAACTCGCCCGGAAAGGGTGGAGGAGCATTTTTGTTTGATATAGGCATCGTTTAGTAGATTACAAACAATCAGAATGAACGCAAAAAGTAACCTAAGTTGTACACTCCTGGCCAAAATTAACGCAGCACCGGCCGTAAGGATCGTTAGGGAGGTGCTGCGTTAATTTTGGCCAGGAGTGTACATATTGCCCTATTTTGTAATTAAAATGGGTATCACTGAAAATGATTCACTAATTTCTTACATTCGTTGACATAACCGCGACTACTTACAAATTGGCAAATAACTCGTTTTTCACGAAAATTCGGAAATTTGAGCTGTCATTTCTGCACTCGAAATGAACCGTATGGGTATTAAAATTATTTCTCCTATTACAATCCATCAATAATGAATTACTGTGAGGCTATTAGAAATTAAAAGTCGTGTCCTTATAATTTTAGCCTAAAGGTGAATTTTGGCGGTTTTTGTGATTTTTGTTAAACTTAAGGCCGTTTACGCGAACTGAAGATCTAATTTAAGAATTTTTTGTTAATCAGCGTTCAAATACGCAACTTTTGAGTGCTATTAGAATTAAAAACTCAAAAAATAGTTTTTTTTCCGGTCCAGCCTAGTGTCTTTAATCCTCTAATATATCTCAATCTTCATTTCAATGAATGGCATTAACTAGTGCAAAAGTTAATTCAACTAACCTTTTTCGAAAATTGAAGCCCCAAACTTCAAATCGAAAAGTAGCATTTACGGGAAGAAACTTTAGTTTCGTCTACTTATCCGAACTCACCCGCAAACCACAAAATTCCACACCGTTCAAACGCCAATTTGATACCTTGGAAATACCCGCTCATTTACGACGCTTTTCTGTATCCAAATTCCTTTACGAGAGCTTACGCATGAAATATGAATGGGAGATGAGCGAGGGATGATTATTGTAGAGTACCTAATGGAAAAGGTTTTGGGGAAGGATGAGGAGGGATCGGCAGTATAATGGGGGAGAGAGAGAAATGAGTGGAGGCGAGTCCATTTCCTTTTGGAGAAGGGAAAAAGGCCCATAAAGCTCTGGAGAGCCTTAAGAGGAGAGGGAGATAGAGGAAAAAAGGTTTACCTTTCACTTCCTCTTTTGTGAAAAAGCACGCGAGACGATTATGTTTTCACGAGACTACTTCCCCTTCCTTGGCCGCAGAAAGTTCTTCCTCCTGGATCATGCACCTTTAAGGCCCACTCTTTCCAATATCGTCCGAGATAAAAGAGATCGAATCTCCTTTGAACAAAGATCTTCTGAACGGAAACGTTGGGTCAAAAATTAAAGGTTTTCACCAATTAAGGTTCATTACGTCTAAAATATTCTGCCAGGAATCGACACTGAAAAATCGGAAATTGAAGTGGTACATTAAATAATGTAGAGTAGTGCTTCCTGCTCGGTGTGATGAAAGTGAGGTCTTGCAGTTCCAGAAAAAATCCAAGCAGCTACGAAACCAGTGGTGTTCTATAATTAATCTTATGTTCCTTAAAATTTATAGAACATAGTTCGCACAACACGCAAGAGAGAAAACTTCCATTTTATTATCAAAGAATTCTTTACAAATATTTGTTTATAATTTGTTCAGATTATATTAAAGACGCTTTTACTTATACTGAGTGTTCTATCCGGCCTCAATGGACCACTTTCAACTGCGAATTGAAACATAATATTTAAATAGTTAGAAGTTTAAGAAATTCACAATGGGCTATGCAGGAAAATTACCCTGTTTAAACAGATTTTAAAACTTAATGTATCTTAATCCTTTCAAATGATGAACCAAATTCTCATAGAAAATGTACGATCTTCTCAAGAACTTATGAACTCATTCCTAACTAACCCCAGTATACTTTTTTGGATTTAATATGTCATTTCCTGGAATATTTTCCTTAAAATTAAACAGGCATAAAAAAACGCAGGCATTCTAGGCTCGAAGAAAACAAATATTCCGTTTCCAAAAGTTATATGTTGCTTTCAATTTATATTATTTAAACGTTAAACTAAATAGTAACTGGTGTATTTAGGGTGTTTCTAAAAATAGTGGCGATCATTTCTGCTTTCTCCGGACACCAGTGAATGAGGCGAACTACGCCGACAAAGACGGCTATAGGAGATATTAAAACACTAGTTCATTAGTGAACAGTCGTGTTCCAAATTTTCTCTCTTTATAGTAGCTAATTTATGAGTGATGAGGAATCAAACGGCGATAATCCACACAAACTAAAATTGTCTCACAGGTTTTTCTTCAAATTAATAAATAATCCACACTTCTTCGAGATAAACATAAAATTAAGAATTTCTAAAATGAAGCACATGCTGTCTAATTAGAGCATCATGCATAGAAAATTACGACCCGATTTCCCAACGGAGAAATATGAATTCCGTAAAATGCCTCTAGTTTGAATTGATCCTCAAATATTGGAGCCCTCAAAGGAGCGGGGACTCAAACGCAGAGACGCTGCACACACGAATAAAGCAGCGCCTACCTGTTGGATAGGATAATTAGAATGCCCTCCGAGCTAATCCCCTTAATTACCTACGAAGTTTTTCAATAACCCTTTTGATGTCGACCTTTTATGACCGAATAAGTTCGCGGAACGTTTTAAACATTCTGTGATATTTTCAGAGATGGCTCATACGCTCAGCAGTCACGTTAAAGCTCTCTAAAAGAAGACACAAAAAATTATAGAGGTAATAAGGCAAATTTCTGAGATTAATCAAAGAACGGTAAACAAATAAATTTCTGAAAGCAAGAGAAATTAGCTAATAAATTGAATAAATATTTTTGCTGAAAGTCTGCTTGAGCATAAATAATGTTTACCTAGTTCTTGATTGCCGTTGATACAAGATTCACATTTTAAATGCTGAACATTATTGATGAATGGAGAAATTTTTAATTAGCTGAAATTAATTTCAACAGGTAAATATGGATTAATAAATGGCACAGCAATTGGGAAAAACTTATCTCTGAACAAACCACGAATTGAAATGAAGAACAAGAGACGGAAACAAAAAGAGTTGATTGCTTATTTTATATTACATTCTTTACATTGCTTATTATACTGTTTAATTTTGAAATCACGATGACGGTTCAGTTTCGAATGTAGGTATATTAGGAATATGAAAACGAAGAATTCAAAGGAAGAGTCGAAAATAAGTGTGTACCAAGAAATATACTTAAGACCTAAAGGAATATACAACTATAAATACACGCGATAACCCAAGCACTAGAATATAAAGGAATTTTTTTCGAACACCTCATATTTGTTAAAAATTTACTTTCTGCATTACTAAATATTAATTTTTCCTTTATCGTGACAAAGATACGTTCTTATGATACAAATAAATAGTCTTACTGTCCACACTGATTAAGGAGAATAAGAAGTACCCAGTAGAGGCAATTCTTATAATATTAGTAATCTAGGCTTTTCTGTCCTTTATGGGATCGTCAATGACGCGGTAGGGAGGACTGACAGAGACGGCTTTTGGAGATATTTTAAACCTCTGATTCATCTACAGCTGTTTTTTTCCTAGCAGCAATATAAGGTAATGAAGAAAACATACTTACATCTTATATCTATTTATACAATCACATAATCTCGCTTTGATTAACAATATTCTTATAAAAAAGATCGGAAAATCGGATTTTGGCATATAGTAATTTTTCAAAAACAATCCGTTCGTCGAGGTCTACCTCCTTTCCGAACATTTGAAGTTTTCTTCCTGCATAAAAATCTCTTAAGTATCTAATAATCTTCCATGTCATTGAAAATTTATTTCCAAATCTTAAACCTTCCCACAGCAATAAAAAGAAGAATGCATTCAAGAATTCTGGCGCTCAATAATACAAACTCACCGTCCGACGATGTATGTATTTACATACGTATGTATTGTACGTATTTATTTACTTTAGATATGTCAACCTTTTACATTTAAAATATTTATAAAGTTGATATCTAAGACATACAGTACTCATGTGACAGCCAAAAGATTATATAATCTTGTCCGACTATCAATTTGAAGTTTAAGAATCACATAAAACGACAGACAGTGCATATGCTAAATATCACAGATTCATTGATTGAAAATAAAGACACAAAACGGAAAAACAAGAATATATGTACACAGGTTATTTTTAACAATGATATGAAATTGGAAATATTGCATATTACAAGCATGTAATTTATAAATGTTTACATAAGACTACAAGAGTAAGATGATAGGTGAAAGGAATAAACGAAATTATATTTAAGATTTGGAGTGAGGGACAGGCAGTACTCGTACATCAAGTAACAAAATATTTTTCTTTAATTTTAAGCATGATTTTTAGATATGATGCGGAATACATTTAACCGTGAGAATCTCGGCTTCACCAGCACCAGACCCCAAACGTCCAAATTTCATACAGAGGTGCCCAGATGGGAAGTTTAAGAGAAACAAGTTTAAAAAAGGAATGCCGTAGCATGAGGACGAAAACAATGGAAAACAAACGAAAGGGATTGCCTTCAGTTCCATCCACGGAAAACCCTAGCTCACCGTCGTATTCACAGGTTTTACGAGCCCATACCTTTCCCTTGCGATATATTTTCTTTATGCCTTCGTATTTTCTCAAAGTCCGTCATCCGTTCGTCCAAACCCATTCTGAATTCAACAACTGTCGACGTCTCATCTTGTTTTTCTAGACCATTTTTTAATATTTTTTTCTTTAAACTCGTGGACATCCAACGTTATACTGCCGATACATAAAATTCACTTCATACCTTAAACATGAGAAACGATAACACCAAAAAGAACTCCAAATAACAGCAAAGATAATAATTGAATTAATAAAATATCTACTTTTCTATTCGCTAAAAATTGAATCAATAAATTAGAAGAAAATATAATATTTTTTGGAAAAACTAAAATTGTTGGCACTCAATTGATATTTGAATTCAATTGATACCACCAGATATTCTGTCGACCATTCTTTTTATTTTCCATTTTTACTTTATCCTGATTTATCAATAATATTAAAAGGTATTTCCCAAAATTGATTTGATGCTCTTGAATAGTACTCTGTACACTTTAGGTGATTTAGAAGTGAAAGCATTATCAATTACTCTTACATAAATTGCCTAAAAACGGCCTCTGGGCTTGTGGTAGGGGGTTCAAATCCCAATGATTAGAACTACGAATACTTCTATCATATTTTATTATCACGTATTGTACACGGGACGAATGGATTTTTAAAGCGACTTCTCGTAGCACCTTAACTTACGCTCTTTATCGGATCGACAGAAGTAGCATCGAGGTGTACCCGCTACGTATTCCGCAAACGTACTTTCCCTAAGTTCATCAAGCAATTTCGCTTAGTTTCTTATCTTTTTCTTTTAAGGATTCCCAACCTGCGTTTAAGAGAATATTTTGACGCTAGCTTTTCATCGTAGCATTTTTTAACAAAACGTACCGCCTTGCGCTGCACTTTCTCGAGTTCACGGGTACACGTTTCATCCACCGGATCCCAAACGCTAGACTCATATTCCAGAGAAAGTGAGATAACAACACTCTCTCACCTTTACATCTCGTTTACCGAATGTGCAATTTACAAGGCAGAGCCACTTAATTACTTTACCGCAGAATACGCGTGCTTCAGTTTAAGTTTCTTGTTAGTGATTTCTATATAAGGGATATTTAATTGATATGCTGAAGCGTGACTTCGTGGAATGGAATAGACATTTCAAAAAATATAATATATTATTTCATTATAATATATTTATTTTATTTTATCTATTCCACTGCCTCAACTACATATTTATATTAATTATATATAATTTGCTATTAGAAAAACACGGTAACTTTAGGTGTTGTAGATGATAGTTGTACGCTAATTTGCTGACTTATTCAAAAGTAAATTTTCCTTCTGTCCGCTCATATTTTAAATCTTAGAGATACACATTTGAACAATTCAAATGAATTTTATATAAAAATACAAAATGAGATATCAAAACGACGACTTATAGAGTCAAAATCATTCAAATCGAGTCAGTCAATCATCGACATTTGATGGGGGTCAAATTGACTAAAACAGCTGAAGCAAGAGAATGCGATTGAAGCATGATGATATCGCCGATATCTACATGGAATATGCGATATAAAAATCGTAACTTATAACAAATTAATTGTTAAATATACTAAAAAAGAGTTATTAATTGAGCGAGTTCTGCCAATGCAAGAAAAACATTCAAATATAAACCGAGCTTGTTTTTACGAAAAAAATTTTCTGAGGATTTTTACATCCTTTCATTCGATCAAAAAGAAATCCATTATTTATAATGACAAAAAATTATGTATCTATAGAGAAATAATCACCGAAGAGTATATTGAAATGCAATTTATCTTTTGAAGTAACCTAAGACGACACTGGATAAAGGAACCTTTATTTAATTTTATAAAGACAGTGTTAAATCTTACTAGAGCTACATGTATAGAAATTCTGAAAGACATAATTCAAGGAATAAAATACATTATTCCAACCACTAATTCACTCAATTCTAAAAATGTCCATATCGTGCAAAGAAGTTAATCGAATTTTCTGCAAGTTATACAAGCCTAGTAGGAAAATAGGAAAGAATATTTATTGTCCTTGGACTTTAACAGTCCACTAAGAACATTCAAAGAAAAACAGTGATCAATAGATCATACCTAACATAAAATAATAATATAAATTGAAAGAAAAAGAAAACTGAATCGGATACATTTCAACACATGTTTTCGAAAAACACACAAAACAACAAAGACAACACCTTTTTAGAAACATAAAACATGGAACAATAATTTTAACATAGTATTTCAAAAACAAAAAGATGGTGGAAGTACATTTTTTTAAACATTAACAAAGAACACGAGTTTTTTTATTTCATTTGGAGTTAAATTCAAAGCCTTCCCCCAGTGACACAAAAGGATTTACGAAACAAAGTGGTCCGATGCTGAGGGGTTTAGGTGGTCAAAGTACCAAGTAGAGGTGGAAAAAAAATCCAGCAATGGTGTAAACCAGAATATACGTAGATGAACATGAGAAGATGCAGCGGACAAAATTGTTTCACAAATTTGAGTAAGATGGAGAAAATCATTCGAGGCACTTGTAAGCACGAATGAAGAGGCATTTATAAGCTATTGGATGCTTATCATCCCTGAGAGGTGCCACTGAAACCTATCTCCCTTAATTAGCAGCAGCGGTACCTGCAATTTATCTTCCAACGTCACTTCTGTTGATGCATGGATGAGCCCCGCTTTCTAAGTGGCACCCATCGCTTTGCAGCAATTAGGCGGAATACTTCGCAAGTACTTGATGCATTTACCAGCTCATTCTCATCCCTCGTTCTTGGAGACTAAATTAATCCTTGCCGAAATAACAGTTTACTAACTCCCACATCTCGGTAAGATAAAATTCTGCGCGGCTTACGAATTTACATAACTACGTTACGACGGAATCGCATACTTCCAACCACAGAAAAAAAGCATTTCCTCGCATGGAAGACACAGCTAAAGTAATTAATAGAAAATAGGGAATCTTTTCAGCAAGAGAATAAGTTCACCATAGGTATGTAGAGTAAAAGAAATAGAAATAGGCAAAACGAAATTCCCGGATATAAATAACTAAAACAAGTATAGAGGGGTGCTTTAGGACAGGGTTCCATTCTGGAAAGTGTAAATAAATTCAGAAAGACAACAACGGAGTATCATTCAAGATAAAGGGAGGGGATAGCCAAGAAAAGCTAGTTATATTTAATACATGGGAGATGGGGCATAACGAAAAGTACATAATTGTAAAATAGGGAATAAGTGAAAAAATGTATGAATGAGTCGAAAAGTAAGACGTATGTATGTACCCCAGGATTTTAAACAACAGTTAAAGAAATAAAAAGCCAATATTTAGCAATCAAAATAAAGTACGCTGTGGTACTTTATATCCTCTACCTTCCTCGTTAAATTTCGCTATGCTGAAAATTTAAACTAAACCAATTGCAATTTGAAACTATTCCTGTTTTATCTCTTGATATGATTCAATTAATTAATTAAGGTGTGAATCAGGGCACGGGGAGAAAAATAAGTGTTTTGGGAGACTAAATTTGAGCAAGCATGAAGAACAAACAGGTACACAAAGTATTCCATAAAATGTAATAAAGTTTATTTTAGGAATAGTACTTATATGGCTTGCTTTAAATTACATTACCATTGATATTCATCAACGTTTTTGAAAGGTTGTAAAATCGTTTTGTTTTTACATGAAACCATTCATTCCACATGTTGACTCTTAATGAGCTTAAATAAATTAACATCAGTATGACCATGACCATTATCATTGACTGAGCTAGATTGATCTAATTGATTGTTACTAGACATAATAATTATTCTACTTCAATCATTCATAGATACATGCATATTTCCATCCACTGTTGCCCTCTTTAACACAAGCTCTTCCAGAGAACCATCGTTATCCAAGTGAGTTCATCAAACAATGAGCCCATCTCGATCATTCACAGCGACCCCTCAACATCTTTATTAAGTAAGTAAGTAAATTTATTCCATCTTATAATGAATACAAACAACATGAAAAAATTAATATTACGATGGAAATAGGTACCCCATAGGTAAAACCTGTTTCGGGGTTACCGTCAAACTCAATATAAACATAAGACGGATGGCTGGTTCAGATACATTATTAACTTACAAAAAATATAAAAAATGGAAGAGGTTTAACAGAAATAAAAGAAAAAAAATGTTTGTTCTTAAAAAAAAGTAATACCTGTAAATTTTACAAAAAATACTAGATACATGTATAAAACAATAATAAAGAATAATGATACTATTTACGTCAAGTAATATAATTATAACTACCAAAAATTATCATATTCAAAAAAATCTATCAATATTTTCATTTGCTAATAACCAACACTTGGCCAACTTTAGAAACTTATGACAATGTTTCTCATATTTTATTTCTTCAGGCAAGAAATTAAAAATCTTTGGATCCATATAAATAAAAGACCATTTGATAAAAGTCAAATTCGGTTTAACTAAAGGATATGAATGCTCAAATCTATTTTTTAGGAAAATTATTCTGATAATCCTTTTTTGGAGGATTTTTTAACGTATTTTTATATGCACTCCCCCTAAATTGTAATCCATAATTTAATTTGGATTGTACTAGGAGCACTGTTGATGACTCTGTTAAAGGAAAAAATTCACTTATTACGTATAAAGTAAAATTTTGATAAACAAAATCTTAAATGCAAGGAAACAGATTCAATATGGCAATCCTATTTTAAAAATTGGTCTAAAATTACTCCCAAATATCTTAAATAACATACTCTTCCAATTTGCAGACATGAAAATTTTGGACAATATGTATGAAGATAGATCAAAATTATATCATCTGGACAAGGATGATTTCCAATATTATAGCACATGTACATCGTTTTTCCGCTTAACAGTAGTCCTATTCCTATTCCTCCCTTAATCAAATCCCTTTCTCTCCGATAAGTTTAGGAAATTCACACCCGGAATCGGAGACGTTAACATGGCTACATGCGCCGTGAACAAGGAATGGGGACGCAACTCGATCGCTTTTCCCAACGATCTCGAGCCAAAGGCGCTCGTAGTAAATGAGACTCAGTCACCCAAGTATAAGGCGCATAGACACAGGACGACGGACGTATCGCAGCGTGAATTGGCGGATTAAGTTCATTCCCATCGCTGGATGGGAGACAATGCTCGAAAGCGCCGTATACAACGGATTTCCGGGGTCCATTACAGCATCCATCGAAAGGAACCCAATTTAAATCAATTGGATTCATTTGGACGGGATTTGAGAAAGATACAAATATTTTAAATTTTTTGTTAAATGTTTTGTTAATTAAATAACTTACTTTTGAAATTTTAAGAATTGTTACGATACAACTATTGACATTACCACAAATTTTCCCCATATATGATGAAAATCGTAAGATTAGGTTAATATTTCATAATTACAATAATAAATCGATAAATAATAATTAATCGATGATAAAACTGAAATTCGATTAAATCTACTTTTGAGAAAAGTCCAAAATAAGCATATAGTATTAATTTAACTGTATCTGAAAACGTCACACAACAAAAAATGTACCAGTACTGAATGCTAATGTTTCTCGATCATCAACTCGAAAACTCCAGCAGTACGCTAACATAAAATAATTCATCAATCCGCTGATTAAATCTGCAATAACCGTCGGATTTTTGCCTTCGCTGAGCAGGGAATTTTTTAACGAGACGTCACATTTTTCATCATTCACTTTTTCGATATTTTGACGGTTGCAGCGATGTCTGCTATTGGAAATGTGCTTGTGGTGCGCGGGTTTTGCTCTCCCTCGTTACGGAATAACCGCAGCGCAAATTGTGGTCGTTTCCCGCAAAAACTGTGTTCCAGATGCTGCTTGATGAGACTAACGATTTCCAATGAGAAGTTATTAATCGAATTCTGCGTTGGATTTCGTTCTTGAACCCTGTCAGTGGACCCAGCAGTGAGCTTATCTCTTCTCAAAACCATACCACTTTAACATTCAAATCTCGTTGTTTACTGGATTAACAAAACGCCATGGTTTTAACAGGTAGACCAAGGTACTGCATATAACGGAAATGGGAATATAGTACGCGGAAAATGTTTAGTTAAAAAAGGTAACTAATATTTGCTAATCCTAATTTTTAAAAATTTAGTGCCAAAGTAGTACTTAAATGAATTACTGTTTACATTTAACACGATAATATAACGCCAAATCCAACATGATACAACAAGCAATGTCCCTATCTTAGGTGTGGTATAATATTCTACTCAGTAATATTCCATATGGTAGACTTCGAAGAATTATTCCATAATGGGAAAAAAGAGTACCTTTCTATATTTCTAAAATAATGAGTTTACAGTAGAATTCTTTATTTTCCCTCAAATTAATCCCCTGCGTCTCTAAAGAATGAAAATTCTATTTCATGAATGGAAAAGGCGTGGAAATATTTCTACGAATTTAAAGAGAGAAAGTTAATTATCAGAGTATATGAATATTGGCTTCTATTATGTGTGTTTATATATATGTAAATCCAAAATAATCAGCTATGATAATCCTAATTAATATTGTTAATTATTTTAATTTTTAATTAAGATTCTGTTATTTACATAATTAATAAGTATATATATTAACTATAAAACGAACAACGTGACTTATCCTATACATACTTGTATGCGGTTGGACCAATATAAATATTATTATATTATCTGGAAGTCGTATCTTTTTCTTTTTAGATTAAATAAACGCGAAACTTCGATTTCATGGAAATGGAAAAGGCATGGTAATACTTCGAAGAACGTAAAGAGAGGAAATAAATTATGATTATCAGAGTATATGGATATTGGCTTCTATTATCTTAACGTAACTTTTTACTTTTAGATTAAATAAACACTACCTTGCCATTCCATAGCGGCATACAGTCGCTGAACAATTACTTATATATTAAACAGAAATTCTTTATAGGCGGAAATAAGCAGATAACTACTTCTAGAATACGGCGAACAAAATTCTCCAAAAAGAAGCATAGCGTGGATGAAAGAAATCGAAAATCACCGAAATAAAACAACTTTCGGAAAAAAACTCGATCTGACGGTCTTCCCATGGCCATTTGCCTCGAACTCGGAAAGGAAAAAATCTACGACTCGACTTCTTCGAAGAGGGAAAACTTCCTCGCCTACTTTGACAATGAAGTCTAATTTATCAAATCGCTCTGACGTGAGCTTGGTTTTCGGGCGTAAGTCCTACATTTCGCCTTTTTCCCGAGCGCGTAGTTCGCGTGTTGGAGATCGTGACTTCGCCTTAGTTCCAAGATTTATTCGCGCACACCTATCAGCACCCAAATTTCGGGTTCTGACATTCGGTGGGAATACTTAAGCAGCCACTGCACCGATGCTAATAATACCACGTCCCCGTGATATTTTTCGAATTACCGATGATATAGCGAGGTGGTGTATTATAAAAGTCAGGCTGATTCCGACTGCAAATTTATAGATTCACGGTGTTCGAAGAAGTGCTTATAAAACGTGATACCGATTCCAACTGTGGAACGGTAAAAGATTTCTATACGATTTCCAATGGATATTCTTATATACCTTAAATAACTGGGGATCAATTTATTTAATTAGTTTCAGTCACTTTAATAGTCACTCACCTTATAAGTTGACAACCTAACTTCAGTTTCAAAACGATATCATTTAAAAATTGGGAATGCGGTAACTTTATGTGGATATAAAAGTTGCATGTAAGGGGGCATCCATTAATTACGTGAGGTGATTTTTGCGATTTAGTAACTCCCCCCCTAGTGAGATATCGTGAGATTTGGCACGACCCCCTCCCCCCTCCTCTAATCTCACGTGAGATTGTTCAAAATGCGTTTTTTCAGTGTAAACATGTCAATTTATGTTTCATTGTATTGGATTTATCCAAAAAAAACTCGTACGTCGCAGCGCTCGTCGAATCGCGTGTTCGGCTAGCCGGTGATTGAACAATCGACGGGCTACTATGCTACTTTGTGGCACTCACATAGCCGTGATAAATATTATTGTGTAAAATTTAGTAATATTTTAGAAGAGAAACACGTTTTACTCAATTTAACCCAGTTATCTCATAATTCTGCACTGTTTTTTGCGGATAAAAAATTACGTAATATTTGCAACAACCCCCCCTCTCCCCCACATGAGTGTGAGTGAGATTCAGCTTAACCCCCCACCCCAATAAAAGCCTCACGCAATTAATGGACGCCCCCTAAGAGGATTATAAATGTCCTTCATATGCTACATTGCATAATCTATAATTAAAATAAAATCAATGCTGAGCGCCTTGACTTTGTCACATTCCATGAAAAATAAATTATACTCATCCTGCTTCTACTACTGATTAATCTATTATTACAGTAATAAATCGAATACGGAACAGTACTTCTAATAATGGAAATTATGACGAATGAAAATTATCATTAAGTATACCTTCGTTACATAAACGCTATAATATCCATTTCATTATCATTCATTACAAAATAATTACCTTATCAGAAAGGCGTTTTCATAGATATAGAATTCCAAATAAAATCGCACTCTTTTATTAAATTAAAAAAGAAATTGGAGCACGATTATTAATGAATTAGACATTAAAAACCTCTCCCAAAGCCGTCTTTGTAAACGTTCCTCATCTAAATTGCCACCAGCACTGGAAACAAAAGAAATTCCCTGGATTACTGACCATCTTTTGGTTGATACTAGAAAGTCAAAATCCGGAATTTCCCATTGCTTTCGGAGGTAAAGGTATGGAACGATGGCAAAGGCAACTTTGGAGACAAACTTATAATTTATTTAAACATTTAATAACCTTATAAACTCTTAACTTACGTAACTCTTATTTTAGATTTACGTTAATATCATCATTTATTTAATAAATACAAGTTCGTTCCGCTACTCTGGATCTACATCGTACTTCTAAAGATAGTTGCATTGATTTTTGACCTGTATGAAATTATAAGTCAACATCCCTCGAACGGAATTATATCCCATATTCATGCAGCATCGACCGCAAACATGGAGTTGCACGAATCCGTTTTTTTTTAATTGCTCCGCATTTCGAGACTTCAATTGCCGCTCAAATCAAACCAATTAAGACTCCGAGTGCGGAGGCGTACGGGAATCGCATATTTAAAGCGATCCGAACGTTTGACGACAGGAATTTTTTAACGAGTCGCTGAGAGTCGTCTCTGAAAAAGCCGATCTATGACCCGTGCAATGCTCGGGAGGTAAACTCTACTTACATAATCGAGGAGCATTCCGGGGCTATTAATAGCGGCGAAGATCCGGCGCCTAAAATTGGACCTCGTTCCCGCTAACGATCTCTCCGCGAACCCGAGGAACACCGAGGTCCCACAACATTCACAGTAGTCGAAAAGACGAAACTTCAAGGGATGGATCGAAGATGCCAAGCGTTCGAGTCCAATTCAAAGGAGAACGAGATGCCGACGAAAGAATTAAGGAAAAGAAAATATAAGCGGGATTTGGGATAAAGAGATGTAAATGAATGATACGAAAGTTTTGAAAGAAAGTAGGGCATGTTCAGCAATATCGGAGAGAATATTCCGCTATATACACGAATGATAAATTAAAAGGACCTAGCCGAGAGGTTAAGGATCAGAAATCGAAAATACAACTGCTTGGAATTGAGGATTCGTACGCATAAGACCAAAACTAAAAACGAAAAACGCAAAAATAATCGATTTAATATGAATATTAACACAATTTTAACATGAATTTTGGAGCAAGATAAGAATAAATAAATAATTTTCACGCTAAGAATTACAATTAGGCACCAGACCAGGTGGTAGTCATATGATTCGATATAGTAAATTTAATAATGACGGATATTTCACAAGAGCTTATTCTGAAATACTTCTCAGCTTTCTAGGTATAATATGATTTGAGATGATGTAAATGTAAATTATATAAAAATTAAATTCTAAATTGAATCATAGAAAACAGCATGGTAGGCTGACGTAACATGAATATTATACGAATAAAGGAAATTGATAGATTAACAAATTTTAATTTACAAAATTAACATTATATATTTATACTATGATAACGAATGCATGAAATTAATAGAAAATAAAAAAATAATTTATAAATTTAGTTATTCTCTACAAATTTCGTTGAATTGTTATCCTTAGGGCACAAGGCGAAGGCAGAAACAATTGATGTAACTACACATAACTTATTAGTTTGCAATTGGTATATAATATTGAAAAATTTATAAAAATTAATCAAAGGTAGGAAAATAAATTTACGTGAAATACACGGTATTTCTTCCGTTTACTATTTCAATAATGTTGGAATATTTTAAGGATAAATTATAAAGTTTAAACACAGGTTAAAGCATACTTATACGGTTTCCATGGCAAATTATTTTTTTCTCTTGTGAAATAGGACATAGTGTATTAAAACATAGTAAAATAATATATGTTGAAATATTCAATCGGTGGAATTGACTGCAACAAACAAACATTATCGCAACCCGCCATAAACTAGTATGAAGATGAACATTCACGCGACTATCACGTATTACTGGCATGATTATTACCCAGAATTCCCCGCACTGCAACACAATCCCAACTCTGGGCTTAGAGAGAATTCACTGGAGTAAGCGCTGATGTGTTGGGATGAGCGAGAAATGCACGTTTCTCCATTAACTCCCTCCGTTGGAATCCATCTTCCCGATTCGATTTGCCTCTCTTCCCACAAGACCACCTGTCCTCGATTCAAATGCACGTCCGATGCATTCATAGCGATGAAAAGGAAATCCCCATTTCTCACGCCCCTGCAATTCCAATATCCCTTATACTGAGCCTGTCATCCATAACTAATGGTCCACGAATTTATGTTTTCCTGAATAATATAAATGATAAACAAGCACCTTATGCTTTTACTCACGCTAGAATTTGCGAATAGAAATAAAATGGTACACCATACACAGGTGTATATGAATGAAATTTTCAGGTACAGCTCCGATACTTAGAGAAATAAGTTCCATACAGCCGAATGGGGATGGTAAAGGTTTAATATGAAAATGATTTATTAATTTATTCAATTTTTCTATAAGGCAGAGTCGCCAATTTACAGCGAAAATATAAGAATGAGGAAATCAATTAATCAAAACAAAAAATATATAAAAAGTAATAAGAAAAATTATGGAAAAAGGAAAAATTATTATATTCTACTTGGCAAGATTCGATACAACACAAATGAATGATGGCTTAAAAACCAAATTATATTTGAAATAATTACGAGAATTCCATCCATAATAATTATAAGAATATTTTAAATTGAAATAATATATTTAAATTCCTACTCCGTTACAAAATAGTGAACAATTAAAGAGAAATAAGTGAAAATTGTACGATAATGGCAACGGGAAATGACAGAATTCCAAATAATAATAAATAGAAATATTTTGTTAAAGACGTAGTATCGTTAGACCAGGCAATGAATTTCAGAAAGAGTAAGCAATCTCCAGAGAAAAGAAATTGAGCCATATTAGGATATTCGAGCATGGTACTGTAACTTTTCAGCATTCACTTTAAGGAGAAAAATCAAACTTCGTCAAGTTACACATGGCCAGGTCAATACATGTGAAACGAACAACATTTTAAAATGGAAACAAATTTCCCAACGCTTATATTAGGTAGGGGACGACAGAATCTATAATATATAACAAAGTAAATTCAAATATCCCAAAACCGCGTTATAATGAAGAATTAAAGGAAACAGTTGAATCAATTACATACCAATTTTATTCTATCACGCATAGAGAGTCAAATAATATATGTTTTAGAAGGTTTAACGATGCGTAAAAAGAGTACTAGGGAAACAAAAGGAAATAATTCGCTTACCCACCCACCAATGAGACTAATAACGAGCAAGGAATAAACAGAGCGAGCAGTTCATTTTTCTGCAAACAGCTGCAACTCATCTTGACTTTATCATCCTCTTCCTTTCGCCAGACACATATCTGCGCTCTCTGATAAAGTACTTCCGCAGAGGAGGCAATGCAGTGATACGGTCAACTCATATCCTCAAAGAAATAGGCCTTGGCAGAGCATAAAAACGTCCGAGAAAGGAATATGTGCATACAGAACGAAGGTCAAGGTAACACAGAGATATTTGACTCCTCGATTAATCGATAACTCATTATCAGTTATGGCCCCCAGCATCCCTCTACTTATCGTTTTAATTAAAATGTATAAAAACTTCAAATATTGCACAACGTTACGGGTTTTACCAAAATATTATCATGAACACTAAAGAATCGAAATAAAAATGGCACCACATAGTTAAAAAAACATCATTATAAACTTCCAGACTAGTTAACCGAAATTACAATCCGCCGAGAGAAATTTTATCACAGAAATTATCCATGTATATTACACACTATAAGACAAGGATTTTTCATTGAAGTGGTTCACACAAGGTTACCTACGGGATATTTTACTTTCTCTCAAAATGGCATATGGAAGAAGTTGGTAATAAAACTTTTTCACAATTTGCCGGTGGAAATGAGGAAGAAGTATAACGAGAATTTCCGTAGTTTTTCTAAAGAATCGAAAAAAATAATTAAAAAATGTTTTCATAAACTAACCTGTTCAATTGTATCATTAATTTACTGTCATCTTATTCTAAATAAGTTAGTGATTATTTTTCTTCATTTGAGAAACATTATGCATTTTTATAAGTGTATATGTAAATATATGTATGATCCTATATGTATGCATATTTATATTTATTGTGTAATATTACAAAAATAACATTGCCATATGTAATTAGAAATGTATTTTACAACTGTACTGTTTTTGTATCTGACGAGACATCTATTCACTTCAGTGCAATATCTTAGTTTATTGTGAATGTGACATGTCAATAAATAAACTAAGCTAAACTAATAACTATTCTGAAACAGTATTTTGAAATGCAGAAATTTTGGGCATTTTCATCTTTGACTCTCGAAAATATTCAGTTAATGAGCAATGTGTTACGCTATTTATAGTCCAGAATCGAAAACGAGCTCATTCATAGATTCCACCTAAATATCCATGCAAGATAGTTCGAATGTCCTTCCGTGAAGGACATTAGAACTATATGTAATGGCTATTACTTTAAAAAAATAATTATAGATAGCGTCTCAATAGATTGAAATATAAATCAATAGCTAACAAATTAAATAAAGTCCTTATTGACACCGTGAAAATTTGATTATGGGCTGAAATCACGCAATATTTATAAGGATCAAATTTTGGCACCTTTTTTGCCGCTACGGCTGTTACCTAGAGAGTGCCATTTAAAAAAGTTTTGAGATGTTTATGACAGACCGGCTCGATGTTGTAGAAAGAATAATTGACGTGATCAGACTTACAAAGTTGGGCCACGAACCAGAATCTCCCAAATGCCGAGCGGGGACTCGGCCCCGATCGTGTCAACGCCCAGCTTTTCCACTTTCGATTCTTTCTCGACCAATGCCATAGCTGAAGTCGAGCTCATATTTCCTCGCTCTCCGTTCTCATTAGGATAGGCGTGAAAATAGGCCAGTGGAGAATTAAAGGTGATAGACGGCTTATTGCCCTCAAGTGTAGACTCGGGACTTGTTTCTAATCATGATTTGTCTCCCAATTGCTAAGGACAAGAGGAAAACTTTCACCTTTCACATATTACTTAATTTTTTTGGAACACCGATAATTTTGCGAGGGCATACGACCGTTTGCTGAAGTTATTGGAGGTTTCAAATAGGAGGAAGACGAAAGCCCTGATTTGATGGTTTTTCGTACCAAGCAATTTGTCTGAAATTATTGGAAGGAGTTCAAATCGAAACCTAATACACGCCCTGTAAGATGAAACTAATTTAAAATAAATTTTTAAAAGGAAGACAATTTTCCATAGGATTTATCTCAGAACAAAAGCTTTAGTTTCAACGGAAGCATCTTCAGGAACATCATAATAAAGTATTATCTTTCATACCATGACTTTCCACTAAGTCACGTCTTCTCAAATCGAATTCATCATGGAAACTAATATCAGAGCGTTTTTTCGATAAGTACATTTCTACTGGATTCTACGCGATCATACTGAATCTTTAAAGTTGACTGGAGATTATTAGGACACAGTTATCGATGCTACTCTATGATAGGTATAGAAAGTATTAACGTAAACTGCTCTCCTTGGCAGATTTCAAATCCACTCCTGGCATACGAAGCTCAGTTTTTGGTTTTTAATTATTTAGGTCAGTAATCTGAGATTTGCCGTCGTTTTGAGAATCGAGTGAAACGCAGGAACAGGGAACACTCACAAAGACGGCTTTGGGAGATTTTTTTAAAGCTATAGCTGAACTTTTCGCCATTTACACTAATTGGAGTCAATATGTGGAACAAATTTAATACAAAAAATAATTACAAAATTAATTCACATATTTAGGTCTTGTACTTTTATTATCCTAGTTAACAAGCCTAATAGAACCGCTACCACTTCCAAATCTCCTGATAATAATTCCACTAATTTAGACATCTCTACAACTGATTAATTAGTTTTTATCCTTTCATATCTGAACCATACATACATACATACATACATTACATGAAGTATTTTTCCCCTATCAAGAGTAATTCTTTTGAAGTGAATCAAATTTTCCTAGTCTTTTTTCTAGATGATCTGTCAGAATCTTTAGTCGATCTACATATCAATTATTTACTGATCTTCTTCAGAGTGAAGAATTACCGCACTACAGCTCTTTTAAGGATAGTTTTCACTTATTCTATGGCATTTTTTTCATTCCTCTTAAAAATCACAAGCACCTTCAGGTATATCATAATAAAAGTTTTACCTTTCATAATTTCTACCAAGTCATGTTTTCTAATATAGATTTCATTACAAAAAGAGCAGATAAATACATCAATAACCTCTCATCTGGTAGATTTAACGCAGTAGTATTGAATTTCAACAGCTGACTGCAGATCAGAAGTACACTAATGTTGGTGATACATTAAGATACTAATCGAGGATATAAAAGTAAATCGCTCTCCCTGGCAAGTCTCTAGATGTGTTCTTGGATTAAGAATACACAGCTTTATTCTTTGTAAAAAATTTCAATTCCGACAGTCAATATCTAGGACAATATTTTCTATGTAGGTTATAATGTTCCATCACAGCAACTCGAGGTTTATCATGTATAAGATCATTACGATCAACCCAGTCACCGAGCACACTAGCCGAGTAAATAACGACATACGGCCAAACCGGTCCGTAACAGCCATCAGCACAAAAGAGCCCGAGGGACGAAAAAGGAAAATGAGAAACATCGAAATCCGAAAGAAGAAGCTATAAATAACGGGAATTTGGAACGAGAAACAAAGGCCTCGGAAAGATGGAAACTTTGTTGGAGATGAAGGTCGCGAGATGGAGCGTGCCAAGGAGTTGTCGATATCTTTTGAAAAGGAACACGCGAGAGAAGAAATGCCCCGTGAAAAGAGAGAAAGTATAAGTGGAAATATGCAATAAAAGGTTTCGTGACAACTCAGAATGCGAAAACTCAAGAGTGCGATAACTCAGAGTACGACAATTTAGAGTGCGACAACTCATCGGACTCAACAACTCACCGTGCGACAACTGACCGGGCGATTTATTTATCATTAAATATGTTATTGATAACTTATTAACTAGTATAATCAGTAACCGGTATAAAGACTACCGCTAAATTGTTTTAACGCTCGAAACTTGATATTATTTCAACAGTCGTAGCGATCTGCTGTTCGCGCAACGAGCTGTCGCCCAGTAAGTTGTCGCACGGTGAGTTGTCCGGTACGATGAGTTGTCGAACTCTGTTGTCGGGTTAAGGCTAAGAATTTGTCGAAATCTTTTGAAAACGAACGCGCGGGAAAAGAAATGTCCCGTGAAAAGAGAGAAAAGAAAGAAAGTTTACAGAAAATATGTAATAAAGCCTTCGGAGTTACGAAAGACCTCACGCAAAGCTGCCACTCTACGCTTTTCCGTGGTGACGAGAACCGATTCCCAGGAGACAAAAGAAAAACTTTTAAGACGCTTATTCCATATCGACAAGTGATGTGACATGTAATGCACGGGTGACAAATGGATGTTCGAGAAAATGGGGGGAGAATATAAGCTCGTAAAAATATATGAGTTGCAAAAGGTGCGATCGATTGAAAGCATGCTGATAAACCCATAAATCTCGGGTCGAGGGCTCCTAAGCACACGGCTGCCTTTCAAATAAAGGTATTGAGGGAGAATGGAAATTTCGGAACGGTATACGAGGTTAAGCTTTGAAACCATTACCATTACTATTGAAATCCACTCGAATATTAGAAGACTACAAATACATTATCTAATGTAAAGTTGTACGAAAACCCATCAATCATAGTGGATTCAAAATATCGAAAGATTCCATCCAGCAACCAGCAAATATCCAATATTGAGGGGGAAACGATTTTCGAAAGAAAGAAGTATTTAAACGTTTTTCCTTCGAACTTTTCTTGGCTAAATAGATAGATAGACCTTAAATTGGCGAAGTTAGGCATATGGAAGAGATTTCCAGCTAACCTCGTAACCTCGGAACAACGTGAACAGTTAAAAATTAAAACAAGAAGAAAGAATACAGTCTAGAAATAAATATTTGCAGCTCAAATTTGACAAACAATAAACCAACGTTGCAAGGAAACACCCACAGAGAAGGAGGGTGAAAAACCGCAAAAACACAGTTAAAAATATAAATGCAGTAAATTTTTAAAGTAAACGTTCAGAAGGTAAATTTACAACTATATAAAATATCAGGATAGCAAAAAAAAATAGTCACAAGAAAAAGGAATTACTATTGGATACTCAAACCCTAATCATTAACACTTAATAACCTGAGAAGAAACTGTACAAAGGAAACTTCCACCTAAATTCTATTTAATGTTCTTAACATATACTAAACTTTTTATTTGGAGACAAGTTTTCGGCTGAATAACACTTGTTTAGATCTCGAATTTTTAAAGTAGAAATTAGAAAATCTTTTTTCTAAGGTAAATTTTTATTTTATGAACGAGGACAAGAGAATTTTTATTAAAGTCATGTAACTTGAAGATCTAGTTTAATTTTACATTGAGTCAAATAAACTAATGCAACAAAATAACAAATTTCGTCATCTTCAGGTGCAATAGAGAATAGTGTTTTCTGTATAGCATGTATTTTCAGTTTAATTTACAAAATTGTTCGAAAAATAGTACTAAAATATTCAAATAATAATTAACTACCAGAATGAAAATGAAACATTCGTATAAGGATGTTTCTCGATGGAATAAGCTTCTATGCAATATTTTCAATCCTATAAATCTTCACTTCTTTTGACACAAGATTATCTGTTGATGTTCTTCAAATTTTAAAACATTAAGATTATCCACCATGTGGTGACAACCATGCTATAGAACCTATCGAGGATACGTTCCGTTAGATGAGGGAATCCCGGGTAAAGGGATAATTCCGGGTTCGTTTTGATAATCCTACAAGAGAGGATGATGCTCTATATCCTGCTGGGAATCCTCGAACGTGAAATCCAAAACGTTATCCTTACAGCGGAACCCCAATTAGAGAGATTAAGAAGCCCTAATGGTCGAGGGCCATCAAATATACAGCAGGAGGACCTAATGATAGAAATAAAATCGGAACAGCATAATTTGATTGAGGGGATAAGGAAATTGGTGCCCACAAATGACTTGATTTTCTGGTTTTCGAAAATAATTACGCCGGGATAACTTTCTTTGATTCCATACTAAAGTTAAGCTCCAATCAGAATATTTATGAGATCAAATGTTTAATATTTATTTACAAAAATATTTTCCATCTTCAACAATTAAATTAAAATTCGAACAATCCAAGAGCATTTTTAGAATTGGCATTCATGAAATTACTAAACGTCTTAAACGGTCCCAAGGAATAACCGACTTGAAAAAAGCCTGACAGGGCCGGAAAACGAACCCGGGATCTTCTTCTACCCGGTTTCAAGTCCGTTTTTACTTGGGATTTTTCCTGGGTGCACGCCCAAATGTGTTATGTACCTTTAACCCTTTCCTTGTCTTAAACGGTTATGATTTCCTTAGAGAAGGTGAAATTATATGATTTTACTCAGAATTATATTACATTTATTATAATTAAATTATACACTATATTTAACCAAAGATAGCAAACAATATGAACATTATTCTCATTATTATTAATATTACTAACGATATTAATACATATATAAATACATACTGAATGATATAATGATAATATATTCATGAAATGTTTAGCATATTATTGTATTTATTATGGGTTGGATAGAAGAAAAAACATTTAGTCTCAACCACGCTTGAATAATAAGATTTACTATTAATATATTTATGTGAAGAGACGATAGAAGGATAATTTTAAGAATTAAATTAGGAATTTGTCAAACTTCCAGTTGAAAGGTCTATAATACTTCTTACATTAGGACCTTAAGATCTTTTTTAACACGAGATTCAGACTGGAAAGTCCGCTAACCTAAAGCTAACGTTATTGATAAAAAAATTTATAGGTCCATAAAAATACAGAGAAACACTTAAGAAGAAGTGGATCAAAGAGATTAAAATATTATCTTAGGAAAAAATCAAACGGGTGTGTGTTAGACCGGAGAATCCCCTCTCCTGATAGTCCAATCTAATAGATTTAAAGAAAAGCTGCGTATATTATGGAAATCACAAAAGCAGTAATGTAACAATAACTACATACAATGAAAACAATAACCCATTGCAAACATTCACTCAGAAAAAACATTAGAAATCGCGAGGAAATTAGCATTTTGAACATTAAAAAGTTATACTCCACACAGCAGAAATAATAGCTGGAGGCTCTGAGGGAGGGGAACCAAAGTCGCCCCATAACCCAAAACAGGAGGGCAGACTGGGGACCCAAACGAGCGAAAACGGGGCCGAAATGAGGAAAACGACGTAAAGAAACTTTCTTCTTCGGAGTTGAAAAGATGTGGCCCGGAGAAATAAGCTCGACGCCAAAGTGCTTTACACGGAGTGGGACGTTAAAAATGGAGAAACAAAAGACAAAGGGGCATTAAGCAAATAGCGTCACGAGCATTAAATGCCAAGCGATGGAGAAATTAAGAGACCGCGATGAAGAGGTCTTGTGGGGGGAAGACAAATGGGGGTGAAGAGAGAGGAAGATTTAGGGAGACAGAAAGAGGAGGTCGAATAAGCGAAAATCGATTCTAAGGTTACTGGAGACATCGGCGCGATGAATTAAAGGAGATGATTACAAAAGTAAAAAGGGAAACCACACGATGGAATGTAAACGGTGCTAAAAGAAACAAATGCTAATTAAATGTATTCTAATCGGAACTGTATTAGACCAGAACATAGGTACCCGCATAATGGTATGTACTACAAGTATGTACACAGAGCTAAGGGAAACAAATGCTAATTTTATGTATTCTAATCGGAATTAAAGTGGATTCTTGAGGTAATATAAAACTAAGATGATTGCTCTAATAACAAATCAAAAATGTATTGAAGAAAGATTTCATAACCTGAATTCATTGCAATACCACCAAAGTATCGAAAATGTACAGTCCTGGCCAAAATTAACGCAGCACCGGCCTTAAGGATCGCTAGGGAGGCGTTGCGTTAATTTTGGCTAGGAGTGTACCTATATAATACTCACTAATATGACGCAAACGAAAGATCTACTAATCTAAATTCAATAGAATCACAACAAGAAGGAAAAACATATATATTATATTAAAAAATACGACGTTGAGAATTAGGATGATTCAATAGGGATAATCATCCTAAACCATAGAACTCAAACTCTCGAAAATATCTTTCCCAGTAGTTCCTTCTCCGGAGGAGTGTAAATTTCAAGCTGTATATTTAAGAAGCACATTTGGAGAATTCTACATGGTTTTCTTCCGTTACTACAAATTTAAAGCAGTACGAAGTACCGTTCAAGGATTTTATTTAGAAACAGAGAATATTCCATTCAGGTTTTACATAAAAAGATAATATAACAAAAGTAACAATTACTTTCGATCAATTTTTTTAATGGTAAGATTCATATCTAACTTTTCTTTCAACAAATGCTTGAGCATTTTCAAAAATTAATCTCTTTATTCTCAAATCTCTCTTCCCATAGAATGAAACTTAAATTCGAGAAATGACCAGTGTTGAGAACGTGTGGCACTCAAAACATACAGGGCAAAATTCTAATAAATTTTCAATTAATGTTAGGAAAAAAAATTAATATAGAAATAATGCGTAAAGTAAGTAAAGACTCCCGAGGTATCGGTACAGGGATGTCCAACGGGTTAGATGGAAGACGAGACTTTAAGTATCAATCTCGCCCGAATAAAGGCATGGTATTATAAAAATGTTCACTTAAAATTGATGCGTAGAAATCCAAAAATATTATCCGGAATCAACTGAGTTAAAAACGGCGATTTTTTTCCTTTGGATGATAAGGTACATCTCATACGATAATAATCATAAAAAATCGTCTTTACAAAGATAAAATAAAATGATTCTTTTAATATTGAGAGGTAGAGCCTCAGAACTAGTAGCTAAAAATAATTACACAGGCCTTAAACCTCGCATGAGAAATATTTATATGCACATTATTTTTGTTTAAATATTTATACAGAATAACACATTCAGATGAATACATAATATAGGTATTTAAAGGAATAAATTGCACCAGTATATTGTTAAAGCTAGGTGACAGCTGCCAAAAGCCGAAAGACCGTTTGCAGGGTAATTATGTAGATGTTCATTAGACACGTCAATTCAAAATTCAAACCTTATTACTGAAAAATAAAGCTTTCAAAGAGAGTTACTGAAAAAATTAACTATGAAATCAAACTCATTTATCTCAAACAAATTACACATTTAGTTCTCATAACTCTCATGGATTTAATATGGCCACTTACACATTAAATAGCATGAAAGGTTAATTGTAAATAATTAATGCAAGAACATCAATGCGATGATAATGATATATCAGAGTTAATAATGAAATATTAGCGAGAAAGCTCACATTACATTGTGTATTTATAGAAAAATATGGAATATAATTGAAATGGAATAATTAAGCTGGTTTACAGCGCCCCAAATGTTGAAATGTAATATTTCGATGGTTGGCAAATAATTAACGCATTCCCAATCAACTCTCGTTGTTTTAATTATTGAAATACGTGGAAAATTATTAACAAACTAATTAACTACAAACCAATTAGATTTCTATTATGTATCCTACATTAGTTATAGCTCTTTAGAATATTCAGTTTAATTAATATGAATTATTAGCAATGTTTAATATAAGGTGATAAACAAAATATATCATTAATTACTATGCATTATAAGATGATTACATGGTTCCATTAGAGAAGGACAACAAAATGCTCATAACAGAGAATGTAATTATTTCCTACTTCATTGGAAATTCCAAATATTTTTTTAACTCTGAGATATACCTAGGTATAGTTTTGCAGTATTAAAAGTATCAATTATTAAAATTACTTCTAAACGTAACGCAGGCACCGCAGTCACAAAAACCATCACGAAATTTAAACAATACAGCCTTGAACACTTTAAAAATATATAGTACGTGAAAAACGAGCTTTCCACGCCGAAAAATTCTATAAATAAATATTTGAGATATTATAGTATCTCTAGGACAGTATAAATCCTTCTATGTGTGTGGTTCCTTGCCTGATGATGAACTAACTTTGTTCGATACCAGTCGTTCTAATAAATGTTCTGAAGTGGAATTCATCTTAGTGATTTTATTTTACTTGTTATGGGTTCCACATGGTGAAGGTTTCTTCTATAGATTATATATTATAGTGTATCTTATGCATTTATTTCCAATCCAAGTACATAAATAATAAAGTTAGGTAAAATACTTAAAGCCGACATAATCACGGAATAATCTCCCTGAATACCTACAAACATATTTATTGGGCGAAATTAGAACTAGGAAGTCCTTCCCTCCATTTAACCCTTTTCTATAAACACGCAAACACAAGAATATAACCAATAATATGAACAGATATTTTAGCGATTAATGAGGAAATAATAATAAGGCCGTCTTTATTTACAGGATGTACCTTAGCCAAGGATGACCACTCTTACAATAAATCCAGGTTTCTTTAAATACCACAACCATGCCCGAACCCGGGACCACACAGTTTAGCATGCTAGACAATATGCTATGAATTCCGGAAGAGAAAGAAAACGTGGGTAGACGTGTGTTTATGGATGAATTAAAAACTGAGTCAATTTTGATCAAAGAAAAAAGTCCACTGCAGAGAAATACCCACAAGAAGAAGTGTGTGCGAAAAACATTTGAAACGTGTAGAAAAGAATGAATAAATGGAACAGAGCATATACCCCCAGAAATAGTTAAGCTCTCCTTAAGCTGCAACGTAGGATAACGAAGAAATTCTCTTTAGGAAGGTTCCTCCATTATCAAATGAGTTCGTCCATGTCTTTGCCTAAGATATTGCTGAAAAGTGATTATTTACATGGTTGCGACACTATCTTTATTGATGATCTTCATAATAACATCGCCGAAATGTCACTCAACAATTTATCCAACATGAAGAACAAAAATACGAATTTTTTAACGCCTTATAAAGCCAATAAAGCCTACTTCTTCAATCAAATAATACTCAGAATTGGATCTAATAAATAGTTAATGGGAAATGGATACTTAATAAAATCTTTCTCTTAATAATATTTTTTTCTTAATAATATCTTTCTTAATGATAACAACTTTCTCTTTTTGTGTTATGTTTATGATATTAATTTTTGTATGTACTTGATGTTGTTTTTCACTTTTAGTTTTATGAAATTGATTTATTTTTTGTATAAGTATGTATATGACATTGTGTTTCTCTTTTATATAATGAATAAGATATTGTTTTTCTCTTCTGAATGTATTTCATTTTATACATCTTTTTATGTATTGTGATTTTGGCAATTGGGCATTGTCCGAAATAAAATTAATTATAGTGATGGAATAAAGGAAAATGCTGAAGAGGATGGATGAATGGTGCTGAATATAGGAAACATTTCGCTGTAGGCGATGCAAATTTTCTCTTCAAACTCATAGACTAAAATACTGATAAAAAGGGAAAGATGGGGCAAAGCATTCCCGAATATGATCAGGGACTCCAAATTCCGGACCTTCAACTCCAAAAGGTAGAAAAACCCTTCCTTTTCAACCAACTCTTCCCATGACCCCCAAAAGGGGACTGGAGGGAAAAAGAATTGGGCATCGACAGGAATTCGCCAAGAAATCCGCCGATTCCCGATATAATGAAAGCCCCGGAGGCGACTATCTTTCGAGGAATTGTATAGTTGCGGAAAACATTCGGTGGACAAAAGGAATAAAACAATGGCCGAAGGGTATGACAAACGGTCGACAGGCAGAACGTAAAAAAGACCGAAATGAGGGACGAAATGAAAGCCAAATTCCGTGAGAAAGGAAAGAGGAGGCCTTTGTTGCGAGCGGGAGACAAAGGACTGGCAAAGGGGTGAAAGGTACGGGTAAAGATCCGAACCTCGAAAGAAAAAGGAACGAAGAAAACAATTGAGCGAGCAAGTGCGCATAAATTCCCCCGAGACGCACTTTCGCCGAATAATTAAACCGCTCTTTTTCTTTAAGTCAAACAAAGATCTCGAATTTCAAATTAAGTAATCCGCTGGGGCTGGAAAACGCTGAGTTACCTTGCCGATTTGACATTAACCGAGAAAAAAAGCTGAGGAAAATTTGCCTCGTAAAAATGCTTCCTGTGAGAATAAAATACAAAAACCGGAAATGAAGGGATATTATAATAATATGTTTATCTGACTGATTTCTCCTTCCATATCCTAATTAGTGGAACATTTTTATTTATATTTTGATATAAGGTTTTAAAAATACATCAATATTTGTAACCCTAATTGTTGCTAACTTTAATGTGCACCGGCTGTACTTAGTGGAAGCCATAGCTAAGATGTTATATAGATTAAACTTTGTAAAATAGAACAAAATAGTATGTACTATACATTATTTTAATGGTCGTGGATGGCCGAAAACCTTCGAAAGTAAATTCTATTGTAGAACAAATTTTAAGTTTTATTTCTATAAAACCTTAGCTGTTAATAACTCTACTGACCCGAGGAAAGAAGGATCACAAGTAGCAATCTGTCCTTGCAATTCTTTCCTTATAACACTTCCTGGTTTTCACTCGAAGCCTCCAAACGTTATTAACCGGATTACCAATGTCAACAATTTCGTTTCGAGATCTGTATTGAAAAGTCTTTCGAATAGCTTTCAAGTTAAGTCCTCCATCTTTAAAGAGATCCAAACCGATGGACTAACCAGAAATTACCTTCGACAAACATAACTACCCCAGGCCGAAGCATCTCTAAATTCTACTTCGTGAGCATGCCAAATAGCTGGCCAAAATTCTAGGAGCGTTCGAATGAGAAATAATACACTATTTCCTATACTATCGGAAGTATTATTTATCCCCTCCGAATTCTACTGACTAATCTTTACATCCAATCCACCTTTCCTATTACACTGCGAATATGCTTCTTGAAGGAAAAAGGACAATTGATTGAAAGTTCTTTACACATTATAAATCCTCACTTCCTTCTTCCCCACCAATAACGTCTTCAGCAGACAATAGTGCCTTAAAGTGAGTGTGTCCAATCAATTTCCCTCGTATTCTTCACCAATGTTTGCCACAGACTTCCATCTTCATTATCTTTTTAGGAAGTGTTTTCATTAGTTACACGATCTGTTCATTTTATTTTCGTACAGTGACGCCTGTTGGATTCTCTCCTTTCTGCAGCTGCCACAGTCAAAGTCAGCCATTCAAAAAGACGTTATTTATATTATCTTTTACGGACCGTTTCCTAAGAATTGTATTGTAAAGGACAACATTTTTACAGTCAACGTATTGTTATCATATTCGAAACAATAAGGTTATTTTCGAATAGGCATGTTTCCTAGAAGGTTTCTAACTTCTGACATTTATAGACGATATTATTATGATTATTATTATTTATGTTTTATAAGTCGTAATTTTGGAAGAAAAATAGTAAAATTCTAATAAAGCGACTTATATTTGGGCAAAATTGAAACTAATAATCCTTTTCTTAAAGTTAACCCTTTGTCGTATTAAATTTACATGAAAAAATAGCTCGCAAGAAATTAAACAGAAAATATCAACTTTTTGAAACATATGTTTTCTAATTGATAACATACGTAAAACATATGTAAAAACATATGTTGTCAATTAGAAAAGTACGTCACAGCAGGAAACTTTCGGAAGAAGGAAGTAATGTAAAACCTACTAAATCTACGGATAAATAAGTAAATTTTAAGGGGAAAGCAAGTTAAGAGAGATCTGAAAGGCAAACAAAATATATAGATGTAAATACTCAAGAATGGATGAGAAAATACTTAAAATTTTGAATTTTGCTTTAGCAGAAAAATTAACAGAAAAAGAATATAATTAAAACGAATGATTAGGTTAGATGATAGTTAAGCATTGGAGAGCTACCATCTTTATGGATAAGAATAAAATTGTGTTTTACCCATCAGGATCATTAACAGGTATTAAAGATTCGTGAATGCAAATCGTTATAACTATTCGGAAAAGCACATATCTTAATTATTTAAGTTTTCTTCCACCCCTAAAGATGATATCAAGGCTATGAACACTTGGGAACTTCTTAAAAGATCATTAATCCGGACAGTTCGTTGTTTCCCTCAACACACTGTGCGGAGCACTGACAAAGAAAGCGCACACACACATATTGGGGTTTTCTTAAACCTCTAATTCATAAACATCCGCGTTCCAATTTCTTTCCTTATGTAAGTCGGTATATAAAAGGGAAAAGAAAACAAGCTCCACCAAATAACAGGATGAAAAGGAGTAGCAAAGGATTCTGGGAGAATGGAAAACACGCGATAATAAATGTAAGGAAGGAGGAGGAACAGGGGTGCGTCAGACGAAGAATAAAAGTGGACAGAGTTATCGGAGAAACAATTTCGCGCGACTATTCCAGCGATATATCATTCCGAGGACAAAATAAGTTTCGCAAGAGGTCGGAGAGGGCGCGATATAAAACGCTTTGGAAATAATGGCGAAACTATTGTCACTGCCAAATGCACCGGAGAAGTTGATACACACTTCTTATCCCCTTTCTTGACGTTTAACTCTACGACGGGAAATATTTATCATATCTGCCCAGCCTTAAAGATGAAATAACGAATGGATACCATGTTTATCGATTGTGTTCAAAGGACCATTTTCTATGAGAAAAGAAAAGCTAATTCCATATAAAATATCGAAAGGGTCACAGTAAGGCATGATACAACACCTCAATCGAGTAAATTGTGACTAAATAAGCCAAAGAAGAATGGAGTTCTCTAGGTAATATACATTTTTCAACAATGAAATACCAGCGAAATAGTACGCTGTCCAACATATCTATGTATTTAAATTATACGGTATTTATACTTACGGTACAAGCAGAATAACGGTTAATTCATTCAATGAACTTATTTATGTAAAATATTTAGCTCAGATACTGGATACAGTCTTAATTTAAGCACAATCCGACCTGAAATACGCTTATTCATTGACCTTTGTTAATGGAAGTCATTATTTTGTATACAGAAGTTCCTTCATGCATTTTCCTACGACATGGTTAAAAAGCGATTTACTTGGTTTCGACACCTAGATCTTGACAGATAGCTTTCATCGTAACATCGCAAAACAATCACTTAATATAAATTGAATCCAACAAGGAGAATATAAATTCGAAAATTTTTGTAAATCTTATAGTTATAAATACTGCCTACTTTTTAAATCAAATGAATGTTTGAACTGGATGCAAGAAATAGATTCATGCGAAATAAGAATTTAACATTATATAAAGAAATGATAAAGCTGAAAAGGATGACTGAATGTAGTCAAATACTAATTAATATAATACAATAATATCACTCTACACATTAGAATCGGCCCACAATTCAAGAAGAAAATGCAATGAAAATAAGAATAAAGTCAATTGATAGGAAAACCAAATATGAAATTTGAATAAAAAATCCCCTTGATTTTAATTTCGGTTGATAAATTTGTTACTAACCTCAAAAAATTTCAAAATAATTATTTAAGGAACTGAATCCTGGTTTATCCAAATGATATGCTTCCATAATAAAAATTAACACTTCCGGAAGTATGAAAAAACAAACCAAGGGAAAAGTACAGCAATTATTTTTTTTAAATCCGCACATTGCCACGAGGCTGCGACTTATCATTTATAAGCATACCTAAGTTCTTAAAATTAAACAATCCGCGACGTATCCCTTGTATGCCACTGTTCGCTATGTGAGTGGCTAACATTCAGTCCGACCACATAATTAAAACTTCGTAGACACCCACAATGGATTTACAGCTACTAGTTTCAGCACTTTGCACTTCGCTCTCTAATTAAACAAGTCTTTGATAAAAACCTTACAGAAGTCTGCAAAGTTTTAATTATTTCACTATAACTTTAAACCGCGAAACAGCTCCACGTCTATACGTAATTGGCCTACTTCCTGAAATAGTGTTGATTTTTTTCTTCCTTTGAAGCTCGAAGATACTGCTGAATTTTGCTCATTTGCTATTGGAGCCATTTGGGTAACACATCCCGCATTTTGAGCAGAGGATGAAACTCGAATATGAGCAAAAACTGTTAAAATCTTTTTAAAAAGAACGGTAGTAAATATAGTTTAATCTAATTTTAATCATTCAACAAGCTTTGACGGAAAATTATCGAAAATCTTTCAGATCTTTCACAGAGTATCTATCATTACAACTAAAAGAAAGACTGGTTACAGTACTGATTAGTGAGCAGACTCAGTATGCAATAATTTAAAACTTATTAAAACGAAAAAAAGTATAAGGTTCTAAAGAGTAGTCGGAGGTAGCGAAGTTCCTCAGTAGATTGATTCTCTGGATTAAGATTTATATAATGTATTCTGATTTCTCCCATTCTATCGCAAAAGTATATAGATTTTTCGTGTTCGAATTTTTAAGCTCATAATATTTCCTTTCATATAACACGAGTATAAAGCTAATACCTTTTTGCTAGTTAATAATTATATACCGAAAGGTTCCCATGACCCAATCATCGGCGATCAAGTAAATTTATGGTAATATTGTTAAAGGTACATCGACAGCTTATGTCGTTTCACACATCGAGAATCGAACCCGGGACCGTATTAATCGATGGTAGACTGCCCACTTGGCTACATGGGATCCCTAGGTTAATCTATGGTTAAGCACCAAAAGGTATTCCATCCCAACATTTAAACAGCATATGAATCTAATATACAAATTTGCATGATGCAATACAAAGATATTATATAATCTAGCGTACGGTAAACCTCTAAAGTGAACAAGTACTTAAACTTCTGCGGCTTCTAAAATCTTGCGTTAGATTTGTTTTTAACCATCGTAAATATGATAAATTTTCTAAATTTCGTTGCCAACTGTCGTGGCTTTCTCCAATTAGAAGAAAGAAGTTCATTCGCGGATCTTTTCTTTTCTTGGTGTTCAAAAATTCGGAGCCGAACTATATTTCTGCCCTTTTCACTCGCAAAAGACAGCTTTCTACCAATACTAGAAGTGGACCCGAGCAAATTACATATCCTACTCCTAGATCAAACATTTTCCTTACTTAATTTCAGATCGAAGGCTCTAAGTTCTGGAACTATTTACCTGATTCTGTAAAATATTCCAGCTCGGTGAGAGTTTTTAAGTTAAAATTATTCAACTATCTCTTTGCTGCTGATGTTTAAATGAGTATTTTGTGTTAGACGAGTTGCATCTCGTTTTTTTTCCTTCTCTTGTTGTCTGTCTTTAAGTTCCTAATTATTTGTTTACTTACGTTGTGTTTATCTTTATTTTTTTGTATTTTTGTATTTCCACATATTTTTGTATTTCTCAGTGCATTTTTTTGTTCTTTTGATTTCCTATATATTTTTGTATTTTGGTTGACATTTCTTTTGAACATTTTTGAATTCTGAGAATTTTTTAATTATGTGTTTCTCTATGGGAATCTACCCAGAGCATAATAAATTATAATTATTTATTATTTAAAACGCATTTTGTAAACATTTTTGAACCAAAGCATATGGTGTGAGACGTAGTACCTCCATGAAACCATAACGAGTAAGTTGAGAGGGCAAGGTACAGATAAGAGGGAAAACCTAAAATCCGAAGAGTTTCAGAATGAAGAACGTCAAGCTTTGACGTCTGCGACAGCTATTCGTTGGTGAAAAGAATTCCTATCGGCTGCCATGGAGATAAACAACGTTCAGATTGCGTACGCGCCTGCTCTCAGTGTAGAGATAAAACAGTGGCATCAGCGTCTGTTGCTCCATAATCCATGAGATGATTAATGAAACACACGAGAGATTTAGTGCACTGGATGGACAATGCAAGGTAGTGCCGATACCACAAACTCACTTTTAAACGGTTTTACTTTTGAGGTCGAATATCTACATAGAAACTTAAATACAAAAGTGGCTGATTTGGAGATATTTTGAAAATATTCATTTTGATTCATTTAGTATTCATGGAAATATACTACTTGGCTTTTTTTAATAGTTCCTAGAGAAAATCAAATGACTAAATTTTAAGAAAACCGTGAAGGAAGATTTTTACACTTTGATAGTTAACAGACATATAGTTTTGTATCTATGACACCGGTATGAATGAGGGCTAGAATAAACACCGTCGATATGAGATAAGAGAACTTCTAATGACAGTTCGTTGTAAAGTTAAATCCAAATAGCCCATTCCATATGTTCTAGTTAATTCCTCGAACATTCGAAGGATACCATCCTTTCAACCAGTATTGGTGTCTCTTCCTTCCTTCCTAACAAGAAAATCAAACTCATTTCCTATAAGTTGGGTAATTGCGTGCTAAAAATATAATAACAATATTTACACAGCAAATAAGATATTAAATGTAATAAATAGGTTCAAATCAGCAATGATTAGCTACCGCTACGAGCAACCATGTGAAGGAATTTACGAGAACGGCATATGCTACAAACAAAACAGCTTAATTTTACTGAATTTGCCTTATTTTCTAGCCTCATAGGCATATAAATAGTATATTGAGGCTTGGTCATTAGTTTTTTTGCGAGTGACAGCTTTTTACGCAAAACAATGGTCGTTTTAACCGAAAAAATATTACGACAATTTCGATGTTTCTGTCGAAATTTCGAGGCAAAAATTTTCACAGAAGATATTTTTTTATTTCGAAAACAATTTATAACTGTAATGTCTATGTGGGTGGGCCACTTTTGCCGGTTATTACATTTCGATCAGAAAAAAGTGGAAAAACGCTCCACCCTGGTATTAATTTCATAATCGCATAGATCCATGAGAGCTAACCTCCTAATAGGAGAGGCTACTGATTGATTGATTGATAAATCTAATAAGTTCAAACTAGAATTTACGGAATGGTAAATACTTAAGGAATTAAAAATTGAAAAATTCTTATAGTTATCAGCCTAATGCTAACATGTAGACGAAACTAGTCGCGCCAAATATATTCCTCCGGAAATTACTAAGTTATTTAACCCCTTAAGAAATCATAATCATGGTTATAAATTATAGCATCAATTAAAACAGTTAGATCTAACGGAATGGTATATAACATACCGTTGGTTAGAAATATGTTGTAAAGAGTAAAAACTTATAGGTAGTTTTCTAAGGCGAATTAAGGCTCGGAAACCACAAGTATGTTATAATGCAGGGGTTCCCAACCCCGTGCCCGCGAGCACCATGGCGCCCGCGGAACGATTCTTATGTGCCCGCCACTATTCGACCGAGACAGGAATTATTCATTAACATTAATTAAAATTGTGAATTGTTTTTATTTATTTGTTATAGTTCTAATTTTTTTGAGTGCCTAGCTTTGTTAAATACGTTCGTATGTTTGCGATATTGTATGTATGGGTGGTTCCTTTGCTGACAGTACTTGTCGCAACTTGTGTATGGACGAGTCAGACTGCACTCCTCACGCCAGCCTGGAACCACGTTGTCATTGTGATTGCTACCCGATCGGGTCGCGACAGTAGCTAGGAGACATCTTCGTCTGACGAAACACGAATTAGGAGTTTTGATATTCCTTCTGAAAATTTTAACGGGCTAAAAGCGAGGTGCGTAATTTATTATATTAATAAGCGATAATCTATTATGATTGTGGGGATAGTTATAGTCCTTGTTATAATATAATATAATTTATGAATATAATGTAGAATAGACATGCGCTATAACATTGATATTATATTGCAGTTCAATTACTATTTAATTTTTATTTTTTTAGACCGAAAATGAGTGAACCGTGTAAAAGACAACGAACCTATAATTTTAACACTGACTGGGAGGAATCATATTGTTTCGTTAATTTGAAAATGAATGCGTTTGTTTGTTGTGTTGTAGTAGTATTGCAGTGCCGAAAAAACATAATGTTGAACGTCACTTTCAGACAATTCACGCCACTTTTTATGTGAATTATCCACTGAAATCTGAAGTAAGAAAGAATCAAGTCTAACTGCACAACAGACTGTTTTCACTAGATATGTGGAAAATTCTAAAAAGGCCACCATTGCTTCTTTCAAAATTTCTCACATGCTCGTAAAAAAGAAGAAACCTTTCATTGACGGTGAGTTGTTTAAAGAACTATTTTGGATTGGTGCCGATTTTTTGTTTGATGGATTTTCTAACAAATGTGAGATTGTCTCAGCAATACAAGATTTACAGTTTTCAAATAGCACCGTCCCAAGAAGAATACATGCAATTTCAACAGACATATGTCTATGTAAGAACCCTGCAAGCCGCCTTTCGGCGTGTGGCAGGGGGTGCAAGCACTTTAACTCTATTTTCCTAAACGGTTGCTTTCGCGTATAGTTCGCGGAAAAAATGAATTTTTGAAACGATTCGTTCTAGCATCTGTTCCCTAATATTTCTGGCAGTATCAAAACGGCCCATATAACAGGGGGGTCGCATTATATCGGTTACATCATCTGAAAACGTAATTTCTCTGAACTTATTTAATAAATTTATCGTTTGAATTTTTCTTCTATCTTCTAATGATTCCCATCCCGCGTCCTGTAACATCTGAGTGACACTCGCTGTATTATCGTAGCAATTCTATACAAATCGTATCGCCTTTCGTTGTTCTTTTTCTAAATCCCGAATATGACATTTCTCAGCGGGGTCCCATACACTACATGCATACTCAAGGTGAGGCCTAACTAACCCTAAGTAACATCGCTCGCGAATTTTTTCTTCGCTCCTACCGACTATCCTTTTGACGAAGCCGAGTTTCTTAAGTGCTTTTCCACATATATTCGGAGGTGGGCACTCCATGATAGCTTATTCGTAGGAGTTACTCCAAGATACTTTACCGATTCTACTGTCATTAGGTTTACCCCTCGGAGGCTATAAGAATAATCATTTATTATAGATTTACTTTCGAAGAAGTTAACTACCGAACACTTTTCTACAGTAAGCTCTAATTGCCAATCATCGCACCAGTTCACCACATACAAGCTCAGTTAAAGACTGACTAGGAAGTATGTGACTGGTTCTCATTACAATTTGACGAGCCGACAGATATATCAGACACCGCACAGTTAGCAGTTATGGTGAGAATGGTATTTAGTAACTTCACCTTAAAAGAGGATATGTTGCAAATATTACCTATTAAAGGACAGACAAGGGGTGAGGATATTTATATTACATTCAGAACATACGCCAAGTCAATAAATATGCCTTTGCACAAGCTGTCTGCGATAACCACCGATGGGGCACCAGCAATGGCAGGTAAAAACAAAGGATTTATTGCCCTCTGCAAGAAGGATGAATCATTTTCAAACTTTATGTCCTACCACTGTATTATTCACCAGGAAGCTCTGTGTTGTAAAATATTGCCATTTGAACACGTTATGAAAATAGTTCAAAATAAATAGTAACAAAAATAATCAATTCTATTCGAGCAGCTCCTTTGCAACACCATCTTTCCAAGGCCCTGTTAGAAGGTACTGAAGATAAAGAACATGATCTTATTCTGCATACTGAAGTACGTTGGCTCAGTAAAGGAAAGGTTATTACGAGATTTGTGAGTTTGATTGAAGAAATAAAAACTTTTTTAAACGATAAAAATGAAAATTATGATGAACTAGCTAAATCTTGCTGGCTGATTGATTTGGGATTTCTCGCAGACATCATGGAAAAATTGAATTCTTTAATTTTGGAGTTGCAGGGGAAAGACAAAAACAGCTGAAATGATAAGCTCTGTAAAGTCATTTAAAGCGAAATTTGATTTGTTGATATCGCATCTGCAGATCAATTCTCTCGTGCATTTTCCATGAAATACTAGGTAACAATGAATTAAACGGGTCATTATTTATTAAGCATCTTCAAGTGTTTAAAAAACAGTTTGAAGAGAGATTTTTGCAGTTTACACATATCGAGCCAATTGTTTCCTTCTGTATCAATCCTTTTACTTGCCAAATAAATGTAATGGAAATGGCCGCATGTATTGCAGATTTTGTTCAAGGTAAGACAGAAGAACTAGAGTTAGAAATTTTGGACCTTAAGAATGATATTTTGCTAAAATTCTTAATATCAGAGGACTTTTGGAATACAGTGGACAGAGAAAAGTTCCCATTTAAAAAAAAAGCGGCATATAAAATTCAATAATTTTTTGGTTCGACATATTTATGCGAATCATTATTTTCAAATATGAACTTAATAAAATCAAGATATAGATCTCGACTCACCAATGAGCAACTTTATGATTGTTTGCTAACAGGATTATCGTCATACTCTCCGAATTATGAAGCACTGGCCAATGATATGCAATGTCAAATATCACATTGACATATCGATGTTATATTTTTTTATAAAATGTTTTCTTTGTATTTGTGTTTTTTGTTTACCTTGATCACGTTTTTAAATACATTTCTCTGAGTGTGTGTAATTTGAATAATAATTTTACTATTTTGAAAAATTTTAGTTTATTATTTATTAATAAATTATGAATATAAGAAAATAAATAATTGGAATGAGAAGTTATGGAAGGAGTTTGTCGATTAAAAATAGGTGGTGCCCGTCACCCTACCGATATTTTAGAATGTGCTCTAGATTACAAAAAGGTGGGGAACCCATGTTATAATGGAATATCAAGGGGCAACTATGGAAACATATATAGACGATAATAAGAGTAAGGAATGAGATCGATAAATTTCCGTGGAAGGAAATTTCAAATGGAAACTGGTTAAAGAAAGGTAAAAAGACAACTATGATCCCAAATTGTTGGAGTAAATTATAAAAATTACATCAAAAGTATTAAACCTCATACTATAAATACTCAACGCTTACTTACACACATAATTTAAATCGAAAAAAATATACGAAATAGTACTCAATCATTTTCTTTGATAAAAAAAATCTGACATTAATACGACAATCTTCAACTATAGAATTTATAATTGACGACTACACACCCAAAATTACTTCCAACATAAATCTCTATCCCATTTGAAGTTCTCCTCAAGTCAAAATGCGAAGAATACGGGGCCGGATTTCAAATCCCGGTGGCGTAAAATACTACTCTGAGTTTCGAATTTTCTGAAAAGTAGGGCAAAAAGGGAGCCGCTTCTACTTCGCTCCCTCCCTTGGGCGAAACTTTGGGCCGAAAATCTTTTTCGGAGAAATTCCTTTATTCCTCGTCGCTGAGTGATGAAGTAATTCCAAAATCTTACGCCTAAACTTCTCTCCGAATTAGACTACGGCAATTCAAACAATAAACTTTCGAGCTGGCGCCCTTTGAGGAGCTATTTAGCGTCAAAAGAGGCCTTAGGCCGATACATAAAGAGCGCCAGGTGTAACATTCAGTGCCGTAATATCCTACTAAGCAGAGAATTTTTGTTTATCTTTCTCCTTGTTTTTTCCTTTGAAGAATCAAAATCAACTAACAGCCGGAGCTAACCTTTGTGAAATGAAATTAATGAGATGGGAAAAGAAGGATTAAGAGGTACAAGAATATAAAAAAGTAACGCAAACAAAAATATAAAGTTGTATAACTTTACTTTTGATTTACGTAAAATTTTATGTGATATTCAATGTGTCCAGAATGAACTGAAGAACTGGTAAAAAGAGAATTTTCTTTTCTAAATGGAAAATATGGTATATCTCAGGTTTTTAAAAAAGTAAAATTTGCGGTATATTACAGCTGTCACAAAAATGTTCTATTTTTCATCTAGCTTCGTTGTTATAAATTCAACCTCAGATCAACGAATATTGAATACAAGACATAACTTTAAGCTCCTACCCCAGTCGAAAAAGCAATATTTTTAAAATTATTTAATATATAGAGTATGTTAAGATTCCCAAAGTGGAAAGATTTTAAGGGTAAATTGATCTTCTATATTTATAATTCTTTAATTTACGTATGTTTATCTCGCATCTAACTAAAATCTACAGAAAATCTCTTGCCAAAATTTTCGAGGGTTACAATCTATAATATCTTTCATCGTAAAAATAGTTATATAATACTTATAATTTTCCAACATTTAATGTTGAAACATTAACGCAGCTATTTAATAAACAATGGTAAATAGTTGTCAACCGTCAACATTCTCATTTACTGATGCCACGACAATCTCAAAAGCACTGCAGCCTTTTAGGACTGCTTCTGTCATTTCTTCAATAATAACATTAAAAATCGACAAAAACAACCTTTTAGCTCACAGAAGAGGCAAATGCGACTATATTCAAAGTACTAAACAAGGAATATTGAAAATGTCACGAGAAAAATATACATGTCCTGCTAGCCGCATGATATCCTGTGAAATGCCAATCTAGAATCACTGAAAGCTCACTCGGGCAAAGTGACCACATGCATACGTACACGTGAAAAAACCTTTCTGTGAGAGGCGATTGAATCCTGAAAAATCGACATTTATGTCCGCGGCATTTAAAGGAAAAAATTACATATAAAAAAAGGTACACAAAATGCACTCAACCGATATGTATTCGCTGAAATATTCCGGTAATAATTCGTACGGGCAAAACATAACCTCGTTCGGATCGCAAAACGAATTGAGCTTCGATAAAACCTTCCATTTATTCAATGCGACCTCTTCAAATAACGATGCATCAACATTAAACCGAAATGCGATTTTTTAATAAAGATCAGCTAACAAACGGTCGACATAAAAATGCGACCATTTTATTTTGTTTACTACACACTTCGACACACGAAGATTGAAAGGGATCGAGTCGCATTAAAATTTGGAAAAATTAAATGAATCAACCGGAGACCATATACATAGCGAAACACAAATCTCTAAAGTATAACGCGGCCCTCCGGTATAACCGATACTCTCTTCACCGAAAAGTCTTCCGTGATGTGTATATTAAAATTATTGCGAATTAATTTTAAATATTAGCCACTGCAACAAACACGCTAACAAGCAGTTTTATAGGATACGTCCAAATAACACGTAAAAATAACTAGGCGTATCATTTTAAAGTATTTACACGACATTCAATTTCCAATAATTCAAAATATTGATGTAATGGAAGAAAGTTCAGAAAAATTAGTCCAAGAGGCGGAAAATTTACGAAAAAGACAAACTACTCATAAAGCCTAACTGTGAAACCACTATACTCATGCTAAGAAAATCACTCAAGCATTTGAGAGAATGAAATCCTGGATACACTAATTCCCCTTGCTTTTGGTTGAAAACGCGGTTTCTAGAGGAAGGATTTGTGCCTTAAATAATTTTTGGAGATATGCAAGATTTTAAATAAGCATAAACTAAATAAAAATATATTTACTTACAAAAATATGTCTTAATGTGTATGAATTTGACAATGAAAGATACATTGAATTGAATTCTGATGAAAAATATCATGTAAAAATGTGAGCTATAATTGTCATAAAATACTGTTTTGTAATTTTAATAATATTTTAACTATTGTCATTTTAATAATTTTTATAAATAATATGTTGCAATATAATATTTGATATTATCATTTATGCTGTATTTTAATATTTATTGTTAATAATAAAATGTTAATTATTGTCATTTTTAGTATATTTGTATTAGCCAAGTAAAGCACACTTCTAATAAAACGTACTTTTACTAAATTTAGTGTACATTTGTCATGACTAATCATATTATAATTGTAACCACTCGTGACAATGGCATTTCTCGTAGGTACTTGTACGTATCATTAGATAAATATATGTATCATTATTATGAAGCTACAACTTCTACCTTTTCTTTCAATCGCAGGAATATGCAACTATTACCAATTATGGCAAATTTCCTACCAACCCAACCTCCCCGAATTATCGCCAACCCAGGCTGGATTAATTAAAAAACAGAATTCTCTCCACTTTCATCGCTAAAAAGACGATGATTAAGCCATCGAGAGACAATAGACCACAGCCCAACGGGAACTTAAAATCGGAAAAAGACCGCAGCGAGCGTCATCAAAGGCCGCGGACTGCATCCCATTCGGAGAAATTAGATTTTGAAAACGCGAGACGAATGACAATGCGGAGTCGCGGGTAAACAACGAGCGATTGCTTACGTAAAAACGAGCGACGGCGACTCTGTTCCACGGAGAAGGTATTTTTACACCAAGAAACCACTTTGTTAAGCCACGCTAACGGATGCGAGTCGTTACCCCGTTCCTTTCTCTCCCAGAAACAAACGTCTCCCCGCTTTCATAAATCGAGAGTTATTATGCTCCCGCGTTTGAAGGTGCACTCGGCAACAGTTGCTGAGGACGTAAACGGCGACAAAGTCCGGTCACAAAGGCCCACTGTTTGTTAGGCATGGCCCGTTTTATGCGGCCGTTGCGACTAACTGCCAAGTAACAAGCCCGACATCAAAACACGAGCTGAAGAAAGAATGGGAAAGAGACGACTGCGAGACGACTTTAGAGGTCTGTTTATATCAGTGCTCCAAGTAGGGTTGCCATTTTATGAGCGGTTCATTCCGGGAGATTTTTAATTCTGGATAGATAATTCCGGAAAATTGCGGGGTATTTTTTAAAATTTAGAAGCCAATAGTAACAGGAGACTTTCACTCGGCCAAATAAAGATACATCGCAAGCAATTGTTTTCTAATACTGAGCTAACGATTTGTATGCCAACTGAATATTTATGATGCTGCACTTCAGTGAACATTCTTGCTGAATTGAAGTGATAAAGCCAGAGAAGAAATGTATTCGAATATATAATGGCGTACCGGTCACCAAAATTAATTTTATCATAAGAATAAAAGTTTTTTAATACAAAACTTGTACAAGTTTTTGTACTTGTTTGTATTAAAAAACTTTTATTCATCATGAAGTTCCACCAGATCTCTCTGGAAAATATTCATTTTATCATAAGATATTTCTCATGCTTTTTTGGTTGCATGTACTGGGATAACTAAATTTACAAATTTCAGATGATAAATCACAGATCAGCATATTTATAAGCTGCGGGAGATTTTAATCTCCCACCGGGTAAGACGTCCAAATCGGACAAATTCCGGGAGAGGTGACGACCCTAGCTCCAAGAGAATCCAAATACCATCGATGTCCCAGACTAACCAATGACCAAAGTCATACTAAAATCTCCTTTTCGATGATTCTTAAGACATGCTACTGTTCTTTTTAAGTTTTTTATCAACTTAGTTCATTTCGCACATGAGTTCCTACTGGTAATCGCACCCAGGACTGTGTTCATCAAGTTGGAGCGCACTACTTCTTGGCTATCCTGGAGGTGAGAGATGATAAAAAAGTGGTACACGAGAGCATGTGTGTCTGCGAAGTAAATATTTTGGATACCACTGGCATAGAGAGAAGTACGAAAGCTTAGCATTCATGTATTTTATGCGATACAATTACTATTGGATTATTATTATTATTGTACATGTATATAGAGGTAAAACGTAAAATAATTTGTGAATCTTTAGGATATGAAGTAATTCCTTAAATAATCCTTCCTAAAATAAAGGTTGGTTACGACAGTATCGGATTAGCACAAAACATTACAGAGATGACTGGCGAAGATCCTTCAATCCAAAATTACGTAGGATAGCTGAATATTTCTTTTTCTAAATTTACCTTTCGTAAACCATAAGAAATTGATAGAACTGACAATTTTATCAGTTTCATTCAACCGCCATTTATGCTCTCGCACAATTTAAAGTAATATTTTAAACCTCCCTTAGCTGTATTTGTTCAACTTTTCACGTGCTATTTATCACTTAAAAATGACAATGTCCTTACTTCCTCACAGTAACGAATTAAAAATCGCATTTAACGCAAGAGTGAATTTTATACATTATAACAAAAGATTTCTCTGACGATAAATTACTTTTTTACTTTTGAAAAATATTTGGCTTTCTCTATTAATATTATCCCCGTATAATAACGGTGCAGCTATGCAAGTAGGTTATACTGAACTGAGACAATGAAAATAAAACGCAAAATGGCTGTCAGATCAAAATATAAGCTTCACGTTGAACTGCATTAAGTAGTTGTTATACAGAATCGATTAGCATATCAATAACCACGCTAATCAATTCCTTTGATCGAGGTTGATGTTAAAATTCTGGGGATCCAAATCCGAATTCAGCCAACACAAACAAGCTTCGAGGCAAACAGAGCCGAAAGTGAAAGCGAGCAAAAAACAATCACTCAAATTACTTATGGTGATGAGCAGGATCGTAAACGACACATTTGAAAATAGCTCGCATATCCATATATACGGGCAGCAAGGGCCACACTATAAAGGGAATGAGATCAAAAGCATCTGGCATGCACTCTATAGCGCGTACCTCGGGCAGTCGTGCGCAAAACAACTGCGATAAATACACTGGTAGGGTATAAAGACCCTGCGGCTGCATTTTAATTGTCTCCGCCGCTTTGCAGAAAGCTATCAACGGCTTCGCAGGAAGAGAATTTCCTACGTGAGATCGAATTTGAGAGAAACGCCATAGAGTGCCGTTTCAAAGGGTCATGAAAACCAATTATCTCCCATGGAAGAGAAAAACTCAAAGACTTCGAACTGGCTATGAAAGTATCTAGTTGGAATGGATATGGATTCTTTTGATCTGCTCTGACTAGAGAATCTCTCTGAGTCAATCTCATGAAGTTAAAGTTTTTAGAAAGGAAAAGTCGTATACAGGAATAGTATTTCAGCTCTTATTCCACACAAGGAGTTCTTAGGTTTTCATAATTACAAACAGATAGGTAGTATTAGCCTTCCGGTAGGTTCAGGTATACCAAATTTAAAATTAAAAAATCCCTATTCAATACCATTCCCTTCACTCCCATGCAGTTTACCCTGCCCTTTAAATCATCTAAAATCTTTTGTCTTTGTCTTTCCCTCTGTTTTTCCCTTAAAATCTACCATAATTACATTTTCTGGATTAGTTTCACATAATTTTCCATTTGGACATTTAAATCAACTATACCCTAGAAGACTCAGCACAATTTTACACCAATACGAAATATTTTCTCGTATAAAAAATGAAAAATTCTTTACATCTTGACATTAGCGCTCCTCCATACCGCAGTGGTAGCTTAGACTACTAAAATGCATCGCTGGAAGTATAAGATTCAGGGGCAAAAAGCAAGTTATCCTAGGGAATATGTAACACTCGTATTAAGATCATTTTATACAACATTCCAGTTTATCTAGCCAGTGATGATGGTTTGTAAGTCCAGATCATGTAATTCTCATGCTGCAAAAATTACTTCACGTCAGCTTTTACGCAAATTTCCACGATCTGATAAATAAAGGTAGGATTAATAGGTTACTTCTAAGTTTTCAACCAAAATCTATAGCTGCCGAATTACCAAAAAAATTTGGAATGCAGAAAAGTACATACAATAGTAAGTCTTTGTCTATCTTCAAAAGATGAAAAAAAATTCCTTAAGTGTACTACTGACCGCAACTATGGTTAAATAAGTAAACATACACTTCCACAAAAAGAAAAGAATCTAAGAATACCATGTACTACTTTTTTGAAATATTACTTCTAAATTTTCCTCCAGAGAACTTTTTTCAAACGGACCATAGCTCCAAATGCTTATATTTCATTCTGAAACTTAATATTTACAAAGTCATTTCTTTCTTCCCCACCTTTCCGGGTTAGAGTTTACCCACCACCAACCACGTTATGGATTGATCTTCATAACATTCGAATTCGAAAGCATACAGTTATACTGTAATCGTAGCGTCTTTGTAGTTCTATTTTCTCTACGCTATAATTCTAAGCCTCTTTGCTGCGCGAAAGGCACGCGAATAATGCGGAACCCAAGAAGCTGCCAAGTGTTCCAATGCTGAGAGCAGTGTACTACTGTCATAGATGCAATCCATGATATCGGCAATAGCACACGAAGTTTCTTCGCTTGATTTTGTCTTGATTAGAGCCCGTTAAAATCCATCACAATTGAAATTTAGAAATATAAATCTACACGAAATATTACATACTACTGTTTACTCTGTAAAAATAGCCAACAGAGTGAAATAGAAATACTGTGAGCGGAAAACCCACTTATGCAAGTATTAGATAATAAAACAATACTACTACAGCATCAGTTTCGCAGTGTTTGGTAATAAGTAAGGCTCAAGAAAGCGAGGTAAGTATTTCACAGAAATGACAGCAAGATACGGGAATTTCAATGGAAGACAGCAAGGTTAATACTGAAATTTCAATGGAAGAGCATAAACGATAGATGGAATTCCCAAGAGGCTAACAATATATGTTCACGATTATTTTCATTGATAAAGATATCATTATTTCGAATACAAGTTTGTAATGAATACACCATTTGGACTGATAAAAATGTATCGATGGCGAACGCCTACGATTAAAATGAACTAAAAATCACTTTAATTTCAGAAATGACAGCGTCAAGATCTAAGAAATCGTAAACTATATCACTTCCATTCATCATTGTGTAACACCACTTTTTATGGTAACTAAAGTGAAATTAAAAATATCAACCACTGATCTCATAATGAATTAAGCTCAACGACTCTGATAAGACTCCTCGATAAACCTAACGATCACCTACAACTCCCCATACATCTCCCCCTAAGAAGGAAACAATGCGATGAACTTTGCGTACAGTTACGCCACCCACTCGTCGAAAGACAATACTTAACGAGAAGATCGACGATTAAGATATCTCTTCGTACCCTCATTTCCCGCACGAACTCCATTACCATCATTTACAGCCATTCAGCGCGTAATGGGTGCGCGGAGTATCAAGTGGGCCCACACCCAACCTACTGCCAGAAAACTAGAGTAATGACTAAGTGAGGGGCAGATAGTGTATCCGCTCCCTTACATTGCAAGAGAGACTCTCCGACAATTTCCAAATCCTCACCGCTGTGGATGATAGATCTCCGGGAGGAGCTGAAGCAATAAATCACGCGGCTGCTCCATAGTAAAGAAGAACCAAAAGAAGAGGTGCACCCTTTCCCCCATTGAACCCTTTGCATCCCTATTCCTGGCAGTGCTCCAGGATGCGAAAAGCGTGGTGCGCGTGCACTGAGAAGGGGGGTACACCGAGGGAGGAGATGGTGATGATGAAGACTTTAAAATCGCTGGGTAAGGCATCCTGCGATGAGCGAGGAATCGCCGGGGATTTTTTCTGCTTATACTATCCCTGCTAATGGATATTTTGCACAATGAAGAAGTATGGTAAATGATGGTATAAAATTTACCGAAGAAAACATTAAACTGGCTATGAATGTCACAGAAAATCGTAGTCTATTGGACTATAATATAAATTAACTCGTAGAAATTCGACCCGTAATTATAAAAAAATGTGCTACTTTATATTTCATATAATAGCTTAATATAACTGTAATAAGATGTCATGTATTCTAATTGCAGTTTACATCTGTCATTGCATTGTTGTAATAAAACATAATATATTATGAATGTGATAAATTCGAATGAAGATTTCAAATTACTATTCAGATGATAATTATAACTACTGATGATGATGATGATTTATACTATGCATGCCTCAGTGTATCGATGGATAACTAAATATATTGTTAGTATTATTCCCAACTGCTGAGATCTTCTGGAAACACGGTATCACATATTAACGAATGCAGACAATGCCTCAGATAAGTAGGCTAACAAAAATAACTTTAAAGGTAATGAATAATCATGTTTGCAAGCTGTTTTAGCAGTCCTTACAAAAGTGGGACCCAGCTGCTTCATCACGATGAATGGAATACATTTGATTTATCATTTTGGTATAGGATAGAGAATTATGTATCTTACATCTAATCCCAGTCACAGGCTTTCTCTGTCTTGTTCAAGGCTGTGATGATATGAAAGCTAAAGAGATATTCAGCCATGAGACGTGTGCGATTTGTAAATATTTTTATCGACTCATTTTACTCGTACTTAATCATTAATACGTCAAAAGTGAGCATCTTGCTGTTCCGATAACACCTTAAAGAGTAAACAGACATTCAGTAATAACTCGATGACTGTCGAATAAAGTTGACAGGGAGTTCCTAAATCTAACCAGCAGATATATGCCTTCAATTTCATAAACAAAATAACTCATGTTATCGATGAAAGGGATTACTTAAATTCAAGAATCACGATCAATACTTATTTTTCCATTCCCTTGCATCGTTTTAACAATTATAAAAGATAAACAACTGCAAAAAATCAGTCTCACCAGAGCTAAATAAATAATTTCTTCGAACTTAAAAACGTCTTTAAGAGTTAGATGAAGCGAAGCGAATCCATTACTAAAAATTGATACTCCTTAAGGATAAAGTTTATTTATAATTGAAGCAAAATATGCATCAAGGAAAACTGAGCAACGGGCTCCTCAAAATTCCTGCAAACCTCTCCGACAGTAAAATCAGGCCCACAATCACCCGTTTTATAGCTAAAGCATTCCGATTTATCCCAGTTCCAACTCTTAAAGGTCAAAGTGAGAGGTCATCGATTAGCCGGGGCGGAGCATGACTAGAATCCCACAGCAACGAAAGTTCCTCTCCCTCGGTAAATTACATTCTTCTTTGTTTCTCTGAGTCCATACATTCTAAAAGTTGGTAATCACGTATGGAGCGGAGACGAAATAATCAGCTCTTAAGCTCTGGGGAAAAGAGAAAGGACAAAAGGCATGTCTTCTATCTAATAATGAACTCCCTTGTATTACAACAGTCTTCAACACCTACCATTCGGTAGATTTTTGCCTTAAAATTACCTTGGGAAGGCCTTCCTTTTTCCTACTGATATCGAACTAAACCCCAAAAATAAGACCACTAAGACTATATTCTTAAGTTATGCACAATACTCAAACCGGAAAAATAAAATCATCGTCAAGAAAATTTCTTCAAATAGCTGATTCCAATTTTAAGATCCGTTTTTCACCCCTTTTAATGAGTTAAAATGAAGTCTTTATTAAGGTGATATTGAGATTGACAAACCTTCATCTACTTACACACCAACACATAAACAGTTAAATTAGCGGCGAACACTAGTTATGGAGGATAGCATTTAAAGTAATTTTGTACTGAATGAACTTCCACATGAATAAATTTACAGGTTGCACATAAATAATTATGCTGATTACATAACTCCTACGGCGATTCGTTTTAATAGATATGATCTCCAATTAGGAAGGATCGAAGATCTGAATACTACGCAACCAATCCAATTAATACCAATGCTCCGTTTAATTTAATGTCAAGACAAATATTAGTATTGGCCGCATAATTCAAGGAAATTAAGGAATGCATCAAGATTATAGGTACAGAAGGAGAAAAATCAGCTTCAGATCGCTGAATTGAGCAATAAAAAGGCTAAAGGAGGATTACAAAATGTACTCTCATGATTTCAACTTGGTGACGGAGGTAGACAAATATTTAAACGCAGCTTTAAAACCATTTTCCAACGTGAGTTGCAGGAACTAAACTAAAACGAGTTTTTTCCAATCACATTAAAAGGACTCATCAGGCATACGTTCACGAGCATTTCACATGCATTCGTGCAAAAGGGTTGTAACGGTGACAAAGGAAGAATCCGAGCGGGCGATAATACCATAAGGCAGCGAAGAGATAATCTAACGTCGACAGATGTGCAAAGAACTGTGTAAATGGATCAGCTGGGAAAGAACACTGAGATGCGAACGAGATCCCAGGATAAGATGGGATCATTCGTGTGACGTGTTCGAAAAGGGAGCTGATTTGACAGGATGAATCACTCATGAGAGATCGCTCCCTCCCGTGCTCTATATGCAACTGGACACAATAGATATGACAAATGTACATATCACATCGTGATGCAACAAATGTTTACTTGCAAACTCGAAGAAAATGTCACGAGTATATTTGTTCCATTTCTAAAATGCTTAATTGCACTGAACATGCATCAAACATAAATTAAATTTTACGGACGCTCGCCCAAGCTTTAGAACTATTCTTGATAAGGGGGTTCAAGGGTTCTATTCCAAATAAGGGGTCCATAATTGCGAAATTACCTTAGCTGCCGAAGCAATTTAAAAATGCTACATTTACAATTATTCTTGTTTGCGATTATCTAAAATAAAATGCTTGTAATCTCAGAACCTAGAGATAACCTCTATGCTGATGATCTAAAAATTTCTCATCCCATACATACAGATGCTGATTTTAATTCTCTACAGAATGGCATAAATAACATCTACCTGTGGTCACTGAAATGGAAACTACCTCTCAATATCCCTAAATGTAATGTTATATCTTTCTCTCTTAAAAAAAAACATCCTCATCTTCTCATACTCCCTGAATAGCATCCCGATTAAACGCCTTGAAACTATTAACGACCTTGGTGTAACTCTCGATACCAAACTCAACTTTAACTATCATATCAGCAAAATAAGTAACAAGGCTTTTAGACTCCTTGGTTTCATTAAAAGGAACTCAAACTTCTCCCTACCACGCGTAGTAAAAGCCTTTTGCAAAAATATCAGGCCAGTTATCGAATACGCGAGTGTAACATGGAGTCCCCACTACAAGAAGAAAGAGCGCTGTGTTGAGAAAATGCAGCAACGCTTCGTTAGGTGGATCTGTTTTAGATCAAACTGGGATTATACCGAAGATAAATACGCTCAATTTTGAAAGAAACTCATTCTTCCCCTTCTTGAGTCTAGGAGAAAGACTGCTGATGACCTATTCTTTAAAAAACTCTTCACAGACAAGATTGACCGCCCCCAGCTAACCCATCTCTGTGGTGTATCCCTGCCACAACCAAGGTTGAGGAGCACATCTGTGTTCCAAGAACCTCACTGCAGAGTTAATCCCTTCAAGTTTTCACCGATCCTGCGAATCGTGAGGGAAGCGAACTTCCAGAACGAACGCTGACTTTTTTGCGATTCAATATCGCAGATCCGCAGGAGTCTCATCAAATCATCACCCTAATTATTTTCTCCACCCTCTATTTTGTTCTTTCATCCGTTTCCTACTTTACCTTTCATTTCATTTTCTATATCATTTTGTACTTCTCAACTTTTTTATATTTACTCACTGTTTATTGTACTTATTATTCATTTATTGTTTATCTAATGCAACACATCTATGTGGGATTTTATCTTGTATGTGTTAAATAAATAATAATTATTATTGTTATTGATGGAATATATTTTTCACTTCTTGTACAAACTTGAAATCGGAGATAAAATACTTATATTAATCTCTAAACATACACAAGGAGTACAAAACCTTTTTACATGAAACATGCGTATAGAAAATAATCGAAAACATCAACGAGAAGTTACAGCAATACACTGTTTATAATGTATCAAAACCAAAATAAAAAATACCAGCGTTCCTACTTAGGGGCGAACGATCCCCATGAAATTACGACCATATATGGAGGATTAGCTCAAAGCATTGGAAAATAGGAAACCTTTGAGCAGAGAAACGTGTGGATTATATAACAAAAGAGAGTTCCAGTTATTCAACAATCCATGCACTCCAACTGAACAGAATGGTCATATTAAATATCTATGGGACTAATATGATGAGAACTGTAATTGGAAGCAACATATTAATATGTTACAATCTTATCTAATCTCAACAACCAGAAAATGTTATCTATTTATGTTCAGTGAAATTGAAAGCTTATGGCCCCTGCAAAGGAGCTATTTTCTAGTCCTAACAGGTAAAACCTTCTAGAAATACTGGTGGTATTGGTCAGCTAGTGAATAAAATGTGTCACGATTTATGAAATAGAGCCATAAACTTTCAATTTGACTCCAGATATATATGCCCATCCTCTGTTTTAAAGAACTAATGTTATGATTTTTTTATTCTTGACAGCAGTATGGATTCGTTTCTTATTTGTTTCTATATTACTTTTTTTATTTAATGTTTCATTAAATATTATGATGTGTCGGTAGCCCTAAATCAGGTGACTGATCACCAAAGGGGCACCTATATTCCATAAACAAAATTGTTTTCTGTTAAATATTTGGATGAATTGGAATAAGTCAAAAATTAATATTATTAAGGGATAAAAAACATAAATATTTTGTATTGTATCAAAGCATCGAAATTGTTTTCTGTTTAATATATTGTTGGTTTTGAATACGCATAAAACTAATATTACGAATAAAATAATAAATAAACATAATAATAAAAAATTATCGTTTACATCGTATAAGGAATCAAACACATAATAAATAGTTTTGTCTATTATTTAAAAGCATTCAAATAAGAATCCAGAGTATAAGGATACAAACATGCATCGATACAAATAATACATTTTTACATTAGTAACTTCGGCTTCAGTTCTTGGACCCCTGAACCCATTCCCTTTAAAACCCAGTTTCATGAGGAAATCGACCCTGGCATTAAGGGAACCGAGAAATAAATCGCCCTTCACAAAGGACCTTCGAAACATCAAACCGAGTCTCACAAAGAACAAAAACGCCGTGATTTAAAGGTAAAGAGCCAACTTCTTGACGATGACGCATGAACTCCCACGTACAGGAATGATAATCAGTCTATTTCCACGACGCAAAGAAGCCAATATAAGGACCATAATTTATATGAGGGGGAGTTACCCTGAGCAACCCTCAAACGGGGAGGACGTAACATCGGCGACGTAATCTATTCATCCGACCGACGAGCGATCGGTTATACCGACGGACAAAAGAAACCATGTCACTCGGACATCAACCGAATTTCGATGAATTATACATCCTTTCATATCGAAAACGGAGCGGGAAATAAAATCAAAAAATTATCCGAACCGGACGTGTCTCCAACGAAGGGAATCCACGGGGAAAAAATCCGATCGCCCCGCAAAATTCATCGGTCCTCGGCGGTCTGCAAACTGCAAATTTATTCGGGGCGGGGACGGAGAAGAAGCCGGCGAAAGGTTGGGGAGGTCCCGCGGAACAAAAGACATATTTTTCGCGCAAATATTAGGCGTGGGCGGAGAGGGGTTCTTTCTTTCTCGAAGCCCCCTTTGCCCGCGAATAATGTATCTTCCGATAGCGGAGAAAGCCGAGAGCAGCATATCAAATGGGCAGCGTCCCTCGGGGGCGGGATGAGGCGTGTAGGGGGCCCTTGGGGAGGCGGTGAATTGATGAGAGGAGAGCAAAAGAGGCCGCCGGGGAATCGGTCGTCGAACGACATGCGAAGCGATCCCCCGGCTGATGAATGCAGACGAAACGTTATTCCGAAATGGAGGCCCGCGATGAAATTTCGGGATCCGATTGCTCCGGTTATTTGCGGACCGCGTCCTCCGAGAATTTGATCCCTGGGGCAACGACGTTGTTTTTTGAAGATGACAATCGTAGTAGCGTTGTTAGGATGTGTTTCGTATAAAAGGCCACTTTTCACGTATTCTACGACTAGATGTTTACAGCAATGATGAATAAACGATAAATTCTTTATCTATTTCAAATTTACCAGGATATAATTCAAGTAAAAGGGAACCATAATATATATATTCTAACTTTTACACCTACATTTAATTCATGAAAGAGATATCATTATAGGGAAACATCAATCACGCAAACATATACACATGTAGATATTATCAATTAGGCTTTTTAGTAAGAACAAGGTTAGTCAATGTACTTCTAGAACATTTCGAAATCTGTTACAAATAAAATTTAAGGAACTAAATCAGAATAACATAGGTGATCATAAATAAATAATGAATTAATCATTGTACTTCATCGTAATTTCCTTTCAATCCATTCAATGACTAGTCTATCTGTAAAAATGGACCTAAACTTCATTAAATGTAGAAGCTTTACCTCTCCAGCATACTATTTGGACAGAGGTAAAAGTAGATTTAAAGTACTAGCCGTCTAATTTTACTAACCTGAAGGTAAATACATTAATCAAGCATGATTTGCTGATTAGAGCTGCAAATAAGCATTTATAGAGCCGTGAAGCTTTCTAGTAATAATTATATCAGTAAAGCTAAGCTAGTATACCATTATAATTATAATATTTACGTGAAGTATTTAATTAACCAAAATAGAGGATGCCAGAAAGGGAAAGACTCCCCTCTCTTGGCCATACATAGGCAATTCATAATCTGCGATTCTAAAATGGATGTAAAAATTTTCATTGATGGAGCCAGCAGATTTAATGGCTATTCAACATTGTAAGTTACGAATAAACAAGAATGAAAATAATTAAAAATTAATTTGTGGCAATTCAAGATATCCGCGCAATATTTGGAATACCCTTTATTTTAAAAGACACGACAAATATGCTAGATTGTTGTCTTTTAAATATATACTAGAAGACAATTAGACTTTGACTATCCCTAAAACACTGAAATTCTTCCATACTTTTGCTTCTCGATATGCTTGAATTAAGAAAGCAGTTTTGCGAAAACCTTACGCGATAAAAAATTATAAGACCAAACTGAACAGATACCATCATATAATATATAACTTTTGAAAATACTGTGATTCGGAAAAGAAGCTGCAATTCCAGGAAATTCACTTATCCCCGGTATGCGTCGCGATTATCGCTTGAACTCGCAGCTCGGCTGAAGCTCGCAAGTTATTTGAATTCAGGACGAAGGCTCGAAAACAAAGAAAAGGTAGATGACGCCCAAGGATTTGACCACTGCCATACATGCAGTACACGCAGGGGCCGACCGAAAAGCAGACCACTGCTCCTGCATTATTCGCTGGATGAAAGCAAGGGTGCTCGTGACATGGAAATGAAACTCACCGAAATCCAACCGCGAAGGATGGGAATACAACACTTTCAAAAGCACGTACCTGAAAAAGAAATGATTTACATAAGTAAAAAATTATGTTACAGCGGTTTATTAGCACAATTTTCATAGATATTTGAATGACAATATAAATAAAGAGAAAATTAGTTATAAATTCATGGATTTAAGGCAAATTATATTATTATTCGGGTTCATATTAAAGCAATGAAAATTCCACAAAATTGTTTTAATTGTACGACCGGTTTCGAGCTAACCGCTCATCGTCAGACACAATATACAAATGCAATAAAAATTATTTTAACCAATGATGTAAATGGAGTTTGACTTAGCACAGGAAAGCGTGCGACTTACCCAAACTCCATTTACATCATTTGTAAAATTTCCTGGAGAGGATTTCTCATTATTTCGCTTTGTGGTTCAGTTGCCTCTATGAGGACCTCTGGTGGTGGTTGGTGCCACTACGTGGAGCACCATCACCTTGATCATAAAAGCCCCCAGTTACAGAAGGGAAAAGAATGTGGCTCGGTAGTTTAGTGGTTAGAACAACCGCCCGGAAAGTGGGAGACCTGGGTTCGTGTCCCAGCCAAGTCACTATTTTTCTCTTCTCGTACTACATTATTTTAACCGTTGGGCGTAGCTGTGGATGGGGGAAGGGGAGGCAGCAGGTTGACTAGAGATAATAAGGGAGAGTGGTTGGTGAAAAGGTGATTATTTGTAAGTTTTTTGTCGCATCCGTTGTGGTGTGTTATTTCAATTATTTCGAGGTAGTCTAGTTTTCACCCTTTATGCTCACAATGTAGCAGTGTGGGTGTAAAGTTGGAGTGGTGTTTGTACTCTAATAAATGTTTGGCGGCATGTGAAGTGTCTGAGCTATTGTTAAATGAGCGTGTCCTTTTGTTCTTGTGTGTAAACTGCCTTTTATACCACAAGTAGACGATTATCCGGTGGCTATCACACATAGTCAAAACCACCATCCAATCCATACATATAAATGGACACCAATCACCTTGTCCAAAATATCACAGAATTAAACCCACACACCAATAATTACTTCTCTCTTCTCACCAATTAATATAAGTTATTTGCACATGTAATTTTATAATCAGAGGGAACTAAGCATTAAGTAACTGTGCAAGACGTTCGCCCAAATTCGGCAGAGAACCACTCGAAAACCATCATACCGTAGGTAGGAGGGAAAATAATCATATAAAAATTTTAATAAATACATGTAATATATTATTAACAGTCATTGTGGTAAATTGACATTATAATATTTGCATAAAATCTATCAAGAGCGCCCTTCAATCTCCCGTAAAAACGCTTCATGCATGACCTCATATTCATACGAGTACGGTATATGCGGTACACGTAATAATTAACAATTATCCATAGATTCCTCAAAGTAAGCTGCTAATCAATGCATTATTTTACGGATGTTTTTCTGAGTCTATAAGTCTAAGAAAATATACTGAACGCATTGAAATCTAATAAAACACTGAAATATATTCCTCTGAGCTATCCATCAAATAAATGAGTGAAATCTCTTCATTACTAACGTTCAAGCAAAGAAATATTCTCTTGAAGAAATTTATTCGCAACTTTTATTTGCCAAGAGATATTCTACGCCATCAATAAAAACTCGTATGAATTTCTGAATGAAACGGATCTGATCTATTCCCCATTTCTTTTAAGAGACAGTCATAGACATTATATACCTGATGATAACACCAGTTTTGTAATTGGTAACATCTTAATATTTATGTTTGGAAAAGTTGAGATCTTTCCACAATATCTCTACCTGGTGGAATTTCTCATGCGAAATTAATCAGCAAAAATAATTATCATGCAATGATAAACTGAATATATTTTCATTTTATGATTTAGAAATTTCAATTAATAATCGGAAATTGCGGAAACTTCCACTGGAAAATATGAACTTTCCGAATTGAGAGGATGAAACAAAATTTACAACTCACAAAAGAAACTTTTAATACAGTTAGCATATTTTATATAACTTCAATATCTCTTTGTGAAAAAGCTTTCACCGTAAGATATAAATTCCGCTAAACCTAACAAATACCTTTACCGTAATAAAGATGAAAATCGTAGCTTAATTCAAATCTGACGTTAGTGAGAGCCCCGCATTTCCTCTCCAAAGCTTTAAAAAAACTGAATTTATTTCTATTTGAAAAACGAATATTAAAAGACAGGGAGCAATAGAAACGCGGACGTTGACTTCACAAGCGGCTTTGATTCCACTCGACTTTTACAACTGCGGAAATAAATAAATCCTCCAATAATCACGCAACGGGATGCCGAAAAAAGCTGGTTAAATAAAGATATTTAGGAAAGCGGAGAAATAAATAGTAAAGGAAAATGAAGATGGAACACAACGCGACAGAAATAGCAAATCTATATTGAAGCTCCTTTGTGAGAGAGCACAAAGACCGAGGGCAATAACTTTTGGAGGATGTCAGAGATACAAAGGTCTGAGATATACGTCCGAAAATGAGGAAAATTCCGAGCCCACGCGTAACAACTTCGCCGTAAAAAGGAAATGCGATCCGAAAAAAGTCGCGAAAAACCCTTAAATCAAAAAAAATCCGTAAAAGGATTTTTTCCGACTCAACGACGAGATCTTGTCCCTTTTCCTCAAAGGAGACGAGCCGAAGAAACGGGAATTATAATAGGGATCCTCGGCGCGTCAAAAATTTTGACAGCCCCTTACCTGATGGGGTTGGGCGGAAAAGTTCCGCGAAACTTAGGAATTCGGACTCCCCGGGGGAAAGGCGAAACGGCAGCGGGAAAGAGAGAGTAATTTGGGGAAAAAATCAGTTTCGAAATAGCAATGTGAAAAGAATACGGATGAGGGGGTGGGTTTGTTGTGTGATGTGGAAGAAGTCGAAGGGAGAAGTTAGAAAAGTTTTGCGATTTCTCGCTCGGAGGATTTGCTTCCCGTGGGAAAATAGGGAAACTTTCGATCCGAATCGCGCCGCAATTATTAATCCTTTGGGAATGCGACGGAGACCCTTACGAATCGTCAGTTCCTTAATCGTTAACTATCACACGTTCCTGAACACCACCTAGTGATTGGTGGTGAAAAAAGAAGAAATTAGATAAAATCAACTGAATTCCGAGTTGCTTTCTGGAATTTTATGACGGTGGAGTCGTAGATGGACGTTTTTCTTTTACTTTTTGTCTTCAATATTTTTATGCAATATGTTATTATTATATATTAGCTACTGCAATTAAGTGGCAGGGAGTAATTGTACTGATTGCAATTGTGTAATTGTACAATACAGTTAAGTGTCGGAACGCGCTTCTACCTCATATAAAATCATTTATTTCAACCGATTCTTTAAAACAAATGCCTCTCTCATCTTCTAGTAAATCGATCACTTAATTGATATTCACACTCCTTAAATTAACTACTTCAGCACTGATCAACACTCTGATAACTGTCCTTTCTCACTGCAAAATTTTATATATATTTAACTTAACCTTAAATATTTAAGGACCTTTTTATCAAAATTATCCATTTGTGTTTATTTATTTACCATTTTAAATAACTATTGAATTTTTCACAAGTCATTTTTAGTCTGTTTCATTTTCAAAACACTTTTTTTGTTTTATTATGTTTTTTTTTGTGATATCTATTATTTTCTCATGATGTATTCAGGCAATTTTCCTTTTTATTTTTTGTATCGTCGTTTGAATGTTTTATCTTATATCTTTTTACATATTTATTATTTTATTATAGTGTTCTATAGTACTTTTTCCTTTTTTATTTTTTGACGTTTTTACCATTTTGGTCATTTCGCTATAATACCGCTTTTGTGATTCCTATGTTATACACAGCATTCTTTTATATCTTTTATCTTGTACTATTAGTAGGTTTGCTCAGGTTTTTCTCACCTTTTTCCCTTGTTGCTGCAGTGGATATTCTTTCAAAAGATATCACCTTAGGTTTCTTTTACACCCACTCCTTCTAAAGTTTTCCTCTCTATTTCTATTCACCTACAAAAAACTTTTTATGTATATATTATCATTGACGAAAGGTTAGATGGAAGAAGAGACTTTTCAGTCTCAATCTCGCCTTAAAGACCTTTATAGACTTATAGACTATATAGACCTTATAAAGATGGTTTTTTCCCTTCAATACTGAAGACTTTTATGTTACATTTAAAGTTAAAATTAAATACAATAGATTTGAAAAATAAATTACAGTAACGGAGGGGGACGCTTGATCTCTGCCTGGCGATTGCCAAACAAGAGAGGGTAAGCAATAATCACAGCACTCATTCACATACATGAAGCAAATGCCTAATCACAAAATTCACATGGAATAGCTTATGCCAAAAAGCACTAGTTCATAAATATAAAATTTCCTTAAAACCGCATTTTCATCAGCATGCAACATTTTAAACTAATCATCAGTTAATTTCATCTCCAACACCAATCACAGTCTTCTGGTATCTAAATAAAAATTTAATGAGCATGTTCCAGGCTTCTTCGCCACTTGAAGATGGCGCATTTGCGTCGAAACTAGCCGTGTTACTTTAGCAGTGTTTGAGTGGGATTTCATTGCTATCCTTGTGAAAACTGGATCTAGTTTCTTTTGTGAAAAGTTTTCCTATTTTATCAACCAAAACTATCGCACGTACACAGAGATAACATAGCCATCTAACTAGTTTCTTGATGTAGGACAGAGAAAAATTTACCTTTCATTTACTTCTGTCTCTTCACACCTGTGATGACAAGATTGTTGCCGAAGTGCAATGACATTAATTATGCCCTATCCTCATAGTGTTACCAAAAGGGTTACTCGCCATTTTGGCCCACATTCGTGGACTTGTTCCAGGAATAGAATTCTACCTCGGTGATGACAGCAAGGGTAAATAAACTCATCATAACAAACCCCTCCTCTTGTCTACTTTTACTCAATCCCCTCTCCTAGCTATGACGGACTAACGTAGAGGGGTAGGTTCCATCTGTCCCTAAGCTAAATAATTTAGACACTTTTTTGACATTGCAGATAACACTCCTCACATCATTCCGTATCCCAGTAAATCTCCACTTAAAGCAGTGATTTCTAACAACTTAGAACCTAGACTAGCGAAGGGAACAATTTACCGTTTACGTTTCATGGGTATTCACTTAATAATTCTGTATTATATTTAAAGGAATCCAAGCCTGCATTCAAATCAGAATAAAATTTCATGCTGTCGGCTTTTATTGCTGACTACGCACGATTAGTGGGCATTTAAGTGAAGTTATCATGTAAATTAGAAAAAAAACTACGTCGCAAGAAAGTTTCATCGGCTAAAACTATGAAGTCCCCTACATCTTATGCAACCACTCATTCATGTCTAAAATTTCACAGCTCGGAAGGAAGAGCATGAACTCATTCTTCGATTTTATGGAATATTCTTTTCTTCTGTTGTAGTCCCGACATCTGGCAAGATGCTGACTTCCAATACTAGTAAATTACACAATTGTTTACCATACCGAACGAGGATTGATCAGTGAAATGAGTTCACGTAACATAATGAACATACCGCATTCGTCAAGATACGGCAGAAGTAACTAGCTATATTGCGTCCCAGTTTTTGTAGATAATGACATAGTTAAAACTATAATTGAAATCTTCTTACATAATCAATGCATCGTATTTTCAATCGTAAAATCGAGGATCGCCACAAGGAGAAAACACTGTAATGCAAGAATAGCCTCACCAGCAAATTAAGATATAAACTGTACATCACAATTTAGAAAATAATCATAGGATTTTCTCCCCATTTAAAAAAATACTACGAGAAAAAAATGGAACACACTATATGTAATATTAATAATAAAACATCTTTTATAAGGGCGAGATTGTGACTTAAAGTCTCTTCTTACATCTAACCCTTCCTCGTGAAAATTTGAAAAGATTGCTTGAAAAAGTACGCGTGTAATAACTAATAGATAGTCAATCACATTACAGAAAATGTACCCCTTTCTATTCATTGAAAAGAGAGGCAGAGAAAGATAAGTCTCGGATCAATAAATACCGTCGCAGAAAAGGAAGCGGTTCGAATTAAAAAGTTATAATGTGAGAGTTGGTGGGTGGTCCGCCGACTCATAACCCCGCACGTTGACCACCGAACGTCCGTTTGACATCCACCGGCTTTCCCATAACTCGTCACAAAACGTTCGTGCAATGTTTATTTATCAGAGACGCCTTTTGTTTTTGCTCGGAGAGGAGCAGCGGTCGCTTTATTTATCTGCAGGAGACAACGGAACTGGGAGACATATTTCAGAGCCCACGTAAAAACCAGTTTCGAGTTCGACTTATCCCGCGAAAAATAATTACGGCAAAAACATGAGAAGCGCTTTTTTTTCGTTCGGTTACATGCTTAGGACTCTTACATCATCTTCTGATGCATAAAACATCACGTGGAGTTGGCTGCTCAAAGGTCAACCGATAATATGCGGATCGGTAACGATGCCGAAAGGAGGTTTAGCATATTTTTTGCACTCAAGACTAGCTAAGCGAGCGCCGACTGAATAAGTTGGTATTAACGATTTAAAGAGGCTTATCCGAAGGAATACTTTAAACATACAAGCGGTTGAAAGTATTCTTCGAATCAAATTATCGCGGTCATCATCACTGGGACAATCCACCGTAAAAAACTAACAAAGGTTACTTGTAATAACGTTAAGTACTATGTAGCACTGAAATCATTCTCAAAATGCGAATATTTTATGCTTAGGTAAAGCATGGGCTCACGCTCATTAGATTCATGGCAGGAGAATGTTTCAAGAATTACTCCAGAAAATGATACATCAACATCTTCGTCATTCCATACATAAAGAATCTTTTAATTACCAGTTATGTGAACACAATTCCCAGCCAACTAAGAGGACGAGTTGGATACCACTTTTAAGCGGCTAAATTACGCTTTTAATAAGGTAAAATAGTGTACGACTAAATTAGGTAAAACTCCATCAAAAATATTGCACCTGCAATAAAACTTTTACAAAATTATTTTAATCATTCGTCAGGCAGTTGTTAGACTGATTTGGTTGTTTTAGAACACCAAATAATAGTATTAAACGCTGAAGTAGCCATTTCTACTGCATAAAATTGACAGTAAAACCATACATACATAAATCTATAGGAAACTTTCTGCTAAAAACTCACATTTTCTATTTTATAATAAAAAATTACAACCCAAATAACGTCGAAGAATTTTATTCTCAGCAATTCATTAATGAAGTGCAAATGCAGCAGAGAAGGTTACCCTTTACTACTCCCAGCAAAAGAGAATAATGAACAAAGCAAAATACAGCGTAGAATATCAAGTAACCTCGACACCTTCCAGTGACGGATTCTGCTAAAGATCAACGCACAAAGCCATTTATGAACAGCAATTTATGCGTAGCAAACGTTACTGCAATACCTGACTGAAACACAGCTTAAACAGATACGAGCGCTTAATTCCAACGGCAAACAGAACTGCATTGACAACTCCGAAGCGAAGGAGACTTCTGAAAGAGGAAAAAAGATTCCGCGAGAGAGAAGAATTCGCGCCAGTGGATACGAGTCGCAAATCCTTCGAATTAAAAAGAGAAAACTCGAGACTGTGATAAAGGGAGATAGAAGAGGCGGATGCCATTCGCTGGGGATTTGGACAGGGGTGCGGAAAAGGAGCGGCACGTATACAGGGCTGCCAACTCTCTGGCTTGAGCATTCGTCATCGGAGATACTCACGAGAGAATTAGGGATACGACATCCTACACTGCTTTCCCACCTGACAAGTGGAATGATACACGAGTTGAGAATTGAATTATGGCAATGACTTGGATAACCAGAGTACGGGAGGTGCAACTTTCGGCGATTGCAGTTTATCTAACGTATATGAATATCCCTGATGAACGGCTCTTTAAAAGCATAGAAAATGTCTCGACTCACTGGTTTAAAATGAGGCATCAAACCGAAAACCAACGGAAATATAAAATCCTGAAACCGAAATTATCACCATTATTTATTCGACACCACTTTTAGACACAATCTAAATTAGCGTAACGGTATCAGCGGTAAGAAAATAAATCTGTCACAAATAACGGTGAACCTAAAATTAATAATTGATTTTGTATGTATTACCATCAGTTTTCCAGCCTATTTTCATTATTATCTCTATTTTCAACCAAAAATACAATATAGGGTAATACTGTAAAATATTAACAAATAATAAAAACATTTCAGAGACATCTTGTAAATTTGAATTCGGAGGAAAATACCGGTTCACGGGTGGCTGTCGAAACAAAATCGGGATGGAACTGAGATCTGGTTATATTAAACCAATCGAAGTAAATCACGACTCAGTACATAGGTGGTACCCTATACGTAATTTCCGATGTTTATTCATTCCGCCACGTTTTAGCAAGAGCACCCATGGTATGTTATGACGCTTATACACTTTAGAACGTTCTTCTGAGGAGTGAAATGAATTATTTCCTTTTCCCTCCTAACTTTGTTCTTGTCCACGACAAGTATGTACTTGAGAAACCATTACGATATGTATGAGTAGAGCGGATATAAGTTCTGTAGCAGTCCGGTTCGATGTGCATAATTGTTCACAGGATAACCCAGTTAATTTAAATTCTTCATAGATATTCCCACTTTTTTTGCCATAAAAGTTTCGGTATCATTTGGGTTGGATGATTCATTATCTGCAGATATTTCACCAGTTAGATCTTCCGAAATCTCATGAACTTGCTGCTCAGATAGTATGGAACAATCTAATAATCGTTACTAATCTTTTCCGCTTCCTCTGTCCAATGGTCCTAAATCCTATGAAGGAATTGACGTACTAAAATAGCCTAAGTAATTTTTTAATCGTAATAAATTATCGTATCTATTATAGATAGATATATATTTATTTGTAAAAATTAACTAAAATGTCAAATAGAAATAAGGAAAGGCTTGTACTTTTTCCACAGATTTATTTCAAAAAACACGACCAGGTTTCAACGAATAATCGCCATCATCAGGTGATGATGGCGATTACTCGTTGAAACCTGGTCGTGTTTTTTAAAATAAATCTGTGGAAAAAGTACAAGCCTTTCCTCATTTCTACGAGATGGATTTCCATAAAACGACACCTGAGACTGTGAATTATAAAATGTCAAAATTAATACTTTTTTCGTTCTTTTCCACGGATTATTTTACGCCAAACGATGGCCAAGTCATTTTTTAAGGAATACAATTTTAGAAAATAGGACAATTACGGCTTCCAAAAGGAAAAATTTAAGGTGATGTCCCATTTCGCCAGAATTTTTGGTCGCTTAGCGGTTTGCCTATACTCAACATTTCTTGATCGTTCCCAGGCGTCATAAAACCATAGATTGCGTTAAATAAACTTAAAAATTCAGAAACGTAACACAGATATAAATTAATCGTTGATACTTACTAAAATGCTAATAATTGCAATACCTCAGTCACCATAGGCGTTTGTTTCTCATTACCGCAAATTTTTTAACTTAAGGGCTCAGGCGGCAGAGGTTAATAATATCCGATTACGGAAAATTGTTGTATGCGAGATCCTCACATTAGTGCACAACTTTCCCGCATAGGGAAAATTTTATGTGAAAAAAAAAAAATTTTTTCGGCCCGCCCTAATGACCACATCACAGCGCATTAAAACTTAGGTACAAAGCAGAGGATGAGTGAAGCGACGACGGATTATCGAAAGGATTATACGTAAATCTTACGAAAGAAATCCTAATTCTCCTTCCATAAGTGCGATAACGAGGAAGTTACCCAAATTACGGGAAATGCGACATTTTTTTAATGGGGCTGTTTCTGCGTGACTGTTTGGCGTCTAAATCGGTAGGGTCATTTCAGTTCTGATCCAACCGAAAAAAATCGTTGCAAGATTTCCATCTCCGAAAAGTGGCCTAACAAGCCCTACCTATTAAAATTAATGAAATAAATTCGAGTTGAATTCCATCACAGATAAAAATCCCCCATTAAAGCTCGGTCTCGCGAAGAGAGTATTGATTTCCGATATTTCAACTGTAAATGTATAAAGAACTAGCTTTAAATTCTCGGAGATTTTTGATGCGCAGTACGGCATTAAAAAGGGAATGGCAAAGCAAAGCTTTGCTCTGATAACGCAACATTCATTAATTCATTTAATTTCATTTGAAATAAAAAGCAATAGATTATATTGTACGTACTAACTCTGCGTAAAATCAGAATCACACTAAGGCAATGAATTTTTTATTTGAAAAATCAAAAAACATACAAAAAACGAACTATGGTGCGGCATTCCTTTCTTGCCTTATCCGACTACCGGGAAGTAAGAGGAGGAACGCCGACAAAGACGGCTTTTGGAGATTTAAAACCTCTAAATCTAAAAAAGGCAATGACAAGGATCTAAAATCCAAAAGAGAGCTTAACTTAGTAAAATGAGACTTGGGTCTCTGATGGCTAAGAACTTAATGTCAAAACATCAATTTTCATCGGCGATTACAAAATATTAAATATGGTTATCATTATACACAACAACTAGATAATTTCAAAAATTTACTATACATATAAGCATAGACCAGTCGTGTTCTAAGAATTCCTTACTTCAGATATGAATATAACAACTATGGTTCCCAACTCATGGAGAGTTGATTCCGGGAGCTGTCTAATTCAAGAGTGGTGAATTCTGGGGTTTCTGGGTGACAGTAAAAAATAGGCTTAAAAGTGAACTATTTGTTCAAGATTGAAACAGCAATGCCAAAAATATGATGCTGCATGCTAAAACTCTGTTTGGCTATACTATCGTAAAAATGATCTCATAGCGTCACTATCCCAATATATTAAAAATATTCCCAAACCTCTTGAGAAGAAGACGGTTAAGTAGGAGGACTGCTGATTAAACTATGGTTGAAACGAGTTCTCGAAACTTACTTAAGTCATTAATTTTTTACGACCAATGAGATCATTTTAGCTGAGTAAAAGCGGATAGAAAACTATATTATTTATCGGTAAGACATCGTTGCCCATAATTACTGTAGTATTATTGGTATCTATTTCTTTTTTTTAATTGTCAGTAGCTGCTGCGTTTTCAACCCTAAGCTCATACTATTATACCATTTTTGGTAATAAAATTAGGTGTGTCTACTTATATTTGAGTCTGTTTTTAATCGAGTATATAAATTAATTATAAGTGAGCCATTCTCGAGTTAAAATTTTCACCAGTGTTACAAAAAGTTCGCTGAGAAGAACGGATTTATCTGACATCATACGCAGAATATCCTTCTGAAACAAGTGAGAACTGCAGAAGATACGAGAATTCTCATGTATCTCACGTAGAGACAAATAGAGGTGATTATGAACGCATACGATTGCGGTTGTTTGCGGGAAGGATGTTCTAAGCGATGAAACACCTGAGGTAACTGCAATCGGTCGGATTTGGGCCACGATCTCTCACCAAAGTTTTGACAAAGGATTCGAAATGCGTGTTGTGGCTTCAGTGCGTTAGAGAGATTCTCCCATCCCACTTCACCTGGAAAGATGATGAATCGCACTTGATTAACCAAACGATTTGTATGCGCAAATATTCGGAGCACTTAAGTGGACCGAAAAGCAAATAACCTAACGGGGAATTCAATCAAAACGTTGGCGCAAATCAACAACGGAGATTAAAAACGTTATTCTGATTGAGATCCTTTGTAAACATTTCAATCAATTTATTTACAATCGAAATGGACCGGAAAGCTAATTCTATCAGGACAGGTCGGATTTTTAAATTTCAATATACTGACAGCGGAACAAAAGGTGATGGCCAGGTTTAACACTCCAAACTCTCAAAATGAAAGTTAGTGGTAATAATTAATATTGTGTATGTGTAACGAACAATTCATGAAATTAAATCAAAGTTAACAACTGCACAGTTAAAACAATGGGTATTAGAGGCGAAATTCTCTTAGATGTTTAATAGAAGTTCATTAAATTTAGAATAAGTAACTGATTATTACGTGGGTATAAATTCACTTAAATGTAAATGTAAAACGCGGTTAAGGGAGAAATGGATCTTCGAGTTAACAACCATTTAAACCATAATGGAATAAAATTTAAATTGTCAGAACGAAAGAACCTTAATCAGCGATTGAAACACAAATAATGCTCAAAATAAGGATGTACACTCCTGGCCAAAATTAACGCAGCACCTCCCTAGCGATCCTTACGGCCGGTTCTGCGTTAATTTTGGCCAGGAGTGTACATTGAGTTTGGCCTAATTCAGAAATAACATGATACTCTTCCTTCAAAAAACATATTCCGAACCAAGCTTAAAATGATCGGAGATAATATAGTCTAACCAAACAAAAATTCGATATAGCTAAATACAGCTAGCAATCGATGAACCTGAATAGGGCGATCGTCCTATAATAAAAAAATACTGTATTTAAGACAATCTATTACTCTATTAATCTATCATTCTGTAAATGATAAGTGATAATAGCAAAATAAAGAAATAGTTCTAACGCCTGGTTTTTATACCTTCTGGCTCATGTCGAAATGCTTCTTATAGGTATATTGTTATAATTTTTCAACTCCGCTAAATGTAGGTATCTGATACCAAATCCTGATGAATGGAATATTTTACGTTTTATATGCGTTTTCTAATGCCTTGTACTGTGCAAAGCTCTCGAAATAATTCAGTAAAAATGTATTCCATAATTGACGACCACGATTCACACCTTTCCTCTCCAGTAACTTTCAAAAACATTTTCCGTTGAAACAGCGTTTACTAAATTAAACACACTAAATCGAGAGCCAAGCTCACTTTTTCCTTTGAACTTTTTGACGCAATTTATTTAAAAGTTACTCTTCGGGTGAAATTATATTTCACGAGGCAGAATCTCCATTAAAATTAACTCGGCAATTTTCGCATAGTTTTTACGTAACAAATTTCAGCGACGATCATCAATTGGGGCCACAAAAAGAAGCAATCAGAGCTCCGAGGCCAAACCCGGATTCATTAACGCATTCAAAGAGATTCGATTAAAAAGCTCAAAGTCTGGCGACTGAAGGCAAATTATTTTAACTTATCCGCGCCGCTAGCTTTTGTCAAATTGCTTTACATCGATCCGGTGTTATATCCGAGTTAAATCAAGTACCTGGAGCTTTCCGCGGTGATTACTGAATATAAATATCCGTGATTTCGTGCAAATGACATTTTTTCGGATCTCGAGCGACCGCTGCAGTAATAACAATTTCAGCGGCTCATTAGGCAAATTTTCGAGCGAGTTTGATTGCGAAAAAATGTTAATTACCTGTTAATTAATGAGAGAAAATAGGCAGATGGAGATTCATTCCCGTGAAATTCCGAAATAAAGACTCACGTAAAGTAATAAATTCGATCCTAAAATACAGAAGTAAATATTTGTTCTTGTTGTAATCATTAAACGAGAGTCAACTTAGACGTTCGAATGCATTGACCTTTTGGACAATGGTAAACTAATGTAGATACATTTAACATATTTAAACCTGTTCTGCTTTGTTTTGCTATGCTACTTTATATAAGCTATGGCTGTTTGCATTTATTCTTAATTTATACATAATATACGTCAATTCGAATTATTTTTACAAATATGAGATCTTGTTTGACGCAATATTAGGTAAAAATTATAATCAAAGAATACCGTAAAAATATAATCTCAATGAAGATGAACATTTTATTAGCATTAATTAATTAGTAAAAAATTAATATTAATTATAAGCATAATTTACAAATGAACGAGCATCGGTAATGTGGTGCAATATTGACACCAATAACATACCATTCTAAAGAAGTAATGTATTAAGAATGCATTAAGAAGAAGTATGTAAAAGCTAAAAAAGTCTTGGTGAGAGAAAAACCATTGCGGGCGACTTCAAGGCATAGCATCCAGAACAGTAGCTCGTTTTTCTCATATTCGGGAATTACAAAAAGCGAATACTTATAGTTTATGAAGAAGAAACTAAAGTACTGTGTGCTCTAGATTTCGAATCTTCATTATGTAATAGCAATAGGGCTCGTAGACATACAGGTAAAGGAAGGGAAGTTTTTCTTCCTTTCGCATAAGTTATTCATCGACGGGAAAATTAAAAAGCGTCGTGTCATTTCCAAAAAAATTAACATTACTCATTATCAAAATTCAACACGTATTGCATAACATAAAGACTGATATCACTCTAAATTGTGGATTATAAATCAGAATTATCCTTTGGGCTAGTTATTAACCACTAAATACAACATAAGCTGTTGAAAAAAGAGATGCTAGTAGTATAAAAGCTGCTCTTCATGATACACCCAAGTTCTACTTTTTTGACAAAGTTAAGATCAGAAATACAGAGTAAAAGGCAAAAAATGCATCACAACATGCAAAAAGATTTCCGTACGAAAGCTGGTCCCACATATATAGCACAAGGAACCATTTATAAGGGAAGAATTAAGTTTGAATGCCACAGCATCAGATGCGGTAAAACCTAATTTATGTGGACATCAGGAGGATATTACGCGGGAATATGGGAAGAAACTTTTAGACAAATGATCCTAAACCAGCAAGGAACTTTCGAGATATCATCACATCCGTAACTGTAGATTGGAAGCCAGATATACAGGCTAGGAAATTCCGCTGGGAGATAACTGAAGTAGATAACTACTTCGGATTTCTCTTCCGACACGAGTTTAGGAGTGTTAACAGATCGCTGTTGCAAGGAACAGCGGTTCTATCACAGACCTCAAAGCTATTACAGGATTTCCTGGCACAAATGCACGTTTACACGGAATCAGTAAACCCTTCATGTCCACAGTGTTCTTCCATTGGAGTAATGACCGCGTATATGAGTTAGATACTTCTTCCGGTTTCTATTACGTTCCGGTTGTCCTAAAAACGGATTGTCTCCTACCATCGTAACAGTTAAATTATATTCTTGTAGAATGAATAAGACCACTGATGACGTAGATTATTATGAGTAGAGTCACAAAAAACCCTATTTAGGAACAAATCAAAAGATACTCTCTATAAGAAACAATACTCTTAATAACCACAGAATTTTTTTATTTGGAAACGGCCATGGTTTTGACTCATGGAATCATCCTAAGAAAATAAAAAAGTTCTTTAGATTAGTAAAAGTTTATCTTTTCATTCGTTCCTGATGGAGACTTCAACGAAGTCACGGCCCAAGCAGTGGATTCTACCAAAACCCCTATTTTTAATAATTAAAGTCTTCACAAAATAATCGCTCTTAGACTTGAATATTCACAATCAAAACGATTAAGGAAAAACTAGAAGAAATAGAACGTACTCCTTGGGGCATGACTTCGTGATACGAATCTGTTTTGAATATTTTCTTTGCATTTAACTTAAATAAACTTGAATTCCCACAAAAAGTTCGAATAAGTTTAACAGGAGATTATTAAATAAAGAACTTTAATTAATATTAAAATTTAGGACACATGATAAATGTACCAGGTTTATGAATTTCTTCAACGCTATTACTACAAGAAAAAAATTAATGCTATGAAAACAGAAATAATAAAAGTAGTAGATATTATGCCTCTATCCTGTTATACATATCTGCGATAGCGGCATATTAGATAAATAGATTCCTGGCGCATACACTCCTAGCAGACTGCCAAGGTACATATGTACAGACGCGTAGCAAATATTTACCTACGAAAGAGGTTTGGGGCAATAGAGAGGCACAACGTTTACCTGATATCCAAGGGAAGATCAAATAACACCCATAAAAATGGGATGAAATGGAGATTTTACATTATAAACTTACATTTTACCCAGAGTGACAACAACTACATTGTATTACCTTAGAGAAGTGACCATTTTTTGTCTTACGCTTATAGCTTGAAACACGTTATTCTCGAAATCAGAAATATTTCAAAACGATGCACACGATAACTCAATCTAGTGTAATCTAATCTAAAAACATATTATCGTAATTTTTTTCGAATCATTCTTAATTTACCAGCGAGATTTTTCATTAAAGATGTAATGTTTTTCAATTTTAATAAAATAATACAAAATGTTTGGATACAAATACAAATGGATTCTTAACTCACAGCTATACCATGTCTGCATTATGTGGAATTTCAAAAATCCCCTCCGATATGCTATAGAAAATAGACTTATAAACTTACAAATAATTACGTCCATTTTTAATACTTCTGAAATCAAAGGCTAAATTGCGGAAAACGTGACTCTGAGCAAAATTTCAATGTTTTTTTTTCCTCGTAACATAGTCTTGAATATTTCAAAACACTAATAATTGGTATATTATAATATAATTATAGATTTCAATTACATAAATCGTAAATATTTACCTTGCGGAGTATAAAACATTCATTGTGTAATTCATTACATTCATTCGATGGAATAAATTTTTTATAATATACCATTTTTCAGCCGTCAAAACCCGTTGCCTTTCCCCTTTCTGTTACGAGAAGTTTATGAAAATTATGTTCAGTCCAATTTTTACGGGCGCGTCTGCCAGTATGTAATATTCCCCTTGTTACGTTTAATTCTTCAGTTCTAATGGAGAAGGGGGTTGAACTCCCCTTGGCTATTCCCCTCCATATGTAGATGAGGGTTGTCCAACCTTCTCGGCCTGAGGGCCACTTCAGAAATTTCATCAAACACACGTGCCATTGAGGAGCCCTTAAATTAAGGCTACCATTCCCTCGGATAAGTACCGTATACTTCCGCGTATAAAACGCACCCGCGTATTACACGAATCGAAAGTTTCAGGGACTCGATTCAACAATTATAAAAATATCAATGAATACAATTTAATGGTAGATATCCCCATATAAGACTCAATATCTATTCCAACGTAATTTGTATGAAAAAAACGTCTTTCTGGGTGTGCTCTACGGTATTCGAATATCCTTCTAGCTATTTATGAGTAGATTGCTTCCGCCTATAAGCTCATTAATCTGAGATACTATTTCATTATATGAAAACGTTTATGAGAGCAAACAAATTAATTTATTCGGTACACAAATCAAGTTAAATTTTATTCAAACAAGAATACGTTCTGGCATGATTGTATAAGACAGAGATGGGGAACTAGCAGCTTTCAGGTGAAAGTGGCCTATTTAGACGTACAATATAGACTTTTAGGAACTTTTTGAAACAAATATCATTATTTCAATAATTTTCTTTTTGGATCTCGCTAATAAAAGCCAGTGATAAATAAAGTAAAAATTTTCTCATTCAGTTTATTCGGAAAAGAATTCGTTTCCTCATATTAAATGTTTAACTGTCAGAGTGTAGGCAATAGGAAATACAGGATTAGACTGGCGGTTTCACATGTTGCCTTTCGTTTCACACCGAATGGTAAATGTGGCCTTACGACGTAAAAGCATCCCCCACCCCTAGTATAAGATTTTCGGCATGTTATGCTAACTTAAACTAAGAATACAACTTAATTGGTTCAAAATGTATTGAAAAAAAGATAAGGAAGTCTTTAAGACCTTCAGCAGGCCGTATGTTGGGCAACCCTAGTGTGGTTGATGGCCGAAATCGGAATAAACTACATTGATTGAACGTCTTGCAATTACCGCAATGTATATATAGGTTAAGACTATAGGTCTAAGTTCGGACACTTCGCATACTGGTGGGGCTTTTGGCAAAATTGCATGAGGCGATCGGCTAAAGTCAAGTAAGTATTTGAAAATGCTACTTCGGCCGGCCGTTGTGCGATGTGACCTGTAATCCCTGGCCAAAAGTCTGTGTTCTTATCATACTAATTCTAAAATTAATATTAAAAGTAAACTCACGCAAACATGACTTAAATATATAAATATTCATAATCTATTCAGAATATAGTCAACCATTGATGGCAAAGAGTAATTTTTCAACAAAAAGCAACAAACAATCAGTAAACTTGAGCTAACCAACTGCGCATTCCGTTCTCGTCGTCTACCTTTACCCTTAAAGATGTTCTCTTGGAGAAAGAAAGGTGCATTGGATTAACTCACGTTTTTTAACGTTGATTTTTCTTAATTCATTATAACGTATTTAATTTACTATTCTCCTACCATCGGCAAACCGAACTCAACTCAATCCCGATTGGCAAACTATCTAAATTGAGTATGAAAATTTGTAATTAATAATCAATATATAGCTTTAAATTATGTAGACCAACCGAAATTAGCTCATGAATTTTCATTACGACAGGGGCCGATCGCCCCATGTCTTTGCGCGAAATCCGGCCAATTTGCGAACCACCATAACCTCGCGCTTTGGCCCTAACATATATAAACCTCAGGAACTTAAATTAATCGAGAATCGCATAATCGAGACGGCAATACATTCGCCTTACCGCGGCATTTCGCGCTCGTCTCTGAAAGCGGCCGAGGGAGGAAAAAGACAGCAGAGCGCGGAAACCGCAAAAAAGATGACTTGCCAAGGACGCAAGCCACCGAATCTGTTTCATGTCCACGAGAACGCAACAACGTCTTCCCAAAGGCCACGGCAATTGCGGGGAGAAAAAGCGTACTGCGTCCTTGGAATGGTAAAGAGGGAAGCATCGCGGAAAACCGACGGCGCCACAGTTTCTGCAGCAGAAGACGAAGAAGCAGTCGGCGGTAGAAATGCATTCGAAGCGAGAGATAACAAATCGCTCCTTTGAAGGGCTTCCGAGGCAATTGGAGCGAAAAGTAGAATACGCGTCAGGGTCATGTTTCGACGAGAAGGTGGAGAACAAATGCAAATCGCCCTTGCAGGAGGAAACTGTTACGTCTTGAGTCTGAAGACGCTTCCGTGAAAGGGAAGAAACGCAAATGAATATTAAAGACTAATACGGTTATTATTAGAGCCTTTTCCAATCAATCTAATCTACTGCTAGCATATTTCCAATGACACACTAAATACACTGTCACTGCAGCAACCAATTGCTTGTCCTTAACATTTTTGTGTAAGTCAATTGGATTAATACATTTATTATTATTATTATTTTAATATTAATTACAATTCTAATTTTGATCCTCTACACCCGTTTAACTCTTTTTTACAATCCTATAAAATATTCTGTAGATTACCTAAATGGAAGATGCTGACAAGCATTTTGCTAAGCAGGACCAGAATGAATGATTCTATGTGAAATTATACTCAATGTAATGATCTTACCTATGTAATATTTTATTGTATGATTACTGTACTGCTGTATTTTAATTGTATGAAATGAATAAATTATTATTATAATATTTAAAAAATATTATTATTATTATTGCTACGGGGATTTCAGTTAAGAAGAGAATGCTAAAGAAAACGACATGGGGATTCAAAAATAGTCGAAAATAAAATTAAGGAAAATCAATTACAAATCTCACAATAAGGCAATTACCAGGAGCCATAGTTAAATTATTTCAATCCCTCGGGTGGAATTCGCTCCACGTGAGAAGATATAACAACTGATTTAACTGTATCCAGAGCTTCACTACGATAACACTGCGAAAAGTGACTAACATGCATGCATGTATCGTAAGAAGAAAATATAAGAAACAACAATAAGAATATTCTACTTTAACCCTTCAATCTGCTGGTTGAAGCCATATCAGACCACTTTGCTAAAATCCGCTAGGGTAAAATGCTGTTAAAACCGCGTGTGTGATCGAATCTCCTTGCTAAACGAATTTTCATAGCCTTTAAAATCCTCAAGGGTCTTCTCCTACAGCGCAACCCCTCTTTCTTCAACATCGCCGCACTCAAATTATGTTTTCCATCACCGCGGGAAAACTCCCTCACGGGGAAACCGAAGGCAAAATTAGAAGCCCATAAGATTACGGTGATAACAAATTTTCTTGAAGAGTTCGATCAACAAAACTAATGACGCTCGAAATTCGATGGCTCTAATTACCCAGCTGCGACACAGGGCTCGCCCTGGGCAGAGTTACCGTATCCGAAACAGAAGGTAGCAAGAATCTAGAGATAAAAGTCTTTCACGAGCTTCGTGATCTAGACGTAAGGTCCTTTACAACTGATGGTTATTTTTAAAACGCACAAGGCTTTCATGAAGAGGACAGAGTAAAATTGCAATTTTAAAAGCAATTAAAGGTCTGCCATAAAAAAATCTGAGATAAAGCGAAAATGCTATTTTCATTAATTCTGCATGTATTTTCCTTTCAAAATTAAAATAAAGTAAGTAGCGATCAATCAATATCAGAGACCAAAATGCAAAGGTCAGATTAATTTTCTTTAAATAAGTATTGTGGGAGTATTTTCAACTTTTTTTTCGATTTTTTGGCCGTACTTAATTTTAATATAGTTTTTATTTCAACGAGTAACAAGAGCACCTCAAGATATGCCGCTCCTATTTGATTTAGGTCGACACTAATGTTTTGTACTTGTATTAATTATAAAACGTTCTTACATGCGTAAATTTCACAATAATTGATTTTATAAAAAATTAGTTCCTAGGTGAACGAATTTTTTTCTGAAATTATTATGCCAATTTCAGCTAAAATTAAAAGGAAAAAATCCAGAAATATATTTTCTTACCAAATAATAACTTGGTTTACCTATCAATATAAACGCATCTGATTGTGAGCACTTCAATGGCGTAGCGCGTTTAAAATGATTTTCAGAAGAGTGAACTTCGCAATTTATGTCACAAGAATCTTTCCTTATTCCCAAAATTTCGAGCCCAATGGCATCGATAAAAATTTAATTTGAAAATTAAGGAATAACTATATTCGCTAAATTAAATCATTTCCAACAGTGACGAAATTAAGATTATATTAATCACACATTGAGGCACTATCCGAGGGGGTAGAAAAACTGCTAGCTGTTAACAGCAAACCCAGCTTAAGATTCTCTCAATTTTTAACTTAAACAATACTTCATTGGACAGATAGTCGCATAATCTATTGAAGAAGTTGTTCATAAAAGGAAGCATCAAAATTGCTACAAATCTTTCTCTCTGGATGAGAGAACATTACTTAGACCAGTGTTGACTGATTATTTAAATTGTATCTGATGATTATGAACTAACTCAATACACCTACAAAGATTTAATTGCATTCAAGCAACCTTAAAATATCGGACGCTTGACAGATTGGACAAGGGAAGCCGACGCATTATCATCAAATCAATAAATTGATGAAACCTTAGAAGGAATGCAATTATATGATATTAAAACTGTTTTAATATTAAATACGAATGAGACAAAGGAATAAATTAATCGGCTTGGGATCAAATACTGTAACTGCAAGCTTATTACGCGTCGGCAGAATATCTGCAGGGTTGCCTCCCGCAGATGTCACGGCTGGAATGGTACAACATACATTCGGGCTTCGCTATCTTTCCAAGAAGCCCTTCAAGTCATTTGCCTTGAATTCGATCGGGGAGCTAATACGTTCAAAGATAATCCTCGCTCGCGTAATCACCGAAAGAGACCACTGATTCGCAATTACGAAATTAAATCTGCAAACGCAGGTGCCTTCAAGGCCGGGTATAATTAAGAATTGAAAGGGGACCCATCCGGAATGGACTCGGATATCCGTGGAGCACTCTTTCGGCGAACAAAAGATTGAATAATTTGGGATTCGGGCTCCGGAAGATAAAATACGAGCCAATTGGAAATCAACCCAATTACGTCGAGCGGCGTTAGGCCACCAGGAGGGAAAAGATACTGCTGGTGAAAAACCCAAACTACCAGAAAAGAGTAAATCTCTCTCAGGTTTGATAGAGGAATTTAAATTTTGGATACAGTTATCCCGGCGTTAAATTTAGTGTCGACCAACTTATTCCAAACTTAACCTTTAAACTTCACCTTAACTTTGAAAGAGAAATCTTTATTTCAGACACTTATCCTTGCGTTGGTGTAGAGCAGTCCATTTTAAACAGTGCCGCGAAAAAAATTGAAAAATCTCCTGTTATTCGTGATAATATCTTAGTCTTCGCGCCTGGAATATTTTATTATATACATATACAAATAGAGAAATTGATATTCACTCACATCAATAATATTATGTTTATATACTACCTCCCCAAAAGTGGCGAGGGATAAAAAGGTTTGGTAGACACTGGCCAAAACTCTTTTTTTAAGTATTTGATTCGGGTTTTATCACATACTAGGACTATTATTGGTTATTTGATAGCATTTGAGTATGTTTAGATTTTAGATTTAGATATATACCCCGCGAGCCGCCAGAGGCGTACGGCAGGGGGTGTAATACACCACCATTATTTATTCATCCCTATTAGCATCTCTAATAGCCTGGGGAAAAAACGACCAAAAGTAATTATCCGTCCTTGCGATGACTTCCCTATAATGCTTCGTGGATGCCTCTCGGAGATCGCGTTCGCTCCTTACTGGCACTAACATTTCGCTTACTTCGTCTATAAATTGTGAACGAATGAACTTTTCGAAAAGTTTCCGACGATATTCAGATCTTCTCATCTGTAGTGAATTCCAACCGAGGGACTCTATCATTGCCGTAACGCTGCTATAAAACCTGAAATCCCCGCAAACGATGTTATTGTGATTCATTTTTTCTTGGGATTAATTTTTATTTATTGTGATTATTTTTTATTATTCGATAATTATTTATTATTATTAATTAATTTTATCTATTTTTAAATTTAACTTTGAAACGTTTACCATAGCATTTATTGCATTGCTATTTTTTAAGTTCTTTTCCCGATTTTTTACCCACCTCCTCTATGGGTGCTTTCCATCAACGTTTTTTTTTTCCTTTGTCAACTTTCAGTTGCAAATATATTTTCCCAAACTATACTCTTTATTTTAGTTTTAATTTCTAACTGTCCATATTGCATCAACATACAAGGTTAGGTGAAAGAGAGGTCCTCCTAGAATTAACCACGCCAATAAAGGGTCTATCCATCTGTTTTTCCTCTGTTTTCTTAATTTTCAACCGTCTTTACCGTCTGAAGATGAAATAGAAAAGAGTTCGATGTAGGAGGAGACCACGTAGCCTCAATCTCGGCCTTAATAAAATCGTACCATATTTACTCTTCCATCCAACCTCCGACTCCGAGATGTTATCTTTCTCTGTATTGAGACGTAAAACGAACCGGACGGAGAGAAAGCCAGTCGAAGGGATCTCAAACATAGGCGGCAACTTGTGCGATGCAATCCCGCACTTCGTTAGCCATTCACAGGGCGGGCCGATGTGGCCGTTCCAAGTAAAAAAAGCGGCTTTCTCCCCATTACCGAAAGGCGCTGCTCAAATCCAATTAAACTCCGTGGAGACTCAAACAGACGTCCGAAGCACACCTCAGGATCAAAACTTGGCAATTCTATTTCCGACAAACTCCGGGATGAAGGCGGACTGGTAATGTTAGCCATCTTGTGATCTAGCGGTTGCTTAGATATTCATGGCGATGGGAGATCCCTGAGATAACTACGACTCCTAAGTTTAAATTCTACCTCACGGAGGTTGTTTGCTAAGGCACTTGCATCTTAAATGGAGCTGTAGAACTAGCTTCTATTAGCATGTAGAACTAGCATAGAAGACATATAAAAGTAAATATCAGATTAAAATAAATAATCATAGAGATACTAAAACTCACGTTAGTAGAGTCCATAAAAACATGATTAATAAGAACAACCTAGGTATCGTTAAAGCGTAATATCTTCAGGTGAAATACCTATAATTACCTACTATATTTCACCTTAGGTTGTTACGCTGTAACGAAACCTAGGTTGTTGTTATTATTTTTTTGTGAACTCTGCTAAGTGAGTTTTATTTCTCTATGATTATGAAGGAATTCCAATAAATTATACCTCAATCCGTTTGGTATGTTTAAAAGAAATTAATCATACAGATATTTACCTTCTATCCCGCCTCTCGGCATGTGGAAGGGGGTACATACCCTATGACTCTACTTCCCTAATCGATTACTTTCATTCATTCATTTTAAATTAATTAAATTCATTCATATTTCGTACCGTTTGCGAAAAAAACGAATACTTAAAGCGACTACTTCTAGCACCTTCCCTGATTTTGCTCCAAGTATCTGAAAGGCATATTAATTCAGGGAGAACGTATAATATCGTCGAAATCTTATGAGAGCTTTCTTTCTCTACATTTATTAACTGAATTAAGTATCTGTTTCTAAAAGCCTTCTAAAAAATGCCTTCATTCGGATAATATTGAGGCTAAGAGGTTTCCTATCTAGCATATCTTCGATATTACAAAGATTCAAAAAAAATACATTAAAAAGAGACTGAGTAAGACAAATTTAGAAAATTAAAACGAATCTACGAGATGCTAACGATAAATAACCACACAAGATAAATACCTACATATAGTCCGTTCACCATCACGAAGGCACGATTCTCCCCATTTAAAATGCATAGGCCCATATATTTTAAACGGGAGAAATTTGTGCGACGTTGCAAAATTTGCGTAAAATCATGGAGTTGGTCAAAATTGTTTCAATTTTTTCAATGTATAGTATCAGTGAAACCATACATAACACCGTGATTATATTTTATTTATTTGCAACATAATCGCAAAAAAAGAACAAAAATGTTGCATCTCAAAGAAATACGGCGTTTTGTTCCGTTTCTTTTGGAACGGGTGCCATTAATTCTTTAATTCGAGAAACATGGGATTTTTTACATCAATATCAGCTTCAAACCTTTCTCTTTCCTTTATTGGTAATACTTAGGCAGGTGAATAAATTTTATGGAAATTTTCAACAGAAATTAATGGAAAAGTCGAGAATTTCACGCAAAATGCATTGAAAAAAGTAGTCGCCTGCCACTTTTCGTCCAATTCGCCCACGAAAAACATCCAGAGAGAAAGTTTCTTAGAAAATAGTGAATTTATTTTCAGTGCAAGTGGAACCCTTTAAGTTCATAAACAACTTAAGAAAGAAAATTTTTCTTACGGCGGTACCGCACTACGCGGTGCCGGCCGCGATCGCTCGTGAGGCTACGCAGAACTACTAGCTAATCGGTGTAAAAACAAAAAACCCATTACACAGGAAAAAAAGATGCAATAGATTAAATGAAATGTACCGCACTAAAAAATATTTTAGGCGGCTAAGTTAACACTCGTGCACTGCGGGTTGCGTTACCTGGATTATCAGGCATCTCTGTTTGCGTTACGTTGCAGATCTGAATCTATATGATTAATAATAAATTTATCAGATAGTGTCAGAAAAAATAAATTGGAGATGATTTCCATAAGAGGCCAAAGTGTGAGACGTGGTAGAATAAAAGATTAAAGGCCTATCGAATGGAGACGAGCGAAATAATTTTTCCACTTTCAGGCACTTTTTGTACGCATTTACAGATACTAGCACAGTCATCTCAATGCGAAATCCCCCTTAAACGTTTCTCGGCGAAGAACAAGTAGCGGAGGAAAACTAAAAGTACTTAGGTGCTTGAGTGGGATTTTTGAATTGGTCGCATTTTCTCCTGTTTGGAGATTTTTTCTGCGTGTTGCAAAGGGGTAAAAAAGAAGGAAAGTATTTGCGTATATTTTTTTAAGGCCGTGGCATACACGCATCTAAGAATGAAGAATCTCAACGAGATGATTCACATGCACATTTAGCATATTGATATACTCACTCGCCTCTACATACTTTATAACCATAAAAATAAATTGGCACAGTTTAAAATATTTCTCTACGAAATGGCAATTTTCTCTAATGGACTTAAGGGAAGATTGCAATTTTCCCTCATGAGCTTCCATGGTAGTGCATGTTATTAGTGCAATTTAGCGCTTAAATAAATCACTCGGGACATTTATGAGCTGTATGCGTGATCTTATATTCTTCCACAAAACATTGTGGAGGAACTCGTACGAGGTAACCGAGAACATAAACAACGAAAAAATCTTCTTTAGCAAGGTTACTCGTCAGTCAAGGAATTACATCATATTACATTTGAATAAAACTTTTCACATCGTCTTCCATCAGCATATACGAAACTCGGGTTTGAGAAATCGCCAATGAAATACTAATCCTCAGAATAACTTGGTTGGCGAGGTAGCTCGTTAGCCGAGATATTAAAGCATATACCGAGCATTTCCGCAAATAAGACGATGGTTAAATCATAAAAAGGCCCCTTAAAATCCAGGGGTGTCTAACGGGTCAGATACAAAAAAGATGAAATTATAATAATTTAAAAACCTCGATTGAAATTATATCAAATAAAAAATCAATCACCAATGTATTTAAAAATATTTAATTATCTAATAATATTTTTTAATACTAAAAATAAATATTAAAAGTTGTGTTAATTGATCTAACGTTACTACTTGAATGCCAGAATAAAATAGATTTTAATAGGAATTTTGAGGCAGTGCTGCCAGATGAAGTAAAAATAAAAGCTGTTCCTTCGAAAAATTACGAATAGAAGACAATTCCGAATACGCTATACAGATTTATTATCAAGACGATGATTACTGACCTGAACTAAATTCACAGCCCTTTAATAGTTTGGGAAAAATATATGCTAAGACTATAAATTTTACATCTCGTCTTATCTGGAAATAGACGTTAATTAAAAAATATTTCCTTTAACAAATTCATACCCTGAAGTATACGGCATTTTCCTATTGAAACACCGAAAATCTGTCTCCACCATCAAAGCACTTCGGTTAGCTGAAAAAATCCCATAAAATACCAATCCCCGTAAGTACTCAGCCTACGGACCATGTAACAAGGACGCTGGAGCACCCTCCAGAATTTTCCCCTCGCGCAACACCCACCAAATGGACTCCAGCATCCAATTGCAGAAAGAGGCGTCCCGGTGGACCAGAAACGGGATGGAGGTAAGAGACCCCGGCGCGCATCCAATGGACCAAACTCTCCAAATCCAATAACGGGGAATTTCGCGTCCGAGCAGACGCAATCGATAGCGGAATTTATGTGGGCCCGAAAGGGGGCGGGGCTCCTCCAAGGTTAATAATTCAAGATTATGGGCATCGGCACTCCCACACCTTCGCAGGGCCTAATAAACTCATCGATTAATAATACGCGAATCGTGGATCAAAAGGGGCAAACAAGGGCATTAACACGCGTCTCACGGCGTGAAGTGGGCTCCTGAGAGGGTCGTGCCATGACCACGTGCTCGATAAAGACGTGGAGCGCTTAGGGATCTAAAAGTGATAGAATCTTTATCGATGTTCCATTAATGGGCATCAATGATCTGCAGTCCAGATCTCGGTCAGATTTTCTCCACGAACCGAACTCCGATGTTTGGGTAACGCGGCAGGTTAAAACAGTATATTCATAAACGGCGTGACATAAATACATACAAATCTTGATGTGGATGTTTTCCATTAGGAGAAAGGGATAAGTTCAACGAGGAGTTTTATAAGGCTGCCAATTTTTACATTAGCTATCAAAGAACTAAATTTAATAAATGGAAAGAAAAAGAACTTCGTGTCACACTATTGGTGTGCACATATACCGTGTTTTTCTCTCAATTTAGAATGTCGTTCCATGTAGAACGGCCGAACATGATAGAATTTAAATTGAATAAATAAAATAATCTAATAAAAGAGTATCAATATATTTTATCCTGAGTTTGGAAGTTAAATCTCAGTAAAGAAAGCTTTAAATGGAACTTATATAAATATACATGGATATTCTGATGCATACGACAGGATGTAAAGAAAGACATTTTAGAACACGGCTGTTAATGAGTTAGAGGTTTTGCAACCCATGAGTGATACCCAATAGGTATTATGCTCTTGGAAATTTTTAAACCTCTAATAAGACAGGATGTATATACAGTTCTAAATGGCACTGAACCATATGATATATACATCATATATAAACTTTTACTCTATTATACTATATATGTGAACTTTTTACTGTAAGTATGCTGTTTACTGTATTTTTATCATACGTTCAGGAATCAGGAGCAAAATTGAACATAAAAAAATATCTAACCTTGTTTCCCTCACTGGCTAGTGGAATTAGTTACTTACAGATAAGCTCCAAATAATTTCTGAAGCTCGAGGAAGATTAAAACTCACCTAGAAAGAGAAGAAAACTTCGTTACACATTGTCATTTACATAATTCATTTATATATAAATTTACCTTGCTGGCAGCGAAAGAAGTGAGGTGTGAAAAACACGTAAACCATCCTACTTCTTTAGTTATAAATAATGAACTTGCTGAAATTGCTTATAATTTAGTCAAATTTCCTCGTATAAATTCCTCTCATATTACCTACATTGTTAAAGAAAACTGCGTATCAAGGTCATAATATAATTCCAACAACTAGTACACCTTACTTGGCAGCTAATCTCCTTTCTTCCAAGGATTCCCAACCTGCGTCATGGCTTTTACGTAACGCTTGCTAATTTATCAGAGCAATTCCTTACAAAAGAAATCGGCTAGCGCTAAATCTTCTCCATTTTCATCGCCTACACTATTCATAAGAAGAAACAGTGGCAAAAAATAAAAATGAGCTTGCGAGTATCTTGATATTGTAACGGAAGGTGGATTAGGAGAAGCATACACCATAAAAAAACATAATTGTAAGGGATTACGTGAATGTATGCGATACATAGTACAATAATAATAATAAAAATAATAGTTCGTCTTCACTTATTAGGCATATTTTACTGATGGATGACAATTATTACAATAAATCCACTCATACTGTCTTTTCCTTCTTTTATTCTTTAACAAATACAAACAACCATGCCTCATCAGGATTCGAACCAGGGACCTCAGCAACAAGATGGCATAGGCTTAACACTACGCCCCCGAGGCCGATACTGATATTTAATTAGTGATTTAAATGATTCACAGACAGTGATATCACCATTTTACAACAAATTTAGAACAACAACAACAAATGAACAATAGTTAAGCATGAAACAATGACCATGAACCAAAACCAATCAACAAAAAAACTTGATAAATACAAAATACGTTTTAAGTACAACAAAATTATTCACTTTATAGTTTATTTGCATGAAAATGTATGCAAATTTTCTTACAGAAAAGAATTACATGGCAAAATGAAAATATCTATGGAAGACGGAAAGGTGGTATTTAGATCAGGAATCTATAAAAGTCGAAAGAATATGGAAAGTTGATCAAGGGATAATTTAAATGTAGGAACATGGAGCAAGGATTATGCCAAGTTGGCATGTGAGGAAAGTTATATTTAAATAGTGAAACCACATCGGGAGAATCAATATGGCAGTTTATTGTATAGTAGATTAAAGAAAGATCCGAATCTACTAAGATTTAATTTGGGGATCAGTAAAGGAAAAGTATTTTAATACGTAATCTGTGAAAGAATTCTGAACAGGTGGGGTACACGAGATTATATTATGGTAATAAAATTTAATCTTTGGTTTACGGAGGTTGATTGGAAAACATCATGATATTGGCAACCAAAGAGCAAACCTACATGCAATCTATCTGTATAAATTTTGCGATTGATTCAATATATTTTTTAATGCAAGGAAGTCAACTCTTGACATTAGTTTCACTGTTTAGTAGCACCGTTTCTAGTCCCTTCGATAAAAAATTCCATTAAGTCCACAATAATTTCTTTTTCCAATCCTCAAAAATTCCGAGATACACTTTTGAGAGCCTTCCTCCACTACCAAATTCGCGGAATTCTTGCTGCATATGGCAAGGTCATGAATTCGCTTTACATTTTCTACATCTTATCCATCGGTAATCTCGCTCAGTCACGGAATTCCCTCCTTTCAAGTATGTATCGACGTTCACCTCCTCTGAATTCACCTGAGGCTGGAATATCCTTATTCCGATGATGATCTCCTTCCGAATCTGCTACCTACGCGATATTCTTACTTTTATTTGATTCGCTCGGGGAATTCCGGTCCTCCGATTCAATTCCGTCCGCGATAACGTCTGGTACGTATGTATGGACATTGTGAGGAGCAGAACTTGCTCCCTTTATAAAATATCTGGGTTACGTCGAATCTATCGAGAGGTGCCTGCGGATGGATTCCGATAGAGGCGCGCTGGTGAGTTTCAGGAATACGAGGAGTGTCTATTAGCCCCGGAAGCCCCGATGAAGATGTTCAGCCGTCGTTCCGCCGCCGCGAATTCCGCTCTCGGCAATAAAAAGCAATAATTGAAGCTCTATTCAAGATAGGCTAAAATACACCTAAGCAAGGAAGGAAAGCAAGGAAACACCTGCAAGAAGGGAGGTGTAAAAAATGTATAATAATTTTAATATGAACAAAAAACCAGTAGTAAATCTCACAATAAAATATCGTTTGTTGTACGAAGTAAAACAGCTATGAGGAGGGATTTCCTTCTGGTTTTTTATCCGTAATAAAAAAGAAGGAATTCTACAAAGGAAAGCCTGATACAGCCACTTCCTAGCAAAATTACCTAAAACAAGCCAATTTATTACAACTAAGAAAAACCTTAAACGTTTTACGACATTTCTGACTGAACGAATTCCTGAATGAAAAGGTTTCATCTATGGTTTGTTTGTAGTGTTCAGCCCGAAGATCGGTTGGTACCTCACCCCCTCAAACATTAGCAACCAGGAGGTAGTAGCGGGAAATGAGGCTTACTAGGTAAGTTGAGGAGTGACGTGGTTGTCCTCGCTTTCCTCAGCTTTGCTATAGTAACACTTTTTTAGCATTCCACAACGAAATGCCTAATAAAGTGCCTCTACACAGCATCACTCATATCTCAATATATTTCACGTCATCAACCATAATAATAGATTGAAAATAGAATACATTGATTGATTTATTGAATAGACTGTGACAACAATAGATTAAAGATGCTGATCCTGTGCCAAAAGTCAAGTGAAAAACATTCCATTCATCAGCATACGGTAGCAGGACCCATAAATGGTCATTAGCCGTGAAATCCCAACCCATCATTTCATACCCATAAATCGCTGACTCTGTTGACACCCACGCAGTTCGCACATGTCAGAGGGATTCCAAGGCCGAACTCAGATCCTCATATTACTTCCTGCTTATCACCCTCCCGGGTTCCCCATAACCGTTCCCGACCATTTTTCCGACAGACTCCGCCGATGCCCTCGAAAGAGCAACACTAGGATTTGCGTAATAACCTCCATAAATCGACCTCTGGCATTTCGAGGGCCACAATTACGCGGTGAGCAGCATTCGAGGCGACTCGTTTCGGATATGCCCTCTGCTGCGACCCGGAGATTTCCCATCGGCGGACCAAAGTTAACAAGGCCTCACTTGCCGAGCATCGATTAGGGACACCACTCGATTCCGATACGCCTAACTTCACACCTACACTTCGTCTGGGATCGTTGCTAACGTTGAAATGCGGCCGAGGTTCATTCTGAAGCTGCCATTTATAGGTTCCGGACGTTGGTTCTAATCTGATGAGGTGTGAATCGGGGAAGGTTACAAGCATATTCTACAAAAGTATATTCTTCGAAATCAAATTTTTCGAAAAAATGCTACAAAAAAAAGGCCACCTGCTATGCCCACACCCATGACCCGACAACTCAGAATGCGACAATTCAGAGTACGAAAACTCACAATCAGAGTGACTCGTCAGACCCGAGAACTCACCGTGGGACAACTGACCGAGCGACAGCTCATTGCGCAAACAACAGATCACTACAATAATTGAAAAATATCAATTTTTGAATGTTAAAACAATTGAGCGGTAGTCTTTTTGGCTATTACTGATTTAACTAGTTAATAAGTTATTAATAATGTATATTTAATAATAAGGGGTCGTACACAAATTACAGAACGCAAAATTCTTCAATTTTCGACCCCCCCCCTTCCCCCACGTAACGCCTGGCCGGACATTCTCTTTCCCCCACGTACCAGGACCGTAACGCCTGGCCGGACCCCCTCCTCCCCCAAATTGCGTTACGTAATTTGTGTACGGCCCCTAAATAAATCACACAAAACTGAAACAATACTCCGGAAACCTTGCATAAACAAATACAGTGTATAATTACATGACATAAAAATGAAATTTGCTTAAAATAGCATTAACACATCTTGTCAGTACCATTTAAATACAGACTCCGTGTATTTCCATTCACTAATTACTTGTATACGTAATACACATCACATTTGCGCTGCCTTAGGCACAACATTTTCCAGTAAGGACAAACACGAGGGAAACCTTAAATAGGTCAAGAGGTTAAACCCTCCCTTTTTTACCCCGGATCAATTATCTGGATCAATTCACCCTTCCTATAGCGGATAATCCCTTCCGGGAGAACGGAAGCTACTGTTGCATATCATAAAGTAGTCCAATACGGAGTTAATGAAGACTCTTATCCTTGAGTTCAAAGGTTCAAAGTTCGCAAAAACGTTCATTATTTACCATCCCGTCCTGGAAGCTTCTTTCATCCTCCAAATTGTTCCGATGCATACGGTGAAATATTGAAAGATTTACTGCGAAAATGAGATGCAACTCCTCGGTTAGCAGTTCATCGCCTTTGATCTCCCGGAATTATTCCAGAGGATTAAGCAGAAAATGAAACATTTATTCGGGTTCGCAATACGTCTTCGACCTCCGTCTGGGAACTCTTTCATCATCCTTGATTATTTCGTTGGAATTAGCACACAACTGGGAGATTAAAAACGTAATACCTGCATGGTAGGTGCACGCTTTTATTAGCTTGCGCTTGAATATTACTTTTCAGGGGGGATTCATATAAAGCCTGGATTCTGTATGAACTGCTCTAGCTCAAAGATTATCTAAATATAACCAAAATAACCGTATGAAAGGTGATAATTCATGATTTGAAACATCGCAAAAATTTTAATTTGCATTGGAGTACCTACTTTATTTGAGTGGAACGACAACGATAAATGAGAACAAAAAGCATTCCCGTAATCCAAGATACTAAAAAATTAACCTACATTTCACCCGCCAAATAAATGTTTATAAACTTTTCCTGAGAGAAAGGCGGGTCCAAAATTACCTTTCTTACACCTAACCCTTAAATGAAATATAAACCGGTGTGTTGAAAACAAGTCGGTAAACCATGGGTTGTCAACCCGTCGAACGCATACCAAAAGTGGCATGCGGAGGAGTTGTTTCTAGTACGCGAAACATTCTGTTAAATTATTTGCCATTTCTTGTCAAATTTATTTTCAATATTTAGGGGATGATTTCCGTAGTGTTTCATTAAATCCTGTTGCACTTTTTTAAGCAGCCAGTTTTACATTACTTACACAATCACAAATTAAATGCAAATATATCAAATAATATGTTCTCAAATAATTTTGGTGGGTACACAGAGAAATGTTGTCGGAGATTTGGCTAATTGTGGCCAAGACATTCAAAAAGATTGTTTACCTCTATCGAGATCAACGAATAAAACAAATAACTTGAAATTCGAAAATAAAGATGATTTCATGTTAGGCGTACAAATTTAACGCTATAGAATATAAGAATATGTTAAAAAGAGGAAAAAGCAATGTGTGCCGGAAAAATACCTAACATATAATTACAATGACCCAAAACTGATAAAACTAGCTAGATCCATTAACTTAGTAATCTAATAGGAGAATATCCCCAGAAAATACGTTTAAACTTTAATGAAAGGCCTTGAAATTACTTAAGAAATAATAATACTACTGTAAATATCTTTCGTAGATATTTATACAAATCATGACGATCTTTAGCAATGTGAAACAACTTTTATGGAATTCCATTCCACACGGGTAACCACCACCCGGGAAAGGAACACCGAGCCACACTTTTTCCACCTCCGGGCCCTTTTCCTCAATGATGAACAAGTAAAATTGTTAGAGGGCGGGCGTGCAATTCAGCCCTGGGCCGGATATTTGGACCTTCATCCCCTACTCGGACCCTGGAGGAACCACAAAATACTAAGAACCAATCTTACAAAATGCCTGCCAGAATATACAGCTAAATCACTGGTTAATTAAACTTTTGAGTGTCCGCATCATGATTTCATAATAACCGGAGAAATATTCGTTCATCAACAAAGGTTTGGATGATCAAAGGGTATAGCAGAGATTAAATACTAATGCTACCGGCTATGACCCAACCAGAGATCTGAAAGACTATTTCTTGCTCTGAAAGGAAACTATTGCGAAAAGGAAAACTACGGGATTCCTTGAGGATGAATACCTACTTTAAAATTCATTCATTCCATTTGTTCCCGAGGAATCATCTCTCGGTGAATTTTTTCAGACCAGGAACTGTACGGCAGAGTACTCAAAGGGAACCAAATGGATATCTGAAGACCTATTATTTCCATTCATGACAAAGAATAAGAAATGAAACTATTAAATCACAATGGAGTTTCCTCCCTCGCGAGATACATTAGCGCTATGAACCCCACGAGAATGGGTGAAGAAGATCTAGCGACTTACTCAATTTCCTACTTCTCTTTTCTCAATTGAGGATTCTTTTTTCACCCTTTCTCTATGAAAATTCCATGATAAATGAATTATCAGGGCTTTTATAAATTTACCAATTACTTGGAATTAATGTTACCAAATTTCACATTCCAAAGAATTATGATGATACTTTCCTTAAGATGTGCAAAGTAAATTAAAATTAACAACCATTCATTTAATCAGAAATAAATTCTTTCCTATGCTTACCTTACGTTGTAGATTGAATAAATGTTGTCAATTAACAGAAATAAATCAAAGAATAAAACAAAAATATAAAATAAGAATATAAACATAAAAATATGGAAAACAAAATCAGTATACACTCCTGAAATACTCTATACATACAGTCATTTACAATTATATAACAGGTAACGTCGATTTTTAAAGAAAATAATTTTAAAGATAATAGCAAAATTGAAAAATAAATCACAGTTAAAGAATTGAATAAAAATGAAATATTTTCCATAAAAATAAGTAATTGTAGTAGAAAGAACTGTATGGTTAAAATAACTATGGGACCATAGAAATAATTTAAAATATTTTAGGAAGAAATATCGATTTTCAGTGATTTCTGAACGAGCTCAAATGTAAGTTAAAAAGAACGACATTATTTTGTAAAGCCCAAATTCATTAGACGATCATGGTATCGATCATAACATTTTTCAAGATAATAATCATTAAAACTGCTAACAGGCCGTGAATACGTCGAAGTCGAGGGGCATAATTAAAAAGTTTGCGGAGATAGCAAAGAAATGCCATGAGCCTTCCTTATAAGTATCAACTAAAATAGTAGCGCGAGATAACCAACTCCCTCCTCGGGCCATACGAATTCCTTAATGGCATTCAATTAAGGGATTCCATTCAAATAGAGAAGCTACTGCATCATCCCGTTCGGAAAGGTCAAAATTGTTAAGATTGATCCCAAATCCGTCGGTAAGTAAACCATGAGACTCCGGGAGGATCAAAGGTCATCGCCCTGGGGAAATACTCCGATCCCTCCCACAAACCTCAACTCCCCAACTTTATTTTCCTTTGTATCTTCGCTAACTTTATCCTTTGCATAGTTCTCCACCTCCCTGCAGAGACCCCCCTATTTAGTCCACGTAATTCTCTCGTTGACAGGTTGAAAAATTGCCGCGATGTCGGGGGGCTCCCCGAAGGTGGAGGAGGCCCTTTCCTTGAATGTGAGGACTTCCGGCCCCGATTTACATTCCTCTGTTTTATAGTTTGTCTTCATTATCAAGAGGAAAGTAGCGCTCCTTCCGCCCGCGCAAACCACAGGCGAGAGAATGGAGTGATTATGTTTGCCTTGTTGCGAGAAATAAACGAGGAAAGAAAGGCTGTTGCAGCAGCGGAGTGAAATTAGTGACATAAATCAACACACAGAGGAAAGAAAATAAAACAAAAGTGAATTGTCGAGATTATGAGGAAAGAAAACAAAAGTATGGACCAAAAAATACGATTTCCAACAAAATATCATTCACGAAGTAGTGCGAAAATGGAACAAATTTGCATTCTACCGAAGAGGGGTTATCTATGGAAATTTTCAAGATCTGCCTGAAATTCAGGTAAACGTTTTCAATTCCTATAAAAGATAAATTCTAAATGTTCGACTACCGTCCTATATTAAGGAATTCAAACGCAAAAAATCATTCACGAAGTCTTAGGAAAATTGGACTAATTTGTAATCCACTAAATATGGTTTACCTAGTATTTTTCATTTTAAGTTTCTGCCTGAAATTCAGCAAAATGTTTCCGATTCCAAAGGGTGATTTTCCAATAAAATGTTTGGCTATCGCCGATTTACAATACATATACAAGCTTTTATATGGATAAGTGAAATTATGAAATGCTTATCTTCGACCTATTTCTCTTTACTGAACAAATATGTATTTATTATGTATTATTGTATGGCATACTATCGTTGAAATTTTTCATAGCTTAATTGACAAATCTAATAAATCCTTTCAGTTAATACTAACGAATCTGTTCATACTAGATTAATCATGAACATCCAATATTTTCATATAAGTTTAAAAGCTATATTTTCTTGTAATGTTATTAATTGATTTCTGCTGTTATTTTACTAAAATGCAACCATTTATATTGATTCGTCCATGTAACTGGATATCTTGTTTACGTTAGAGATCTTTCTTAAATTGCTTAAGTTATCTGTAGGCTTCGCTAATAAAGACTCTTCAATATCATTATTGTATATACAAATCTAAAGTCGTACAAACAAGACTTAACGACAAATACTTTATTTGGGTAAAGACAATATGACTTCGTCCATTAAAAATATACATATAGGATGACAATGAGGTAGAACACTCGAAACCGGTCATGTTTTTTTTTCGTAAATATATATTTTTTCGGACGTTATATAGTGAATTAACTGAATTATGTATAAGTTCCACCAGATATCTCTAAATTTAGTCAAATATAAATCTAAACTTATAATAGTGATTTTTGGACTTGGGAGTGACTCTTTTCCTTTTGTCAGCCATGTCTCCTCTCTACTTATTATTACTTACGTCGCTCTTTCGTGTCCCCTATTCCAGAGATAAACAGCGTCGCGAGCTCCGAGCACTTCCCGCGAGGGAATTAGATGACGCTTTCTTTACGATCCATCACTTACGAGGCAATTTTCGTCCCGGAATCCACTTCGTCCGAGAAAAGCGCTTCAACTCTGTAGACACTGTGTCAAGAAGATGTATGCCCCCGTGTCTCGAGCTCTCTCTCCAACTATTCAACTTCCATCCTTCATCTCTTTCAGAGTTTCACCTTTCGCAACCGCCTGCGAGAAATTTGATTCGGGCTCCATCCCCTGGATGGCGCCCTCGATCCACTCCAAAAAGTTTCCCGTCCCATTTTCTTCGATTCTACCCTACGTGAAGAGTAATACTCCGCCTTCTTCCTTATTCTCAATACCCTTAACCTTTCGTCTACCAAGGGGGTAACTAAGTTACTCCAGCGATAGCTTTTCTGCGTTATTTAAGTTACAAGTTTTAAAATAATAAGATGCGTCCGTATATTTGTTCTTAAAGATCTAATAATTTCATTTTTTGCGTATTTTTACACCAATCCCCATTTTTGATGCAATTTAAAAAAAATGCAGTGAAACTATATGCACTCTGTAATAGAGGTAAAGGTAGAAAAACTACAAATAAGTTCATAAGCAGGCCCATTCTTTCTCTAAGTGCTCCCAATGAGAAATAATTCCTAAATGTTGATAAAACCACTCAGAATATAACTTTACATAACACTGCTAATTTGAGTAAGCATTTGAAAGGCTTGTGATGAAGATCTTCAAGGTTTACTTTGTTTAAATATATTTACCAAGAAATAAATTTCTCAAGAGCGAATATTACTTATCTACCTATTATCATTAATTTTTAAGGTAAATTCCTAGTTTTATTGTTTTAATCATGAAACTTTACACTTTTAACTACTAAATAACTACACTAACTTTACACTTTAATCATGAAACATTGCCACATATCTCTCAAACTTCCTCCGTCTAATAGGTTCCGCGACTCTCCGCTAAAAGCGACACGGGGTGTTGCGTTTCTTTCTGCAAGCACTGTACGCCTGAAAGATGGCCACCACTCCAAATATATTTCCCGGAGAGCCTTCCGGAACCACCGTTTCTATTCGAGAGGGTTAAAGACGCGCCTCTCTACGTCGGATGAATTGAAATGGGGCAAAATGGATCTTTTTTCCTCCAATCGATTACGTAGTGAGCAGTGGATTTGCTTCCGAGTTCCTCCTTACTGGACCACAATTCTAAGAAATTCGAATGGCCCCTGAACGGATATTTTATCCTCCGAGGGAACGACAGGAAACAGCACAAATGCACTTATCGAAAGGGCTATAAAAAGTACGCGGTGGCAGAAGTCGAATTTCGAGGATGGATTCGACGTTTCCTGGGAAATGCTACGCTTTTCGGGTTGAGAGGCAAGGGTGAAAAAAGAATGAAAGCATTGATCTCCATTAAATAATAATGAAAGCTCCAATACGGTATTCTAGGGAAAAAAATAACAGAAAGCCCTTCAAGCCAACGTTGGGAAATGGGATTGACATCGAAGCTTTTATAAACCGTTTCCTACTGCAGCGAGTATCAAGATGGTTTTTTTATTAAATCAAGAATCCGGAAAACGAACGATAAGAGCCGATAGTACGAGAGCAAAGATCGTTACTATCTACCACTACTTTAGACCTAAATCTACTAGAGAAGTACTGTATAAACCACGTGAGGATGTGAGGCAGGGAGAATGTGCATTATTCTACCAAAAAACTCGAATTCTTACCATCCCGTAACGTTCGTAAATGAAATTTTAGTTCCAGTAAAAACGAATGCTATCTTTGAGAAGTATTGACAACGCTTAACGAGAAAGCAGTAACTCAAACATTTATAGACTTCTAAATAGTTGTTCTTTCCGCATAGTATTAGAGAAGCAGAAACAGGGTACATTAGGTAAAGGTGGGGGGTCAATGCAACCCCTACCACACTCCACTGTCAGCCTACGATGCATATATTTAAATCTTAATTTAAGCATCTACTGGATCCTCCTCTCAGTCAGCCCTAACGACAGGAAAAACCATATTACCAGCCAAAACCACTCCCACTTGGAGGTGAAAATTACACCAAGTGAGATGTAGCTATCGATGAATTCTTCCTAAAAAATACCGTATTTTAATTTAATTATAATAATATGAATTTCCGCAGGTAGGAAGACCTTCGGATAAGACGAAGTATAAATTTTCGTCGAACTTCAGTTGTTTTAGCAAATATCTGACCATCAAGACGACCCCCCAAACTACAAAATGCATTTAGTCTAGATCTGCGATCATATATACATATGGATAGTAATACTGTGTAACGTTTATTTAATTATGTCCTATTTGTACTTTTTTGAATGGACATGTTATTTTCTTTCATCTGGCAGCACTGCCTTGCAACTGCTCCAAACATTCGCACTGATTATTTTTGTATATATATGAGAAAACCTTAGATTTTGGGGACCTTTTTTATGATTCAATTATCGTCTTATCTACGGAAATATATGGTAAATCAGTTTAGAAGACGAGGAAGATGACATTTTCATTCGGCTCAACAATAAACGCAAACTTCGACAGGCATTGACAATTACAAAGAAGTAAGTAAGTTAAAGAAGCTAATAGTTAGATTACGTGAGGATGTAGGCGTTATAACAGTACAGCGTAGTCAAGAGCCTTTTTCGATACGGATTATGTAAGGGTGATGGGGTTCATGGGGTCTTTGAACTCTCCTGATTTTCTATATGAATTTATCCTTAAGAATCTTAATGAATCGGCTACACTTCTCAGATCCAGAAGAAAATGTACTAATCCTAAATGCCGAACTAATGTATGTCAGTTATATATCATTAACCTTGATTTAAAAGTCTGGAATAGCCTTCCACATAATATAACAAAGTCCACTAGTTTACATCAATTCAAAATAAAATTGTTTTCATTTTTGTATGAAAAGTATTATTGATTTCTTGCGTTTTTTGTTTTGCTATCTACTTGCATAGTATGCATACATTCAAATTGAAACTTTCTTATTTTTAATACCAAATGTAATCATAATCCTTTTTTGTTTTCTTTCTTCTGCCACGGAGCATATGCAAATTGTGTTAATAGTAAATATGTCCAAAGGACACTGTCCTGGAGCAATAAACAAATTATTATTATAATTAATGCACTTACTGCAATAGGCCATGGGCGGCACGCGGAGTTTAAATCCAAATATAAGGTCCCACGTCCACGGCCTTCCAGTGACCCAAACTTCCCAACCAATACCCTGAACACAGTCTCAAAGCAATCTTCCTTGTTAATAAAACCCTACCACGCGACCCAAGATTGCCTTCAGCAAACCCCAGACCAATTCCTTCCGCTAGGCGACCTAAGTTCAGCTAGAAAATTCGCCGGATCAGATCTTAAGCGCTGCTGCTCCATTTGCATGCATTTTGCACGAGATGACGAGGGTCGCGATGTCCAGCGACCCCTACGAATTGGGAGAGGGTATTGAATTTGAGGAAGAAAGGGGTCTTCTTATCAGGAGGAAAAAGGGATCCTCAAAAGGTAAGGTAGGGGGTATCGTCCCAGAGGAAACTTAACATCAAATATAAAGGGATAAAAGGGCACGGAAATATGCGGACCACCTGTAGACGTCAAAAATGTAATTGCCGCTCGAAAGAAGGGTATCTGCCGGAAAATAAGCAATCGTGAATATATACATGCATGAAGAGTGGGCCTTTTCTTAGCTTCTGATGGAATGGACTCGAAGCGAGCGATTCTTCGGAGATATTTCCTCTGATAATGTATACGAACCCAATACAAACAAGTGATCGATTTTTTATTACCTTCACCGGCTAACGTTTTCTTTAAAAATAGAGGGCGAATTTCCTTCCCCAGTTATCATCGTAAAGGTTCATAATCTAGATTTATTGCTTTTAAATATAGATTCATTCCTTCTAAATTCGGATTTATACGTTTTAGACTTAATATAGACCATAAATTACTAAAGGAATTTACTTCACTGACTATCTTTTTATAGGAGCTGATGATGTTTTTTCTTCCTTACCGACGCCTGAGTAAACAGAGGAGAGGTCTGTATAGAAGAAACCCTCAATATTCTCCCTAATAAAATCAACACAATTCATATGCTGAAGTAACAAACGAATGAAATACAAACGAATGTATTTACATTGGTTTTCTAAACGACATAAAGGGCAAATACCAATCCTGACAACAGCCAGCGATATAGCTTTATCTAAAAAAAATTCCACCCTTTCCACTATTTAATAATTTTCTCCACGTTTTTGTTCCCAGTTCTGAGGATGGCGTAATCACCGCCGAAACCGGTCAACTGTCTGTATATATTTTACCTTGTGGAATTGTACAAGTTTTGTATTTTTAACTGTATTTAGCTTTATCTTCTTATCATCATACCAGGAGCATCATCTACCGAAGCACACTACCAACCTGGCTAAACGTCACTAACTAAAGACATGTGTGCTAACTGGAAACCGTCTAAAATGCAGGCCAACTACTTGTCATGTCTAGCAACAACCTGAAATTCAAATGAGAAAGAGTTCTCAGATAGCATGGCAAATACTTCGCCAGAAAATATAAAAAATAAATAAATCTCTAAGAGTTCAAAAGAAATCAGAAAAAATTTCAAAAGCTATATCAGACAAGGATTCTATAGATTCCGAGAACTTAAGTTCTCTTCCTCTCCCGAAGATGGCAACACATTTGCCTAAATAAGAATAGAGAATAATATGATTGCAAATTCTCAGTAACGAATAACCTTTGCCCCCATGGTCAGAGTACTTCCGCACGACAAGTAGTTCCCAAACAACGACTTTTTAGAGCATTTCTTTAACTCTGATATATTAACACACCCGTGTCCCTTCTATCTCTTAGAGATTAAAAAAGCATCGCACGGCCATCCAAACAACCTAAGTCACATGGCATGAATTACTTGATAGCCAGGTTTATGAAGGCACGCACTCTGAATACCCTTCCAACAAAGTAAATTCCGCAAATATTAATACAGTCGATCTTAACCTTAATATTTCGCATCAGCATTAGTGAAAATGCGCAGTACTTAATTTGAGCGTATATTTAATAAGACAGTATCCCATCATTTCAGTTTTCAGCTCACATAGCTATCTTTCTCACGGAATGGTCCAGGGTTTAAAGAGAAGAAAGAAATTCAATGGGGAATAACGAATGGTTAGGGACCTTACGTTGGACATAAATTCCACGGACTGAGCCAGCCATAAGAAAAGAAAAGGGAGATGAAGAGCCTACTTCCATACCTAAATCAATTATTTAATCCTCTCCATGGGCTTCCTTTCCAGGTACTGGAGATGAGGATCTTACTTTCACTTTCAGGTACTGGAGACGAGAACTATACTTTCACTCGCGTACAAAATAATTGATGAATTAACCTTAGAGAAGAATTAATTCACGATTCACCGTTTTTCGCAGGATAAAAAATTGTGTTTCCGCAATTCGTCATTATGCAGTTATCAACAAGACTCACGAGAATGTCTTTATAAACTAGGAAAAGAGGATATCTTATTAAATGGGGAATATTAAAACGATACCAAGGCATCTTCAAATTCAGCATCTGGGAGTTCAGGATACCGCGGGGGATATCTTGTTTCCATTGCTAAATATCTAACGTTTATCATCTGAATTATTTTTATAGAGAGAATCACATTGTTGTGGAAGCGTGTTATCAATGATATTACTAAATTATCTTTCTCTATTAAAAAATAACAATAACCTTCATATACCAACAGAATACATATTTAAGGCAACACGTTTCGTCAACCATTTAGAAATAATCAGGCAGAATCAGAAACGACTAAACGTAGCTTCATGAAGTGTAAACCTCAAATGAAACTATATAGACTTAAATATATATTCTGCGGCAGTAACAAGGTTGGTTTGATTGGGTGAATATGGCGCCTTTCCACAAAGTTGAGCTTGAGCACATCAGATTTATTTTAACGTAACCTTACCTTCAAATCGCATTTAGTTGGATTCGACGGTAAGAATGAACATTAGAACAGTAATCTCATAATGTGAAACGCTTTCATGTAACACGTTAATGGATGACCTTTGCATAAAATTTCATAAACCGACATTAATTTACGTTCGAAATTATTCGCGTTTGAAATCATTCTGGTGGATAGCAAGAAATATACGAGCGAATATGCAAATAGAAAAGGACATCACGGCGTAGATTTCTCCAGAGTCGTTTACCTTACGTATCACAAACATTCATACTTATGTTTCAAGCCTCTCTTTCATTTTGAATGTACTACTTAGTCTTCTCGCACATTATATTTTGCCCGTAAACCTAATATTTAGTTTCGACTGAACATAGGAATAAATATGGATCAAGGCGAGGGTAATAAAATTATAGTACAGTCTAGACTAGCTAGCCAAAATTATAGCAGAACATTCAACCGCAAATTTTAATATTTATTCCATTTATCGGATCCATTCTATTTCGAATGTGGCAATGCTTGCACATTTTAAAAAAGCAGCATTATGATGCAGGAGGACTATTCTACTATTTAATTTCAGACTTTTTCAACCGATAAAATGTAAAGAAAGAAAATCGCAACATGGCTGTTAAGGAATAAGATGTTTAAATCTCTAAAACCGTACAAATGTTCAAATTATACCGTAGACATATAATATGCATTCTGATGAGAAAGACTCATTTAGCCATTTAATTTTAGACTTTTCAGCCGTACAAATGTTTAAATTATTCCGTAGGATCACCATATCCATTCTAATGCGGAAGACATAATTTACTGTTTTATTTTAGACATTTTCAGCTGTATAAATGTTTAAATTACACCCTACGCAATGCATGCTTGGCTCACTGAAAATTACTAATTCTGCTCAGCCATTTCGCGGAAACACGTGCATTCAAACCGCAACATCGCCGGTGAAGGGGAAAGATAGAATCAAGTCACGCGGGTCCAGGAAAAGGGAACACGAAAAAAAAGGTAAAAAAAGCTTTGCATCGTGTCTTATATACTCCGAGGTCCTCCCCTAGTAATCCTTACATACATATAACGTGCTTTCCCTCCATCAGCCTGAGCCCTCACGTTGGAGGAATAAAAAAAAAACAAATGAGCCAGGATTGGCGAACAAGATTCCTCTCCCCACGTAAAAATGGGTTCCAGGAAGGATTGATCTATGTGGGTGTGACGCGAAAGAGGGTAAAATCGAGTCGTACCGAGGGAGAGAGCATCGAAGATAAGAATTACTTCCTCATGGGCGGCGATGCCACAAACATATCGGCAAACATCGGATCCCTCTGCGCATGCGTATTTGTTCTTGGCTTTGAAAAAGGCCGCGCTACATTTTTAATGCGGCGAGCGCAGATGGGAACCCTTATTTACGTATCCGAGAGAGGTCGTAACCGTCTCGCAGAGAGCTAACGAAGCAAAGATCTTCATTCCATTCGCTCTAAAAGAAAAGAAGAGAGATTCACAGGCGATCTAGAGACGATTTTAATTCCTTATGAAGATGGGAAAGAGATCACATTCATCTCGTTTATTTCCTCTGACTCCAACCTCATGTAAAAGATCTCCTACCTCATATACTGATAATCTCGTGATATATTGATTCCTCCCGATATTTATTCCGAGGGCATACCTTAAATGAATGCTCATCAAGCAACTACGCTCCAATCTTACGAGTTTTCCTTTCTATTTTAATTATTATTTGCATTAAGATAATAGTACTGTATGTAAACAAATCCGATAATTATGTACTATAATAAAATGTAGGAAAATCACAAATTTTTACATAAAATTTACAATTGCAGACATAAAAATAAATTCATTATTTATGATGAAAGCGGAATAAAAACATTTATGCAATTACCTAGTGTTTTCACTCCTCTTTGATCAAAAAGAGCAGTAGAGGCCGAAACAGAGCATTCCGACATAATCCTTGTTACTAATGAATCAATAATAATTAAAAATCAGAGATAATTGAATTACAATTTAAAAATTATACTTGGAACTAAGAAAAATTCCATACCTTGTAGTACTGAAAATTTATTGCACAAATTTCTTAAAATATATATAAAGGTAAATGTAATACTCGTGTTATAAATTAACTATTCATAACTGAATGCTAAAAGATTAACTACAATTTAAATATTCTATTTTTGGAACGGAGAGAATGCCTCAAACGTTAAATTAAAAAATCATACCGCAGTTAAAGAAATACGATATTTTACAACAGTGCAGAACGGTTTTTAAATTGGTTTCATTCGAGAATAACTTAGACACAAAACACCGAATAACGGTAAATAACAAATTTTCCCCAAAGAAAGACAAAATACAAACAGCCAGATGATATTGCAGGTAATATTTAAAACTCAGAAGGCAAGAAATGGGTTCTAAACGCATTCAAACAGCAGGAAGATGACGGTTTGATTCCATCCTGACACCAAATTTCAATTAAGCACTTCCCATTAGACTAACTGAGCCGACAATTGAGCGGATTGATTCAGAGAAGGACGGGTCACAGGAACCAAATACAGTCAGTTCGAACATGACCTAGGGCAAAGGTGAACCGTCAAACCTATCGTAAGAAGCCTGTATGTCTGATAATCAGCAATCCACCACACCTTCTACTTTGAGGGTCGAAAAGCCTTTCAAATTGATGAAGAAGACCCAGAGAATTTAAGAACGTTAAAGTAATTTTACTAATGAGTAAACACTGTTTGATGCTGATGATTTTTGGATGGATGAGAAAACTTCTTTCCCCTATTGCGCTCATCACGATTTCTAAAACTTATTGCTTGTATGAGAACTAACGACAATTATATTAAATTTCTGCTGAATCTACATTCAAGATGACATTAATAATATTAAAGGATAGCGTATTTAATTAGGTATTCGTAATCAACAATAGATTTTAAACCTACAATAAACAAGCTAAAATTGATAAGCCAATTACAGTAATATCGGCTATAGATACAGGCAATGATGATATGGAATAATAGATTATAACGGTAAGGTTAGAAAATTTAAGTCAAATTAGATTCTTCTCTAAAACAATTTTGAAGTCTAGTTTGCTGAAGTAAAATAGAAACTTAATTGAAATCATGTTATCAGTTTAGATGCAAAAAAAACAAAAGAGATATGTTCCAATCTGAAAAGGATAGGTAATACAACACTGAATAAAATACATTACAATATTCAATTTATCTATGTTATTAGCAGGAAATAAAATGAGCAAATATAATTTTTTACAATCAAATTAATTTTATAATTCCCTAGTTACTATTGTAAATAAAAGGTACTAACTTAAACGATTACAATAGCCGATTTCCACAGAAATGAGAAATTAAAAAAACAGATTAAATAATACTCGTAAATGAGAGTAAATAGCACTAGATTAGATTAAATTAATCCCAAGATCAATAGTACATATAAACTAAATAACAGTATATCCCAACATAAAATTATGTTATAAAATACATTAAATACAATGTAACAAATATACTCAGTATAAACACAATTTCGTAAATGTATTTTTCGAACTTCGAACTTTCGGTCACATAAATCTTCTATTTAGAGTCCATAACCGAATAGAAACTATCCAGCCAGCCAATCTCCAGACTTGCGGGAAAATACAAAGGGGGTCAACTAGAGCAACACTTAACACAGATCTGGACCTACACTCATCTGGTTCTAGTCCTGTTGCAGAACCAGTTAACGTAGCACCAGACGCGGGAACGGGTGAGAAAAGAGAGAGGGAATGGCAAGCGGTGGGAATTTCAATGCAACGGCGGTGGTGAGAGAGATAAATATGAGGAAAGTGGTACAGTCCCTATCGGCGGAGATGAGGTGTGGAAAAAAGGGTCGAGGAGGGTAAAAGGGGTGGGTAAGGGCACCTGCGACCCCATCCCTGGCTTGCGTGATTCAGATACGGCGGGGAGGTTGAAGGAGACGGTAAAGAACGGGAGTCTGGGGCGAAGAGGAAGGGCAAAGACCCCTGAAAGGAAGACGCGGTGGAGGGAGACCCAAATCTATGAGGGTTTCAATAGATTTCTCGGTTACTTTTTATATCGGAAATTTTTCCCCTCTACTTTCCAGCAGACGCTTGAAGTGAGTGGAACAAACTGGTACGGTCAATATTTAACCGGCTAACATTTTAAATAAAGAGATAATCATCGAACAAATACGCGAAGATTACGAAAAAGAGCAGGAGAAAGCAGATGTTCCAGGTTTGAGTCACGGCCAACCGTTTTTTATTGATTAGGGAGTTATTCAATGTATGTACTTGCCCACTTTTACTTCCCAATTGTAAAGGTGCAGCGAATAGGTAGTTGATCGTGCGTCATGAGATTAAAAATAAATAGATAGTAACAGAATTTTATGTACACTATATCTACTTAGATTTTCACTCGAATATTTCTTAAATCATTTTATACCCATGAATATTCTCTGCTTTTCCACATAAACTAATATTGTTTAGTACAATCATGCACAAAGTTGCATTTTTACGTACTTCTTTCTGTCTTTCTGACAGTATCTTAGCAATGGTAATTTGAAGTGTAATCTTAAAAATGCTTTTTGATGAACAACATGTCACAATCTTGCTACAATAAAGACATTTTTATTATTGCTATAATTTGGCGCATATCGATATTAAAATGAACTAAAAATCAAAGCATGTATTTTTGTCAAGTATTTGCGGTATTTACACCCTAACGGAATGTATCAAAGGTTAACAGAAACACGCATTAAAGGATATAACTAAGCAAGAAAATTTATGGATTAATCCCAAACGCAATGGATGAAACTTCATAATGTTACGATGCTACATAACTACCAAAATTTTCTTTCGAGGGCATTCGAGCGAAAAATTCTAAGATGCCTCACAAAATCTTTGTATCAGAAAGACTGAATGAATGTTAAGGAAATAAGAAAACTCCTTAAGTATAGGTAAGATAGACAAGTAATTTCAGAAGGGAAAATAGCACGGTAACAGAGAGAATATTAGCGCAGTGGCAGACGGGAAAGGCAGGCAGGTGCTCGGTGGCCCGGGCCACTTCCAAACTTTGAGATCCCCTCCATGTTCCCAAGAGATCCTGGAGGACTCTTCTTCAGAAATTTCGAGCACCTTCCCCAACTTCAAACGTCCCTTGCTGCGGCGTTTTTTGAGGGACTTCGGGGTCGTCTTAACCCTTTACCCGCCTAAGTCCCATGCACCCACTCTAGCTTACGTTACCTCCACCTTGCCAAGTCCAATTTATGCGAGAGACGTCGACTTCTTGGCTGGGAAAAGTCTATAAATTACGGATCTATAGCATGGTGAATATCGAGAGGAGAGTAGGATATTCTAAAGGACTGAAAGAAGCTTCCTTTGTAAAACATTATATTACAGAGGACAAATAAAATAAATATGGACAAAAAATGATAGCGTACAGTTAATAAAATATCGATTTTACGTCATGCCTCGAGATCAATCTTGAAATATCATATGCGAAAGCAGAAATACGATATTTTGGATGTTGCTAGCCGTCACAATGCGGAATTCCACAACAGAAGAAATTAAAACACTTAGTAATTATTCTACAGATAATATTTATAGAACACGACCGGTTTCAAGTAATGCATAGTCATCCTCAGGATGATATATATAATTAGTTAATACGTTATTAATAGGATAAACCTGATGATGACTATGCATTAGTAGAAACCGGTCTTTTTTTTCAAATATAATCAGCGAAATTATTACAAAATGATTTAATATCTTCCAGAAATACGATAACCCACATATTTGTATATAATTTATAAAATAGACCATTAACAAATAAGTGCATTATAATAAGCAAGTAATATAATTATTTGGCATTGAGAGAAACGATATGGGATGGATATAATATCATCTCTTCAAGGGCTTTGCGATATACTTCAAGTGCTTCTTATTGGTACTGATTCTATAATTACAGGAAGAGATAAAATATACAACAATATTCCTAAATACCAAAACATCTACTAGGTGCATACAAATGTATTTTTGTTTTATAATTATATGCTTTATATCAGTTTTATTTGTAAATCAATGTTAATGTTTTATAACGTAAATGTATATTTGATTTATCATTTTGAATTATTTATTTTATTATTTTAATTTATTGTTATTACATTTTATATATAAATATTTAATATTTATTCATTTTATTTATTAGTTTTTACTTTATATAATTGTATAATTTGTTGATCTTATTTATTTACTATTATTTTTTCAGCTATGATTGTCCTCGTGGCGTGTGTTGGTGCATTTTAAATAAATAATAAATAAATGAATAAAAGATGCATTTCGTACTTCTATAGTTATGTGGAAAGTTGAGATTTATATGTTCAGTCATTGAGCAATTAACAATTAGACAGAAGAATGAAAACCATTAAATGCTAGCATCTAATCTAAATAAAAAGAATTCGCGGAAAATTTCAACTGATTTTAAAAAAACTCCAAATTTTCATCAACATTCTCATTGTAAAAAAGTACGTGGACTGAAGAAATATTTCCAAAACTGATTTTGAAAAACTACCAGTGTGAAAGGTTTTAAAGATAAAGAGAAAAACTTGATGACAAACCTTGAACTCTTGATGAGGGTTATCTCTTGACTATATATTATATAAACTAATGAACGAAGTCCACATGGATCATGCTGAGGTCATGCCAAGTTTGGAGACGAAAGCCAATTTGATATTTTAACAAAACTCAAACTTCGCATAAAGCGAAGCCTCGATCAATAGTATTTGTAATCACCCAAACAGTTAGGAATTAAAGAAAACAATGAAACTCAAAAAACACATACATCATTTTTCGGAGATTGTGATACAACCGATTCATGTGGAAAGTATAAGGAAATACTCACTGCATATAACGCACTCATTTAATTACATAAAAGCTCAATTACAACCGAAATAATATTTACTAAATTCAACTTGTTGAAAACGAAATTTCTTTATTTGGTAAGAAAAGCCTCTTTGGAAATAACACACTCAAAAGAGAATTTTCCTTAGAGGGCGCTTTGCTCGAACTTGCCAATGAGATATTAATAATGGGCTCAAAAATAGTCTTCGGTATAGAATGCAAACAGGGATTCATAAATAAATCACTTTTGCTACGTAAAATCGTAATCTATTTCACTTTAAAACAAAAAAAATCCAGATTCTAAATTTTCGCAAGAGCTTGTTTAAGAATTAATATATACCAGGGAAAACATCACTTTGTAATAATTCCTGTAGGGATTACATATTCAAAAAGGAAAACGGATTTTAGCAGACACCATACAACATTCCTATATTAAACTATAGAGTAAGCTTATTCTATAATTATACCCATCTCGCAATTTCCCTTGAGTCTTCTCTTTATAATATATTTTTCCGAAATGTGCATCGCAGTGTCATTAGATTTTGCAAGACCAATGAAAAATTTTCATAATAACGATACGTAAAACATTAAGTAGTAAATACACACGCGTTTTTTAATATTTCAATTGCGGATTCCGAACACAATGAATCTGTTTACTGGGAAGAGCATAGTATCAAAGACGTAAGGGAATATAAGACCAACTGATATCTTGGCTGAGTAGGTCTTATCCTTCAGGGAGGGGACATGGGAAGATGACCATCTCTTCCGGAGAAACTTCTATCTTCTCTTTCTTTTCCTCTGATATTAGATTACAAGGGCGTTAAAAGACGGGGACGGATGACGGGGCGCAGTCAACAAAAGATCTAATCAAGCGTCCATCCAATTCCCCTTATATTCCCACCGAGGGTTAACATCCCAGGCGACGGTCCGCTAAGGTCTATTCCTCTCCACGGGCCGCATTCGGACGAGAGAAACGTGATGGATATTGTAAAAAACACATAACCTCAGTGAATCGCTGTGTTTTGACTTAATTTCTGAGCATCCTGTCACTAACAGTCTTCTAAAATAAAACTAAAATAACGCAGTATAATTTGGTATCTGCGAGGGTTTAGCAGTATCAATCATCTATTGCGTTATTTTTATACATGATTTCTAAATCAACCTCTTTATTAAAATATTTAACTGAGAATTATGCGGTCTAAGTCTCTAATTCAATACTCGTTACAAAATCACGAAATGAGAACACTGGTTTTTCAAAGATTAGCGATAGGACTTCGAAATGAACCACATACAATTAAGCATGGAGACAACATTAAAAGGTTTACTGTACGCTATCCTAATAAAGATACACTGTTATGCATAATAATTACGTATTTAAGTATTAATATTTTAATAATTATATTTTGTTATATTTAAGCTCCATAAAATAGCAGAAAAGCTATTCAACCTTTACTATTGTTTTTACAATTTTCATACCTTTAATTTATCATAAGACTAGACTGTATGGTTATAAGTTCTGTAATTGTTCATTAACTTGTATCCTGCTACGCCACAATGTTTCCGATTTGAAATTATGTCAAGATTTAATATACATCGATATTTAAAACTGTAAGGTTTCAATATTTCCTGTTTCAGCCATAGAAATATCCATCAAACATATAGACTATACCAAGAAAATCACTATAAGGAATTTAGCAGCAACGCAGCGATCAGATAATCTTACCCAATCCAGTCCACACTACAGAAACACAAATAAACTACCTCAAATCGACTACTCGCCTAACAAAACAATTGCCTTTGTTTAAAACTAGATACTGATATCAATATTCATCAATTTATCCAAAACCAACATCACGCAACACACATGTTCACACTTAAGTAAACGACGATAGGACATTATTTACCGGAATTCTCGAAGTCATACGTCAGGGAAAGGTAATACAGGGGAGATGTCCTAGCTCGAATTCCCTCGGTGCGTAAATCGTTGCGACATTAACCAAGAGGCACAAAGCCTTCATCTCTGTCTGTAGCTGTCCCTGACCCCCCTCAGCGTACATCCCCACTCCAACCACTTCTTCCCATTCACTCGCTCTATCGATCCGTGACTGACGTGAATTGCATCTGGCGAGCGTGGGAGACGCGGAGGACCGCGGGCGGACCGAGCGGAAATATTGCTCGGAAATTCCCGCAAATGAATGGGCTCGGAATCAATTTCCACCAACACAGTGCGGCAATTTGTCCCTTCCGGGCGAAACTGCACGGACGGAACTGTGTAAACGCCTTGCACGTGTGGGCGGATGACCAGGGCGTCGCAGGAACGGTGGTGCGCTTCGCTGCGCCGGACGTAAATTCGCGAATTTCGCAACTGAATGATGGTTCTGCGGAAAGCGTTCACTGCTCAAGGACTGTGCAAGGACAACTAAGGGTGCTTGCGTTGCGGAGTTCTGCGGCGGAAAGAGTAGAGCCTAAAAAACAGACCTCAATGATTCAGCTGAAATCATATGATTATGTGATACGATCCGCTAAATAGCATGGTAAAATTTAAAAATTTTATTCGCATCCATACGTAAATATTGTATTTGTTATAAAATTAAGTTACTATTATGGAACACACAGACATTTTTCTTATAAATCTGTTTGTAAACGGGGTATCTATTCGTAAAAAGATAAATTAAAATCATATCTTATACATACACGCGAAATATGCGATGGAAGAACTTTTATCCTAATCTCGCCAAACGATTTAACTTTACGATATATGTTTCCACCAAATATTACAGAGAAATGCATCCTTCAAAAACATAAACTCACTTTACACTAAGCTAATTGATGATAATTTTTATCCGTGCATGCATCAGAAGCGATGAACAGTAGTTCAGGTAGTTCTCATAATCGGATTATCCTGATATGTTAAACATAATATTTTATATTATATTATTATTATATTTTAGTTAAGTTTTGATGGACACTAATTACAGTAAAACACGTATTATGTACGTAACATTGTGTGAGCGATACAATTAAGCAAATAAATAACGGTATTTTTAATTAAATCCAACTTTTGAAAGCTAAAGAGAATTTTTAATAATATGCATCGGTTAACCGGAACATAATTAAAAATTGGAACAATAAAAATATTCGATGAATATATTTTTATTTCTTTACAATTTATTTTTAGCTATTATTAAATGATTATTCATAAATTTCTGAAAAATAAATATACGTACAGCGGGCTAGCAAACATTATGCACTGGAAGAACAAGCCAGAAAAAAGATTCGATTCAGAGCTACACAACTCGGAAAATATTTACGTTCCGGGAAGGTCCCAGAAAAGTGCGAAAATAATGTAATAAATAAACTTGTTTTTCTTTGTTTTCTCGGAAACTTAATTAAATCTGCTAAAAGCTCACTTCCGCAAAACAGTGGATGTATTGATTATTTGAGAATCAATTAAAACGCGTACCCTGTTCACTTATAGCAATTAAAACGCAGCGACGTAAAAAGCAGTAAGTCGAGCAAGCACGGAGGAATAAGTGGAATTAATGCACGCAGGTGAAATACGAGAATACCTAATTCTAGCTTGGAATTATTGATTCAGAAGTGGCTCTGTGAGTATGACGCAACTCGCCGATCTTCCTTCTCTTTCCTGATAATCACGGAAGTTGATCTTTGCATTCGATGAAAAATAAAGCCCGTTATATACATTTTGAGCTGCTTGTGGAGATTTCCAAGCGAACATGTCGTGAAGATAAAAGGAAGCCCTACTAACATATACACAAATCTTGGTTATGTGACGTATGTATTGGTAACACGATAAGGACATGAAGAAGAAAGACAAGAAGTAAGACTGTTTACCTAGGATATTGATGATGAAATTCGTATATTTCGGAAATTTGTATAAGATTCCAATGCTGAATTCATCGTGAAACAATTTTCATTTCGAGTATAAGTACAAACTCATAGCTCACATTCATCACATAAAACAGCTAATTCCGAGAATTAAAAATGATGGGTTTAAGATTTTTTGTTTCGTACATCACACGAATTTTAAGAAAGGGACTGGATTCACTAAAGTTTTAGCAATTGAACTAATTATTTTATAATTGGATTTATTATAAGATTGAATTGAATAAATCGATATCAAAATCTGGATCAATCTCACGAGCTAACTTAGGCTAAGATCCGTAGAGACATAACTAAAATTATGATTCATGACATTTATTCACTGACGTCATGAACTGAATAATTTGGAAATTTGATGTGCTTGTAAATCACGGAACTTCCATAATATTTAATAAATATGTATCATACATATTTCAATATTTGGAAATATTTCTATTAATTTCTGCGATACGATAGAGATATTTACTATCTGTCTCGTATATATATCATTTATTTACTCATTAAAATTTTCATCGTAGAAAGTAACAAATCACCGGTAGGGCAAATATGCTATATTATAATGCTAAATTATAGGAATATTTTTGGGAGAACTGATATTGGAAAAGGAAACAGTAACACGTTTCAAAAATTTATTTTTTTTAACATAGACGATAGTTTTCCAAGAATGATCGTTCTTAGGACTAGATAGTGACAAACATTTGTCGAAACCGATCATTTATTTAAAAAAATATTGTCGTGGAAAAACTCCGGTCTTCCATTAAGTACCCCTCTCCTGTATAATAACAAATATGTGCGAAACGAAAATAAGAAAGCTAAAAGAAATGGATGGTTCTCTTGCATGAATTCCACGCTTGTATGCACTGGAAAAAAATGCTAATGTGAACGATGAAAAAGTCGAAAATTGAACGATTCGTTAACGAAATTGGAACTAATTAAAATAAATTACGATTTCAAATTGAGTGTTGAAAACGCTGTTAATTTAAATCAATTATTGAAGTATATTGAGCAGTTATTCACGCTTCATTATTGTAATATTCACAAGAGAAAAAGACAAAACTAAAATGCGTTAAAAATTATTGGTTATTTGCGCCAATGATCTACTAAAATTGAGCGATATATCGTTGGACAAGTTACAATCCTGACGGTTAAAATCTGCCAAAAACCAACAGCAGCTTAATGAAAATATAGATAAATATAAAGATGAAAACCAATAGGTAGATAAAATATATAAATAATTTTTTTCTCAAGGTAGAACAAACTATTGGTCTTAAATCTGTTAAACTAGATCGGCGAACCTGAAAAACTTAAAAACTCTGTTGACTTTCTCATTGTCATAACCCAAATTTCTCTAAGCTCATCCCTGATAATTATAGAAAAGCGGAATTGAAATTTATAAGTTTCTCCTTATAATCGATTCCAAACTCATCGCTGTTTGGACGATTGAAATTCCATTCACGGCTGCATGCGATTAAATTATCCGCTGATAACGCGGAAAAACATTTCCGAAACGAGTCAATCCTTCCCTCGTAAACGGCTTGGGCAATAAAGTATTTCCTTCAAAACAGCGCGTTGAAACGAAGCCCATTCAGCGCCGGAGTTAATAACCCCGCAGATAAACAGTTAAACGGAAGCAGTGGGCGAATCGTCGATTAATTTATCAGCCAAACGTTCCGTTTCACGGATAGTCGAGTGCAGCGGACCTTGCAGCCAAAGACTCGTGGATTTCCGCTGTGTATACACACTGCCCGTCCCATGAGCTTCCTCGCGCAGCCGATGGATTTGACCAATAATTCCGAGAGTATTTTTCCTCGCATTGCGCGATCTCGTCGATTGGCTGCTTCTTTGAAAGCCTTGGGATGAAATAGCCGAAAGAGGATGTGACGGTCGTAAATCGTGATGCGTTGCCGTGGAGGACGGTGATGAAGCAAGTTGTGGAGAAAAGGAAGGTTGAGATTAAAGGGAGATTGATGGGAATTGCGAAGTAAAGGACGTTAAGCACTTACCAAGGCTAATCGCTTCAAGATTAAACCCGTAGGAAAATTAACACCGAGAAAACTTCGTATTACTTTTATATGCAGCATCTACATGCGTTTCCCTGCCTCCAACTGTCTTTGAACACTTCTAAACTGGTTAATGTATGTACCAGATTAATTCATTCATGAGTGTTCTACTTTCCGGTAGGTTCATGTACAATCAAAAATCCCTAAGCGCCATCTTCTTAATTTCCATATAGTTAACCCCACCTCTATGTCATCCAACAACTTTTGTTTCTGTCTTCCCCTGTTTTTTCCCCTGAATCCTATCCTCAATTACGACCTTTACCAGTCTCCCCTCAATATTTGACCCACCCATTTCTTCTGATAATGCTTAATCACGTCAATTAAAGCCCTTTCCTCCATCTCTAACACCTCCAAGTTTGAGTTCCTATCAACCCAACTTACTTTCTCCATTATACGCCATACCAACATTTCGAAGGCCTCCAAAAGTTTCACTTCCTCCTTCCTTAAAGTACAGATCAATATCTTTGGATGATAACTTGAGCCCAGACACTCCCTAACTACCGAAAGAACAAATTTGCGGTCCAACTTGGAAAATGTAATTCAAAATAACTTCCTAACCAATTATTAACACAAAGAACCACAAGAAAAGAGTAATAATTTACTCTCAATATTAGGAGTATTGGTTCGAAGTAATCAAAAAACTTTTTCTCAAATAAAACGCAGGAATCAAGAATGGTCCACTAATCAAGACTAAAATGCAAACATTTGGAACGGCCACTATTGCATGCATCCAATAGCCGAAGCCGAAGGCGAAATAGCATCCCTTGCAGACTTTTACTTCATCCTTACGACTATACTCTTGACGAAGCTTGGTTTCTTTAGTTCTCGTCCACAAATATCATAAATAGGGGAACACAATGTTATGTTTTTCGTGGAGGTTACTCGAAGGTATTTCACAGATTCTAATGCTACGTTTTTCCTTCGAAGGCTGTGTGAATGGTTCCAGGCAAATCCTTCCAAAAAGAATTTTTCGAAATAAAATTCTTTGAGAACGAATTCTTCGAACGATCAATTCTTCTAATGAAAAATTATTCTAAAATAGACCATTTGCTTAAAATAATGCTACGCTAAAAGTGCCACGTTCAATGTTACCACCCAACTCCAACCCAAGTTACCAACCAATATAAATTTTGGAAAACTTATGATTCATTTGTCTCTTTTAGAAGAATATGTCATTCGAAGAATTGATCGTTCGAAAAATTCGTTTTTGAAGAAATTGAATGCTACCGTAGGAATATCCATAGCAAAATATTTTCTTTCGGAGAAGTTAACCACTGTATATTAGTCTACTTGTATCTAAGAATAACATCCTGATCATGGAAGAAAATAGCATGACTGATATTTATTCGTACAAATAAACACTAAAAGAAGGTTCACGGTGACTAAAGACAAGGACACACCGATCAATTCACCCCGATTATCTGCTGCCATATTAAAACAAACCAAAAGTGAGCGAGGTCGTATAACCGCGTCCTGAAGATGTAAAACGAAAGAGAGATTCCAACTATAAATCAATGGAGGGAAGGTCCGCCAAAATTAGAATTTCATGCCGAGAGAATAGAGTCATATCGGAAAATATCTAAGGAGCGTTCCTTCAACCTTCGCCCGCGTAATGATCGATTTTCCCTTCTTTACGAAAGGCGACATTGTCTTTTTTCCATTATTGCAGTATGAATAGAGCAGTGATATATGAGGTCTTCTCAAAGGGATTCCGCCTTCAAAGGGTCGACTACGTGAATCAATAACTACGCCGTCGAACAGTTGGCAGATTAAAGCATCCTTGCCAAGAACTTCGGTGTAAAAGTAAGGATAGGGCCCTTTTGAATTTTTTAGCCCTGCTGTAATTTTTTCCAATTACGAAAGGGTTGCGTTTGAAATGGGAGGCCTTTCAAGGGTTCACAAAGGGGGGATCAAGTGAGTAATGAGTTATGTTATCTCACGGAGAAGAGAAAGGGACTACAAGGGCGACAAATGAGAACACCTCGCACATTCACAAAAGCTAGATACTATTTCCCTTCACGTATCATAATATGATTTCATACGACCCACATTGTAATTTCATACATTCAGGAATATATAAGGCTTCATATTCACCGTTCATTCATTACCTTTTCCCATTAGTGATTTGAAAGGGACGTTTTCTACTAATTATCGTTTCCATCTAAATACTAACGTCACACATCAAGGATAATTAACTAATCGACTCCTATATCGTTTAAATTAACCCGAAGGAGCAAACAAATTCAATGTTATGAATAAAAGGTTCTAAGTTTTAAAAAGTTCCTAAGTACAAAATGTGATACGAAACATTTGACAAAATAAAACTGAGACAAATATTCAATTAAAAATACCTCTTAATTTTCTTTCATACTTCCAAAATCCGTGAGTAATTAATTAACAATCAGATAATTATGCATTTGTAATGGAGGAAAAGAACAGGGCTGTGTTAATACGTTTAAGTTTTTTGTAAACTCCAAAATCCCGCTGTTTTATTGTAAAGAACAACCTCCTTTTTAACTTTTGACTTTGTCATCAAAAGTTTTCAATATGAAAATCCACCAAGTAACGCTTGACAATATTTATGTAACACTTTTTGGAGCTTTTTTTAAATACTAAAGAAAATTAAATAATTTTAATTCGTACAGTAGACTTTAGATTTTAAATCGCTTTAACGCTTTTAATTTATTGATTTTAATCGCTTTAAAAAATTATCTATGATGCGCGGTACACCACAAGTCCTAAATTCATTCTTCCAACTTTCATTACATTTTTTTATCAGTAGCGAATCATCAAAAAAGAGGAAGCGAAAACTTTTTCGAAAAAAACTATCCAAAATCTTGGGAGATTTTTTTTTACATCAAAACTGTTTGGCAGACTTTTTAATTCAAAACTAAGAAAATGAAGGAATATCGAATTTCCCCTCTTTCCCGAACAGGGATTTAAGTCAATTATAAACTTTCAGGGCAAAAAAATCCCTCTTTGATGCCGAATTTTAAGGAGAGCTCCTTTAATACGCTACCGCTTTGAATATTAATGTATCTTATATTATTCTATTTCTAGATAGATAAAAAAGATTTTAACGGAACGAACCATATCATCACTTGAATGATCGTAGTAATTCTAAGATGTTACAGAATCAAAGGATTCCTAGTAAAATTCAAATATATCTTCAGAAATTAATTGGTAGAGTATTAAGCTCGGTGACTGCATTAAATCTCAAGCCCTCCATCTTTAGCAATCAAAAGGGCTAGTGTGGGAATGAGGCTTCATTTGCAAGATGAGAGAAGTAGTTCGGCTTAGCTATCGTCATTGTAAAATTATACTAAAAGGGAAACCTGTACATGTTAGTGAAGAACAAGAACTATAAGAGAAACACTTTTCTTAGGCCTCCATTAGTGGATATCTTTATCAGTATCATCATTTACTCTCAATCATAACTCAGTAACTGAGGCCCTCAAGTCATTGAACAAGATAGTGACAAAAGTAAATGAAAGATACATTTTCTCTATCGAGTATCATAAGACATAAGTAATCCATTCATAAAGATAAGGTATTAAGAACACTTAAGATGTAAGAAATCAAAGCCTTACACACATAAACGTTGGATGGGAGAAACTTCACTCTCATTCTCACCAGAGTCAACCTCTTCGGCGTAAGATTTATTACAACTACATCTGCTTTCATCAATTATTTTCATAAAGAATGTACTTCATAATCATAAATATGACTGACATCAATACAACAAGTGGCATTTTTTACGGATATGTGAGTCAAAAAAGGTGAATTGTACAATAAATTCCGATATTGATTACTGCGATAAATATTAGTTGAAATAATTTGAGAAGTTATTTACAGAGTTATTTAAAAGTTTATTTCTTTAATAAACGCACGACCGTTTTCTGAAGAGCGATTATCTTCGTCGCTATAACCTTTCTGTGATTATCTCTAGGATAAAATGAATAGAATAAAAATAAAATGCCTTTATTCAGGCGATATTGAAACACAAAAATAATAAAAATAAAATTTCTCAGTTAAGGCAAGATTTAGATTAAAATCTCCTCTTCCATCTAACCCATCATTATATATTTTACAAGAATTAGTGATAGTGTGAGAAAACATTATAAGTATTATGGATATAAATAAAACCTAAAAAGAAATATTGTAACAACTGAAAATTCATTAAAGTCATATGAGAGCACTACTCGACACCACTCGTACCTCAGAAACTTTCATATCATCCTAGCCATGAACAAGTCTGCGACAAATGTAATCAAAGACACATTTCCTCAAACCAACACCGAAAGACAAATATAAAGCGTTCCACATCCAGTCAATGAAAGAGCCGAAATTTTCTTCCCCTTGTATATTAGCGCAGGACTCCTTCACATGTCGGCGGATGCGAAAGCGCTATCGAGCGACTCAAAGACACTTCCGGAGAGAAAAGGCGTAGTGCAAACTTGGTTTAAAAGAGGAACACAAAAAAAGAGACTGAAAAAAGAAAGCGATTTCGATCCCCTTCGGCAAAAAGAGCGCTAATTAGGGCTTGAGTGCGACAATGACGCATGGCGAAGTAGACGGGGAGGCAAACACAATTAGCAGATTAAATAGGGGGAGGAGTTAAGGAACCTCTCCCCTTGGAATCTGCTTCGTTGGGGGAATTTTCGAGAGCTCTGAGACGCCGAAGAAACTACCAGGAATTTATCGCGCGCTAATCCGGATTTCTGCGATGTTTTCCACATCGGCGTATTAGCGCTTTTTTTCGATAAAAAGAATGCTGATAAGGCGTGGAGCAAAGGCCGAAGTAAAAGTCACCAAATATTGTCAAAACATATGATGCCAGATCCATTCAAAATTAGTATGCACCATAGATTTATATATTCGATGCGGTCTTGCTTTACTTAGCTAAACGCCATAGCGAAAAAATTAAATAACTTCGTATTTCTTCCACTTTTCTAGTTTTTGATAGTTACTAACGACAGGTTTCGACTGATGATGACTTATGCGAGTCGAAACCGGAAGTTAGTAAATTTCATGTCAAAACTACAAAGAAATTTTATTTTTTACCCTGTACTTCTCCGTATTTTTTTCTTGGCAAAAATAATATATACAACAGGAAGAACAAAACACTAAAAGTCAATTTAGAAAAATTGAACGCTGGAATGACAATGCCTTTATTCCAGAAGTCTGCAATCTTGTATATGCCGAATAATTATTTTTTCCATCAAAGGACAACAAACAATCTATGCAACTCGACGAAAGCCCGTTCCAATCATGTAAGGCCTTCACTTTGTGGCGAAAATTAAAATCAGCATTATAATAAAAAAACATTTTAGACATAAAATATGTAGATAATCATTCATGCCTATACAATAGAATATTTTTTTAATATCCAGATAAAAATTTAACGATGCTGATATGCCGAGTTCTAGGTTTAAAATGGAAGAGATGATTTTATGAATTTAAAGTTATTTTTCAGCGATCTACCTCAAAACTGAAACACTTTTTCGGCTACGTTCTAAGACTATTAAAACGTTTATACAGTGATTCTCCGAATGATTCTCGTATATAACCAAGGACAATCAAAAGTGAAAAATAAATACGTGATAGGGACTTGAACCTAGGTCTTCGAAATGTGGGTTTTAAGTAAAAGGCGTGCATCTTTTTGTACTTCTACCCTGAACCTTTTCATATATACCTTAATTCTCAACCACCATGGGTTCGTGTACCTTAAAATTTCCTATTTCAGGCAATACTTACTATAATAAATAATAAATACTTCCATTCTATACATCATAAAATGTCAATCATCTTTATCAATTCTCTATCCTTCAGAATTGAGAATTGACAAAGAGGATGACCAACGTCATACTGCCTTAAATCACTTAATTTTGCAGCAACACCCCTTGCAGTATTTGACCCTCACCTTTTCACTGGATTTATTTCTTTAATCAAAACCCGTTTCTCTCGCGCTCTCTCCAGCAATTCTTTTTTATTCCGAACAAATCAACTTACTCTTTCCAAACATTGCCACGCCCACAGCTCAAATGCCTCCAACCCTTCAACGTCCTCCTCTCTCAGGGTCGTTTCGTTCACACCCTTATACTGAAACGTCCCAGAGTAATGATGCTAAAGCTCTCTCTCATCTATCACTCCTCAATAATACTCCAAAGTTGTAGTTAAATATCAATAGAGAATGAATAGACCCGATTGCAAAAAACAAATTTCAGAGAAAGTACATGACCATGACTATGGGTAAGAAAAATAAAAAATAATAAAAAGAATATGATCTTTTGCCATCTCGATCTAACGTTTTTTATCGGACCAGGAGAAATTGATTATAAATGGCGAAAAACGTAAGATGCGAAAAACAGAGGGTGTAGTTGCTGCAGTTGGGACCTCTAAATTTCATCCTAAAAGCCGGTAAAACGTTAGAAATGAGGACGTTAGATCGGGATTTCACTGTATAACGAGTAAAAAGAAAATTGATAGGTATCATGCATAAGAAAAAATAAAAAATTATTAAATGGAAAATGATAAAAAAATATCAAGAAATAAATAATTACATGATAAGGATGGGAAAACAAAATAATCAAGAAAATTTTGCCGAATTTTTATTTGTATTATCAAAAACGTAACTAACGAAAAAAATTGCATCAAATCTGATTCAAACAAGATTTTCTTTAATTATAGTTGCAAGCCACCAGTAAATTAGAGGAAAACATTACCAGTCACACAAATATTCATAACGAAGGAACGCTGTGAGCAAAATGTAAAGGAGATAGAAGGCTGAAGATAGCAAGTAGGCGGATGATTTTGAGGGGATAACACGGGGAGGGAGAAAGAGGTGTGTCGGATATTTAGAGCGGAATGAATTAACGCAGTAATTGAAGGAAGGGAGGAATAGAATAGAAAGCAAGAACAAAGGATAAGGGCAAAAGTTAGCAGATGATATAAAAGCTGGGGGTTGGTGAACAATAAGGAGGAGGTTTGACTGTAATTGGGAAATGTAAAGCAGAATGAGTTAATCAAGAGGAGCTAAACTCATGAATTCATAAATTAAAAACCATTGTGTAGTAAAGCAAATATTTTGCAGACACTCAACCGACTAAGGCAGCAATCATGGAATGTCATAATAAAGGATAAAAACTTTAAACTGTGTAAATTCCACCAACGTAAACAAATTTTGTATTCCTGTCAAATATTCCACCAACATAAAAAAGTAAACAAATAAGGTTTTAACTTCTCAAAGTTACCTCCGCCCTAAAAATGATAAAATTTTGCAGATGTGCTGGGAGGGTTAATCTACAAATTAAAAAACGGCTTGTATGAACAAACCATTTTCTTTATATTAACGTACTTAGCACATAAGAGCGTCTGGCCTGGTAGCCTAGATGGCTAAGGCAGCCTCACAGGTAGAGGAAGATCCCGGTGTCGATTCCCGGCCCTATCAGACTTTTTTCAAGTCCGTTTTTCCTTGGGATGTTTTATATTAACGATAAAGAGTCTATAAACTGAGGTCTTGGACAAGAATTGCCCAATATTGAGCAGGTTTACAAGTAAACAAATACCTATATCATATAGATTACCCTTATATCTTCTGAAATAAAAGTCTTATTTCCAATTTTCATCGATTACTATATAAGGAAAATTTAATCAATGTTAGCAAACTGATAGTAGGTTTCACTACCAGCAAATAAATCATCATACGAAGTAGAATGAGAGTTACGCTGCTGCAATTTATATTCGCGATATTTCACCACGACCCCAAGTCCTTGAATACCTTTCATACTTGACGAGTATCATTATTTCATGCACAGTCCATTTTCTTAAACTTCTCTCTCTCCTTTATCCATTCTCATGCCCACTTAACCAACTTCCCTCAGCTCTTGCCTCCCCCATCGACCCAAAAAAACCCAAGACCCATATCAATATGTAGTTCATATAATGTAAATGGAGACAAGAGTAGAGATACTTCCTTGCTTGACGGTTCAAAAGGCTTTAAGTTTCGAAGTCTACAAAGGAGGCTGAATTCTTTGACACCCGATCCATAAGATTCTCGAACTTCTTGGACCAACCTTTCAAGCAAAACCACTTTTGCTACCTTCGTGGGAAACATTGGCCTAATTACACCTTGTCTTTAGCTGGCTAACGGGTGCATCTTGGATATGCGCGTGGTTACTTTAGCCTAGTTAATATACATGAGGATAAAGGAAATTAGTTGAAGCTTTTCATAGTGTTCTCGCTACCGAATATTTGATTTCCTCTTTTTCTATATCTATATCGATCTATACTTCGGCATATTACAAATCTTACCCAAACAAATATTTATTAAATTAGCAACTATTCTTCCTAGAAACATCTGTTCCTACCAATACAAATTTCGAAATAATAAGGAATTCATAAACCACAGTGATTGCAAATTTGATCACTATCGTCCTCTAGTGGGCGTTTTTATGTGGACTGTGTGTTTTGTTGAAAATCGCTTGTCGAGGAGAGACAATGAGGGGATTCATAATCAAGGAAATTTAAATGCAATTAGAAATGCAAAAAAGAAATAATCCCTGGTAAATAGGTTTAATAAAAAGACAGGATTTCTCAAGGAATAGACATTAACGTTAAAATACAAAAATATCCGCAATATATTCTTCTTATTATACCGTCATTCCTTTTTATTAAATTTCGATGGATAGTACTATTTCTAAGGATTTCATTAGTACATTATTTTGTAATTTACGAAGATACCACTTTACAAAAACACCTTTGGCTCTCTATTATATAGGCGTGGGATCTATACTATTATTCTTATTATGGATTCTTTTTCGCATTATCATTCCCACAAGAACTAACTTAAGTTATCTGGATATCGGAGAGCAGTAGGTATATTCTGCACAGTATGAGCGTAAAAGGTCGATGAGCACTTATATACTGAATGTTATAAATAGGTGCGTAACAGCAATGCTTAGCTACCAATACGAGCCACCATGTAAAGGAATTGACGAGGATGGAAGGTGCTAAAAACAGCTCAATTTAACTGTATTAATGTCATTTTCTGGTCCCATAAGAGGCATCTCAGCCACCTCCAGTGGCAAATGAATGGCATATTTAGTTTTGATCACCAGTTTTCTTTCCGAGTGACATCTTTTTATACAAGAACATGGTAATTTTAACCGTAAGATAATGAAAATTTTGATTTTTCTGTCGAAATTTCGAGGCAAATATTCTCACAGAAGATATTTTTTTATTTTGAGAACAAATTAAATCTGTAATTTCCATGCGGGTGGGCCACTTTTGCCAGATATTACATTTCGATGAGAAAAAAAGTGGCAAAACGCTTCAACCTACTGAGCACTGAAACTAACACCCTCCAAAAGAATAACTCGACCGACGAGAATTCAGAATTCCTTTCACTCTTTCTTGAACTCGATTAAAGTATAATTCCCCGGCCAAGGAAAATGTTGGAGGATAACGAATTTTTTCGTGCACAAAACATTCAGATAAGACCAAATGCAAAAGGATTGCTGCCAAAAGAGCTTTATGGCAAAAATAGAATATACTAAACAGGTGAAACTTTACATACTTAGGTATTTTTAAGAATTTGACAGCACATAGAAATTAGTATTTCGTCGAAGGAAGTGAATGAGTACAAACCGAATTATCCACTCCTATATCCTAGAAAACAAAACGAATCCCTAAAATACGATAAATAATTTTCCAAACATCCTCAAACGCGCAAAAAACAGACGCGTTACACAAAAGCTAATAACGCGAGCTAGAAGCGTTATTTCGCATGATTTGCAGCCTTAAGCCGAGCGTTTGGAATCCACCCAACACGAAGCGCAAATTGGAATTCATTGCGAAGTTTGCAACATGGATTCCAACATTCCGACTTAAAAACGGCTAGAAGAGTGATATATAGACGTAATCGCTGGATAGAGCTCTTACGACTGGAAGTGAACAACGCAACCCGATTTTCTTTCTCGTCTCCGAGTCTTAAGAGATAAACAGAGTCTTCATAAATATATCTCTGAAGACGAGAAACATCAAGAACAACCGCGATTAATTTATTTCGAAGCGCTCCTTCCATTCTATTTCCTTCACTACGTACGGGAATTAACTGCACTCGGCCTCAAATGCAAAAATTATTTTAATGAGACATTTACATGACTGATCCCAATAAAGAAAACACTATAATTAAGTCGTGAATATTATCAATACAATAATTACCTTACTTTCAGGTTCAGCTGTACTCTCTGATTATTTAATCAATTTTTTCAGCGAGACGTGAATGTTTACGCGACCAGTATGGAACTAGTATGTTGAGTTGGGTTGTAAACATGGGAGGGATAAAGAATACAAACTGAAAAAGATTAGCGAAATGAGAGCATGAGTGGCCCAAACAGAAGATAGAAACCAAAAAACAGGTCGTTGAAAAAACCGGTTCAATTTGTTGAAATTATTGACATAAAAAAATACAAAAGGGGGAAAAGGTATTTAATTTCAAAATAGAATAGTCTAAAAAGGAATACATACGCAAGAAACAAAGCGTGGAACGTTATAGGAATCTGGAGCGTATATCTACTTGTTTATACTCCAAGAAAATAGGGCGACTGACATGTCTGTAATGTGTATCTAATAGCAATAATCGTATTCCAGCTACCGAATTTATTTAAATTGTTTGTCGTCATCTATATCTATATATATAATAAATCTGTAGAGGGGGTCGTGTCTGTACATTGATCCGATTTCAAAAAAAGTTGTATTGCTGGATACTAGGGTTGTTCCCGAGTCCGAAACACGTTTTAGAAATTTTCATGTCTGTCTGTCTGTCTGTCTGTCTGGATGTTACAGCATCACTCAAAAACTATCCAACCGATTTTGATGAAATTTGGTATGATGGTCATTTGTCATCCGGGGAGTGACATAGGCTACCTTTTATCCACCTAGCTGACCCCAGTTCGTCCCCAGTTGGGGTCAAAAATCTATTTCACGCTATAACTCTAAAGTTAATTATTTATAAAATTTCAAAATTTGTACAATATTAAAAGTCTCCCTAGCGCAAATGATAGGCTAATTTTTGTTGACCCAACTGTACTCGGTTCGACTCCAGAGGGTCGAATAGTTTCCATAAGAAATACATGGGAAGACATTTTTATCATTTGCACGAAACTTTTCTTTAACAAAATTAAATTAGAAATAAAGGTCCTTTGAAACCAAAACTAACACCAAAACAAAGGAAATAGAATAAAGTTTTTTATTTTGGTCGTAGAATATTCCTTTCACTTCGAAGTTGTGAGAATTAGTAAGTTAAATACGAAAATTTTATGAGAATCTGATATTCTAAACAACCCGTCGTCAAGGCCAATCTCGATATCTTTAAATTCAAATTCGTTAGCATTAGCGCATCATCAACAACCAAGCTTTGTTTATAGCAACACCAGTGTTTGTTGATTCTTTACGTGAAATTGATGTTTATCGTCGTATTAAATGAATCAAAAGGAAAAGGTGCGAAATGACCTCAGCTGTCGAGGCACCTTCATAATTACTACTACTGCATAAATTAATCTTCTTCCCTCATATAAAGTAATTATCTCTTCTTAGCTTGGTAAGTTGATAACTTTCTCATTCTTATTTCCGCTCTAAATAATAATCGTTTTATTTAGCGTCCCGCTGTGAATTTAATCTTTAACGCTGAAGAATAAATCAATCAAGATATTTGAAATATCCCTGTATTCAGTGATTGCTTCCATTGAAGTGTCAATAATTGGGCTTAATAAGCAGCAAGGAATGACAAGCCTTTTATAGCTGACTTGAAAGGTAAACGAATTTTGTACTTTTAGATATAGAATGGGAAATTAAACCAAGAAATGTTTTATTGGATCATCTATTGGTGTGTTTAAGTATAGTTACTGTCCACCTACTCGATATCTTTAAATTTGAATTCAAATTCGTTAGCATACGCGCGACTGCAACAATCAAGCTTTGTTTACAGCAACGCCAATATGTATTGATTATTTACGTGAAAGTAATGTTTATCGTCGTATTAAATGAATCTTCTTTTCTCATATAAAGTAATTATGTCTTCTTAGCTTGGTAAGTTGATAACTTTTTCATTCTTAATTTCCGATCTAAATACTAATTGTTTCATATAGCGTCCCGCCGTGCATTTAATGAATCAAACAAGATCGTTGAAATACCCCTGAATTCAGTGATTGCTTTCTTTGAAGTGTAAAGAATTGGAATTTAAGCAGCCAGGAATCTCAATCCTTTTATGCCGGACTGGAAAGGTAAACGGATTTTGTGATTTTAGATATAGAATTGGAAATGAAACCAAGAAATGTTTTAGTGGATCATCTATTGGTGTGTTTAAGTATAGGTACTATCCACCTATATCTTTTCTTGATAGTGATAATCATACATATTGGTATTTTGTTATATCTTAAATAATATGTTTAAATGTTCGTGTTAAGCGATTGCCGATACGTTATTAAGTTTTTTAGACTATAAAATATGGAACAACTCTCTCAGATTATGGGCAGCTGTCCTTTATTTTTATGCTTCGGTTCTATGCTGGCTGCTCAAATATTATCATTATAAATACGCCTCAATATGTATGTTGTATGTTGCAGGGTTTAATTATTCCAAAAAATCAAAGTAGTATTCATTTTACGGACTCTAGACAAGTATCGAAGGATATAAAATATACCGGTATTATTTTCATTGCTGTAACTAATAGATTCTATGACCAAGGAAAGGACAAATTGGATAAACTGAATAAGAATTTAGTCGAATAAGCATCATTTCGAAGTATGACCTCTAACAAGATATTTCACTTTCGAAGTCTTTTTCGTTAATTTACTTCTCATTTTCATTTACATATACTATAGAAATTCCCTCTAGAATGAAGTATTGCTGGTATATGGTTTTCCTTCAGTCCAATATTAAACTCGGTAACTTTTTTCAGATATGTTACTCTATACATGAAAATATCATCTTTGAATAAGGAAAGGGTTAAGGTGACTTTTCACATAAGGGCGTGCACCAAGGAAAATTCCCAAGGAAAAACGGTCTTGAAAATTCCACCTCCTCCTCATTCCACGTTTATAAAAATATCGGAAGACAATATTTTTCGTCAGCGGTATCTGAAAACATTGAAATTAAATTAAATCCTATTCAAGAGAAGAGTTAACTCTGATTTTGCAACATAAAGGTCAAATTATTATTGCGATATAATTAAACAGATGCGCCGCTTACATTATCAATAGGATAAAAATTTTCTTCACAATTCTAACAGTCAATTTAACAGCAGAGGGTTATTTATTTAGAGTTAAGTAATTAAATTAAAGAACAGCCGACGCCATCTTAAGGATAAAGTAGGTTTTAATTCATAAAAGGACGAGTTCTAATTAGATTAACTACTATATATCGTCATTAATTTGCGGCGTTTATTTGTTAATTCGTTTATTATATAGTTTCGATGATTTCACTGACTCGCTGTCTAACGGACATATTGGACGTGCTAAGCGACTGGTTCATTCGTTTTCGTTTGTGGTTCACAAGATTTGTGTGGCTATTTTTGTGATATCGTCTCCATTCATTTGGTACTCAGTGGTTTCCTCTATTTGTTGTAGCGACTGGTGCATTAGTTTATTCTGTGATTTACATTTGTGTAGCTGTTTTTGTGATTTCGTAAGTCACTTAGGATGAAGAGAAGTATTGTTTTATCATAAATTTAAGAGTTATCATATCTAAATTTTTTCATATGTAAATTTCATTACTTCCGATTTACATTCATTATTCCGTTGAGAATCAACGGGCACTCCGCTAGTTAATGTATAAATTATATATTAGAGCGTCTTGTAATCCAAATTCATTCAAACGCACTCCTTTCTCTTAGGTAATCCGAAGATTCTTCTGAATCGAAAAATTAATCGAACAGCTTAAAATATTGATTACTTCCTGTGATTCGTTAAACTATCATTTTAATTACAATTTGAGCACACAATCATTATATATTTATATGCTGAACACGCCACTTATAATTAAGGAAAAATTTAATAGTAATAATATTTTTCATTTATATGATAATGATAAAAATAATAATCTTGAGATTCCCTCCTCAAGAAAGAGAGCATATGGGTCATTTCACGCCAAACCGAACAAGAAAAAACATGGAATTTTCAGATCGTCTTTAAACTTTGCAATACGTACTGTTGATAACAAAAACGGAAACATTTTTGCATATTTACAGATCAATAGTCCGAATAGTTGCAATTTAGCGTACTAACAAAGTATACAGTATATATTGTATTTTTCCGCTGGCATTAAAATATACCATTGCATAGTTAAGTTGTTTATATCTGAGCATTCTGCCCATAAAGCGCTACTGTTTTTAGAAACGAGAATATAATTATCGATACTGACCGACATGATTATTTGTGGAATTAAGATACCGTAAAAATTTAAATAGCTTAAAAAATGTAAGGATATTAAAATTATTTCCGACCGACATGTTTGGTAAAAACATGACGGACGTCGAAAAATGAAAATGGTTACATTTTCGATGCGCTTCCGTGATACATTCAGTTAAGAGTAGCGAAATCCTATTCCATTAAACGCTTTTTAAATAGAGGTAATAAAATAATACGCGAATGAAATTATAAAATTATTTTTATTTTCGCAATTTAGAATAAAAATAATAGTATCATGAAAATTAACTTATACCAAGTCAAGCCTGAAGTGAGTGAGTGAAATATAAATAAAAGTAATATAAAATTCTTAAACCTTATGCTGAAAAAAGTATTTGCTAGTTAAAATATAGCTCTTCCATAATCGAAGTATCCTGTACAGCAATAGACTAACCCTACTTCATACACCAAGATTACCCATTTCCTTTTGATGAGCATCTCATTGGGTTTTAGATCATCTTTCGAGCAGGGAGGGATGTCACTCAGCATAAACTCGCTTGAGAAAATGTTGACACTCCAGTTCTAAAGACGTCGAGGTCATGCCATAAAGCAAGACAGATAAGCGCATTTTCTATTCCGAGTAAACAAACGTATCGGATGATGTTCGTTGGATTCAATTGAGCCACTGTATTCAGCGATACGAAATTAGTTTCAGGAAGAAATTGATGGAAATAAAGGAAATTATAAATAATGTACATCAGTATGACGATTGCCATATAAAAAATGTACGTCTCGGTCTATCAGCGCCAACTGAATCTATAGTTATGTTATAAAATGATTCGTAGTTTATAACATGTATAATTGATTAATATGCATCTTATACTATTACTAGATATAGGCTCTGCCAAACTACCGCGTATTTTTTTCCTATCAAAAAGATGTAATGACAATAGGCCAAAAATTGGAAATTTTCGAAACGAGTAGGGAATAAACTTTAAAATAAAAATCCTTATTTCATGTTCACCTACCACAAAAGTTACAAGATAACCTATTCATCATCTGCGTAACTTTCTTTTAAGATTAATATTTAAATATCAGATAAAGGTAATATTTTCTTACTTTAAGGAATTAGCAGTTGATTATATAAGATACTTAGATGATGAAAAATAAATTTATTGTAATCCTGCACCTAAAATTGGCTGTTAATAATAAAACGAAGATAAAAATTTTATTTATTTAATAGCATTGCTACATATTCTCCTTTTCATTATTATACTAGTTGAAGCTAATATTTTCAATAATTACAGCACTAATTTAAGCTAATCCTGACTCTATTCCTGAGCTTAATGAAAGATTGTAACTCATGGCCATCAACGGCCTTGGCGAGAAAATATAATAAATATGATTACTAAGATCACGCTGGATATGAGTGCATACTACGCAACCATAACTATTTATTGCGAAGTTCAAGAGTATCATTCATTGAACATGTCTACCTCTCTCTTATCATTCATGTACATACAAACTATCGTGCGAGCTACTTATTTTATGTCTTGCGATCTTTCTCATAGGCACGTACCGAAAAAGTGATGAGCAATTTAGTGACCATATGGCCCCTGTCTCGTCTGGTTCGTGTACTCAGACTTCCGATAACAAACTTTTCCTACCGCATCGATGCAAGACGCCACTTCCAAGGCACTGCGTGCGTTGTTCTGACTTCAAGCAAGGTCAATCTCTGTTTTCACTTCGCAAAGAAAATTCGCCTTTCGTTTGCCCTATAAAATTTTTCTCTTATGTTTAGTTGAAGTTATCCAAAAAGAAGTATTTTAACTTACATTAAATTCTTTCCACAAATAAGTCTTACTTTTTTACCCACTTCGACTTTTATTCGACAAAGACTACTGAAATTACTCCAAAAAATAGGGATGAAAGGGGACAATTATTAAAAAATACGAGGAAAATATGTGAGAATCGCAACTGAGAATTGCTAAGGCACAAAAACAAGATACATATCCAAAAAAATGTAAATGTGGATTGAACTTGGATCCAAAAAGAAGTACTTACATATTCATCGCCAAAATCTTAAGCGAAGAAAAACCCATTGTGGAGTCTGAGAACTCACCTGAAACGAAAGATAAGGCATTCAATTAAAACACGTAACCAAGAAGAATGAACAGAGCTGTTCCCACATGAACTTGTAATTTTCCCACAAAACTGGCCACAGAAAATCATGAAATTGGAATGTATGAACAAACAGCGATGATGCAAGATTGGAAAACGAAAGTCACTGATATTTTCCACTCACTTTCATGTTTTCAAAGATCTTTCAAGTTGAACGTGAATTAACATATGTTCTAACTTAGGACAATTTTAATCAGGATGCCTGAATAGCTTCAAACATTAATATGATATAATAACAAAATTTTAAAAAATTTTGTATGATTAATACATAATACCTGTATTTGAGAGACCGACTAAGAAAATTAACTAAAAAAAGAAAGAGGTTTAAATAAAAATACCAAGAAGCTACCACGTAACTTTTTAATCACTTTCCTTTGTTATTATGACAATTCAAACGACATTCTTCATAGCCAGAGCGTCAACACTTGAATTCCAAGTAAATGCCACGTAAATCAGTAGGTAAAGCTTACGTCGTAGTCTCGACTTATGTTTTAAAGACACAATGAGTGTTTAACATGAGCGTTAGATGATCAGATTTCATTCATATTTGGACTACCTAAACTAATTTTGTTGAGGATTTCAATTTCTTACAATACTTAACCTTTCAACTGTAATGCACATCTTTAGACACTGTTTTTGGTTTGCTGTCCTTGCTTCGATGCATTAGATCAGATATGTAGAAGAAAGAGTATAAATATTTAATTTTATTTTACTATTAAATCAATACAGCTTCAAATAGGCATAAATAAAAAATTTGAATTTGAAATTTTCGTGAAAAGGGTTCGAAGTAGATTTCATGTCACGATTTAACAGAATAATTACTTTAAATTGGAAAAGTCTTGAGCATTAGAGGATTTGCGTGTCTCTTCGGACAGAGCAACACAAGCATTCGGGTCATACTTTCATTGCCTCTATTGTCATGGAGAACTCCACTCCAGCTTGTCCATATCGCGACAAATACTTCAATCGAAATTTCCATCATAAAAAATACTTCACTAAAACATCTTTCCCGACAGTTTCAGCACACCTTTCCTCAACAGTGAAAGAGGATGGACACATTCCGTTAATTCCCTATCCTTCCAATCCGAGAAGCAACACGAGATACCGAACGACGTCCCGCAAATGCAATTAGCGCAAGCCATCATTGCATTTTGGGAGCATCAGTGGGTCAAGGCCCTTCCCACGCTCACCCGGTTCAAGAACAAATGCGCATCGCGAGAGATTGCGCTTCGATGACGTAAGAATAACGAACTGCGATGGGAAATGCAAGGATTGTGCTACTGTCCCAATTCGAAGTCCATTCCGAATAGCGCACTGCCATTTGTAGGAGAAAATGTGCTCTGATTTCAACGAGCAAATCGGCCTTGAGGTGAAAAGGTTCTTGATGTACTTCATGGGGACGGAATCAGAGGCCTTTTCTGATATTCCTTTCGTTCTTTTCTTCGAATCAACTCATATACACAAATTGTTTCTCTACTTCATCACGCCAAGTGAAAATAAAACAGTAAATATTCTCCCTTACTTTATCCAGGGATTGTGTTCCCTTAGTCCTATCCGGTATCGGTCGCAAAGTGGCTAGCTTGCTATCCTTACGCCGGGGTTGCGGTTCAAACCCAGGTTAGGGCATGGTTGAAAAATGTTACTTGTAAGAGTGGTCTCTTAAGTAGTCATATTACTTTAAAATGTACAGCAGTGTACTAGTAAAATCTTTTAACTACAAATTAATTTTTATTTGAATCATATCATAGATATTTATGTGTATTAGTTCTCAGTATAATATAACTTCATAAAATGCACTGCTATAGATTTTACCTAGTTTTAGGTAAAAGTGATACTTTAGTGTGTACCTAATGCAACATTGTGAACTTTTTCCTTCTTTAACTCTCTTCAACTTTTATAATCCAAGTTTTTGCAAATCAAAGATACTATTATATGCAAAATAAGTGCACTTTAGTTATATTATGACTTCATTTCTATTATATATCTATACTTTTTTATTTTACTTGATGTAAAGGTATGCAAAATTTAAAACAAGTTTAGTCTTTTCGTTCAATTCTATATTACATAATAATTGCATGTAAAATGTAAGGAACCTGAAAGGAAGAAAAAAATTCGCCAAATAAATTCGTCATTACTATTATTCTAACGAACTTTCCCGACGGTGACATTTTCAATCCTCAAATATAGTCAACATTCAATTCAAGTACGAGGTGTTTGTTTAGCATGTGTACTCTCGATGGTGAAAGGTATCCCATAAATACATAAAATCTCTTGAATCCATCTTTCCCACGCTTTCTAAAAGTAAAGGTCACCAAGAGCTCAGTAAAGACCACTGTGCTTGGGTATAAATTCGGGAAGGAATGAATTATACAAACTGAGGTACCTTCTAAAGTAAGTGTCTAACATTTTAGTTTGCACTAAACGTTAAATATTGAAAACAATTATACCAGCCGAGGTTGCGGAGTGGTTAGCATGCTGATATGATAACGCTCCAACACTAAGGTCCCGGGTTCGAATCCCGGCAAAACGGATTTCCCTCTTAGTATATAGTCGTATGTTTCAATTTTTCATGTTATATATTCACTTTAAATTGGCGTCTCGCTGTATTTGAAACATGAATAAAAATAATTAATTAATTGCTACCCGTTTTCAGTGCTAACTGTAATACATCTATGAAAACTTTGATATATAGTGGATTCTTTTATTTGGAAATGATTACTTGTTGTATTTGTGGATGGTATTTAATGAATGTGGATGTTTTTTATTGGATAAAATCATTGCCGGTGAAATGATCTTTCAGACGAGTTACAAGGAATCACTGGACGATTTTTATTGATTTTATTTATGTCTGAACGAAATGTAGAGTTGTTCGATGTATTGTGTATTGTTTTGATTACTTATTGTTGTTATGATGAAGGATTGGTGACTGATAGATCGCAAGAAGCCATGTTTTTGTAAATTGTAAGACTGTCGTCCAATTGCGATATATATATATATATATATATATATATATATATATATATATATATATATATATATACACGAGTAAAATGTATCTTGCATACTGCAAGCAGATCGGCAATACTAATTTCATATCGGCAACATATCGGGAATGTCCTCAAAAGAAAAAAAAAGGATTGAAATTTTTCTTAAAATTCGCTGAAATTTCATCGTCTGGCATCGAACCCGGATCTTACTGGTGAACTTACTATGTAACACAATAGAAGATCACCATCTCTAACTATGTGTGACAATTCAAGCAGAAATATTGGCTACAACTGCCTCAAAAGACGCTCTAATGTTCACGAATGTAAATGGCTCTCGGGACTCGAACCAAGGACGATCTTGGAAATTTAAAAAATGTTTCTGAAAGTTATTAATGATCTCAATCTATATGTTAAATTTCAAGATTCTATATTATTGGGAAAGGTTTCAAAATAATTCCTAAAAATCGGATCAACTTCTGATTGCAGAGACACCTGGTGTCGAACCCAGGACACATTGATAGCTATGAATGAATGCTTTGATTTGTTAAGACTGGTTCTTCTATCACGCTAAGTTTTAAGTCGATAGCATGCCGGGAAGTACCTAAAATTTGTTTCCGTTATCTCCGTAAGAAATTCATTGAGGAATATAAATGTCCCTCTGGGATCGAACCAAGGACCATCAGCGAATATGTAAAATTGGATTATGATATAATTTTATGGTATCTAACCTCTTACCGAATTTCTAGTTTCCATGCCATTGGAAAGGGGTCCAAAAAAAATCTTAAATATCGCCACAATGCATTTTAAACGGCAGATTTTTGCATCGACCTAGCATCGAACCCAGGTTATTTTCCGTAAAACTCATTTATGTTTTCGATAGATCATGACCATATATAAAGGCTCCTTGAGTTTTGATTCTCTACCTATCCGGGAAGTATTTTTTTTTAATTCCCGAAAATCAAAGCAATGCATTTAAACGGGAAAAATCGGGACTTTGGAGTCCCCTGGCATCGAACCCATGACACTGAGGATCAAAATCACAATTTTTCTGGCGGTTAATTGTTATGGCCAATACGAAGTAAAAATTTGAACTCAATCACGCTTGTGGTTTAGGCTGTGAATTTGTATCCTATCTATCTATATACCTATCTATATACCTATTATCTACGAGTAAAATGTAGCTTGCATACTGCAAGCAGATCGACAACAATAATTTCATGTCGGCATCATATCGGACGGCCCTCAAAAGAAAAAAAAAGGTTATGGAAATATTCTTAAAATTCGCTGCAATTTAATCGTCTGGCATCGAACCAGGGTCTTCCTGGTAAGCTTACTATGCAGCACAACAGAAAATCACCATCTCTTACTATGTGTGAAAATTCAAGCAGAAATATTGGCTACAACTGCCTCAAACGACGTTCTACTTTTCAAGAATGTAAATGGCTCTCTGGATTCGAACCAAGGACGATCTTGGAAATCTAAAACATGTTCATGAAAGTTATTTATGATCTCTATCTATTTGCCGAATTTCAAGTATCTATATTATTGGGATAGGGCTCAAAATAATTATTAAAAATCGGATCAACTACTGATATAAGAGACGCCTGGTGTCGAGCCCAGGAAATATATTTACGCTGTGAATGCACAGTATGATTTTAAAGGACTTGATCTTATTTTGTGCAAAGTTTGAAATCGATATCATGCCGGGAAGTACCTAAAATTTGTCTCCGTTATCCCCATAAGAAATGCATTGAGGAATGTAAGTGGCCCTCTGGGATCGAACCAAGGACCATCAGCGAATACAAAAAATTTGATTATGAAATAAATTTATGATCTCCAACCTCATGCCGAATTTCAAGTATCCATGCCATCGGGAAAGGGTCCAAAAAAATCATAAAACTCGCCACAATGCATTTTAAACGGCCGATTTTTGCCTCGACCTAGCATCGAACTTAGGATATTTTCCGTAAAACTCATTTATGATTTCGATAGATCATTACCATATATATAGGCTCCTTGAGTTTTATTTCTCTACCTATCCGGAAAGTATTTTTTTTTAATTCCCGAAAATCACGGCAATGCATTTAAACGGGAAAAATCGGGACTTTGGGGCCCTCTGGAATCGAACCTATGACACTGAGGATCAAAGTCGCTTTTTTCCTGGGGGTTTCACGTTATGGCCAATACGTGGTAAAAATTTCGAGTCAATGACGCCAGTAGTTTAGCCTGTGAATTAGTATCCTATCTGGGTATCTGGGTATCTGGGTATATCATGAATGAATCCGGAGAAGCATCTATATATAATAGATATATATGAATGAATCCGGAGAAGCATCTATATATAATAGATATATATATATATACGAGTAAAATGTTGCTTGCATACTGCAAGCAGATCGACAACACTATTTTCATGTCGGCATCATATCGGGATGGCCATCAAAAGAAAAAAATGGGTTGAAATTTTTCTTAAAATTCGCTGAAATTCCATCGTCTGGCATCGATCCCGGGTCTTCACTGTGAACATACGATGCAGCACAAAAGAACATCACCATCTCTAACTAAGTGTGAAAATTTAAGCAGAAATATGGGCTACCATTGCCTCAAAAGACGTTCTCATTTTCACAAATTTAAATGGCTCTCTGGATTCGAACCAAGGACGATCTTGGAAATCTAAAAAATGTTTCTGAAAGTTATTTATTATCTCTATCTACATGCCGAATTTCAAGTTTCTATATTGTTGGGAAAGGGTTCAAAATAATTATTGAAAATCGGATCAGTTACTGATATTAGAGACGCCTGGTGTCGAACCCAGGACACATTGACAGTTGGGAATGCACACTTTGATTTGTATACACTTAATCTTTCTTAGTGCAAAGTTTGAAGTCTTTATCGTGCCGGGAAGTACCTATAATTTGTTTCCGTTATCTCCGTAAGAAATGCATTGAGGAATTTAAATGGCCCTCTGGGATCGAACCAAGGACCATCAGCGAACATGTAAAATTTGATCCTGAAATTTATTATTAATCTCCAACTCCATGCCGAATTTCAAGTTTCCATGCCATCGGGAAAGGGTCCAAAAAAAATCTTAAAAATCGCCACAATGCATTTTAAACGGCCGATTTTTGCCTCGACCTATTATCGAACCCAGGATATTTTCCGTAAAACTCATTTATGTTTTCGATAGATCATGACCATATATAAAGGCTGCTAGATTTTCGATTCTCTACCTATCCCGGAAGTATTTTTTAAAAATTCCCGAAAATCAAAGCAATGCATTTAAACGGGAAAAATCGAGACTTTGGGGCCCTCTGGAATCGAACCCATGACACTGAGGTGCAAAATCGCAATTTTTCTGGCGGTTTCACTCTATGGCCAATATGTCGTAAAAATTTCAAGTCAATGACGCTTGTGGTTTGGCCTGTGAGTTTGTATCCTCTCTATATATATATATGAATATATATATGGATACATGAATGAATCCGGAGAAGCATCTATATATAATAGATAGATATATATATATACGAGTAAAATGTTGCTTGCATACTGCAAGCAGATCGGGAACACTATTTTCATGTCGGCATCATATCCGGACGGCCATCAAAAGAAAAAAAAAGATTGAAATTTTTCTTAAAATTTGCCTAAATTCCATCGTCTGACATCGAACCCGGGTCTTTACTGTGAACTTACTATGCAGCACAATAGAACATCACCATCTCTAACGATGTGTGAAAATTCAAGCAGAAATATGGGTTACAACTGCCTCAAAAGACGTTCTAATTTTCACGAATTTAAATGGCTCTCTGGATTCGAACCAAGGACGATCTTGGAAATCTAAAAAATGTTTCTGAAAGATATTTATGATCTTTATCTATATGCCGAATTTCAATTTTCTATATAATTGGGAAATGGTTCCAAAAAATTCTTAAAAATCGGATCATTTACTGATTGTAGAGACGCCTGGTGGTAAAACCAGGAAACATTGGTAGCTGTGAATTCACAGTTTGATTAGTAATGACTTGATCTTATCTTATGCAAAGTTTCAAGAAGATATAATATCGGGAAGCACCTAAAATGTGTTTCCGTAATCTCCATAAGAAATGCATTGAGGAATGTAAATGGCTCTCTGGGATCGAACCAAAGACCATCAGCGAATATGTAAAATTTGATTATTAAATATATTTATGATATCTAAACCCATGCCGAATTTCAAGTTTCCATGCCATCGGGAAAGGGTCCAAAAAAAATCTTAAAAATCGCCACAATGCATTTTAAACGGCCGATTTTTGCCTCGACCTAGCATCGAACTCAGGATATTTTCAGTAAAACTCATTCATGTATTCGATAGATCTTGACCATATATATCGGCTCCTTGAGTTTAAAGTCCCTACCTATCCGGCAAGTATTTTTTAAAAATTCTCGAAAATCAATGCAATGCATTTAAACGGGAAAAATCGGGACTTTGGGGCCCTCTGGAATCGAACCGATGACACTGAAGTTCAAAATCGCAATTTTTCTGGCGGTTACACGTTATGGCCAATACGCCGAAAAAATTTCAGCTCAATCACTCTTGTGGTTTAGGCTGTGAGTTTGTATCCTCTCTATATATATATATATATGATATATGAATGAATCCGGAGAAGCATCTATATATAATAGATATATATATATATATATATATATATATATATATATATATATATATATATATATATATATATATATATATATATATATATATATATACTAGTAAATGGGTGCTTGCAAACTGCAAGCAAAAAAAATATGAAGGGATACTACCCTGAGTTATCGGTCTATATGTCATATTTACGTTTCTTTTTAATTATACCACTATCTATCGTATACATAATTTTGAAATGTGAGATCAAGATTCACCAAATAATATAATAATAGAATAATTATTTCGAAAGCTTTTTGCGTTTAATTGATACGGGAGTTTGGAGTTGAGACCTTAAGGCTGGGTGGACACTAAATGCGAAGCGAAGGTAAGTTGAGCGAAGTTACGTTGAGCGGACTACGCTTTCACAATAGAATCTAAACTTTTTAATGCAGCTGCGGCCACCGGATACGAAGCGTAGTTGAGCTGAGAATTGTGACGTCACTCTGCCTCGCAAGGCACATCTTCCGAACGGTCGTGGTTCGTTCTGAAGCGAAGTCAGCTTACCCCTCCACCGTTCTCAACGTGATAGTGGTGGAGGGGGGAGCCTTTCGCTTCTTTCATCGGCAGTATTTGAATTGATATCATTGTGTGAAAGATTCACATTTTTGAGGGCTCCCGGATAGTCATGTGGACAGCGCGTTTGCCTTTGATGAAAGCGGTCCCGGGTTTGATTCCCGGTGGGAGCCAATGTGCGAAATGACCTAAGCTGTCGAAGCACTTTTAACAACACTACCTACCTAAGATTCACATTTATGAGCTTGAAAGGTGTGATTAATTCCCAATTACAGCTTTCTTTCAGAAATATTAATTTAATAATTGATGAACGATTCAATTTCACAAAAAGTAATCACTTTGTCAGCCTATGATAATTGTGATCGTAAACCTAATTTAATTACTTTCAATGTGGTTACAAATCAATTAAATCCCAATTTAAGATATTTGCTCGTCTTAGCGGAACGCAATCATTGAGAAAATGCCGTCGGAAAGGTTCACTGCAGCCGAGAATAATTTTCTCTTAAATATAATCATTGAACGCAGGTAAGTTTTTGAAAATACACTAATCCTGTGAAATCGTCAGTAGGTTTCGGAGAGGAACACCAGCTTACCATAGCACTAAAACCAATAACAGTAGGATATTCATTTATGCACCATTAAAAATATTAAAAATACGACGATTTGAAGCAGGTTTAAAGAAATGGCTTGTGCTCCTCACCGAGACATTTACCCGTCAGCAAAAGTATGACGATGGATGAAGAGTGAAGAAAAATTGAATTGCCATGCTTATGTGAGTAAAGTGGTTAATTTTTGTGATGCTCTTTACAAAATAATTTAACTAATTATTAATATAAAATTAAAAACTATTTATACTATCAGTTCCGTCATTGCAAAATGAAAAGTGTACTCGAGTGAGGTACGAACGATAGGAACTTATATGATATTAGCGAAATAGATAAATTCGTGTCCAATGGCTGTAAATAATATCTTAATTAAAGTGTGCCAGCATAATATTGTGACAGAATCCGCCTCTTGCGGAATTTCTGTGATTTAACCGTAATCAAAGAATTAAATTCTCGGTCGGCAACTAAAGGCTAAACTTACGCCATCTTGGTAGTTTAGAAAGGAATCGCTTCGCACAGCTCAGCTCCTCCTCCAGTTTCCGACCCTCGGAGACTAAAACTTCGCTACGATTCGCTCCGCGTCACTTTTTCCAGCTCAACTCAGCTCAGCGCCGCTTCGCATTCGGTGGCCACCAGGCTTGATGAATACGCATATGTAAAATTAAATTAAGGAAATACGCCAAACAAAGAATGAATTTCATGAAGTTAATGATGTAAGGTACAACGTATTAATTGTGTGCTATGTATTAATTTAAGAAAACGTAGTAAAAGAACTTACCTATTCCCCCTAAATATTAAGTGTAGATTCTTCAACTTCATCCTCGAATAATCTCACTACTTACATGCCTTTTCCGAATATCTACGGTGGTACATGGTCTCGTATCCTCTACATAAACTTATGTTATCACAGTATGTATTCCCGAATAATTCATTGACCGTGCAGTTATTCGCTGTCCATTTTGATGAAAGTTACATTTTTCAACCTTCAGTAATAACATATATGGAAAGAATTTTTTTTAATTATACCACTGTATATTGTATACATAATTTTCAAATGAGTGAGATCGAGATTCACCAAATAATATGATAGTGAAATAAATATTTCGAGAGCCTTTCACGTTTATGTGATACGGGAGTCTTTAATGGATACGTGTTCGTAAAATTATATTAAGGAAATACGCCAAACATAGTAAAGTTGGAATAAAAATCTGCATAAGATAAAAATGTGAAAAATAAATAGACGATTACCTGTGTAGTATTCGGTTCAGTGCAAGACATACTCCAAAATAATCCTATATTCATTAAATGTCGTCTACCACGACAATGAGCTCCGTTTCTAATTAAATAAACAAATAGACAATAGGCAACGTAATTATGTAAATAGTTTTAAAGAACGTAGAAAAAGAATTTTATTCTAGAGCCCATTTGGAGAAGATGGGAAAATAATATTCATACAATGGTACATGCAAACATTGTTTATACTAACGAAAAATTATCCAGCTAACACGAAGAACGACGTAATCAGAAGGTCGTTGAAGGAAATCAGTGTATTTTATGTGTAGATTTTTGTTTTTCATTTTGATGAAAGTTGAATTACGTAATATACTATGTACTAATTGTGTACTACGTATTAATTAAAGAAAAAGTAGAAAAAGAACTTAATTTTAAATTTTCTTTGGAGAGGATGACAGAATAATTATATGTAATTAAAATAGAAAAGAAGAAACATAATAGGCATAAAATAAACAGCACAGAAACACACACGAAAAGCAAACCACCATATACGTAGAACAACGATATCCTAACATCGTTCAATGATACCATGTATTTCCTGAGTAGATATTTCTTGTTCATTTCGATGAAAGTTACAATTTCTTGATATTCAATGATAACATGGTCCTTCAAGAAAGGCGGGCAATGGATTTAGTTGCCGTTATGAGCTTTTCGGTGACAATTTATCACAATCTATATAGAACGAAAGTGAAACATACATGGAACTTTTTAGTCTGAGTTTAGTATATGATAAATGTATTTGGTTAAGTGAGCATTGAAATATAATATATTAATAAACTATAGTATTCGTTAAACTAATGATTCGTATTGCTTGCAGTTATGTTATTTCTAAAGATTGTCGTTAAACCTTATAATTTACATTAATATCCCTATATATTGATTTATATTAATATCTATGTACTTCATTCTAGAATAATCTCGCTACTTACATGACTTTTACGGTTATCTTCGTTGATAAATGGTCTCGTATCGTCTACATAAACTTGTGTTATTACTATATGTATTCCCGAATAATTCATTGACCGCGTAGATATTAGCTGACCATTTTGATGAAAGTTACATTTTTCAACATTCAGTAATAACATATATCGAAAGAAACATTAAAAAAAATATTAAAAATGCATCAAACCTTTATCACGGACTATGAAATCAGGATTGTAAACAAACTTGTTTTCGATTCAAACAATGGTTGTTGCCATAGATTTAATTTTCGAAATGAGCAGAAAAAAACGAAATAAATTGGCGTTGTAACTAAAATTTTGCAAATTTCGTGTCGGAATGTTAAAATCGGTCGCAAGAAAATTAAACTTTGATCTTTTAGACGTAATATAGACCAAGTCCAACTGCTTTACGATTACGTTTTTACATTTTAATAAACGAAAGAAATTTGCTCTGCATGGCCATTTTTCGTTATTCCCGTTTAAATACACTGAAAAATATAATAGTCTCTGGGCTCAATTCTAGGTCAAAATCTGGGAATTTTCGATTTTTCCCCGGGTTGAGTGTGAATTATAAACCACTCCTGAAAATTTCAGCCTTCTAGCTCGATTGGAAATAGCCAAACAGTTTGTATCAATGAGTCAGGATTGCAGCTTTATATATAGTAATAATATATATATATATATATATATATATATATATATATATCCCCTCCTCATCACCGCCACAGTTCATTGCCTCATCGGGGCGGAGGGGTGTTAACGGAGGTTGGAGGCGATGCATAGCCCAGGTTCAACCATGCTAAGAAGGCTTCAACAATATCTCCGGCCAAATAATGAAAGTGGCATTCACCAACCGGCAGTAGGACAGCCTGGTGAATTATTGTCCTAACCCCCCCAAATACAAGTACAATTTTCATGATGAGCTTCTTTAATGGAAATTTATCCGGACGTAAAAGCACCACCCATTCGGATGTCCGGGAGGTGGTGGCATTGAAGAGGTCCATCATGAAGAAAAGAATTACTACCCTGCAATTCACAACCTACAACTGCCGCAGCTTGAAGAGTGAAGAACGACTGCTGGAACTACTCAATGAAGCAGAGAAGATAAAATGGGATATCATCGGTCTCAGCGAAGTCAGAAGAAAATCAGAGGAGCTACTTACACTGAAGGAAGGACACTTATTCTTTTACAGGGGTACCAAGGATGGAAGAAATGGAGGCGTTGGATTTTTGATCAACAAGAGATGGAAGGATAATGTGGTCAAAATCGAAGGTGTATCAGATAGAATTTGTAAACTCATACTGAAGATCAATGAGCGTTACTCAGTACAGGTCATCCAAGTCTACGCACCAACAGCGGCAAGCAGCGAAGAGGAAATTGAAAACTTCTACCAAACTCTCGGCACTGAACATGACAAGGAGGCCCACTACTATAAAGTCATTATGGGAGATTTTAATGCTCGTGTAGGACAGCGGGAAACTGATGACACTGTCGCAGGACAATATGGACTGGGCCAGAGAAATGAGCGAGGTCACCGCTTAGTAGAGTTTGCAGAATGCACCAATATGTATATAACAAATACATACTTTAAGAAAAATCCTACAAGGAAATGGACGTGGAGAGGTCCCAATGGAACAAAAAATGAAATAGACTACATATTGGTAAACAGACTCTACACTGTAACTAACTGTGAAGTTTTGAATAATTTCAACACTGGAAGTGACCACAGAATTGTTAGATGCAGAATCAATATTAACCCCCGAATGGAACGAAAGAAGTTGGTTTCTTGCAAGAAGGAGGAGATAAATATTGATAAACTATCAAATAACGAGAAAAGGTTTCAGCTGAAACTTAGAAATAGATTCTCAGCACTTCAGGAGGAAGAACTCGAAACCAAAGTTATGGAAATTGTAAAGAAAGCGGCAGAAGAAGTAGCAAGCATGCCAAGAAAACCTAAGGATAAGAAATTTAGTGATAGAACCCGGAAAATGATGAAACGACGGAAGGAACTGAAGAATTTAAACACTCCAAGAGATAATATCGAATATGCCGAGCTTTGCAAAGCCATCAGAGTAGCAATCAAGGAAGACGTGAGGAATTTTAATGAAAAGATTGTGCAAGAGGCCATAGAAAATAACAAGAGCATAAAGAGGGCTAGAAGACTCCTAGCAATTGGTAAGAAACAGATTTTAGCCTTACAGAAAGGAGATGGCACCACAACATATAACAGACCAGCAATATTGAGGATTGTAGCAGAATACTTTGGCAACCTATACAAGAAGATAGGAAACGCCGAAGAGGAGAACCAAGATGAAAGCCAAAGCTCACAAAATCTTCTCTCAATCCTCCCAGAAGAAGTAATGGCGGCGATTAAGCAGATGAAGAATGGGAAAGCAGGAGGAGCAGATGGGGTGTTGGCGGAATATCTGAAAGCTGGTGGAACAGAGATTGCTAATGTTTTATCACAATTATTCAGTAATTGTCTAAAACAAGGAATGATTCCCAAGGAATGGAACCACGCAAGGATTGCCCTTCTGCACAAGAAAGGAAGCAAAGAAGATTTGAAGAACTATCGCCCCATTAGCCTCCTTCCAGTTGTCTACAAAACATTCATGAGGATAATAGCGGAACGTCTTAAGATGACCCTGTCTTCAGCCCAGCCTAGAGAACAAGCGGGATTCCGGAAAGGCTTCAGCACTATGGACCACATCCACACATTACAGGAAATTATAAACAGAACGAATGAATACGAGATGCCACTCGTCCTTTGCTTTGTAGATTATGAACAGGCCTTCGACTCGGTAAGTACCTCCTCCACTCTGAAAGCTCTGAAGAATCAAGGGATAGATTCTGAGTACATCCGCCTCTTGCGCAGTGTCTACGAGAATGCCACAGCTTCTGTAATGCTTCATGAAGAGACCGATGAATTCAAGATTGAGAAGGGAGTTCGACAAGGTGACGGTCTGTCTCCCATCTTGTTCACAGCCATTTTAGAAGAAGTTTTTAAAACCCTTGATTGGGAAGAGAAGGGGTTAAGAGTAAATGGGGAGTACATCAGTCACCTCCGTTTTGCAGATGATATAGTTCTCTTTGCAGCTAACGCAGAAGATCTAACTTCAAGACTTGAAGAGCTAAACACAGCAGGACAGAAGATAGGACTCAGGATAAACCTAACAAAAACAAAGGTAATGTATAATTCTTTTACAGTGCAAGAGCCAGTCAAACTTCAAGGAAAACCTCTGGATGTTTGCTTGGAATACACATACCTGGGACAACTTGTAACAACAGGAGAGAAAAACAGGATTAATGAAGTAAACAGAAGAATGAAACTTGGCTGGAGCGCATTTGGAAGGAACTCACACATTCTGAAGTCAAGAATGCCAATGGTTTTGAAGAGGAAGGTCTTCAACCAATGCATTTTACCTGTCTTGACCTATGGAAGTGAAACTTGGGTGTTAAATGCTGCAATAACCCAGAGACTTCAGACAACGCAAAGGAGCATGGAGCGCTGCATGCTGGGAATCACAAGAAGAGACAGGAAACGAAACACTTGGGTGAGAATGATGACTGGAGTTACAGACATAATAGATAAGGTAAGATCACTGAAATGGAGGTGGGCCGGCCATATTGCAAGAAGAAACGACAACCGTTGGACATCTGCAGTTCTCAACTGGATACCAAGAGATGTGAAGAGACCAAGAAGACGACCTATGGACAGGTGGAACAGAGACATCATCAAGTACTTAGGTGTAACGTGGCAACGAGAAGCTCAGGACAGAGAAAATTGGAAAGTACTTGGGGAGGCCTACATCCGACGTCGGATTGAAAAAGGCTGATGATGATGATGATGATGATATATATATATATATATATATATTAATAATAATATACAGATTACCTCAAAATAATTAAAAGTCAATCAAAAGAAACAACACAGTAACATGTACGAACTTGTAAGTTTTTATCATCTTTGTTTTGATCTACCAACATTTTAGCTTCAAACATACTCTTTAGATTGAAGAAATATATACTAATACATTGAGTCTTAAAAGCGCTTTTTTTCGTTCGGGCGTAACTAAGTTTGGAGGGGTCAATAAAAGGCAGGGAATTTCGACCGATAAATTTTTAATCAGAGAGGCAAAAGAGAGCTTCGGAAACGATCATTCTCTTTCCCAGTGCAGCAATTTCAAAGTAAAAGGAAGGGATGAAAAACGAAACAATCCATTCCAGAGAGTCGGCTCGATTCCTATGTAATTACTTCTCCAAATCAATCTCCAATCAATAAAAAGTTAATGAAACAGTTGATACGAAACAGTTGTCGAGACCAAAAGAATCATAAAATGTTTTCTACTGAAACGGATAGCAATATTTAACAAAACCAATGAAAATTGATTAAATTAAAAAGAATTAAAATAACTTTATCGGTAACGGTAAGAGACATTAAATACACTTGCAATTGCATTTCAACACTTCAAAAGTGTCAGCCCAAATGAAAAGAAATAAATGTTAAATTAAATTAACACACTGCGGTCGAAAAAATAGATTATGATTTAATGATGTTGGAAGAAGTTAAAAGAGAACTTTTTACCCTTTGAGTAAGACATACCCAATCGTGGTGTGTTTCCACGCCATGAAACTGGGGCACTTGCTGAGAGCCCACGGAATACAAAGAAAAGATGTACAAAAGAATCAAGGACTCGCTTATTTCAGGACGAATGCTTTCGCGGAAAAAATCCTTAATTAAAAGGCGGAGGAAGAGGAACACGACAAACTCATCTCTTCGGTTAAAACAGTCGCCGTTAGAACACAAACAAAAGTGGACTCCAAGAAAAGAGGAAGATGAAAATAAATGGACACGTGGATTAACAAAAGCCTTGGATTACAAGAAACAAAGCTGTATTGCGGCGTTTCCTACGCGATTGAATTTCCAGGATAATTGGGAAATATTAAAATATATCAAGAAGGAAGACAATGGGAGGATTACGGCACAAAAATGTACTCATCCTTGCGGCAAAACAACTTAATCCTTAAGGAAATGAGAATTTCCCCGAAACAAATGGAAAAGTACGCCTATTTAAAGTAATCCATCAACGCTGAATAAATATAATACATAATATAGAAAGAAATCGCGGATTTAGTCGAATAGAAAAATGGGATTATGTTTAAAAAAATCAGATAAGTTGCTAATGAGAGGAGAAATCATGCAATGGAAAAATATAAGAAATTAGAGCTATGAATCCATGAAAATTACAGATTATAATCTGCCGAGGTGTTGTGGAAATTATAGTGGAAAGAATCATAAGAAATCGTACTTTTTCCAGTTTTTCTATTTTTGCTTAACATTAACATAAAAAAACAATGGAAAAGTAGTTTCTTAAGATTCTATGCATAACAGATTTTAATGTCCATTCCATTACATAAGTTAAATTCCCTTAAGCTATTTATAATTATTTGAATCTAAATAAATTATTATTATTTTTATGTGACTACGTATGCTTAAAGTATAGAATCAATAAGAACAGAAATGCTTAAATACACAAATATAATAAATTATAAAGTGCATAATGTTAAAATTATACATCAATAAAAATTACAATTGTATTATTTATAACTTAATTAAACAACGAATACAATTTTGAACGAAATTGAGAAGTAAGAGTTCCATCCTGGTAACACTAAACCCATAGCAAAAAGAGGTGAATAAAGTGGTTTGTACACTAACATACAGAAAAGGATTAAATATAAACAACAGCACGTAAAATCCACAATAAGTAATAAATAAAGAAATTTTGAATTCTAGTATGAAAAACATTCACGGGCGAAGAAAAGAAAATAATCAAGAATGGTGAATAGTGCTGAGGATAACTAAAACGGCTCAAAAAGTAATGAAAAATAGGCTAGGAAAATAAATGAGTAAAGATGATGCGAGAGTTATGAGTAAGCAAACTCCAAATGAGAATGCAAAGAAAGCACTAAACTATGAATTCCACAAAAGGCATTCTGCAACTCAAGTCTCGCTGCGTGAGAAAGTTTTTATAACTTCAAACAAAATTTCGTCGCTTTTCTTCCGTCACGGAGATTTTCAACCAACGAAAGCTTCCTGCTCAGTTATTCATTGAGAAAGTTCATTCATAATTAAAATAAACGCATACATATACGTCTTTACTATACAAAACTTGGACTAGAAAATCCCATCTTCTATTTGACCTTAGTCTAACACAAAAAAGTAATAAAAAAGAATAAAACTGATAATATATGGAGATTTTTCTTAAAAACGGATTTGCAAATTGTTTTGCGGAGTAAATAAACTATGATGATTTCAAACAGAGGAAAAAAGTATTTCTACTGCCGAAATACGCCCATTAAAGTAAAAAGGAGCTGAAAAACATGTCTAACGTCTTTATTAGATGTAATTGGGACTAGAGAGTCGAATCTTTCATTTAACTCTAGTCTTATTCAGTAAAGAACCAATGGAAGGAATACAACCAATAATATATACAGACATTATTAACGAGTTATGTGGAAGTATGGAGGAAATTTTGAAAGGAAAAATGTTTTCTGGAATAATAAAAATAAATAAACTATGAAAATTTTGATAGCAGAAAAAATATTTCCGATGCAAAAATACACCCACAAAGAGACTGGGACGTTGAAAGATGTGTAGATTGAGAGGGAGAATTTCGAAATAAAAAAGATACATAAAAACAGACAAACTGAAAAAGAAAACATTAAGCCCGAGAGAACTTAATCCATCGTTACGTAACCAAAAAATGATCACATATACCTTGTTAATAGAATCCATCATCACCTTCGACCAAACAAAATCTATCTCAAAGGTTAATCTCATCGTACGGTGATGGAATAGGAGCCAAGAGGAAAAGCTTTGCAGCGCAGCCTAAATTCGGGCACAAAGATAATCGCTACTGCAGCCGACCTTTCACAATAAAGCAATCTAAAATAAAAGCAGCGGAGGAATAAACTTGCCCGTAAAAACAGCGTTCGGAAGAATAATATACGAGAGAAAAGAGAAACTGTGTGCGAGTTTGGACAAAAAGGGAGAATTTGCGGTTGTGAATGAAAACAGGATGTTGGAAGACGTGATCGGATGAAGAAAAAATAAACAGCCGAACATCGTGGGAAAGCTGAAAAAAGGCGGAAAAAGGAAGGGAACGTCCTCACAATTTTCCGCTGATCTCCCGCTCAAAAGAAACCGCGCCTTTTACTTCTACGAGCAATATCTCACGACAAATCTTTCCGTGGTAAACTATCTCCTTGCATGTCTCGCTTTCGTCAAAGGAAAGGATTAAAACTAGAAGTTTCTTCGTGCTTATCTTTAAAACGGTACCGGGAATTTATTTCGAGTTAGGGCAAAGGGAACATGGGAAAAACAGCTTCCAAAAAAAAAGCCGGAAGAGAACAAAATAAAGTTGATCTTCTACATCCAACTTGGGAATAATTCCGTTCGAAATACAAATTAAACTGAACCAAAGAGTTGCATGATATTGAAAATAAGTCGGCGATCAAGATCCCCGTCAATTCAACAAATTTGTACACTTTGTATCCCTCTTCTTATTCACTTAATAACTTTTCAAGATTATGGGGTTTTCCGGTTGTGCACAAGCTAAATAACTCATGGTTTAAAACAAAATATCCACCTTCGTAAAACCAGTACAAGTACTCTTTACAACGGTTCATAACTTCAAAGATGCGAAAGATTTTCTGGTTTATCCTTTTGAATAAATAGAACTGTGAAAATTACGCATAAACTGAAAGAGATAATAAATTCCAAAGATTGCAAGAAGAACACACCGAGAGCATACGTGTATATCAACTTAGGACGTATTAATGAATTTAGAAAGGTAGATACGAGTAGTAACTTACAATTCATTTTAACTCTTAGACAAAACACTAGCATAGAAACATTTCATAATAGGTTATGGATGACATACGAGAAAGATTAACATTGAAGTAACATCAAACAAATCATTAAGAAATTTATAATTGGGAGTGAAATTTGAGAAAGTAGGATCGTTTTAAGACGTCCAGTTAATACGGAGTTCTTACCAGGAGGAGCCGCAATGTTCATTGGACACTACTTTCATTATTATCTTCATTCGAAAGATATTTAAATGGGGAAGAGAATAGTTTCAAATAAAAGGGCACCAAATTCACTCAAGTTTTTTCTACCTTTGATTTTGATGATACGTTTCACAATGTCCACTTAAAAAGTTATTATTAATGTTAGGTTTTTATTAGATATACATAAAAAGGCATAGAAAATTTCAGAAATAAATCTTCACTGCAATCTCTCAGATATTTTTCTCTTAGTTATCTCAGTTCACGTTTTGGCGTCAATTTGAAAAATCTATAATTAACTTTTATTACATCAAAACCAATTTAAGTATATTTAACGGTAAATTCAACTTTAAGAAAAGAGAGAATACAGTTTAAAAAATTATCCTAATAAAAATCATTTTGATAGCAGTGAAAATATGTCACAAAGAATGCGTTAAGCATCAGTCAAATCCTCTTTCAAGTAGAAATATAGAACTCCCTCTAGAGTAGCGAATACAAAAACTATGCAAATACGAATACATAAATATTTGCATGCAAGTATCCTCAGCATGTAGCGGAAAATATTGTAGCATGAGAAAAAGCTGGGAAGATTAAACGTACTACGTATAGAAATGTGTAAAACAACACGAAACAACTCGGGCTGATTCAGTTTCCTACAAAACAGTCTTTAGGCGTTGAATTTATGCTCTTTCCTCTTTTCTTCCCTTTTTGTGTCATTTTCAATTTTCTTCCCGTTGTCTTCGCTACGACACCTCCGCCTACCTCAGGGTGCGGTTTATGGTCGGGGAGTCGTCTTTTTTCTTTCCCATCTTTTTCTTCCGCGATCGTTTGAATGGGAAGTCACGCGATGCGAACCGAGGGTATTCCGAGAACACGCCTTGGATATGCAATGGGGAGCACGGGTTGGGAGAATGAGAACAAATGGAACGGAGGGGTTGGACCGATGCTGAATCAACGGCACGCATCCCAAAACTGGCATTGGCACGAATTCTTGAAAAAATTTCCTTAGTTCTCCCAGAATGTTAGATATATTTCACAGTTCTAGCTTTATTTCGTAATCGTGAACGTATATATCACGCACTAAGTTGGATGTCTTTACGTAATTCTTCATAAATGAATACACATTTGAATTGAATTTCCTTATTGACGAGTAAATTTTACAATGCATATTTATACGATTTTTACAATTCATGTAATATGTTGCATTATTTCGTACTTCTTCCTTAATTTATAATTTATTTATTAATTTAAACTCTGCAAGTTGGTATTATTACCAGGTGGCAACGGGTGGAATTTATTACTGTGTACACTGACTGAAGAACTGGGTACACTTATTGAAGAGTTAACTTGATACTTACGCTTTTTAATGCACAACAAACATACACTTACTAATAATGCATTTACTTGTTTGTCATGTTCTTTCTGATATTTTAGCTTTTGATGATGATCGGTACGGCTGCGCAAGTTTTTCGCATCCCTCTTGTTAGTCGGTTTTTTCCTGTTGTGGATAATTTTTCCCCTATTCTCTCTGTTTCTTTTATACCCATAATTGTTATCTATTTCTTTCATGCGGTCACCTTAAATTAGTAACTGTACAATTTAAAACATTGGGCTGGATGAAAGAGGAAGCTTTTAGTATCAATATCGTCAAACGAAAGACGTACTAAAATTAGTATGCTACCAAAATCACCTCAAATGTAACCTAAAGATAGCCTTGACCTCGTGATATGAATCCATAAGGGGAATAAAAACAGCGACTAATAAACCATGCTGCAGTTTTTAACCTATTTTTAACTCACATACATCATCACAGTTGATAGGTAGTTGTAGCAACTAATCGCACAAAAACATCTGTGATAAGTAGTGGTCATCGATGTTTTTATTTTCAGAGGCTTACCAAGTAAAAAACTAAATTTAACCTTAAATTCACGCAGTCACGATACTTTGAAAGAACCAATGGAAAGAGAAATGAGAAAATATTCCGAGAGGTTATTTCGGGAGAATCAATAAAGGCTTACAAAACAAAATAAGGTGTGGGAAATAAGACCAATGTATGAAACAATAGGAGAGTTAGATATATTACTTAATGAAGAAATACTTCTAATTCTCGAACCAAACAGATTACCAAAACGGTAGGAAAACCGTAAACGTTACATACATATAAATCGTCAGGCACCATATAGTCAATAAATACAATCATCCATAAGTAAAATCAAACCAACGTTAGAATTGAATCGTAATTTAAAACCACCATTTTTATCTATAAACACTTCCCTCATAAAAAATAATTACTATACTCATTTAAACGGCTAAAAATATTAAATTCACATACAAATAACTCTCAGGAAGAATAATTTACATGCGAAGTAAAAATAACAGCCGTGGCTGAGAAACATAAGCAAACCGTCACTGAATTGATCAAAGAAATTTGGTAGCACGAATACAATCGAAACGGCGTATGAGAAGCTGGGAGATGTATACAAAGCAATATAAAGAAAAGTCTTCGATGAATGAACTGGAATATAGACAAAGAATCCCATTCTATCTCAGAAAAATGAACATGAATAGAAAGATCCCGCTATTAAGTAGAGAATAGAAGGCTGCAAACATACTTCTCGGAATCGGGAGGCATACGAAACCGGAATTTATACGATGAAACTTATGATCCCATTTTCCAACGAATTCCTTTAAAATAAAAGATAAAATGTTGAACGCAACATATTTTAGAAATATATGATACGAACATACCTGAAATTACTCGCGTGGTTCGCAAATCTGAATTTTGGATGTTTCATAAAAAAACTTTCGAAATTAACCACTATGACATTCTGCTTTACGTACTTCTTGTAGGGGTTCCTTGCAAACTGGGGTAAATGCGAGGCCATAGGTAGGGTTTAAGACCTGCAGTCTTATAATCACTCCATGAAAAAATAAACCGATTTTTTAAAGTTTCTTTTTCGTATCTTTGTAATGACGCCAAAGAAGAAATGAAGTGTGGAAGGTTTTTTTGCAGTTTTTTAAGCGTATCCTTTTTTTACATAAAAAATGTCGATGCTTAACTATTTGGATATAGGCAACACGTAACGCGGGAATGGCTTGATGGGTGAGAATTTTTAATATGGCTTTCTAATGGAAAACGTTTCCACATCCCTGTTATAAGCGTTTAATAAACTACCCTTAATACGAACAATGTGTATTATTCCCTCACTATAGTGCTGTATGTATAAAAGAATAATTACCTTTCATATTTCACACCTTTAAATACATACGCTATGTATCATCTGACATGAGTAAGTTAATATTCAGCCCTAATGTAATTTGCTACGTTTCCACTATAATATTATTTACCAAGAGCTAAGAAGAAGGAATTAGGCTTACTAGGCAAAATGAGAAGCAAGGGAGCTTGCCTTTGCTATACTCACCAAGTCAAAATGCTGTAAGTGGAACATATTAATGTAATTAAAGCACAATGGTTCAACGAGTAACTTTTTACTTGGAATTCCATAAGAAGACCTTATTCAGTGCACTTATTCACTCATACTTCAGAATCTTTCATATCATCACAGTTATGAACAAGATTGCGACAAAAATTAAAGAAATATGTATTTTTTTATCGAGTACCAAAAGACAAATGAACTGATCCATCACCACAGGAAAATTTCTAATCAGTAAAAAAAATTTCAAAGGTTTAGTGAAAAATATTGGTAACTGGATTTGATTTGACCAATCTTCTCATACTTTTCAAGATAATTCATGACAAAAACAATACATTAAGAGTAATCATATGATATCATAAACCTTAGGACAAATGAAAAATATTCCATTCATCCAGATATGGTAGCAGATATCCTCTTCATAACTCCCAACTGGACTAGTTCCCTCTCTATGGCGCTGAATGTATAAAAGCATATTCTTTCTTCGAACCCCCCTTCGAATACATACTCGATATATCACCCGGGGAGTGTGTATGGGAGCAGAACGCGAGAGAATTCCACGCAGGCAAGAATTGGTATGCAGAGAGAGAAAACGGAGGGACGAAAGGAAGTCGGGGAGGACCATGGAGCCCACGCGACGATGGAACTTCCAAATGGCGCATTCCTCGGAAATTGAGGAGTGCATGCACACTCCGATGGAATTTATTTATGCGGTCGCTATGGCACATTGTCTAGCGGATTGCACCGCAATGCCGGCCCGAGAGCTTATCTCCCGTCGTTCGGAACGAACCGGAAGGGAGATTTCGGATAGCGTTCCATGCGTGTAATTAAATTCGACCGCGCCCGCGAAACGAGATTTTTGATACCGGCCTACCATTTTCCCAGCTCTATTAAGGCCGATTTACTAGAAGGTTTGATGTGATATATCTAATAGCGATTCCTGCTGGTACGTTTAAGAGAACGGAAATTCTCGTTTTTTACATCAAAGAGAAGCCGTATCTTTCATTCACTACTATCTCATTCATGTTTATTTAATTAAAAGATCCGTATACAGTAATGCCACCATTTTAGAAAGAATAGAATAATAAAAAATTGCAATCAATATAACAGGTAAAATGTTTAAAAAATAAAGTAAAATATTCACAAAATAAGAGTGAGTACTAAACTATTTACAGGAAAATGTATTCATACTTTCTTTTAAGAATAAGTTAAGTCAGTTTGAAGGAGTCAACGGATGTCTGTATAATAAGAAACGTTACGCAGAGATAATTTAAATGTACAGACTGATGAGGAATGAGCCTAATTTACCTGGGTAGAACGTGATATTTAAATAGTGAAACTATTTCTGGAGAATCAATATATAATATACAATAAACAATACAATAATAACGAAATATTAAAAATAAATATACAAATAGAGTTTAAGGAAATATTAGTATGAAATCCATCGACGCAAAAATGATATTCAGTTTGGTCATTCCTTTAAAATAGAAAGTGTTACTTCATGAAGCATATTCGTGCTAAACTAAGCTGAGTTGTAGCAGCAGAGTTGAATAAGAATGGTTTTTACTCATTTTATTCTGGATAAGTACACATAGCGAAAATATACCTCAAAAACCTTTACCTGCGAAAGTATGAACACTAAAATAATGAAAAAGATACGAAGGAGAGTATAATGTTAAAAATCTCATGTTTCTTGAATAACAGAATTAAAGGCACCCTTACAAAAAACGTAAAAAAATCACCCATGTCTTAGAAATATAACTTTTTTGTTCATTAAACGACTGTTAGAAATTTAATAAATAATAATTGGCGTAAGGTTGACATAAATCATGGCTTAACTTCCACTCGTGACTGAAAATTTTTCAAGGAATTTCGCCCAACAGCAATTCTTACACAAATCAAATTTAGCAGCATCGCGAGAATTTCTCTCTTAAGCAATACTCAGGTCGATGCATTAAAACGGCACTTAAATGACGGTGGACCAACTTTATACCGTAATTTTCCATCGCATTTATGATACAAAAGAAAAACCTTTTACGACAAACGAATTCCCTCTACATGAATAAATGCAAAAGAATACATTGCACATGTACGTGTAAGTCCTCTAGCATTGTATTCCGTTTCGGAAAATACTGACGCTATAGCTTTCCAGTCCATTAATTCCGATAGCGGGAAACAAATAAACTTCGATAAGAGTACACGTGGGAGATGAACGAGAGGCAATAACGGAAAACCCAGAATTGAATCGGAAGCGATTTATTCGCAAAATAACGTATGTAGAAAATGGCGAATCCGAAAATAAATACAACATGACAAAAAAGAAGTCGGTGGAGAGAGATTCACTTCCGCGAAATTGTCATTTTGAACGGCTCTTGTTAGGATTTCAATCAACTGCGATAACACCAAGCTTTTGTAAGACGGGCGGATGTGAGTGAATGAAATTTTTGTCCCATTTGTATCCACTCCCCTGATATAACACTCTGCCTTATATTCAATAATTTTTCAGTTGGCACTTCAATATCGATAACAAAGGAGCAATCGAGGAAAAAATTACAAACAATTTGCTCTAGTTGTACAGTTAAGTGAATATGATTGATAGATTTACACTTTCACTTCATCATAAATAATTAAATAATTTATTTATCAATTTGTAATCATTATCACTATTACATACCGTATTATTTACTTTTGCTTTTGCCTATTTCATTTTCCTTGCGCGCTAAACAGAGAGCGGTTTTATATTCCCATTTAAAAACCATCCCACCGAAACGCCACCAATTAATTTATCTTAATACGAGTACTTGCGATTCTCTACTACCAGCTAATTGGCAGTGAAAATTATTACGAACAAGTGAAAAGTCAGAATTTAATTCTATATTAACTTAGGTAACAATATTTGGAGAAATTCCACGTATTTGCTAAAACATTCCCTTGCATAAACATTGTGCGAGTTGTTGCACGGTTCCCATCAGTAATCAAAGAGTTTATTTTCAGAAACAGATTCGAAGTGCAAGAGCTTACGGTGAAATCTTCAGTCTCAACATCAACAAAAACCATATTTGTTTCTTCCATAATTTTTAGTCACTTTTTCTACGAAATCCAAGCATAAATTAATTTCTCACACGTTTGCGTCTTTATTGCATCATTCCTAAAAAAAGCAAGTTCTTTACTCTAACAGTAAAACATTTGCACAAAAATAAAAGAACATCTCAATACCTAAATAATCTTCGTAAACTTCTTCGTCACAAATCAAGCATATTTTCCCAAGGAATTACGGTCATAACCATATATCCTAATAAATGGAAAAATAAACGAAAAATGTTAATTTTAAGCCGGCAGTAGACATCGTTCACCAGTTTCCTCTTCACGAATATAGCCATCGAAAATATTGATCTTCTGATTCGGTAAAAATATCATGCTTTAAATATCGTACTCGTATAAATGCGTAATATAACAAAAGATATTGGTATTAGATATCTACAAATAATATTACATATAATAATGGCTTATTTAAAGTAACACGGCTTACTTTATAAATACTTTAAGCTGTTTTTCCTCTTTATAAAAATTTTGTTTATAACTTTTCTGTTATCTTTGCCAATATGTTTTTAGACATCTGATACCATAGTAAATATAATTTAAATTTAATTAATTTTTACGGAGTAGGCATATGATGAAATAATAATGTTTCGATTCAACTGAAGATAAATTTTAAAGGTATTTGCACAATAAAGGCGATTGAAACAAATCGTAAGGGTAAACATTTACAACTAAAATAAGCACGATTTTTGGACAAATATGCCATGCAACTTTGTGACAAAACACAGTAACTGATGATGAAATACTTTCAAACGAAATTTGTCGAATTAAATATTTTAACACATACCATTACTAATTAAGATTCAAACAATCTAATTAAATCTTATTTCCGAGTTGACTTAAATCGTGAATTGTAATTATAATTAACCAACCGCAACCCTTCCTAGCTAACAATTTTAGACATTCACTAATCGACGAAATTTTCGTTTCCTAGCTAGATAAGACGAACGAAATATTAGTCCGATGTAGAACGATCAAAATCTTTGCACGATGGATGGCAGCGGAAAATACCACGTTAGAAAACCGACTCAGTTATTACTTGAAAACACATTGCGAAATTTTCCGCGCAAATTGAACAATTACATTGCTCCGCCAGTTCCGCCTCCACCTCTAAAAAGCTATTTATGACATTAAACATTTTCTTTGGGAAATTTTCAGTTCATCATTACCACGAGCAATTCAGGGAAAATTTTTTCCTTGTCTTAACTAGCGACATCTTTCGAAAATTATTAGCCTTGATGCTTTGCAGGTCGCTTGAAGCGTTGACTTTGTATAAACAGAGAAAAACAAATGAGAAAATATTTGATAAAATTACGCGAATATAAGAGGAACAAAAAAGATATGGAATGAAAAGGCGAAATAAGCTGGTGAAATTAACTGTCAGAAAATATTTATTGTGGTGGGAAATAGCGGTGAAAAGGATGCGGGGACAGAAGAAAGAAAGGACTTCTGAATGACCTTAAAGAAAAGAGTTAGCTCATGACAAGCTAAGAAAGGAGTTCGGGAAAGGTTATTAGAAAAAGAAAATTCTGGTTTCGAGCTAACACCGTGTTGAAGGAGGAACTCTGAAAACGATTTTTAAGGACAAATGCAGCCTTTGCAGCAAAGGAAAATTCTTTCAAGACGATATTTACATGTATATATAAATATTCAGATAAAATAGCATCTAAAATTTACTAACATTAATTAATAAGCGAATTAGCTCAAAATTAGCCTCAAATCAAATACATAAGCGCTACACAATTATCTGTTAGTTAATTCGTCGACAACAACTAAAATCTTATATCTACATAAAAATCTCCAAATATGTATTCAGTCTAATTTCTACGAATTAATAACAACTTAAGTAACTCGACGATTCAGCAAGGGCTCTTATACTTATGGCCGAATCTAATTTATTTCATGACAAAACAATCGGTTAAGCTCGAAATAATTGCTCGAATTCTTCGATGGAAAATATTACCCAGCATTGAATCGCTTGTATTGACGTCACGGCTATTAAATGGTAAAACTCAGAATATTTTATCCTCTGAATTGTCAACATATATGTTTTAACTCACTGAAAATAATTTTCATTGGCTTATTTTCTATTTAAATGCTTAAAATTACAAAACTAAGTTAAAGGAAGGTTGGAATTCTAATACAATTAGAATCAAATCGAATGACGGGAAAATACTAATATTTAACATAGAAAAACTAAAAAACTTAACTTTCTATTAAATTTAATAATAAAAATATTTAATTTGCTATTTCTGCAAACATTTAATATACATAGCAAACACCTATTCTAAATTAAAGTTAATTAAGTTTATCAGTCGCAAGAGAAAAATTACTGAATATATAGACTGAATATAGTAATTATAAATAGCATATCATTAGTATTCCCATCGCCGTATTTTCCGAACAAGTATTACTCCTTGAGTCGAAGAATAAGGAAATCATCAACTTGCAGTGAATGTTTAAAATCTTATAATTAAATAACTTCTTACTTTATGTACACAAATTTGCAATAACTGTACAAAATGTGAAAATAAGATACGAATTAGTACACAGATTAACGAATTTAGCAAAGAAAGTGTTTATAATAATAATACGAAACCGCATTTATTCTGGAGAGATTGAGACTGGTATTTTCTTCTTCTATCTAGCCCATCGTCATAGTTTATACTTACAATAATTAAGGATGTAGTATAAGAAAACATTTAAAGAAGAATTAGTAAGAGAAAAAAAGAAAAACAACTATCCACTGCAAGAAAATACCCACGAAGAAGAGGGTGTGAAAAATCTGCGGAAACCTACCGATAGTCATAACTAAAAGATGAGAAGAAAAAGATCTTAGACTAATGTAATTCAAAAACAAATAGTAAGCCTAACTTTCAGCGAATGACGAATTCATCTTTCACGTGGTCAGCGAAATACAAATGCAAATAAGGCAACCCTCTTCAATCATTCCGGGGGACATGGGACGAATAGAAAGAATACTTTCCGGGCGATTCGGATTCCGTGCCTTCCTCTCGACCCTCGTTCACGGGATTTTTTCTCATCCTGACCCTTAATTGCGAAAGCAATTACGGGGAGCCGTCAGTGGTGGACAACGTGACTCACTGATACGAGCACATTAAATAAATAAATGAAAAGGACGTGCGTGGTGCCGAATGAAAAATGTTTCCTCCTTCGACGAGGAAGAAGCTGAAGAAAACAACTTCCGGGTAAAACCCATTCTGCGCAGGAAAATGTTTATTTTATTCGGTAAGGAAGAGAAAAACAAATTGCCGCATCACGATACTTACGCAATACGTGTCGCAATCACTACCATTCAAACCATACATGCATTTGTACGTTATTGAACAATAAAAACAGGCGTTTCTTTAATCTAGGAGTCCAGTTCTTATGTTCATATTGGTATTAAATTTATTACCATGCATAAACACAATAGGCAAGGCGGAATAATATGTCTGGAATAATTCATTAAAATGTTAGAAAAATAAACAACTTCTAAAAGGAAACCAAACGCAAATACACACAATTTATTTTAATGAAACAGCGTAGAAAATGCGTAGAAACATAGCAACTTTTCGCCGTGGTAGCGTATTAGAGTGTTAACGTTCAGACCCTTAGGTCCCGGGTTCAAGTCCTGGCTAATCGCGAACTATACCTTAGTGCAGGAGTACTCAACCTTTTTTGGTGCCCGGGCACCTGATGGTTCTTCCGAAAGCAAAGCGGGCACCACAAGTAATTTTCTCGGTCTTATTTACAGAGGAGCTTTTTTACAAGTGACCTACGGCTAACTAGTAAAGTGATAATAATGCCAAGGTATGGCCAGAATATCAACCTGGACGGAAATGTTAACATATATAATTTTATTACAACCTCAAAACGTGGGAAAGTCTTTATCTCCAAAGAAGATTTCATTACGGGGAATAAATCTGGTATGAAAGTTTTCGCTGCATGAGCACCGCTGCGTTCCGAAAAGCAGCATTTAGTCACTTATTACAGGGAATTTGATACCCTGATAAGCTGAGCCGCGCTGAATCTTCATACTCACATTATAAACAAAGTATGACATAGATACGCGTCTTGTTAATCTGGACAGAGGCGATAAGAGTGATAAACTTTAGACTGGGCATCACCCTGGATGTTTACGAAACCCAAGACCAGACCAACCAAGTTTCTGATCCATTCCAACTTCCACTCAATCCCCGCTAGTGCATCCCAAGAAATACTGTTGAAGCAAATAAAAATAATCTTTTTACCGAAGCTTGGCGGGTACTGTGCAAGATCGCTTTGGGCACTAGGTTGAGTATCCCTGCCTTAGTGATTGTATTTTCCTGATTATATTTCACTAATTGTATTTTGTTGATTTTTTTTCGTATTGTTATAGTATTTTGTACGACTCAGTAAATCTTTTATTGTACCCTGTTAATGAGATAACACTCCTTATATACATATTATTATTACGGTTAGGGAATGTTCGCGTGTTTTTTAATCGCTATCAATTGTTATCGTTCTCGTCGTAATTTGCCAATGACGGTTGTTGAAGGGGATTAGGCAAATAAATTAACTATCACGGTAATATTACGAAGAATAATTAATGTATGTGATCCACCAAAAATGGTTTAGTATGTGATAGAATGGTCGATTTAAGACACCATACAGAAATAGAAAAAATATTTTATGATCGTCTCGTCGTTTTTTAAAACTTCAGGCGGTAATTCTTCGAAAAAAAATGTCAACTTAGGGTCGAATTTAATACAACCAATATTATAGAATAACTATCTACGTCTAATCTATACATACCGTGATTTAATTTACATCTCTACATACGTCATTTAGATAGATGTAGCACAATGATAAACGAAAGTATTTGTCCACATCTAATAACAGCTCAGGATGATATTTCTACAGGATAGCCAATCACGAAACCGTCGTAGATTGCCCTTATTTGCACAACTTGTGCAACACACTACACTGTTATGTATAAGAAATGTTAGGACGCTTCGGATACACTACGAAAAAATACGATAAGCCTAAATAGCCATTAAAATGGAATTACAATTACCCATGATAAGCATCACAAAAACTAGAAGAACAATAAAAGCGCAGCAGCAAAAAGAGCCACGAGATGTGACCACTTCGCGCCGGATGCGAGGAAGAAGTATATTGCACCAGTAGTAAAGGGGTTTAAATTGCTTCCGTTGGAAAGACGATCATTATCTAATGGAGGAGAATTATAAGTGAGGATGATGCTCCCAGAGCATAAGGATTCTATTGTCTAAGGGGCATCTGCGATTTCCGCCAGTCATTACTACTTGATCCATCTTCCTTTAGAGGATTAGATCAATTGCTCGAACATCTGGAGATCTCTGAGTCTTACCCCAAGAATGCGCTTTCGGAAACAAATTTTTGGTATTTGTTCAATGTATTACGTAAAGAAAAACAAAATTTGTTGATAGCACAATCCAATATGTAGAACGAAGAACACGATCCTAAAGTTACATTTTCTCATTCTATAATTTCAATCATGGAAATTTTTTTAATAACCTGAGCTACAAAATCTGTATTGTATTCAGCACAGAGGCCGGTTTTAATTTAAACCATCAACCACTATCTAATAATACATAGAATATAGGGAACCCCTCTCTATATTCAGTGAAAGGTTCTCGAATAGCCTATTGGGTAGCCCGTTCTCCTATCGAGGTATCGGTTCCGAGTTCAATTCCCGATGTGGTACCATATGCGCTGAATGACATTGGCTGCCGAAGCTCTTTTAGCAGTACAAATTCTAAATTCTGAAAGCGAATTACGCATTCCAGACGAGATACTGAGATATAATTGCGTTGCTTTCTTCGCTGCGCTGGAAAGTTTCAAGCGATAAAAGGCACAATAAAGACGTTAATTGTCAAAATGAAAAGCATTTATCATCATAGTATTTCAAAAGGAGGCAAAGAAACAATCCAATTACCTCAACCATAAATATGAAGGATACTAGCTAATAGCTAAGTAAACGAAAAATATCCTCTATTCCGAAAAAAAAACAAATTGAGTAGGGACTACATTAAATCCATATATTGAGAATATTCATTACAATATACATTCTTAATATACGAGACTATTCAATAATTTCGGCAAGTACGAACCCCCGCTATCCAAAACCCTTCCAAATCCCCTTAATGACAGCACCGACATAAATAACTTCCCTTCCGACTAAATCCCTCATCGCAGCCTAAGCGTTGTTAAATTCACCTCTCTAAAGAACTTGCAAACAACATCCGATGCAATGAACTTCCGAGAGGGGCGTTGTACTGCGATTGGGAGGAAACAAAATGTCCGACCGATGCGCCGGAAAAGCCTCAAATTGAAATAACGGTTAACCTACTTGCGAAGTAATGAGCTCGTAGGAGAGCGTGCCCTCGCAAAACGGGGATAATGAGGGAGAAAAAAGGGCGGTCCGAGGGAAAAACCTTGTTCGCGGGGTTTATTAATTCTTTTAATAACGAGACGAAAATTAAGCCGCGAGAAAAAAAAGGGCTCGGGGTGGGCGGAATCATTACGCCTGCCCGCGTCGGATTAAAAGAGCTTAAAGAGCGATAAAAATGGCCGAAATATGAGGAAGAAGAAGGGGGATAGCAGTTTCTGCTTGGGGAGAAAAGATTCGCTTAAATATAATAAAGGGCAATTAGGTGGTGAAATACAAGGGAGGGAGTTTACTGGCGGGTGGGAATTTAAAATGCTTTACGTTTCAAAAACCGATGCTTCCACGAGAAATTATAAAGAGACAAACTTACATTGAGCTAAGAGAGAGAAAAAGATACCTTTCCCCAATATTTGAATTAAAGACTGTGAAAACCACTGTCACGCATTTTATATTGGAAAATTAAGTCATTTTCAGGTAAGAATAATTCACAAATGTGGACAGTGTACTATACTGTAAATAAACTTGTGGACAAAGTCAGATTGTGTTTTATTCTACTGATCATGGATGAGTTCCACCATCACCGCCGATTATTTACATTCAGACACATTTAACTTAATGTGAATAAGTAAATAACTCCCCTGCACTGACACAAAAAAAAACTTGTTCATAGCGATTAATTAAGGTTTTTATCGAGGTGAATTGAAAAAGTTTTTTTCTGTAAAAATCTCAACTTTTCGTGAGGAGATTATTTTTTAATATACTCTATAAATATAATATCTTTACTAATATAATAAAAATAATGTTAAATATTTTAAATATTTATCTTGCTCCTAGATTTTTTTACTGATTGACTAAAACATTAAATTTTAACTAAGATGTATTCAAAGACTAAACTTGAGTATAAAAACTGATCTCACGGTAAACCTCAACGAGCATTCTGTGAATTGATGAAGACACCTCAATTCGGAGAAAATGTGACCGAAGTACAAGCCAGCAGCGAAAAACATTTTTACTAACCAGATATTGTACAATTTATAAATTTATAAATTCTGTTTACGCCGAGAAGAATAATCATAATAATAAAAACTCTTTTATTTGGCGAGGTTAGGCCCATGTGGGTCTCTCTTACACGTAACCTTTAAAGATAACCAATAGTAATTACAAAAGAAGGAATACGTAAAACAAAAAAATACAAATATATATATATATATATATATTGAACCTGGGACTACTTTCATCAAAGGTGAACGTGTTCTCTTGGCTATCCAGCGTAGGAGTATCAAAAGCGCATGTAAGGGGCAAACTACTTTGATGACGACTATACTATGGTATAGAGCATACTATACTATACACTATACTGTCTTTGATGACCTTAATGACCCGATCCTCAATTAAACATCCATTTCATTAGTTCATCTAAATATATAAAAACGTATTACGATTATAACGAAACACTATTCTAGATCATCCCACCATGGAAGTGAGTTCCCTTAATCATCTGCACGAATTTACATCTCGTTCTTGCATTAATATTCATCTGGGATCAAAGCCCCCCGACTGCGCTTTATGCATGGAAGTAATGCAGCTGTAACCTCACGTTCACTTCTCAGAATGGCATGGAGTCATAATGGTCCATCCTCAGCGATAATTAAATCCGACGCCGCCAATGCAAATGCACTACGCGCTCCGAATCTCTTCTTCGGAGACTATAATAGCATAGGAACCGCAACTGATGCCTATGCATCGCTAGGAAAACGTATAATTCTAGACAACTTAGGAATATTACAGCTAATCCGACATCCTCGGAGAATAAGCGATCATTACTGGGTGTAATAAAGCCGAATTTCGGTCCTACAAAGTCGGATATGAATATTTAAGGATTTGTGGAGTGAAGTTTAGATCTAACGTCAGGTTCACAATAATTTTACTCCTTTCAAAGAACCACGTTTTTTTGATATTTCGAATGAAATGATTAAACGAATTCGTCACTTTATTAAATATTAAAATAGGAAAACGAATAAAATGGTTATTCTAAATTAAGTATCTTAACAACCGGTACCAAAAATGTAGTGTAGTTTCCCTTCAAGTGGAACTCCAAAACAAGTAAAATAAAAACACTAAGAAATTTTACTAAGTGATTTTATTTAACTTGAAGTAACGTCCACAACTGTAATAATAATAATAATAAATGGCCTTTATTCGGGCAAGATTGAGACTAGAAAGTCTCTTCTTACACCTAACCCATCGTCATATGCGATACAGAAAGAAAGAGATAGTTAGCAAAAGTACGGCCAAGTGCAGTTTGTGAAAAACGCAACCCCAACTTGAGAATATGACTCCATGATTTTTATATATTATTATTAAAACATTGATCCCATACAAGAGGTAATTTAATATTTCCGGAATTTCTCGTTTCCTCATGCTATACATAAATTACGTAGTCCGAGTAAAGTTTCCTTGAGAGAGGAAGATGTTATTTCTAACTTTTTCCTTCCCAATTCCTCCAATATTCGCAGAGAACATCCAAGAAAAGTAGATAAAACAGAAATGATGAATTTGAATGAGATACCATAAATTTACATGTAATTTATAATTGATGCGAAGTTTTCTGAACATTTTGTGAGACACTGCATGTTATTTCTTTCGCATAATCTTTAAGCAACTGAACTCAAATTATCTTTCGGTGAACAAATTGCAACGGCTGAATTGTGGTATGGAAAACTTTCATAAAATAAGTATACCAAAATAATTTAGAATGATTAATAACGGTTGTATATATACATGGTGATCACCTTAATCTTCCATTAGACGTTTCCGTAAAGTATCTAAAACCCTGAACATGAATATCCATGAAAATTTTGTAAGAGAGCTTAGATGTAAAGGAAGATAAAATTCAGCTTCCCGAGACCTTATCTTTCGTTTCATTTGTGTATCCATAGAACAAAATTTTCGGACTCTTAGGAATCCACCCCACTTACCTAAAGAGGAAACGGTAATGTTGCGGTTAGGAAGAGGAAAACATTAAGGATACTTAATGTATATTACCGCATGGTAATTGGGTCGGGCATTCCAAAATAGAAGATCATCAAGGCAGAAATTTGAATACCACATTGCCCTTTCGTAAAGAACAGGGGATATGGTTTTTATACTTTATAATATCAGCAACGATAAAATAGGATTATTAAAATTGTTATGTTTATATACCAACTTCAAAAAAACATTCCTGATTTCCTTTAGCACACTAACGTAAAACTGAAAGATGCATGGTATTAGGAACTAGCTTTCAGTTCAAAATCTAGAGATAAATATATCTTGGAATCATTCATAAATTTAATCTATCATGTATCTATTATAAAGTATAATAAATATCAAAAGTAAATTAAAAAGAATAGAAAACGCAAGGCAAGCTAGGGGAGCGGGAGTGAATAAGAAATAACGGAGTAGGATAACATGAGGCAGGTAACTTCTTTATTCATAATGAAAGTAGTAATTATAGAATTTTTCCTTCAAAAATACGAAAATCAAATTAATATCCTAACCACTTCACAGTCTTCAAAATATATACTTCGCGAATTAAGAAAAATATAAATTCGATTCATTTGTAGGGAATATAAATAACGCTCGAGAACGAAATTTTCCGAAATACTTTCTGTAAAATAAAATGATTCGGGAAAAGATTAAAAAATTGCGAAGATCCCAAGATGATAAATTTTGGACCTGTTTCTATAATTCAATTTCCTTTTTGCCTTCCTTTTTAATTTAAAACCTTACTAATATACTAGGACAGACTTAATCCATTTTGAGTTTAATCTCAAAATATTCCTGATTTTCGTGAATTGTAAATGCAAAAGATTTGCAAGATATATTCTGGGAGATCAAGATCTTCCCCACAAAAATTTCGCAATTTCAAACATTGACTGGTTCTCTACTATAGTCGGGCCAGGTCTAACAAACCTCTTATACATAACTAAGCTCTTCGTAGGGCTCTTGGAAAATCATGGTACTAAAAAACAATGTGAGGCGAACAAAATAGTTTCGATTGGCATATCATCTTATCCTCTTAGAAGTGACAATTTCCCTCTGATATCTCAATCCTTATTTCTTCCAAAATTCCAGAAAGGGCTAAATCAAAAAACTTTAGAAGTCTTCCTGCATCGAACAAACGTAACATACGGCGAGTGCCACGTGTCCTTCGCGCGCAATTCTCTTCCCGCCTTCCACGCTTCGATACGACCCCGTTCGACAATCAAAAGCCGCCATTCCTTCCCGCCCTTTCTCGTACTGCTCCCGCGCTCCGTTTCCGGGTAACGGTAACCACCCACGCGTATCAAACAGCGGGTTTCTTTTCCAATCCTTCTCAATTCCACCCGGGAGAGATCCCACCGATATCAGAAGAACTCCCGCTACACAAATAAATCCCCCTAAATGTAGACGCGGGGATTTCGAAGATCTTCCGAGAGACTCGATATAAGCCAGGGAAGAGAGTGCGACCCCACGATATCCTCTGCGAAAGAAAAGGCTGTCGTTTCGAAGGTCGGACTTTCGACAAACAATAAAAGGAAGAAGGAGCTGGAGAAATGTACCATTGAGTTCAGAAGACACGGGGATTCTAGAGAAAGTTCACGGGATCAATTGGCACAAGTTTTGATCGAGAAATCGATAGGATTATTGCAAGTTCTAATCATGGAAATTATCTTTAAATGGCAGAGCTAAGTAAAATTAAATCTCAGTCCATCAGACAATTGATTAAAAGAAAGAAAAACTACGGACGCCTACTAAATCATTGATAATCATTATCGTATTACCTCAAGAATGGCCCAAACAAATTGCCTATACAGTTTTCTAGGCGTATTTCCATTTCTATTAAAAAACCTTATTATGCACTAACAATTTTCTTATTTCTTTTACTTTCTCCTCGTAGGCTATTAAAAAGGCAATAGCTGGTAGCAAATGCAGACTTGAGCATCTTAAGTATGACGTGAAAAGGGGTCAATCCAATGGCAGAGTTGCTTTGAAGCGAAAACAAACGACGAAAATATGAAGACGGTAAAAGAAGAAAGGTTTACCAACCCAGTAGAGAGTAGAAAAGGGTTGAATTAAAAGTTGTATTAAATGTTGAAAGACCTTCTGAAGAAAGTAATCAATGGTGGGTTGTTAAAGCAAAAGCATAGACGAAGTCAAAGACAAAAGTTGATGGTTGATATGAAGGAAGAGTTTTTAATTTGAGGACAAAGGAAATGCTATTTTCCCTGAAAACTTCGAAGATTTGCCTAATTTAATTCGTTAACTCTCAATTACTCCCTAATCACAGAAGAGTTCATCCATGATTGACTAAAGAACCAAAAAATAAAATCTAAGACATTATTTTTCCTTCACTCTAGTAGAGATATTTCGCTTTTTGATTTAAATAAAAAATCAAACACAGAGCTAACATATAAATTAAATATTTTGAAGTAAAATAATGTTACGAATCCTATATCTTCACCCAATTCATAGGTCGCATATTATCAAAGGAATTCAAAACAACACAGATTTACTTCTGACAAAATTAAGCAGAAAAATTTGGATGTGGTGTAATCAAATATTCCTCCAGGAAGCAATATAATTTAATGAAAACCAACAGGAAGCTAAATACCCCAAAAAAGCGTAGTAATACGTGGTGCATTCAAATTATAACACCTACGATTTCTTTTCTCAGGACTGGCTACTGATAGAAACATGCGGTTTGCTTTAAAATTCGCGCACACTCATTGTAAATGCGTGATAGAGATTTCAGCAATGTTCGGCCCATAGAATTCTTGTGGCAGCAGAGAGAGTTAGGACTGTTGTTGATACTTAAAATTGCGTCGTTCTCAGAACAAGAACAGTGAGTAATCATTCTTTTTCTCAATTTGCCTGCTGTGCCACGGTTTAAATGCATCGCCAGCTGAGTGAGAGATGTGGATGTGACTTTTGGGTTTTTCCAAAGATGAAAGACTCTCTTCGTGGTCGCACATTCTCTAGCCAAGCTGCAATCGCATCAGCGATTTTCCAGTGGTCAAAGTAGACCACTAAAGAAGCGTTCACAGTAATCAAGGAATTATGGCATCGTCGTTGTGAAAAACGTTTACCGCTGCAGGGGGTTTGCGTCGACAAGTGACAGAAGTTTCACAGTTTGTCTCTGATTAGCTTGTAAGAAAAACAATCGGAGGTGTTATAACTTGAATGTACCACGTATACCTAAAGCAAGAAACATTGACCAGTGCTTGCACCCTGACAGCAAGCGAGGATAGAAAAGCACACACCGAGTCAGAGAAAAAAAATTAATAGCGGAAGTGGTAAGACCCTTTAACAAGCGCAAGAGCTAAGTAGCAGACGGAAGGAATTAACAACTCATTCTTGCAGTAACTTCCGCAGAAAAGTGAAAGCAGTAAACATTCAACATCCGGGCTTAAATCTCAGGGTGAAGGAAGAGAAGAGCACTTAGTGAATAAAAAATCACGTACAATAGCATTATAATTCCGCATAATAATGTTTCTACAAGTAAAGATTTCAGCTATCAGATCAATTTTATATTTGAAATGTTAATCATGATTTTTATGGAATATTATTATACTATAAAGACCTATAGGATAATAGGCAATTCTGTAACAGTGATTTTTTTCTAAAAAGAAAGGAAGACATCTGATTTAATGAAACTTCTGCATAGGAAAAGAAGAATAAGCAAAATTATTAATTCAATAATATTTGGCCGAACTTCGTGGAATCTGATGATGGCTGTGTAACCGCAACCAGTCGACTAAATAAAAAATGGGGATAAGTTTTTCTTCATCCTTCAGCAAAATCAGATTTAAGATCACTTATAGAGATATAAATAAATAATACTCACTGTAACATAGGAAGTATAAAATTGTACAAAGATGTTCAGCCGTACCTGATGTTTTACCAATGGTATGAGAAAGTGAATAATAACTTCTTTGTAATTATAAATTATTTACAGTTGCGTTTCGGAAGATCAGATTACCGTAAGTATCCTAAATACTAAAATATCCGTGTCCGTCTTCCATTTTCTCTCCATTGAAATTCAAAAGAAGAAATCCATTAGGAATACCTCATTATAAAAGTTGTCATTAATAGAGAATAAAACAGAGACAACTTCAAAGACATTTGCGATTGGAAACTTAATATATTAAAGACAAAGAGCATATCACTTAAACGTAGACGAAAATAATAGCCGTTGAATTCTGTTTAGATCATACATTAACTTACGTAACTACTCCAGCCAAAGAATGTTAAAATCCCCCTGATCTGAGAAAGTTACCTCAACAAAATTTATCCCCCATATCTCGGTGTCAACATACAATTACTAGTTAGAATAAAATTGTACTAAAAATCCTATTTTAAACTTTTACTCTACCTAGTTGGCCTGAATATTGGCGAAGGCTACTTAGAGCACTAGTGGAAATGGAAAATAATACGTTATTTGACAGTCAGGACTCACAAAGGATATGAGACGCATGGACGGCATATCTATCTTCCACTTCAGATTTGCATTTCCCGACCAAAAAAGAAAAACTACGTGGACCGCTGAGAAAGCTAGCCCATTCCTTAGCTAGGGTATCTGGGAACCCTACTCAAGCAAGAGAAATAGAATTTGTTCATGCAGAAAGGAATCTCATTCCACGAAATCTCGAAGCTGAAATAAAAGCCTCACCGACAGAACCAATCGCAATGAAAGCCTCCGAACGTACTTCCTCAATGCGAAAAACAAACACTCAGATAAAGGAATTTTCGGAATCTCATTTAAAACCTGAGGATGAACACCAATCGCTTATGCTCGATAAAGGGACAAAGCGGAATAAATAAAATTTGAATGAGTAATCGTCTGGGTCTTTTATTTCAGGATGAAGTCCAGCGGGACGCAGGATTTCCGAACAACGGCCGAGCGCGTTTTCGATAAATAGAGCGTCGGTTTTATGCGGGAATTAATAAAAAAGCCATCTATCGTGAGCGAGATGAATGAATTTCTCGTTCCCCATCCTTTGTCTACAGAGATCCGAAAATTCCGCGTCCGCAACTATCGACTGCGATAGAAAAACAAAGTATTTCATTGACATGTATCAAGGGAATGCTATGAAAGGCCCTTTTGTATAACTCTATTATATATCCATAGAATACAAGGACTCATGTCTAACAATAATCCTTCAAAAGGAAAGAATAAATAAAGAATTAATTTAACAAAGATGGCCAAACATCCCACAATCTGGAAATTTCCTAATATCGTAAGAATAGACGCAAGATACACTGCAGAAGTTAATAATAATAATTCGTCTTTATTCGGGTGAGATTGTGATCAAACGTCTTTTATTCCATCCAACCCATCGTTATAAATTATACAATAATTGAATTAAAGGGATGGTATCGGAAAAATAAGAATAATTGTGGATATACAAAACATAAGAGATTCTTTGGAAAAAAATATACACCGCATAAAAACAACCACGAAGAAAGGAGGGTATGAAAAACCTACCGATAGTAACAACTAAAAGATGAGAAGAAACATAACTGAAATATATAAATAAACTATGCGACTTTTAGAAACAGAATATAATCCATATAACATTAAGTCAAGTTATTATATCCCTTTATAAAATACGGAACAAAAAGCTCAAGTTTACAGAGAGATTTTCAGGGAATTAAACGATTTCATCTTACTTGCCTTGGTTCTTACATAAAATGGAATTCTCGGGAACGTAACTTAATATTCGGACTCAATCACGAATAAATCAAATAAGAGGTCTGTAGAAAACATACATTTTCAAGAGTGATTGGATTCCAATCCATTTCAATCATGAAAAAAATGCAACATAACGTACTCTTCAATCAATTCTGCATGCATTTTCTCTTTTTGCCTTATTCTCATATTTCATCAGCCTATATATCAAAGACCATAAGGAGATTGTTTCAAGTAGACACAAAATCAAGAAAACTGCGTATGGTATATGACTATAGTACAAGAACAAAGAAGTTTAAAAAAACACAAATCAGACTTCTTCGCTAACAAAATCATTGTGATGAAATTTTTAAGAATAAGTAATTACATTTCATTTTATTAGAAAAAATTACTGAATTAGAAAAATACGTTTAGAAGATTGCACTCGATTTTAAGTACAAATGTAACCTATTTAGACCGATCATGAGCGTCAAATACAACAATAGGCTATTATTTAATACACGACATTAATTAAATAATTTCGGATTGGAAACCTACGCAAGTCATTATTAACAGCAACTGATTTTTGACAGCACCAGAGACAATATAATTAAACAAGAACTTCCACGAACTCTTTGTTCTCAAAATGGAAATCTCAATTTCAAAATATCATCCACTCTCACGCAAGTTTATTCATGTGTACTTTTTGAATGACATTCCAATTATCGCGACATAATGATGGCAGGATCGCAAAATAAACCTGCCCGATCGCGGACCGAGATAATTTACAGCGATTCAAAACTAAACACCAATTCAGAAGAGAATAAAAGCAACGAATAGAGCGATATCTTCAGTTCATTAAGAATCGGAAACATTTCTTAGACTCACGCAATTCAAGCAGAGGGCAGTCGTGAAAGGAAATTAAAGAAGATTTCAAATCTTTCAACTCTAAATTCCCTCGGAATTGAAGTTCAACTTTTCATTAATTCAGAACAAGAAGAATAGGATGTGTGTAGTAACACGGCTTTCAGGTAGCGATTACTTTTATAGAGGCTTTCCAAGTTTATTTACATCAATATTGAAGCGAAAATTTTCCAGTACTACTAACGCAAAATGTCGGCAAAAAGAAATCACCAATTTTTCCATATATATGCGGAAAATAACAGATAGTATTATTTTCTCAATGGAAGTATTTCGGAGTGGAATAAATGTCACTCTAAAAACCCTCGCTTGAAAATACCGAAGTTTTAAATGGAAACGTTTAGCTGTATTATTGAAATATTGGGAACACACCACCGTAAATTGGGAATGTACAGTGGGTAACTACCCCGTGACCGCTAAGGTAGCTGGGAAGGCCTTTCATTCACTCAGAAAAATAAGATCTGTACAAACATTTTTTAAGTATGAGTCTTAAGGGTCTTATTAGTTACTTAAGAGTCAAATCCTAATATAAAATACAATCCCGGAAAACACAATTTCAATCAGCATCGTCAATATAAATGTATGTACAAATACTAATGGTTACATAGTTCTCAATAGGAACTTTCTTACGAATCATTTGGACATTCTTATTCGAAGGATTCAACCACTTATTCCACGAGATAAATACTGACGTAAGTCCTTCAAGTAGAGCACAATTAGAACAAAGTTATACTACAGTTATTTATTTATTTGTTATACAAAACCGACACAGTAGCGAGGACAGGTGGCAACGTTAAAATAGGCAACAATTAGTAAAAAAATATTCATATACGTCAATACAAAAAAAAACATCCAGTTTCTTACAATATAAGCATTCATAATAGATGGAAGAGGAGACTTTTTAGTTTCAATTTCGCCTAATAAAGACCCTAATAATAATAATAAATAAAAATAATAATAAATAAAAATAATAATAAATATAAATATAAAATACATATATGAGTTACAAGATCTTATCTTCGTAGTTCTGAGCGAAAATTGTTCGTCGACTGCAACTTTTGGGAGCAATATGTGAGCAGGAAAAAACAACAATGCATTCAATTACCTATCACCCATTTCAGATTAAGTAAACTTCCAAAACAAATTTCAAAATCTCAAAAAATTAAATGACGGAATGGGTGCAAAGTGTACCGAGAATACAAAATAGAGTGGTAAGAAATGGGTTAGGAAGGTTACCTCACTTCTCTCGGCCCAATATGTCAAACTTTACCTCCGGAAATATTGCCTAGTAAAGCTTCCATCGCCCCTCTTCGCTGACAAGTATAAGAGTCGTATAAATAGTTGTAGAACCCCCAAGTCTGCCGTACTGTCTGCATAACTCCTTCGGGAATACTTTCCTCAAGTGGCTGAGAGGCGCCTTGCATGCAAACGACACAATGGAGAGCTTCCTCTAGGAATCCAGAAAGGGAACAAAGAGTGCTACATAACTGTTGCATGTACACAACAAATCTAGTCGCGACAAGGGGAAAATCTTATTGCGGAATAACCTTATCCCAAGACTTCCAAGAAACATTTCTGTTGAGTGGATTCCTTTCGTGTTGAACAGATGTATATACGAATATGTTAAACAGCATCAAAATAAAATTTCATACTTGGAAGCTAAACGAACTACAAGAAGTTTGGATTCTAAAACCTTCATCTACGTAAAACTTGAGTGGAGAGGCAGCAGAATGACAATGTTCGAAAAAGTTGAAAAAAGTTGACTGATTCATCATCGACAACAATGGAAATTTAAATTTAATTGATTTAGAATAGGGAAAGTTAGAAGTAACGAAGAAAAGAAACAAATTAAATTACCATTTCCACTCAAAAGAGATCATATGATGTAATAAGAATCCCCTGAAGACCACCTACGATGGTAAAATGACCAGAATATAAGCCAAGAGAGATTAACTGCCGATTCATAGATGAAGATTCCACAGAACAGCGACTGACATTAAAATCTACATCTAAATCTATACTTATACCCCCCGAGCCGCTCTTCCACGTGCAGCAGTGGTTCTAACACCACTTCTAACTACTACTAATTTTTTTATTGTCGCGTACCTTAACTAGAAAGAATGAGTTTTAAAAACGACTTCATCGAGCATCTATTTCTCCTATTATACGCTCATTATCTGATTGGCCAAGGTAGTAAGGAACTCTACTAGGGGGAAATACTACTGACAATATACCTCCAAAAGACGAATCGATTTAAACGTGAAAACTCGTCTGAAAGCGGATATTAACAATATTCTATGTATAAACCCTTGAATGTAAAACGCAAATTTTAGAGAAAAATTGGTTGATAATCAAATCCTAAATAACAGCTGATACGAAGAGGCAGACCATACTTTATCTTTACAAAAGAAAATCTTTAAAAATATTTAATCAGAGGGCAGTTACCCAAAAACAAAGAAACTTTCTGCCATAGAAAAATTAATAATAAATATTACCAGATTAATGATACACCTACTTTAAATGTTTTAAACTACTATAATATTTGGATGTTTTGTAGAATGTTTATTTTTTAGTCTCAATCTTGCCTTGATAAAGACCTTACAGATCTATGAACAAATCGTAAGTAACAATTGGTATAAAGAGGTAAGCCTCACCTCATGTTTAGACAGCAAGTATTTAATTAGAGAGCATTTACTTGGGAACAAAGAAATATAAAAGAAATAAATAATAATAATATTAATAATACACCTACTTTCAAATGTTTTAAACACTATATATTTTAAGTGTTTTATAGTACGTTTAAAACTTTTAGTCTCAATCTAGCCTTAAGACCTTATAATCAAATCATAAATAACAATTGGTATAAAGAAGTAAGTCATGACTCATCTTTAGACGGGAAATATTGAATCAGAGAGCAGTTACGTAGTGACGCATAGTAAATAATATGGTATATGATAAAATATAACGAATATATAGTACAATTATGATAAATATATGAGAAAATTTCCACCGTAGAAAAATAGTAATAAAGTAAAATAATGTATGATATCATCCGTGAGAGGAAATATAATTATAATTTTTCCGCACTTAACCCTCGCTCCGAACATTTCGGATATTTCTTCCATATTTAGGAGGCCGGGATAGCACTTTTAACTCCCCACTGAAAACGGTATTTTCACAGGACAATGCGAGTGAATCACGGGCGCGTACTTATTTTCCCTGAAACAATCGATGAACCCACGTTAGAGGATCCGTGAGAGGGGAAACAAAAGAAGGCTTTGGAATCGGTCCAACATTTCATTGGAGCATTTGGCGCCCAGTTTCTTCGTCCGATGGCCACTTCTTCCTACGCGAGATGATTTCCCGAACGCCCACGTACACGGGGATAACGTACGGCCCTCCGCCATTTGTTACCCATTCGAAGGGAAAGAGGTGAGCATAAATTCGAAGTGCAACGGCGCCCCGACTCTCCCCTTTTGGAGAAGTTCCTGGTCTGCGGTCTAGAGCCTTTTCCGGTCAAGTTATTTCGTGCTTATGGCCCAGAAATGCTTCCCATTCGATACTGTCCATAACACCACGATTAATCTTTGAGTCTCGAGCATTTAGGACGAGGAAATAAATATTTCTTGACTATTATCGCCACTTGAAGGAAATGTTTACAGGTTTATATCGTTGATATATGAGGATTGTCTTTTTTGTGCAGGATAGAGGAAAATATGTCTCTCACCTATTCTTGTCACAGTTTTCGATGACATGAAAGCTACTGTGGTATGAATGATGCTGAATAATGGAACTGGTGAAATTCTCTCCTTATGGAATGCTAACGAAAGTGCTACTTGTAGAGTCATCGTGCTTTCTTTTACGTGGACATGTTACGCTTATAGCTTTCTGGCTTCGTGAGGAAAGCAAGGGCAAATTACCTCACTCCTAATCCTGCCTAGCAAGCCTCATCCCCCCTTAAATTAAATTCTTATAAGACAAACATATAGCGATAATATAATGTTTTAACTATAAATCTAGATCGAATCTCTAATATATCAAGAGAAATTTCTTTGACTTGACTTGACTTGTTTTTTATTTATATGCTGGGCACTCGCCCCCTCCTCTTCCCCTACCCCAGCAGCTCTCCAAGTTATTACACAGATCGTACATTTTGTTTAGTCAAGTACAATAGTATATAAATAAATAAATACATAAATATACAATAAATAAGAGTATAAAATTGTAAATATATATGTGAATAAAAGTTCTCATAAAATACATATAAATGCAAGGTGAAAAACTAATAAAAAACACCTTTGGATACATAAGTAAATAAATAAGTAAAAGTGCTAAAAATGGTACATAAAAACAAAGTGAAAAATATTACGACTATTAAAAAACACCTTGAGGTAAATGAGTAAATAAGTAGGTAAAAAGTTGTATATAAAAACAAGGTGAAAAAATCTCCCCTATTAAAAAACTTTGTAGTGATGTCACAGTATAAACCATTATAGTTGAATAATTGGAGAAAAATCCTTTAAAAATAACTTTTTGTATGTTCAAGCCTACGAGTATAATATTGGGAAAGGATCCAAAGTATGAAAACACCCGCAAGGGCGGCACGCACACAGCTTAAGAAATATAAAAAGGAAGAAATATTAAATACCTAATGATAATAATAAGGTCCGATAGATGAAGTCTGTTGTAAAATAAGTTAACAAATAAATCCGTTAAAAATAAAAAATATTGCAGCAGGAGTTTTTTAAACTGAAATAAATATACTTTCAATTTTGTTTTAATATTACTAAATTTCTACGCACATCACCGAAAAATTCGCAGGGTACAGTGAGCATATGCTAATAATTCTCCTGTAATCTAAGGGTGATGTGATATTACTTTCAAGCATGGAGTAAAATCCTACAACATATAGAAATGCAATAATATTTACACTTGAATTTTAATTGTTGAGCGAATTTTATTTTTATGTAGCCTACATTTAAGTAATTATTTTTATTCATACATCCTGGGAGTGGAATATTCCACCATTTATCTGTAAAACACCAATTTAAACTGATAAATTAGAAACAAACGATATAGGTATTTCTTATCAAAAATGCATCGATAAAGTGACGTGACATAACGTGCATCTACTGGCAGTGCTGTGGCTTTAATATATCACCCCCACCCACAAATTTCCACACAAAATAAAGTATATCAGAATAACCGTCATAAAAACCTTGAACTGACCCATCAATAAACCTACCAAACGAAAAAGTTTCCCCAATTGATTTCCGATACATAAGAATCGACCGATGAAGAAACCGTCATCGATGGTAAACGTCGTTTGACTCGAAATACGGCGATGCCAGCCGAGCTGTGAATAGGACGCGAGTACGTCCATAAAGAGCAGTTGAAGATGCTTTTTAGATTGGATTCTCTGTAAAGATGAACGGGAATGCCATAGCCTGCAACCGCACTGACTCTACAGCATGGCTGTTTGTTCCGAAAGAGGTCAAGAGCTCCTTACCACCACGCACGTTCTGAACGAGCTTCGCTTTCCGAAGTTTCAAAGCAAACTGCCGGTTATGTACATAGGCGTGTGGAATAGTTCGTACACTCTTAAGGTAAACAGGTATACACTCGATCGCTCGGTGACGCATCCCATGCCGTCCTCCGGGGAAGTCATTACTCGGAAGAAAAATGCATGTCGCCCGTAAGGTTTCGTCGTTCATCGAGGGCCTTCGAGATCCCTCGCAGGTATGATCAAAGTCTGCCAGAGATGGCCTACTTGCTCCGTGTATTCCTCTCGTGTCGCCGAGTTGAATTTCCGCGAGCTATCTAAAATTTGGCAAATTCTCATTGACTCTGAAATTTGATATTCGGGAGTAAATACTTAAATTAAATCTTCAAAATAATAATAATAAACCAAAGGAAATATACAGTAAATACTATCAGATTGTAAAATGGTGAAAAAAACAGACTATTTGCATGGATATAATGCAGCGGCAAAAATCATACCCCAAGATATGAGCAAAGGAAATTAATTAATAGATTAAAATATTCCATCGTAATATAATTACTGTCCACTGGAGTTTTTTGGAAAGGTTTCCCTCCCGTCCTTGGGCGAATGCCGGACAGATTGTATTTTTATATCCCCCTCCACCGTTGCCACCTGGTAATCGTACCAACTTGTAGAGTTTAGATTAAATAAATAAATAATAAGAACCCTGAATCGATCTTGGAAAACCATGGTAATAAGTTATATTTTGATAGCAGTATAATAAAAACTATACACCACAACAGACCTGATATTACATTGATGTACAAAATAAATTTATTTTAAAAATAGATCCTCGCATTTAACTGAACTTTGTTGAAAAATTGGAAGAACAAGGTATGAAAAATACAAATATGGAGCCCTGCAAACGAAATATTAAGGATCTGGTATACGAAACAAATTGAAGTAGCAACTATAAAAGTTTGAACCGTAACATACTCATGAAGATTCTCAAGACTGTTATCATTTCAACATGACATATTATTAGGGAACTTGTTAAATTTTAGAACGCAAATTACTATTTTAAAGCCAAAATAATTCTCTTTGGGAGTACTTGGTATTCATAACGTACTTCTGAATGATCCAGCGATCAAGCAATCCAGTAAATCGATTTTCACATTTAGAAGAGATAGAAGACAGAATAATGAATCCAAGGTATATTACAGTACATAATACAAAATCAAGTAATAAGTAGTCTGAGAAAACGGAGGCCAATTGAGGATGCGAGTAAGCGTATTACGAGATAGTGAGTAGCGATAGTTATCCAAAATATTCGTTGCAAAACTTTTAATGCGAAAGTAGTTTAAACGATGAAATATCTGGAAAATTTCGAGGAAATAGGATGGAGCATTACAAATATCTACACTAGTAAAATCAACAAGGGAAACCATCAGATTCCTTGCATCAAAAAGTTCGGAAGGCTTTGTAAAAATCAACCAAAATATATAAGGGAGCCTTATTAGTACACCAAGGATTAGCAAGGTCCCCTAACCCAAAAATACATACACCCACACAGCGCAAACTCTCACCCATCCAGTAGGAGGCCACAGAGGCTTATAACACTTTCGCAAAGGGAGAAAAATCCAGCAAACAACGATTCCATGGAAGAGTAAATCTTCTGAGTAATAATAAGATCAATAGAGAAAATGGGATGACACGAAATCAGGACGAATTCAGTTGATGTTGATCTCCTTACGAAAGGTGCATGAAGTGCGGGAATACCTAAAAAGTAAAGGCCAATCCCACTGGCAACGTAAATAATAAACAGAAACCTTAAAGGTGAGATGGAAGCAGAATTTTTTTTTATGTCATCAGCTATAAATAAAAATCTGCTATAACTCCTTTCCCTCATAATCAACTTAATAAAGTATGACTCAAGCATTAATGATAAATGGTTCGCAAAACAACATCCCGTTATTTTTCTGACTAATACGACTATAGAATTCTGATACGATACATAGATGGATAAATGCTCAGTCAATTGATCCGAAAATAGATTAAAATTAATACACAAACCGGCAATTTTAACTGCTAATTTATATCATGTAATCTGTTGTTTTAATTTCTCGTTTAAGAAGAAACTGATTATGTAATCTCTCTATCTTATTTACCAAATACGTGAAACTTAACATCGGAAAAGAATGATGATATCAAATTTAACCTAAAACTTGGTCTCAACATAGCAATTTCTTGTTCTAAAAATAACACAATATTGTTGACAGTTTCAGCTTCTGCAATGAATTTGAGATTGAAGTCAATGGTAATTCGATAGGAAGAGTTAATTGACACTCATTCCAGACACAAGAAGTGTCATCCATGTATCTACCAGCAAATTCACTTAAGAGCCCTTATTTCGTGAAAAGCCAAGGAAAACACATTGCAGGCTTAAATTAGCTATGAAATAGGAGTTACATGCCAGCATTTTGTGAATTACCTTAAGGATATAAACTCTATAAATATCTTTTCTATTAAATATATCTTTATAATTTGTGGAATATTTTGAAACAATGGTCTTTTAAGATAGACCATCCTGGAGTTAATTGATGATTTCAAAGATCCATTTACTGATATCCCGCTTTAAGTTTAACATATTCGTCTTAAATGAAAGTGGACCCGGGTTCGATTCCCAGAGGAGCTCATATATATGCTAAAGGACCAGATCTACCATTACCAAAACCAACAGCCACTAAAAGCTTAGAAGAGGCAATCGAGCTTACATGACAAGATAAGGAAAGAGATAATTTACTCAGAGAAATATCTACCCAAACCAAAATAAATTCAGGTACACGATGAACAATGAGCCAATTATTAAAATTTATCATATTATCCAAAAGAAGTGACCAAAATGAAATATATTAATCAGCATCATAATTTTGGAAGCAATAACATTTTGACAACCAAAAACAAAATTGAGATGGATAGAAGAAGGAAAAAGACATTTTTCTTCGCCCATCGACCTGCACATTTTTCCGGTATCCGCATTGAGATAGGTAAACTATTAAGGACGAGTGAGCTTGACATTGAGGAGTACAGGTGGGATAGGGGATTGCCTGGTAGGGTGATGTACGGCGGAGACTTGTCCCCGGGACCGCTACGTTAGCCATGAAGGCTTACTGGGAACCCTGAAAAAACTTGTATTATGAGGGAAGGGAAGTACTTGACATTTTTTAATACTAAAATTTTTGTATTAAAAATGTATAGATAGGATATATAATAAATAATATGTATAATATATGTAATATGTGTTGCCATCAGACGATTAGTCTAATTATAACATTTTTGTGATAATAATAATCATAAAAAAACAAATACTACGAGTGTATACGAATCCTTCCATGCCAAAATTGGAAGGAGGAACTGAAAATTATATATCCCCCAGCTTTTTTCTGCACGAAAAAAACTCCACCATACAAGGGTGAGGAAAAAAATCTGAAAGAAACTAAAGTGATTTGAAACCGTTCAGACAGAAGCACAACCCTTCTATGGACAATCTATCGCCAACCCGACAACCACGTATCGCTATGAGAAAAAAAATGACTCCCACAGGCTCCAGCTAGGGACCGCCGACGTCGGAATAAATAATCAGAAGTGTATCCCGCCTACGCGCAGACGAAAAGCATCGTCACAAAAGAAATGATATGTAATGAGAAGGGGAGCGAAGAAATCGATGACGTCTGAAAAAAGGGGAGAGCAGGCGTTTTTTAATCATCTTTTTTGCGTATGTGCGAATCTCTCCCGCGTTGCGGCCAAATTCCGAGCACGTGCGCCGGAAGATGGGGCAGAGGGCAGCACGTGTCGATGCGTGCATGGAGATGATGAAGATCGCATGCCGAGGATGCTGCACTGCGAATTTTCCACTGCAACAGTCACTCCGGCGGGTGATGGCGAAATGAGCGACCGAAGATGTTAATATTCCAATCGCGATCAAACGAAAAAATATGTAAGTAAAAAAGAAGAAGAATGATGTATCTCTATGGGTATATTTTTATATTGTAATTTTATGTCGAGTAAAGATATGTATATATATTTGTATTTTTTTTAATAATATTAATACTATCGCAAAATATTCCTTAGCTCTTAAAAATCGCTATGAATCACATACGTAATATAAAGAGACTATAGGGAAAGGGTTAAGGTAATTTGCACGTAAGTGCGTCCACCCAGGAAAATTCCCAAGGAAAAACGGACTTGAAAAAAGTCTGACGGGGCCGGGAATCAAACCCGGGATCTTCCCCTATCCGGGAATCACCTAAGCTACCCAAGCAGAACTAAAGATTTCATAATATTGTAAATAGATTTTTATTGCTAATGATGGAACATGTCTTAAGCTCATTAACTGCTGTTAAAAAGCAAATCACTTAGTTATAATGTTAATAAAGAGTCATAAATTAAATGCTAAAACTACGATGATCTAAAATTAAACCAATAGCTGTCTAACTACAATGTTTAACTTTCATAATCATAATCAAAGCTAGAATTAACGAAGGTCTTATCATCATTACTGTACTTTCATTGCATCATTCTGCAAATTGGAGCTTCCTCATTTCAAACCACACTACATACATCGCAGAGATTTAAAAACGACATTCGATCCCAGTTAGAAGAAAATAATTGTAATATATTTCAAATATGCGTTAATTTCCCGTGAGGTTAATATTAATCACACGCAACTATATTTAACTAATTCAAATTAACCGCGTAGCTCATAAATGTCTCCAAAAAAAGCTTACGTATCCAGAGATAATAGCATCATATCTATCAGTATCTAATATACGTCAATAAAGCACCATGACGTGCGTTACAAAACCATTTCAATATAAGTTTATGAATCTCTAATCTACCAGCATAGTATGAGCACTTGTGAAACACTTGGATTCAGCACAAATGCACAAGATCTTTTTATGCTTGGCTAACTGCAGCATTAGGTTTCCTCAGATACTCCTAAACTTCTCGTATGTTAAGACTTCTTGTGCGTAAGTAAGATGCAGAAAAGGAATAGCTTTAAATACTAGAACTTTTTTAAGACTTGTATAATAAAATATCGGATTTCAACTCATCGAGACAACTTATGCTAGGCTAAAAATGAATATGCGTAGATTCATAACCTATGATAAAAATCTGTGCTTCAATATTTTCAGTATCAGTGAGTGGCAGCCACCATTACGTAGCAGTTAAAATGAATTTCATGTTACGCATAATCTATTTCATATCAAGGGAGCATAATAAAGAAGGGTGTGTAAAGTGTAACTTCCAGGTGAAGAAAATCAAGGAGACCACTTTCAGACTGTTATAAGTCCATCATTAGGCCTAATATATTACATGTTCATTATTAGGTCTGAAAAACTTGTAATACTTAGAAACCGGTCACCATATTAAGTATTTTCTCACTTGGAACTTACAGTTTTCTTTTTCGTAATTCTTCCCAGTACGTAGTTATATAAAATCAAGTAAATAATATCGAAATTTTTGTTTCAATAAATATTATGGACCAGTAATATTCCATTTAGCTCTAAGATCAATACATTAAGAAGTACCGAGTTCTTCCGCCTGTTTGGTTCCCGAAATACACCCAATTTGAAAAGAGCATTAGTATCAATGTGGATTTTCATTCCTTATCAAATTACACACAAAAACAAAAGTTTAACTTTAAAACGGATCAACAAATAGATAATGTTGAACCTAACAACAAACCCGTCGAAAGTATGCCAGCAAAATAGAATGTAGCGGGATGCGAGGCTGTAAAAATAAGAAAACCGTTTTCCTATTGAATCATAAAGGAAATATTTCTCCATGAATTTCAAATGGATGTGACTGTACGAACTCTACAGGCAAAAAAGCATCATATCACGACTACTGAATGTCATCGACAAATCAGAGGAGCGTTCCAGGTAATTTTCCAATGGAATGGGGCAAACCATCAATATGTCAAAAGCAGAGGTCATTTGATCCAAATTAGCAATACGCTCACGGTATTTGGTTACGGAATCTCAGCCTTTCATGTCGTAGACTGCCTAGAAATATATTGTAGCGTGCGGTCTGCTGGAATATCTCTTCTCTTAAAGCAGTGGTTCCGAACCTTACTTACTGCCCTGACCTTCATAGATATTTTTCTAATGTTCGCGACCCCCCTTTTCTCAACCGATATTTGATCGATTAAACTAAATATATTTTGGGAATTCAAATAATTAATGATATTATTTATTAGGTATAATTATTAATGATTAATATAATAATTTACCTTGTATCTGCTAAACAAATACCATAATTCTTCAGTGGGTAACCACCCAAAAAAGCCAGTCAAGCCACCGGTTGCAAACCAGTGTCTTAAAGAGAACATACCGAAACACCATCTCTGGACATTAACTTTGATGCGTTCATGAGATTGTGCGCTTCGAGCCATAATGGGTGCATTGCTAATAGCAAAATAAGGCTTACTTTCAAACAGCAATGCTTCATATGGTTTCAATCTGGATGCGGCCCACCCACTAATCTCGTGCGGACCGCGGATTTTAGGCGACAGTCGATTTTGTAATGCAACAAAAGAATCTCCTTATGAGTTTGAAACCTCTCTTTCATTTCCTTTTAACGAAGGGAAAAAAATTACGAGATGAAAAAAATCGTCGAACGATTTCTATGCTACTCAGGAAGTACATACTTGAGCTAACAAATATTTTCGAGTATGAAACTTAATGAAACAAGTTGGCCGATGATGCTGATGATCTTTCCGACAAAAGTATGTTAACAACTAATATCTTCAAATCTTAAGATGATAGCTGGAGCCAAACGATGACGAGTTTCTGGCAAGAAAGTATAAAAACCATTAAAATACAACCCATGAATTTTTAATTAATCGATAATTATTGTGAAAGTCAATTTTACCTCTATATATATTTCTTTTGAATTACTAATCAGTTAAATATTTTCTTTCTCATAACTATTATAGGACATATCTGTATAGAGGAACAAAAAATAATTATTTCATGTCTCATCTTCCCTAGGTATAATTTTGAAATTTCTTTACATACGAATTCAAAAATCTATGAAAACTGAGAAGAAAAATAAGTAACATCATACCTACACATACGTAAGAAAATCTATCAGGGTTTTAAAGTCTACCTTAGATTTCTCAATTGAAAATGTATAATTGTAACAGGCCAATTTGTGCACAAGAATATACGGTTCTCGCTGCCTCATTTAAAATTAACGAAAAGATGAATAGTAATTTAAGAATAATAAATCTTGAGATATTAAAATGAACTATGAAATATCTCTTAGAATTAACGGCAATTAAATACAGATTTATGATAAATTACAAACTCTAATCCTCGAAAAGAAAATGGGACGGAAATATAGACCTTGCGGTACACTCGTTGTGCCTCAAAAAACCAACTAATAATAAAAGATATTTTCTCAATTTGGGTTGTCTTTCGTGGGATTAGGTGGTCATCAGGTCACTGTCCAATTCTATACTATAAACAAATGCATAAGATGATTTATTAATAACTATTTCGAGAGATGAAAATCGCTGTAAAACAGCAAGGGGGAGAAAGGGAGAGAGAGAAAGAAAGCTTTTAGCGTAAAAGGAAAGGCTTTTCGGCAGGCAGGAAGTGGCATGAGGAAGGAAATGCAGTAAAGAGACATGGAGACGAAACATACGAAGGGGGAGAGCGAAAACAGAGCTGGAAATGGAAGGATTATTAATAGAGGAAGAAAGGAAGATGACATCGCAAATAATGACGCTAATGGCTTCCGCGAGATCGCGTCGCTATGCGGGAAGATGGCATTACGGAAGTCAGAAAAAGAAATGAGCGACTTCCATCATGACAGAAAGCTAACTGTGAAAAAATAGGTCGCCTTAATATCGTAAAAGCGTACTTCAGAAAGATTTAAAAATGAAGAAATAGTGAATAGCTAGGCTCTACTGAAATAGCTACGTAATTCTAGGGCGACTTTGAATTCGAGAAAATCTCCAGTTAGACTTACTTCCAAGAGAAGCACTTAAAATCATTACATAAACTTATATTTATAAAATGTGACACTAATAGGAAAAAACTCAAATTTTCTATCCAAATACAAACAATACAACAATAACTAAATCATCCTCTAGAATAGGACGCACTATCAGAGAGGGGACGTTTTTAATTTTCATAGAAATATTATTTACAATCTCCAATTAATCATTTCGAATTGCAATCTAGCTTTCCTCTAATATAAATTGAAATTTCGTCGAGCGCTAGTTTAACTCATTTATACCGTAAATTCATACAAATGCATGAATAAATTAACCTTTCAACACAATGACCGAATATTTACTAGCTCTTTAGCAACTAACGCTACGCAATTGAATCTGCGAATGTGTAACAAACAGACAAATTACGAATTTTAACACGATTTATACAGAATAAAAAGTTGTGAAGCGATACATCACGAGTAGGTGCACTCAAAATTAATCTAGCTTGAACCACCCAAACTTCCTAAATCGGTGATTCAAATAGTTCCTCTCTAAATTGTGAAACAATTTCGAAAATGAGGATAAATAATCAATGTATACTGCACATCCTAAAATGAATATTTTGCAACGAATTAGTGGAGGTACTTATACATTCAGAATAGCTCCACGAGAATGCTTTATGTTAGAGTGCTACAGCAGGTTTCATTTGCGTGGAACGAGGAAAGGAAAGATTAACAGTACACTCCTTTCTGTATGGAGATTTAATCTCTCAAAATAATTAGAAAACTAATTAGAAATTAAAGCAATTTACAAAACGAATTTCCTTAAGCGAAACAATTTTTAATTTTATGAAATTACAAATTCAACAACTTTGTGCAAAAATACGTGCAGTTACGGCGCATATTTAAACTTTTTTAATTATGTAACAGAGATTTGGTTCTTGAGGAAAAAATCTAACATATGTTGACATTTAACCTCACTGGCTCAAAATTAACTTGAGATATATGTTACGTGAAATGCATGATCGCAAGAGTACCTGCGCTCTTTAGAAAATTTAATATCTGAACAAATTTTTGAGGAAATTTTCCGCCATCTAAAACGGAATCCCATCAGAATTGCGGCAATCGTAAAAGTGGCAGGTAATATCCAACGTTTTAACTTCAGGGCTTTATGATCTAAATAACTAATTACAGCAGTAACTAATAGCTAATGATTGAAGCCACATTATGAATATCAACCTGGAATAATGTATCTATAATGATAATAAAAAATCACGATTTAATTGGTTGAATTTAAGACTAGTGAGACCACTCTACCTTCAACCCCCAAATACACAACATTAATAAACAACCACGCCTTTGCCATTAATCGAACCAGGGACTTAGGCGTTCCTAAGCTATCATGTTATTATTTTTTTCCCAAATCGAATACTATCTTCTGTGAGAATGTTTGGCAGAAGTTTCGAATTTTCGAGAAAAATTACCTAAAATGTCAAATATTAGTTCGGTCAAAGCGATTTTTTTGGATAAAGAGATGTTATGCGATACGAACTGACATTCAAGCCTGAATATGCCAGGTATATGTCCCAGTAGAAAGCTAAGATCGTCTTGGGTCAGAAAAGGGGGCAATTTCGGTAAAATTAAGCTGTTTCGTAGCTTTTTCCCATTTCTATTCAATGTTTATTCTTCACCTGTTAGCTGGTAGCGCTAGCGTAGTATTGTTGTTAGACATCTATTTATTAATTTTAACTTTAATTACAGCATAAATAATATTTCAAGACTTTTGAACAATAATTATATTAATATATATATTATAAATAATTGATCCGGGATAAAATTGGCAAAACGAGGCACCCTGGAGAACATGTAAGCACCTACTTTTTTTAAATCAAATATTTTAATTACTACATAAATAATATTCAAAAACTTTTGCCGGGTATTAAATTTTGATCCGAGAAAAAAGTGGCATAACATCGCACCCTGTTGGTCATGCTTACGTTATCTTACTTCCTCTTTTTTGATTTGATTTTATTATTTTTGTAATTTCGTTTGAATGTTTTATCTCATGTATTTTGTCATATTTATTATTTGCTCATTGTTTATTATGGAAAGTTTTCCTTTTTCTGATTTTATTTTATTATTGCTTTTATAATTTCCAAGTCACGCACAATTTCTTTCAAATCTTTTGTACTTAGCTTGTTGTTGGCTTGTACTATAAGTAGGTTTACGCAAGTTTTTCACACTCCCCTTCTTTGCGGGTGTTTTCCTGCAGTGGATATATTTCCTAAGATATAATCTAAGGTTTTTTTACACCCGCTCCTTCTTAAGTTTCCCTCTCTATCTCTATTCACCTACACAAAACATTTCATGAATTTAATATCACTGACGAAAGGTTAGATGGAAGAAGAGACTTTTCAGTCTGAATCTCGCCTTAATAAATAAAGACCCTATGATAATTCTAGCTTGATGAGGAAAGTATAGACGAAATACCTTACTCCACATCCGGCCTCTATCCGTAGCACTAACTACTGGTAGCTAATGTTAAAAGTGGTGAGATTTTAGCCTTCTTCGTGACTGAATAGTGTACACAGAGACATCCCTAACGAGATAATTTAATCCGAAACCACCCCGGTGCCTTCCCGAATTGTCACTGCCTGTCCGAAAATGAACGGCAGCCTGGCTAACCAAGTTAGGACAGCATAACCGACAGCAGGATAACGGGAAAGGCTCGATGAGCTGTTTGGTCGTCGCATTTCACGACGGACGTCGCCGGCGCACGCTCAGCCCATTAAAGGAGCGTGGGACGAAGAGAAGTGACGGACGGAATGATTGAACTTTCTTGTTAGTCCCGGAGCGCACGTTCCTCCTCGCTAAAAAACCTTCCTGAGGAGATTCACTCTCGGGGAATGGATACGACACGCAAATCAATTCGTGCACTTGGACAATTAAAGCTGGAAGTGGAGACGGTCCGAGAGCTGGGGTTCAGAGATAAGAACTGGTGGAACGCGTAGGTGATTGCGAAATAAATGATTTGTTCAATGAGTACGAACTGGAAAAATCAGATCTCTTGTCCGATAACGAAATGGGGCGCTTATAGCAGATAAACTTTGAATTAAAGGAAACTAGACTAGTAGTATTAGACTAGACTAAACTAGTAGTATCTCTAGATATGTTTGTGATATCAGATGGAATGGTAAGAAAGAGATTAGTTATGATCTAGAATCGTGTGATGGTGAAAGGAAATTTGTTATCTAGAAAGACGCCAGCGATAAACTAAATCGTAAATTAAATTAAATCGATCTTTAGACATTTACAAAGTATGCATCTAGTCCACAAAAGATACATTTTACTTCATCATTAAAAGAACGAAAATTTGTAGAAAGAAAAATAAGCCACCAGCAAGCTAAGTCGAGTCAATTTATTCACAAATATTAAAAGTGAATTTTGGAATTCAATCTAAATTTAAATTTCATCCCAATTGGTTAATATTTCTTTCAGCTGCTACGATTGAAGTTAATTTAAACGCAATCATTAATGTAGAGCAAATATTTCAAACTTCTCCTTGGTTCCTTCCAATTATAAAGGTTTGTTTAATTGCAAAATATTAAATAATATAAAAATAAAGACCTAATTATTTATTTTACGTAGAATCTTATATAAAAATAATCTGTATTTTTAAAGGTATTCTTATTAGAATTCCACTTATTTTAATTAAATTTACATCACAATATTCTAAATAAGTGTATGATTAGACAGCCTCGTCTTTACTAAATGAATGAGTGCAACATTATATACACTTATAATACCAGCTTTACTTTAAAATGAGGAGGAAAATATCAGCCAACGCCTAGACTGCCTGTAGAGACCGATTCATTTGCGTCGCGTGCTAGTTTCAAAGCTTCGAGACCAACAATTTTCTTCGCCATAAATCGAAACTCGGGAGCAAATTTTAATCAAAACTACGACAGGGCCAATATGTAATTTTCTCCTCATTCGTTGGACGTCTCCACGACCCTCATAAAAGTTAATCATCCAAGACCAACATTTTTATAGCATTTCATTTTAATTTCTAATTCCTACTGGGACTCGGAAGGAGGAAGTTTTCCATTAAGATGACTTCTTAGAACTTCGAGTTAAAAAAAAAAACAGACGAAAAAAAACAGACGAAAAAAAACAGCTCCGAAGATTATTTGGTTTGTCCTCGAGCAGAATATTCGAAATGACTCAAATTTTACAACTGAATCCCGAATAAATCATGTATTTTGCATTAGAGACGGCTGTAAGAGCTTCATAATGAATGAATGTACGGCTGTAAGTCAAAGTTTGAGCTACTCGATATTAAGGCAGTGGTGCTTCAAATAATAAATATCTAAAATTTAGGACTTCAAATTTAATTCGAATTCTAATCAAAACTCAGAATATTTTCTGTTACTGTTTGGAAACCCTTCTTCAATTTTACCACAAGACACCCCTTTTTGCAACAGAAATATTTAATAGATATTTTGTTTACCTCTGCAAGGGACAGTGGGTGCCTGCTGAAGAGCGGTGTTTTTTATTCCCTTCTAAAGTAATGTATTTCCTAAATAAGAAAACAATATGAATGTAATTACAAATGAACTTCCATACTTGATGTAATCTTTTATATGTCAAAGCATTAAATTAAAACACAAAATAATATATAACGAGGAAAGTTAAGAAATGGCGACTTTTGTGTGTCCGTCGAATTATAAATATCATAGGATGTATAGTACCTTCTAATCTTTTAAGACTCAATACCGAAGACACAGTTATTATTTTGATACATTTTAGGAAGCTGTAAATGAATATAAAAACCATAAAACGTATTTTAATGATAAATTGACTGAAAAATATTTATCTCTTCTATTATAATTCAATTGTTAATCTATATAAACACACCTTATCTTGGAAAAACAATGTTAAAAATATACAAATACACTTTCGACTGAGATAAAATGCTCAATGGTGTTTGTGAGAAACATTCTTAACTCCTGTTATATTTATCTGAGATTCTGAAAAGCTGTGACTATATATAACTGCGACCCAGCCCTTCCAGTAATTAGCTTAATTAACTCTAACCTAGACCTACAGTAACTCATATCATATGCAGATAGGTCACCGCACAGTCTGGCCTGGCCTACCACAACATGGCCTGCATTCACCAATAACCATATCATACAAATTGGTATCACACAAATAATATGCACAAAGTAACATCATGGCCAAGCTTCTTAAAATTGCCGAAGAACTTTTTAATGGCTAAACAGCTTTTTATAGCGACTTCGAGGAAACTGATTTTAAACTGTAGAACCGTGACTGAATTAAAATAAAAAGTCTACGATAATATTAAAAAACAAAAACAAGCTAATACTGCACGTAAGGGCTGTAATCTAAAAGAGTATGAAATTCGTTTTTTGGCCTATATTATAATTACTTTAGCAATTTTGCGAACACGTCACGAATTTTTAAGCTTAATTGTAATTATTTACTAGCGAACTGTAATAATGATTAAGTCTTTCAGAAATACGGATTAAACCATATCTTTTTGATACGTTGATATTGCCCAACAATCCAAGATTTCCCTCATCTCCACTCTAAGAAATTCATATTTCTATACACCGAAAAGTCGATAACCAAGCCTAATGAGCTCAATAACATTATTTAAAACACGATTTACAATCCAAACTGTGACATAAATAAAAACCTAAGTTAGTTAATCTGTTAACAAGAGAGCATCAACTTAACCTTCGACGAAAAACATCGACGAGAGACAAACAAAATTACTCAATTTCAGGATTTCTTTGAAAACACCTCGTCAGTTTTTTAAAATACAGGTTTAACTATATTCTTATGATACCCAAATTGATATCATCAACACTATTCTCTCATATTTCTTCGCGCCCAAATACCAATAAGCGAGCCAAATGAGACAAATCCTACACTTTAAATACAATTTATAATCCAAACTGAGACTGTATCTAAAGAATACAACCCGAAGGCCAGTTGGTGCCTCACCCCCTCAAACATTTGGTGGCTAATTTTTGAGGGGGTGAGGCAACAACAGCCAGTAAGGTGGAATGAGGCTTACTGGGCAAGATGAGGCGTGAGTTAGTTAGTCCTTGCTTTCCTCATCAAGCCAGAATGTTATAAGTAGAACATTTCCTCGTATGTAAAGCACAATGACTCTAGGAGCAACAATGTTTAAACCATTCCATAAGGAAATCATTAATCAGTTCCATTATTTAGCATCACTCATACCTCAGTAGCTTCATGTAACACGTTTCTAGGCATTCTATACGTAGATACCTGAATTATAACCACTACTCAGCGTACTCATACCTTCCATCTTATCACAGCCATGATCAAGACTGACAAAATTAATGAATGATACATTTTTCTCTGTACTGCACCGAATGTCAAATGAAAATCATTGCATTCACAAGGATGTGGAAACGGGAATCAAACCACTACATTACCTCTTTACAATCTTTCAAAAATAAACTATTTAAACATCGTCTGATCCTTTATGATTAATCATCGTTTTGTTTTCTTTAAGTACTTTGAAATTTTTAACGCATTTTGTGTTATATGTCATTGTATTGATTTCATTTTGAAATCGTCCAGTTGTATAATATTTTGGGACCAATAATGTATTTATTTTTCAGCTCTTATGGACATTCCCCAGAACTAATAAACAATAATCAATCAAACAAACTAAAACTAATCAAAAAATTTGAGGATTGTTTTAATTTGATTCATATGCATTTCTTATTCACTAGCGAGAAATAGCAGCTATTAGTTAACAAGCTAAGCTATTAATCGATTAACAGCTAACAATGAATATCCTAAGTGGATGAAGCTTTAAAGGAGAGAGGATTTACTGGCTCACTTTTTAATTCATCCTTAATGCACAAAAATCCTCAATTTCTACAAAAATCCTAGCCTAGTCTGAACACTCAACCACTGAAAAAAAAATCTGAGAAGGAAGAGACCGACAAAATCCATGGGGAAGACCGAGAAAGAATGGAAAAGAACGGAAGGACGAAGGTAAGAAAGGCCGTTATCACCCCCTTATGCATAAACGCCCCGACCGCCTCTTGACCTTGGCGGCAGATGGTGCGGCAGTCGGCCGATTCCATTATCTCCTCGGCACCGAAATGGTAAAACAAAAAACGCGGCCCGTTAAGTTACCGATCGTGAAAGGAAGCGTGGAAAAGGCTTGACAACGAGGTCGTACTAAAGTTATTCCCCTCTGCGAATCCCAGAGACGAGAGGCGTCTGCATCTTCGGACGGCAAGGCGCCGTTCCAGGATCAAATGGTGATCAAAGGGTTATAAAATAACGTGGCGCCTGACGACGAGGTTAAACTCTCCGAAGGATATCCACGTTGAGGAAAAACGGCCTATAATGTCCTTTGAAATGAGGGACGGGAGAAAAAAGCGAACAGCTCTCTCTAGCCTCGCACTTCCCGTTCGAATATATCCCGAATTATTCAATATTAGTAAGAAAAAGAACTAATAACTTAACTTAGATATTAAATGCTAAATAAATTGTAACCAGGTCTCGTAAAATTGGTGGAAAGCACACCGAAATTGTACCGATATTGTTGTGGCACAATATGGCTTACCACAACATGGTTTTCATGCAGCAATAAACATATCGCACGAGTTAGTGTCGAAAATAATATCATGGCCAAATATCTTGAAAATTGCCGATGAACAGTTTGATAGCTAACCAAGTTTTTACAATGACTTCAAGGAAACTGATTTCAAACTGAAGAACTGGGACTGAATTAAAATAAAACACTATAATACTGCAAAACTTGAACACGATAAAACTACACATCAGGATCGTAATTTAAGAAAGTATGAAATTCATGTGTAGGCCTAAATTATCACTATTATAGCAATTTCACAAATATATGTATCTGCTGCCGTCCTAATAATTTTTACTTATTTTTTAAAAAGAAATAAGTGGGTTGTTTCTCAGTAAAAAATGATAAGTACGAATATCTATACATATATACATATGTAACAAACTCCTAATGCATAGGATAAGGGCCAAAATTAAATAAGTATGTATTTACTATTTTTCAAAACATTCGTACTTATTCAAAAAGAAATAAGCGATTATTATTTCTCAAAAAAATAAAATCTATGAACATCTAGGAATAAATATCAATATCGAATGTTCACTTAGGATTCCATCAAAACGACTGATATCATTCATAATTTTGAATAAGGTAGCTCAAAACTGAGCTTTTTGCCTAGAACATAATAGATATTCAAGAAAAAATATAATAGGTTTTGAGTAACTCAATTTAAAAAAATCTTTCGTGAAAAATAAGATTGCGATGAAATATTGTTTATAATAACTCTTTAGCAATAAATCGCTTCAGATATTTATAAATAATGTAAATAGGAGAAGGTCGTTTCTAACAAGAAGTAGCAGGAAGAGAAATTAAAATGGAAACCTAATTGATTACTTAATAAGTCAGAAGATTGCACAAGTTTACTTCCGATCATTAGCGTCATTCCGCAACAATGATAGCATCCGGGAATTTAAATTGCAATGATGAAAAGAAAAATCACTGTTTCGACATATCGAGCGACACAGGGGATATAATAAATTGAGGTTACACCCATATCAAGAACATGAATAAACTACTACTTCCTATAGATTATATCAGATGGGACGTTATCCTCGAAAATAAATGCTTTGTTTACGTTTCACGGATCTAATAACTCATAAATACCAATAAACAACGGGATCAATCATATGCTTATCCTCGAAGTGACCTTCCACGATCCATTTACATAGTGAATTTCCATTGGAAATTTGTGCCCCAATTACATTGAATGCTTCTCTATTCGGGCCAGTTTCAGATAGAATTGAAAATATTTCCAGGGAATCAAGACTTCATCGGTATATTTGTGCACCATACACAAACAAGGTATGATTATGAACGAATTTTAATTCCATTCCGAATAATTCAATTTTTTTCAGCGAATATTTGCCAATATGAGAGTACTTCTCAACTTTGTTCCGCTTCACAACTTTCACACACCGCTAAATGTGTGCCGCATAATCTGCAATATACTTATAACCTTATACAATATATGAGATTTGTTTTCCAGTAAATTTCATCGACTGATTATATATTTTGGGTCACTTTCTTTCTTCTTTACAAGCTGTTCTTTTTCCCATTCAAATTGTTACAAGGGCAAACAATTTTTTATTAATGTTCTTAAAGTACGAGTTGATTTAAGTAGTTTTAAAGAACAGAAATAGAAAAATTTAATAATAGATTCATAAAATCTAAGCTATTTTCTATAATATTTCATCAATCGATTAAATATCTTGGGTTATTTTCTTTATCTTCGCAATCGTTGTTCAGCCATTGGTGAAACAAAGTTTTATGTTATTTGACTTCGCAATTCTGTTGCGATCCATGTGGTTGAAAAGCACTTCAATAAGGAAATTAAAATAAGGGAACCACAAACTTTCATCCCTGAAAACATTCCATTCTGTAAAAGAGCCCCAGATAATAAATAAGAAATTATCCCTGAAGCAGTTCTGAGACTAAGTAGAAAGAAATACTACTGCTAACTACTGCCTGAAGGAGTGATGTACGAAGGGATGTGTCCTGGGACCACCTCTGTAGCAGTGAATGCTTATCAGGAGCCCAGAATAAATCTTGCAGGCTTTAGTACGTATTTGCTATGTATATGATGCCAACATATATATATATATATACTCACTGATATATATGCTAATTCATTGTATTTTATTTTATTGAATTATTTCTTCCAGTTATTTTAATTTAACTGCGGAGGAAAATCAGAAAACAAGTATACAACGGTAAAAATAAAAATCCGGAAAATCTGAGTCATTCGTTGCGAAGTCCAACTCGCTGCCACCGGAAACCCTAAAAAAAAATCTCCGAAAACGTCACAACAGATGTCTCCCGCATACGCCGCTTTCCCAAACGGAACTGCCGAATTCCAAAGGAACAGTTCCGCTTAAAACTGCAAGGTTAGGGAGTTCCATCGCCTGAGAGCTAAGCGATCCAGAAAAACAAACCGCGGGGCGCGTCGTGATAAAAATTTCAAGAAGACTCTAGGCTTTTCGGAAGTCTCCAGTATGTTGAACCCAGCGCCTAGACGGAATGCCAGTGCATGAATAGAACAGGAAGAAGATCGTTTTGCGCCGCTGAGTCTTTGGAGAGGAAAGAATAACGCACCCGTTACTCGAGAGTCTCCTTTCCGGATTGGGGCGAATGTCCCTCCGCGAAAACTTCCTCGTCCGAAGTTTCAACCCGTTAGCAAACACGCTTCGTCAGAGCAAGAGCATGAAGTGCTGCATAATGTTCTTAACTCAAATTTCAAGTCGAGAATAAACAATACCGTAAAGATCGCCGCCACTAAGTAAGACGCGCATTAAAATCTCCGACGCAAATGTTTTCTGTGGAAGAAGCCCAATTTACAGTTCATCTAAATTTAGAGATGAACGAGAATCTTAAATGATCGAGAATCACTAATTGTTTTATTATCCGAAGTATACAAGTATTCAGGGAAGACAGAAAAAGGATACTATCCCCTTTGAAACCACAAGTTGACGGCTTTCCGTCTCATTATTTCCTTCACAGATTAAACACCAAAAAGTAAATTTTGCTGTTTTAATTTATCAATATTGAGTAATATCACCATCAACATGGAAATAAAAATCCAATTAATTCTTATGTTAAGGTGATTTAAGGTATGAAACATTTATGGACTACAGAAAAATTATCGATAGTAAATTTTTTTTAAATGGAGAATTTGTGGAACCCAACAATAAAGATACTAAAATAATTCCAATTGTAATTTAGTCATTATAAAGTTGTTAATTGCGCCCGATTCAGCTGTACTGGGTGCTCTGCCACCCTTTGTCTACTTTCTCGTCCTTCACGACAAACTCTTATGCTAAGACCTTGTCATTCTCATCTTCATACTATTTTTCCCAATTTAATTCCAACCTAATTTTATATCGACTCTTCCCCTATTCTTTCTTCTATCATGGCATTCTCTTTACGTTGAAATTCTATATCCTACACTAACGATATTCATCCTTTAAGCCAACATATACATGGGCACCGTATAGGGTATTACAGTGCTTCTTGAACCAGTCAGCAAGCAATAACGACAGATAAAATTTCATCGGTCATTAAATTAACATCAGAAAATTTTCTTTTGAAGATCTATCCCCAATTTCAATTTCTGAAGTAAATGGGCATTTGGTTTGGTAAAGAAATGAACCTAGCGAATCCATAAATGACAATAGCATGTTCAGGATTGACGGAAATCTTATGAAAATGCCCGTGGCCGAGGTACGCAAAAGATTTATAAAACTTCCTTTTCCTTGTAAGTAAGGAAAAGAGATTCATAGCACGTATTTTACGTGAAATTATATGGCTAGAGGCCGACGTGGGTATGAAAAGTTAATAAAATAGACTTAGTGGAATGACTCCTCTAGCGGCAGATGGTATGCAGGAAGTAATGGTCGAGCCCAATATGACCCCACGACCCCGGGCCCTTCGCCAGGAAGGCGCATATGCTACCCCTGAATACAGAAAGAGGGGAATAATGAAAGTGCCTTTGAGAAATGCAGCTATGATGATAACACCTCGAGCTTCCTATTAACTAGGATGACATCAAGTTAGTTATCATACTATAGTTGAATCGAGTTTGATGTAAACGAGATGTTTGCATTGTTCAAAATCAGTAGGATGCGCTGTCTAATTAAAAACATACAAATTATTAACATTAAAAGTTTGATAGTTCGTTAATGGGAAAATATAGGAATACCAAGGTAGCAATGACAATATAATAGAATAATATAGGTAATAATTAATAGAGTACACATTATTATTAACTCCGTACCGCCGAAATATTCTCTTTTGAGACGCGAAAGAGTAATTATTTATGTACCCGTATAAAAAAATAAAATTGGCAGTATAGAATTATATTAAAAAAGAATTCTCTGAAAGTAAACTTAAAATCGATCCTGAACCTTAACATAAATAAAAATATCACGCTCGACGTTAGGGAGTGAATTTTAACGAGAGTAAAATAATTCAAAACAACAAAATATAGCTAATTATAGTAAAATATTTTCGAATTTTTCGACGCCTAATTTACGAATGAAAGTACTGACATATTCAACAGGAGCCAATAACAAGAAAACTGGGATCTATGAAAGACTCTTGTGATACGACAGAATTAGGCTAAGATGAATTATTAAACATCGACTATTCTCGGCCGATTTATGATTAAAAAAACAACTGCAGAAATGTCAGCCCTACCAACTAAACAACATACGATAGAGAACAAGAGTTTGCTCTACTCTGAGGTCGAACAACTTATCGCTGGAAACGTCAGAAAAGGGACTGGCAGAAACAAAAGTGATTTCCTAATATGTGAAATTTTTATAAAACCGCAATGAGCAATTACATTACGAAGTCCTCACCTTAAGATAGGTACGTAACACCTTACGATCAAGTTGGTCTTTCATCGAAGACTTAGGATACTCAATTGTTTTAATACCGAATAAAGTAGGTTGGATCGAAAAGTCTTTGGGGTAATGAAATCTACTTCAACGGGAATATTTCTGAAAGATTTCTGTCATACCACGCAGGTACCCCGTAAACGTCTAACTGATTTGCTGCTGCCAACAAATGACACCGTGATTTATACTTCACAACGATGAAAACGAAAACACGAAAGGGCCGTAAACTTCACACACCCGCTAACAATGGAGATCGATGAATCCTCTCTACGAGAACCGGCAATGCGAAAAATGAGTTTTCGGCCGGCGAGTTTCATTTCCAAATCGAAAGTGAACATAACGTGAGCGAAACTTTTCAGACTTGATTAAACACTTCGGAAAGAGAGCCCTTTCCGTGAAAAGTGCCGGAGAGAACTCTTAATTTCCCAGAACTCGACTCCATTAACTTCTGCTTCCTTAGGTCGGAATAAATCCGACGTCGGGATGAATGATTGAATTCATTTCGGGGGACTTTTTGTTATAGATTAACGTCGGCCTAGAGGAAATCTTGAAGAGCCAAAATTCGGGACGCGTATTCTTTAGGATGACAGATTAATCTCGACGTTCCATTCGCCACGAGATTTTTCGTTCCGCAAGGAATAATAATAATGAGACAATAACAACGTAGCGAAAATTATCCATCAATCTGGCTGGGAATCACCCATGAGCTCTTTACGGAAAATACTGAACATTACAGATATGAGCCAAGCGGAATATTAGAAAATATTAAAGCCAAATTATATTGGGATGGAGAAATTACGACATATATAGCCATAAAATCCAATCTGCCGGATATTATCTTAATTGATACGCATAAATATAGATGCTTCTCCGGATTCATTCAAGGATACAGATAGATAGATATATAGTATACTAATTCACAGGCTAAACCACAAGCGTCATTGACTTGAAATTTTTACATCGTATTGGCCATAACGTGTAACCGCCAGAAAAATGGCGATTTTGAACCTCAGTGTCATGGATTCGATTCCAGAAGGCCGCAAAGTCCCAATTTTCCCAATAAAGATACATGGCGGGGATTTTCAAAAATTGTTTTAAGGCACTTCCCGGAAAAGTAGAGAGTTGACATTCGAGGGATCGCTAAAAGCCGTGCATATCCAACGAAAATCAAAAAGACATCCTCGACTATTATCCTTGGTTCAACGCTAGGTCAGGGCAAATATCTTCTCTTTTAAAATGTATTGCGGCGATTTTTAAGATTTGTTTTGGACCCCTTCCCGAATGCATGGAAACTTGAAACTCGGCACGTGGATAGAGATCATGAATATATTTCATAATCTAATTCGATCGATTCGTTGATGGTCCTTGGTTCGATCCCAGAGAGTCATTTACATTGGAGATAACGGATGCATGCATCCTCAATGCATTTCTTATGGAGATAACGGAAACAAATATTAGGTACTTCCCGGCATGATATCGAATTCAAACTTCGCATTAAATAAGATCAAGTCTAACAAATCATACTGTATATTCTTAGCTGCCAATACGTCCTGGGTGGTACGACACCAGGCGTCTCTGCAATCAGTAACTGATCCGATTTTCAAGAATTATTTCGAACCTCTTCCCAATAATATAGAAACTTGAAGTTAGAAATTATTAAAATGTTTCAAATACTTTCTTTTTGGATTCCTTGATCGTCCTTGGTTCGATCCTAGAAAGCCATTTACATTAACCAATGCATTTCATATGGGGATAATGGAGTCTTATTTCAGGACCTTCACGGTACGACATGGACTTCAAACTTCGCATTAATTAAGATCGGTTCCTAACAAGTTATTTTGTCTATTCGCATCTGCCAATAGTTCCTTGGTTCGACACCAGGCGTCTACAAAAACTTGGCATGTGAATTATAGATACATTTCATATGCTTGCAGTATGCAAGCAACATTTTACTCGTTAATAACAGACATTGAAGTAACCCTAAGTACAACCTTCAAAGTACCCCGGAAACCGAGGAAAAAATTGAACGGTGTAGCCGTGGCTGCATAAGATTGAGGGGATTTGAAATACTGCACTTGGCAACACCGGATGGCCGAGAGATAAGGTTGGTTCCTATAGTGAGGTCCCAGCGATATCAGCGATTTCTGAGACTTTTTTGGTAAATATTGGTATATAATTTTGTATTATACTATTTTGAAAAGATCAGTGGCTGGAAGTTAGAAACGGATTTCTCTTTATTCATTACGAGAAGACCCAACGTTTTCCACCTTCATATAATTTCCGGCTCCCTTGAATATTGACTACAATGCACTTATATAATGACATTTATTGTTAAATTTAAGGAAAGGAATTGAAATTCTGATTCGGACAAGTAGCCTAGAATGCCCTGGCTCAGACAATATTTTCAAATAGCAGGAAGTGAATCCTGAAATATGATGAATAAATTGTTAAATTAGTCAGAATTTTTAAAAGGTTCATTTAGTAGGAAAACGTCATTTTTTAACGTCATTCGTTGCTACGCCATATTTTATACGTACACAACGTAATATTTAATAATGCATGAGGGTTGCGAATTTGCTCAAACCATATTTTCATGAATAAACTAATGTAGTAAAATATTTATGCTACTGTTATTATCAACAGGGGTAGAACCGGAATGATTAGGTACCTGAAGATAAAAGCATTGCTTTCAAAATCTACATTGGGAGTTCTTAAAAGCGATGCTTTCTTGTTTTTTTTCGAATACCTGAGAATGAATGAGAAGAGGAACAACGACAAAAACGACTTTTGTAGATTTTAAACCTCTAATTCATCAACAGCTGGGTTCCAAAATTTCCTTCATTACGACTAAGAGACAATTGTGGCATTTACTCTTAAAGCTAAAGATGGAAGATAAGTATTTTATTCTTTGAGGAAGCGTGTTTCAAGAATGGGAGAACTCTTCGGGAATTCCGTCTTAGTGGCATTTCCGATAAATTCCGCGCTCAAAAGGGCTATGTGTCCTTTGAAGTGGAAGGCTTTATGTCGGTGAAAAGGAATTGAATCTTTGGGAACTGCAAGTAGATAAGTAGACTTCTTCTATTGAATGAGCTGAGCCTGCTGATGGACAGGTTACTTCCGCGATATGGAATTTCTCGAGTGGGTGCATACCTCTCTTTCAACGCAATGGATGGATATAATGATGCGATTTCAGACTGAAAAGAGATTTAAATATTCAGGGAAAAGGCTCTTAATTTGCGATGGAGAGGCAGAGTCGGAGGATTTCGAAACTAATGCAATATGGAGGAAAATGAGATTTTCTTACAAAATGAATACGGATAGACTGTCTACGGTCCGCACTAGCAAGAAAACCGTCTGCATCTTTTAAGGTTTTTATATTTTGCTTCCCACAGATTTCCGATAACAGGCGCATATTATATAAAACTAGAAAATTAGCAGATGATGCGATAAATGTATGAGGAATATTGAATCATCAAATTTCCCAGCACTACAGCGATATGAAGATTGAAGAACTGACTTTTCATTGGACGAAGCGATTTATAGCGAGTAAATCTCATTGGAGAAGGCCCTCATTCGAAATTTCCATCTCTCCGAGCCTTAAACGGAAATGATTAGTAACTGGAGACAGATTTGCGATCAGTGCGAAAAAGTTCTCAACGAACTTCTTAACGAAATGTATTTTTTCTAATTATTTTCTAATGCATTAAAATAACAGGACACATTTTTATTTCTATAATAACTCATGAAATATTCATAATATTCGAAATTACTATTTTATCACGCGGTTGATGGAGCGTCAGGGTCAACACCGCTACTCAACTGGAAGGTTCTTAACATACACCAACAGCTGCGAAGGCAATCACTCTTAAATTACAATTCACCATTACTTTATTTCAGTTGCATTTACCAAGAAGCTGAGATTTACATAAAAACAGCGAATAGTTTTCCTCCGGGAAATTTTACAAAGCCACAAACTGCTTTTGAAATATCTTACAACTTCAAAGCTCCTATTTCGGCAACTTGTACTTGAAAATAACTAATCAATACAATTTCAAAAGCATGGAATCAATAGCCTACAATGTAACCGTCTTTTATCCGATAAGATGTTTTAAGTCAAATAGTTATAATAATAGCATAGCCTTTATTGCTCCTTCTTTAAAACTATAAATCATTTGGAAATATCATCATGCATTACCTATTTTTAATAAATTAGACGTTATTTTTTTTAAATACCTCTTTCCCTCCTTCATTAATTCCAACCTAACGGGAAATGTATTTTATTACTCTCCTCCTCCTAAATGTTATACTTCTCCACAGAAAATTGCTATTCCCTACCCCTTACTAAACTACTTCGTTGTTATTATATCTTCCCAGTTGATCTTTGAGCTTCTTCAGCACTACCGATTTCCATGGCTGAAATGAGTTTAATCTTAATTCTTCTCCATCTTCATATAGACGGTTTCTCACCTTTATAGGGTAACACAACAAAAGTGTGTACAGTATTCGACCCTTCCTTGTGTATGTGATCTCAAGTGAAGAAATTAATGAGCAAGCTTAGCAAAAACTGGGGTCCCTGGTTCACATCCTGATTAGACCAATGATTGTTGGGTAAGTAAATTAAACGGAATAATTGAAACAATGGTCTTGTAAAACTAAAATTTTAGTTAATAAATACGAATTTATTTATTTATGTGACGAACCGATTGCTATAATTATACAGCAAAACGCATATTTATGAAATATTATAATCTAAATCCAGGTGAAATATTTCATAAATCGCAAACAATTTCACTAAAATCTTGTCTTCTCTGAAAAGACTTTCCTTTTGTAAAGTATGTAGTATGAATAAATAAATGAGTTAACCTATGTGACAATCTAGGTCCAAATTGGTCCATCTTACACCTGACCTCAACTATTTATAAATACGCAGGAAAAATCAAAGAAAGAACGTAACAGCAACACGAAAAGATTGGGTGAGTGCGGAAAAATCTTCTCAACTGAAGACCGTAGAAGAGAAAAACCCCAGTGGATAGTGGGAGTAAAGAAAATTAGTAATTAAAATAATAATACAGCATCCTTTTTTGGGACGAGACATAGACTAATAAATCTCTTCTTATATTTAACCCTTAAGTAGTGCCAATGAAGAAAAATCTTACAAAACGAGAACCTCATAACAGAAAATAATATGAAATTTAAGAACAACCTGCTCCGAGCAAGCCAGGGAGAAATCAATGAAAATTGTAAACAAAAGTCTTTATATGAGTCAGCTGGAAATACTAATCGGATATGAGACTTAGAACGATACAGTTCGCCATTAAATAGGAATAATTCACCCAATAAAGAGACAGAAGTTCATAAGACGAGTGGTTGCAAATGCCACGAACCGGCGAGGTGAAAGGGATTACAGCAGTGCGACCAAAAGTGGGAAACAAGTCCCCGAAAACGAAGGGTCCCTCCTAAACCCCTTCGGAACTCCGCAACTGTTTACGGAAGATGGGATCGCTTTAAGGGTTCAGCGAACACGATAAATACGCTTGGGGGAGAGTCTCCGTCTTGGCGACACTTTTCGGGATATCCTGCCACAGGAAGGGGAAAGGAACGAGGGAGGGAGCCAAGTCAAAGTAAATGAGGAAATGCGACCGCGAAGAAAGTCACCAACATGTCACCAAGATCTCAAGTTCGAAGAGCGCATAGCTATTATACACACTAAAAAATTGGACCGAATAAATGTTACCGAAAAGGTTTCTAATTAAATATCGTATGAGATGACAAATTTTGTTGACCGTAAAAATTTTGTGTTTCCTGCAAAAAAGATCGAATCGAAAGTTGTTATACTTTTGCGACCACCGCGAGTAATTACTAACTCTGTGATAGGACAATTTATATTTATTTATACATCAGGAGCTAACATCATTAGCTAAAAGAAGAATGGAACAATGAATCCCAACTAATTACTCTGGTTTTATAAACCAGCAAACTATTCTGATTGTTTTCACACACCATCTATATCAAAATCAGTTTTATTTTAGAAAATTTATCATTTTTATTATTTACGCTTAATTAATATTTAGCTGAAAGTTGTCCTGTTACTAATCTGAATTGCTATGAATATATCTCACCTACCGTATTTTTCTCTCTCTTTATTTTCAGACTCATCTAACTCTTTTACTGTTAAGAAAAACTTTAAGAAATACGACATAAAACAATACCTTTGACTGACTAATAGTGCAACTACAATGGTTATAAGATAGGATTTGAGTATATCACAGCGATTTATTTTCTTGTGATTATTTTTTTCTATTGATTAATATTTTTATCACCCTTATATATTATATTGTATTGTATTGTAAATTTAATTTGTGAACGTGTACTGCTTAATTAAAATTCCCTATATGTTATTTTTTACTGGGTTTTTATGGATTTTTGTAACTCCCTTCACTGTGGGTGTTTTTCCCGCAACCAGGACTATTTCTTTGTCAACCTTCAGTTGCAAAGATTTATCCCCACACTCTACTCTGTCTTTTTCTTTGAATTTATAACTAAAGATATACCAAAATACAAGGTTAAGTGAAAGAGAAGCCCACATGAGCCTAACCTCACCAATAAAGGGTCTATCTGTCAAAATATAACTCTTACATATCTCATTACCCCAAGAAAATAAAACCCTTGTCGACTGCAATTAAGGGTACGAAACAATAGCGGCGAGCTCGACGGCCGTATGTAAGGAAAGCGAGAGCGGAGGAAATTGGCTTCAGAAACCCTTGGAACGTTTAAACAAGACATGAATAGCTTCCGACGCCAAGAGCAACGCAACCGCGACAGACAAGTACTTCACTCCCCGCATAAGAGAGTGGCTTCCACGCAAAAGAAGATTATCGAAAGGAGATCTAATTGTCCTCAAGCATGCGTATCTCTCACTTGAACATCGCAGACGGCGAGACTGCTGCTGAGGATGCATCGATTGGGGAAATACCACCTCAACTCATTTGCTGCATTCAACTTCATTATAGACCACTCATTAGCACACATTAGCATTCAAATAAAATCTCCGAAGAGAAAACTAAAAGCTGCCCGTTCTTGAAAGATGGATTCATTTTAAAGAACTAAGACCGACATGATACATCCAAATTTTTGTCACTTAAAATATGAGACAAAGTTACCACAATTTTTTCAACACAATAGATTAACTGCATTTCTAATGATCTGATACAAAGTAGATTAGCAACTAGAGGGTTATTTATCTCATTCCAGAAATGACAGTTATCACTAATACCAGGATTGATTTTTTGGGCTTACCAATGTTAATAACGTTTTCCACCATGAGAAACAAAATAGGACGAAGAGAGAGGAGTGTTGTGGGTTCATTTGAAATTACTACGACTTGATTGATTTATCCGAAGATACGCCATTTGAAAACATTAACGACAGATAACTCAAACCTTGTTATCATCTTATACTGAATGAAGAAAGGTACATACTTTTCCACACAAGTTTATTCCGAGATATCCAGTCTCCGAAAAGCAATTTCCACAATCTCTCAGTCACCTCTGTGGATTTTAGGAATAAATTAATGAATACCATAGTGAGATATATTACAGATCAACTAAGGAATGCTTTATTACATCCCAAAAACGATGGTTATCACTATTACCCTGAATGATTTTTATAGTTTACCAATAGCAGCAATAAAAAAAGAGGACCTCAATAAATAACAACATTGGAAAAAGAGAAAAAATTCTAAGGTTATTTTCTCGGATCAATTCACGAATACGTTGAGACGAGAATATATCTCTCCATTTAAAAGATACAATTTAGAACACTATCACTAGAATACCTGGCAATGAATATATTAATAAGCTTTCACCTATATTTTAAACTTATCAATTTCATTTTTCAATATTCATGTGCTTACATTCTTGTACACTGCAGGCCAAAATTAACGCAGCACTTCCCTAGCGATCCTTACGGCTGGTGCTGCGTTAATTTTGGCCAGGACTGTACATAGGTTTAATTCTGGCATATGAATTATTGCAAAGATAAAATTGATGCCTAATAATAGTGGACCCTATATTCCTACCGATATAAACAGTCCTGCAGCTTTTATCACTTTCAAAGGAGCATCAAAATACGTGGACCCTATATTCCTACCGATATAAACAGTCCTGCAGCTTTTATCACTTTCAAAGGAGCATCAAAATACGTGGACCCTATATTCCTACCGATATAAACAGTCCTGCAGCTTTTATCACTTTCAAAGGAGCATCAAAATACGTGGACCCTATATTCCTACCGATATAAACAGTCCTGCAGCTTTTATCACTTTCAAAGGAGCATCAAAATACGTAGCCCAGAAAGAAACGTACCCTTAAAATCCGAACGAGCAGCTTAGATACCACCAACCAACTTCAGACGCGGCAAAAAACCGCACCGTGTGAATTTCGCAATTTTTTGTTGGGCGGAAACCTCGTACCGAAATTCCCAACTCTTTCGCGGCCTCCGCAAAGTATTTGAAGGGCCCGTTGAATGTGTACTCACAAAACCGCAGGACAAACAGATCCTCTGTTGACGAGAAGGGGAACAAAGCACTCACCTGCAAAAAAAAAGAAAGAGACAAATTATTCGCTTGTCCGGTCGGTCTGTGTTTTTCAAACACACGTCCCCTTGGTTCCGAGTGTTTGAGTTCCCGTGTTACACTGCGCAGAGGATCACTTAACACTCCCGAGATGTGCTCCAATTACTCTGTACCTGTAACGAGCTGTTCTCCGTTTAGGAGCCACTTGACAACAAGCACAGACGCCGTGGATTAGAACACCGCAGGAGTTCGCACTATTTGCAATATATTTTTATCCAGGCATAAAAATTATCCTTAAAATATTACTTTAAACTATAGTTTTAGGTGTCATGACGCTGGTAGCTAATAATTTAATAATCATAAAATTTGATAAACAACAACAGAAATATAGTAAGCTACATATATTGCGCCTGTGAAAAGACGTGACAAAATAGTATCTTTTGACCCATGATAACCAGGTGCGAGACGTATTCATCTTTGATAACAACGATCTTCAGTTCGATTCCCAGTGAAGCTATACGCAGTTCAGCTGTGGTGGGCTTATGTGCAAATTAAAGTCAAAATTTAAATTTAACTATACTATTATTGTGATTTGCGAAGAAAAAAAATGAATGAAGAACAGAAAAAAAAGAATCTGTTCCTACAATGCTGTTCTTGTATAGAAAATTTTTAAATTGTCCAAAACAAATTTTGTTGTAATTGAAGAAATTGTTCATTTAATAAATATGACATTGAATATTTAGTTGAGATGGCTTTATAGACTTAATTATAACTTTCATTACTTGGGAAAAAATTCATGGTGCTAGATGTGCCAAGTTGTTTTTTTATTTAATCTTATCTCCATTATATGTTATGGCTTTTTTAAAGCTCTGTAAAAAGTGTATAAATCTCAATAGAGACAACCTTTTCAATTAATCTTAATTATTAAGTTAATAAAGATAAATTGTATTAATAATAAATTCTTCCAGTTTCTTCTACTAACGCTAGTGCATTAAACATGGAGTCACCAGAGGATGACTCCATGAGTCAAAATCATGGTCGTTTCCCAATTGAATATTCTGTCGTATTTTAAAAGTTTGTTTCACTTTTTTTCCGGCTAGTGCATTAATATTGTAAAAAAACGACTAAAAACACTCAAATTATATAAATACGCAAAGGAATAAAATGTACTTGTATCGAGCTCCCGGATAGTCATGTGGATAGCGCGTTTGCCTTTGGTGAAAGCGGTCCTGGGTTCGATTCCCGGTGGGAGCCAATGTGCGAAATGACCTCAGCTGTCGACGCACTTTTAACAATACTACTACTACTGTACTTGTATCAATGTAAAATGTAGAACAGTGAAGAGATTCGCTTTGTCTCTCAAGAGCATATTATGCATCTCAGTATAAAACGAAGGTCTTGAGGCAACATGTAGGAATATGACTGATTAAAATTCCACTACATACTTTGAACTCTCTATTACAGCATCACTATTATAGCTTTCCTCATTAGGAAAATGCTGTGTGAAATACACAGCAGTACTCCACGGGATGTGTAACGGCATAAATGGTAACGGGATTATTCTGCACGCAACCAAGTCAAGGTCGCCACATCAAATTCAGATATTAATGCATTCAATTCTCTCTACGTTGCATGCAAAATCTCTCGTAATCTTTAGTGACCCACCGCTCGGTGAAAACGGCAAGTTCAAGAGCAAGGGAATCTTGCTTCGTTAAGAGGGTTACCTGCTTTCACTTGGTGCGGAGTAATCAGGTTTTGCTGAACAAGAAGAGCAATCTGGTTCCGCTTCATCCGTGATTAGGTGAAAGTTAAGAGCGTACGCTGAGAAGTTGGTGGAGAATCGAACTTTCTCGTGGGAAAAGTCGGTTCATAGTGAATGTCTTCTAAAAGCGTCTCGTGAGATTTTGCGGTGATGCTCAGCAAAGGATTCCAAGAAAAATATTATTCTTCAAAACTATTTCTGCAAGGTCCCAGTAACTCTCAGATTAAGTTGGATGGTAGAGGCCTTAATATAGTGGTATTCCATTCAAAAAATAATAAACTATGACAATTTATTTATACTAAAGCACAAGAAATTTACACGATATGCGACCTAGGTTTCAGAGCATAAATCCATAATCAGGGAGTTACGCTCTGAAACCTAGGTCACATATCTTGTAAATTTCTTGTGCTTTTGTATAAATAAATTGTCTTTATATGAGACTACCTTATTCCTAAGGCAATATTCTGCACAAGTTTGAAGGGAGGTTTACAGAAAGGCCACACTTTCTGACCAATCTTGTGAGGAGCTAAATAAATAGATTACGGTGAATCTAACTCGAATAAAATGTGAAATACATAACATAAAAATCGCTTCGACGATGGTAGTAGAAGAAAAATTCAAATTTAACAACTTAAATAAATATCAAATCGGAATTTGATTTACCGTAGCAGTACATCTTTATGGTATTAAATAAGTCTAACAATTATTAAGTTTCATGATCATACGAGCAAACTTATTTAGTTAATGATAAATAGAAGCACCAGGGCAGCTATCCGGACACTACTTCGTAAACTACATTCATGAAGGCCTGGAATCAAGTAATGCTATTCATTTGACCCCTTCAGAAATGGTTGTAGTAAATCGTGGCACTCTTCTGTTATTCCAAATAACCCAGAAGCCTAGTACCAAAAAGGACACTTAGTAATTTTCTACGTTAATTAGGAACATATTTGGAATTATCTATTTTATAAGTACTGAGGAAAGTTGCGAATTCTCTTCTTTGATATTTAGTATTGCCACCCAGCCTTCCTATATCGATTCAACTGACCCAATCAGTTTCAGAAATCGTATTATCTTATAGCATTACTTAAGAGATAATATTTCGCAGTAAATTCAGATATCAGCGAAAGAGATAAGGTAAAAATAAGATTTTTCCACTCAAAGCGATAAATAAAGGCTAAATTTGTCGAACTAGGAAATACATTCTTAATAAAGTAAAGTGAATTACCGATCATTAAATTTTGACAATGAATGAGTACTTTTCTCGGAATATTCCGTAGATATACTAATTAAATCGCTACATATCAGCTTCCAATACTGATATATATTCATTTATTTATATGTAAAGACCAGAAATAGGCAAAAGACAAGGTTGTATTCATGATTGAGGAGGAAATTAATAAATAAAAAAACTACATTTACTCATAGTGATGCCTCGAATTCAATGCATTTCATAAACTAAATTCCTCTTTTCCCTGTATCGTGAACGCTATGTTTCCACAAGACCGAAGATGATATTTGGTCTGAATAACCGTCGGACTGATAAATGAATCCAACGATATAAATCGAGATCTAGGACCGTATGTGGATCCTCCATCTTCCCTTTCCAGTTTCCACAACCTCTCTCCTGACTTCTCTCCTGAAAACTTCCTGAATGAGTGTAGAGAGACAGCAGTGATAACACCGGAGCACTCAGGGATCAAAGCGGCCTCTTGTTCATTGAGGTTCGCTTCTGCCCGACTTTAGACAAGGCATGTCAAATATGTGACACGGTCTCCTTTGACCAGAGGTCTTCCGGAAAGTTTTTTCTATGCTTGTGACACTGAACTATGCACTGCGATATCAAGAAACATTTTAACGACCTACAATAAATAAACTTAAAGTTGATCAAGCACTTGAAACTGTTAAAACAAAAGACAAGTAAACAGATTTAATGACAATACACTGAGAAAACAACGGATACGCAAAACAGTGTTAGATTTTAACAACAGCTGTATTTGCGTTTACAAGATACGTAATTGATTTGTATTTGTTTGATTTTATTTATTAATTACTTTATTCCCTCCTCTGGACCACAACCTTGTGCGTAGAATGGAAAAAGTACGTTGGGTTGAGAGGAAAACAAATGCGGAGAAGCTAGAGATGGTTGGGGAAGAGAGGGTTTTAATCAAAGTGATGAAGCATCGATAGAGGAAATGGGTGGGTCAAGTATTAATGGAAGAGGGGTTGGTGAAGGCTGTAATTGAGGGTAGAATTCAGGGGTAAAAACAGAGGGGAAGAGAAAGACAAGATGTCGGATTGACATAAAGGGTGGGGAAATGAAGGAGATGGCGCTTAATACGGATTTTTGAGTGTACATGAGCCTACTGAAAGGTAGAAAGAACACTCATGATAAATTAAGTTATTTTTATTCACTTTTTATATCACTGTTATAATTGACCATAATCGACATAGTTTATAACGCCAAACACAGCTATATGCAACAAGATAACGCTATTTTGAAGAATATAATGAGCTGTATGTCTTTGATGCAAATAATTGCCATCGGTATACAAGCCTTCAGATTGTATAAGTAAAAATATAAATCACAATTTAAAAACGACTGAGAGTATAAATCTTTAAGAAACAGATGTAGGACTATAAAGAATACGCTTATAATACACACAAATTAAAATATCATAAGAGAATCACAACCAAACAGGGGGTTATTCGGTTTACATGGTTGTGTATTGCAAAGTCCTTTTATATGAACCTCGATTACAGTAATATATCACCACAAGAAATCATCAAAATCCGAGGACAAAAGTGAGTCTCCCCTTGATAGATTCGAGAATTAATTTATTCCTTATTAGACTGAGAAATTGCTGTCTTTAACTTAGGGTAAATATTTATAATTTCGTGACACTGTTAATTTGTGTTAAATGTTCAAACCCAAGGTTACACAAGAAGTGAAAAAACTTCTTGTATAACCTTGGGTTTAAGTTGCACGCTTTCCTGTGCTAAGTAAAACTTCATTTCCAGCATTTGTAAAATTTTCAAACCTCCGTTACGCAATTCCCAGCGGTGATTGTGGCTCGAATTTTGTTTTCATTCTTGCTTCCAATTCTCTACATAGAAAACGCCATTTATTTAATTTCACTGTAAACTGCGTGACGGATAAACTCAATATGCGAAGGTGTTACCTCGTGGAAGGTCATAATATGGAAAAGAATTACTTCGTACAGTCCCACAGATTTTATAAATGCGATTAATTAGCTTAATTAGATTAATCAGGGTTGAAACATGTCGTAGCAATAAATTCTGTGTGAGTGTACGAATTAATTCTTTTCCATATGAAACGGAAGTTTGAAAATGTCACGAAATTATAAATGTTACGAAATGATAAATAACACAAAATTATAAATGTCACGAAATTACCAGTTTACCTTACTCCGACGCAACTAACGAAGCATTAATTTTCGGCACACCATACTGACACGGGGACCGATCGCTCCGACCTCATGGCCACTTGCGTGACGATAACGAGGTACTGAAAAATTCAGGACATCAGCCATTTCTTCAATCAATTCAAGTGACTAGTTTCCTCCTCTTCCTAGCGCCCCCAACCAATCCCCCGCGTCGCAAACAACACGAAATCACGCGCCCAGCAATAAATCCCACCCTTTTATTCAACCCCTTCGAATCGGTTTCGTTCCATACCATTAGGACGGACTGCTAGCTGAGCGGTCCCTTTGCGAAGGCGTAAAAGGAATCTTCGATCGGCTTTAAGTATACATTCTGGGATTGAGAGAGGGTAAACACGTTCAGAATCCATACGAATCGGAAAAACAAACATCCGACGACGAGCGGAATTTTCCCAGAAGACTCGAACATGTTTTCGGAACAATAACCTAAGAGAGAGAGAGCGGGGATGACGATACGCAGCGAAGGGAACAATTATTCTTAGGAGATATTATCTCTGCAAATACTTCTCGGCGCCAAAATCTTTCGGTCGTTTGTTGAGATTCGTAAATAGGTGGGAAGGTAAATTAGTGAACTAGGGAATAGATTAACAGGTGGAAGAGGAGTCTACGGGAAAGGGCTGAGCAAGCAAACTGAACGGTCAACGGATTGGAGGATGCTGTATGAGATTGTAAGAGGTAAATCAACTGGAATGGTAGAGTGCCATTAAAGATAAGAAATGTCCGGAGAGTTTCAAGTCTTCCGATGCAAATACGACCCGGAATCCTGATAAAACTTGTAAGATAAATATGGAATGTAACGTAAGGAAAAAACGTAAGTTACGTATATTTGTAAAGAGTAACTTGACTTAGTTTTAATTGAATCAAATACGACTGCATTTCACCAAATAGCACCAGAATAAATTTATTATATAACTTTGATTTTATGTGAAAATATCATATTTGTAAGGAAAATAGCTGAATGGTAATGGTGGACTTTCGCAGATAGGTACTGTATAACAGCTATATAGTAAAATTCAATATATGTAGCTTTAACATAATTGTAATATATATATATATAACTGAATAGTAATAGTGCAATGGTGTATCTAGCTGATAAGATAACAGTGATATTCTATTGAAGAAAGATTGATAAAATCATTTCTGTTATAGCAAATAACGATGCATTATTGTATTATATAAGATACAGGGTATGGTATAGATATGTGTTAATGTAAAATAATACCGTAATAATGATTCCACCGAAATATTAGTCCAACTGCAACAAATGAATCAATATACAAAATCTGCTGCATACCTAATACTCGCGCTTTGTCAAGAACATGGATAAATTGCAAATGAATGATGAAAATTTTAATATTATCACCTTATATTTATAGTTTTCAAGAAACAATTAGTATTTATTACAAATTAACGTTCCACCCTCCAAAAATCTGGTAGTTTCCGTGTATACCACTTGGTGGGAAAAGCAGGAAGAGGGTACAATTTCACAGTCATTTAACTGTGTACGTAAGCACTGACCTTGGAATGATTTATTTGCTTGCCGAAGAATTTTATCTATATAGAATCTACTAAACATCATTTCTTTTTTCACTCGGCATCTTCAAATTTTATAATCTCTTATATTAATACCTAACAGTCATTAGTTCTCGATCAACTTAAACTTATCTTAAACCGTAATTGAATAACGTCACCTTTTTAAGAAAGGGAATGCTGACTAAATATCAAGTTATGTCGATTCAAAAGTGTTTAGCTCCCAAGAGGGATTATTCCGTTAATAACTGGCCGATAAAACAGCTTCCTTTAAGTGCTTACGGGATAACCTGTGTATTTTCGAGAACGGAGAACACATTGTCGAGACTATTTGGAGGGGCTTGAGCATTCGAAAGTGTGTGAAGAGGAAATAACCGTTAGACGCCGGACAAGCGCGTGACCTTGTCCAGCGGCGCACCTACAACATTACGTACCCGCCGTACATTCTTCGTCCCAGCGATGCTTCCAACAGAATCGCAAGTGAAGAAGCTGGTTTTCTCATCCACGCACTTATGGCCATCGCCATAAAACTCTAGGACGTTCATTACTCTTATCTGTTTGACCTTACTGCGATCCGGGTCCCCGATCGTTTAGTTAGAAATCTCATTGAGGGATACACGGTACTAAGGGAGTTGAGAGATGCTAACATTGAGGCGAAAAATAATGCAAATATTTGAAGCAGAACTTGATGATAAAAATCCCATGTTTCTTTAATTAGATAGCACAGGCCGACAAATTTGAACTTTTTCGGTAACACAGATGGTAATAGCTGTTCTAAACTAATTTTAGAAAAGTCCCACCATGCAAGGTTTTCGTTATTGTAACTTTTACATTTTTCGTTCCCTTAATTTTACACATATTTGCCTACATTGCAAAAATAATTTTTTGCCGTAACATGGATGGTAATAGCTGTTCTTTAATAATTTGGGGTTGCTGATTACAGATATGAACTCGAAAATGTACAAAAACGTACGAATTTTCTGTTATAGTGACTTTTACCTTTTTTCTCAATCATACTAGAATAAAGGTCTTTCTAAGAGCTCTAAGATTAGTATACATGATATCCTGTAATTGTAAAACTCTTTGAGAAAGGAGCGTATTGAAGAGCTTGCGAGCACCGAAATCCACACTATTTTGGAGACCTTGTCAACTCGCTATTTTGTCACTCTTCGAATTCGGTCTAGGAATATATATATTAGGTAAAAATATAGTGAATTGATGAGCTGATAAACATTTTAGGTATACATATGGAATGTTTCCAACCTAAATATATAAAGATAAAAGTTAACGAAGAAATTACTTTGTTTATTTATTGTTTACTCAAATATATATAATCTAATATCATTTTATTCTTCATTGTGTAATAAGAATTATATTTTTTGTATTCTTGAATGATATTAGTTTATATATCATTACATACTCTATTACTTTGCAATATTAAGTCGCTATAGATGTATTTATATATGTTATGTAAAAGTTAGAGGGCAATTTTGCCCGTAATAGAGATTATTGATAAATTCTTTAGATATACTGTGTTAATTGATAATTATTACTCAAATAATTTCAAAACAGAAAGAAACTACAATATTCTCCAGAGTTTGAGGCCAACAAAGTTGTTTAAAATAATTATCCCTTGTACCAGTTATGGTAGAAACTCTTTTGAATATATAATACCGACAGAATTTAACAAATTACCATTAGTATTATTAAATATGAATTCCATAAGGTGTGTGAAAGTGGAAATAAAAAAACTGGCTAATTAATGTCTCAACCTAAGCTGTTTATTGCAAACTCTTTATGCATTAACCTTTGGAACCCTTAATTGTATTTTAACATACACTGTGTGTTTGTATAAATATTGATATGAAATAGTGTTTAACTGTAATTTTAATATTTTTTGGTACTCTACATCTATGAAACTCTTCTTTTTACATTCCTATAATTTTACTGTAGATTACCCAAATGGAACCTGCTGACAAGCATTTTGCTTAGCAGGACCAGACTGTTCTGTTTCTATGTAAGTTTGAGCTGTGTATGATAGCCTATTCTTTGTATTCTTTTTTCATTGTTTGTTATTGTACTGTTGTATTTTAAATTGTATTGAATAAAATAAATTATTATTATTATTATTAAAAAATTCTCAATAACTGTCCGCGGTGGATAATTTTCATAAACTCTGCTGAATTTACCATAAGAAGCATGTAACGACGTCAATATTACCAAAACCTTGTCGGCCAAAGTAATAATAGAAGTTCAAACAAATCCGTAACAAATTCCAGCAGTTCTTAAAAACTAAAAATTTATCACAGTGTAAAGTCACAGTCTGGCATCACATTCACTGGACACTGCTCATTTTCAAAACGCTCTGACAATTTCATATTTTTATGCAAGTTTAGTAATATCGCCCGAATTTATCCCGTGATACACAGGCCAATGTGTTTTAAATGTTTCCTTCGTGACGGTGGACCAACATTAGTATTTTCAGTTTGAAGCCCCTCTTTAATAAAATTAATACCATAACGGATAACTTTATCAGCTAGATACATAATTTACATGTTATATTAATTATCATCTTGAATGTATTTTCTTTGGTTTTGTCTTTATTTTATCTTATTGATTATATTTTTTGTTTGCATTTTCTTGATTTATTTATTGATTTCATTTTCTCGTTTATATTTTAGTAATTGTATTCTCTTTGCATTATTTTCTGGGTTTTATTTTCTTGATTATATTTCATACACTGTATTATATATATATATATATATATATATATATATATATATATATATATATATATATATATATATATATATATTATTTTTATTGTATTTTCTTAATAGTTTTTCTTGTTTGTATTTTATTGATTGTATTTTCTTGATTTTATATTATTGATTGTATTTTCTAGATAGCATTTTATTAATTGTATTTTTTTCTTGAATACATTTAGTATTGCGATAGAATCTAATAACACTGAAAAACATTTTATAGTATGTACATTGTCATTGGGATAACACCCGTAATAAACATATTATTATAAATGTTATAATTTGTTTGCGACAATATGTATAAAATTGCTTGCATCGCTTCCAGAACTAATTGAAAAAATAGATGTTTCGAGGCTCAAGTTATTGCTTGAGTATCTTCGTTAATCCCATATCATTTTTAGAACATGAAACCACCAAGTAATACTAATTTTAATTCATTGCGCTATGCTCATACATTTATGCATTATACCAGTAGGTAACAATAGTTGATTCCGTGAGCAGCGAGAAAGATGGAGCTACAAGGGAAACTGTTGCCACGTTGTTTACAATACGTAGTTTCTGGCTACTTGCCCTTAGGATTAAAGGAGGTCGAAAGAGCCATGTTTGTCTTGAGTCACTTTTCCGGGGATTAAAACACTCGCACCTATGCGTCACAGGCGAGTTGAACGTTTCATATGTAAATGCAAATTCCGGTGAGGTCACACGAACCAAAATAGCGGAAAATCTTTCCTGATGGTAAAGGGATCCCAACGCGAACCCATCAAATTTTATCTTCATTGCCATGATTCGGTGATATTACCAAGAAATCAGCATGCTACTCTGAGAGTTAATCCTTAAATTTGCGGTATACCTCATGTGATTAGATTAAGGAATGAAGTATAAAACGCATCCCATATGAAGCGGAAGGTTCAAAAAGAGTTATTCATTCAGTTGAATTCGCAGAAAAATCACAAAGATTAATAGAATATTGATATAAATCGTCCAAACCTTCGTCAAACCAATCTATTGTGAAAATACGTAAGCTTGCCTTTTCAAATATGTTGCCTGCATTCAAAAGCCCGTGGTCGTATTCTCAAAAAAAAAAAAAACAGAACCAAACACGAAGAAAGCCCACACAAGAGAATACCCAGACGAAAAAGCCCTAATGTTAAAACACCATACAGGCGAAACTACCACCCCGACTCAAACCAACCACCATCATACCTTACGGTAGGTTCATCTACTATCAAAAATCCCTATTAAGCGCCATCTCCTTCATTTCCTTATAGTTAGCCCAACCCCTTATGTCATCCAACATTTTTTGTCTTTGTCTTCCCTTCTGTTTTTTCCCCAGAATTCTACCCTCAATTAGTCTTCACCAACCCTCACCCCCTTAATATTTGACACACCCATTTCTTCTGTCAACGCTTAATCACTTCGATTAAAACCCTCTCCTCCCCAACCATACATTCACAAAAACGCTAACGGTGCGATGTATAATAAATGACAACATACATTCTACAATAATAATAGTAGTTATTTAACGTTGCAATAACATTAATAATATTTAATTCAGCAACAATAACATTTAACAATTTCATTTGCACTTTTATGTTTCAAATTGGCCATTAGCGCATTTCTATACGTGGGTAAGGTCCATGTGCGCATTTATGCCTGTGAGCTTTTGTCAATTTGGAGTTTTGCCGTGTGGGCAATTATCCACGTAGGTTCTGTCGTGTGCGCTTTTGTCGTGTGAGGTTGCTCGATCACGCCTACCTGCGTATCGCATTAAGGTTGGCATCGTTTATTTTCATTCATACGCAGTGTTACGAGAGACAAAGAGCTAATAGTTCACGCCAACAGCTTATCACAGGATCTCCCGCATTCCTTGGCTGACTCAAACGTTTATTTCGATTGATTTACCCCATTCAGCCTATCACGCTGGTGTGCGTTGGCTCTTAAATTGACCCTCCTGCACCCCTAATTTGGAAGGGAGAAACAAAGGGGGTTTCCTTTGATCGGCCGAGACCTTGGGGTCAAACTGAAATCCATTCCTTATCGCGCGAACGAGCGGCACGCAGGGGAATGCTCGGAGGCCGATTTATTGCCGGAGGAAATGCGCGGGAGACGCGGCGTGAATTCGTTAATTACGGACTATCAGAGGAGGAGTGGAGGGAGGAAGCACGGAGTTTATCGGCAAAATAAGCATTCTGATAAACAATTCTTAAACTACCTCCGAAGGACGATATACAAATCAACCTCAAGTAGAAGATAACTCTAATATATTTAAGCTCGACTTTACGAAATAGTGGTATATGTAAAAAATAAAAGAACTTGGTAATTCCCATAGGAATATATATCTATATGTATGCATAGTTTCGTCTGCATGTATAGTCCATTCCTGGTCAAGATAGGTGCCAACTGTACCAACACTCCGTAGCTAGTTAGGCTTAAAACTGAATAATACATGAGACAATAGAGAGGCAGCGCTTACTGAGAGGGAAGCCATGTGCAAACAGCTTTTCTGAGGTAAAATTAATAGAACGTCAGTTGAATTAATAAATATAAGAATAGAATTAATAATAAATTAATGAATATTAAAAAATAAATTAATAGAACGTCAGTGGTGGAATTAATAAAACTCCATCCGGCTAAATATCTCAAATAGACTAGTCATATAAACTTAAAGATATCTTGTCTCCTGAACATGTCTATATATATGCACGATATTAGTCGAGCAAAATATACTCCTCAGGAAACTACCACGTTCTTATATTTCTTAAAAAGGTGGAAGAAATCGTAGATGCTAAGTAACGGTCAGGCTGATCAAGAATCGAGGAAGGGAATTTCCTTATACACTAATCTTAGAGTAAAATGAGTTTTGGTAACTTGATTCTCTCCGATTGCCTATAAAAACTTCTTTCAGTTGTGAAAAATTCAATTCACGTAAACCAACATTGTTAACATGCAATCCTTCTGTTCTCCACTAAAACATTAAAACGCCCTAGGAAGAAAACGTGAAAAAAGTTTGACGGGAGCGGGAATCTCTCCGAATTTTAACATGAGAAAGAGAAAGCAAAATATTAAGCGATCTAAGCCAGGTCGAAAACTTTTCGGAACAAAATAATTATGCAAAAACATAACTGCCTCGAACGGGGATGCTCTATAGGTTTATTGATATTAGGGATCCTGTAACTTCGTAATTATTAGTCAAGCTGTGTTCACTTCCGCTAATATGGGCCAAATACAGCAATAAGCTGTAATTAGCCTGGTGCTGTATGTTGGTGCTTTTTTGATGCATACATTAAAATAAAATTTATGAATTTCGCAACTTAATTAAATAAAATACATGAATTTCCTAACTATTAGTATGCAACTGTGCATATTGTTGTTTTTAGACGCGTATACTTGTCTTTTCGGCTGTTTTGTTAGTCGTAAGTTAATTTTTATTATAATTTTGAATTGTATAAATATTATGTAATTTCTATAAGGGTTGAGTGATAGAGAGGCCTTACCGGCATAACCCCGCCAAATGGGTTAAATAAATACATAACTTGTGACTGGAGATAATTTATGAGCAACGTATCAACCAAAAATATAACTCGAAATAAAAATTGTAAATCGGAGCTCTTTTTAATCAATTTAGGTTATGATCAACAAAATTTGGCTTGCTTTTTCAGAATCAGGAACAAATCGAGAATTCCAAGCACCAGTACACACCAAAAACTTACGGCTACATAAACCCTTGCACTTTCCAATTTCACTCTCCTCACAGACCATCATATCCAGGGGTATGCAATATCCCTTAGCAACGGAGATCATCCCTCACAGCGGGAATCCTGATACAGTGGACAGGCCTCTCGAATGCGGCTACCCCCAATACCTGCGTTCCCAAGTGACCGAGAGAGAGGGTTACGTCCAAACAAACGGGGAAATACGCGAAAAACATTCCCTCTTCCCATAACCCAGAGCCCATATCCGGAACTATATGGTCGCGTTACTTTGTTCCCGTATACATTTACCTTCTCACCGCAGCAGTTACGGACCTTTGGAACAAATGTTTGCGAGGCACATCTGGTACTGGGGGCCAAGCGGCACGCCCCCTCGCTAAGGGGGAGGGAAAGGGTTTGTGGAGATAAGGGGTGAAGAGGAAAACGGCGATAGGGCAGGGGATAAAGCGTGAAATAACCCGGGGTTAAGGACGTTCCGAGAATAAATTTTCCGTGGAAAAAGGCGGCTTTTCGACCGAGGAGAAATACGCGATATCTGCCTTTTGAGCGGCGGTTTCGGAGGTTACACAGTCATTTCTGCGAAACTGGCGCTTTTTAGATGTAAATTCGACCCAAAATCCGGACATGAGGCATTTCTTCGTGGGTTCGGCGGGAGTAAAGCACGAGTTAAATTATATGGTGCCGGAGGGGTACGATACGTTTCTGGAATTGCCCTAATTTTGCGGGATAACATGTCTTTGGGACGGAAGCATTTTGTGAGGTAGGAGCAAAATGCGCTGCTTAAGGTGGCATAAAATTTCTATTTGAAGCTTTTTCGTACATCAATAGTACTCTAAGATGCATGTATATACACACCGACACACATGTAAATCCATGTATGTTGCCGTTTTACTTTTTTGTTTGTTTTATGTTATTATGTATACTTCTATAATTTATTTATATATGAAGGAATTCTTATTTCTGTATTGCGTACAGGTTCTTACTGATATTGCACTTCTATATGTTGTCATATTCTTTTTTCTCATATTTAAGTTATTAATATCAGCAGGTTTGTGCAGGTTTTTCACGCCCCCTTCCTGTGTGTTTTCTTGCGGTGGATATTTTTTTTATAGGAATCTCTTAGGATTTTTACATCCACAATTATTCTGCTCTACTGGATCTTGCATAGAAGTTATATATTACCGTATCTAATTTATGTAATCATTTTTCAAGTATTTACGTAATTCATCCTACCCATACCCGAACACTCCATACGTAAAAAGTTAATTTGGAACTGTTCCAGGTCTCCGAAACACATTCTTCCATAAGAGAGTACTATTTAATGTCAGTCACGGACTGGAGTGAACAGACCCACAGATTACGTTATTTATTTTCTTTCCTGCTCTTAATCGCTCCACGAGTTATAGGCATACATTCGATGACATTGACTTTCCTTCATTAATCGTAACAGTACTTCAATGTTATTCCTCAAGTCTATTACAAGTAGATATCGAATTTAAAATCTAAATGTTACGTCCATACTCGGTGTTGACGGATTTTGATAACCGGATGAAACGTTACACCTACGCAAGGTAAACCGCAGAAACCACGATGGAAAAATATTTGTCTTAAACAAGGCGTGGATTACTATTAAAAAAGAAATTGGATTTATAAGCAACGCATACACCAAAATAAAAGCAAATTTTAAAGCTCAATTTTAAAGGGCGACTATTATGTGGATACTTTATTCTCAGTGATGAAATTCGTGTCTGATCTGCGTTGAAATTAAAAAAATAATGCCTACTCTATGTAAAAATCAGTATCGAACAAAATATTAAAATTAATAAACACCCAATAAACGAAAAGAAGAAGTGCCATTGGATAGTAACAACTTCCTATTATAACAAAAAATGAGGTGACACGCTCTAGGACAGTGTAAATAAAACGTTTGTTTATCTGCTCCTGCTTTCACTGAAATGGTTAACAGAGAAGTGTGTCTACAATTTGGATGCCAGAGAGCACAGCTCAAGCTGTGCATGTTTACAATACAAGTTGTACTATTATATGCTTTATTTGGCTTCCAATTATTAAGAAACACATTAATCTAGGGTAGACTTTTATTAGAGGAATGTAAAAGAATCTAGATATTCCGGGCACAAAATATGGAGTCGACTTTTCAATGAAATCGAATATTACTCGAGTAAATGTGATAATTAATTTAAATCCTATTTGAATTATAGTACGTTACCAAACATAGAGGTGATTCAACATCTTGGGAGAATAGAGATAAAGACTGATAATACTAGTCTAACAGTATATAAAGTCATACGTAGAAGGTACTGGGTCAAGCAACACACTTCTACTACCAATTACCATTTTTGCAGACTTCGTCGACCTCAGACCTCAAATCTCCTAAAATAGCGGCGGTTGAACTACTGAATCTAGGGACTGAACAGCATCCCACGAGGCAGACTCAGCGAAACCGCTTTTCCGAGGCCAGAAACAATTCATTACCACAATAATAAAACACTTAACCACGTATTTTCAACACCGGCTACAATTATTACCTAGTATCATCTGGATAATCTCACATTTTATTTTCCTGAAGGAGTCCTACCGGAAAGTCAAAGCCCAAGGTTTGGGCCAATGATCACTCTCGCCAGTAATACTATTATCGTTAAAACACCCATCACCTACTTGGCCCATCAACATCCAATATACTTAATACATTTTCAGTTCAAGAGATAACCGCTCACGCATATGAGATTACAAAACGATTATCGCCGCCCTTCTCGCAAATTTTCGTAAAAGGCCTTTCCCCGGGGACAAATCACTTCCCCATCCCCTCGGAGCACGCACTCGATGCGGCCCGGCTCAAAATTCCAGCGGATTAAAACGTCTGGCGGAGAAAAATCGATGCGAAACGCACAAAAAAGATTCCTTTCGGTCCCGTCCTTATGAAAACAATTTGAGAGGGAATCCGCCGCGTGCGTGCCCGACGACAGCGTAGATGCGAAGCACTGAATTGAGCAACTGGGGGAGGAAAAATGATGGAGAAGATTCGCCTGAGACAGATAAATATCTAAAAGCGCGATATTCTCAATTGCCATCCTCGGATGTTTAATCGGTCAGCCACGTGTAACAAAAGGTAACGTCCTTCCTGATTTCGCATTATCTTTGTACGCCTATCGAGATAAAACGTTCGTTGACGCAACAGGAAGATCCCAGAAACCTTAAAGCAGCTAGAAAACCGCTATCAGTTAATAAACTCGAATTAAAAACAGCAAAGCAAACACCTAAGAGAGATATGCAATATGACGTATGATCCTATATTACAAAATGCAACATTAACAGTGACTGGCAAGAACAGTACAGATAAAGTTGCGCTATGTAATACAAATACGATGATCCTGGAAAACGAATTAATTTTCAATACTTACTAGTTTGAGCTTAACAAACCTGTATCAATCTTTCGCTCATCTATACAATAAAAGCCTCAAAATTATCGATAAGCGATATTTTAATTTTGATACAATTTTGTATCTAAAATAACATATAGTGTACGATGTGGTGAAGAAATCAGCACCCTTTAACTACCTTTACTTTTCAGCTGTGACAACGCGGAGATTGGTGCGAGATAAAAATATGTAGCGAAATCATCTGCAAAACCTAGCTCAGCATAACATAGGTTAATCAGCATGTTTTTATAATAGTGAGCAAACATTTCAGCAGATATAATATCTAAGGGTTTTCTGCGTCCACTCCAGGACTATTGAGCTACCTATTCCACTCCCAGCTACGACGGACCCCAACCGATAGCTCTCAATCTGTAAGCACTCAACAGGAGGATGCGTGCCTTGGACGCATTCATATCGACAACACACGCTCCATCACTGAGAACCAATTAAGGGAGACGAGTACGCAGCCCATTGCGTATAACGGCAAGTGCCTTCAAGAAGTCATCCTCATTATTCACGAAGCACTGCGCACGAGAGCGAAAATGCTTGGGGAGCCATGCACGAATTGAAAATCATTCAAACAGGATTTACTCGCAAAAAAGTAATGAGCTCTTCATTATCTACAGCGACAAAAATAAACCAGAGAAATAGGTTGATCTATCGTTGTTTACACTCTTAGCTTCAATGCAATACAGACCTTGTAGGGTAATGATATAGATTTAAGTTAACAATATTGCGTCATACAAAAAATTTTAATTTAATTTTGCCAATACTCCGCAAAAGTCCATGCAATTATTGATCAACAAAATGAACAGCCTCAAAAAGTAACATTTATTTAATTATAATAATAGAAAATCCTAATAATAAGTACAAAATAAAATTAACAGGTTTAAAAGTTTAGCTTCATTCTTATATTATAGCTAACTGTTCGGAACTGAAAAATATTCGGAAATGCCGAGCTTTCACAATTTGAAAATAAAGAAAACAACTACTAAAGTGAATGAGGAGACCTTTAAAATCGCTATTATTAATCAAGGGCCTCTTAAGTTTCCTATCTAAATTTGCACTGTAAAATAATTATACTCTATTGAGCTTACTCCAATTTTCCTTTCAGTAAACACACGTTAATGTGGTTAAGTAATTACTACTGAAATCAGGTGAATAGTCAGTACCGAAGGGCGCAATTTTAACCGTGAACAAAAACTAGCAAATAATCATTCTCGATCATTCTTTCAGACTTGGCTTGCGTAGGATAGTGGCAGATAACTGCTGAAGAACAATTTCAAGAGTAATCGACCACTGAAAACAAAAAAATCCATACATCTGTCACTTTCCTATCTCCAACAAACGAATGCGACGAAAAGAGACCAAACCACACAGACACGCACATTCTTCCTAAGTCACGAAAGAAGAAGAATGACACCAAAACAAAAATCGAAATTCCGAATAATCGAGTCGACAGTCAACCCCGGATTTCGACTCAAATACACCCTTTTAATCCACAAAGGATTGACGGGATGGCCAGACACTGAATGGCTCAATTAGCCGAAATATGTTTAAAGGTGGGACGTCGGCCACGCCCCCTGGGGTGGGCAGGGGGGGGTGTAAAATAGAACGAAAATAAAACCCTATTTCACGCCACGTTCTTTCCGGTCGCACCGATCCCTCGACAGCACGTAAATGGGCTAGAGAATGGGGGGCCCATTTACATAGCAGACGAGGCGCGGACATGGCAATTGGATGGGGCCCGTTCACCCCCTGCGGTTCCCACATCCCCCACGCTGCGAATACCGCTGTCACGCCGTCCATTTTCCCTCCCTCGATCTACATACCCTTCAATCCGTCTGGAAATCCCTTTGAATTGGGCCTAAATGGGAGACGTCGAGGAGCGGAACTGAAATAATTGCGCCCAAATAGATTACTTTTCTAACCCTTCTTCTAAAATAGGAACTCTGGTTGGAATTAGCTTTCGTGGTAAAGGAACCACCACGCCTTTTTCGAGAATCCCAGGGTTTATGTACTGTTTTCTTATTTTCTAGTTTAAATTGAGTTTACATGGCGTGTCGACTTGAGGGTGCGGAGGAACCGCATCGAAGCTCTGTCCATAGAATTATTTTCTTTCGTAATTTAGTACTAGTCTATTTATTCTACAATATACTTTCGAATAAAACATGGGAATCCGAAATCGCTAAGCTAAAATAATCAGCATTAACGAAAGAATTGGTAGCCAGTATAACAGTTTATGTTTTCGATATGAAAGTGTCTGATTTTTGTTTTCTTCGTTTGGCTTTTAATTTCTTCACAAAATAAAAAGAGAACTCAACGATCAACTTGAAAGTATTAAGTTGATCTAAACTAAATCTTAAAAAATAAGGTGTAACGTGTATCTTAAACAAAAAGCAAACAAATAAAATTTAAAATACTAAACATCGCAAATAAATTCAATAAAAATACAGAACTGTAAAATTAAATAATAACAGAAACATTAATTTTATATTAATCGAAGCATGAGGATTGGATCTGAAGAGAGAGGAACATAGTTATATATGATTACGTATCCACATATATGGATACGTATGTATGAATATTGCATATAGTATTCACGAAAGTAATATTTTAATCTATTTGAATTGTGCTTGTGTATTGTGTAAACTTGTACATAACAATAGACTAAATTGAAAAGATATGTACTGTCCAGGGGAGTTTTTTGAGGGGTTTCCCTCCCGTCTTTGGACAAATGCCTGACAAATTACGCCCCCCTCGGCCGTTGCCACCTGGTCCATCGAGCATATTGCAATCAATACGAAATAAATAAATAAGATCAGGATAAAACAGGATATTACATATAAAATCTAGTATGTGGCATTTACAAATCCTAGTAGAGCAAAACCGGAACATGTCACATGGTAACATCCACCAACCACCGCAAACAAAACGAAACTACGCGCTGGAAAAATCTATCAGAGGCGTTGAAACGCCGGTAACATTTATTAAAATCTCGACCATTCCGCCACGAAGCTGGAATGGCAAAAAAGTATCAGTTCCGCCAGTAAAAGAGCATCGCTGGTCCCCCGCACCCAGACCCCGGCCTCAATCCGTCTCCGACGCTTTTCCCAATTTCCGCACCCACCGCAGACGCACGGGCCGCGCTTAACAATGGGGCGCGACGCTTTTGCGGGGGGCGATCTGCACCCGGAGGGGAACAATTGAAGTCGGTGACACGTATCATCCGAAGCCCTCGCTTTTTTCGGCATGCCACGTCACGGACACTCCGCTGCTGGTAAAAAATCTACGGCCACAGAAGACCAAGGCCGTAATTTAAGGAAGGAATTTAGGGTTTCCAGGGGAGACAGAACGCGTATGTACCCGCAGAAGGTTCGAGGATTCAGCGTCTATACGTGGATACCATCGATTACTATCGACGATATCGAACGACGACTGCAAGAAATCTTTCCCTACAGATAATAGTTTGGCTATCGAAATGAAGATGGTATTAATTGCAATGAAAATTTTACTAAGCGAATTTTGGTCTTACTCATTTAATTAACTCTTTCATTCAGGAACACAAACGACAGCGCTCTATCAGGGATTCATACCCGGGAAACCGACGTTGGAAGATATGATGGTGATCCTTAGAAGGTCGGTAATCCAAGACTTCATTGCTTCCCCATCTGGTAGCAACGCAGGTACGGAATGCTGACAAAGACTGCTTGGCAAATTTCAAATCTCTCAACTTCTAAATAACATTCATAGATACGTATTTCTAAGCCAAATTGATAGCAGGGGTCCTCAACGAAGGGTGCCCGTACCGTACGGGTACATATTACTTGTCCAGGGGAAAGTGTGAACAGAAGGTAAATGAGTATATAATGCTATACTAAAGTAATCTAAAAGTAGTTTTTTCAAAAATGCATCTCTCTGCTTTTCTGTGTGAGATGTGTATTAAAATTTTCAAGTTTTCACTATGGTTCTTTGATTTACTTCAATTTCCTTATTAAGATAAGGATTAGCGGTAATTTTCTTAAACTCGATAGAACTATGCGGACCAAAAAGTTAGAAACCCCTACTTCATATCCTAAACAGGAAAGATAGCCGTATAATATTATAAATTCTATGTAATGTAAATATATGAGCATAAATGTAAGAAGAAGACTTGGTAATATCGTTGGTATGGATTATTACACTGTACGGATGCCTGGGTTGGAATGAAGGAAAAACAAGGATCGAGGAAGCAGAAACGTGGATTTGGAGAAAGATGACAAGAACTAGATGTATAGAAAGGAGGATGAATGCGGAGATCCGAAAGGAGATGGATGAGGAAAGGAAATGACGGAGTGAAATACAGAGAAGGAAAATCCATTTTTGGGCATCTCTTTCCCAACGAACACTTTTGAAGGAAAAATCCTAGAAAAAAAAGGTAGGATTAACTACTTTGAAGACGCAGGAGCAAGAACGGAATGTGGCCTAACAACAGGATTAAAAAAGCAGCCGGAAAGAATGGAGAATGGTAGCATCGATAAGACCGCATTTAGTTTGAGAATGAATACAAGAAATGGAAATACTCGAGAATGGAAATATCTATAACTTCGGTAGCGAGAATTCTGGGTTGACAACTGAGCAACTGGGTTGACAGAGTGAAATATTAGGAATAATAATCAAACAAACATTATTTTAAAACATTTAATTGTATAACTATGATTTTAAATATTTTCGTTTGTATATTTTTGGATGTAGTTGAAATTATCTTTTCATTTATGATTTTATCAAAGTAACTATGATTTGACTTTTCCTATACTAATATTCGGTTTTTGGACTATTAAAATTAATATTAAACACAAGATAAAATAAAAGTTACTTTATTCACATATTCTAAATTGAAGTCCCATCAAGTGAAGGCCGAAGCGATTGAAAATAATAATTATTGAAACAATATTCATATTTTATATTTATTTAGTATTACGTTGCAATTTTGTCGTCTGGCAGGGTCGCACCGGTCGAGGGCTCGTAATATGTCTCCCCTTCTGTCTAAAGACGGGATTAAATCCCTAAAAACTTCCCGTAATATCCAGAGTATTGCAAATTTTGGGAGCGAATTTCTTTGCGCCTCAGTATATACTTTTGGACTTTCACTTTCATGCGTTGAGAAATAGAACTCTAGATAAAATTTGCTGAGCACAATCCTTCTCCAGCCGCTGCTACAATAACTTACGCAGCAAACCGCAGCAGCATACCCCGAACTCTGCGGCTATGAACGGAACTTTTTGCACATAAATAAGCAAACTATTCACGGGAATTCTAACAGATTCATAACCGAACTATTCACGAAAAGGTATCCAATGATAGTAACGGAATGAGTAGAAATGTGCGCATCAAAAATCAAAAACTACTACCCATTTCCCTGCTGTTATTACGTAGGAATTCACGAAGGATACAATATTCAACAACAAATTTTGTATCCAATTTATCAGCTTGACCCAGTTGACCCGAATTTTACATCCAAAATAAATTACCGCATTTAAGGTAAACTTCGCATGAAATTTGAAACATCAATTAATACCTAATGAGGCATGCATGCTTTAGCTCGATAAATCAATGAGTGAAGAGGTCATTAACGGCTTGTCGAAATTTATGAGAACGCAAATAAAATCTCATGTAATCACTCAGCAGTATTAGTAGAGAGTCATACATTTTCGTGAGAGATTTTATCCCCATAAGTAGTATGTCAGGACACTTGGTTGAAGGAAAAAAAGCTGAAGAAATTTATGCGACAAATTCGGATAATAAGCGAAAATCCGACTAATCTAATTCAATGAAGGTTTAAGAGATGGTTTATCCCGTTAATAGACTGGCAGAGGTCCAAATTATCCTCAAGATAATTACCTCGCCGAGGTAGGATCGTGGATTTACAGCGGTCTTTACAGAATCTTCGCTTAAGTGATTCTTGGCCATTAAAGCTGTCAAATGCATCCACAATTTATAGACCACACTCTTAGTGTCACAAGAAAATTCTCCGAAAAGGAATTTTACTCCAAATGCTGAGAGAAATTAAAAATTTACTTGAAATGTTTTGAATGGTGAACTTAAATACCAGCAACACCCCTTTAGAGAGCGATTGTATGAATTTATGGCAAAACGTTTTTATGACCGGAGCCTTTCAATCAAACTTGAATACATACTTTCAAAAAAAATTAAGCCTAAAAGTAGAATACTCGTGTAATAATTTTATGTTGATAGAGAAATAAAACAGGTTATTTAAGCAATAAGAAGCCCGATGATAACAATTACTAGTAGAAGCGGTCCCATTAAATAAAAGAATTTTGTGAAACTTTCGCAAAGTTATTTCCAACATTATTTCCAATATGATTCCTTTAAAATATTTAAATCTTACGTAAACATTATTATTATTGTTATTATTATCATTATTATTATTACATAAACACTACAAGTAGATGGTGGCAGTGGTTGGATATTACATAAAATGCAAGCATTCATTCATACAGTCGTACATGGTCAAGCAATAAAACATATAAGGGAGGAACCAAACATTTGCCAAATTCTTATGTTTTCTTAATTCAACTAATATTATGTAATATTAACTTATTTCAATTCTATTTATAATGTTTAAGTTATACTGATTATATTATTCTTCTACTCCCAGTTCTTGTAAATTAGTTTAAAAACTGTAATAATTCATATAATCTACTAAATATTTCTGATTGTTTACAATATTTAAAAGGATAAATCCCGTGTAATGTTTTATTACATGTTATGAAGGGATTCTTAAATATGAATAATGTATTATATAGCGGTACCTCATGACGAGCCAACTTTGTCTCGGGTGAACCTTTATGGTTTTAATCCATTTTCTATGGATGTATGTATTAATATATTTATGCCTGATTGATTTTCAATAGATCTAGAAGGTAAACAATGCAAAAAATTGATAAAATGAAAACGATACAGCTATCCATGAGCGATGGAGATGCAATTTCAAACACATTTTGAAAAACATGGTTTGAATACACTTCAGCGTGAATATGCAATGGAAATAATTGAATATCGAAGCGGTGGACCCCTGCGGGGATAACCTCACTCAGCGAGATTGCTCGTCTCCGGACTAAGAGCTACTCCAAAATCAATTTACCGATTGGCGAAGTGACGGACTTTTCCCTAACCGCGTTCCTCTGCCTGAAGATAAGTTAATCAGAATTCAATTAAGCCCGCGATCAATTTATCGCGATCCCAGCCTCGATTATCGACGAGAGGTTTCCCGATAGCAAAACGTTTCCGCAGTTAACCATCGACGAAATGCCCGATATTTTACGGACTTTGTGTCATTCGGAGTCCGTTTTTTCCGAAAACACTCCGCATTTATTTCCGGGACGAAGCATTTTTCCTTCATTAAATGCTGACGCCTGTCCGGTGGAGAGGAAGTCCTTTATCGAGCACAGCAAAAGTGAAACCGATCCCATCTCTTAAAGTGGCAACTTCAGGCACAGTGATAGAATATTGTAATAGTAAAAACAAATGATCAAAAGTTTTAATTTCACTCTATACGCGAGCATCATCAGGGGCAAGAGTAGATTTTAGATTTTAATTTTACCTTATAATTCTATTATATAATTATAACTCTATGAGAGCATCGTCAGGGTAAGGGTAGTTTTTAGATTTCAATTTCACCTTATTCTTAAATTATATAATTTATATCCTCATTATTATTTCTAGTTCGCATTTCAATAATTTTCCTGGGTGCACGCCCTTATATGCAATTTACCATTTACCCTTTCTTTTGTAGTTTTAATTTGTAATATTTAGTTTTTTTTATGATTTCATTATAGTTTATTTTGCTTTTGGCCTATGTTGCATGTTATACTGCAATTTGTGATATTTTTGACGTTGGTAATCCATGGGTAAAGGTCTTGCGCTGTTCATGGAGTTATTTTATATAAAAAATATTTTTTGTTGAAGATCGTAGTCTTGTTGTTGTTGTTGTCATTAGAGTTTCTAGTGCAACTGCTGTCACAGGAATAAATTGAGTGAAAGCAAAGGTAAAATTTAAATTTAAAATCTACCTTTGCCCCTGATAATGCTCATAATTACAACATACGTTCGCCATGAGTGGTCTATTATATTCCACTATACTAAAATTCTAAAACAAAGAGAACTGAAGCTAATTAGGAATACCTCCCAATTCCTACGTATGATAAGTTTAACGTTTAGAACTATATACTCCCCAATGACATAACAAGAAAATCAGGGCATACTCAACTGGGATTTGTCTCAAGTTGTTTCTATTTGGTGGTAGGCGTACATGGAATGAATACATTGGAATTTCCGGTTATAAAACAATCTCAATCGCTTATAAATAGAACCTCCACATAATTATTTAGTCTTTCAACAGCTCGTTGAATACATGGTATGCCAAGCTCTAGGTTACTCCCATATCATCCTTTTACATCACGGGGAGTTCACTTTAGTGTCTCTTGACGCAAAGCAGTTGACCTAACCTACGAAATCACAAGCGTGACTAAATCTACACGTTAACTACTACGTTACGCTTGAGTTATCTATGAGGAAACCATGAGAGTCGGGCGTAGGTCTACAACGGCTTCTCGTTGACCATTGGAAAGCCACAATGACGGGCTATTTAGAAGCTGGTCCGTAGCACAGTGGACGCCAAGTTGTGCTACGGACGGCGCAACTGGAAGTGACCGGGAGCGAATCCGGTACACAAACTACCCGAGAAAAGAAGAAATCCAATAATTCATCAAAAGGAAAGGATATTCTTCATGTATAATTTAAACTCCAAAGTATATATGAAAATGATCCCTCCCTTTCGATTCCTATGGATAATCGATTTATAAATGCCTCCATTATTCATCGCCATTCAATGATTTTTCTAAAGCTCCTTATCGTATCCAGTAGGAGAGGAGGCCGATAAATTAGCAGGGTCAAAGAGGCCGGCAAAGGTTGCTTTTAATTCAGTAACATTTCTTATCATATAGTAAAGACGGTACACAAATAAGTAATTTTGAAATTCACGAAGACCGCCGTTACTAAGCAGAATTGCTGCATGAAGATGTTGAATAAAACGAATATTTAATACAACGTAATTGAATAAAATTTACAAATCCACGTCTAAATAAGAACTTTTACAAATCCACACAAGATGTGGGTCATGAAATATGAAATCTTATATTTAAAGAAGGGTATGAAATATTTCTTTTGTTCAACTTCTTCATAGATTATCTTGGCTTTTACAAAGTTACGCATGCTTTCTTTTGCTACATCTCGATAAATTGAATGATTTTAATTTTTTTTATGGAACAAATTAGAAAAAAATGAACCTTTCATTTACTTTCGTCTCATTATTGTACGTCGCTGTGGTTATATGAGCAATTCTGAGAAATGGCATTCCTTTTAGTCTCTCTTCATTCAACTCTAAGAAAAGCCTTATTCATAAGGTATTTAATCTTATGGACCTTTGCTTATCCACTTACGTGCACTTTTCTGGTAATACCATTTAAGTGAGAAAATTATAATCAATTCGCTCCTAAACCCTACCTTACGCATTTCCCCCATCTGGTTAAGGATAAATTTTCAGATATACAAGGAAATAAATAGCACAGAATTAAAGAGTATATATTCTGGAAAGGAAATTCAACTTGAATCTAATCATAAAATAACATTTTCACTGATATGCGTTTCTTCATTAAAAACACGTTCCTTGATTTTCCGCAGTGCCATTTTGCAGATAAGACAAAAATAAGAAAAAAGGAAAAAACTATATTCTTTCAAAATGAACTGTCGCACAGCATTAGCAGGGTGGACTTATTTTAATAAACGCTGGAAAGAGTATTTGCCGTTCCGAACACTTAAAAAAGATACTTCGACATAGACGATTTTTTTATCTACATTACCTCATGCCACGGTCAAATTTCATCAAACACCCCTCCCTCTAACCGATACACAAAGCTGAAAAACGTGCTACTGAAAGAAATGACTGGCAACCCATTTATTTCGCGAGATTTGAGGAATAAACGATAACGCTTTTTAGATGAAAAAGCGAAGGTCAAACGATATTTGAAAGCGCGTTTAGACTTTGCAGCGCCCGAGATCAATATCGGAAGGAATCAATTCAGACTGAGCAAAGAGAATGGATTGGAAAAATGTTATACCGAAGTATTTTATCAGAAGCTGTTTCATAAGGAATGGAATATAAAATTGGATTGACTCCGGGATTTCGGAAGTGGTTCGAGGGAAAGGAAAAGCCGCTGCAATAAAGGAAGGTGTGATAGAGAATTAATGAAACCTTTCCATCAAGAGCGAGACTTTCTTTCAAAGTACGGAGAGAAGTTGAATTATTGATGAAATATATGCCTGGAGTAGATGGCGTAATCCAATTTGAGTGAATATTCTTTTCATTATTACCGTTCGTAAAATTTGCTATGCTTTCTTGCAAAGTCAACACCAAACGAAATACGCTGAATCTTCTAGGAATTTTCATTTCCATTTCCAGATGAGATCGGAAAATTCTACAGCATGATTCTCGCTAAAATTTTCTGATTAATTAACTACTACCTTAATAAGGAAATATATTCAGATTTGCAATTCTAACATATGCTTCCAGTACGAGGACAATGATAGTCCAAGGAGAGAGTAGAATCAAGGAATGATTGAAAAATGTAAATGTAGTTCTTTAAAAATAAGCAAATTAAATAATAATGCAATAACCTAAGAATTAATTACGGACATAGTCGCAGAAAAAAGAACATAATATTTCAAAGAAATTCGGGGATTAGCTCTATTATTGTTCGAAAGGATTGATTGATGATGTGAAGGAATGATGAAAGATAAGTTTAGTTCTACGATTCAAGAAAAAGAATTTTGAAAATGAAATTTTGCTTCAAATCTTTCTCTATCTGACTATATTATCACTTTCACGTAGATTTTTACATTTTTTGGATAAAAAACAACAAATATTTAGACAAGAGAACTAATCATCTAATGTATCACATTACATGATTTATGAAATATGCGTGATTACAGCATATTATAGTAAATATATTTTAGACTATATAACAAACTATAACAATTGTAAATAAACTTCCAGCTTGAAAATTTTGGAAGTTGCGATTGTATAGCTTTTTAAGTTTTAGTTGGTTTAAGCTTTCAGATAAAAGTAAATATATGCAGTAGAAGTGTGGGAAAAAAACAAGGAGACGGAATCAGGAACGAAAAAATCAGAGAAAGGAAAGGAAGGCTCCAAATACAGAATGAGAAAATGAGTTTAAGATGGTTTGGCTATATGAAGAGAATGGAAGAATGCCAACTTCCAAGAAGAGTATTTGAAGAGAAAGAATGAGGAAAAATACCAAGGGGGAGACCAAGATGAATATGGAAGGACATGATTAAATAAGACAGAGTGAGGAAGAAGCAGAAAAAGTGCGGGATGAGAGATGTGGTTGGAGGAGAGGACAAGAACATAGTGGTCACTGGTGCACTAACACCCAACCCTGAAAGAGGAGAAAAGGGAAACAATGAAGAAGATGATTCAAATACGATTGGTGTTCACTTAAGAATTGTCCACTTTTTCGGTTCCCGCATATCCAAGTGGGTTCCACGTTCAACTTTAGTAAAAGCATTCCCGCGTTTGAATCCTGGTGCCGATTCGAGTGAAATGATCTTAGCTGTCCTTAGTACTTCTAGAAATACTACTATACTCATATACTATATATACTACTTCATCGGTTATGAACGTTGAGAAGCAAAATTTCATGGAAAAAAGTTTCGAGATTACGTGTTTCAATAATTATTTAGTTTTCTTCGTTCGACAATGGAAGCGAAAAATTGTGATGAGGCGAGGATAAAGGAACCGAAGATTAAAATATTAAACGTGAGGCATGAGTATACCAACGAGTAGCTAGTTATCCAGACATCGAGAATAAAATTAAAAAATAAATAATGGTTAAATTCAGACCCTATACCTTAACAAAACTGGCTCTCGGGATATCTGCAAATACAACACGAAGAAAATCATACTCGGCTGCTAAAGAATAAATAAAAAGTACCACCTCACACAATTGAGTGTCCAGAGCAATTACATTACGCAAGGGACGGTCCTGAAAACAGTGATGGAATGAATTAAAGAGAAAGAGCTACGTTGAATTACTAGAGAGGGATATGATAGCAAGCTTTAAAGCTATAAAAAATGAAGGAATAATGCGATATGCGGTGAATTACTTGGCTTATGAGGCTGCAAAATACTCATTCTCAGTTGATAATTCTTGATAATTATGTATTAATGGTAAGATAACTTATAAAAATATTTCTTATAAAATATGTATATTGAAATTGTTCTTTTCGTTTATACAGGTCATGATAATAAAAGACACAAGGTAAGATGATGATTGCTATGTTTTCCATACTTATGTATTCCAGCATAAGATTTCGCCTCATTTCTGAGTAAAACGTTTTTTCCTCTACCTCTAACAAGGGAACATTCCTCCTTGTATGAAAGGGTTCTTCTTAATACTTTTAGGGAATGCTCTCGTGTAAATAATAACAATTGTGAAACCGCAGCGACTAACTTTCGCTAATTTTTAAGAAATAAGCGTTTAAAAATCAGCGTCGGATGTCACCGTTCACCGTTGGCATCAACTAACTATGCGTACGATACCCGAACTCGAAGTAGCCGTGGTACGCAAAGGTACTTGATGCCAACGGTGACATTCGACGCTAATTTTTAAACGCTTATTTCTTAGTAATTAGCGAAAGTTAGTCGCTGATTTACACGAGAGCCTTCCCTAAAAGTATTAAGAAGAACCCTTTCATACAAGAGGGAATGTTCCCTTGTAAGAGTACCTCTCGGTATAAGGATATGATCAACGAAAACTTACAATTTCGGAACGGAAAATAAAAGCATCGACCTTACAAAAGCAACCGACAATTGCTTTTCGTGTGACTACGACAAACGAGAAGTGTTTTCGTAGTTTTACTCGAGCGTTCACAAAAAGGCAGCCGAGACATGAATATCCAGAGAGTTTATTTGTTCTAACGTAAACATGAAGTGTAACGTGTTTCTGGCCCAAACAGAGCGAAAGAAATTCATGATAAGGCTCGATTTTTTTTCCACTATGGAATTCCGTGCTGCGAAGGTGACTCGCTCGAGTGCTAACGAACATTTGTAGTACCTTGCCGCTGTGGCGTGTCCCTTGATAATGGAAGATAACTTTGTTTCCCATTTATTTTCTTCCAAAGTGAAAGTGCCAAAATATCTGAGAAAAATTCGAAGTGTTTACAATCAAACCCTAGTTAAACCGAGAAATCAAGGTATTGATGAGTAATAAGGAAATTAGTATCGAGGAAAAATAATTACGAGTGGTTGCTAAACTTGTAAAACCACCAAGGTTAGTCATTTGATAAGATTAAAAAGTGTAAACTCTACTTTGTATTAATTTCAAGTCACAAAAATATCGGTGAGCGTAAAAACGAATTCTTAATGATATTTTTCATTTCTGGTAATAGCGGCAGTAACTGACGTGAAGTGATGCGATGGATACTCTACGAGCAAAAATGTTGCTGATATTAGAGGTAATCAGGCAAGTCTTCTTCAGTTAATTTTGTAAGAAATTATACGACCTTTCGAAAGAACAAGTTTTCTGTTGGGTTGAAGACAGGGTATAGATTCGACAAAATCTTCGCTACTTCAAATAAATTAAATAATAAAAAGCCCGATATCCCAATTGGTAATGAATATACCAAAAATTTTAATTCAATACTTTTCAAGGTTATAAAAGGATAAATATATAATTAGAAAGTAACGACGAAGGAATGAAATTAACATGGATAGGATGGCTCACAGTAATTCGATGCAAATCTTTCAACTTCCAGTCGGACTTCATTGTTCTTGTCGAATGTTATATTTATTTCTCTATTATTGTATCCTTGCAAGCCGTGTACTGTTTTTGATTTTCTTTAAATACATAGATACATAAATCTGCCACAAAACAATCCTAAGTTTGGTAATTATAATAGTTGTTATCATCATTAACTCTCGATGATGATGATGATGATAATGATAAAAATTTAAATTGTTTATGAATATGGTCCTTTTGTATCACTTCTATAATCTTTGCTGCCTATATGAAGATATTTTCATGCAGCATCACATATTATTTTATGTAGTTAGTATGAATTATTTCAAATTTTTGTAACTGCGTTTTGAGTAGGTTTTTGTACATCTGCATGTATGTAGATTTATTTTTAAAGATTTTTACTGTCCACGGGAGGTTTTAATAATCGGACGGATTGTATTATTTTTAATCTTCCCAAACCGTTGACACCCGGCACAATGACAAAAGTACTACGAATTATGAATTAATTGATAAATTTAAATAGTACATGCTATTCCCTTATCATTATGAAAGATTGATGTCAATGGAGAAACAAATACTACTACATCTTCCTTCTCACACAAAATAAGATCTTGAGGAAATAGCAGGCCTAAGTAGCACCTAATCGAAAACGTTAAATAATAAAAAATAAATATAATAATAATAAATAAAATAATAAAAAAGAAATAATTTCTTTACATGTATTACAGTTAGTGCATAAAATGTTACATAAAAGAGTACCAAACTACTTATGTAAAGAGATAACATGTAATAGTGACTATCATAAATATGCAACTAGACAGCAATCAAATTTAAAAATTCATAAGTTTAAAACTAATTTCTCAAGGAAATCATTAATAATTGATAGATTTAATCTTTTTAATAGTCTTCCTGAATGGATTAGAAAATTATAAAATGAAAAAGTGCATGGGTATGTGCAAACACGGAAAAAATATGTAAATGTTTTTAATACAGGTTCAAAATACTTTTACTTTGTTCAAATATTTGCTAATGAATGCTTATTATCATATTATGTATTCTTTATATTATTGTATGTATGCATTAGCTATTAAATTATTGTATGTATATTATGAACAACCGTAAATATTAGAATTTCTTTCTAAATAAACTAACTTAAATATTTTTTTGTGAAAAACCTATAAGCAGAAAGACTCATCGGTCGATCTGAATCACTGAAAAAAGTTGATGAATCACACAATAATTGCGAATGACCAAGCATCCGTTATCGGTTAGTCACGGTCGCATTCAGAGGATTAGATAATGGTGGCCATAACTCAATGCGATTGAATGGGACCCGTCTAATTGTGCCAAAACCATCTTCCGCTGAACGTGACCTACATTTGACATCACGTGGAGTCGCTTTTGCAACAGGGAACTCTGACATTGTCGACCTCCTGCACGGTTCAGTGACAGAGTGAATCGCCAAGGATGTGAGGCGATTACTGACTGGAATGGAAGCGCCTAATGACTGAATATATATATTAGGAACAAAATACCCGTGAATGAGCGCAATTTCATTCATTCGTTCCTTCATCGTTACACATTTCCTTACTAACAGAATACTAGTATTTATACACATTCACCGTCTAAAATGAATTAACGTCAGTGTTTAATCAGAGAGATGGCAATCAGTACACAAAGACTACTTTTAGGATGCTTGAATTTCACATTTAGTCAAAAGTAAAACGTGTCTTTTTAAAATCCTTTTTTGAAGTGAAATATATGATTATAACCATTAACGTAATTTGACTTACTTGAAAATGTATCGCATTTAATAGCATTCAATAATTGCATTGGTCTTTTATATTCGTCTATTTTATAATTTCTCTCGCAATGTATAATCTAAAACGATATTACGGGACAAAATTAAGAATATTTACATGATGTCCTTTCTTTTGAAGCTAACCGCGATTTCCTACAACGATTCCTATTTAATTTTTCAAAATAAATCAAACGGTAAAATATCTGTAATTAAGTGTCAAATGACTTTAATAATGAATCCCTGAATTTCATGATTCCATCTCATCGGGAAGTGTGTAAAATTAACTGTAAACAAATTTTTCAACTAATTTCTTATGGAGAGTTACTGACAAAGGATAATAAATACACAGAAAATTATTTATAAATATACACACAACGGTAATCAATTAAGCAGATAAAATTGATTAGTCAATACGGTTTTGTAGAAGGTAAGCAAATAGAATCGTCAATCCCACATTTATCGCCATCAACTTACGAGTTATTTTTGATTCAACGTAATGTGCATCATTGAGTTCTAGGATGAAGTGATATGAAGCTCTCTATGTAAGTCAATCAAGTTTCCATCACAGAAAGATGTCTTAAAAATCACAAGATTGATAAACGACATTACATTATTTCAATACTAATTTAAACATTAATCTTATTTTTTAAGATGAAGTTGCACAAAGTTAGGACCGAGGTGATTGAGTTCAATCTAAAATTCACATCAAATGTTCATTTACCATGATTCTTCAAGTTTATATACAAGTGCTTCATACTTTATAGGGCTAAATACCATAATTTTTCCACCTTACAATCACTATAATTTTTCCACCTTTCTTCTGCCTTCTAAATTTCCGTACGCTCGTGACCTCGAATATTACATATTAAACGAAATATTTATTTCTTGATAGAATATCCCGCCCTCAATATCATCCAACACAGTTTGCCTTTAGTTTAATACTTACAGAGAATATATCGTCATTAGTAAATTCGTATTAGCTTCACAATCCCTGAAAGATCATTAATAATTTTATATTTTTAATATTTAACTTTCAGCGGAAAACAATGTGTCAGTATCATATCCTTCAAAGATAAATTGAACAATGCCGTTGTTTGCCTTAGAGGTTTCCAACGAGGATTTAAGCAAGTAAATGTTTCCTCAGCAGATTGGTAATCAACTAAGTCAAACGTACCTAATTCCGCTGAATCGAAAGAAGCTGCGAATGCAAATTCAGCAGGCCAAACGCGCACAAAATTGAGCACCAAATGCTCCATTATGCGGAATATTAGCATGAGAGGCGGAGCAAATTCATTAACCTCGCTTTAAAAGCAGATTTGCTCCACTAAACTTCTCTCGCTGCGGGCGTTTCCTTCACATGCCGATTACCGGTACTTTACTTAATGCTGCCATCAAACTTCCGTTCCTTTCCGTCTTTCCATCTTTCACATAATTCCCTTCTTTTCAAACAAATGTAACGGAGGAAGATAGTTCATTTTGAGAATCATCACCAATCGCCTCTTTTAGTTTTTCTCTTTATTTAGTGGCCTCCATTAGAGCTTCCATTATCCTGGCTAGTATTTGGATCCCTAATTTTGTACAATCCAATATCAGGAATAATCGCAATCGACAAAAAATCTGATGTGGCCAGCACATGACTTTCTCCATATATAAAATGTAAATATCTATCTACGACAGTATTGTCGAACTCTATATTCAATCTAAATTTGGAAGATGAGTGATTAATTCATATCATATTATCTTTTACGTCACAAACATTATAAATAATGTTTTTCGGGACATGCTCGATGAAAAACGATGAAATTGGCTTTTCGCCCCATCGCCCAAACCGCCCACAAAGTACATAATCAGCAACTTCCGGTTTATCAGTATTCCAAGAAAAACTCCTAAACAATCAGTTATACAAAAATATGTTTCATACAAAAGTTATAGTAAATTACATTTTCTAAAACTTTTATAAGTAATAGAATAAACCTAAATATGATATTTATGGAGATAGTTTGCAAAAACGGAAATTTGCGTCGAAGCAAAAAGCTCGACTTCCGGTAGAACGATTTACTACAAAACCTAATCAACTCTGACAGCACCCACCACAGTGCTATATATGAAGTTTGGTATTGATACGACTAATATTTTTTACGTTAGAGCGCCCACAAGCACACATACACACACATACATACACACACACACACACACACACACACAGACATCATTCCGAAAATGGTCAAAACGTGCTCTAGGGACACAAAAAATGTATTTCCGTTGAAATCTGGAAGTCAATTTTTTTCATGAAAACAATACTTTCTCTATACTACGTATATGGAGAAAGTAAAAATCGAATACTTTTATAATGTTCGATCTCCGTTCCTACTACCTACCATATCCTGATTGATTTAATTTCCTGATTTTTCATTTTATTTGGTTCGGGATAGAGAAAAACATCTTTCCTCTACGTATGTCACATTGTGGTTCATGGGAAGACATGAAAGCTACTGAGGTTTGAGTGAATAATTGCACTGGTTAAGGTCTCTATTTAAGGAAACCCAAGAAAAGTGTATGCTTCACGCTACCTAAAAATTATACAAAAATGAATAGCTTTATCTAAAAAATGTCAGACAAAATGGCAAGAAAATTCATAAAAAACAACTACCACCTCTAATTTGTCTATTCGCATAAGAAAAGATTCTGCTATGAGAATGAGCTCATTTTCTTAACACATGTTATCTAACATTATGGTAGTAATCCTGAAAAGCTCTTCGGTAGCTTAGGTCATTTCGTATTTGGATTCCTACCAAAAATCGAACCCAGGACCACTTTTACCAATATCGAACGCGATTCTAACTTGGCTATATCCTCTTAAACAGCTAATTTTGAAAATAAAAAAGGAAAAGTAAGGAAACACAGCTGTAAATATCACTGAATTAAGAAAAAATTTAAGCAATGAATTTTATCCTTAATGCTTTCACATTTCAGATCAATCAATGCTATAAAAACCTTGTAAAAGAATATCAAATAGCTGTCTTTGAACATTAACGCGCGTTAGCGAAATTTAGTAAAAAGACGAATCACCGAACCACTAAAAAGCCACTGCCGAATAGAAATCCAAAGCTGGAGTACACTGCGGCAAACGCGAAAGAAAGCTAATCTCGAACGAAAAATGTGCCCATAAATCCAGGAGCGGTAAAAACAAAGTCATATTGCAAGGAGGAAAACCCAAACATTGCTCTCGAATTGCGAAAACAGGTGCATGGAGACTCAGATACGCTTCTTGGCGGCAACGCATGATATACAGGGAAGATAAGAAAACAAGCATCCCACACCACTGCTGCAATAAAGACGGGGAAATGCATTCGAGGGGAAGATAGCACTCTAGACGTGCTTCCAAGTAGTCATCCAGAGGAGATAATGCCTCTGAGCCGGCTTTTTCTCTATCTCCCGCAGCTGCAATGCAAGTCTCGCGTTCCCATTGAGAGAGGTGCCGCATTTAACCGATCCTTTGTGTTCCCGTGACTAAAACCATTACCGAACGGCGGTCAGGAAGAGACAAAGATGGAGTTATAACTATCGTTTAATTTTATTTATTAGCATGAAGTCGAAGCTGAGCAAACAGGTTTACCTCTGCTTTGATTCACAAGAGGCGTAGCAACCTTTTAATGAATGAAGGGATATGCGAGTCTTCCAGCAAAATTACTGTATAATAGCTCATTTGCGAACTACATTCGGTTCATTACGTCGAAGTGTATATGGTATGCGGAACGAAAATTGAAATTGAATCGAACCAAACCCTGATATTTACAAAAATCGTTTTGGATTAGGACCAAAATTGTACAGTAGGTTACCAAAAGAAATTAAAAGCGTATCTAACTGTAACTTATCTCTAAGAAATACTAAAAATTGGCTATTAGATCATGAAGAAATAAATATGATTTTTTCTTAAAATTTTTGAAATATTCTTTGTTCATTAACGTGCTTTTAAAATTTTCTTTCCTTCTCTTTATTTTTCCTCAATTTTTGTAGTATAGCCCTTCCTCTGTATTAATATATCACTTAATTTTTCTCATATTTGTATCATGCTATCGTAATATTATCGCAATAACACATGTAACTATTCTAAGATAAATGAGTTCTTTAATGTATTTCTATGGTTTGTGAACACAAAACATATTGTGTATTATCTGTGTCAACAATATAGGAGAAGCTTAGTTGACACCTAAAGCTCTATTATATGTTAAAATTATGTAAAATATATTTTATTAATTTTATATGCAATATTTAGAGCAATAAATACATTCATTCATGGAGGCACCATTTGAAATTCAAATCTTTCTTTTCCTTTTGTATCGCAAATTTTGTGGGCAAACAGATTGAATGGAATATAGCAATAATAATAAAAATAATGGATCTCATATTTTAATTTATACAAAACCATTATTAAAATCAACCGTGAACAAAACCCTGCGTTTAAATATTAGATTCCTTATTATATTTATTATTATAATGATCTTCCACCAAGTGAAGGCCGAAACTATCAACGAAATATAGCAAGTTCGAGGGAATGAGAAGCTCGACAGCTGCTATTTATTAACCGCCTTTTTCCCTCCGTTTATTAATAAGGGTCCCTGAAAGATTCCCAACTGATGTATGGAATGATTTACTGACAATCCAATCATCTGATGCATTACATAACACATTATAATAAAACATGCATGATTTAGCATTATCTAGTAATTATATTTTAGATTATATAAAAACTATAAGTACACTAAATAAACGTTCAGTATAAAAATCTGGCAGCTGTGACTCAGACACATCTCGAGTTTTAGTTTGTTAAAACATAGAAGAAAAAGTAAACTTATCAGGCGTTACTTCCTTTGGATAACCTCAATGGCGTTCTTTCCTACAATAAAATCTAAAAGCAAGAACTATGAAGTAGCAAGAAAAAAATGAACTAAAATTCTAAGGAATATACAAGAGAATCGAGCTAAAAAAGCTAAGAATATTAACCAAGAGAAAAATAACGAAGAAATTACGAGAAAATTCTCGCGGAGGAAAATGGGCGTCAAAGAGCTAACCTCAATTATGGAGGATTATCTATAGGAAACAAAGCTCTATTCTCTAACTTTATTGTAAGAGCCCAGAAGAAAAATATCATAATATTTAATCATTCATATTTCACGCAGATTTCCTAGCTGCTCTTATACTGCGTCCATTGAGTGAAAATATTTCGAGGGAGGATATAACTTTTTAATAGCGATAAATCAAAGCCTCGCCTTACAGAATGACCCTACTAAAGAGTTTTTTGCCTATCAAATTTTTTGTCGCTTTCCAGATTGCAAACGGAAAGGGATTCGAAGAACGAATGTTTTGAGGCAAATATTTGGGGAAGAAAATTTCAGATATGCCCACAGCTGAATGTTTTTCCCCGTTCCTGCCAACTAGAAAAAAGCTGTTTTATTAGCCAAGTTTGGAGGCATTTTATGGCACTGGAACATCTGCAAAACTATTCCCACTAACTATTTCCTAACAAATACGATTTGGGGAACTCCTGAAGAGTGATACAGGAGAATAGCAGCTATCGATTGAATTTGCAAATTGAACAAGCGAGGCGAAAACAAAACTAGGAGGCCCCTGAATTACGTATGAGGTAGCCATCGGATGGGCAGTGAGAGCGGCGTGGGTGTCGGTGCGTTGACCACTTGTCACTCACAGCGAATGCCGCTTGAGTGAGCCCTGGACCGACATGGGCTCCTGTGCTGAGGTTTTAGACAATTCGCAAGTAAACAAGTAAAGGCATCTTTTGCAGATAGGAAGAATGTCGCATAATAAACAGGTGGGGTTAAAATGGTATACACGAAATACTGCTACGAATAAGAAATTTTAAAAGAAAAATGTCTACTTAGCCAACGAAAGCTGAATATTAAAGCTAGGTTGTCACCGATGACAACTCCCACAGATAAGCATTAATAATCACCTACATGATATTTAACTAACGCAATTTCAATGCAAAATTAAATCTCGTTGGTTATGTTTTGCTTCGGTGACAAATATTTACCGGTTTCAGCCAGTAATTGACAGTTAAATAATGTTAGATTGCCATTGATTCTTGGTAAAAAAAATCCAACGACTGAAAATTTTATGCATATTTTGGCAGAATGTGTAACAATTAATTGGAACATTGTAACGCTGAAAGACTGCTAACAGGGTGCACTTCAGCAGTCAATCAGTAAACAATAGATATTAATAGAGAAATAGATGCACGAGAATTCATATTAAATTTAATGGAGGTTAAAAATCTCCGATAGCCGTCTTTGTCAGCGTTACTCACCTCCTTCATCGGTATCTAGAGACAACAAGAAGGGTTGGATTACCGATCTTTTAGAGATCTTAAAATATTGATAACCCAACCCTTCTTGTTTTCTCCGAATACCGGTGAAGGAGGTTAGGAACTCCGACAAAGACGGCTATCAGAGATTTTAAAACTCTAATTCATTAAAATCCGTGTTCCAAATTTTCTTTTCTTACAGTTAATTTATTATAGAACGGTGAGCGACGATAATGGACTAGAAAAATAGGTTTGACGGTGCATTCACACCACATACTGAAAAACTGTTAAAATGGTACGTATTTAGGTGCAGATCTGTTCATCGGATAATACTGAACCTTTCTACATCGGCACTCCTACAATCGAGACCGTAAGCACATGATTACATTTAATGGTCAAGCAAAACGAACGATGAGTACGGATGAGTGACCGTGAGCAACCAAAATTCTCTTTACGATGCTGTGAGAGCCAAGAGTAGAAGAATGGGAAACGCATATTTCCTTGGATCGATAAAGAACAGAAGTTCCTACACCCACAAAAACCCTTTGCCTCGGTGACCCCGTTTGCGGAAACGACCCCTGAAACTGAGACATTCCACTTCGACGTCACCACTTTTTTCCCGATTAAAATATTCCGTCCGTTCGCTCGCAAAATCCCATTTCCGGCAAAAAAGGAACTGAGTCCCACTGGGTTCTTTCAACGGACGGAATCCCAGAAAAAGTTTCCTCGCTCGCATTTCGACTATTCCCTGTCCAACCTTTCTGTATCTGCACTCTGTTATTCTCTAGATGCAGCGTTTCGGGTGGAAGAAGTAAAAAGGCAACGGTCACCTGAAAAGATTCTGCCATCCCGATCTTTTGAAGGAACAATACAGATTTTACGGAACATTATCGCGCATGAGGATTAAGTATTTCTTGATGAAAATCAAGCTCCGGTAAGATTTTAATGGCGAAGATCTCCACAATTCAGAAAGGTCTGCCATGAACCCCGAAAAATCCAGTAAAAAGAGTTACAAATAATATTATAATTCATTGTTTAGATGTCAGGTAAATACGTATGAAATCATTCTGTGGGAATCGTATGATTATCGTGCATGTATTCTATATTAATTATGTTATATATGTTATGTTATAACTGGTACAAATGTACGTATATGGAAAAACTGCCAACAGGCTTCCAGCCCACCTGCAGTTTGTGTAAAATAATAATAATATTTACCTTCCTATGATTTGGAGTGCTCTCATGGAAAACTTAAAAAAAAAATCTTTATACTATCCTCTGGCATCATCCTTTAGCCTGGAATTCACTTAAAAACTAAAAATTGAAGGGAAATGAAGAAAAGACTAAAATATATTCTTTAGTCTGTATGATTTTTCCTCATCCTCCTGTTCTATGCAATTTTATAGGGTTAATATAATTTGTGTCAATCTTTTATAAATATTCAGAGGCTCAAAATTATCGTTACTTTCTCTGCTTTAATGCCTCACTTTAACATTACATATTTATTGCATTTTTGTATTAATTGTCCCCTAGCACCTATCTTCTTTCGACCTTCCCTACACTTTTTGTAGGTTTTTCACAACCCCCTCTCATTGTGGGTATTTTCCAGCAGCGGATATTTATTTCTATCATTAAAAGTAACACAGATTTTTATTTGCTCCACAAAATCTTTCTTTCTTTACTTATGTCATCTCTGTTCCCACATAACATTATAAAAATTCTGTGTATATAACTTACGTGCTTTGATTTTATATGTATTTATGCTTTTATGTGTATAAGACAAGGTTTAAATGAAATATGGGACTTCTTATTCCAAATAAAGACGTTTGTATTGTATTGTATTTACAATTTAAATTCATAAAATCTAAGGCTAGTTATATTGTATATCCTTCCCCCAGTCTATAAGTTCGTAAAAGGACTTTTCCATTAATGCACAATGTTTTAAATTTATCCTTAATCTCCATATTCTATCTTTCTAATAAATCGAACAAAATATAATTCTTCGTAGATCCAAATAAAAAACTTGCACTATAATACTAATTCACCATAGTAAAAGAAAACTGAAACAAAAATGTTAAGCCTAGAGCTATTCGGGATACGACATCACACCAACTTTTCTTCTATAACGTTCCTCAACTTTGCCTTAAAGGAAAACAAACGAGGAATGGCTAAAAATACATTCTCATACCTCAGTAACTTCCACATCATCACAGCTATGTGCGGGACTGAGACTTGAGTACGTGAAATGTTCCTCGGTGTAATGAACCGAATAAAAATCTCCCAGAATACAGTACGAGAAAATCGAATCCCTCAAAGTAAACACCTGGGTTAATCGAAAATACTGGAACGAAAAAGCGAGGAATTTCCTACGGCTTCACCTGAACTTTCTACGAAGGAGCACGTCGCTTGAACCACCTCCACGTTCTCCCTCATCTCTTCCCAATCCCTCTTATTTACTCACGCCGAGAAATATATTGAGTCTGGAGGCAAGATAAGGAACAAACCGGTCCCTTGCCCTCTCCATCTTCCTCCCCCAGCCTTCTTTTAATCTTTTCCTCTCTGGAAACGGCAAACCTTGCCCGTGCAGCGAAATTTCATCGGCGACTGAAACTGCGACGTCGGCGTATGCTCTCTCAATCCTTACGCGAGTCTGATCGTTTTCTATTTGGATCATGCTCCACTTTTCCACAGCCAATTCCATTGGAGTCGTGTTGTATTTATCTACGGGGATAGACGAGTGAAATCATTCCCAACTTCGCCAATCGATTCCGTTTACACTTTAACTGAAGTGCTTTCTACTCGGATTCCTTATAGTCAACGAGTAAGTGTTTCCAGTCACGGCGTCCGATCTTTTAGCTCCATTGGGCCGCATTGGCTAGCGTACTGTCTGCAATATTTAGCTGTATCTTTAAAGAAATCGTAATTCACGAAAGTCCTTTGTTAAATATTATACGTAATATATTCCTGAACTCGAATAAAAAATAGGACTTTAATATTATGTTAATAAAGTGAACACGAAAATAAAACCATCGAGCATATTTTTTCTATGGGTTATGGAATGGCAGTGAATGGTATTGTGTGGTAATGATGGTGGAGTAAATGGTAAATAGAGAACAAAAAAGTGAATACATAGTATGGGATTGAATTTTATACAGTTGTTTTAACTGCTTCCAAATGCCAACTTAAGAGTGTGGTGTTTAATATAGGGGTAAATTCCACAAAAGCTTTTTTTTCGCTATTATTATAATATGTGGAAGTATGGTTAGAATTTGTATCTCCTATAGGTGTATAGGTTTATCCGGAGATGCGTCTTTATTTTATAGAGATAGAGAGTTACGAAAAGAATTACATGAAGAATTAGAAAAATTAGCAAACTAAAAAGAAAAATCTTGAAGAAAGATATCTACAGTTTTTTCCAAAATCCATCTATAATAAATTATAATCACTGGCATTATCAATATTAAAAGCTATAAATGTTGTCATTATTTTCGTACACAAAGACTTGAAAATCTAATTTTTCTTTGGGGCAAATGCGTTGTCGGATCACTCGTCATTCGCCTCGCCCCTCGCCTTGTCACTCGTAGCGCTCGTGCCGTTGGTTATTGTTCGGGCTAAGTGAAAAGTAAGTAGACACATTAAGTACCTCGATTAAGTGAACTGAACACTCTACTAGCGTAACAACGATCATTCCCATTGTGGGGACGAATGCGTGAATAAAACTCGCGTATTTCGGAGGGGAACGAGGCGAACCACGCGCGCGAGTGTGCGATCGTAATATATATGACATAACTGAAATAGTGCTTCGACAAAGTCATGGTAGTGTTTTCGATGATTTCTTCTCAGATGTCCATCATTGTTGAGACTACACAACGGGAAAATCAAAAGATAACTCGGTACGCCACGTCAGCTGAAGATACAGAAAACTGGAGCGGTCGGAATTCCCAGCTTTCGAGAGATCTTTTGTTTTTTCACTTTCGAGGACGACTGGCGAGGCCTTGGGAAGAGAATTTCGAGAAGGTTATCGGGCGGGACGTGAATGCCTGTTCGGCAACCAGAGTCATCCGCCCGTGATGTGCCTCCCACTCAGTGGACACGATGAAAGAGAGAGAGCACGCTTGATGCACCCAGAAGCCGGATGCATCGGAACGTAAATGTCTCGTGACAGATGTGCACGGTTCGTGCCAAAAACAGTTTGTGTATCTGTCGAGCGGAAGACATTAAAATTACTATTCTATTTCAGGAGTGGGTACACATCGTATCACTGAGCAGAAAAGATCAGATTTGAGTAATTCCTGCGAAGCGGGGGCGGAACCATAGGGGAGCAGTCAGGACACCCCAGTGGGATGATTTTACTAAACGAGCAATTTGCTTGGGGCATGAATATGGGCTCAGCCTAAAAATTAATAGCGAAGTGTTTTAGTACAAAGCAGGAGCGAAAGCAAGGGGGGAGCAATGATGACAATAGTCCCTCCCTTTATTATTAACAAAACATGAAGTTTCATTGGGACATGACGATCAGCTCAATGTAACTATTAGCGTGTTGTAGCAAGTTTATCTACGATTATACTATTATATATAAGGATATAATGCAACCGAGTTAAAGATTTACATAATTGATTTCTAGTTGTTACGACCTCAACGCTCTCGCAAACATTTCTTTGCCAAAGATATAGGGATTGGGAAATCATTTTTATAGGCCCAACTTAGTTGAATAATGTATTAAATTTTATCATAAAAATGTGGCATTAAAGTATATAATGCGAATGAATTAAGAATTTACATCGTTGAATCCTAAACGTTAAGACCTCGAAGTTCTCGCTAACATTTACTTGCTAAACGCATCGTTGGGGTCATCGGAAATTTTTTCTACAGGTTCAACTTAGCTGAATAGATTTACTTATGCATGATTATAAGCTAGTAATTACTAAAGGTAATATTATAGAAAATATACGATCTTGTCAATGTTTAACAAATCAATTAATTCCCTGCCTTACATATCAAAACGCATGTTATAGACAAACTTCAATTTGAACAACAATAAGGTCCATAAAAAAGAGGATAAATGTGAACCAGACACGCCTTTTTAAAATTCTGAATTCACAAATGACTGAAACAGAAGTTAGGTAACTTTATAAGAGAAAAAGTCGGACTCGGCAACTTTTCAAAATGAAGAATTACCGCATCCAAAACTTTAGTTCTCACCCTTCCCGCACACTTTATAGAATGTATCTCCTTCACTTTCCATCACAAGCTCTCATTCTCACAACCTTTTTCTCTCCCAGACACACCCACTACCACGAATATTGAATGTTTTCAGGTACCAAGAGCTGCATTAAAAAAAATTCACTTCAAATTGATGGATAAGATAAACTCAAGTTATATTACCTACAATTTTATAGAATGACATACATAGGTAGAATCTACAATTCAAAATGATCCATTGCTACTTATAAATTTCAAAACGAAAGAGAAATATTTTCCTATATAACATGTACGAACTGAATTTATTTACATTCTCGAGGAGAAACGGGCATTGAAAAAAGTCAGAGGTGACCAACATAAATATCAATAATTAGTCTAATTGCAGGTTGGTTACTACGAGTAAGTATATTCACTGAGCTATGAGGTCAGAACTCTCTACTAGAGCCTCCAGTACCGGTCTAGTTAGTCTTTTTCAGGTGCATACCACGGTAATTTTCCTAGGTGCACGTCTTTACCCGCTAAGTCACCTTTACTCTTTTTGAAGTGGGCAGTTCATTCGGTTTGGTGATAGAGGTGCTTTGATTCCAGATGTAGCCCACGTGTGAAATAACCTAAGCTGTCGAAGTACTTTTAACAATACCCCTACTATATTCCGATCCGAGGAAAATACAAGAGCACTGAGCAATTCATAGGATTGATTTTTTAGAATAAAATTATGTTAATAATAAATGGGTCACTAATTAATTACATCTTATGCCGCAGTTTTAACCCGAGTCATTCTCGATGAGAAAGGTTCTAGGAAGTGTAGGGTTAGCGTGATCTTATTCTTTTAGCTTAGGTCGCGGAAAAGGTTATGACCCAAAATTCAAAACTTCCGCAATCGTTAAATATCATGCGCCGAAGTAATAACGGAATTCATTTCTGAGAAACCATTATTGAAATTACCTTTTTATCTGACTACCTAAGGGTATCACGCGCGGGATGGAATTACGAAAGGTCAGTGTCGTGCTAGGGACTAAAATCCACAGCGTGTTTGGCGTACCACGCGTCTGCCCTTTGCCCTTCTTTGGGATTTCGAGCAACTCACGGCTATTTCCATCCCTTCGCCTTATAAAGAGAGCCTTAAAAAGTTGAGGTGGGGACACTCCAGCAAACAATATGGACGCCGGTGACCAATTCGTCCCGTTTGACGTCACGGGCGTCGTTTGGAGCACCATGAGCATTCGACTCGCGTTCTTCCGCCACGCCCTTCCAGAAAAAAATCGCATTTTATTTCTGCCTCGCAAACAACCTGGAAATATCAAGAATTTAACCAGTGGGATTTCGGACGGCACATCCCTTTCCGGATCACATCAATTTTAAATAGTAGCGAATATAGAAAATGAAATCTTTGATTAAATAAAGAAATACTTTTTCCGGAAAAGGTACGTCTATTATAATAAATATTTTTGTAGTTGACAAATAACAATATTGAAGCTGGCAAGTGTTGTATATTTTTTATTTATTTCATTTCCGGAAAGAACTATAGATAAATTTACCGTTATTTCATTGGGGAAAATGAATAACAAACTTTACTTTTCTCGAATACTCAAATGACTGACTACTGGGAAAAGAGGCTATAAACACAAGTAAAAATATATTCTTATGTATGGATCTGAAACAAAGAAAAAGAAGGCTCTGGAAAATATAAAAAATAAAGAAGTATAACTTTTCTACTTTTACAGTAGCAGTTTTTAGTGCACACATAATAACTACCACGTCTTTCATAAAAACTATCTCTATCTTTAATGAAGAAATTTTACGGTTATTACGTAAAATCCCCTTTCTACCAACGACTGTCGTCCTAAACCAAGGATCTGGGGAATGTTTACCGAGTTATCTTTGCTACTCTTAACGCAAACGTAGTCGTTCGCTGTTTCATTCACTAATAAAATATTTTCGATAGACACCAGAACGTGGTAAAGCATCCTTCTCTATACCGAATTTGTAAATACGAGAGATAATATATTGCTAAGCGGTAATTATAAGGAAAGCGATACGGATTCTACAGGAACCATCAGCCAGGGGTTTCCAGAATAATTTATCCTCTTCCCATCTCAAGATACAACGGATCTCGCGGAAACTCGTTAGCGAAAAAGAACTGACTGGGCCTATAACTCTCTCGCAGCTGCTCAGGGGCTGAACGAATGGCGGAGACAAATCTAAACAACGTCGGATGCATAATTTGGAGCCTCGTCGCTCAAATTTAACCCTCCGATCTTAAATTCTTCCCTAAAGAGAATCCGCCTTGGGGCGGAGACAAGCGCAAACGGTGGTGTGTTTCGGCCAAAACCGAGTGATCCGAGTTTTTCCCAGAATTTCTGCTTTAAATGGAGGCGAGAACCAGGCCCCACGCAAAGAAATGATTTCCAATTCAAATTTAAAAGATCTCGCGGGAGGCGCGATGCGATAATTTTTGGTTAGCATCTGGAGGCTAACCCGCACAAGAACCAACGGAAGATTTCATTGTAACTAACAGATATGCTAAGCGTCTTCCGGGATTTTGCATACAAATATGAGTGGGCATAGGAAGAAGAGTTTCTTAGTAAAAAGGACTATCTAATTCTTTATCGTAATAAGAACTAACGCGTAAAGGTAAAAATATGCAGGTACGGACATGTAGATAAAAACACATAACTATGGTATAAATATAATTCTGGGAGTGAAGGCCATTTCTACGAATTTATTAGCACAGAGGGAGCACACATTAAACACTATCTGACTAACGTTTATCGGTAGCTCTAACAGCGATTTTTAAGGCTCATTTTAATTACCTGATATAAAGCTATCGAGCGCAACTTGTAATTCTTATGAAATGTGTTATCTATCGTAAGCAATCAATGCAATGACGATTCTCGATACGATTATCTGAAATTAAGCAATAGCAATTTTCGATGTACGGACAAATCGCTTTATCAAGTAATTTCACGAATAATTATGAGACTGTTTTAAGGCTTTCAAGTCAACTAGTTTTCTTAAAAACATGTTTCCTTTCATCTACCCTCCTACAATCATAAAATAAATAAGGTAAACATGCATAATCCTGCTTGTACGCAGTACAGTAACAAATCCACGAAGAAAAAAATATAAAGATAACAATGGCAATAAAGATAATAAGTAATTACTACCAAAGTTACACATGTGCACCTCGACAAACGTGATAGGAGGGCCAGTAATCCATAAATTTTTCAACCGAAAACTTGTTTTGTATTTCAAGATCATTTCATTAAGCCTGCAGAATTTCATTCTATCTTATCTAATTTATAGTCTGTTTCTTCAATTTCACTACTTATATGACAATTTTTCTTACTTTAAGTGTAGAGATATTCATTGTTTCTCTTTAAAAATAATAAAATATAATGACAATCAATACATTTAAAGCCCATTTTGTTAGTATAGAAAAATGAAAGCAAGCAGCTTATTAGAAGTATTCTAATACTAGTAAATACCATAATGACCGAACTAAAAACTGTTCCAGATTCGTCCCTGTAAATTCCTGGTTGTGTCCCGATTTTCCCGGACTTTTCCTCCTTTAAGTAGGTAGTAAATGCCCCAGTTTTGCACAACCAGTTTCTGGACACCCTATTTGCAATCATAACCATAACAGCTCCATCTACGACTCAGGCAAAGCCGTCTTTCAACTCACCTCCTCACCCGCTTTTTGCCATTTCGTTACGGGATTCTCCAACAAAAATCCGCCATAGCTTTGGCAATCAATCACCGCTGTATGACGTGTTCTAAAGCGTCGTTTGGATGTAATGGAACTGCGATCTCCACTCGCCCACCGCAGCTTCCTTAATAATTCCATTCAGGTTTACCATTCGAGGGACTCGCGGAAAGCGGTCGGCGTACCGAAATTCGCCCACAATACGTTTCAGATGACGAAGCGCTTTCCGAGGGAAAATCGCCGGTGCTATTTCGCTCGTATGAAAGGCTTCTGTGCGCGAAAAGGGAATGATTAGCGTGGATAACTACGACGTAAGTATGTAGTGCGCTCGACGACGATCAAGGGAGCATCTTTCGAGCAAAGCATCATCTGATTGCATTGTAGACATGAGGAATCGCTATCTCCGTGCAGATTTGAATTTTCCCGGGAAAAAACAACTGAACGTCCCAATTTCTGATAGTATCGGAATGTTGATCGTAATATCTGTAACTCAGTGTGGCAATACTGAGAGATCTACAATACGTTTTGCAAGTTCATTTCTTCTTTGTGGAGGTTTTTAAAACTCTCCAAAAGTCGCCCTCGTCAGCTTTTGCAGAGACTGCAAACAATTCCCGAAAGAACGGAATATCCGGATAAATGACCTTCAAAAAAGCATGATTAGGTTGGATTATTCATTACGACAGTAATCCGGGCCTTCCGTGTTTCCGGATTCGGATACAACGCGGTACGAAGCGCAGACAAAGCCGGTTAATAATTTCAAAGCTTCCAATTCCTCATCAGCCGTGTAGCAATTCCTTTCTTTAGACTATATCTTGGTGGGTGGAATATTTTTTTTTCGTCTATGTTACAAACAAATATGTTTCCTTTACTTTTTTCTCAATATTAGTCTGTGTTGATATGAAACGTGAACGTTCCTTCATTCTGGTCACTCCTTCGTGGTATAACTAACTAACATGAACAATGTGATATACTTACGTAAACTAACAGTAACTGTAAGATACTTTTTGGTAAGGTAGGAAAGCAGGGGAAAATCCACTTCACATCTTTCCAGTAAGACTAATTCCATCTTAAGGGCTTGTGGTGGGTAATGGTTGAGGGTATGAAGTTCAAATATTAATTAGCATTGCTTATTTTCCAGAAAAGTTTGGATACATTAAAAAAAAACTATTTTTCTGTGTGTAATCCCCAAAAGTTATCCATATCGATTCCTTGAGGTAATTTTTTTCTAACAGATGGTATCTTCTTTAAAAAAACACAAGTTTTGGGGTCATTCCAGAAGACCTCCAGAAATGCCAGCATGAGGTCATCACCGGGAAAAAGGCAATGATAAAACAAATGCTGGTGACTCAATTTTATGCGAATAAACTTCTATGAAAATTTCAAACTTGATTCCTATAAAATATTAATTCGCCGAACTTTATGAATGCCAATCATCTTTGTGCAAAGTAGTACAATTACTATCACAAAATAATGCCAATCAATCAATCTCGGCTTCCACGATGGATTGCACAGACATATATTTGATATGATGCAGAGAATAAACAATAAGAAGACATTTAAAACCCATATTTGATGTTGAAGTTAATTGAAATTAATTATGGCATTAACAGAACTCGGACAGATTTATTTCCTCGCTTTGATTTTATTTGACCTTTTCTCTGATCTCTTATTATTGATAACTATTCGTTTAATTATGATTTCAATAAAAATTACCATACTACCCACCTTTATTGATACATATTTACTTTTTATTATACATATTATTATATTTAGATAAATATCGTTAAATTTAGTTATCCCTAAAGAGTACTTGAGTGCATTTAAACTCTTATTCGTGATATTTAACCTTCTATTTGGCGCATAAATAAAATCCTTTGTAAGACAATGGATTTTATTTACATTATACTTCAATATATAACACTTTGTCAGTTATATGCATAATGAAAGAAATCTAAATAAGACCTAGGATGTTATTTGGAAGAGAGACCCACACAGGCTCAATCTCGCAGATATAGACTAGTTTATGAAAGGAAAGTTATAGACGGAACCCTGGAGTGCAAATATATATGGTAGTACAGTAATAGATGGGGAAAATGATTTCTTCGAAATGAATTCGGCATCACGGTTAATAGGGATATAGAAAGTACATCGCCCCCACCATAGAAAAGAAAATTTTCCCGATCGGGTTTGAAAATTCACTCCATACTTTGAAAAAGCAATGCGGGGCATTCTTTTCCATTCAGCGCACATAAAAATTTCTATTACCCGAACTTCCACAGTTATCAGACCGGAAGATTCTTTCGTTCGGTTTCGATCCAACACATCAAGCGGGTGAGATATGGACACATCCATCTTGGTAATTACCCCTTCCAGGGCGTATGGACGGAAAACCGGGCCTCGTTACATTTTAGCATAACGCTATACCTTAATCACGCGCTCGAACGAGCTCGGGAGGTAAAGCGATTTCAAAGAAACCTCTCCGAGTCCCGACCTCGATGTTCGGAAAACCGAGGACGCCCAATTATTCCAGAAGGCCCTCGATATCGGCGTCGATGGATGCGGAGAGCGGCCCGTAAAGTTCTTATAAATACGGCTTCAATAAGGGATTTCGGGAAAGCGGGTCATTAACCGAATCGACCGCTGGCAGTTTGTCGGGGCTACATTAAGCCTATGCAAAACCAGCTTACGGCCATTAATGAAAAAAGCGCTCTTTACGGGTTTATCTGCTGATTTATTAGGTCCGCCGTTCGCCTCCGACATCGTTCCCATCGGATTCCCATCGAAGGAGCTTCATTAAGAGAATAGCGTCGCCATTGGCGTTATCCGTGAAATAATGAAGGCACCGCCCGTGGATCATTTCCTTCTCGTTATTGCAAATATCGGAAGAATTAGAGGTTTCTCTGTGAATTAATGGAAGTTCGTTTCTTTGCTAATGTTTCTTTGCATTATGTTGGTGAAAATCGGTATCCAGAAGAATAACTGGGAATGATGTTATTGAAAGTCGGAATGATACTCAACTTGAGGTAATAAACAAAAAAGTAATTCTTCATATAGGTGATGTGCTGCTTCAGAAACAGCGTCTAATATAACCTAGACTTTGCTGCTGCATCAGTATGAGGAAAAAATAGTATTAATCAGTGTGAAGATATATAAGCAGTATGAGGTTACTGTTTTCGCTACGCCACTGACGATGTATGGTACGGAATTACTGAATAACTAAATTTAATTATTTGCAAATGTTTCCTAACTCTTTAGCTAAGGGGTATAACATTAGGTTTCCAGATAACGTTTTTCCAAGCGATGCCATTTTTTTGATGAAAGAAAGAACTACCACCATTAATCGGTCTTCAAGGCACTAGACCTCAAATTAAACTGCACAATAAAATAAAATACTACGGAGATAAAAAACTAAGTGGAAATTTTCACACCTTATTAACGCACTGCGACCGGTCTTTAGCGTCTCAAAGTCGTCATCAGACCTAACGGTGAAGCGTGAATCTTTTTGCTGAGTCTAGCAGTATATCCTTCGTTATGCAATTCTACCAAATGAAGGCTTCCAAAATCTATTGCAATATTTTGTTTTTCTTTTTTCGTTTCCATATTATGTATTTTAAGTTTTAATAACGATATTTAATATCGCAACCTAACAATAAACAAAATGAAATAAGAAAATACTTTTACTCACAATTTCAGCAAAGATAAATAATGAATCACAGAGATAACTTAACCCATTTAGGGGTGACATTAAACCAAAAATCATTAATTTTCGCTTTGGGATGTAAAGGGCAAATTTCGCCATTTTCACAAAGTATAGCAGTAATATAGCTTTTAATAGTTCATCCCACTTTTAGAAAAATATTCAGGCAATCCCCGAATTTCGAAAGTCATTAAAAGAACGTGAAGACCGTAAAGAAAAGAACGTAAGAATCAGTAAACTCTCCTAAACGAAGAACTCCTCCATGAAGGTAAACGAATTTATCATAGGATAGTAGAAGACCTAGGTTTGAGTCCCAGTCATATCGACGTTTTACCCTCATCTCGGGAAGATAAATGCCAATTCAAGGTAGATAAGAAGGAAGTAGAGCACCCATCCATACCTTAAAAAACAACCTTATCGTGAACGGGAGAAGATAATACATCGGACGAGTGACCGTCCCATAGATAGGGAAGAGGTAAAAAGATCGTTCCATTGCACAGTTCTCCAGCAACGAGGGCGGAATGCCACCTTTTTTAAAATGAGAGGATAGGAGGAGCGGGTTTCGTGACCGCACGGATGCGTGGGAGTCAGCGAGGGCACGATCACGCGTGGAATGCGGAATTCGTGACTCACTCCTCCCCACTCGTGATCTCCTTTCACGCTCGACTTCCAAAGCGCCAAAGAGATCGATCTCTGTTAGAGACAAACGAGAATCTCCATCAACTAACACGACCAAACCGCGATCGCTGTATTGTGCTCTTCGGAAGCTATCAGTTGTGGCCACGGAGGATTCAGGAGACAACGTATCTGACTCCTACGCAGCATAGACATTATGGATTTATTATAGAAAACAAAAAAACGTAGCTGGCTGCCCTGGGCAAAAATTTCGCACAAATACTCACTCACTCTTCGCATGGAATAGCAAGAAAAGTGTTCTTGTGCTCAAGCATTGTGCTTCACTTACGTGGACATGTTCGTCTCATAGCAATCTGGCTCAGTGAGGAAAGCTAGGGCAAACTACTTCACTCCTCATCATGCCTAATACACCTCATTCCACACTTCAAGGTCAGGGTAAATTATGTCAGAGAGAGTGAGGCACAAACCGGCCTAAGGGTTGAATACTTTACAGGCAGTATCGATAGATATTATATAATCGATATGAGAAGGCGTGACTTCGTGGAAAGCCATATTTTCTGAGGAAAAGTACGAAGTGTTTTCATTCTACGATAGATATTATTATTATTACACAAGATACATACTGATATCTACACATCAAGTAACGAAAACCTATGGGCAAATCCAAATTTAACTCGATATTTTTACCAAATAGTACATTTTTAATTTATTGGTCTATTTTTAGCAGGAAGCTGGGATCATTCTCTTTAAAATGGTGTGTCATTTATATGTTTTGATGGAGTGTGAAGGAAGAAAAACGCTGGTCACTGGAAACAGATGTTCAGAAATAATATATAATGATAATGAGAAGATGACTATACATTTTTATAATTTAATTAATTAATTCATTTTATTTTATCTTATATTGGAAGATCTTATTCTGCAAAATTTATCAGTGAATAATAATGATTTTTTATCTCCTTGTTTTCGCGTATTTTTGGTCTATCTTCTTTATTAGGCATTTCCCGGCAACCCATTTCTTTCTACAAGCAAAACGTGATGGCTCGCTGATTTTCTGTATTAAATCATACGAAAGAGACATTTTAGATAATAATTAAAAATTTATTTAATTTCAGCATGTAATTCAACGCTGAGTCTATATGACACGATTAGAATTTAGAAACTGGGCTTAATAGTAATTGCATGGCACAATGTTTATGTCTATGTAAAAACCCTGCAAGCCGCCTTTCGGCGTGTGGCAGGGGGTGCAAGCACCTTGACTCTATTTTCCTAAACGGTTGCTTTCGCGCATACTTCGCGGAAAAAATGAATTTTTGAAACGATTCGTTCTAGCATCTATTTCCCTAATCTTTCTGGCAGTATCAGAACGGCCCATATAACAGGGGGGTCGCATTATATCGGTTAAATCATCTGAAAACGTAATTTCTCTGAACTTATTTAATAAATTTATCCTTTGAATTTTTCTTCTATCTTCTAATGATTCCCATCCCGCGTCCTGTAACATCTGAGTGACACTCGCTGTTTTATCGTAGCAATTCTTTACAAATCGTATCGCCTTTCCAATGAACACCAAGTTCGTTTTACCGCCAAGTTTAGTCTGCCCCTAACGTGTTCTAAAAAAACTACATTTCCGGAATTTAAATGAAACCAAAGAGTAATTGCTTTCATATCCAAAACAATGTCGTTTTGCAAGGTTTGCGAGATGCGACAGCCACATTGCCAACTGCGATATATTCCAACAAAGCGAAAACTTATCTTATCCATTTACATATTTGAAGGTGGCGGTGTTTACACGGTATTCATTTGTGGATAGTAATACCGGTTATAAGTCGATATTTCCTCCTAACCGAAATCGACTCATTTAAAAAATGTTACGACAATTCTTAAAAGGAAGTTTGGAGAATTTGCCAGTTGAAAATTATAAAGCAAAAGAAAAAAAAGAAATAGAATATTTTCAAATCTTCAATTCAATTAAATATATCAATAAATAATTATAACCATATTAAAAAATGATAGATATTATAGTAGTAGAATTAGAATGAGCTTCTAAAACCTTCATTTCAAAACCGAGTTTTTATTATCAAAATTCTAACAACAATAATAAAAGTAATTCGAGAAGATTTTTTGCATTCATTTATAGGACGTGAATCAAGAAGCATAAGAAACGGAGAGAAATTACCACGAATTTTAGAACTAAAATACGCTCCATATGCAAAAGTGTTCATTGTACATAATTTCCATAAATCGAGAGAAATATTGAGCAAAAACCTTGATATCAAGATGCAAGGAATTTCACCATTCACAAAAAGGCAAAACCAAACGGTAACTCATCTAGCACACAAATAGTTTTTGCAGCACCTGGACCGAAGCAGGATCATTTCAATTCCTATCCGAATTTGGGCAACCCCTTTCTGAAATTCCTAAACAAACATCTTTATTTCTCACACAATAGATATCTCACGGGCGTACCTTGCGATTCGCCCTTTGGTAGGCTCCAGGGATGCTATAAGCAACAAAGGCAGTCCCTTGGTCCTTTCCCTCCTTGTTAAGGAAGAGGAGCCTTTTTATGCCGCCCTTGTGTGAAGCTGGGTTTCCTCGGGCAACGGCGAAACTGATGTTTCCTACGAATGCGAGAATCGAATCTTCCCGGAATCCAGGGATAACAACTCAAAGGCGCTGCTGATTTCCGCGTGATCTTCGAGGAATCGGTCAGAGATGTGGGTTTTGGGATCTGAGAAAAGGGTTCCTTCAAAGCTCCTTTCTGAAATCCTATACCAGGGTTAGCCATAGGCGATGCAAAGAGTAATTCGATATATGCCGAGCAGAAGAAGGCTGGCTTATGCCAGTTTAACTTGATGCTCGAAAGAATCAGAAAATGATATAAAACTAATTATACGTGTACATGGCTTACATATATTAATCACAAATATACTCTAATTAAAGGGAAATAAATACAGGATATATTATTTCACTTTTTCGAGAAAAAGGGTAAGGGTTGTAACTGAGATTATTAGTTTATACTGGTATACAGCCTTTTTAAAGATACTAAGGAGGAGCAACTTTCCTACGCATACCGTACGTTATTAAAAATGTCGGGAAAAAGAGAAGTATACACTTCTAAAAACAACAACGTACACAGTTTCATGACAATTCTAAGAATATATAAGCTATAAACATTTCAAAAACAATTCTAAGAACAAATAAAAATTTTATATATTCTTCAAAAACCAATACGCAACTAAATGAATAGTAAGCCCAATTTGATAGAATATAATCAATTTCTTAAGAAACTTCTTTTGTTGCCTTTCACAGCTGGATAAGGAAAGAAAATTGAAGTTCATCCATTTGAATCAATGATGGATATAAAGAAATAGCTTTCTTCAGGGTACGTATACGCCGCAACAATACAAACAACCTACAATTAAGTAATATGGCATGATGTTCATTAACAGAAAAAAAACTGTTAACAGATATTGAATACAAATTGTATTTTCATTCCATTTCCTCACTGGAAATGTAATGAAAGAATTCCACCGATAAAATTTTTAACTATACATAAAGCAACATATACATTCCAAGTTGATTTAGATACGCGTATCACACAGAAATATAAAAGTAGGAATCAAGAGCATACTTAAATATTCGACAAAATCTCCACATAATAAAAGTAAAGCATGAAGTAGGTGAGCAGGAGACAACTCTAACTAGTTTGGCTATACAGAAGTGTTAGCTAAATTAAATTATGCTTAACGAAACGAGGATAAACTGTACTCTTTCAAAATCTCACAAACTATCCTACAACACTCCTCACTCACGGAAGTTTACCTTCGCTTATGCAGATAAACCAGAGACTTACGGAAAAGGTAAAAAGGTTAGACGCAAATGAGAGAGAGTAGAATTTCCGAGGGATTTACCGAAGCAGAATTCGCAATTCAATTCAGTCGCGCGTGTCAGCGAGTGTGGAAACTTCCCCCACTAACTGGAGAAACAATTAGCATAGCTAATGCAAGGGGAGACGACCTGTCACGGCTTTAAATTCTCCGATAGCGACTGCCTGATCGGTATCAAGTTGTGCAATAGCTGTTAACAGGTGCAACGTCTCCTCCTCCCATCGAACTCCTCGTTTGGTCCATCTAATTCACGTCCTATCTCAAATCACCCGTTATTTTGACGTAAGAGGATCGAAGATCGCAACATCAACGGGGTCATTGCCCGGGATATCAAACGTAATTTTCTAAGGCCGAAATAGGTGACACACAACTACTAAAAAATCACTCAATTCACCACTAAAAAGTAGTGATTCCAAACAGATAAATGTTGAGAATTATAGCACAATAAATTGATGAAAATGATCCATTATCTTCGAATCTCATTTTCGAAGGAGATGCGAAAGGAGCTTAAGATGTCAACAGAAGATTTTTGTTACTGAAATCGACAAGAAACCAAGATCAATGAAGTAGCAATACGATGTAACGTTACTAACTGAAAGGACCATCGGACGACATCAAAAGAGAAGAAATTAATACCTCACTGTGTCGCCTATCTATTTCATGCGGCCAAGAAGTAATAGAGCATGTTGCCAAGATGCAATAGAGTATGTGGCCAAGAAGAAAGCATATAGAGAATTAAAGAGATTTTATGACAATTATCACAGCAGCTTGGAGAAAAGAAAAAAATGTTAGGTCTGCTTGATGGAATCTTATTATCGCCAAAAACAGCGCTTTACCATGATTGAAAGTGGCGCAATTAACCAGGATAAATTTTTAAAACAAATATCTTACTCTAATCCCATATTGTATACTCACATGTTCAAACACATGCATAACATAAACTAACACTGAAATCTAGATAGCTCATTTATTTTTTTTATTAGTTTATTATTGAAATTTATGGCGCCTCATTGTAATTTTTACAGCGTATCTCAAATAAAACTGAAATAACTGACGCACGAACGATAAAAGGTAGGGCCCCTCCTTTAAAACGACCAGCATGGACGGGCTGCGTGCAATATTATACAGTGGTACCTCGAGATACGAGCAGCCCAACATACGAGTTTTTTGAGATACGAGCCGGAGCTCGGGCCATATTTTCGTTCAAGATACGAGCCCAAATCCGAGATACGAGCCGTGTTTCCAAGCCAAGTGCAGCCAAGAAGGCAAAAACAAGTGGTAATTAAATTTATGTAAATGTTAAGCTTAGTTTAAGTTTAAAGTTAAGCGCATTGTTTTAAGTTTTTTCTTTCATTTGAAATAAGGAAAGTGTAGTTTTAGTTTTAAAGTTGCGAAAATAGTTTTAAGTTCTGAAAAAGCGCTGTTTACGTACGTGTCTAGAGTGCCTTCCCACCTCCCTCCTCCTCGCCGTTCAACTTCGTTAGCCGCACTCGTCTGTCTCCAAAGTAAGACTATTATGCTAAATAACTCTTTTATTTCTTTATTTCATATTTTGTTATCTATTTGTTAATTATACATGTTTATTTTTTATTTAAAAACATATCTTTATTCATAATTTACAATGGTTTGGGGATTTTTCATAGGTCCGGAACGGATTAAATCGAATTCAGTTATTTTAAATGGGAGAAATTCGTTTGAGATACGAGCCGATTGACTTACGAGCTCGGTTCTGGAACGAATTAAACTCGTATCTCGAGGTACCACTGTATTGACTTTTTTTTGCTCACGTATATACATTCACACACATCCACAAGCCATTTACTCCGTAATCTATTGTCATAAGTCGAGTCCGAAAAAATGTCGAAAAAGGCTTCGATAGCCCAAGGACACTCATGGTGTTTAACCATTACGACGTTCATAATAATAATTATAATATGTATTTATTTTCAATTGCATGAAAAATGCAATTTTAACGAATGAGTCGTAAAAATTAGGTATTCCAGATAAAATAAATCGCTTCGATTAGACGCTCATCATTCATTGTACACTCCTGGCCAAAATGAACGCAGCACCTCCCTAGCGATCCTTACGGCCGGTGCTGCGTTAATTTTGGCCAGGAGTGTACAAAACGTGAGTTATAAATCGAATTTGATAAGGAAATTAGGTAAAGGTTATTCCCAAGCAGCCAGGATAAATCCCAAGGAAGAATAGACTTGAAAAAAGTCCGACGGGTCCGGAAATCGAACCGGCCGGCGGGTTCCGGCGGGATAGCTCAACGGACAGAGCACCTGACCGGCAATCGGGAGACCCGGGTTCGATTCCCGGTCCCGTCGAACTTTTTTCAAGTCTATTCTTCCTTACGATTTTGATACTAAATAATCAATACTCGCAGCACTAAAATTTACTGAGCGTCCTTCCCAATGCCCTCGAATCCACCCAAGGGCATCGGTATACAAAAAATCCCCCACTTCGCAGACAAAACTCATCAATGGACCCGACTGAAAGAATCGTAGAAGCCTTAATACCTTACACAAATTACTTCGGTGGCTGAAGCAAGGAAATTCCTCCAGGAAAGAAATCCCTCTGAAGTCGGAGGGAAATTAAGTTTTCCGGAAGACAAAAACCGCACCCTTTCTGTGAAATGCAAATTTGAGACATTTGGCGCCTCTGCACCCGCCTCATTTACTCCTCACTGAAAGCATTTCCAAGAGGCGAAACCGCAGCAAAACGGGTGAAAGGGGCTTTGAAAGATTGTGAGTGGAACATTCCTTACATTCCCCGGCGTTGCTTTCTCCTCCGACGAATTGAGGAAAGATTAATGAGGAGAACGATGGAGAGGTTCTATCCCGCGCGAAATCGCCTTCATCCATTCTAACCGCTTCTAAAACCCCCTCTGATTTGCTAAGTGACCTAGGATGTGCTGATGTCTACCGAAGTAAATACCTCCTCTTAAGTGATGGAAAGCCTAAAGACTTTAATCTGGCAGCACATCCGAACTTAGTGATTTAAATTAAGGTTCTTTTTATTTCAACTACCAAAATTTACTCTGATTTGCTATGTGACCTATGCGCTGATATTTACTGGAGTACACCCGAACTTGACGATTAAAATTTTGATTCTTTTATTTCAGATACTAAAATTTCTTCTGAATTGCTAAGTGGCCTAGTATGTGTTAATACACTCCGGAGTATAAACCTTTTCTTGAGCAAAGGAGGGCCTAAAGATAAATCCTCTGGCAGTACATCCGAACCTGATTAAGGTTTGATTATCTTTTATTTCAGCTACTAACAACTTTGGAGAAAAAGGAATTCACCAAATCTACGCAATTACAACAGCATTTACAATTCTCCACTTGGTCAATGTATACTCCCGCCACTGCTATAAGCTACTGCTACCAGCACACAGCTGTCCAGCAAAGGCATTTTCTTCTCTTTTCCTAATATTCCTAATTTCCTTTCTCCATTACTTTGAGTCATAATTTCCCTCATGGATACATACATGTTCTACCATTCGGTAGGTTTATCTGCCTTAGTTATCCACTCTGTTTTCCTCTTCAATTCTACCCTCAATTACTTAATTTGGAAGTTCCTCTTCCCTCAATGTTTGATCCACCCACTTCTTCTGTAGATGAAATGGGTGAGTCAAATATTATTGGATTAAATTCCTTCAATTAAAACCCTCTTCTCCCCAAACATCCCCAGCACCTCCGTGTTTCTTTTCCATTGAACCCAGCTTACGTTTCTCATTCTACGCCACACCCACATCTCGAAGGCCTTCACTCTATCCATATCTTCTTTTCTAAAGATCCACATTTCACACCCACTGAGCAAGGCACTCAACACTAAGTATTTTACCAATCTTCTTCTCTTCATACAGTTCCTTAGCAAATCTGCAATGAATGTAATGTCATCGCAGTAGCTTCTATCCCATGAAAGAAAACTACCCAAGTGCGGTAACTAGTACATCTGTTCAAGTATTTCATCGCATATCCTGACAGCTAAGTTGATCTTGCGACAGCGGCGGAACAGCGAAAAGGCAGCACCATTCAACCTTGCCTTCGACATCGAATCCTGAGCGAATCCCTTTCCCATCGATTTATTGATTCGCTCGAGCCTAAACACATTTTTATTGCGATAGGTTAGGAAAGGCGTGATGGTAGCACGTATACGATTCAGTGATGCTTAGATGCATTACTTCCAGCTATGATTTCACTAAATGCAGAGGATAAATAAAAACATACATCGATACCATGACTTTTTAATAGCTCCAGTAATGACGTTCAGTCCCTCGTTTTAAGCAGCGACGGTACTTACAAACTCACTCAAACAGTAATTATTTAAGTTTTAGCCACCCATCGATAATTTTACAAGTGAGATGAACACACTGGGAAAAACAAAAGAATTAATGACCGGAGGCGTTACGGAACGATATTTGAAGACGAAATTTATTTTGAAAGAATAAAGGGAAAATCAGCCAGCTGAATATACAGCGCTTCGAAACGATGACTGAAACGTACAATTTTAAAATGTCTTTAGTGAGGGAAAAAAACTATATAGCCGGTTCAGTTCTTGCCTGAGAGTGGCCACGAATACATACATGATTTTCCTACCTTTCGTTAAGCTAATGGACTTAAATCATCCCTAAACGCAATTTCTTTTATTTTTGGTAGCTTATCGCGCCCTTTATGTCATGTAACAAGCCATGAATCGTAAACCGACATTTTATGAGTATTAGTCTCTCTTGTAAGTAATGAATAAGCCAAGAAATTAATGACTTCATTGGTAAAACGACCCGCCGGCTTTACCGACCGATGTGGTGACTTTAGGAGCCTCTCAAATCTTTCTTTTTGAATAAACATTATCGCCTCCACCGTGAGTCGAACTCAGAACCACTTTCATTTACGAACGCCCCACCCCCTCAGCTATCCTGTGGCTTGCAAAACATACGCAGAGGGTAAAAGAATTCACCGATTTACATCATCGGAAAGCAATGTTGAAATTCCACCGCGGCCGGAGCCCAACCCAACCGGCCGATGCCCAGGGGGAGCGCCGAACTGTGCAGACAGCCACTCTCGCGCCCCAGAATCGCAAGTCGCTTTACGAAGCGGAGAGCGCCCACTCCGAGATTCCGCCACTGCGTCATCAAACGGCAAAATAGAGGTCGCCCTGTTTAGCTGCTACTGTTTTCCGCAACTGCTCCGCTGAGAAAACGAGCGCAGGCTGGCGAAGAGCCGAGGAAGACCAAACGGCCCTCGTCCCACGGCTCTCTCGTACCCAAGGCAACGCGTCCTTTGCTCTCTCCCAAGGACGCCGATACCGCTATGCCAGAATAAATAGATGATCAGAAAGGGAATTGTGAGCCATTTTTATGCACGCGGGAATAAAAATAGGGCCCCATACCAACGCGATGCCGCATCTGCATACCCATGTATCTCCACGAAGCGAAAGCCCTATACGGTCCTCCACTGTTTTACTTTCACACGCGATTTCTTCCCAAAAATATGCTCCTCGGAGGGTGAATTCTTCCCGAATTACTAGTAATCATAAAATTGGGAAAATATAGCGACCGAATAATATTCAAGCGTGGAATTCCACTATATACATGACACACCATTCGAAATTATTATAATTTGTTACATTTCTCGTTTCTGCCATCATCTACAGTCTACTTGAAAACGAATAAAAGTACGCAGTAAAATGAACAAAAATCTAGTAACCTAGGTAAAGCGTAATACGCTCCTCATAGCTTGAAATACATCAATAGGATATTGGTTTTTTAGCTTCTTCAATTAAATTTTCAATTCAACGACAAACATTTGAGTAGTAAAACATGTCGATACTGGTAAAACTTAACTACCACTGAGATCAAATAAGATCCCCATGACTTTCTTTGGCATAAATCAATATATTCTGTATAATTCAAATTATTACTGCATAGAGCTATTTCTGGACTTCTAAAGAAAAATATACCAGTGCGACCTGATTTGCGAATCAAATTATTTACTGATAAGAGATACTAGAATAGCTGAACCTTATTACCTACGACCCACATTGCCTATTACATAGTTTTCTGTGTTAAATTTTTCTTTTACTATTGCTTAATAAACTTGATATGAAATTGACGATAATTAGTAAGCAGATTTAAAAACCAATAACGATAAAAAATGACGTAACCATGAAAATTAAATAAAAATACGCAACGAGCAAGCTTATATGTAAATTCCACTAAACTAAAAATAATAAATTTTTCCCGGCGTCATTGTCGATTAGTTGTCTAACAAATTAGAAACATATATCCTTATGACTTGTTAACAGTCCATAAGCATGAGATGAAGTCGCATCAAAACTCAGTTTACATTTCAGTCCAAATTTTGCACCACATCTTCTTCCCCAACTATTAGGCAGGATGACGGGGCCCGGTGGAATATAGGTCGGAGATAATAGTTTCGCACGCGAATACCGTTGATACAAAACATTACGAAGTGCGCCGTTGTATACAATGGTCTTCGAAATTCCTTTCCGAATGTGGGCGAGCGAAAGGACCGCTGCTTCGAGCCTATACTCGCCCTGAGTGATTTCCTCGAACCCGTCCGACGGGATTCGCCCGAAGTACAATCACCTCCCCAAATTCCTTTCGGCGGAATAACAGGCCGAATCGAAATCCGCCCGACAGAGGCTCGTTTTCGCGCGCGAACCATTTTCACTTCTGAAAACCCACCCACAATGGTATTTGCGCATGTTTAGAAAGAACTTAATTCTAAAACTATCCCTTTTCTATTGAGCTCCTCCATAGAAATGCATTGATTTTCAAAAACAGTAGATGACTAGAACAAAGATAAATACTAATCACATCCACGTAGGAATTTGCACAGATATAAAACGAACCTAATTCTAAATCTATCGCTATTCTTTATAACTCCATGAAAATACAATGAATTTCGATATTAATTAATGACACGAACAAAGATATGTAAATAATATTGTTGACGTTTTTTCAAATGGGAAACAGCATAAAAAATGAAAGTATATTCAGATATGGCGAAAAACGAATAAATAAACTTCTACGCGTACCACAGAATATTTCAGTATTCGGCGACTTATATTAGGACATCTTCATTATGTAGAATTTTATACATTCCGATATCTTCGTGACTTGCTACTAGGTAGATAAATTGTGAAATGATAAACGAGGTAAAATTTTAATTTAGAATCCTAAGTTTTAAAAATGTTCAGATGATACAACTGTATTCTAAAACAATTTGATAAATAATTGTTGAGCGCTTAAGAACGAGAATATCTAGATTTTGCAAACTAATTGAAGTCGAGGATTTCATAAATGTTTAATGAAAGTCCCTTATCTTCGGGAGTCCTAAAAGGGGGGAAACGGTCTAAGAATCGAACAAATAAGTTAATACCAAAAGTAAAGAAAATAACAATAACGCATGCAGTCCACACAAGGCAATCCCGAGTTTCGAGAATACGAAAAACCCGTCTTGGGAGGAGATGATAAGTAAAATATACTAAAATTTAATGATCTTTACCATAAAACCAAGTCATAACTACTTAACTATATTGTAGAAAGAAGAGGCACTGAATAAAATCAATTGACGAAGATGACTAGACCTTAGTCGAAACCGGTCGCACAATAAATTTACTGTGGAACTAAGACAGTGTTCTTTTCCTTACTAATGTTCTTTTCTTTACGAACGAAGAGGCACTGACTTGGCATACAGAAACTCCAGCAGTTTCTTTCGTAATAATAAATATATTTGATTGAAGCATAAAGAATCTAAGCAATTTAAAAATCGCTAAACTACTAAAGTTGGCTTTGAATTTTCCTCGTGCCAAATAAACGCAAAATACTCTTACTTAGAATTTGTAATAACTGATTTTTTTCAGAATAAAACAATGACATGGGTAATACTTCAGCAACGTTCCCTAGATTCGACTACCAGGAAGGATAAATCTTATCTTATTCTTTGTACATGCATTCCGGAGGAAGGTTACTTAACGATAAGGCTCTTTAGACTTATAAAACTATGTGAACAAATCGTCGTCGCCTTGGAATGTCCCACATCCAGATAAGCCAATCAATGACAACCCAAGATAAGCTTTATATGATTTAATTGAAGCAATTTCATAATCAACAGCGGTATGATCGGAACTGATTGTTGAAGAAACGTTGCCGTTAGTGAAAGAGAAATGAAGTTAATTCGAAATTAAAGAAGCAGTGACTTAACAAACTGTTTTATCGCTACATGCGGCACGTTTCTTCCTGAAAGGATACATGACGCAACAGGAAGAGTTAATTTCAATTTTCAGAACTCTCCGTGTAGCCAATTATGCGGACTTTCCAAAGTTGGATCTACGATTGAAAAATATACAATATCGTGGAGAAACGCTTTGGAAGTTTCGTCGCTAAAACATCGCAAACGATGGTTCATTTGTTTACATCAAAATAAAGAATACAAAGTAATCAACTTCTTTATAAAACATTTAATCACCTCCTTATAAATACAACCCATAGTTTATTATCAGCTAATACGAGGACTAACAGCACCCATATTTTGGGCTCATTAACAAACAATCACTCAGACTCTAAATGATGAAAGCGAGTTCCCCAATCGCTTTTTCAGGTTTGAGAATTATGAGAATTTTAGTGATGTGATTCCATGAACGGGATGGAACAGCGGATGCGAGCGTTTACAGATTTGCACTCAATAAGGTTATTTAATTTATTAATCAATTATTATAACCTCGAATTCCTTTATTAAAGATATGCATGCTCCAATCGATAAAACAGTCTTACAAAAACGTTTTCCCTCATCCACAGAACACCACACGATAACTACAGAAAAACGTCAACATTATAGAGGGCAGTGTGATATTTACATCACAGCTAATATAAGCTCAAATAAAGAACCCCAAAAATAAAACTGCAAAAAAATTATAACTGTGCCAGTAGGTACCAGACTGGTACATACACAAAAATATGACTAAAGAAAAGATTTCTTAAATGTTATGTGATGGAGAATAGATGTAATGGTGAGTATGTTAAAGCATGAAAGTAACACCACCTTCGAGTGAACAATACCTTCACGCGAAAGACGTGAGGTTTCCAAGACGTAACATCGAACGACGCCTTGGCGTAATCTTTCGCTTCCAGTATGACATTCGTTTCGACGTCTGCTTCTGTTCTAATAAACGGCAAGAGATTCAATGCGTTTGTACGAATGACTGCCAAATGGCATCGGCAGATTATGGGCCATTGTTAAAGCACCATTCTCTTTTCTCATCGCAAAGTTTAAGATATGGGAACAGAAGAAAAACACGTAGTAGCTAACGAATGGTAGCATTTACATCGCAATAAATGTAAAAAAAATTGTCATTTGGAAATATATCGGAAAATATGTCTTAGTAACTAAAGTAAAGTCGCATTGAAGTGAAATCCCAATGAAGTGTGTCATTTATCCAGGTCTCAAATAAATAAATAGGAATTCTCATAATCTTGGGGGCGAATACTAACTTCACAACTAAGGACTTAAAAATGCATTTTTAATGACGGAAAGGGTTATAGATGTACTTTTTATAGGTCCATGGAAACGCCAATTCAATCTTTTGATCAGGACAGTTGTCAAAATCGTTTCAGTTACGTCTTATGAAATATTTCATTCTATTTAAAACTAAAATTATAGAACTGTATAAAACTAGATGCATGTTTCTCACCACGCCCCATCGGCTTAATCACTGTATTTCCTCGCATGCTAAAAGGTAAACTTTATAATGTATTTCTCATTATAAAGGACATAGGGTAAAGAAAAACGACTTGGATAGGGGAAGAAAGGTAGGGAAACCCTGCTTTAAAAAACTCAAATTCTTCTCGTACACATCCAGTCTTTTTCTTGAATGCGTTCTCAACAAGGCACAAATTCAATTTCATACAGCAGTATTTTAATACCTGAAAACCAATAACATACACATGAAATACACGACATTCCCACCAAGATTACTTCGCTTCCCAAAAAGTCCTATACGTTCTACTGGACCCATTTTCCCATCGCTGACGCAACATATACTCAAAACTAGATCATTCACCGACTCGAATAAAGACGTACGGTTCTGGCCACGGATTAAATCCTCGCATGACATCGGAATGCGATTCCACTTCTTTCGCTCTTATGAGAGAGAATTCAAGCTCAGCCTCGGAATAAGCGAACGTTAGAACAACGGCCGATCTCACAACAAAGAACTTATCTCGCAGCATCGCCCTCTGCATCGAAATGAACCGCTGGACCGAATGTTGTCGACCTCTGACCTAAATCTCGGTGCGTAGTTCCAGTGAAGTAAAATTACGACTCCGTAACCTCGAAAGAGCAACCGTGAGTATTTCAAATGACTGCTGACGACGGACCTGTAAAAAATGCTGAAAAATGCCGCCTCGCCGGCACTTGCCGAGGGAGAGAAGACGAGAGGTAGGCATTTGAAAAGCAGATTACTCTAAAGAATGGTAAACAAACGAAAATAGAAATCTCGCCCGAAAGCGACAACCTCGGCAGCCTTTGTTTTCGGCGGGTCTGTCCCTCGTGCGGATTTATTTGGATAAGATATCGTTGTGCTAGTAGCGAAACGGAAAAATCCATAACCTGCGGGCGGGGAGATCGTTGAAGGGTTACGCATACAAAGGAAATTGCAAATAACAACGAGGACAGCCAATATTAAGCAGCTTTCGCAAATCTAATCCCCTATCAAAAAGTATGTATGTGTAAAGAATTAGGAAATATCTAATTTATCCCAATTACAAGAAGGAAGAAGACCAATGCTCGTGTGGACAACGGACACGCCTTTTCGACTCGAATAGAAGTCACAGTCCAAAAGAATGATTATTCTGCCGAAAGACTCAATTTTTAAATATGATAATTTAATTAGAGTTTAATTATTGATTGAAAATTTTCCATGAGTAGCTAATACTCTATTTATTTAAATTTATTCAACTATTTAACTAATTAAATTCTTTCAATTCAACAAATTTAAAAATAAGTGTGGTTTAAGAGTTTCGAGCTAGTACATACAATTAAATGTATTTTATTGTAAAATTTGTACAATTCTAAAAATAATCCTTACAATGGAATACGAAGGTTTACCGGACTTACGAGTTATTATGGAATAATAAAAATTTTGCAATTAAATATTTATATTCAATATGAATTTCCATCAACTATGGGAAAAGAATATTCATTATATTCAAAGTACCAAATCCTTTGAGAGGCGAGATATCTGGAATAGAGTCGCAATATTATCTTATACCTGATAAAGTTGCACTTAAAAATTTAACCTACAAAATATCGATTTTCACTTGTCAACTGCCTCAATTTTTAACACGAAAAAACACGTTGCAAGAGCATATGAAGAATGCAGATCTGAATTCACAAAATATATTTTAGCAACGTACTAAAATAAGGAACGCATAGAAGAAAAGCTACTGCATGATTAATTAGAAAAGGGAAAAATCAATTAGATAAAACCCCCACTTCGATGAAAACAAACTTATATACTGAGACGATTAATTTAAAACAAAAGCACATCGCTGAACATTATTCTGTTAACGGTCATGGGGTCACTTAGAAAGTTGAAAGACAAAAATTGCACAGTTTATAAACTTTTTCAAAGCTAACACGTCATACTTTAATTCCTCTGGGTATGCTTGTTGATCTTTAATCCTCAGATCTTTACAGAACACTTCTCACAAGATAAAATCATATCGAAGAACAAAAGCTACCACAAAAACTTTCTCTAGCATTTTAAAAGTTAAACTCTGAACCATATCATGCAATAATGTCTTAAATAAAATAATAACTTCTGAAAATCAAGTAAAAAGTCTAAGATAACCGTTGGTGGTGCTAAATACCGACTAATGACAGTCATTAACGGCATAATCACATTTATGTACGCTAATACATCTCTGCAGGAGCAGTTAGCCTCTAATGCGTTATAATGACATCCTGAAACACATTACTGCGCTGAATGTTTCCGAAATCTCAAAAATATTCCTCAGCGTCGTTTTCAAGAGGAATAGCAAAATTTGTAGCAAAACATTTCTCTCTACACATCGTTCATCTACGTACTTTCACGGTAAGGGTTCACGGTGTACATATACCCGTATCCGATGGAGTGGTACCGAAACAAAGGAAAGGGGTAAATCACCGCTGAGGCTACAGGGGCAGCAGCCCTTGAAATTACGCCTCCCCGCTCTGCACAGGCCGTTCTAAAGGTTTCTAAGGAGTTCGAGAAAAGGTTTGTCACTGAATTATTAGGTTAATGAACTAATGACAAAACATTCCTCATGAACACAACTGTCACTGATTCATAACAACATGTCTTCATAAATTTAATAATGAATCATTTCTTCTTTAAAGGGAATATAAATCTGTTCGGACGTAAAATCTGTACATACGACACTGAATTTTCCGAATAAATGTCGTTACTTATCAGCTATCGATAAGGTAGGATGACTTTGAACAACTCAAAAAACAGCTGAAAAACATTACCGCCAGCTATGTCAAATAGTCGTGTCAGTGGATATAAAACCAACTGATATCTTAGGATGTCTAAATTATTATTCCTTGTAACGATTAATCCACCTTTATCACAACAAGGCTTCTTTAGCTGAATGAATATGAAAACATTTTCTAAGTATCTTGTCTGTTTATCACAGCATCCTTTTTCTTTCACTGTCTTATAAACAAATACTACGAACAAATTGGATTATATTTTCATAATATTATACAAAAATATACACCGTGCTTCTGTAACAAGGTTAAATAACATGATGATAATCATGTGTTTGTGCATGGTGAGAAAATTGTGATATTTCTGCTTCAAACGTGATATTTTTTCAAGTTCAATCTCCTGCGACGCAAACTCATATGTTTAATATTCAAGGTTTTTATCTAGGAGGAAGTGTAAGAAAACATTGCTTACCTCTTTCACTTTAAGCCGCCTTTCCTGAGCGATGGGATCTGGATCCTCTCCATGATGAGTGTCCGGATAGTGATCACTGGGTGCAGGCGGTATAGTCACAATATTCTTCTGTTTCTCCAAATTTAAATTATCAACCAAACTATCCTCCACAGCATCGCCACTCTGTGGAGGATCTAATGACTTCTGTGGTTCACTCACACTTCGCACATGCTCATTATTTGCTTCACCCATTATTTCCGGCCTCTCCAACACCTTTTGGCTCTTCATTTTATCTAACTCTACATCTTCCTCGATTTTTGCAAGCAACTTCGCCTTATCCTCAATTTTGTGAGGATCGGGGTGATCCAAGTCATCGTGCCTAATTAGTTTACCACCACCGGGAATTTCACTGAAATCATGACCGTGTGGGGGGACAGGAATTAACAAGTCAGGACCTGCCTTCTGCATATGTTTATAAACATTATAAACACTGTTCACCGTGCCCGAACTGCCTCGGAATTCGGGCAAGAAAAAGAAGGTGCCGAAGCATACTACACCAAATGTCAAGAACACTAACAATATTAAGTACTTCTCTCGAGGTCTAAATGATCTCCGGGAAAATGATGACACAGGTACACCGTTCACAAACCTTTGATAAGTAGGTAATATTCCAGTTGATGCCATTTTACACACGGCTCAACCACATCGAACGTCTTCATCAGCATTTGATGTAACTATGTCACCTGCTCATCGACGTTTCCGGCAGATTCTTCAGGAATTGATATGCGGCATCTTGCGGCGGAAAGATGTAAGTAAATGAACACAGAAATGCGACGCGAAAATCTTGCTCCACCAACCGGAGCTTCTCGTAAGCTTCGACAATTGAAAGCTAACCTCCGTCAATTATTGGGTTCAAAGGCCGGATAGAATTTAGTTAATGAATTAAGGGAAACGTTCTTATTGTAAAATCCTCAGAATTTAGTTGAAAAATATTACCTTTCTCTTATTTAGTTTACATTTCGGTCTTAAAACAGAGTATGCTTCTGCGATTACTTCGTAATGGTAGAATAGCTAGCTCCATCGTACATTTGGAAAGAAAGTTGTTAGGTAAATCATTTTCAGTGTACTGCGAAAGAACACCTCAATTTACTTTCCTAAAAAGAAATGAGAAACATCTTTGTCCTCAGGTACGCACCTTCAGTGACGTACCTAATGCAGGGTAAGTTAAATTGGAAAAAAATTAAATTAATAATCTTTACTTATGACAATGTCAAATTGAATTCTTCAAATTTAAATGATAATTTTGTTTCTAAATTTAAGGACCTTGGATGATGCTACCTTTGACCGAGTCTGCAACGAAACGTTGGAGTCTTTGTCTGAATATTTCGAAGAAATTTTAGAGGAGAGTCGTTTCCTCCGAGAGGCTGATGTTGTTTATGGAGTAAATGCTACTTTCCATTAATATTGATCTAGTTTATTATTACTTCGATTGTATGCCTATCACCAATTCTTTATTTATTGTTTTTCAGGATGGAGTTCTGACAGTTAAGTTTGGAAGGAATTATGGAACTTACGTTATCAATAGACAATCTCCTAATAAACAGATATGGCTTTCATCTCCTGTCAGTGGGCCAAAGCGCTATGACTTTTTAGAAGGCCAGTGGGTGTACCGTCACGATGGAATTACATTACATGAATTATTGAATCAAGAAATACAAAATATTGCTGAATTTCGGGTAGATTTCAATCGCTGTGCATATAGCAATCCCAGATCTCGCTGAGTTTGGGAAGTAGCTATATTCTGTAGACAAAGGCAGTTCTGTGATGGGATTTTTGTCAGTAGTTGCATTAATAGATGTCAGATTTCTCTGAAGGAAGGGAATGCACTCCTGCTCTCTCATATATCTATTCACTGAGAGTAACTGCCACTTAGTCAGCGCGAAATTTGATGTTTGGATAGTTCATTTCGCAGCCTTACAAGGCAATAAGGAATCAACCATTCGGAAATACTCCGCCATTATTTTGTGATTAACATACATTGCTAAACTATTCCTTGAGTCATTCCTCATTTCCTAAACGGTCCACCCTACGTGGGGAATTCACCAAAATGGAGGTTATGGAAGAAGGGAACCTTATGGACAGAGTACAGATCCTCTTGCAGCGCGACTTGGCTTATTACGAAGGAAATCAAAAGGTTTTGCAGGAGAGGCTTTGCTCGGAGGTTGTCGGAGGGCAGTTGGACTTCCCACATCATGCATCCTTCGCTTCAGTCAAACTGGTCTCATGGTGGGAAGGAGAGTACGTTGCAGCTTTTCACAAACCGTCCGGTTTCTTACCGACACTGGAAGACGAGCAGAAGGCAGGGGCCTCGGACAGCGACGAGGTGGAGGCACCGGTCCGAACCTCGGTGCCGGAGGAATTCGTTCGTCTAACGCAATCATCTTCTGCCCAGCTTTTAGAACATCTGCACACACTAAGTCAGGAAGCACTGGACCACGCAGATCTCACCGTGTTAACAGGCACCCTCGGGGCTGCAGCCCTCACAAGGAATTCGCTCTGGTGCTACAATGAGTTACTTAAGCGAGGATCTGAGGTTGGGGGGTGAGACATTTTCCATCCTCTTGTCAAATTTAATTTCTTAGTTTTGCATTTCATGTACCTGACGCAACAGGAAGAGGGGAAGGTCCTACCAAATAATACCTACAAATCATCTGGTAATAGAGACAGATGAGACGTTTTAGTTATGATATCACGAATTGTTATTTTTGGGAATTTTTATGTAGACTGTTGTTTTCAAGACTTGTGATTTTACTTTTTCATTACTATCAACATTATTTTCTCTCTTTCAGGAAAAAGTAAGTAAACGTTTCCTTTTTGAAACTATATGTGTGAAAACTGAGGATACACGTTGTATTTTCTCATGTGTTTTGTGTAGATATTAAATGCACAGCTTTCAGTTGCTTGTTTCATTCCATCTCAACCCTGCATCACGTAGCGGAGATTTTTTGCACTATGTAGCCAAAATGTATCATCACTCACTACAATTGCAATACTATTACATAACCTGTCTATTAATGAATGAACCTAAATCAAGCCTAAATATATTAAACATCACTAGGAATCTTATAGGTAAAGATTAATATAATTGACAATAATCCTTACTGGATGTTAAGTAAATGAAAATTTATATTATCTAATCAGCGAATTGCCATTGATTGAGAGATGGAAACATTCGTTACCAAAACTTCCAAAGAAGGAAAGTAAAGCTATTTTGCTCCCATATTTCTATTATCTTAATTGCTGAACTTAAATTAAAATAACTTTTGTTAACAAAGATATTGGGTAAGTTAATTTTGCGCCAGAAGGCGTGCTTCCAGGAAATATCTCAATGAAGAATAGACTTGAAAAAAACTTGTTAAATTTGTAGAGTTAAAATATGGGCCATTTCCATGTTCTAAGAAACAGAATTTAAAAGTATTTATTTTCAATAAAGTAAAAAATGAAAATTGTTAAAATTACAAGCTCATTATAATAAATCATGTAAGCAAAAAAGAATTAATCTTGGTTATTTTATATAAATATATATATCTTAAATACTATTTGAATCAATCCATCCTCCTATTGCCTTGTTTCATTTCCAAGGAAACCTGATAGTTAAATTCTTCCTATTCTTGTAATCCAAAACTAGCTTGAGAATATGTGTAACACTGCTTTAAAACACCACCCATTTGAAGATTTGCATGTGCTGCACCATCCACTTAGAGAAATCACCGATCAAAGTATAAGATTATCTGCACGAAGAAGATACATTTCATCAACATGAGTATAGTGTAACTTGCCAGCTCACAAGAACACTCTCTCCCATGAAAATTTAGGCTTTCACTGTACAGCTGTTTTAAACAGTTCAATGAAATGGTAGAAGCATTGGCAGAGCGGCTTCTAGACCTGCACAATAGACTTCTATCCTTATACATCTTGCAAGATGCAGACAGCCTCAACTGGGAGGAGAATCAGCCATTCTTTGAAGGTCTTAGAGGGTCATTCATTGTTCAGATGTGGTGGTGTTACATGCAAGGTATGAGAACTTCGCATTGGAGTTGGCAATTCTACATCAATGAAAGAGTTATGCAATCATGAAATTTCAACCTTTATTATAAGGTACCAAGGAGGATCTTTGGAACACTGTGCCTCCGAAAACAGCTCAAAGAGTATTCGCAGGAATGCTTAACGAATCTTTGACTATTCTAACAGTTCGCTACTCACAGGTAAAACTAAACTAAGAAACACGACTTCAGGAATGACTTTGTTCATATCTACATTAGCTTAGAACTTATTATTCCAGGTAAAGAGGGAGAATAATTATATTCCCAAGATAAATCTGACCGTTATTTACACAGTACATTTAACTTTCAAAATACAATAAAGATGACTATTTTATAGTGTTAATTAAATCAGCACTGTTATAATTTTTTACTTTCTATCTTCTTAAATTTATTGAGTTGAAAGAGTTTATGTAAAAGGAAGATATTTAACTCTTAAACCTTAGAGTTAATAGAATGTACAAAAATCTAATTCTTTGCATTGATAGAATTTAAATTACAAAAATAACTGTAAAAATATTGTATTCTTCATTTGAATGAAATTCTAGGGAAAATGGCTCTTTCAATGATATCTGATATTTGAAGTCATAAGGACATGACTGATCTTTAATTCCTCATTGTCATCCAATGTTTTGTATAATTTTTATCTAGGAAAAATTTCTAATTTTACAAGCATAAGATGTAAAACTGAATCAAAAATCACCGTTTAAGCACATTGCATTAGTACTATGTCAAGTAGATTGCACATTTGTTTTAAAATTTTTTTCACAAATCTAAGAAAAAAATCATCTAGAGAGTTTTATAATTTATTTTTTGCATAAATCTTGCAAATATAAGTTTCCGTACATTCATCTTGCCTTCTTAGTCTGATTGGGGTTGCAAGAACTGAAATTGCCATCTAATCAATAACAATCAAATCATATTTTCATTGATGGAAATGGTTCAGTACATACAAAGAAAGTTGCATTAAAGATTTGTCAATCCAATGGGGTATTTTTCTTTACTTCAAGGATTTATGTGCAACCCATGTTATATTAAAATCGTATATGATGTAATAGGAGAACCATAAAATAAATTTGTATTAATACAGACACCTAGTTTTAACTGAGAAATCTATATATTTTATGCTACATCTTATCCATCTCATGTAGATTTCTTTTATTATTCATCTAATGATTTCTAAATGATTTTGATCATGGATCTGTTATTATTATAATGATTCTCTCTTTCTACTCATTTACAACAATGTATAAGTTTCACCAGCTAAACTGAGTTTGCCATAATACAGCAACGATTATTACTTTAGAAAGCTAGAAGGCTACATTTCAGCAGAATGCAGAATAATATATTCAGACTCACTGAACCATCCATTAAACCCTATATCAAAATATCTCCCTCTCAGCCTGGATGTTTAAACCTTTCATAGTAGTATTAGTTTATAACATGTTTTCCTATATTCTTCCTAACTGAAATGAATAATATGTTTATTTAAACTTGAGGCAAGTCCAAGTATGTCTAGAGGAAGTCTCATGGTGTTAGACATAAGCAACCTTTTGCTCTGTGTAAGGCATCTCTTGCCCGCAATCTCCACTAACAAATCAGAGCTAATTGGATTATCAGACCAAAATAAAGTTGTGAGGGACATTCATGCCAAGTGCCACGAATTGCTGTCTTGCCTCATCATTCGAGGATGTCCATTACCACTACTGTACAAGGTGACAAATATAAGTATTGATTCCAACTCTGATTTTTACTTGAATAAATACTCTTTAGCAGCACTGATTGAAAATTTTTATTTTTAGCACTTCAGAAAAACTGGGGACACCGTACCAATATTTTCAGATAGACCTACCACACCTGCACCGTGGTATATGGTTGTCTCTCCAAACTTCTTTCCTGAGTTGCCCACCAAGGACTTTACGACTAAGGATTTGCGTGACAAGTTTGCAGTTGCACTTGATTTGATTGTCCTCATGGCTCAACCAGAAGCATCATGGCCATTGCTTCTGAAGGCATACTTATTATGATAAATATTTGTTATGTAAAGGGCAAAAAATAAGTATTCAATGAAGGGAGTAAAATATATTGTGCTAATATCCCTGAAAAAATACTCATTTATTTTGGTGATGTATTAGATGTTGTTACCTGTTCTGAGTAAACGATTTCAGAGTAAATAATTCCATGTTAGGGAATACACTCATAACGTTTCACCATTAATGCTTTTTATGTTGTTCATATGTAAACATAATTTAAGATATTCTGTCTTTGAAGAAATAATTAAATCATTAGTATGATTCTTCATTATAATTTTACTCAAATATAATCAATATAAGCTTTGTAATGTTTCATATCATATTTATTTCAGAAAATATAAGTTTCGAAATCATAAAGAAGGTTTGTCCCTTCAATGATTATTTATTTAAAATATTGAAGGTTCTCCTGATGCGCAAGAGCCTGCTTTCTGCTTTGTTATTCCATCATTTGATACACACTAAACCAGCTCCTGAGAAAGTGCAAGCTAAGAAAGAAACAGAGAAGAAAGAAGAGGGGAAATCTTCCTCAAAAACTTGCCAAGGCTTTTTATGCACTGGTAATTGCATAATAAAAGCAAAAGTAAGTTATCATATCATTTCAAATTTAAGAGATATATGCATCACCTTTGATTTTTACTGTAGCAAATTATCATAGGATCAACGCTATTATCCATTGATTTCAAAAACAGTTATTAAAATATCTTTCAATGAAAGAAAGTTAAGAACTAAACAGAGATTACTAGCTCTAAACAGCTTGTCAAATTCAGAGAGGTCCAACTGCTCCACAACTATATTTCTTCATCCTGCCCTTCCAAGTTATGTGCAAGATATACATAATTATTTCCATGCCCTATTTGGAGAATGCAATGAAAATATTTTTTCATTGATGCTTAAAAATTATTGACTTTATTTCTTTTGCATTTGTATTTGCACCTTGTTACATTAGATATAAAAATAAAATCTTACGTAATAATGGTAGAAATAACTAAGATGAAATTTAGCAAAATTTGTTTATTGTTACCGGTTTCAGCTGCTTATAGTTATCAGCAAACCACGACTTAATGTATTCTAATACCTATAAAATGATTTGCAGCACTCAATTGAAGACCCAATCACTCAAACTGCATGTGCAGTGATACATATTGTAGCAGCAGTTGGGTGCATCGGTGATCTTGGATGTGTTCTACAACCAGTGCTAGAATGTCCAACAAATGAAATAAGAAGCCTGTGGGGATGCTGTGATGGCCGCCAGGTATGCCAGTGACAATGCAGAAACTCTGAGCTTAAAATATTTTAGTAGCTAAATGATTTGATAATTTAAAAGAAATTTTTGAAATACTTAAAGATGCTGTTGCTTCTTGCTAAATCCTTCTATTCTATGAAAGACTTACAATCTACTGCAGTTTTATTCCCTGAATATGCCTCCTAACTTAAGAGAAAGCAAATAAATAACTCTAATGTCTGTAAAAAAAAGTTTGCATGCAAAAGTAAAATTCTTAAAATAAAATATTGCCAGTTTTAAAAAAGAAACTATCGTAAACATTTCTTTGGTTATTAACAAACTATTTTCCTTTAATTCCATGTTAGGCAAATTTCAGTATGAATTGCTTTTCGGTAAATCAAGAAATAAAATATCTTAACCTTATTGATTGTGAGGAATTTAAATAGGTAATTGTGTTCTTCCTAGCCTAGTATATTGAGAGAATTATCATAATACCCCTTTCTCGGAGTACTTAAAAAATACTGAGTGAAGAATCTGCTATGGAATGGAAGATTTCTCATTTCTGTTATGATTTCAGATAATTTTGTATGCAATTTTAACTAACTATCCCTCTCGAAAACAGATATTAAACTTCTGTGTATGTGCATTCTTATAAAAAAAATTTTATCATGACTTGAAATATATATATGATTTAAAGTTCTACTTCTATTTATCATATAGGTTTTCAGAAATGTAAGCCAGCATGCAGTGCTTTACAAACTAATCAAATTTTAATTCCATTGCTCAAAGTTGAGAGTTGAATTATTTTCAATCTAATAAATGCTTCCTCAAATGTATTCATAGGTATGGAACCACTTAGGTCATCCACCATGGTATAAAGCATTATCAAGGTTGATGGCATCAGCTCTTGGGCCAGCAGTGAAGGACACATTGCAGAAAAAAGGGGAGTTAAGGATGCTTCTCCAGAACGCATCCTATTTGGCAGAGGGCCTTCCCACTACGCTATATGGAGCATCAAGGCTCTTGGAAGATGCACTACCAGCAGATGTGAGACCTCTGGGTGGCTCAATACTATTTCAGATTGTATGCACTGCCCTCTACTCCCTACTAATGGAGGAAGAAAGTGACGATGCTACTACTCTAGCTGAATCATTGTGTAATTTGGAGAGAAGGAAATTTAGTGAACAAGTCAAGGCTATAAATCGAGCTTTTGCAGAATGGTAGGTTATCAAACCTGTTTTGGAAACTTCATTCTTAATGGAATTCAGGAGATATTTTTGTAATCTTCTAGCATTTTGGTTAAAATTAGAACTTGCCATAGTTTGTTATTCATGAAATTAAAATATGAATTAATTTATTAGCAGTACTTTAAAATAATGTATTAAAAAGTCATTGGTATCTAACAGAACAATTTTGGAGAAAATAACCATTGGCATATTTAAGACATAACTTGCTCTCTAATAAAAACAAAGAATGAAATGAAACAAGGAAAATATCCATTAACATCATTAGCTCATTTATGTTTCTATAATTTTTCACCATAGCTCAGCAGATCTCTAAACTCTCAAGCTTTTAGTTTTAATGACAGTTATTTACATATTCATACCTCATTTACATTGAAATTATATCTCCTTCTTTGTTATACCTCATTGAAATATTTTAATGTTAAACCTAGTATTTTAAAAATTAATCATGTTTCTCAATTACCAATAAAAACCTCAAACTTCCCTGGTATATTGTGCCTATTTTCAGTCATTGCAAGTGATTTTGTGATTATCTATATATTTGAAATGAACTAAGGAAGGTAATGATTTATTTCAATCCTTTGTAAAAATCATAGTGCAGAAGACATGGAAGATGAAGACGATTCTTTCAGTACAATTGAAGAAGTTCCTTATATCGCTGATGTTCATGTGAGCCATCTTCTCATAACAGATAGCGGGAAACAAGCCTTAAAGGTACTGGAGTGTGAATTTTGACTAAGTGTTGTTGACTTATCTGTTTTATCGCATTCCTAGAAGGAAAAACCATGTCAATACTTTAGTTTCTTTGCTGATTTATAGCTAATTTGATGTTCCATTTGTAGACAAATAGCTAATTTTGTATACAACATAGTATATAGAGTAATCACTGCATTTTTTGATTCTTGATAACCATAGCCTACTGCGTAGATGGACCTAGTCCAACTCAGAAAAAAGGTGAAGCAGTCCTCACTGAGAGGGGAGCCATGTGCAAACGATTACTTCAAACCAAAATTGTTTACTATGCATGATGCATGGCAGGAGTTACCCTTCAAAACTTCCCCATCTCCTGCTCTTTTTTGCTTCTCACATGACGTGATCTGCCTCTATTTCACTAATTCTTTATCATAGTTATCCTTCAAGTTGTTAAATAATGTTTGTATGTAATTTTTACTGATTTTTCCTTTTATAGAATAAGAAAATTTCCTTATAGTCTTATCTACAAAGAACTTTTGCTTTAAAACAATTTTTTATAAAATATACTTTAAAATTTTGTTCATATTATGTCATGAGGAATCAGTTATACATGTGTGGAATAGAAATATAGATATTACTCTGAAGTTCATTTCATGTATTCAGAAACATTTTTAGCTGATGCCTAAGAGCCTAGGAGCTAAATAGAAAATATTAAATATTTCTGATTCTTATCATTCAGTGTAGTTTTTTTTTTTGGTAAAATGTTTAAAAACCTTTTCGGTGTGATTTATAGTGAAATTCATGAATTAATTTCTAGTAATCAAGGGCTAACAGAATTCAATTTCTTTTCAGACTATTTATAATTTTCTTCAACATAACACAAAATGGTTGCTTGGCCAGTTAGGAGCTACTGATCCAAGAGAGGTGATTCCACCAATGAGATTACCAAAATTGAATCCACCTGATCCTCAAAAATTACTACATACAATGTTTCACATTGGAGCTCACAAATTTGATGAAGTATGTATCAATGAATATTAAATATGTTAACATGCAAATCATTATCTCTATGGTTCTCATACTACAAAAAAATTGCCAAACATCTGGAAAGAGACCAATGCAAACGTACTAGGTCATTATAGGTTAAGTCTGGAGGTGACTCTTACTTTATTAATTACAGTTAATTATGCCCCTTAGTTATGCAACAACTTTATTTACAATCATTATGGACAGGGCATAAAGTAGCAAATTTTAGTTTTATTTTATGTTGTAAATTATTTGAATATATGTTTATGGAAAGGTTTTATTACTTCGATATAACACTTATTTTCTATTATTTAATTTATTTTATTGATTTTTTATATCTTATTCATATTTTTTTATAATGTGCTATATGTATATTATTTCTATAAATTTGGTTTTGTTCCTTATATGTATACGCTTTTGTGATGATTTATTAATATTTTTATAATATAACATAAAATATTATAAGGAATGAAAGATAACTTTAGTACGTACCTAAGTATAGTATGCCACCCATAGAAGAGAGCACTAATATTTCGGCCATAATTGTATTTTGTGATGAAATTTGTTTTATATGATATCTACATTAATAAGACTTGCCAAAAATTAATTTCAGTAAGAAATAATTGGGGTGAGTTGCGATATTTGTGTACAACAAGTGTAAAGCAGGCAGTATCACCTTTTTACCCCTGGGTGGTAAAGGGTTAAATTTTATGTTCGGCGTATAAGTCGACCCCTGTTTTGAGATATTTTTAGGCTTCAAAGGTCGACTTATACGCTGGCATAAACGGCACTATAACAGGCACATGGCCAAACTCTTTTTATATCTTTTATATGGCAATTTTATTGTAGGAACGCTAATTTACTGTCTCATTTTACAGCTGCTAAGTGGTGAATTTACCCTCAACTGGAAAGCACTTCTGCAAACACCACTTTCCATTACGCCAAGGAAAATGTGGACCCAACTAACTCACAGACCAGAATTCAGGGAGCCTCTCTATTTGAATGAACATGACAAGAAAGTGGTGGAGACAGTGTCAAAGTATTTTAGTCACTATCATGCCACAAAATGATAGTTTTCAAAATTGTATGCTTTTTACAGATTGTATACATTGCTATAAATGACTCACCAATATGTTGATATTTGATTTGATTTTTTTACTCATATAGAAGTAAATATATGTGTTTATCATGCATAAATATTGGTTTTTAAAAATCACTTGAGCTAAAAATGAATGTCAAAGAATTTATGTCGAATAGTTGTTTTAGTAAATTGCTTTGCTTATTACAATTACCTTTAGATTAAATTTGTAATGATCATATTCAAAAGTAAATTGTTGGATCCCAAGGAAAGCAAATAGTATGTACCTTATTGGTAAGAAATAAGTTGCAATTCTTTTTGTTGGGACATGCTTTATGAAGCTATGGCAATCAAAAAAGCTATTTTTAAATACTCTTCATAAAGAGAGTAAATTTGACTGTAACATCCGTCCTCTAAATATCTATATAGGTTTAAATAATAAATTGAGCTTTTGTCCAATTTATAGGATTGTAGTTAAAGTTTTGCTATATGGATAAGCAAACTCTTGATATTAAAATAATAGGAGAGTATTAATAAAATAGTAATTTTTCTCAATAAAATGGGATAAATAAATTCGGTATACATAAATGATAAATTAAATATGTAATAAATAAAATAAATAAATACTAATAACATTTATCTATATGGAAAATTGTATGATTGCTGAATTCCTTTCATGAACTTTACTAGCTTTAAAATATAATCAATCCATTCGGCCGAGATGTTGTGGAAATACATAATTGAAAAGAGATTTTTAATTTTCCACAAGGTTTTTATTTAGGAACTACCGGTTTCGGTTTAAGTTAATTTTTCCCCTTGCCTCTGTAACTGACATAGAAACCCCTCGATGTGTGGCCCTCTCATTCAAAGGCTCCATTTCTTATAGTCTACAAAACCTTTTTAAAAAATATAACGTGATTCCAGGATATAAAAATAATAACACACTAATGAAATTACTTGCCAATTCGAAAGATAAATTCAAAGCTTTAGATAGACCAGGAGTATATAAATTAAATTGTAAGGATTGTGATGGAATTTACATTGGGATGACAACCCGCAATTTTAATGTCAGAACACAAGAACACCATAGAGCCTTTCCTCCATAAATCTCCCTCCTCCCGCTTTGCTAAACACCTTTTCGAAAACAGTCATTCCAGTGATTTTTCCCCAGAAATCCTTCACTTTCAAGTAAAAGTCCTCGACTCAATGCCCTGGAACAGCTTGAAATTAAACGTCACCTCTCCTACCCCCATTGTTCCCTTATTAACGAGTATCTTTTTCATTCTCCCTCCCCCATCTTGGATTCCGCCCTCTCCCCCATCCTTTAGTCATCTGTAAATTTCCCCTCCCACTCCCCTTCCTACCTCCTGATTGGTTGTCACTGTACTCCTATGTATGTCTATTTCCAACTTCTACATTGTATTTTATCTGTCATCATTCAAATTACGATGTATGCTTCGGCAGTTTGATGATTCAGTTGTGTGTGAACCTGACGATGGTAGTGTACCGAAACCGGTAGTTCCTAAATAAGAACCTTGTGGAAAAGTAAAAATCTTTTTTCAATTTACTAGATTTATGTAAAGCAAGTGATTCATTGAAGAGGAGGAATAAAGCAGATGGTGAATGTAACAATAGAATAAAATGTGAAAAACAATCATAAGTATTATGTGGTTCACAATTCAAAATTTACTTATTTATTTTGCATATATAAATGTTATCTAGGAGCAGAATGTAAGGTTTAAAAACTTCTTATAGAGTTGATAACATGGCATTTATCAATGAGTGAGGAGAAAAAGTTGCAATACAGGAGCAACATTTTTCCTAAATATTTGAAATTTAAGAGTGGGAAATGAGCTGTTACACTTAATTGTTGTGTTCTTCTGAAAATGGCAAAATCAGCATACATGAACTAAAGAAATAGATCAATTTTCAATAATTTTTGTAACTATATGACAGAAATCAAACACTGTTTACACTATTTATGTATCTTAATATAATATTGGGGTATCATAAAAAATCATTTTGGAATCAGCAATAGGTTGGTTAAGGTAGATAAAAAGTGAACATTATTCTTACTTGATGTTATTTCATCCTCTCAAAATGGGAGAAATTCGAATCATTCAGTTTTTTAATTCAAAGTCCTTCAGATATCAATATTGTAATAAAATCTTTGTCCACTGGGTTGAGGAATTAGGGATAAGACACATTTGGGTCCATTTTCATGAGTGTCAGCAGTCTTTGGAGGTTTAAAGAGAACAAAGTCGAGTATTTCAAAAATTATCTTCTCCATCAGTAACTTGGATTTTGAACAACTTAATTTTCCACATGAAAGGAAAGACGTTCAAAGATTAAACACATAAATTAAATTTGAAAAGCTTCAATGGCCAAATGCCCAAAAACTGAATGCAAAATGTTTACATGACTCAGTTACCATCTTCAGCCGCAATACAATGCATAAGATAGTCGTTTTGCAAATACTTCATCCTTTTTGTACGCAGGTTTCAATAAGATGGGCTCAGCATCATGTAGTTTGTGCACCATTGCTTACAATCCAACAAAAGGCAATAAATCTTTCAGAAATGTAATATGATGTAAACAGATACACCATATAAACTTTTGAGTATACTCAAATAAGTCAACTCAAATATAAGCTGAGACACCTAATTTTATCATGAAAACTAAATGACTCAAGTGTAAGCCTAGAGAGGGAAATCCAATGACACTTAACAGTGCCCGATCAAACACGATTTTTTTCAATAAAAAAACTTCGGTACTTGGAAAGATGTGTTTAGTGGTTACTCCATTCTTTATATAAGTTCATCACTAGCTTCAAATGTGACGAGTTGGTCATACACCATATGCCAGTTTTTTTTAACTAGGACTGTCTCAATTAATTATTTGTCTTTGACTTGAAGGAAAACCACATGATATACTTAATGCAAGATATAAGGAGTGACTCAATGAAACCTTATAGTTAAATGAATCTGTGAATCTTCACTCTGCTAAAGTGGATAACAGATATGCCAAATAAGCTGAAACTTACGTTTTTTGGGCAACATTCTAGTTCCTTCCTTCCTTTTGCTCTCTTCAAAATTTGATATACCCCACCAAGTTCATACAGAATATGGTATCCTCATGAAAGCAAACTCGGCTAAAGCTAAATTTCCTTTTTTCATCAGAAAAGATTTACTTGAAACTATTTTCAGGAAAAAATACAACAAAACTATATTTTAAAACAGCTTTTATTTTCCAATTTTGATTTAAAAAAGGAAAGTATAGATATGAAATTTATAGGTCAATTCTACTAAATTATATACCATAGCACATAAAAATATAACAAGTTATGATAATATACTAATTTCTTAAAGACAAACTTAGTGAACTTCAATATTTTTCCATGATATAATTTAAGGATGGAATTCTAAAAGAATCACCAGGGGAGGGTATATTAGTTAATCATCGTTAAAGAAACAAAATAACAAAGAAAAACCAGGCTTATCTATTCCTGGATTTAAATTACAAAATTAATAAATATATAATTAGCTTCAGGTCAGAGAAGCGCTCAAACTTTTGGTTATATGATTTATATATAATGTTTAAATATAAGCACAGAGAAAGCTTTCACCTGTACCAATGAAATGCATGAAGAGAACAAATGATCTGATCACAAGCTTACAGAGATTTGACAATCTGTTGCAAATTATATGAAGTGCTAGTATATGCTATCTTTCCCAACATATAATAGTTATGTGCAAAGTTTTAAAACCTTTTTAATCAGATCACTTTCTAGCAGCCTTTACCATGTTAACCAAAATCTTGACTCTCAGGGTCACTTTCTGAACCTCCTTTAAATCAACGCTTGTCAATGTCTTCACATATTCATACTGCATGATAAAGCCAGCATGACCATTTTCAACTTGAACTGGCTTTCCTTCATTGTCCTTGCTTGCCTTGAGGCCCATCCGTACATTTACTTTATTTGTTTTCCTCCACAAGACAACCCTTAAAAAAGATAAAATGGAATCTATTATAACAAGGCCAAAAAAATATCTTAGAGCAGTAAACAAATTCCTTATACAGTGGAACCTTGGTTCACGAACTTAATCTGTTCCTGAACCCTGGTCGTGAACCGAGACAATTTCTCCCATTGAAATTAATGTAAATACAATTAATCTGTTCCAGACTATGAAACTGTGTATTTTTAAATATATTTTTTTTTGAATGCACGTAAATTAAATGTAGATTTAGTTATAAAAAATATTTAAAAAATTAAATTTTAATACTTTACATGAATATTATTTTATTTTAAATTTTTTCCTTAATTTGTCTTTAAGAGCTTCATTGACTGTGATCAGTTAATAGCTTGCGTATACGAAGACCCATATGGGATAAAATAATAAAAGAAAATTCATAATAAATATAAAATACTGTAATTTGAATTTTAGATAGCCAAATGTTATTATATTGCTATGGAATTTGTCCTGTTTCACTGATAAAGTAATCCGCAAATTGCTCACGAACTGTGTTCACTGATCAACCTGTCTGCAACTGTATCTCAGGAATAGGGTTACCAGATGCTCCGAGTCGAAAAAGCGGACATTCCACCCCCCCCCAATTACTAATTGAAAAATGAAAAAAAAATTCAATTGTAAAATTTAAAAAAATAAAAAAATTGAAAATTTTATCAAAAAAGTGTTACTTATTCGTATAGTCTCAAACCACGATAGTTTTTTTCTAGTGTCTACCAACTGTCAGGCAAAAAATATACTGAAGTACTTGGTGAAAGATTGTGTAAAATGGAAATATGTATAAAAATAGTAGATCGAGAGAAAAAAGCGGACATTTCAGTAAAAAGGCGGACAAGCGGACACGAGACAAGCGGACGTCTGGTAACCCTACTCAGGAACGATGCTGTGCTATGTCGGGATTGCCTACTGAACTGGTCGGCAGCCTTGGTCGTGAACCGAGTTGTTGTATGCCAACTGAGTCAAGATTTGGTTGCCAAAGCTGGTCGTAAACCGAGTTGGTTGTGAACAGAGGCGATCGAGAACCGAGGTTCCACTGTAATTTTAACAGAAGTTCATCCATTTCCAAAATGTGTAAAATTTAAAAAGTGGCTATAGGTGAGCAATAACTGATATGAAAATAATCATATAAAAGTGGAAATAATAAACCCAAAATATTGCCATGTAATCTTATCATGAAATTGTTTAAAAAAATGCTGCAATCAATTACTTTAAAGCCTGAGTGAAACATCTGTCCTTATCTTTATTTTTCAATAACATTTGCAAAGTTCAAGATGGAATAAAAATATCAATAGTACAAGATATGAATCTGGAAAATAGGAACTACGTTAAATACTAATTTGCAAATTTCAAAGTTCTCGAGATTACTATAGAAATGGAAATGGGTTAAGAATACGTCACAAATATTGAGGAAATTGTAAAAAATTCTTTATAAAAAACATTTTGCAAACATGATTACCATGGCATATTCCTTTCATTAAGTCAAGCACCATATTTACTACTGTCATTTTAAGATTTACAAGAAATGCAAAAAATGTTATATGAATTTTCTCTGCTGTTATATTTGTAAACCTACCTATGCAAACTTCCTTTTTGATACCTTGAATTTCCAATTCAATAATTTTTTAGTCAAAATCAACTTATTGCCCACAAATATTTTTTTCTGACAGAAGTTGAGTTACCTTGACCTGACTCTAGTATCAAATGCATATATCCTAATTGTAGCTAACAAATACTCAAAAGAAAACAGAATTTTCACTGATCTTGAGACATAAAATGAGCTTGTGAATGAGAAACCAGTTAGAAAATTTATTAACCAAAATACTCTGATCATTTCTGTCAAAGATGAGCAAAATTTATTACAACTTAAAAAACAGAGAACTGATCATCTTTAATCTTTGAATTTTGGCTCTATTCAGATTTTCAATTTTATGCTTTGTTTCATATATAACTGCATTCTTTTATTAGGATGTTCAATGGCAACATTGTCAAATTGCAAATGTTATGTGGGTAAGGGCAAAATAAGAATGTCAGTTCCTGGCTTACAGTCAACGAGGGCATTCAAGATGAAAGGGCGTGAAACATGAAAAACCTCTGCATGTAAAATCTTTTGACTGTAAACCATTACATCTTCACATCGACTGCATTTTTATGTTAGACCTTATCTAAGAATTAACAGGTTTAATGATACTTAGGTTTCCTACTCTAGGTTTTTGTAAGTCCATTTTCAAGTTTACTTTTATAAAAAAAAACATCGGTTACTCCTTTCCTAAAAATTAAATATAATTTCATGATATTTTATTATTGTCGATACCGATAAATGTTTCTGAATTGGCAAATGAAGAGATGAGAGTGTTTAAGAAATAATCTGATCTTTGCTGTTAACCTCATTTTAATTATCTGTCTTGTTTGCCAACTGAGTGTTAACCAAACCCAGTTTCCAGAAGGAAAAAATGCAACACAAAATTCCCTAAAATAATTGTTGAAGCCTCAAGTGATACAGCTTCTACATATATTGCTTACTTTGGATCATCATTGAAGTTCTGCGTTTCAGTAGAGTCGTCATATTCAGCAGCATCATCTCTAGGAGAAAGAACTATCACTGACGGAGGAAGCTCAGCTTCTGCAGCAATTTCAGCTTCCTGAAGACCATCTGGAAAATTGATGTTGCCCATTTTCCCTTGCAGAGGCATTGAAAGGGTTAGAGAAGATGGACCACTGCTGGTGATACTTGCTGGACCTGAGAGCTCTTCAGCTTTCTGTAACTGTAGAGCCTAAAGGAAATGATGCAATGCAAATAGCAAGCCTTAACAAAAATAATTTAAGTAAAGGAAACCAAATGACTATCACAGAACTGTTGGGCACATTAACGAATCAAAGGATAGGAATGATCCTTCAAAGTTAAGTATCTGAATAATTCTCCAAATTATAACCTCTTGTTCATAAAGATAATCTAACAGGGAATCTTAATAAATTGGAAAATTATTTACCATCTTACCATAAATATTTAAATAAAGGTTGATCCCTGGAAATTGTATATAAATATCCCTTCTAAAAATAGAATAATAAAAGTTAGATAGGACGATGAACAAGACGTTCCAAGTACAGTAGAACCCCGTTTTTACGAACCTCGATTTTACGAAGTGACACAGTTTTACGAACCATTCCGCCGGTCCCGATCTTTGTACATGTAAAATGACCTCGGTTTTACGTAAAACCTCGATTTCATGTTTTACGAAGTGAGAAGCCGGTCCCTAGGAGTGAATGAACCCCGGTTTTACGAAGTATTTGAAATTGTTTTGTCGCATTGAGCTCAATACAACGGGATGACGATCGCCGTAAACAGGAGCAGCTGAATCCAGATCGTCTATGTTGGGAAGACCCTCATCCCATGTATTTTAAATGGGAAAATGTGAAAATTTCGTGGGATACAAAGATTTTGATTACTGTTTTCGCGAAAAATGATAGCTTATAAGACGTAGCCGTGCTCTTTCTTTCTTCATCATGCTTTCTGGTAATATCGCGAATCCACGACCTGGGGTCGTATTGACCAGCAGTTTTCAGTAGTATATGGTTTCTATTTGGACGAAAGATTGAGAGAATAGAGCATGATAAGAATTTGTTTTCGACTTGGGGAGTTTTGGGCTCAGATCTTGGCTACTAAATTGGAGTGCGACATCTTAAAATGCTTAAAGCTGCTGCAGGGATTTCGGATTTTAGCTGGTTAGTAAAAGCTTGAAAAATAATGGTTGGATGGTGGACACCCTGAGAAAGGTTGGTCTCCAAGCGAGGAAAAGTCGCGCGCGTACAGTCAGAATCTCTCTCTGCGCGAGGTGGCCTGTGTTGTGATATCCCGTGTGCCTATCAGAAAAATAATGGATAAAACATCGCTGACCAAGAAAAGGAGGAAGTCCCTGAGTTTGGTCACCAAAAGGTCAATTAGAAAGGAAGTACGTGATCGCGGGCAGACAAAAAATTCTGAAGGAGAAGGCTCAGGTTTAGGCTCTTAAACTGAAGTGCGACAACATTAAAGCCTCAAATGGGTGGCTTGATAGATTCAAGAAAAGATACGGAATCACTTCAATGAAAATCTGTGGAGAAGAAGGTAGCATCAACACAAAAGACGTTGAGCAGTGGCATGAAATAAACGATGACATTGTGTCTAAATATTTCCCTCGAGATATATACAACCTGGATGAAACAGGTTTGTTTTTAAAGGCATCACCTGACTCCATCCTCGGAACCCGTGGTGAAAAATGTCGCGGAGGTAAAAAATCTAAGGATAGGGTTACAGTAATGCTGATATGTAACCAAGATCGATCTGAAAAGTTGAAACCAGTTGTGATTGCAAAATCAAGAGCTCCGCGTTGCTTCAAGAACGTGAAAAATTTGCCTGTTTTGTATGAAAGTAATAAAAAAGCATGGATGGCGATGGGCATTTTTCAGAAGCAAATTATCTTCTTGCAGAGGAAGAGCGCATGCGAGAATTGCAATGTACTACTTCTTGTAGATAATGCCCCAGTTCATAAAATAAGCGGAGTAGTGCTCCCAAACGTACTTTTTCTGAGTCCAAATAGCACCAGTAAGATGCAACCGCTGGACATGGGAATATTTAACAACTATAAAGTCCACTACCGAATATTTCTCGTCCAGCACTATCTTCGGACGCTTGGTAAGTTCTATTTATTTTCTATCATCTTGTGTATAAGAAATACCTACTACCTATATATATCCTTTGCGACCTCCATATTTTCTCTGGAATTCTTTAATTTTAGCAATATGATAGCCGCCGCAACCCCATCGCAGAACTTTGGTGAACCCTTTACTTGAAAGTAGCATTCCTGTGGAAGTTCTTCGCTGCAGCTGTCATGGAAATTAGTTTAATTAAAGAATACTAAATTTGTTGTAATACGTCACTATTACTTAAATTTTGATGCATTTTCAATACGTAATTTATTAATTAAAAGTGTTTTACGTGGTTAGGTAAGAATTTGCGATCGCGACTTATGATTTGTGACGCGACAAGATCGTTTAAAGTAGCCGCGAGTAAGTAGTTCTCGAAAATCACCGCTAAACGTCAGCGTAGTAGAACGCATATATAAAATAGAGGGAGTTTCAAATTAACTTAAGTAAAGTTCTTAAATGACTTAAAATATTTACGAGCTAGTTTCTTGGAATTCATGGCTGTCAGTTTCATTCACTTTGACTTATGTGAGTCTCCTAGGCTTTGAAATAAGGTGTATGCTATACAGGGAATCAGTATAATCGTAGTCTTATTTTTAAATCCTTTCAATTTGATGCAGATATACTGCACATTGGCTGCTGGAGAGCCATGTCGGTAACGCTCGTGACTCATGAGGAATCAGTTCTGATTTCAAATCCTGGTGGGAGCACATGGGTAAAATGACCTAATCTGTCAAAGTGCTTTTAACAAACTACTACTACTATAGTGCACACAGAGAATTGCATGTGATATCTATTGTTTTCTTTCTGAATGAGCTTGTGACTCTTATTTGACACAGAAATTAGTTTGATTTCATCCTCATAATTATTTGACAAGTTTAGACCTGCATAGTTTATCTTTCTGCTAGCTGAGCTTTAGTACGCATACATTTGTTGCTGATCAAGCCTCTGATGTGCCTCCTTGGACATTGTTGCATGCTGTGCGAGGAATTGCCAGAGCATGAGACAGTGCCACTGCAAACACTATTTCTAACTGTAGGAGATCAGCTGGTTTTGGTGACACATCAAGTATAGAGACAGAGGAGTTAGTGGAGGTTCCCACACTACAGGACCTCCTTAGTAAAGAAATGGCACAACTAAATCAAATCATCCCAGATGCATCCTCTCACGCTGAGTCATATGTCAAGTGTGACTCTCATGTGATGACGCATAACTGCAGTGAATTTAGTGAAGACGAAGAAGATGAGGATGAAGTGAACTTAGATTGCTCTTCTACAAGCTATGAAGATACCAGAAGCACCTCCTCCCCTACAAGGAATGAATTAAGACACTCTATAAAAGTGCTTCACAATTTTCAGATGTTTACTGATGGTGTACCTGATTTATTCAATTATTACCTTTCAGGTATTGAGAAAATCACCTCATCTTTCATTGGAACTTCCAAAAAAAAAATAAAAATTGAAGATTATTTTAAAAAGTAAAAATTTTGGAATTTTTTTTCTGTTGTATTAAACATTAAACTGGATGTATAATTCATTTTATTGAAATACCACCTTCCTTTCAATCCCATTTAACATTATGCACTGTGTTACTGAACTTGGATTGTTATCGTAGAGATTTCGATTGCTTGAAAGAAAACCTCAAATTTACGAAGCCCGAATTTTACAAAGTGCAAATTTTTTGGTCCCTTCAACTTCGTAAAATTGAGGTTCTACTGTATTATCTTATATTTGAACCTTGTTTTCATTGCCTAATTTGTATGACGTCCTTCATTTTATGGATTTGAATATATGTATATACCGTATTTGACGGCATATAAGACGCATCGGCATATAAGACGCACCCTCATAAGTTGGCCACTCACAAGGAAAAAAGATTTTAATAGTCCGTGCGAAAGCGCAGTACCACAATGACTTTAAACGTAGTTTCTTTTAGTTGTAACGTTTTGTAAAAGCCAAATATTAACACAATTGTTGAATGCAATTATGAGATAGGTAGTATAGACCATCTGGGCTAAAAATAGCATTCAGTATTGAAAGTTAACCTGTGGAGGTTGAACCTTCACATATAAGACGCAGGGAAATTTTTCGAGACATAATTTAGGAGAAAAGGTGCGTCTTATATGCCGTCAAATACGGTACTATAAACCAATGAACAGTGGACATCATCATTAGATAAATTCTGATAAATAAACATTCAATATAAAAAACCCCTTTAAATATTTTTAATTATCCTTACCTCCTGTTCTCTCTGCTTCTCTATTTGCTCCCTTTCCCTTTCCTCAGCTTCTTCTTCTGGAGAGGGCAAAGGGAAGAATTGAATCTTCATCTGATGCTGTGTGGGATTAACCACCATCAATACAAGTTCTCCCTCAGCCTCTTCTGATATATTTGGAGCCATGCACTTCACAATACGGACTTCTGGAACTATATAACTGGAGGAGGAAATTCATGACATGAAGAACCAACAGGTCGATTTAGATAATCAAACAAAGACCAATGATGCATTTTTATCACAATTTATAAACCACAGAAATGGTTGCAGAATCAAAAGCAATACCAATGAGATTTTTCTTACATTTATGACCACATTATTTTATCCTTCAGTACTTATTATTATTCCTATACACAGATATGTATTATGAAATATATTAGCACTAGAAGACTTGCACATCTGCATTTCACATTGTAAAGAGTAAGTAAAACATTCTAACAAATTAACATACATGGTAGGATATCATGATAATTTTCTACATCTCACTAAGATTCATCGATTAAATTACCCTCAACATTTCTTATCAATGACATTAAGCTAAATAAGAAAACAATAATTAAAATGTAAAAGTTACTTAAATAGCAAGTTTAAGAATATCACCTTTGTGTTAACAAACGATACATTCCATGTGATTCATTAATACCAAAAATTGCATTTATTTATCTAATAATGCTAGAAATCCCAAAAATATTAAAATAAAACAATTTTCCTTGACTCCAAAAAAATAATGCATTAAATACAGTATATTGATAAACATTTGCAAAACGTACAAGGCAGCAAGCTGAATTTTAAATTTGATGGAGCTTGGGTTGTATTCTGGCTTGCACACATTATGTTCACAGCTGCGGCACCGCAAGGAGCGTTTGACAAGAAGATGCTTGTGCTTTGGTAAGAGTTTAGATGTCAGAGAGGGCTGTGTCTCAGTCTGAGCCAATCGCTGCATCATCGTTGTAACTGGAAGAATATAATAAATTTTGAATAAAATTTACAAGATGCAATGAAAGAATTACTAAAATTTTTGCTGAATCTTCACATTAGAGTTTTAGAGTCGATGACTACAACACATCTTTTAAAATCAAAATTAAATAGCAAAATAAAACTAGAAATATATAATCATCAAAGTTAATAAGATTTCTCTGTTAATAACATTTATTGTAAAAACTGCAATTGCAATAAAAACAGGCTTTGTGCAGTCTCCTGGATTGTGTGTCTAGGTCTTCTCAAGCACATTTAATTAAGTTCATTCACAATTTAGAATTTGTATCAACGATGTGATATTTATTTTATGCACACCTTCAACTATACTTATTTTAGATTGCGGTAAAAAAGTCTAATTTTTAAGGGTCTGGGAAGTACTTTTTCTCCATTATTTCCAAATTGGTAAAGCAATGCAACCTCGAGCTATTTGGACTTTGAAAAGCTTTCAGAAATAAGTAAAATGTATTACTGTACATCAATTTAAATTAACATTGCTCTTAGGCTGCACATAGACAAAACATTACCATCTCACAAACTTCAAGATATTTCAAAATCAAAGTTGAACATAGGAAACCATACACTATTAATAACAGACTTACTAGAATTGAGGTCAGGAGCTTGCTCAAATATTTCAGGTGGTAACTCCTCCACCTCTTCTGAAGCTTCCGCTGGAGTTAGCACTGTCTGCATCAATCCAAGGCTTCCTTGATCATCTCGTGAGGGCACTCGAACCCCTGAACTCAATGAAGTCAGGGGTGATGCCCCTGGACGCTTGCGTGCCAATATAGCTGCTAATCCAAACTTATCCTAAAACAAATGAGACATAGACATCAAGTAAAAGAATCCATTTGCTTGTAATAATTTTGGGATCCTCATTTATGGAATCACTCATATTTTATAAATAGGCACGCAATTTAAATTATGTGACATTTAACGTAATCTAGACAACAAGAGTAATCAGGAGATGCATGGTTGAGAAAGAATTACGCAAGCATATAAGTGCATAAGTATTTATTAACAGAAATTAAAATGATATGCAAGTTTCAGGCTCTAATTAAAATTTTTAAAAGTTATAGTAGATAAAGAATAAGTTCCACCTGAATAACACAGCAGTGAATGATTAATAAGAAAGAACAAACATAAATTTGATAGCAGCCATTTTAATAAAATGGTCTGATAGAATAGCATTTTATTTATGAGCTGCAACAAGTTTCACTAATAGTGTTACATAGGAAGGGAAGAGGTTGGTTATAAGAGAGGGAGGGAAGATATTGGTTCACCTCATTACACTTGCATATCATTAAAATGAGGTACCATAAAGAAGATACTTCAAAGAGGACAAATACGAACCAGAGTTACGATGCATCACAATTATTACACAAGTTAGTAATGCCACAAGCTATACAGGCATTTAAAACTGTTTACCCCAAGTGCACAGACTACAAGGAAATTGACATTGAATCTTGTGAATCCTCCAGATACACTTGAATAGAATTTTATTATAAAAATATCGCTACACTTAAACTAGTGCCTGCTACTGCACAGATCCTCATTCATACAAATCATCATGAGAACTCAAAATGAGCATGGTCAGAGGACTAAAATCATTCATGTGATGAGTAAGGCAAATAATTATGACGCAAAGTAATACATAAACGATTATAATTCACACATATATTAGTGCCTTACAAACAGGCTGCAATCAGAGTTTATGCCCAGAGGTTAGATATGATTTTTTTTCAATAGTAAAAGCAGGCAATCATAAAATTATTTTTTTAAATATGAACCAAACCATGTTTAAATATAAATCATTTTTACAATGGAATAATCCAAAAGTAGTAACTATTCTTCATGGGCGAGGCCAGGTAAGGCTAAACCCACTCCTTTAAATGTTCCACAAGGGAAAAAATAACGTCCAATGTCTAAAGAATGACTTACAGAAAAATTTAGATAACTTCGCCTGGGTGCATAAGATTTTCGCTCTCTTTCCTGGCGTTCTTTTTCTTCCAAAGTAGCTACTATTTTATAGTGATCGATGAGTGCATTAACTCGGATAGCTTCCGGTGAATCTGTTTCTGGCCATCCTCTACTAGCTAAAAAGAAGAATTATACGATAAATGGTACGTTTAATCACCCATACTTTCCTCAAATATGAACTGCTGAAACTTGGTATAATTGAATTGTAATACCAGACAGGTATATTTGTAAAAATTCACTTGAAAATTATGTTTTCCCTAAGATAATAGACTATGAGCTACAAAAATAATAAAATTACTCACCAACAAACTGATCTGGAAGACCAGCATCTCTAGAGGACCAACGACAAAAGCCACATTGACGATAATAGGCTTTTCGAGCAACTGTTACATTTGGATTATCAGGGCTGGGACCAGTCACTGGCATCAATCTGGTTGATACGTTACTGAGGCAACTCGGGCAATCATAACAAGTAGGGCACCTATGAGCAAATGACAGCTCTTATTGAGTTTGTATTCTGCGTATTAATAATGTCAAATATAAAAGCAAGGTACAGAGAATATCAACTAGGGACATTATTATCGGAGGAACCACATTATCTCACCTATTCTTTCTCAAACGTGCATCGGTGGCTGCTGAATTTTCCTGGCAATTACTACAGTAATGAGCATCAACCTAGAAAAAAATCAACGCAAATCATTGTCAATCCAAACTGAAGAAATAAGTAATGCGTTGAACGGGTCAGTTTAAGAACTTACCTCATGATAAACACAATATACACATCGTATTTTAAGGCAATGTCTGCAAAAATAAAGACGATAAATAGGTTTCAGAGCACCACAAGAACAGGCATATCTGACTATATCAGGGGAGAATACTGTTGCCATTTTAGCCTATCGTTCAAACAGCTTTAAGAAGTGCAATGGCATGTCAGATTTACTTATAAATAATGACACGTTCTAATAATCACAAAAACACCGTGCGGACGTCATTCTCATCACCAGAGGTACTAGAGCCGCAAATAAAACAACAGAAGAGCGATAAAATGTGGATCCGTTTTTCGATGTTAGGTTGTTCATTATTTGAATACTACGCGCTGATTGGTCGGGAAAATTCCGCCACTCTCGTCGGTCGGTGTAAAATATTTGAAAATACGGATAGATTTGAAAATACGTTCCGGTACACGAGACTAAGAAGAGGTCGTTCGTTAATATACCGGTAATAAACGTTGAGAATACTTATCATCTTTAATGTTCGTAAAGCTTTGTTTACTTAGTAATAACTGCTTATAGGCTAAAACCAGCTGACCAAGTGAAAATATAGTTTCAGTCCACGTTGTCCTTCAAAGTCAACGTTAAATTATTTGTGTTTGTTTCGTTTTCAGGGGCATTGTTTGGACTCCTATTCTTCCAATTCATTCTCTTCATTATGGATGAATACCAGAAGATCGAAAAAATTGGAGAAGGTGAGGCATTTTATTATTTTAATTATTAGTACTTTTCCTGATGCATGGTAAATTCTGGAACGATGGTGTACTTATGATATTGTATTGTATTTCTTAAGGAACCTATGGTGTGGTATACAAAGGGAAAAACAAGAAAACCGGGCAAATGGTAGCAATGAAAAAAATACGATTGGAAAACGAGGATGAAGGAATTCCGTCAACAGCCATTCGTGAAATTTCCCTGCTAAAAGAGTTGCAGCACCCAAACATTGTTAGGTAAATAACATAACAGGTGTGATTCAAAACTGATGAAATATAAGATGCACGTTTATCTAAATTTCTTTTTAAATTTATTTAATTAAGTTTGGAGGCGGTTGTGATGGAGGAATCGAAACTTTACCTTATATTTGAGTTCTTATCGATGGACCTGAAGAGGCACATGGATACCCTGCCGAAAGGAGAACCTTTAGATAAGGCTACAGTGAAGTCATATTTATATCAGGTATTTACTTAAATCTTCGTCTTAGGAGTGTAAATTTAGAGGCTTGAGAGTTCAAGGTTATTTACAATGCGTGTTTTAAATCACTCAGATACTTCTAGCTGTGCTATTTTGCCATCAACGAAGAGTGCTTCATAGAGATTTGAAACCTCAAAACCTGTTGATCGATGGCAAAGGTACCATTAAAGTTGCAGATTTCGGTCTCGGACGTGCTTTTGGTATTCCAGTTAGAGTTTACACTCATGAGGTACGTAGTGTTGCTAACTTCATAGAACGGTTTAGTTTTTTAAGCCTATATATTTAATTACATTAATAATGTATTAATTTATACCACAGAATTTTTCCGTTGGCATTTCAATAACAAAGCAATGATGTATTAATTCTCCTCTTATTTTCCTTTAGGTTGTAACGTTGTGGTACCGAAGCCCAGAGGTTCTCCTTGGGTCGTCTCGCTATTCCTGCCCTATCGATATATGGTCAGTGGGCTGCATATTTTCTGAGATGTCATCGCGCCGTCCCTTGTTCCAAGGGGACTCGGAGATTGATCAACTCTTTCGTATATTTAGGTAATTGTAGTATAGATACACAAATGACTATCTTGATGGGGGTTCCATTTACTTCTCAAAAATGCAGAATTGTCACAGACTTAATTAGAAAGCTAATAATATTAATTTCTAATTGTTAGTCATTTAGAAAGTTTGATAAATGTTAAACTATCATATGGTTATAGAAAACAATGTTCTGATAGTTCTGGGAGAGATTTCGTCTTTCAACCGAGAATTTCATCACTTTTAATTAGAATATTTGTTACTGACTCATGAAACCTCTGGTCATTAAAGTCACTTCAATGTTAAGATGGAAGTTTATAATAAGCTATGTTAATTTAAAAGTTAGTGTTTTACAGTATAAAACATGCTTTACTGTTGGTTAATCCTCTGGCTCTACTTTGCAGTTACTGCTAGTACAAGTAATGAATCTTCTTTATCTGTGCCTTTTCTCATGATGTATGGGGTCAGCATACATCATGGGAGGTATATCCGGAGAAGCGTCTATGTATGTAATAGATTACATTCATTGGGGATCACAATTCTAACCATGTTCCACATGTGTCACAGACTTGAAATTTTTAAGACATACTGGCCATAGCATGTAACCTACAGAAAAAAAAGCGACTTTGAACCTCAGTGTTATGGGTTTGATGCTAGAAGGCCTCAAAGACCCGATTTTTTCCTTAAGGATGCATTGTGGGGATTTTTGAAAAAAAATTTGGGGCAGTTCCCACAAAATTAGAGTTGAAATCTGCGGGATCGCTGGAAGTCGTGCATATCCGACGAAGATTATCCTTATCCTGTCTACTTGCTAGGTCAGGGCAAATATTCTCCCATTTAAAATGCATAGCATCAATTTTTAAGAATTATTTTGAATCCCTTCCCGAAAACATAGATACTTTTAACTCGGCATGTGAATAGAGATCATAAATAAATTTCATACACACTGTTTAACGTTTCCCTTTTGGTCCTTGGTTCGATTCCAGAGAGCCATTTACATTTCCCTATGCATTTCAGATAGGAATAATGGAGTCTTATTTATCCCGGTATGATATCAACTTCAAAATTTGCATTGAATAAGTTTTATTTCTACCAGGGCATTATATGTATTCACATCTTCCAAAAGGTCCTGGGTTCGACGCCGGGGAGCTCTATTATTTGAAACGTTTGGTGGGAATTTCAATTTCTTTTTAGATTCATTTACCAAGAAGTTGATAATTCTTTGGCCAGGCATGTAAACAGAATTAATGAATGTTTCTTAGTTTATCTTTAATCTTATGATCATTGGTTCTATGTTAAGGCACCATTGGTATTCTACCATATATTTCATTTGGGGAATACAGAATTAGGTTTGAGGACCTTCTCTATATGGTATAGACTTGAAATTGGCATCATCGATATGCTTGCAGAATGCAAACGACTTTTACTCGTATTTAAAAAAAAAATGAAATAGCAAGAAGACTGGATACAAGTATCCCTGGTCAACTGTGGTTTATTTTTTGAGACCCAGTCTTCTCGACTGGGGCAGTTTAACTTGTCAACTGTGGTCTAGAAGTTCTACAACCCCAATGCAGCAGCCTGCAACGTAGATTCAAGTATTTGTGACAACCGAGTTTTACCGATCATGGTATGAGAATTAATGTTAGTAGTATGCGGCCATTTTGGCATTTTCTCTTCAGAGCATCTAAATCAATTACAAAATAACTGCTATGTATAGTTGTGATTTTACCGGTCCCCAGTGATAAAACTCGCTTAATTATTTAGATTTTTTATGTCATGCAAGAATTGGCTAATGAACACCTTCCTGTACTTGTGCTCAGTTATTCCTATAGCTCATGCCATGGTACCCAGGACTACATCTGATGGAATTTCCTTCATTGTTCCCGCAAAGTTGGATCCCTATTGAACACTTTTTCTTTGCCAAATGGTGTCACACAGTTCCACATGATTAGTGGCTATATTCTTTGTCTCGTAATATTTTGTGCTGTATAGAGTGTACTGCAATGCATACTTGGATGCAGGATTTTGTTCACCATTCACGATGGAGCTAAGCATTTACTTTCAACATTCTAACTCTGTGGAGACAACTCATTAAGGTTGTGGAGCTGAAGGTGGTCAAAGCTGAACTACTTGTTAAATAGATATACAGTTTGCTCCATGCCAAGTTTATAGTATTTTGACCATCCTCCATTATGCAATGGAAGCACAATTTTGACCAAAGCTCTTTCCTTCTCCCTTTAATTCATATCCCAAGAGTCAGCAAAGTGGGTCAAGGGTAGATAAAAAATTTTTCAAGATGATGAAAACTCTTAAGGTTTTTTTTAATGACTGCTCCCTTAATATTACTGCAATTGACATCATGAAGTGCATAGGTGCAAGTTTAGTTCCAAGTGGGTTTAAAAAATGTTTGAGCTAGCATAACTAGACTCACATTTACCATATTTTATTAATTTATTCTTTCTTGACTAATGTCCACTATTTTACATTATTATTTGATAATAATGTACAATGTAGACTTATGTAGACAATGTAGTATTTATGATGGTAAATACAGTGAAACCCCTCTGCAAGGGACAGTCTCGGGGCCTTGGTATTTGTCCGTTGCTGAGAGATGTCCGCTAAAGAGGGGTATTTTCTAAACTATACTTCTGGTCGGGACATCATGAAACTATCCGTTAGGAGGGGTTTTACTTTACTTCATTTTTGCAGCCTGTAAAATTTATTTTGTGGCATGACTCATTAGAGCAAAAAAAATCTAAAGCAGAGGGACTGTTTGCTCTGCTCATCTTTATCGAAATAGTTGTCAGTGCTATTAAGATTTCTAACAAGAATTCTAATATAGCTAAAATGAAGTTAGGCAAAATGTCACTCAGTATTGCAGCTTGAAAAACCTAATGCCTTATTTCCCACATTTCCTTACATCCCACGTAATGGTTTTCCAACCGCAGCTTTGCCAAACATGGGATCTTTCGAAAACCTAAACCCAATGGTTGCTGACTGTACTGTAAGGGATAGTTCCAATCAATGCGGAATGAGTAGCTAATGTGGATATGAGTTTATTAGCAGAGGGTACTCAACACATCATGAAACTGAAAACCTTTAACATTATGCTGCAGAGATGTATTGCACTCAGTAAAGTTGACATTGATTGCCAAAAGTTGTTCTATTAAAGGAGGTAGAGTTAAAATTTTAATTACCTGGAGAAAGGATTTCCTTAACCCAAAGCTTAAACAAGAACTGAAAAATAGTGGTATGACCTGTCTTCCACTTTCCATGCAAGGATTCTAATCACCAAACTACCATGTTGCATCGATCCTACTTCTGTATTAGACATTAACACGTTCCGTGTGGTGTCGATTTTATTGGTTGCTATCCTATGGCTGAATACTTTTAATATAATATATATTTATAATAATATAATAATAAAAATATAGAAATAATATTTCAATTATACATAGAATGTTAGCTCTATATGCTGCAATAAGATTTTAAAAAATATGGCGTGATTTGCCTCTCTCAGCCACAGTATAGGACCAACGTCCGCATGAAACATGTTAATAGGTAGAGGTGATAATTCATTTGAATCATATCAATTGTTTTAATTGGATAGTATGTTATAGGTAATTAAGTTTTAATTTGCGATTAAAATTATTGAATTGTGTTAGTGTGTGATTTGCTTAGCTAACTATTCTTATATTTTGTGATGTCATTATAAAGTTGTTCAGTACTGGGCAACTTCATGATGACACTTGCACAGACTTGGTATTATTGCAAAATCCCTCCTCTTTAACTTTCTCAGTGCTCGTAGATGTGTTTGTTAACACAACTATAATATTGTTTGAGGGAAGTAGCTTCTCTCCACCTGAATTTCTTTGCCCTTCTTCTCTCTCTTTTCCCTGACAAAGCTTACCATTTCCTTAGCTTGCCAGTGTTGGTGTTAACATTGGTGCATCTCCCCAAGTTTCATTCCAGCCTCTTGGAAATGCCAATTGGTCTTGAATTAATTTTGAACACCACTTTATCTTACCTCTGATATCTTACATTTAATTTTTCTAATCCCATATTGTATGAAACATACCATCTGGAAGTCTTAAAATATTCTGCTATTTGACTAAATTCTACTTTCTCTTAAAATCAGGATGATATAGGTTTGAGTTTTTTATTTTTCAGGGTTCTCAAAACACCTACGGAATCAATTTGGCCTGGAGTGAGTCAGCTGCCTGATTACAAAGCAACATTCCCCAACTGGACTGTAAATACTTTAAGCAAAACAGTGAAAAACCTTGATGAGAATGGTCTCGATCTCCTACTGGTAATGTATTTTTCTTTAAGCGTTGAGTTATTTGGCTGGCCTCCATAGAGCATATTACAATTTTTCATATCTTTTAATTTATATGCCAGTCATTAATTAAGGTTATGAATATCTGCTCAATAAAAATTTATTTAATAAAACTTGACATGTAAAAGATTGCAATTCTACTATGGTTCATCTTATAGTAACTGAGGATGTAAATTGTAATTTACAAGCAAGGTAATTGTAAATGCAAGTGGACCTGAATCTCATTCTTCATTTTATATTGTTACTCCAGAGCATGCTCGTGTACGATCCAGCCGCAAGGATATCAGCCAAGGCTGCCGTGAATCATCCTTACTTCAATGATCTTGATAAAAGTACTCTGCCTGCCAGAGAACCCTAGATGATAGCAATGTGATACTATCTTTTGGATAGTGGCATCTTGAATCTCTCATATCTTTTATAAACATATCATGTACATAGTGGTGACTTGTTTCTAAGTATCATTTTGCAATATGTCTATAGCTATCATAAATTTAACAGAAGGTTACTAACCATATATTCTTCATTTTGCAATCTTTTCCTTCGAAAAAACTAATGCCACTATTACTCATGAATACCTCCTTATTTTGCTGTCATTCTTCTTGTATTATTTTATATTTATACATCCTGGCCACTGCCACCCAAATATATGTTTTATTTTTAATTGACCTGTATATTTTTTCAGCAGCCAATAAGTTGTGTACAATCGTAAAATATTTAATCTCATTCCACATTCTCATGATTTTGTTTGTGCTGAAAAACTGATAACAGACGTCAGATTTGCTGAAGATATTTTATCATCCTTCCTGTGGGACTTGTTCTTGAAATATTGTTGTACTCTTATAGTGTTAGCTTGTATTTTTATTGAAAAGGAACAATAAAATGCATTTTTTCTATTTAATTTTATTGAGTTGCATGGAACTTTCTTTCTGGCCAACTGCAATCTACCCTTCCCTCATACCGACCAAGTTTGAGTCTAGCTTCTCCAGGCGGTTCAATACCCTAGCACCAAGTTGAATGCACTAAAGAACTTGTCGAAGAAGATTGAACCTGTCATCTGGACCAACCCGCCAGTGGCCGCTGGTTTGTGGTCAGCCCTTCATTAATTGGAGAGCAAGATTCATCAACTGGTTTGGAAGAAGTTGAGGCGATCAGGCAGTGGATGCCATCAAAAAAGTCCCATTTACAAAACTAAGATTACAGTTCATCAAGTCTGCAAAGACTTGATGTCACATTTTACTTACAAATGGTTTTATAATATCACTTTTAATTTGACATTTTAGTTAGACAGGTCTTTTAAAATGTTACAGGAACCTTTATTTGTTAATTTTGACAGAAAATAGGATGAGTGTTTTCAAACCTTGTTTAGTTTTACCATTTCAATTACTCATAATACTTAACGGCATTTCCCAAGTGTTTAAACCTTGTTTAGTTTTACCATTTCAATTACTCATAATACTTAACGGCATTTCCCAGTGTTTCTGCTGGAGTATTACCATTTCTTTGTATATACTTCACTGCAATTCCAACATTAATTTACTTGAATTAAAATATATTTGTAAAGGTTGTTTTCAGCAAGTTTTTTTGCTGAGAGCCAAATGACTCATTTTTATCGGAAAGTTCCTGCCTTGATTTCTGCTATGTCAGTGTCGATGAAGTGTGGTTCTGTGCTTGCATCGTATCGCACAATTGGTACTCCGTCTTGGTCGATGAGGAACTTCTCCCAGTTCCAGCGGATGTCGGAGTTCTTCATTTTGTCGTAAAACAATCGGTGCTTGTCCGAGAAGTACTCCCTCGTTGATGGACACAGGGACTGTGGGAAGAGTAACGTCAATCAGTATGAAATCCAAGTAATTAAATCACCATCAAAACTAAAATTCCATTATTAAATGTTCAATTAAAAGATGTACTTGCTGAATTAATTGAAACATCAAAATTAATGTTTAGATGTACATACATACTTTGATAGTATAGTAGGGAGAAATAATATAAGGAATTACTTCTGAATCTAATCCTATCATTAATTTCTCTGATTCATCTTGTAAGAATTGATAGGGGCAGGTAAGAGGGTGATTGTATGATTTCCACTTCATGTTTTACAATATCACTGCATTATTTGTGAGAGTCTAACCAAAATTTGCCCTCTTTGATAAAGATTATCCTCTTTCATTTTGAAGCATCTTGGTAATTTTTATGAAGTTAAATTTGTAGAATGGTATACCTTGTAAAATCCTCGCAGAATTTATTTGCGACCAGTCTCGCTAGTTAACTTACATATACATCAGCCTGAAGATGTAAATTAACTTACGAAACTGATCGCAAATAAATTCTGCGTGGATTTTACTAAGTATATCATTGTACATACTATGGCATTCCACAAATTCAAGCCTGCCAATATTGATTTCATGAAGTTAAATTTGTTTGTGATTTAATTATTGTTAACCAAATAGTGAGCATATCACCAACCATTCATTTCTTTAATCTAAACCAACTATTGACAGTTTCATTAGACCCATTGTCATGCCAAAAAAAATACTTTTGAAATCCAATTGTTTAACATGTAGAAGTTTGTCATCAAATTATTGATAACACAATGTCTATGATAGATTGTTTAAATTATGAAGAAATCATATCTATTTCTTAGATTTTAAATTCATGCGAGTGAAAACTGGATTTAATTTATATATATTGGAAGTTAGCTAATTACTGTTTGATGAAGAAGTTATAAGTTTAAAAAACCTGGATTTTAGATTGGTAATATACTTTAACTAAATTAGATTTCCAAAGAATTTCATTTTGACCTTCCAACTAAAAGATTTCAAACATTTTTAAATTGTTTGATAAAATACTATGAAGTAATTGTATTGTATCCTAAAATACTTCTAATCCATGTATACATAGTTACCAATGTTTTATTTACCTTTAGGAATGTGAACAGAGGATGTTCTTTCTCTCCATTAACTTCCAATTTTGCTGTCAGAGAGAAGTTTGGTCTAAAGCCATTTCCTGGTCTTACATGTCTAATGCCATTCAAAATTTCTGATGCATTAGCTCCTGGCTCTTGCTGTAATAGAGAGAAAATATAGTTTTGAATCTCTTTGAAGATAAATTAAAAGGTTGTCATGTGATCAAATTGATGGTTAGTTCCTACCTGGGGGGAGAAATTTGCAATCAATATTATTTTTTTTTAATCCTAACGAATATCGTTCAGATATAAATTAGCCTTTAAACGTAAATGAATTCCAGAAAGTTCTCCAGGAAATTACATTCTGATATAACTCAACCAGTATCTTTTTTTACTTCTTTATTTCAAGATGTATTTTAATTTTTAAGGTTTGTCACTTTAAATTGAAATAATTCTTCAGTGAAGAATTATTTCATGCAGGAACAGGATATTCATTTTAGCAGTTCTTTAAATTGTCCTTATTTTGAGTATTGTCTTAACTCAAAATAAATTATGCTATATCCTTTGGGTAAGATTTTAATATATTATTTCTAACACTTTAGCTGTTCGAATAAAGCTACAATATTAAAAACAACTGTATTCTAAAATATGCTCTATTTACCATGCCAAACTGGTTACATGGAACTCCAATAACTTCCAAATCTGGGTATTTTTCTTTCAGTGCATTCACACCCAGATAATGGTGGGTAAAAGATCAGTAAGTGGCCACATTTACGATCAATAGATGCTGCAAAGAAAACAGATTGATGTGGATCAGTTGAACAATTTATTCACCAGAGAAAATAAACAAAGACAAACTGTACTACATAGTTTCTTAGTTATAATCCACTAATTTGTATGGGAGAGGTTTCACATTTAATTATGACTGAAAACTTAATTCGAAGGTCCCAAATGAAATATAGTCATTCCAAAGATAATTTTACAATAAAAGCCATGTTTGTAAACGTCATCTAAAAATATCCTCTACTCTGTGTAAAAATAATTTGATTCAATTAAAATCTTGGTGAATTGTAGTAAAAAAGGGAATATAAAATTTGGTTTAAATTACTTTAAGCAATATAATAACCAAGAAAATAATTTATTGTAATGCAATTGTAAGTAAATCAAGAAACCTTCATTTCATGCGATTAATGTGCCTATCCTGGAAATTGTAGTTGAAAGGTAAGAAAGATGCGTAAATAGAATAATCATTGCTGCTCTAATATACAAAAAAATGTTGTCACGTCTAAATTAACCAGAATTTTTTCGGTATAAATTATACGGTAAAATAAACACTTTAGAGGTCATTCAAGGTGAGTCTTTCTTTTTACTATTTGGTCTAGTTATTTAATTTTCATGTTTAATATGAAATAAACGGCTGAGTTTCGGAAGGTGTGTCCCCATTAGTTCCGAGTCTAACCATCTAGGTGGCAGCAGCGTTAGGGGCATTGCTTTTTACTTGGCACTTAAAGATAACTTTGGCTGAACGCCGATGGGTTGTGGGTTGGGTGGGCGAGATTCCTTTAATTAAATCGTCTATTATTGTTTTCACAATTTCTGCACTTAAAGATAACTTTGGTTGAACGCCGATGGGTTGTGGGTTGGGTGGGCAGGATTCCTATAATTAAATCGTCTTACGAAGTCGCGCCGAAAAAGTCCATTTGCGACAAAAACACTGCTTTTCCTTAACAAGACCTTGGAAACCAATTGAGCTTGCAATCCAACTATAGCTTGCGATACGAACGTGAGGGTTACTATCTTTTTATTAACACAAAGCAACATTTGCGACAAACGCTGCTGTTTGTGGATACATAAGAATTATATGTGTATCTTCATTAATAAAGGAGATATAGATTTTCGCGCCGAAAAAGTCGCAGCATGTAAGTAAACTAACGCTGCTGCCACCTAGATGGTTAGACTCGGAACTAACTCGAAACTAATGGGGACACACTTTCCGAAACTCAACCAAATAAACATACCACATTCTTATTTGGCAATTTCATTTTATATCCCCTTGGTACATGTCGCAGATATTTTAAAGATTTGACCTGAACATCAATCGAGAAAGAAACTATCAATGCCATTAGGAAATGGCTGAGAAATCATTGTCCGAAGATATCTGCTTGAATAAATTTAATTTGTTAATTGGATACAAATTGCTTTTTATTTCCTAGGTGCCTAAAAAGTGCCTTTTCAAGGTGCCTTTACAATGCGTCTTTAATCTAGAAGATAAAGGCGCCTTTTGTAGGCAGTGTCTTACGTGGGTTGTACCATATAGACGTTTGCCGAAGGTGTTACCTGTTTCTCTAATAAGAACGACTTGAAAATGTTAAGAGAAAACGGCAAGTTGCAAAGAAATGAGGGGTGGTAAAGTAACCATCGTAATCAAACACTTGCTAACTTCCACAATTTTATTTCAAACGACCGGTTTCGTCAATGAGTTGACAAAACCGGTCGTTTGAAATAAAATTTTGGAAGTTAGCAAGTGTTTGATTACGATGGTTTATACTGAATTCCACAAAGTGAGGATAGAACATATTAATTATATTGTGGTAAAGGAAGGAAGCTAGGGGAAAGGAGTAGGAGATCGATAAGAGAGGAAGAATGGGAGGTGGGGGAGGGGGAATATAGGAAGAGGCCGAGGGGAGCGGCATGAAAGAGTTCAAGCTTCTGCCGCTTGAGGTTCCTAAGTCTGCCTGCATTTTGCTACCTTCTGGGTAGGTCTTGAAACTTTGATTATTGGGCGGAATATTTGAATAGCTCAGTTTTTAAAACACGAGGTTTCCTTCATTGAGAAAAGGAGATGAGATTTCAATAGAGAGCTAATTGAATAATTTTATATTTAAAATTTTGTTAATTCTTAAGTGCCGTCCATTTTCAGAAGATAAGCGTATATAAAGTTATAAATTGATTAATTAATTCGATAAAAGTGTAAAAGTTAAATTTTATTTTGTACAGACATAAAGCTTTATTATCTTTGTACACTCTGTTTTGATTCAAAAATTTTCAGCTATAATTTTCTCAACTTAGATAAAACCTTCGATAAATATTTAATACCACAAAATCTATCATAAGTATTTTTTTACTATAATAGAATCTAATTTTGTGCTGTGGAAATAATATATCCATGTTATTTATTAAATTTTGTTTGTGGAGATGTTATATTATTTCGAAGTTGAATGAAAAACCATCAGTAAGGAATAATTTTTATTTTAATCAATGCAGCGCCAGGTAATTTCATCTGTAAATAATAAATCCATGGCTCAACAGCCTACAAAGAGCAGTGATATTATCAAAAATCATAACCGAAAGGTAAGCATGAAGTTAGATCGTTGAGTTCCCTCTTTTGCGGGATATTCTAAACCAGAATTGATTCTCAACCAATATCAATTCATCATTTTGAAATGTTTTTTAGTGATGCTCATTGTATTTACACTCCTGGCCAAAATTAACGCACCACCGGTCGTTAGGATCGCAAGGGAGGTGCTGCGTTAATTTTGGCCAGGAGTGTACCAACTTGGAATTAAATCGAGCACTTAAGGTGGATGATCTACTCTCTTGGCTATTTAAGACATTTCTGGAAGATATCCCTTTGCATGTTTATATGTGACATTTTGTATATATGCACGTTTTGATGTGAATAATTTAAATAGAAGCTTACTAATTAATCCAAACTTTTTTTATGCTTGGCAAGCAATCTTGAAAAGAAAAACCCACCTTTCCTCTGAATTCGGAGAGACTGATGTTTCTGTCTCCGAATAAATCAGGGACTGTGAAGTCGTAGACTCCGTTCCTCGGCATTTTGGGGTTGTTGCGGTTGTAGGCCTGGCATCGCCTCGACATTACCCTTTCAGGATTTGCCGCCAATGCTCCTCCAAGGCCCACCGCCAGAACGCATAGCAGCGACGCAAACCAAGGTTTGCTCACTGCCATTTTGGCGTGCCTTTACTCCCTCCCTACGAAAAAAAAACACATTGAAGAGTAAGATAATGGAAGGAGTAGAAGGTTACACAGATTGAAAATTAGGCAGCCTTTAAAAGCTCTCCGGCTGATTCAGGCATTCTGAAAGACTGTATCTTAACGATCCAGATCCCCTATAACTTGCACAAAAGCCATTCCATCAAGCAATTCTTAATATGCATCATAAATAGCGCTTATCTTTTTTCGGTAGCAATTCTTGATGGAGTAGTAATTCTTAAACTCCTCTTACGTTTATCCCTCGAACGTCAAAATTTAGACGATATTTTATTGCTGCTTACGAAAGCTTTAAGAACTGTCTTCAGATAGAAATAAGTCAATCAAAGTCTCAATGTCAGGATCTAAAAGGTTGATGTTTTACATGAGTAAGTATCGAAGCACTTATTGCCAAGTAACTAGAAATTCTAAATAATGTGATCAACTATATTGCATGACCAGCTTTCGCTTATTAGCGCCAATGGTATGGTTCATTAGTATTTTATGGAAATTAAATTCATTTGTCGAAAATTATATTAGGGTACCACCTAATTAAATGTATTTTGGACCTCCGAATCAAAAATAAGAAATGGGAGATATCGGTGTGACTAACATGAATTTCTTGCGTATAATTACTCATGCCAGTCTCTGAAATCGTCAAAAGCGATATATATCAATGTATTTAGTCAAAGAGCAAAAACATCGATGTCGTAAAAATCGGAACATTTAAAGCTTTGTCAGTATATATGTAAATCATAGTGATACAGTTGAAATTTCTAGCCTTCAAATAGATTACATTTCAATAAGGATTAAATTTCACTAAATGATAGTTTGATCATATGACTTACGCATCATCGCTTTCATAAATATCATAGCAAAACGACCCTCGACGCATCAACGTAACGCTGACTCATATCTAAAATATCTTTATTAATGACAAACAGGAATAATTCGCGGAATGCAGGATTCCATTAAGAAAAATTTTAATAAACTGCAACTGTGGAGGTCAAAATTTATCAAATACTTGATGTATGCATAGCAAATTTGAATAAGATGCAGACTCGAGTATCACGTATCCTAAATCCCTCAAGTTTCTACATCTAATTAAAATCTGCTTTGATTGATACGTCGACAAAAATAGTGTTGATGCAAACGTATATTGCAAAAAAGAATGGAGAATTCATACTGTACTACTTTCGTAAAGATTTGATGTACGTTTCATTGATCAAATATACGCTGATAGCAAATCCGTATTAAATAGTTAATTGGAGATTTGGTGGAAATAACTACGCAAAGGTTTCACAAAATATATTGTTTAATGCAACCAGACCAGTTTCAACTATTAATAGTTATCATCAGTTCACTATTAATAGTTGAACTGGTTCGTTCTCATTAAACAAAACATTTTGTGATACTTTTGCCTAGTTATTTCAAACATAATGCAGTTTCACCATGTAAAGGCTTCTACAATTAATTTTAAATCGGAGATGATTAAGGCATTGTATTTCATTTCCACTGATTCAACTCCAGCTAAAATTATCTTCCCTCTTAAGGATAGTTATATCTTCAAATAAATTTTCTTGAATATCACCAGCTAATCTGGTATGATAGTCCATTTAAAAAAAAGATAATAAACGATTGATATTATTCAAAATACTTAAATGACACAAGTTTGTTTTGGGTAAGTGCGATGAAAACTTTTAGAAATCCGTATCTCCCCAAAAGACAAAATCAGTATCACTGAAATAGCAACTTTCGACAACCCAGTATATACTATAATAATATCTATTTTTTAATCTTATTATCATAGGAAGGTCCAGACTGAAAGATCATTCAGTGTCGCTGTCGGAAACATTGCACAAAAGTTTCGAAGAAAGATATAATATAAGCGAATACCAACTTAAGAGTTTACGTGTCGGTTAGAAAATTTGATTTTCGCCAAAATAACAAATCTCTTGCGTCATTCTCTGCGTAATTGTTTGGTTGTGACAGAAAACAGAATGACTAAGTTTACGATAAGCTTGAGACCTTCCAGAAGGGAAAGGGATCTGAGAAAATGTTGAGTAGATAGAGTGTAATGGAATCTGCAGAGAAGTAGCAGCTGTGTTCTTGAAGAATAGAACGGAATATATGAAAAGAATTATGTGTATAAGAAACTAAAGCGGAGGAAATGTGAAAGGATAAGGAGTTCTGTGGGAGAATTGTCAGTAGAGTACTGATAGCTTACTCAATCTTTCATGTAATTGCGAGAAGTTTATGTTCATATATCATCAATGTAATACCACGATCACGTTGGGCGGAAGAGCTGAAATCGACAGTCAAAGAAATACTAAGGATTTTATATGCACTTTTATTGCAGAAATTGAGACTTTTTCAGGCTCTTAAATAAAACACAGTTGAGAAACAAATAACGCAATAAATAGAATCATGTTTTGCCAATAAAGTGTAAGAATTACTCAGAAGCTATCGAGACTTGAAAGTCCTTGGATGAACCTGCGAGCTTCGGAAAGAATCCCCTCATCAGTCAAGGGAAAACAAGGAAGTATCCCGGAAAATCACGGCAACCTTTTTTTTACTTCTCTGGCTTGTTTGTTACCCAGGCTACCTTGTTTTCGATGAACACGAGTGCTGGGCGTGACGACGAGATTCGACTACGCAGAGCAAAGCGTAAAGGTCATGGAATGGCTCGCCTTCAAACGCCCGCACTTTCTACGCGATAGCCTCAGCGTTTTCCGCCATCTTCAGCAATTATCTCCGGATGAGAAACCTACCCTTTATCGCAACTTCGTATTCATTCGTCAAAAAATGATAAATGGAAACGAATGCAGTCTTGTCGTGTTCATTCATAATACGCTTCTCTCATAATTTTTTTCGACAATTTTGCTAAAGGATATCGATTTAATACAAATAAGCGACTATGGAGCTACTAAAATGAACTTTGACTTTATCTCGGTTGCGAAAGTAGCCTATTAGAATTAATTCGCTGATAGGAGTTATATAACGGATATTAATGGCTTCATGTCATTAAGGAAACTTACATCACGACAGTGTTGTTTTGAAAGAGCAGAAAGTTGTCTTTCACGTGAAGCGACATGTATTTTTTGCGGTAGTAACGGAGTGGAAGAGAGATTGTTTTCATTAAATTTTACATAAACATATCATGTTTATAAAACAAAAATGATATAAATAGCAGATTGGAACGCTCTGGGTTAATTTAGGCATTTCCTACTCAGAAAAAAACGTTCTCGTTGAACTATAATTATATTTCATGAAAAGATGACCATTTAGATGATGATCATTTAGTTCAGATACTGTTGTTAGTATCAATACCATTTTTTTCGCTTCATTTAATTCTCTATGATCTGTCTTATTAGAACATTTAAAGACCAAAAATCACTTCTTCAGATATATTTTGTTCTCTTTGTCTTTGTTTAACAGTAGAATATTTAACTTAAAACTGTTCAAACTCATCTATTTCACAATTTTGAGCATCTCTTATCTTCGTGGGTTTCATCCCGGCGATAGATTTTTAATGTGAAAAACATTCTTTTCCTCAATTCACTGTGCTTAAACTTGGTTTTCTCTTTCTTATAATTTCCCTATTAAATGTACATACTTTTATACCATATTATTCCAGGAATATTTTCATTTAAGAATTTTAGTCTATTTTTACATCTATTCCATAGTATGTACCCAAGTAACGCATGAGCGACGTGTGACGCCATTGAGTCTCAATTTCTTTAATAAAGCGGTATGTTCTTACAACCCTTGAAAAACAAAGTCACTCAAAGAAAAATTATCCCCTGAGTTTTAACCTCTGAATCATTTAAAATGCGTGTTAGTTTACATGATGTGGTAGAGCAATGAATTTTTGCTATGCACTATAATTCGAAGCGGTCAGGTATTAATAATGCATAGTTGGATCCTAAGATCTCGAAATTATTTAATTCAAATAGAGCCATGCAAATACGGATATGAAATACTGATTTCACCCATGGACTTTTCACGAGAATATACGAGCAATATTTACCAAAAAAAGAAAAGGGGAAATGAAGATATCCCACGAGAAAGACGTTTTGAAATACGCTTCAACATACATTTTCATTCAGCCTTAAAAGAATACATCCCGATATTTGCAAACAAATATTAGTGTTTAGTCACAAATTTTCGAGATGTTTTACTTGAAGATAGCTTATACGTTATGATTTCAGATTTCTCAGGTAAGCAAATTTTCAATTAGACTCACGTAGAAAAGTTAAGAATTAGTATTTTCCAATCTATGGAAAAATTTAGTTTTTAATTGTTTTACATGTCATCCCACAAATTTAGGCCAAAACTTACTAGAATATAAATTTAGATGGAAGTAGAGACTTTTAGTCTCAATTTTGCCCGAAAAAAGACGATGTACTGTTATTATTATTATTATTAACATTAGGAGTTTATCTGCTTCGAATTAATTTCCACCATATCAGCTAGGAAAAAATACAGATAAAACAAACAAACAGTAATCGTTTCTCCTACCACCTAGCAAGAGTCTATAGCGAAGCTTCTTACGGCTTTAAATTACCAAATGGAAAGCATCGTTGTTGTCATGAACTGAATGAATCAGGTGTTGATGAACTTAATGCCGAGGCGTCGGTGACCCGCTTACGTCTACGCAGAATGGAGAGGAAGATAATGCATTTTCTGTCGACAGATTTGGCAGAGTCAAGGTTTAGTCTGTGGCTGAAGTGGGAGGACTTGCTTTACCTTATTCTTCCACCAAGGTCTTCAGCGAATTCTAAATTTCTAGAAGGGAAAACCTTTGGGGCGGTTGAGAGTGGATCTCTTCTCAAGGTCTTTCGGAGTGAATACGGTTTGTCACATTCTCAGGTGGTGTATAATCGGGTAAAGGAGATTTATAAGTAATTCGGGGAAAGAAACACCGATGAAACTTAGAAGTGCAGGGTCACGAGTGTAATTAAAATTAAACAATGGAAGGATCAAAATGATATTTATCGTCCATGAAAATTTCTGCGGATATTGTCCGAAAATTTCAAGCCACTCCCGGAAGTGAAGTAGGGATTTTTATCCTTTAAAAAGGAAGAATACCTAAAATCTGATAACATAGTACCTAATAGAGACGGAGAAGAATTTAAGCTGACTATATTTCTAAGACCCAATCGGTAAGAGCTGACTTAAAATATAACTCAACGTTATATACACCAAATTACGATGTTTTATGTGATTAAATTAAAAGTTACTGTAAATTGACCCCTTATGTCAGATCAATCTTGTATGCCTGTATTTTCTGCATAATGAAGCATGTATGATGTCAGTATGTTGATCTGTCGCTGCGTTGATCTTGAGTCATTAATGACTTAGGTTAGTGGAAGGTTATAATAGAAAATTGCTCATATAATTCGGTGCCTTAGAAGTGCCCAATTATTCTCATTGCAAAGTTCAACTGTGAATTAGCATTTAAAAAGTTCCTATAATTAATTAACCTTAGATTTTTTTCCATTTTAAATAGGATTCTTTCTTGCTTATGTATTTTGCAATTGTAAAATTATGTGAAAATAGCTACAATTAAGAATAACTTTCTTTCTATTTAAAGAATTAATAAATAGAGGCTTGTAGAATATTTAAAGATTTGCATACTTTCACAGTATCGTAGGTGTTTGTAGCTGTTAAGAAATTTTAAAATTTAAACCTTGATTTCTTCTTTAATGTATTCCGACTACCATTATTCTAAGATCAGGTTAAACCCTTATTAAATATTAAAAGCTTAATTCAATAGGTGTTAAAGTAAATATTCACGGCATGAAAAATAAATCTGATGAATAGTTTCATATTTAAGAGAAAGGGCGAAGTTAGAACTCAAATAACGTAAAAATAGAAATCAGAATATATGGAAGGGGACAAATAACGAGTCGTGGCATGGAAGCCAGCTAAATGAACTAGAGAAATAGTGCAGAAAAGAAAGCTGACAGAATGTTTCATTCAGATAAACTTCAGCTGTATTTTGTCGAAAAATGACAATCCTTAGCAAGATTTCTAAACTAAACACGAAAACTATTAAGACCAGCTGCATAATTCCATCCACAAAATGCTTCTACGCTGTTTTTCCCTCAAGGACGGTCCGTCCACTGTTTATTTCAACATCTTGTTGTCCCCTATGACTTGACCCACTCCCCTTTCTGCGTTGTTTCCTCTAATTCATAGTTCTGATCCTCAGATGATAGGCCGATAATGACAACTTCACTCAAGAAAACAACTAGACTTTCCTTCACCTTTCAGAGGTTAGAGCATTTTAACCCGCATAATTTGCTCTCCAACGTTATATATCCTAAACAGCGTAGCCTATGTCGCGTATCTTCCTTGAGTTAGAAAAAATGTTGCGCTCCAGTACTATCTATGTCATCTTGGATAAAAACAAAATGGCGTTCAACCGTGCCATTGCCGAGTCAAATGTTGCAACGCTCTATTAGTCAGAAGAACAAGAGGTCGCTCGGAGCAAACAGCGCGGGCTCTACCGTCACCCAACAATGGGTGGAATAAAAGTAAAAAGTTAGGAAACTTGTATTCTATTTCCTGGTTATTGACTCGGTCGAGTTGAGGAACTTGATCGAGCGTCCAAACTGGTTATTCCAGGATTTACCGATTATGAACAAATAAGAATGTACACTTGAGCTTTACTTACTGCTGCTTTCTTATCCACGTAATTATTACAAGAATGATGAGAGAACCAGAATGAAATGTATGAATATTGTCATTCTTCTGCTTACGAAATTGAATAATGATGGAATTAAAACGCAAATAAAACACAGAAAAATAAAATTTTCATACAGAAATGTTACCTTGGCTGAGGGAATTGTTATTTTTTATTTATTTCCAAATGCCCTCTCAAATATCCATTTACTGGATCATTACAGTGGTGGGCTTCTAACAACGGACAAACACACAAACAACCATTCCCTAACAGAAAAAAAATCTGGTTGGCCTGGATTCGAACCTGGGACCGTGAGGTTGAAGCGTTAACAAGCTAGCACGCTAACCACTCTATATTCATATATTATACTTACTATAGATACATATTATTGAATATATTACGGCGGAAATATATATTTATATATAAAATATCATTTTCTGCAGCGACTTATCGCCTTCATTATCAACAGGTTTTTTCTTCAATTTTGGAGGTTAATGTATTTAGTTTACTAATATATGTGTAGAAATACCTTTATCAGTAAAAATACTTTTAAAACTATGCAACTTTACCAGAACCAATCCTTGGCTTTAAATTGAATATTCGATATTTGTGTGAAAAATCCAATAAGGGACGGTCAAAAGAGTCAAAATTTTGATTAACTACATCGGAATATACAAATTTTCCTAATTTTTCATTATTTTACCCTTTATTTGCCTTAGTGGGCTTCTCTTCAAACTAAAATTGTATGTTATTTTTACTAAAAATGTATAAAAAACATAAAAAGCGTAAAATAAATCAAGAGAAAAGATTTGGCTTAAAGACTAACAATTTAATCTTGAATTTTGATACATTAAAATTTGGATTTAGTGAGTATAATACAATTCATAAAGCAGTAAAAAATAATTTTCCATAAGAAATTTAGTTCATTTTTTTCTGTGTCTATTACTCGGCGAATCTTATCAACTTTCGAAAAACTACTCTTTTTACTTCTACTACTGTTTTTAAGCTACTTAGGATGAAAACGCTAATCTTGTTCGACGGATATCTGAAACGAATGCTAAACGGGACACACACTTGATTGAAGCAGATGTTAATTACAGAATGCTACATTGGATGCCAACCCGAGAATTTAAAAATCTTCACGAACCAGATGATTTTCTTAGAATTAGAGAAAAGAACGAAGGTAATGAACGTCACGGAAAACCCAAGGTCTTGGGAAGTTTCCAAACGTCTTGAAGGCGGAGCTCGAAAATTCCAATATTTACCCTCTCCTTGTTGCCTTACGTTCTTCAAAGATCTCTTTTTTCAAGCCAAGCTGATGTATATACCATTAAATTCACGGAGTACCAATTGAAGTTGCATAAGAAGAACTGAAAACAAGACAGGATAAAGTCTTGTCTCGAAGGCATGAATAATCGTTTGAAATGAACGAATGATACAATTAAATTATTTCGAGGCATTTTATTAAATTAAGATCGTGAAAAGACGCTCATACTTTTTCCGGACAGAAAAATTGAAAGGTTTAAGCATAGATGAAAAAGCGTGCATGTTTCTAGAGGTAAGGTAAAGATTTACCTTGATTATTAGATTGAGAATTTTATTCATTGTAACACATGAGTATATACATAATTTTAATGGTTTCTAGTCTCCGTGTCATCAATTATCGTTATAAAGTCTAGTTTCTCCGACTGTGTATACGAAAGTATGGCTGTTATACGGGTACAAATATTCCATTCGACGATATGTTACGAATATCGCATATTCAACACTGAGCTAGGAGGTATCTTAGAAAGCAAAAGAAAATAAACTAAACAGAGCTTCAAGACTGAAATGATTAAACATTTTCTCGTTCACCGAGATGCATACTTTATTTGGAGACCAAGATTTCGACACGTCATTACCAGGCATTAAATTGAATAAAAAGAATATATAAAATAAAATAAGTGAAATATCTCGTAGTACAGGTAGATGTTTTATCATTTTACGCCTTACGTCATGGAGTCCTACCACAAAGTCGTGCCTGGAAGAATTACCAATACTAATACAACTCTTCGTTCGATATAAAAGCTGAAATGTCAGTTTCCATTCTAAGCATTGTTGGTGCTTACTCAGATAGATCAATTTCCGTTGAATCACCGCTATCTATTCTATTTACTCATCTGAGGTGGGGACCCGAGCTGTCCGTTTTATCTATAACGCGCTGTTTAGAAAATATAAAAGAAAGGAGAGATCAGGTAGAGCGTCCAAACTCCCGCCTTTTATCTTGCATTGTTCCACTTCCGGGGATCTGCTCTCACATTGTGCTCCAGAAGGTCATCGAGCATTCGCTTGTTTTTATCCCCATATCAATGTCACACCTAAACGTGCTTTTCCTTTCCCAGTTCCCCGCGATCTCTGACGCACCGATGTAATCTAATTTATGCGAGAAATAGCCAATTAAAGACACGATTCCATAGATACTCGCTACTGCAGAATGTAAATCTTCGTCTTAAGATTGCTTTATACACAAGTATTCATTCCTATCTTTAAATGTTTGCTTGCGATGGTTCATCATCGATACTACGCAAGCATCGTCCTACGCCCATGTTCATTTTGAATTCCCTGCCATACATCATAGGGCAATTTTGCACGTACTTGCCCATCCCTACATCTTTGAAACATATTTTACGTGACTTAAAAGCTAAATCGATATCTTGACAAAGAGAAAAAAATCAATTACTGATAAATGGGCAATATGAGATTACATGCTAAATTTCGTGAGCTTTGGCAAGTTTTCTGTAGCTTCCGTAAAGCTTGTTTAATAACTACGATTTGTGGTATAGATATACTTAAGCCAGTTCCAATAAAATTTAAAATTCATCAGGGGTGATATTTTTTATCTTCAAAAATAATTCTGATTTTATTACAGTATAGCGATAACATATCCCCCATCGGTATTCAATTGATTGAATTTACATAGATTCTGTTATATTTCAATATGAATATATATGACTGAAATATCGGCATTGTCAAGCAGTTAGTGAATATTTTCAAGGCTCTGGGATATAATTGCTGTATTCCATCACTGATCAATAATTGCTCAGATTAATGTCATCGGTGGAGTCATTTTCATTCTCATTCGAAAGGTCAATCATAATCACGCTTGACGCTCAACTATGCCTCGCAAATTGCAATGACATTGTATTTCTATCTTTCATCGTGGCAAACATTTTCATATTTCGAAATGCATGTTGAGAGGAATCGAGAAAGATGCTTTCCAAATACCAAATGAATCAAAGAAAAGATGATGGTGATATAAGCCTCCACAGATACATCGATAATAGAGATATATATTGACAGCAAATAATTATAGCTAGCAGTATTGCAAGGTCTGTAATTTTAGATGCACCATTAACGAAGAGATATACTGTTAACTGACTAATCAGTAACCATTATTTTCTATGAATATATCTCATTAATATGAACTTAATGACGACATTCTTGTGTCTTTGCCTCCGATACTACGATCACTTTAAGAGAGCGAAGTGTAAATAAAGTAAAAATAAAATTATAAATAAAATACTAAAAATGACGAAATAAATGTATTTGATGCTTCTTTCTTCTACATTACACACTGTTTAAACGAATACTAAACCCATTTTAATTCCTTAGGAATCATGGTACCCAGACGTCAGCCAAAATAATTAAGCAGTTTCCATACCTTTAAATTAACAAGCTACTACCCCGCATGATTTTCCTTAATTATACCATAGCATTTCAAATGTAGAAAGTGGCCCAAATACAATTATCATCATGATTAGAAGTTTTAAAAGTAAGTAAATTGCGTCCTCGATAAATATAATCAATTCTCACTGGAGAAGGGTTCAATCTCCGGGCTGGAGAGGATATTAAACGACTCATTTCGCTATTGATAGAGGTTTTCATAGTAAAATTACTGTTAGCAGAAGCTACTCGAAAAATTCTAAAATAGTAACTTGAGTGAGTTTGCATTACATTCTCATTCCTGCAGACGCTGTCTATAAATGGCACTGAGACAAAACCGCACCTTTTATAGATATCGCAGCCAGAACCGACGGCTTTTATCACCTCTGCCGTGAAATTTAAAAATGGGAAACTGCTGCAACTGCCAAGAAACGTTTATCATATACTAGTTCGTAGTTTGCAGGATAAACATATTGCTGTATGAATGTGCTCCTAGCCACCCCGAGGAAGAAATCGATATGCAGCCATTCTAAAATGTAGCCAAACGTTTGTTTCATTCCAATTTTAGGCCATCCTTTTCCTGAACATACATCCATAGAAACGTGATGGAGATGGAGATAAACAAAATAATTGCCAAAGGAATGGAGAGATTGAAACTTCTATAAAGTGAACTTTTAAAAGTTATTTCGAGATAAAATATGTACCTAAAACTACGGAAACTTTAAAAGGAAAGGATAATTTATTGTATAATTTGAACTATAGTAAATCATTTTAATATGGCTCAAATTATAAATTGAAATAATCCTCTACTTTTAAATATGGATTACAACTATATAAAGGCCTCCATAATTTATCGCGTTTGAGAACTTTATCTTGAATCATCTCAATATGCTAAGAGGTTCATTCTATTCTCGTTATTTCTTAAAAATTTCCAAACAGCAAAATTTTTCTCCGTAGTTGACTTTCTGATAGATAGACATTATGAGTTGCTTCATTAATCAGATGCATCGATAAATATCTACAATGGAATACAGAAGTAAGTACTCGGCGGCACATTCATACTTTGTTTTCCAACGACATTTTCCCTTCCGCTAATCACATTTTTTTTCCTTTTATCAGTAAGCCGTCGTGGACGCAAGAAATAGCCATCACAAGCCTAAGTGGTGCCCATATTGGTTCGGACTTACTTTAGCATCCCACCGTGCATGCAAATTACACATATTCAACCCAGCTATCCCACCAGCCTCCCGAACCCCTGTAATCAAAACAATTATGCACCATGGCAACAGTCTGCAGAGGATCGTTTGAGCAGCACGTTGCTCTCTTGGGGGGTGCACGGGATGTGATGAATAAAGTTACGTTGGCTTCGCCGATGAAGACACGCGGTTTCCTGTCACTCCACTGTATGGATTTGACCTTCGCGACACCGATTTTTAGCGCGAACAGAGCCTTTTACTTAGGGTACCACGAGACACCATCCGGGAATCCCCTCTCTTAGGATTTGCCCTCGCTCTTCTACCTCAGTCTGCATTTGTTTACGAATTCCATGCGCGAAATCGCTGTGTTATTCATACGATAACAACGGACTAGAAAACGCATAAAAGCACGTCTGGAAATGATGAGGTGAGTCATTAGTTAACACAAGTTCATGATGTTTTGAGGAACGGAGAAAGCGACGAAAATAGTTACACAACAGCTCTATGGCTAAGAGTGATTGGTCAGGGCTTTCACTATATTTTAAGGAAAGATTTCTCTCCGGATGTAAGTCGTTTGCCTAGTCGATTTTACCCACCTAATTGCCTTTCCACTTCATCGTCTCGTAAGAAAGTCCCGCGAGGGTGACTAAGCAAAATTTGATTAGAAATGTTTTGACTGAGATTTTTGGTTCAGAAATGTTTTTACGAGAAATGCATAGGAAATGTAGCTATATTTGAATTTTCTTTTGTACGCAAAATAAAAAAAAATGTACGCACTAATCGACAATATGCTACAAATGTCTTCATTTTTTAGATCATTCCTACTTATCCACCATAAGAAACCATGCAATTACTAGATTTTATCACTTCCAAAAACTAAGAAAGTCACAGTATACAATATCATTACGTTATTCTTTATTTAAGAATTCAAGCTCTCCTATATGTTGACAGTGATTTCGGTAAATGAAAACAGCCTTGAAAAATAATTTCCGCCTCAATTGCAATAATATCGGAGGAAGATTCTCATCTTTAAGGACAAGATGATTTGTTTGCAAATTATAATGGCAAGTATTATGATGTGGAAGCTCGTATGATATTGTATGCACCTCCTGGTAAAGTTGGAAACGGAGTTTCATCACACCGGTTGCAAAAAGAAAATAATTTCACGCAATTTTCTAGTATTGCAGAAAGACGCTGCACATGTTTCGGAAAATAACATCTTTAATGATCCCCAGGCACGTGTCTCAGGAAAAATTTTCATTGCAATGTAATGCGTGCCCATGGTATTTCAACAAAGGAAAATCAAACTAACAGAAAATTAAGAATATTGAATTCCAGATTCTTGTTGTGGAACTAGTTTTGCAGGAAATCGCGTCAATTAAATTAGGCTTTAGAACATCCGGTTTCATGATCTTTTCCTGGAAGAGGATTACCTACAGACACAGTTAAAGGAAAAGCTTCGAAATGCTCTAAAAATCTACAACAAATGTTTTCTGTTAATATTTCGGCATAGAAGGAAACGGCACTTTCTCTACGTTAGTGCAGGCGAAGAATGCAACATACGTAACAAGTAAACAACCGACTTTCCTATGAAGGACGTATTACAAAGGAGAGCGGTAAAAAAGTTTTACAAAGAACGCTCTGAAATCATGTCTTCTGCTAAGAGAAACTCTCTTGCTTAAAATTCTATTGTTACAAAAGAAACTTTATGTGGCAATACTCTTTTTAAATATTAGCTTCTTACTGAGCAGTGAACCGATGAGTTTTGAAAACTCTTTGTAAACCAGTAAAAAATTACCTGAAACAGCAAATGATGAGTTTTAAACGCAAACACACTTACAGCCGACTAACAAAAGGAAAATTTTAAGAGAGGTAGATGATCAAAATTACTATCTTCCCATCAAATAAACTCGATTGACTATTACATTGTAAAAAATTGAGATTTGCAAGATTTAGTCTTTAAGAACTAATTACAAGTATTGGATATGAAATTTATTGACATCAAATCTCTAATCACTGATTTATAGTCAGGAAAGACGAAGTAAAGATATCATTCGGAAATTTGTATTCATTATAAATGCCGCAAGTGCTCGGTTAGATCAAAAAAGGGTTGAGAACCACTACATCGTTTCTATAAATTGCATAAAATATTTTTATCAATATTATAATTCAATTTTAAGTTCCAACTTCAACACATTAAAACAATAATTTTTCATGTTTTAGATTCGGAATTCTACAAGTAATCAAGCGAAATAAATTGGTCCCTACGTAGGTTAGTAAGCGATGTATTTCTACTTTAGACAAATTTGAACACTTGGAGGGTTAGGTTGTATTTACAGTTGAATATTTTATTCTAGTTCCTCACCATATCTTCATAATCAAGTACCGTATTAAATTAACGTATCAGAAAGTTCGATCACTCGCAGCGTGTTTACTGTAACGACAATTTTCAAACATGGTGACAGTTACTTCTGCAGAAACGAATACTTAATCTACCACAGTAGGATAGATGCTTAAAATAAACCTAAAACTTATACAATAAATAAATTTTAACGATAAAATTCCTCGAATGTGCCTCATAAACTGCAATCTACCTCATCTCTCCTCTTAGATAAAAATGTTCCGAGAAAACAAACATTCCCTGCAGCCTAAGATTCCCTTGACCAGCATGGGTAACCAGTTCAAGAGTGCGACAAAAAAAACTGCGAAGTGAATATGGAGTTGGAGATAATTTCTTGCTTCTAAGTTGAGGCGAAGCCAGGTCCAGTTGGATTCCACTATAGACGCGTGGTCATTTCCTGCGGACCCTTCTCTATGTGCAAGGGCACTTGTTTCTTGTCTGTTGCGCAATAGATAACATTGGCGTCCTTGAATTGAATGCACGTGACGGTATGTACGCGAAAAAGGGAAAACAGAGGACTTAAGACTTAATTACGTGTGATTCAATGGGAAATGAGCCTTATAAATTTCATCAGTTCTGCCAGGGGCTCACTTTTGAAGCTTATTTCTGCTTGATAGCATTTTATCCTGATTTTGACTTGACGCATTGCAAATCAAATATATTGTCAGCAAAAGAAAATTTAATATTTACCAAGGAATATCATTTTATAAATTCTTTCATCGTCTCTTTTACCTACTTTGAGCGATATTGTAAAATAACAACGATCCTAGTATTTTAAATACTTGTCCATATAAATAGGCAACCCCATATAAGCCTGATTATATTTTGATTAAATAGTTACCACTACTAGTGAGCACATTAAATATTCAGAAATCGTTACCGTTTTCAAACAAACTTCTCAAATTTTAAATTTTATTTACCATTATTGGTTACTGAATAGAGTAAAAGAATATTCAGATAAATTATCCTCTGTAAGTTTTATCTATCCGTAATAATTCCCACGTGTGCGTACTAAAGCCACCCTCCATATTTCAATGTAGATTCCGCTGTTATTAGAGTCATTAGAGGGCTTCGTAAATATCTGGTTTAAATGTTTAGAAATAACAAGCGAAAAACCGAGAAAGCTGTTAAGTTGATTCTGATCACCATTCTTTTATCAGTGAAACTTTCATATTTTATCTCAGAATATAAACATATGGGAAATGAAAGATTAATCCAGAAAATTTTGAAAGTATTCTTGGGGAGATAAAACAATTTTCAAGTTTAAGCCTGTCGATAAGCAGGTACACAAAATTCTTCATAAACAACGAACCACACCAGGAAATGAAATTTCTTGATACAATTAAATCTGAACAGAATTTCGAAGTGAAATCATGGACAATTGATTAATATTTGCAACATTAGAATGAATTATAATTTTTAATCTGCAATTTTCTCATGAGCGGAAGATTTTATACAACGATAGTGCACGGAAAATGCCGAGGAATCATTGCCCAAGAGCGGACATTAGTTGAATCATTCGATTAAAAAGCATTGCCAGGATTTTAGCTTGGTTCACAATAAGGAGAGACTTTGAAGCTGATTTGGTAAAACACTGATAACCTTCCGAACTCTCTCGGTGGGACGAAACTCTTGCATAAAAAGATATCGCAGTCATACAAAAATATCTCGAATGCGAAATAAGTAATTTCAAAACCGATTTCAGAACCGGACGTGATGTATACAGGAAGAGTAATTGGAAATAATTTACTCTGAAATACGATAATTTGTACGTACAGCACGGAATGAGATCGTTACAATAAATTGTTTTGTATGACGATCTTTTTAATGGAAGCGATCCTTCCTAAAAATGTATGTACTCCTACAATAACACGGAGATTTATGTCAAAAATAAAATTAGGCAATTGAAACGCTTTTATGGCAAGTATAACATTCAATGAAGAAGTATAAAGGGAGAAATTATTCTATGACCAATAATTGCTTTCCAGATGGTTCGCTGTCTTCATAAATATTTCATCATATTTAACATCCCCGCTTCCTTTCGACAATGCCCTTCACCGTTATGCAAACATTTATATTGATTTATTCTTGTGAATATGTATCTGTATTTTCTTGTTTGCCTTTCAGATCTCTCTTAACCTGCTTTTCCATAAGAATTTAATTAAATATCAGTAGGTGTTGCAGATTTTTCACTCCCCCCTTCTTGCGGGTGTTTTCCTCCTGCGGTTTGTATTTTTTCCTAAACCTTAGTTTTTTAAACCCGCAATGTCTGTCAATGTTCTGCGAACTTTTTTAAAGCAATCTCTTTCTTTAAAACTTACATGACGAAGGATTCAGATGTAAGGAGAGACATAAAAGTCTCAATCCCACACTAATAAAAGACGTTTATTATTATTACTACTTCGGAAATTCATTATATACAATATTTCAATATTTATCTTAAAGACTGACTTAGTCTGATAAAACTCCTCAAAAGAATAATCGAAATCTTCTTCGCAGATGGAAGTTATAAAGATGAAGGAAAGTATAGTACAGTTTAACTGCTATTTACACGTGGATATTAAATCTTTATCTCATTTTTCGTAATTGAGCAACAGACAACCGTTTACATCCCAAAGGAAATTTACGGTAACGTCCAAAGTTTCTTGGACATGAAATAACGTGATATGAACCAGTTTTTCTTCCTCCGAAAGCTTCGAAGTCTCCAAAGGGAAGTACACACACAATCTCCAGGACGTGTCCTTCCTCCAAAAGAATTCCGTGTCATAGCGGTTAGCTCAACATACTCCTATCCTTAAAAAACCGGTCCAAATAGAAACTCAGGGTATATGCGCTCAAGGACGATATGCTGGAGAGTCGACTCGAGCAAGTGAAAGAAAAGAAAGTTGATCGAGGGAAGAAGAAGAGAGATTCGGGCACCTTGAGCATAGGAAAGATGCAGCTAACGCTTATGGAGAGAATGGATAGATTCCGTTGATATATTAAAAGGTTACCAACAGAAATGTCAAGCTCATAAGCATACAATGGGACCAAACGCAATTCCTTTCCATGCGGCCTACGGCTTTAATTTGACTAAGTAATTCATTCAGCTTCCAGTTTCGGTTATTCAACTCCGAAAATTAGTATTATAAGGCAATAACCTTCTATTTAATAACTTAATTGCTGTCCTCGACAAGAGAAACTTTAGTGAAGGCCAGTTAAAGCTAATTCTCCTATCGTTTGAAAACGGACACCCGCATTTGATTTGTCGCCTCTTTTCGGTTATAATATAGAGGCGATTATCTGAAATCTTCTAGCTTTACGATAATTGTTAAATAAAACATTGTTGAAAAACAACAAAGTAGTAACTTCCACTTATCCAAAAAATATTGTCTATTCTGTCGTATCTATATTGCTGATTGGTAAAAGTTACTTCGTTTTTATTTTTTTAAATAGTTTTATTTCACAATTCTCGTTAAGTCGGAAATCCACAAAATTACGGCCTCCGTGAATTTTATCTTCTGGCTTTTATATCTTTCTGAGATATCTTAACGCTCCGTGACTTTAGGACAACACACCCGATGAATATTAATGAAACTACGAATAATTTATGGCATTATCTTCATGAACTCAAATACCCTTAATTTGCTGGTAAACTATCTAATATACTCATTTAACTTTATATAACAATAGAAAGTTAAAATTGCGAGCTTGGAGCGAATAAAACTAGATTCGAGCACGCAGCTTTAATCATATTAAAAGAAAATCTGCAATAAATAAACCTCAACGCGCGTTTCTAAAATGTGAAAATCTACACCACCAGTCAACTGTGCATTAAAAACGCGATGACGCGAATGATTGATGCAACTTCCTTTATACGTCAACGTGGATTCCAAAAAACACAATTAATAGGCGCGATGATCGCTGAATTGAGTCAAATCCAAACGTAGCTGAGAAGCTAAATGATATTCCGCTATTTATGTCACGAGCGCAGCGAATTGCGATAAAAAGTAGTCGATGCGTTGGTGGAGAAGCTGTTAGGATTATCGCATTTCCTTTGTGATTACTTCGTTTCTGCATGCCTTAGCTAAAGTTAACTGGAAAATTAAAGCTGAATTCGCAAAAAATAGTTATAAATTCTGAGAGTAGGTAGCTGCTACTCGTAGGCATCCTTTTTAGAAAAGAATATTTCACAACTAAGAGAATTTTTATATATGAATGGATGGGCATATAATTAAATACTTAACATCAGCAAAAGTTAGCAATTAGGGATACCTACGATGATAATAGGAGGGATTCAATAAAAGTAATTTACGTAGACTCTAAAATGGTAATGATAAACAATATTCATGTAGATTCCTCTTGCTGGCTGACATTTTTTAAGATTATAGAACTGAAATCCACGTATACAGAGACTCTAAAGTCTCGATGATTTCAAAATAATTTATTGATTCATTAGCTGGAGCCCTGTCGATTATTGAACCTACACAACAAATAAACTTGAACCTAAACTAGGAGTTTATTCAAAGTTTACAAGATAGGAAATATACCAAGAAGATTAGGAAAACATACAAAGCTTAGAGAGATTTATCAAATTTTATCCAGTCGCAAAACCTAGATATAGAATCGGAGCATCGCCCACGGAATAAAAATAATAAATATATAACGGATTAAAGACTTATTGATATCATAAGCGTGTAATGAACTTTAAAAAAGTGAACGAGATTGTGCAAGGAGTAGGAGTAGTACTTTTAGAGAGGGACGAAAGCAAAGAATCTTTCTTTGAAAGTCAACATTAACATATACTAAGAATGACTGAGCTACGCCCGGTGATGAACATTCTTCTGAATGGGCATAATTGAAGAAAGAAGTAATTAAGCCACAAAGATAATAGCGTCATTATCTCAATTCTAAACCATTAGCGTAAGTGGTGGTGCTATCGTAAAATTTGAAGAAGAAATTGCTCGATTCTTGTTTTAGTGAGGTGGGCTTTTTCTTCGTTCCAGAGGTGAAGCTTGTCTTTCATGGAAAGCATAAGTTATAGTCCGAATTAAATTATATTCGTATAGACAAAGATAATGCATCAGCAACTTAAATGCACTCACTGTGACAGATGGCCAGCAGAATAACAGCCTAATGACATATTCGAGGAGAAGCTTCTCGAAAGTTAACTCCGGTCTACACTTTCTATAAATAACCGAAAATAAGTTTAAATTCTACTTTAAGATCGCATCTCGGCCGATGCATTTTCCACCACGGAAAACTACTATAGGAAAGAAACACACTGAAAAATTCGTCGAAATGATATAATATAATTGAGTAAATGACATATCTATCGAGAAACGTAACTTTGTAACACAAAATTCTTCTTATTAAGTCTTAAGTTATTATATATATATCACTTGTTAGATCTATTTTGGAATATGGCTCAGTAATTTGGAATATATATTACACAAAGTATGAGTTACAGCTTGAAAAGATTCAAAGAAAATTCCTTAGGATTGTTGCACATAAATTTAATCTTAAAAGAAAGTGGTAAATATGAGGGACTAATGTGTCGACTACACATACCATTTCTCTCTTCTAGGAGGAAGCAGCTCGGTCTATTATTTTTGCATAATATTTTAAATGGCTGTATTAAATGTTCTGGTCTGCTCTCTCTTATTAATTTTAATTGTCATTTAGTCATTACCAGAAATCCTGTTCTCTTTAATGTTCCATACTTACTTAGAAATTACATGTTTTATTTGCCACCCTATCGCATCTTGAGGGAGGCTAACAAATACTGTAATAGAATTGACTTTCTTAATTTTTAAAATTTTCGTTCAGGAGTTTTGTGATGTTTAATGTAGTTTAGTTTCTGTAACAATTTTAACCTTGTTGTAACTGTGATTTGCTTTCTTCCTTTTAATTGGGTATACAAATGTTTATACCTGTATTTTTTAATATTTATTTTTATTTTTGTGAATATAACTTGAATTTTTTGATATTCAAAGATCATTCATTTCATATTCTACTGCAGTCTGTCGACAAATACAACATTTGAGTAGACTTTGTAATACTTCAAATTGTATGTTCAGGAGTTTTACGTTACGTTGTTTAGTTTCTGTAATGATTATAAACCTTGTTGTAACCATGATGTGTAATAGGGCTCTGCCCGTAAGTAAATAAATAATAATAATAAAATCGTTCGTTAAAGTTATGGACCATCGGTGTTGTAAATTCAATTTAATTCGTTTAAAATATAATGCAAGGGCCTTCGTAAAAGCGTTTGAAGGATCGCCTACATTTAGGCATCCAATACTCTTTAATTAATGTAGTTGATGACATGAAAAACAGCTCTCTATAAGGAGGCAAGAATTTATCAGCATGCAATTTATTCACATTAAAGTCGATTAAACAAATAATATCCGTAGAAATGAAAGCAATTCTTTTCATTATAATATCGCAACACTTATGCGCTTACGCATCTGAATCAAAACCGCGTAGCATTGCGAGTTATTTAAATGGAAAAGAAAACCTAATTAAAGGAACTTTGGATGCAAACGGGTTTGGAGAAGAGGAAGAACGCTATCAAACTAAGCTCAAAAAGAGAGGAAACGCACGGGAGATAAGCAGATGATATTACCACTCGAAAAAACAACTCAAACGCGCGTAAATTTTCATTTCCAGGCTTAAACCATCATCAAGAGATGGAAAATAGAAAAAACAACAGTCTTTGCTCCACATACAACTTTCGACGAATACACGGAAGAGCGGCAACTCAGAACAAGGCATGAAAGTTTATTTCCTTCTACTTTCTGAAATTATTTCAAGTAGTCAATCTCTGTTCAAAACGAGACCTCTAAAAGAATGCAGGATATTCAAATAGATGTAAGATCCTCACTCACCTTTTATCAGTATCTGTTCTCAACACGGCCGCAAAGGGAAGTTTGGTCTCCGGACGTGTATTCGTCCTCTGTTATATACAGCGGCAAAGGTTTGGTTTAGTTTCAGATTTCCTCACAGTGAGCGCTGCTACAAGTCGACGAGACCGCGCGATTTGATAGTTTATTAGAATATTCACTGTGAAATTTTCCAACGTTTCGTCCTGAAATTATATCATTTATCAAAACTATCCCACCGCTTAAGTTTGATATAACTTAATATGCGAGAGATTGCATGATTGTATGATATGTAGTTAAACTTCTCAAAGAAAATAAATGCTACAGAGTATTTTGTATGTGTCGAGTGATTACTTTATTGAACTAATGGAATAATTTTTCAGCATTAATCACATCAATATTAAAAAGGAGATTTACATTAAAAAAACAAACTTTTAGTAGATATTTAATTTCTGTTTAAACTTTAGTATGCCAAATCAAATGCAAATGCACTGCAGTTCTATACTTTCATTTAATAATAATAATAATAAAAGGACTTAATTAGGGCGAGATTGAGACTAGGAAGTCTCATCTTACATCTAACCCTTTAGAGAATAATTATGGAAAAGTTGTAGCATAATATTCGATGAAACCACTAGGTTGACAGTGAGAGCATTTCTCAAAATTTTAAATAGAAAATGTGAATTGGGAAAACTTTTCCATTACTTATGTCATCAGCTGGTGGTTTGTGGTGGAGATAATGAATTTGGTTTTGGCATTAAATTTTACAATCAGAAGATTTTTTTTATGCCAATCATAACTGGAAAAATTAGGCCTTTATTGAAATCAAATCTAAAGCCACCTTCAGCCTAGGCAAATAAGCTACCAGTATTGCTATGGAAGGGAGAAATTCAGATCAATATTTATCATATTACTTAAAAGTGGAAATAAGAAAATCAATAAAATCTAATGAAATTTAAATTGTCTTTTTTCATAACAATATAGCAACTATTTCCTTACTTTCAATAAATCTTACAGTTTCCTATTATTCCTATCATAATATATAAAGTTGCTTAAGTTGAAAGGAACAATTTAATTATCTTACTATCCATCTTGAGGCAAACCACATTTCTTGAAATGGATGTCATGGGTTATGACATTTGAAATCAATATCACCAATGTTACTAGTCCCTATCAGTAACTTGAGCTGTACTTTCTCATTTACTCCTTTAAACTCACACATGACACAAAAATAGTTAACACAAGTTCTAATAAATTTATTATTTACTTGGACTGAAGAATACTGGAACATAAAGCAATAAAAAACAACCAAGTGGTGTGAAGCTTCTATTGCCTTTAATAAATTCATTGAAAGCAAATTTTTTACATGGACCATAAAACATGTTTTTTCACAACAGACGCTCTCATCGCAATGATTCAATAAAAGTCAACCCAGATATTCGGAGCAGTAACTGGAATTGTATTACACCAAACAAGCATGAAGTACTAACAATAAAGGATGTTTGTCCCAAGATTAAACACAAGCAAATCATGACAGATGGGATACAATTTCAAAGGTCCAAGCTTGGGAAATTTTTGAAGGGGATGGAATTGGTAAGAATATTTTAATGCAATAAAATCATTAAGTTTTTACATGTAATATACCACTTTACAGATTTGCTCTAATTTGGTTGATCCTATCAGCTGCTTAGTAGAAAAACTGCCATTGGAAAACTTTTATTGTTTCCACTATGTGACAGTTCCCAGCAAAAAATTCTTTCACCACTGCTCAGGATTAATATTCATAGGGAAGGAAATACAATTTCATGAAATACGATGATAAATTTTCATGAAATTCGAAAAATATTTACCCATTCAATCCATCTCAGTGACAATGACCATTAGTTCAAAAAGCCTCAGTGGTACGTGTTTTATTCTATAGTAATATAGAGATGAGTATTTAATGAAATGCTGTTATCCAATGCTTTTTTTTTCTTACCTATCTTCAAAAGGAATTATTGTGAAAGCATTTGCAAGGAATGATTGGTAAAGAAAAGGAAAAAACAACTAGGAAGAGAAAACAGAAGATCAAGGGTTAGAACAAAGTATTGACTTAGAGAATAATGATTGTTCTTCGACGAATACTTATGAAACAATATTTTTGTGCTTCTTCGTTTCATGTGCAATGAACCACCAACAGAGAACATCTGAAGTAAACAGAATATGGTAAAGCATTTATAAATGGTTAACAGGATTACATGTGCTCTCCAACACATGATGACTAGTCGTGAAGACCAACTTAGTTGCACATCACTTTTTCAAAAGATTGGTTAAAACAGAATGAATGGAGTAAAATAAAATCCCCAAAAAAGAACTGATATGAAAAAGTCTGACAAAACCAAGACTTGAAAACCCAATTGCCAGTTAGTTGCTTGAGTCCTGCTCCCATCAGACTTTTTTCGTTTCTGTTCTTCCTTGTGAATTCCCCTCGGTGCATGCCTTAACATGCACTGTTACCTGTTGCCCTTTTCCGGAGTAATATACATCAAATTCATAATCTATACCATGCATTGTTTCCCAGACTGGAAATCAACACCGCATCAATGTACATCAAACTTAACTTCTCAGCTGGCTGAATTTTTAGAGGAAGCACATAACTGAAGCTCAAATTAATCTTCAAATGCATTGTTTAAGTGAAAGTATAACAAAACCATAGGGTATGCATCACACGATTTCATCACACAAAATAGCTCTATCATCGACCACTTCCACATTACAATAATTACAAAATCTTCTGCAGAAGAACCTAGTTAGAAAGAATAAGTTAAACATTTTATGGACAGAGCATTTTTGACAGCAAACATTTACAATCCCAAGTCACACACAATACTTTCGCAAAATGGCGGGTAAGCCATTTTAAATATCAATTATAAATATAACAAAACTTCTGGAAAATTATATTAATACATTATATCATTCTTTATATTTTATATCTGTAAAATTCAGATGGTTCGGTACTGCAAATTTTCAGCAATTTAAAATTTTGCAATGGATTTTAAATGAAGGCAGGTTGTTTTTTGATCATTCTATACAAATTTGGTACAGCTTTATGGCAAGTTCACTCAGTTATGCTATGAAATCCAAAGAAATAAAAGTGTTGGCAATATCTACATTGATATATGTATAGGAATCCTCACGGCTGATTTTGCACTGGATGTTTAAATTTCAGCTGCACAATTAAAGTCTAAAATATATGTTATTGCTAAGTCACATGATTATAAGTCCATTCTTTGAACTTCATTTCAAACATAAGTGCATGAGAGATTTTCTAATATTTCCTCACATTGTAAGATTTAGAATAAAATTTTAGAAATGGATAAATAGCTAAAAAGTTCTCCTAAACGAATAGATTTCAAGATAATAACAAGAGCTGAGGAGACCTTGACGTAAATTCCTAGCCTCATGAGAAATTAGAATAAGGTGAACTTAAAAAGTCATCGAACTAAAAAAGAGTGAAACGATAATTAAATACTCTTATCACAGAAAACAATTCCAGATTAAATCACCTGAATGCTTAAATTATAAAACAAAAACAGTAGGCAGTAAAAATATAACAACAGTAAATGTATAATTACATAGAATTTCCTGCACTAAACAGCAGCTTAGATGGAATGTGACTTAATCTTTTTTTTTGAGATTTCCGAGAGGAAATCGAGGTGTTTTGATAATATCATTCCATTAAAAACCTTGTGCTATTCATAGGAAAAAATCTCGCATCCATTGATTATGAGATCAGAATTTTCTGGAACACTATTCCCCTCTTAAATTATATTTTGGCAAGAGCCATTGGATATAGCAATGGACTAGGCTTTGAGGGACCAATATTCAATCAATAAACTCCTCAATACAGCGGCATTAATGCAGAATCAGATTTCCATCAACAAACCTCGTGTTACCTGGCTTTCGCAGAGCATAAACCTGCAATGTTTCTCTACGACTCTTACATAAATATCCACAGTGAGTTACATAAAAAAAATACACTTCCCTGTGTTTTCATGGCAGAGTGGTAGAGAAATCCACCATTAACCTTAACTGCAGCAGTTGCCAACTAATGACGAAGTTAAACTTTTCCACTAGAAAGACAAAATGCATTCCTCCATCAGTACTTTATCACTTATAAACTGTAGCTCTCTTAGCACTGAAAAAATCATGTCACTCTGTCTGCACTCTTTCATTCATGAAAATTGCACACGTTATTTCCAAAGTCTAACTGACGCTGGTTTTCTGGATGCCGTCGCAACTGGTAATCTCCTGCTCATGCTAAGGCTCGTCCTTGGATTCGTTGAGCTCTCACAGCTCTTCTTCCTTAGCTCACTCGAATTGCTGATCAAAGAGACAGAAATGCAGCAAAGTGAATAGAAAAGTCACATGATAAGGAATTTATACTTAATGAGAATTACTTAAATAGGGAAGACTGTAATGTATACCATACAAGAATTTGCCACGAATCCAGAGAGTAGAATTTAGAAATCACCAAGAATGAGAAATGAAGATAACAGAAAGATTGGAAAACCGTTGAACAAAATTTTAAGACAGAACCAATTCCCAAACCGTAAATTTCAATTCGAATAATAAAGTATTTTCAACACAACTCAAGGTAACGTAGGTGACAAACAAGCTGATGTTTCTAATGAAATATGGTAGTTAATTGTGGAGCCAATTTCAACTTAATGATCATGAAAGTATATGGAATGAGTGCCAGAATAAGTGCTGTGATGCATTAATTATTTTGATGCTCTCTAATAACGAAACTTACTTCTGTGTCCAATAAATACACTCAAACCTTAATTACATTCCTTCACCTTTTAAGGGATGTTATTCCACAAGCAAAGCAATAAAAGCTTCAACTTTTTATCCAAGCAAAAACTGTTACTAGTGATATTCTTAAAGTTTTATTTTGCACCTAGTTTGTATGTTATATCAATTACCATTTCTCATTTGTCTTCTGCTACAGGGTGAATGATCTGTGATTTTAAATATATGCTTCAAGGTAAGGAGTCTTGTGTGTTGTGTCATACAAAAAATTTGTAAAATATTGGTATGTTTAATACTTTGTTTTAATAATATAAAAAAACAGTATATGCACTTTTCAGTAATCTGCTAATTTCCAATCATGAGTGTGAAATGATTTTAATAATTAAATGCCTACATTTATAATAGTTTCATAAAGGACTCAGACTTTTAACATCAAAAGGTTGACTATTAAATTATTATGACAATGCAAGTAATCAGGTGCTACTTAGATTCATTGAAGTATCTAATTGCATATACAAGGCTAAGTCATGAAGTTACCTAAATATGATTATAATTATTAATTAGTAGAATAATCAGGTTATGATTCACTATGACTTCATGGTAATATGTGTGCAAGTATTCAGAAAATAGCCATACGATTTTACTAGCAATCACCTGCTTTTTGATGTCAACAGACTCAAAAAAAGCCAGTGCACTCTTAAGACCAAAATAATTTAAGGTTACTTAAAAGATTACATTCTCAATGTAAAAGAAATTATTACCGTATAGAAAGTGAAATACCCTGCAGCAATACCTTTGAACTCATGGTAAATTCATGACGGCTTAATTATGAAATTAAGACTTAATTTAATGTTCCATTAGATAGAAAATACCCAAATTTCAAATTAAAATTTTAAAAATTTCTTGGCTGGATTTCTTAATATTTTCCAACAAACTCACTCAAGCAGCTCAACCTGAATGAATACTCACAGCACTTCCAAGTAAGAATGATAAGAGCTGGACCAATGGCCCAAACCCTTCCGCACAAATCCAATGCATGCGTAACGCAAAGGGAATACAAGGGGAAGATTCACTTGGATGGATAAAGCAACACTTAGGAATGCAGTTCAATGTATCAAAGACAATAAAACTTCATATGCAGACAAAATAGACAACTACGAAAAACTTATCACTAAAACTTTAATAGCAAGCAAACACTATGAGAAATTAAATATCTTTGTGCACTTTCTGTACTGATTACAGAACATTTAGTTGAAATATTTTATGGATGATAAGGAGTATTTAATAATTCAGATAGGTCATGGAAGACTATCTTCTAAGTGTGTCTTTGAAAAGGTTCAAAGATACACGATATCACATTCATTTGAAGAAAGAAATCAGACAGCCACAGAAACCAGTCATTGCTTTCTCAAAACATTAATTATAACAAAGATAAACATGCTTAAAAGTACTTCAGAAATGTAGATTAAAAAATGCATGGTGATCTGCTGCATTTCACTGATACCAACTGAGCGCTGATCATTTGCATTTAAATAATGAGTCAATTAATAGAATCTTAAATTTTATCATCATACTTATAATAATAAATCTAGCATATAAACCAAGGCCAATGCAGCTATTTTCTAGCATAAATCTATCAATATTTTTGGAAAGAAAGAAAACAATAAAAAATCATTCTGAAAGCTCAACAAAAACTAATAAGCATAACAATGTCCTTTATTCAAGAGGATAACAAGGCACTATGGACAAATCTGAGAAAGATCCAATGTATGTCATGCAAGTAGAAATGATAAAGATCCACTCGATATCTAATGATAATTCAGAATAACTTGCACTATTACTCATTCAAATGTTTGTGAAGTAATGAAAGATAAAGATCCATTTGATAAAAAATGATTGTTAAGAATAACTTGAGCTTATACTCATTCTAATGTTTGTGAACTAACGAAAGCCCGGCAAATTTCTTCATTATTCAGCAAAATGAGAAGGAACGATACGGTAACAAGAGGTGAATTAATTTTGAAATGATAAAACCATATTAATTTTAACATGAATTCACTTTTTTTGAAATTTTTTCTAAAACTTTATTTCAACAGAAACAAAGTAAAATAAATCAACAGAAATATCATACAAAAGTAAAGCTACAAAGTGAAATCAATGAATAATTTGGGCTAATCAACTAATTTAATGTCAAGTGAAGATAACAGAGAATTCATAATTTTGCCTTTTCCATCAAAAAAATTCTCAACCAAAAGCATTTTCATGGTATCCTTAAAAATCGATTCTAGATAAAAATTTTGAAATATATAAAAACGGAAATAATTCAAAGCAACATTTTGTTTTGATATATTATCATCAATGTAGCCAATAACATAATACATGCATAATATGTTCCACATAGGAAATATTGAAGAGCTAACAATTTTGGAAAGGAAATATCACAGAATTTTTGAAGATAACATTCCAACTACCCTGCAACATGCATATTATATCCAAGTAGTAAATTAAACAACAATAACCATTGCAAAATGAAGGGAATAATATGATTTGCATAGTATTGCTTGAACAGGTTACTAAAACTTAGCCTTGAATCAATAGACAAAGTTGATAGATATAAAAGAAAGGTAAGGTAAGCCACTATGAAAATAAAAGATAATAACAAATCAAGGCATCATATTGAAGAAGATTCAAGAATGCAAAAAGAATACAATTTTTAACAAACAAATAATTTGGAATAAGAAATGAATAGATTCACTTATAAGAAATAATAAATAAGATTAGTAAACAAGAAAAAGCATAATAAAAGAAACAAGCATCACGAACTTCATTCTACAAATATCACTCTTGTAATGGTGAGAAATAATAAAAGATTCTTAATGAAACACTTATAATCCGATTTTAGGGATGTAAATTTTGAAGATAGTTTTTTCTAATTACAATAACTGGGCAATGCAATGTGCTAAATTAATCATTCCATACATTAAGATTATGAACAGATGAAAAAATGTTATTGATGACACAATTTTCAAGATTTTTCAGCAAAAATACTATAAAAAATTTTAGTCTGGCGACATTAATTTTCTAAAACCTGCCTTCATATTTCATACATATAAATATTTAAAGATATCTAAAATTCTTAAAACTCATGAAAATATCAGATGATGCATTTAGGATGTTATAATAATGATGTATAAATTTCAATCTTTATAAGTTGTCTGCACAAAATTACAGAAAATCTAGCAAGTTATAAAAGTTCTTCAATGTCATCATTAATATGAGAGGTTATAAAATGTTGCAATGAAAAGATCATACATCACAATAAATCAGCAAATTCTAAATACAATTTGTTTAACCATTGCATGTTGATGAAGAAGACTAGTATAAAAACTAGATCATTACACCATGAAAAAGTATCTTCCAAAAACAATGGTAACAATGGTTGGAAACATGGATATTATATGTCAATGACTTCCTATGATTCAATACGACAGAAGAAGTAACTGAGAAACTGAATGAACAAGGTTTTCTGAATGTGTCATCGTGCTATAGAAAATAATCCCTTCTTGTGTACATTAAGTGGGCTATACAGAGTAAATTGGCAGTAGCAAGTGCTAAAGTACCCAATGCAAAATCTGTAGCATTAACAAACTCTACCTTTCCAATCCGAAAGCTGATGGATCCACCAGCAAAAGCAGCAGCATGAAGAAACAAAGATGAATTGTTATGATTAAAAAACTGGTTAACAAGTCACCAAAACTAACCACAATCATACTGACCACTCACAAGATGAATGACTCACTTGGCACATATCTATTATATAGATTTCATTTCATTCTTTATAGATTAAGTTAATTTAATTTTGACCAAGTCTCAATTGTTTCTGATGATTTACATTCAATACAATGTAATTAAGCATAAGAAAATTTGAAAATACTGACCATGACAATGCTGTAATCTTCAAATTTAAATTAAAAGTTATTTCAAATTCCACATGCTGTTAGTAAAAAGCCTGTAGTAAAAAATAATGAAATTTTTTACATTTTGAGGAAGAGTTATTTCCAAAATTTTCTTTTCAAGGCTGATAAGGTTATCTAATTTAGAATATTTTTCTTTACATTATATTAATGCCAAGTGATTCTCATGATTAACTTAAAAATATTAGGACTAAAAATATTACCACAGTTACTCGGACAATGTTTAAAGAAGCACTCCGATTAAGAAAGGTTTTTACATAAGGATTGTTAGGATACTATGAGTTAGTCGTTCTTATTAATTAAAGAGCAAGCAAGAATAAATTAAAGCCATGTTAGTGTAAATCTAGTAATCACCTGACTAGTGGTCCACTGCCCCCTGCTTCTGTGGGGCAGCTTTGTAGAATAGGACCCATGGAAACTGGCCGGATCTGGAATCAATAAAAATTATGATATAAACCTTAAATAGAGAAAAATTTCACACAGTAGCATTCTTAAGAACCTCAAAATTTCTACATCCGACAGATTAAAGAGATGCAATTTAAGATGCATGAGAAGTAAAAATGTATTCAATTGACAATATCTATTAGATAGCAGAGTCATTACCCAAACCATTTTTCATGATGATATTGTCAATTGAAACATGCAAATTACAAAATAGATCTTTAATGAGATTTGCTAATCAGAAGGTATAGTAAAGAAATCGAGTAACTTGATCCTCTTCCACCATCCACCAAGAAATATTACTTAATTAACATTGAGGCCAAATAGATTTAAAAAAAAACTGTGTAATTTCCCTTGCCCTACCACTTGAAAAATAATTTCTTTCTTTGAAATAAAAAAACATTACAATAATAAATATCCCCTTAAAAAAGGATCACTTTAGAAAAAAAGAATTATGCTGATTTTCCAAGGTCAATCATAATGGCAAATATAAAACTTCGGCAAGGATCAGAAGTTATCCAACTCAATTTATCCATATACACAAAATTTAACCACTATTAAACCAACCAGATCTATAGTTCATCAATCAATGCAATTCATTCAGATGTTCCAGGAATCATTATATTAAATTCCTTTTCTTTATTGCATTAGGAATATGAACCTTGACTGATTATAACCACACAAGCTAGTTACCTTTAATGGTATGTTTAAACATAATGATTGTCTCTAGAATAGGTAAAACTTCAGAAATTTATTGGAAAATTAAGTACAATTAAAATATTTTCTATTACATCCTAAGTATTCAATTTATGCATAAAAGGCCCCGTATATATATTATGGAAAGGTGTCCTTACCCTTTCTGTTTGAGTGGCTGCATTACAAGGGGCTTCTTTTTTAGGGCTGCCATTTCCAGTGCATGTAACACTTCCATTTTCACAAGTACACTTTGCTAATTGTCGCTGTAATAATACTTTGGAGCGACTTTCTTCTTCAAGTTGCTGTTGGAGGAAAACCACCTGCAAAAAATCATATAATTTATGGATATGTTCAATCAAAGAATTTGAAATTATTAGGAACTTATATGATTGATATGATAACAAGAATGTTTTATTTCTTAGCAGTAATGAAGTAAATGTTATAAATATTTCTCTGATTTCCAGATAACATACAATGGAGAGAAAAAACGTTAAAAACAATTTACAACAGAATAATAGAAAAAAATTATCTAAAAAATTCTGACCACTTAATAAAATAATTCTAATGGAGAGCTGTTCAACTAACAATCAGGGTAGAGCTCAAACACTCAACTACATTATAAAATATGAATTCCAACTCTTTGGTGGATCTTACAATTTATTAAATAGGAGGCACAAAACATAAAAAATGCATTCAAAATAAAAGTCTATAGTAGTTTACATCATAGCTGGAAAAAATGTATATTAACTGTTAAAATGAGGGCAGTGAAATTTTTTGTTATTAAAAAAATGCAAGAAATTTCGGAGATTTTCATATGACAAAAGAAATATATAAATTCATAAAAATCAAAAATATTAATCCATAAAAATTAACAATTATAATTCGTAAAAATATTCATTCATAAAAATGTGTCTTCTTTAATGCCAAACAGAGGAGTAAAATAAGGAGTTTTTTTAATCTTTCCAAAAGAACAAGTAGTTGGTTTCTATCCAATACAAAGGTAACATCGTAAGTCAAATTAATGCAACTTTCAAGTTTCCATGTTAGGTCACAGTAATATAATTTTTTAAGAAAATATTCCATTAAAATTATGATATCCCCTAGGCAACTTGAGTTTCACCACATAATCAGACAAACTTTCAATACCTGTCTCCTCAAATCAGCAACTTCTTCTTGGGGTTGTGCAGTCTGTGGTTCTGAGTTTCCATTCACTTGGTTTTCTTCACCATCATTGGTAACACCATTACTCTCATTTAAGGCTGAGATCAACGAGTTTGGAAGATCACTATTGGCAAGATTATAAAACAGCCCATTCTGAAAAGAAAGCAGAAAAAATAAATTTTAGTAACAGAATTATTTAAGAGAAAGAATAAGATAAACAGTTCATTATATCCAATCATTTTCAGGCAATTATAAGCAATGATAACTTCTTTGCACTATATTTTCTGGTACATAACAAGCACCTAGCATATACTGTAATTCAAAAACAATTGTACACTTAAGTAAATGTATAGATATTGTGCATTTCAAAGATTAATTTTTTTCATGGTATTGTGCTTTAACAATTGTTATTTTACTCCCTAACCCACAGCAAATTAAAACTATCTTTTGATGGATAAATGAAAGAGATAATAAACAAATATTGAATTTGGTATAAAAAGAGTTTCATTAGTACCTAATATATTTCTTATTGTGATGGCATGGTACATAGAACATAAAAAACATTTATGTAATTTATTATTTTCCTTGTTCAGTAATTTATTTTCAAGTGATATTCAATGAATACAGATTTTCCTTTGCATATACTGCACAATATCATCTTTGTCGTTTTTCTATTTTTTGGATAGATAACATTTGCCTTATCTACCAGAAATTAAGTTAATAAGGATGTTAATTTTATTAAGTCATGCGGGAAATAGAGCATTCTGAATTGATCATAACATCACATAGACAATGCTCAAAGAAAGACATGCTTATGTTATCAACAATTTTCAGTTAGTGGAGTTCAATCGATATCTTCAAATGACATTTGAAGAATCGAGGAAGTTTCATAGTTTGATTTAAGGCCAAATTTTCATATTTTTCCTTCAGTGTAAATTTTGATTTAAACAGTGCAGACCTATGTCATTCCAACCAAAAAAGTCTAACTGCTTACCTTTAATGAGCTATCAAATGGATTGAGAGTTTCAGCCTGAAATATAAAAAGATGAGATAGAAGAAAGTCTGGCTAGGTTTAAAAACTAAGTATGACCATGAGAATTATTAATTAAAGAATTCATTAATGTAAGCAGAGTAGAGAAGTTAGCATAAGGTTAAAAATTAGACAAAATTATGATCGTGATTTCTGATGATAAGAATATCTCAGGACAACATTAATTATGAGATAGCAAGGTGAAAAATGTTAGTCATAAAAGTCATTGATACAATCTTTGGCCTGATGGAAGTAAGTATTTCAAATATACTCAGGTTATTAAATCTGGTTTTAAATATTACCACACATTTTAGAAGCACTTTCTGAGGGTTAAAGAAAGATAATAAAATTTAGTCGCATTAAAGTTATTTACTGTACATATATTTCTTTTCCTCTGCCTTGATTAACCAAGATGGAAAATACACTTACTTCTTGTAATACCCTCTTCAGTTTGAAGAGCATTGTTTTGATGTTTACTATGTCTTGAAACATATCCTGGTATGTACTTCGGTCAAGTTGCACATATTCATTGTCGGCGGACTATATAGGAAAAAAATATATCCAAATTAGAGAGGTTTAAGCCCTGTATTCACATACTGTAAATGTTGCCAGGCTACATAATATCCTTCGATGGAATACCACAATATAAACTTTACTTTTACTTTGTTGTAAGAACATTAATTTCTAACCATATTTAAATTGAAGAAACTATGGGTTGGTTTAGACAATAATTTATGTATATTTATAATTATAAAAGAGAGCTACATATTGTTTTCCAGTTTGCCGACAATGTTAGTAATATATCATTATTTATTAACAGTGCATAATGTTCTATTACAACAAGTATTTTTTACAGTGGTACATTTAAAAGATTGATGAAGATATTGCCAACAAGTTTAATAAAGCTTTAATTCCAAACTAATCATCTTATTCAATTATCTGAGAATGACTTGTTCATTATTTTATATCGAAAAACAAAAATTTTCAATTGAGTGTTCATCAATTTTTCATAATATGTACATACTTGCCATTTTCACAAAGACAAAAATCCCTACAACAGACATTGAAAGTGTAACTTGAGCTGTTATCAGTGGGGATAAAACTTTTAACCTTCTAATTTTTTACAGCACTATCTTGTGCTTTGAATAAAAGCTCTTGGTAATATTTTTATTTCTTTATTACATATTTGCTATTCGTTTACCTTTGCAGCAAAATATACTGACACAAAATAACTTTGAGTAAAGAGGTGTCCAATATTTTCTTACAATTTATAAATTTTCAACATTTTGCAATCCATACAAATCAATATTGATGAAAAAAAAGTAAATGGACATACTATATTCAAACAAAGGCATTTTCTTTAAAGAAGGTGTAATTTCACAGAAATATGGCATTGGGTTACAATTAACACTACCCACAGAAGTGAAAAAATATAATTACAAATGATTTTTTTTTCAAACTTCTTAATTATGTACAAAGAACAACATACATTTTTCATAACTATTGACGTTTACTTCAGCTTAAATATGTCAAATCAGACTTTTTCCTTTTCCCTAACTTTCAAAATTGTTTCTATTTGAATTCAGGGCCATATTCTGGCAATGAACTGTTTATGTGAGTCAAATTAAATCATTCAATATTTCATAAGCATATCTTTAACATAAAACCTTTAATTTACGCGATGGAAATGAAGGAGAAAAAGTCTGCCGTAGCCGGGGATCGAATCGGTCGGTTGCTCTAACCACTAAGCTTAGTGGTTAGAGCAACCGACCGGCAATTGGTAGACCCGGGTTCGATCCCCGGCTACGGCAGACTTTTTCTCCTTCATTTCCATCGCGTAAATTAAAAAATAAACATGTGTTTCATGTGTAGCTTCTTCACCTTTGTTCATAAAACCTTTACAAAATCCATCTCCTCATTGTCTCCAATCTTAAATGTATTGGCTCAATTTTGATTCTTACGAAACAAAACTTTCTTCTTATTTCTAGGGTATTAATTCCACCATTTAAGGGAAATAAAAAAGATGATTATTGTAATATAGCCATTAATTTCCAAGCACTTCAAAAAAAAAACCTTTTGGTACCACTTGTCAAGATAAATCTGCTTGAAATCCTTTTGAAAATAATATATTGTGGCCTACCTGTCGTGGAGGCCTGAGTGACGTTGCTGACCCAGTGCGGAGGGGTATTTTGCCTGCTGGCGATGATGGTGCATTGGGAGGGGTGAGGGGAGAGGCATCTGAGGCTGTACTAGAGGTTCGGGGACGTAAAAGACGAGTGGGCCTGCTTCCATTTCTTCCTTCTCCTCCATCTGAAAGCCTGCACAAGAAGGAAACATTCACCATTAGACCATTCACATCAAATTCATTTCAGCACTATTAATTAATTAGAAGCAAAACAAATTCATTACCCAAAATTTGGAAGAATAAAAAATTGAAAAAAAAATGTTGTATTGTGATTGTTTAAAATAAATTTTGCTATACATAGAGAAGATGATGGGAAAGAAAGAGAAAAAGTGAACAAGCTGATGAATGATGAATCGTTGTACTATAAAAGATATTCATGCAAAAAAGATATTGCGATAAACCATGTGTTTCCATAAAATTTAAACCCTTGAATCAAAGCAATAAATCAACCTACCATAATCTAAATTCTGAGTTAACATTGGTAGCTATGTAAATAGTATAACTCACAAAAAAGAACTTGAGTTCTGATTCTTAACCAAATGACACTTAATTTTGGAAATATTAAATTAGCCCTAATTGATCCCAACACCCCAAAGAGAATTAATCCTGAAATTGTGTAAACTACAGTCTATTCACTAAACGTTTGCAGAGTAGAAAGATTGACAGTTGCATTCTATCTCTCTCTTTTTGTAGGAGCCAATAGGAACAAGGGTGAAGTTCTGCCTACCGAATCAAATCTTATGGTATAAATTTGCTCTATGGCTACATTAACATGAAAATATGAAGCCAGTCAAAATCGTTTCTAACTTTTACAGTATGGAGTGGAAACAATGACGAATGAAATTGATAACCCATTGTTAAGTGGAAAGACACAAAAATGACTAATTAACAATGCTAAGAACTGATTCTTCTACAATTTCATAACTACCACTACCAACTATGACTCATACTAATTGTAAGTCATTCTATCAATTTACCATCCGTCCTCAAAAAATTCCATGAAGAAGAAGAAGAGAGAAGATGTCTGCCTTTTCTCAATGGCAGACATAGAATCAGTGAAGTGCCTGCCTAGAAACACATTCAGCTGGTTACAGGTACCAACTAAAACTGCCAACCAAATGGAACTTGTGAAGCTTCACTCTCCCTCCACTACATCCGACACTATGTGACTACACTTTATTTTTAACTATTTTTCCCCCACTCGTTTCATGCAGCCCTTCAACAACAGGATCGAGGCGGGACAAAATCAATTGTGGTATACACTCACAGTGTACAATGATACTGATATACACCGGAATAGTTAAACGCCTGAAGCAATTAACAGTGGATGGTGAGCAGACTGTCGAATGTGGCATACCAGACATAAACGCTCAAAAATAAAGGCGTATAATCCAAAATATTTCAATCACTGATAATAATAAACTAATAATTCTATGTAATAAACATTCTGAAACAAACGAACGTTTAATTCCAGCGAATATTCATACTGGAAAATAAATTTACATTGAAGGTAGCAATGGATGATCATTACGAATCAAATAAATCTTGGGACTAAAAAAATATCACATTTTTACGAACAGTTTTCGAAACATCCGAAAATAATTCTATAACTGCGGCGATGAAGAAGAAAGTGTTTAAAATAACGAGAAACTGACGCGTAATACATGGAACGAATAGAATTTCCTCCTATTCTATTCTAAAATATTTCTTTAAAGAAGATTTCGAAAGTCTTTTCATATAATTTTTCTGTTAATTAACTGAACGAAAATTAGGGTTAGGGTTCCACAATTAAAATTCAGAATAGCTTTTAAACCAGCAAGACAATACTGTACTCTTTAGGATGCGTATTTTTCTATTGACATAAGGGGTGGGGTTAACTATAGGGAAATGAAGGAGATGGTGCTCAATAGACATTTTTGATTGTGCATGAACCTAGCGTAAGACAGAACACTCATGAATGAATTTTTCCATTACTTTCAAATAAAAAGCCTGCGACTAACAATACCGGCTATTTAACACTTTTGTTTATTAAGGCGTATAAAATAAAAAAAACATGGATGTGTGACGATAATCCGCGTATCGCCACAACACCTGCCACGCTATTTGTTTGATGTTGTTGTGTTGGAGTTGTGGCAACGGATAAACATTGATTGCTGGACAGAGAGAACGAGCAGCCAATTTTCTGCGACGAGAGGAACGCAATATTTACGCACCAGTAATTCGTGATTTTCAGAGAATTTAATTCGTTGCGTATTAATAAAAACGCCTTTTCATGTATAGTCGAGATTGTTCATAATAAATATCAATAAAAATAATAGCCTCGACATCAGATGTAATTTGAGAATTTCATTTTCGTTTTTGTTTCAGTAATTATGAAAATAAATTTTTCATCGGTATATTCATATAAGAGCTAAACAATAACACGGAATTCTTCGGGAATAGGTAACAAGAGATTTTTCATAAATAATCCCAAAAGAGTGATAAAATTCATTGCAATATGAATAGAAATTAAGCAGGTTTTTCTTCGAATACTCGCTTTAAAAGTAAGTGATTTAGTGAAGAAAAATGTGTCCATCAAACTGAAACAAGACAGGCAAGCATATTTCATATTGGAAAACTATTAAAAAACAAAAACTGTTTTACAGAGGAAAAACGCTGTACGATGCCTTACAATAAAGAAAAAACAATTAGGAGATCTAAGACAATTTAGACATCAAGAGTGAATATAGCTTGAGAGTATGGATTATGAAGTGCTGGATGAATGATACGCGAATATTACCGTTATAATTACTCAATTAAGCAAAAATATCTCCCAGTAATGATAGTGTTAACGTTATGGATTGTTTTAATTTTGTTGAAATTATGAATAGTAAGCCGCTGGATAATACAAATCAATTAAACGTAGGCAACTTGTAAATAAATATATGAATAATAGCATTGTCAGTAAAGGTAAAAGGTCGCAGACCACGCTCAACACATTTACTAAGAAAACGAAAGAGGAAGAAAAAAATTGAACAGGAGGAATGTATATGAGACCGGAGCAAAAAGCGAGCGGAAAGATGGAAGACGTCCATCTTCGCTGCGTTTATGAGGCGAACTTCGCACCGAGGATTTCGGAGAAGTCCGACAAACGCATAAAGAAACCGAGGGAGCCCCAACACCTGCAGACTGCCGAGTCGCATGAGCAACCGTTTCAGTGCAGCTGAATTGAAATAAAGCTGTAAAAGCGAGCAAAAAGTGAATGGGCGGCGGACATGCGGTTGCGAATGGGGAAATACATCACAATTTATGAAAGAAGAATATGAAAAAATGAAAAACAAGGGAAGGAAAACTTGTATGGTGGAGAAGTATGATTGATAGCGGCTGCCGTAGATTCTAATTTTCTCTGCCGCACCAAATCCTTAATCATGTACAGACGTTCCGAAACTAATGGGGAAATACGCAATGGTGAAGCTTTTTAGAGGTGATGGTTATGAGCTTTGCAGAGAGATTGCAAGGTGGGAGTTGGGAAATAGAAACAAGCTACTCCTTGATTATCAAGCAGCCTAACACTCGAAAAAAATTCCTAGAGCTTCTAATTAAACATATTTCAGGATATCACTTGATAAAATATAATACATTGCTACTTCACAAGGTTTGACGGCTATTAAAATAAAAAAGAAAAGCTTACACCTATGTTAAACAGGTGTATGTCGTCAACAATTATTTTCAAAGATTGCAAGATACGTAATCCGGATAAAAACCCAAAACTGTAAACGTTAGAGCACACGCAATTTATAAAAAAAATAAATTTCGAGAAAACGTGCAGTTTTAATTGGATTGATTTCATTAAAAGGTTAACTTGGATACAAAGGAACAGTAACGTAACATCATAAGCGAAATGGTAACGACCTAATGTCATTGAAAACCAGAAGTTGACTTCTATGGTTTGCAATAATAACTTCACATGGAACGTAATTTGAAAAAATCAAAGAAGTTTTTCTAATTTGGGAAAAATCGACAGAAAAATTTTTATTTTATTTACACAATAAATACCTATATTTAGGGCTAAGGTTCAATAAGTCCATCATAGGAAGAAAAGCAAAACTATAATCCGACATTTGGTTCTAATAAGCGCCTTACGTAAAATCACTAAACCCATACACAGAATTCTGTTAATATAAAATCGACATCTAGGTGAAATAGAATATTTGACAGTTTTATGATGGGTAAAAGAGGTGAAGAGGAAACGAATATAATTTAGCTGTTCCGAACACCCCAAAAAAATAGCTCATCCCTTTTAGTAAAAAGTGGAAAAAATAAAAAAATCCATGAAAAATATCCGAACAAAGTGGTTAAGTGAGAGTGACGAGTCCCTACATCGATTCACTACAACCTGGTTGTAAAGAATAATACCACCTAACTGAATTTAGTGCCCAATTCCACCCACACAGTAGCGGAAGACGAGTGGGAATTGATTTAAAATGAGACAAGGATCACACCAGGGTATATTACCATGGAAGACGATTACACCCACTTCCTGTCTTTTATTCTTGACACTTCTTGAGATGTTGATATTATACCGCGGTGACTAACGACTGACCCTGCTAACAAAGATTTGCTTTCGGTGATTGTCGAACTTTGCCGAGGAATACAAATTCAGCTAATTTCTTTAGAATTCCCAGTCACGCATTCAAACACGTAGACATTCAGAAAAAACACAATAAAATAGTAACTACCCATTACTACCTTCGAACAAAACAATGTGGTATTATTAAGGCAGTGTTTAGGGGTATTTTAAAATTTGACTGCCTATAAAAATCGAGTTTCGGCTAATGGAAATGATTTTGGAACGAATTCTCTTCCTTAACGGCGGTATCACCGCGATTCCGACCAGCGATCTCTTGTTATAAAACCTCTCAAAATGAAAAAAAGTTTCTTTACGAGAGCCGAAAGATTCGGTTCTAACAGCCAAAAAAGTAGATGAAGGCATTTCCGCGACCTTAGCAAAAGACCGACGTCTTGACTCGGCCATAAAGGGCATTAGGACCGCATAAACAGGTGGAAGCTAAAAAAGTCGCAAGGAAGGCCCAAGGTTGCGAGATGCGAAGAGGTGAAGCTCCCTTGGGAAGAGGCTGGAGTCGGTCTGGGAAACAAAGGAGTGAAAAAACGGAGGGGAAGAAGCCAAGCATGTCAGTCAATGGAGCGTGCATGCAATCACGGATCTCCAGAGGGCGAGAGGAAGTGAGGAAGAAATGGGAGGAAACCAAGTGTGAGGAATGAGAGAAATCTAGCTCGACGAAGACCAGCGATGGGATTAAAGCTCCTAAAAGAGATCGTTTCCGAACTAAGGCGGTGGTTTGACCGCTGAGGATTCAACATATCGCACAGAAACGAAAAAGCATCGCTTTTCTGTAAGTAGCTCCAAATTCTTCACAGATAAGCAAGGTGAATTGATTCTTTACATCCTTCCGCTACGCTGAAATACATTCGTCACCTTTGCGTATTTATGAAAGAGTTTTTACAGTAGAAGAACCTGATCGATTCTTTATTCGAGCGATACATTGTTCCCATTATCATATCAGATGAGTCAATTACGTTCCATTAGGAATCTAATCCACGGAGGAAGTCGTAATTTTGTGGAATTCCATCATAGCAACAAGGGAAAAAGAGAAGTAATCGTACTTTCCCAAAATATTTATTTAGCGAGACCGGTTTCAGCGGATGATCCCTTCATCATATGAAAATAACAGTTCACATTATAAACAATTGTTAATTTCACCTGATGATGACCATTCGCTGAAACCGGTGGGGCTATATAATTATTATGGAAAAAATACTTTTCCTTTTCTTATCCTGTAGTTGTTTCCATGAGTCCTATGAGGAAATCTAGGTATTGTGATATAGTGGCATCTTTGTTAAAAAAATTCTGGCAATGATTTCACCGATTATCACGGTGGTTAAATGTAGTTAAATATAAACCAACTATTTTTCAGTCTCGCAAAGCGACAAGCATATTTGAGAAGGGAAGAGAGAATTCACAGCAATTACGAAAAGGAAAAAAACGGGAAAGAATACAATTATGCGAATTGAAAATGTAACTGTATACCTAACAGAACAGTAGATTACACTAGCCGATTGGCTAAATAATTAATTTAACTAATGAAAACAAATTGTATGGGCCCTTTAAGCAGACGAACTCGCAGAAAATTGAGTTTGTTTACAAAGACTTTAAAACGAAACCAATCCGTGTAAACATCAGAAAAATTAACATCCAATAATGGACAGAAGGAGAAAATTTATATAGATATCAAGGTAAATCATGAATAAATTTTAAAGGAAAATTTTTTTGCTAAGCTATGCTAAGCTTTTGCTAATTTTGCTAGCTCCTTCCTACTCTTTCTAAGATGACTGGAAATGAAAAGTACATTCCGTTTGCAATTCGATTTGCGATTGAAAATGCAATGTGCACAGCTCTACACAAAAGGAAACAACGACACTGATCAAAACAAAGCAGTCAATACAAAAACACAGCGGTAACAATTAATAAAAGTCATCGATTAAAACCTACATCTCATACTCAAACGGCAGATACAGCCTTATTTGACCCTTCTTAACATCTTCTGGAACGAACATGGACAGAGAAAAATAAGAATCGCTCTTATTTTATTTCGGCTGCTAAGAAACGCCGTTTGAGGAGATGTAGGGGGAGCTCAAACCCCTTTGAAATGGGGAAAGGAATTTCAGCTTATCTAGAGATAGAGAGGAAGGTCGTGACTGAGAAGGTGAGAGAGAGAAAGGAAATAAATGGTCCAGCGGGAACTAATGAAGGCTTCTTTCCGATTGTTGAACGATGAAATTACTCTCATATTACAAATGGGTCTCACCGGGGAAGGAACGAGACCCCATCCCTCATAACCCCCGTTTGTTTGGGAAGCAAAGCATAAGATAGCCATCTTTGATATAATCCAGATGGGGTAACATTCGGAAAGGAAGAGAATTTTCTTCTGCTGAATGATATATTTAATGGCCGAGACAGGCTGGCTCTAGGAAATTCGTAGCACGTTTTTCCTTTCACTGTGGTGGGCGATGAAATTTTAAAGGTTAAAATTTCGAAGTTCCCTTATGTAACTTTTACTTTTATAACTTCCAGTTCGACTGAAGCTCCAGATGAATGTAAATATAATTTCGTAGGATTCGGCGATGAAATATTCAGCTATGCCCGCTATTCCAAAGTTAATCGGAAAGTAAAACTGTTCTGCAATAAAATAATTCATAGTAATGAAAGGAGCTTTAAAAGTTAAACTACATTTTTAAACACCGATACTGGATTACGGTATTGACGCCCTGTTGCAAGAGAAATACTTCTTCTGATAATCGCCATTTGGAAAAAATACCGAGCATTTAGAAACTGATATACTTCGTAGTTAGAATCTTGACCTCTCCAGAAAGTCACCAATATATTTGTTAATACAAAATAAAGGACAATTAAAGACAAAAATTATAGACCGTATGATAATTCGTTAAAGTTAGGGAATTCTTAGATTTAGATGAGGCATTTTGGAAACATAATACATAAAATCGAAAATGTGCTCTTACGTTTCCCACGACTTTAATAAAGTAATCGTAAAAGAATTACTTATCCGAAGCACAGACTACTGAAATGGACATTGTGGCGTTTCCTTATAGTGTGATTGAAAAACCATAAAAATACTGCTCTAGTAGCATTTATTTACTTTCTTTCCAGATTTAAAATTCAATTCCCTAATTTTTGGCATCTTAGAAGCGTCCGCTAAACCAAACATAGCCGAAATACTGATAGATTAATTAATTAATCCCCAGACAAGTCACAACATTCCGATAGCTTTTCAAGAAAAACTTCATCGTTCAGTTTCCTCCAATTCGGTGACATTTGGGCCAAAGGTAAATCTAATTACGGGAATGTGCGCCAGAATAGGAAATAAGAATTGCGAGCTTCGCTTAACAGCCCATGCTGTAGGGCTTCTCTCGCTATGGGAAAGAAAACTGCAAAAACGACGGGAGAAAAAAGAATACTTCCGTGGCGAGATTGAACTACGAGGAAGAGATTCCGTTGAAAGGAAACGAAAAAAGGCTGTCTTCGTCCATCGCCAAGGCAAAATAGGAATGACGATGTAATTAGGTTGCTAAGGCTGGAGCGAAAATCGCTCCATCAATTTTCTTCCGACGACTTGATGGAATATAACGGAGGCGGAGCCCAATTACCCGTTGATCGCTTAAGTTAACACGGCCCGAAACGATTCCCCAAAACGGGGAGAGAATAATACGGAGGAGGTGCATTCGGGTGCAAGGGGGTCAAGGATGCAGTTATATTCAGCTATACGTGTACCCAAATACTTGACCATGCGGCTGGGCAGAATAGGTACAGGGATGTGCTTTAGGAGGATAATTCAGATGCGATTCAAGAGAAGATAACGTTAACTTTGCGAAGGAAAACGTTAGGATCATAACTAGAGCTAAGCCATTGAACTATTTAAAATTGAAACCAAACATCAGGTGTTCGAATTTTCGCTATTAAACAATATACTCCGGAGTTACAAAGAGTTAAACGAAATTTGGAATTATCAAGTAGAGCCAAGGCACTGTAGATGGTTACTAAAAATCCATGAGAATAGACGAACTGAGAATTTACCATATTGAAAACGTTTTGAGGCAATTTATATTTGAAAGCCAACATTAAACGAATAATGGTACAAAAATTATTGAAAAGTAGAGTTCCATATGGATTTCAAACCTAAAACAGATACAGATTCCTGAAGTAGTCAATAACGCTCAAATCGGTGATAGAAAACAAAAAGAAAAATCGAAGTTACTCGAATGAAAAATATTCGGAGGAGCATAATTTGTGCTTGTTATAATTGTCCTAAGAAAAGGAAAAATCATGCTCAACCATGAGTAAATTAAAATAAGAACATCTCATAATTATAGAGGGAAACAATATTTAATACAGAATCAATACGACACCACCCTGTATAACTTAGAAAGTTTTCATTAAAGAACGATAAATCAGCAAACGTTGTTTCTTCATAGTTCACTATTTTTAACTTCTCTATTCAGAGAAGTTATTGGATGAGTGACATGCTGATGTAATTTACTAAATAGAAATTTAATACCATAATGAAAAGAATTCGATGCTAAAAGACTAGCTTTTCATTCCATTCGATGGGCGAAGATGTGAACAAAAACAAACCTGACAAAGGTATAAACCTCAATAATTGAAGCATTTAATATTGAGTTCATAAGTATAATTATGACGAAGTGTCTATAACTTTATTATACTTCATTAAATATTGTTCTAGAAGTGAAAGGGAAACCATGCCGCTACAGCGATCATTCAGGAAATTGAGATAAATCTCATCCTAAAATCACAAAACCCCTATAAACGAACATAGAATAGGTAACTTCCCTAGTGTACTTAAAGCCTATTTTTAGCTGGAAAAGACCCATTTCGAACCTAAGGCGAAAGTGTCAACACGTGGTCGGGTCGCTCCCTAACCAAGATGGAGGCAGATCTGTAAAAAATGGCCGACTCGACTTTCTCGTTAAAAAAGGAGAGGAATCTGCAAAAAGAAGAAACGCTCCGCAGAAAAACCGCAGAGAGTGCGAGAGTACAGCGACCGCACTGGATCGAAATTGAACGAGATAGCTCTCGAAGCGTAATTTCCGAGTGTTTTTCTTTCGCGATATCTGGTTCAAACCCGATGGGAATTCCGCAAACAGAGGGATAAAGAGAACGGGAGAAAAAAAGAGGAAGTTCGACAAAGGAGCGTATGATCAATGGACAAAATGGGGCAGATAATGAAAAGTGTGGATTGGAATCTTAAAATAAAGGAAGGGTGAAAACAAAGAGAAAACATAACGTTTCATGGAGATATAAAAAGAAAACGACTTCACGATATCTCTTAAGGACAACTAAAAATTTAGTCTACCTTCCGTCTTCTCTCGAAAGAACATTACCATGATATTCATCAGCATAATTTTAGTAGAATCACGGTTTCACAGCACTAATTTTCGTGGAAACGGTATTACTGTATAATTTATAAAGTTGAATAAAGTAAATGAGAAATTTTAGGGGATACAACATTATGCAACAATCTTATGTAACGGTTTAAGAAAAAATAAGGAAGTTGTCAGCTTTAATTTTTGTAGGTCCATTTTGTCCCTTTTTACAAATTCAACCCTTTTCAGAGTAAATCATTTGGTTCTCAGACAAGATCGTAACTAGCTGTTACTAATTACTACAGGAAAAGTAATTTCTTTATTCGGTAAAAAATTTCTGATTTTCATAGCTTCATTGAAGATTAGATAATACTCCAAACATAAGAGAGTTATGTAAAATTTCTATTAGAATAGAAAACATTTAACTTCACCAATGGTAAACATAGGTAATTTCGTGATAAAGGTTTAAACATCCGTTACGCAATTTCCAATGGTTACAAGGACTGCAACATTGGCATAGAGAGGACTCTTGCATTCGCTCCTCTACATATAATTCACTATTTATTTTATTTCACTGTAAATTGCGTAACTGATGTTTGCAAATTTATCACGAACTTGCCAATGTCACGAAATAGCCAATGTTTACCCTAAATTGATAGGTTTCACTTTGACGCTATCCTTTCTAGCCAGTAAACTCAAAAGATGAGTAACTAAACATACACATGTCATCAAAATTTGTATATAGACATAAGGCGTTCACACTCTACAATCACTTTAAACCGCCAATAAAATTTCAGAGAGCATTAATTCCGAAAGGAGGATTACGAAATCAAAGTGAAAATGACGGACACAGCCGAACATGGCAAAATTGAACATTTAAACGAATTACTTCCATTTTCAGGACGCCATTTGATATTACGGCCTGTAAAGACGCAATGAAATTCGCTGTGAAAATGAGCGACCAGACATCCTTTACATAATGACACCACGAAAAAGTGTTAGCAGGATGTAATTAAAATGGTGGACGAAAGGGGAAAAAATGACGAACCACGGAAGGGAAAGAATTGATTTCTCGAAATGGATAGCAGATGAGGAGTGTTCGAGAGAGGTCCAGACGAAATTGAAGTTCGAAAGGCAACGGTGTGATTCCTGCGGGAGAGACCGTAGGCGGTTAATTACCCCGCATCGCTAATTGCTGATGGCATTCGGTGAAAGACTATCAGTTTCTTCGCTTATGAAATCGAATCCCAGAGGTATCGTCGGTTGCGGGAGTGAAAGTGATGCTGAAATGCAGACAGCATTTTAATCCTGTTGTATTCGTTATGTCGTTACGGGGAGAACTCGCACATCCTGAAAGAATTAAATACCTTTTCCATAGAATGGACAACAATTTTTCTAAGGGGAATTTCAAACGAGAACAGTTAAATCTAAATAACGTATTAATAATTTCATCGACCTAAAAATTAAATTTTACATAAAATTACTGTTGCAAGGAAATAATATTTGGAACATGACTGTTAATGAATTAGAGGTTTAAAATCTCCAAGTAATTGTCGGCGTTCCACACTCCCTTCACCGTATCCGGCATTCGGTGACACAGGAAGGCTAGGATTACCGATCTTTTAAATGTAATATAAAAATTTAGATTTGTATTCATTTGCCTGAAAGTATTAATAAATACATGAAATACTAAATCAAATTAAAAAGGTTTTATTATGAAAATATTTTTCTATGACTAAGGTGTGGATTGTTATTTTAATCATAAGGGCTAATTAGTTAAATATCAGCTGGTTTTAGGGATGATTTATTTACTAGAAAACAACTCAGCCTCACGAAACAAAATTAAGACATCACAACATTATGAACAAAAGCGAAGATAAATTTGAACGGCTAACAACTAATCCAAAATTTTCCAGTTTCCTCTCAGGGGATTAAATTATAATTCCGAAGCTTCTCACAGTCTCTTTCATCCAACTTAAATAATAAAGATAAACAAGGCAAAATTATCTAGAGCTTCTCTTTAGCATATGAAGGAAACGATACTTAAACGGAATAAAGATAACGAAATGAGAAATAAACAATAATGCAGCTTTGTTCATTAACAATTAAAACTTCGATTCCAACATAATCTTATGATTTACATTTCACGCGATAGCCGTTGCGTAATTCATTAACACTTTAGATAAATGAAGTCATACTGAGTTACCATAATAATGAGCAATCGCCACTGATTGCGACTTGCAACCTATACATAAAACATCGCTTTCCGCGCCTGAGAAGGATGAATAACAAGCTGTATTAGATGGAAGAAGAGACTTTTCAGTCTCAATCTCGCCTTTAATAAAGACCTTATTAGCGATAATAAAGCATATTTTGCTACCCCCAAAGATCTTAGCACGGACGCAAGATGCTACAACGAAACTTGGCACGACGACGATGGAAGGACTCCGATGACTCAACCAAAACCATAACCATTTCATAGTAAGGGATGACTCACTCCTACCAACACCACCTTAATTTTCTACGCTCCATTCCCTACCATCCCAAGCACCTCCCATGCGAAGCATTCCCTTCATCAATTTTAATGATAGCGATGTTTATCCATGGAGTTGCTCAAGACGTGCAATTAATTTATGACCTAAAGAGAACATATGACACATCTTATAAAAGATTTCATTAGTTACTTATTCAATTCTGCGTAGCCTCCGTATTTTAACCAACAGCAGTAAATGAAATTTCACATAACAATCATAAAAATGAATTTAAAAAATCTGTAAATATTATTGGTTAAATTCTTGCTTTTTGTGTTTGTATTAGGCAAAGGTTAAATGGAGGATAGAAATTCCTAATCCCAATTTCCCAATAAAGACGCGTGCATGTATGTATATACATTTTGTAGCAGTCTTAAAGAAAAATTGCTAATATTTGGTAGAAAAAGTTAGATTATTCTGCCATGCATTAAATATATTTTCTATCCTATGAAATGCTACGAAATTAATAGATAAATAAATATAACTTGTTCAAATATTTAACGTTAATCTGGATAGTCAATGGTTAATCAACGAATGTATTAACAAGAAATTGCTCATGAATACTAAATCAAGATCTGATTTTTTTAACAATTAACTCGGAGTATTCTTAAAAATATTCAACCAACAAAGTAAAATAAAATAATGACAAAGTACCACGCCGAACAAATGACAGGTCATCATAATCCATTTTAAGAAGAGAGTTCTTGATAAAATATTCAAACGCAAAATTTTCGAAGATATTTTTTTCCGACTTATAAAACCTCCCTGTTTTTCCACGCCATCAGAAGTTTCTCAAGAAGTCGACTACAAACATCAAATAAGGAGGACCGAAATCAAATCCTTGCGGGACGCAAAATATAAATTGCGCCCCCGAGGGGGTAGACTCTCTTTGCAGCCGCGTTTTCGACGACATTCCTAAAATGGAGCAACGATTTTCCTTTCCATTAATAAAAAGATAAAGGAGAAATGCATCTTCCAAAGGGTCTGGCAGAGAGGAGAAACAATACGAGAAACTCTAATGAGGTCGGCATTTTTCGGACCGAAGAGAGAAACGGCGATATTTCGGACCCGACGGTCATCCAGACGGGGAAATAAAACAGAAAAATGTTACAGTCTCATCTCCAGCAGCTTCAAAAACATTCCGTGTCCTGAAAATTCCCTCGGGGATGGTGGGTCATTTCGCGAAATTCCACGGCTATTGCGCCTAAAGATGTTTCTTGGCTGCCGGGTTAGAGCCGATGGCGAGGTATTCGGAGAAAAATTAATCATCCAGCTAAGCTATGAAAAATGATTACATCCTAAGAACTCAAGACAATATAAAAAGATAGAAAGGAAGAAAATTCCTTTGAATGAAAAGTGCAGTTTTATTTGTAGCCAACTGCTAGTAAAAGCATTAACGGAAAAATTCGGAACGGATTTTGTTATTACATCGAACTAAATATAAATTGTACTTCACACAAGTTTTGAATAATTGATATGTTTTGAATTAAGCATTCATAATAGTATCAATCGAATCAAAGTGTTAGTTACTTCCTTTCTTGTTACATATTACCACATACAGCAGTTGTAAGACATGGAATCAGCTTAAGAGTAAAAATTTAACGTTATAAATCGTTATAGAAATATAAATATATCCAACGTAACTAGATATATAACAATCATGACCAAAATAATAATAAACATGATTTAGGCTTGATAGCAAAACTATACAACCAGAAGACCTAAGAAAAAAATCGTGGTTATTCTTATATACTTTCACTACTCAAAACAACTTACTATCAATAATGTGACTGCTCATAATCATATTTGCAATCTTAAGCATAACATTTGCAAAGAATTGCGGAACAAGAGAAATAATCTATATGCATCTATATTCCTCAAATCTAATAATAAATGCGAAATGAAGGAAGACATTATTGTAGGAATGTACCGCTGTTCAGCATAGAGCAAACGACCCGTCATTTTCTATTCTCTGACCCGTGACATTCCCTTTGACCTTTAGCAGTACCTTGAACATATTTGAATATCCTAGCGATGTCCTCGGAAGTCTAGCTGGGAATAGAGCACAGCAATCGAGAATCAGGTTTGCCTTTCAATTAATGCACCCTTACACCCAGCCTAAATATTGGATTTACTCCCACACATTGCCAAACACAACATCAGCAAATATTTGCTCTGGAGAAGGAATAGGTATAAATCAAGTAAATTCCTGATTTACGAATCCAAACTCAATAAATTAAGGAACAATACGCACAGCCGACGCCTGTTCTGAAAAGTTTTAGACTAAGACAGCCCCGACAAACAACACAGAAAAATGTAAGACGTAAAACATATATTTTCATAACGGATATATATCCATTCAAACAAAAAATTATAAATAATATTCTTTCTCTCATTCTCTAGAAAATTTGTATACAAATTATACAGATAGTTTTCATCATCAAACGATCTGAAGAAAAATCCAGCTGTATGCAATAAAAATGCAGAGCAGGGGTTGTGCTATGATAGAAGCAGAAATATTTTAATTCGGCGATTTATAAATTTGCCCCGCTATAAAACAGCTTCATCGAAATATGCGAGCTTGAAAGTTGAAAAACAATATGGATATGAAAATATAAAAAATTAAGGCATGTGAGAGACCGGCAGCTGTACATATAGTATGAAGTTAGCACTAAATTTTCGGAAATTTTACCAAAAACCAAAACACCGAAAAACAAAAGGAATCTAGAACAAAAGCTACTTCATCAAACGCGAGAAAAACAGTTTTTTGTCTCACTTAATGATGAAAGGGAAACATCGAAACCAAAATGTTTCGGGGAATGTTTGAAATACAGAATGGAAAATAATTAAGCTTTACGAGTGGCTGGACCACTTGGAATGGAAATGACAGTAAAACGTGACGTGATGCATAACCCTTTATCGTCACCTGAAGTTGATTTCTAGTCTAACCACGACTCTTAAACAGATAAGCAACGGCATTGCACTTCGTGTGGATGAGACAATCCTTTGGAGATAATTCCATCGCCGCGCGGTCGTAAAGAAAGCGATAAAGACCCATTTCGAGAACGAATGAAGATTAGGTGAGTCATTTCGCCGTTGCCTTCATATTCTTCCACGTTCCGACGCACAGTGGGCTGGAATCGAAAAAAGCTGGCCAAAAATACCAAAGTAGTTTTTTTTGAGTGCAGACTTTGAAACTTCGCATAGTCCTGTATAAATTCTGCAGAAAACCATACAAGAAATTTGCGTTGATTCCTGCGCGTTTTAGAGGGGTACCGAATTTTGCGAAAACCCCGGTCTAAGATTTTCACGCGAAATTCATCAAATTCAAACCGATGCTGAACCCATAAGTGGAAATTCATCGGGTTAAACACCCGGGTCAGAAGAGGAATCTGAAACAATATTTCCCAATTTGCCCCCTCGATAATAATATACTTTAAAGTTTTTTTTTGATAATTTGTACATATCTGTCTCATATTGTACCTAATGGATGCAAGTCCATGCACGTTTTTCTTTTTTATTATTTTTATCTTTTGTTCGTTTTATGTTATTGTGAACCGTTGCTAACATTTATTTAACTGAGAACTGATTCTTATTTACGTATCACATGTATGTATTTACTGGTAGTGTATTTTTAAACTTTCTCGTGTTCTTTTTTCTCTTCTTTTAGTTATTACTATCGGTAGGTTTGCGTAGGTTTCTCACACCCCCTCCTTAGTGGGTGTTTTTCTGCAGGGGTTACAGTTTTTACTAAGAATCTCTCAGGTTTTTTACACCCTTAATTTTTCTAATTTTTTCTCATACGGCTCTCTTTAATTTAATTATTCTATAATTAATGACTATGTTTTAGATGGTTGAAGAGATTTTTAGTCCTAATCTCGCCAAAATAAAGAGATTATTATTAATATTAATAATATCGAATTTTCGACGGAACTGCAGGGCCAATTCCTCCAGATCCGCCCTTGATCAAGGAGTCATGAAGCAGAGCAGATTGAAAACGAAGAGGGTAAATGTAAGAGAAACCGCTCAAATACGAGGGGCAAACCTTATTAACCGAGCTTCGGAGAGATTACCGCCCTTCCCGGGGGTAAACCTCCCGAAAAAGAATAACAAACAAGACTCTCCGCGAAAGCGGGGAAATCTCTCTCTCGCACCGCATTTTCGAGTCTACCACGTTCGCGTCTCAAAAGAAGCCCGAACTTCAGGAGAGAACTTTTCGTACACAATTTTTTGCGGGACAGGTTTACAAAAGGATTCGGTTGTCATGGCAACCAATGCAGCTTTCTGACTCGGCATATGTCTGAAGAGGGGTTGCAACCAGCGCGCTTTTACCCACCAAGATTTTTATTTATCGCAAGATTCCTGTTTTGAATGTCTTCACCATTCGTAAACCTTCAAAACGAGCGATTCCACAACCGGAGGCCGAATACTAAATTAACGAGTAAAACGGATCTACGCGTCATAATTAAGAAAGACATTCAAATATCGAAATAAAGTTTTTATCGGTAAAAGTTTAGAGCTTTATCACAATCGCGAGCATCTTAATGTTGAGAGGTATCAGCAAAGACCCGCTAAATAATTTTAGAAAAACTAACATTTAATTATCACAAATAGTATGTACTATCCCCTGTTGCTGTATGATACGAGTAAATAAAATCATCGTAAGTAAAATTATTCTTAACAAATAAAAAGGAAAGAGAAATTTTGTATTGAAAATCTCAGCAAAATAGGAAATAGAATCTAACCATCCGACCTCGACTTGGTAGTATTTCTCCATTATAAGGAATGAAGAAAAAAGCACTTTTACCTTTGCCAAAATATATAATTTATTATGGTAAAGGTATAAGTTCATACTTATAATTAATAACATTGAAAAGTTTGGAAAATCAATACTGAGACCTCTAATGAAAATTCAAATAAAAAAGAGCAGGTATAAAGAAGTATATCAAGAGTAAACAATGACTAAAGGTTTTTTTTAACCTGAAGAATCAAATTAGAGACAAAAGTTCACATATACAACTTTAATCGGACTTCTCCGTGACTTTCGTTGACATTTACAATTATTTTCAGCGTTGTAACCACGATCACTAGGTTTTCTGTCAATTTGCAAGTGTAGAGTAGATTTGAAAGTTTTCCTATTAAATATTTAATTTTAAAACTTTGTAAATACAGATAAATGATCGACACCTAGATATATTTAGACGCACAAAGAGGATCATGTTTATCAGCTGAAATTGTCGACGAGACGAAATAACACATCCGCTTCAAGTGTTTCTATTTTCACCCATGATTTCTATTCGGTGTTAAAATACGCCGGCTGTCCACACAGCGCAGGTGGTGGCAAAGGATTACAGAGAACAAACGAAAAGTTTAACTAGGAGATCCAATAGGATCGATCGTGTTTGCGCATTCATAAAACCATGAGAAATGAGGTGATAATTCAAACACGAATTCGACAGGGACGGTGCGACTATGTATTATGGGAGACCATTCGTTGTCCCGTAAGCGATCTCCTTTAAATACCGAGGGGAGCGATTTCATAATGCAACGTGGATATTATAATCCATGCGCTATCACAAACTTTACAACTCAGAGTGATACCGTACGCGGAATTATGAGTTTGTGTAATATTCCCTTATTATAATAGACTTATTAATAATAATAAAGCGACTGTAATTGAGCTGACTCGAGAGTAATGTATTTTCATTACATCTAACTTTTCGTCATATAACATTTAGAACAAAGAGAAAACTTGTACAAAAGTAGGCCGAAGAAAACTATTTTATGGGTTTAAAAACCTAAAATTTTCTTGGGGAAAAGTAAACCACAGCAGGAATACCTCTCGGGGTGAAAAAAATTGCGAAATCTATGGATAGTTACTTAAATTTTAAAGAGAGAGTAAGTTAACACAAATATAAAAGGAAAACATAATAGTACAGATACATTTTTACGTAAATATACCAATTAAAAGAAAATAATGTATTATAAAGCAAATAATTAGGTTACAAGTGTATATAAATAGCTTTGAAAATCTAAAATAAATATAAAATAACGGAAATTAGAGAGTTAACCAGTAGTAAACTGATTCCTCAGTATTAAATGATAAAACTAATTAATCTTGTTCTTAATTTTTAGCAATACACGTTGAAGATATTGGAGAATACAATTCTACATAATAAACGCATAGTTTAAGCTACCTATGTAACAGCTCGTCAATAGGTAAGTAAAGATTTATGTTACATTTAAAAACACATATGCATGGATATCGTATAAGACGACATTGCGAATATCACGAAACGTCTCTTCCCAAAATCCGTGTGATTAAATTTCTAACTGTTCACGATATTATTTGAAAAATACACATCCTCTTCAGTCACTACTTCCGCGCTTTCAAAAGCTTTATTTATGTTTGAATCCCAGCCGAGGAGCTCAATTTATATTATTCAAACCACTATCCTATCCAAAGTGACACACGACAATTATGGATAGTTTGACGAGCCCATCTCAACTGAATCGCGACCAAAACCTCTCTCTTGGAACGGAATTAATTTGACGAATCCGCGGTAATCCTTTTAAATAAATAACCCCTTAAAAGTCCACTTTTTCACCTTCTTTAGCGACCTTCCATAGCCCGTAGCATTTCATTTCTTTCCTCTCGAAAGGTCACCCAATATCCGAGATCCTCCTTTCCGTATTCTCTCCAATTTTATCCCGATTTAATCTCGTGGCGCACTTTCACTTTTCAATTGCCGCACAACGCAAATAGAGGATTCGAGGAGACCTTTACCACTGAGCACACAAAAATGTCAAAGTGGAGCGAATGAAACTTCACAACTGGGATTGCAATGTATCTGACATGAAAGTAGTTTCCTAGTTTGCCGTCGTCTATATCTCCAAAACAAGAAGTTTTTGGACCCTTCCCTGATGCCTCTGTAATTCTGTATATCTTGGCTGCCCGTCTTGGGCTCATTGAAATTTCACGTCCTACGAAGCCACAGGGAGTCGCACAAAAAGTAGGTAAACCAAGGAAGAAAGAAGTATAAGGAAAGAAGACTAACATTCTCAAATATCTTTGTATTCAAAATTTTTTGTAAGGCTCCTTTGAATCCCTCGCATCTGAGGAAATATGCTTATCAATCCAGATGACCTTTAAGCAACCATCAGTCTCTACAGACAGTTTTCTTGGCAAAAAGAAACTAAGTACCTACCAGTTCTTGAAAAATGTAAATACTGTCGAAATGCAGAGTATTGATTGATGTGGGCATAAGAGTAGTTAATAATCAACTTTCTAATAAAAACGTTGGGAAGCATAACTCGAAACCTGAAGAATCATTGGGTCTTCAATCCCTCCACTATTAGCTAAAAATGGCTTTGAAGAGGCGATGAGGTAACCAGAAGAGGAATTAAACAATATTCCCAGGTTTTCCTCAATTCACTCGATTACTGAAAGCGGAATAAGTTCTGGAAAATTCAGAACAATTACCTTAAAAATGAAACTTTTCATAGCATTGATTAAAAGTGACTACAATGGATGTCTTAATACAGCATCACTCATATCTCATTAGCTTTAAAATTATCACATTCGTGAACAAGATTGAGGCATAAGTAAATGTAGGATTCATTAGCTACATCCATTTCCTCCATTATCCATCCTGTATCAAAAGCCAAATTAATTGTAGTGGCGGTATATGGGCAACCACCAGAAATCGAACTCGGTACCGCTATCACCGAAGATGTAAGAGCTACCCACTTGGTTATGCGGAAGTCCCAATTGAATAACATTCTATTTATAAAGTTATGCTAGCAGGAACTATCCAAGCTAGAGACTGAGTGAAACAAAAACTGAACTTGACTAGATACTCTATAAATGATTATTCACAGGTGGCACTAAGTTTGTTTTCCGTCACAGAACCCTTTTGTTCTACGCTCCACTGTCACATAAAATGAAAACCTTGAACTTGGCGATCGATAGCTAAAAGAGCAGACCTTGAGACAAAATAATATACGCGCTGATATTACGTAAGTGTCGCGAGTGAGTGGAATGAATTCGAACGAGATTCCCTCTTTCGTAAGCTGGAGGATATTAGGAAAGTGTCCTAAAAACACCCTCGATATTTTAAACTTTTCCTTATTTCATCCTCTAAAATGAATCTAATATTTTGTTTTTAGTTAGTCAAAAAAATGATAATGTATCAAATACTACCGGCTTAATGACCTTATCACTATGCTATTAAAGTAAGCAGTTTTCATCTTTTCGGATTGGTATCCAAACAATTTCGCTTTTTCCCTTATCAGTTAAAAGTATTAGGTAGATAAAGTAGAACAGCATTTATATATTGTTAACCTACATAAGTGTTATCTTAAACCTTTCGATATGATCATGTGCCTAAACATTTCTACGGGACTTTATTTTCGCTTCCTATTAACTTATCCTTTAAACATGTATATTAATTCCCATAAATGGATTTAGTGAAAAGAAGAGAATTTGCTACGGGAACTTGCGGAGTTGTTTCTAGGGCCATTACTGGCCAATGGTCTGCAAAACGGACTTTTAACTTAGCCCATCAATTTTATTAGAAAATTGTAAAAAATTCTATAAATTATATCAAAGACGGAGTACATAATACATACATAAATACATCGAGACATATTGCATAATTCACATCGTAGGATGCATAGTCATTGCGAATCTCAAGATAAATTACAACCTTTGAAAACGTGGAAATCTTAGGTATTTTGAACGTACAAACGGTGAAAAATTGCTCCATTAAAATAATCAAACTATCAAAGAGAACGAATATTAAATTACAATACTGCAGTCAGAGTAAAATATCAACACTCAAATTTATTATATTACGCAATAATCTCATTATCTAATATAATTACGTAAAGGTGCATGAAATTATGGAATCATGAAATAATCCGCGATATTACCGAAACATCGAGGCGCTGAATTACGCCGCATTTAACGCAATATCCAAGAAAGGAAAAACGCCGGGGTAAATTTTTCACGAAAAAAATAAAACAAAAGCCTCTCGAGTGGCCGTCCACCCTCGCAGAATATAGGAATATAGGAAGAAAGATTAGGGGCGAGAACAATTAACGGGGTCGGAACCCGGTACCTCCGGCACAGACGACGGGGGCAAATAAGGAAGAGGGTCGGAAGAGAGAGAACGGACAGATCAATACGAGGGCGAAGCACACTCGAGCGGACGGAGAGAGACGGTGCGTATCGCGGTAGACGGCGAAAAATTGAAATGAGGAAGAAAGCGATGAAGGCAGTCTGGCGAGGAATACTGCGAAGGCGGGGAAAGGATTAAAGGATTCCCCCGGTTCGTGAGCATTTGAAGCGCGGGGCAATTAGGAGAGGCGGGAAGAAGACGCGCAAGTGACGGCAGATGTGATAAATAGTGAGAGGTCCTTTCGCTGAAGGAGATAATCAAATACGAGACGTGGATGATATTACCGGTAATGACAGCTCGCTCGACTAACGCCTTTCACAGTACCGTGCTTGTCTTCTGGTACATGAAAATGTATCTAACACTTACTTTTATCCCATAAGTCAGTGTTTTGTCAGTCCTGTTTATGGTTGTGATGAAGTGAAAGTTACTGAGGTACGAAAGATGCTGCTTTCTAAAATTCACTTTGGTCGATCCATGTCGTAGAGAAGGAAATTTTGGAACGCGGCTGTTGATGAATTAGAAAGGTTTAAACCTCCAATAGCCGTCTTTGTCGGCGCTCCGTATCTCGTTGGCACCGGTTTTCGGAAACAACAGGAAGGTCCGGATTACCAACTATTTAAGAAACATCTAATGTTTACATTCATATCATCAGGTATGGGGGAGTACAATAGTATTCCAGGAGTACTTTGTACTCCCCCAGTACTCAGGAGTACCAAGACCATTTCCTTGTTTATTCCAGGAGTACTTTGGTCGTACAGGGGGATGTGATCGTTACTTATTTAGATCTAATTGTAAGAGTGGTCTCTTAACACCTAAAATTGCAAAACTATGTCGTCATTATTATCATTAATGAGTTCTACGAAAAGAATTACTTATAAGGTGATTAATAGGGTTATATGCGGAATAAATAAATATTCTAAGTAGTTTCTCCAAACAATTTCACAGCAGTATTTTTTAGGAAGCTACTAAGTTCTATTATTTCTTTCTCTACAGCGGTTCACCAAGTAAGGCAAAGTGGCATAAATTAAGTTCCTACGTGGCCTTTTTTCTACAGCAATTAGCAGCTTAGGTCAGTCAAGAAAGCAAAGGAAAATACCTCACTTCTCGTCCTGCCTAGTAAGCCTCATTTTCTCCCCAGGTACTTTATGCATATTTAATGTACTCCAATAATATCAAAGCAACTGAGATATGAGCAACTATGAAATTAATTTAGATCACTCCGTATTGAATGCCATGTAAAGTATTATTCATAGAGTCATTGTGCAGATCTCTCAAGAACTTTTCCACTAATGCTACTCCTATTCAGAGAGAAAAACAACGAAATAATACAGCACTCCCTATTTTGCCCAGTCGCCTAATCCCCTCCCAAAAGTTGTCCATAATTTGTGGTTAGGATGCAATCTGCCTCCGGGCTGATAACTTTACAGACAGACAAGTCCTGTGCTATTGATCGATAGCGCGGTTCCTTTTATCAATTTCATCCATTAGACCTTTCTTGTCGCAATAGACCACGGGCTCGCAGTGCTGAAAGGGCAGATAACGCGTCCATAATGAGGGGATTCACTTTGCGTTTCTCATAAACGTAGGTTTTCGCGGAGTTCCAATTTTTTTTCGCTTGCGTCGTATTTAAAGTCTTGAGAATGATGAGAAACGCAAAGAAATCGGGGTCCTTGCGTTAAGACGACTATAACATTAAAATAAACAGACGGCTGGAGAGGTTCTGGAGTCTCTCTGTATTGTCCAAACATCGATACTAAGATAGGAACCAAGGAATAGAATTTCTCGAGGAAATCTCTGCTTAGGTTCTCAGATTTGGAGGAGATTTTGACTCATTCTTCTGTCGGTGGTCGTGACAATTAGAACAATTACATGTGATAAAATAACAGCTAGATAACATATTTTCCTTCAGAATTACTAATACTTTTCTAACATAAAGTTCATTACGATTTCAAATTCATAGCGACATTAACCTTCTACTACATCATCACACCTTACCTTAACCATTAAAGTAAGTGACAGTCACAGCAATGCTGACATATAATGCTCGTATAATTGCTCGTAATATAATCGTAAGAATCTTTGGGCTTATAAAATGGCCAAAATCTTGTTCACTACATATACTTAGTCAGCAATAGCTGTTTCCTTAGAATTAAAAACAAAATAAGCATAACTCAATTAATTCACAGAAGTAATTACTAATGATGAGCAAACATCTGAATCATTAATTCACCGATAAAGCTTTCCATTGTAACAAAGATAGCAGAAACTAGAGCAGAACATCTATCACCATAGCTAATGAAAACTTGATATACAACTCCCTTACTTCCTTGTTCTTACGCCCACATTAGGCTTATGAAAACACCAAGGCGCGGATTACAAAACTGCAAACTGTATCTCCCTCTCCATTGAATTACCCCATCAGTACCAATATGAACTCGGAAACCAATAACATGAATGACTTATTCGAGCCTTCCTGGCTTGAGAACCCAAACGTTTGCGATACGACCGCATTGCGAGGCACGTTTCCTGGGGGCAAGAAGCAGGGGAGACCGGCGAACGAGAGTGCACGGGATCGATTGAGACGGAATGGAGAAAGCACGATAAATGATAGGGAGGCAAGGAGCAGAAGATAATCTGGCTGCAGCGAAAGGGAAGCGAAATAACGCGGGGGAGACACGCACCAAAAACCAAGCGGAAAAGAAACAATACGAAATAAAAGAATTTTTCAGCCAACTCGGGGACAAAGAAAAAATTCTGAAAGGTAGGAAGAGAAATTTCGGGAGGAATAAGGGGATAAAAAATTATTTATCGGAAAAAGTTGGGATGATCGGGAAGGGCCCTAGTTATTCAGAAATAGTGATAAAGGTGTCCCTTTTGGAATTTCGAAAATAGGAGAGGGCCCTCGAAAAGTTTACGTCGCTTCTGGAAAACCACGAGGCTGGCGGTTTTATGAGCGGTGGAACCGGCTGCGAGCGAGTCTGAGGAAAAGAAAAACTGCGGAGGACGGTATCAGATAACATATAATTTCGAGACTGACTCCACCACATCTCTTAGCCAGCTTAGCAGACAAGTAAAGCACCTATATGAAACGACGAAGTAAAAAAAATGTTTAAGCTCATATTTAAGTGCGTACTACTCCCCGATCATATGACCGGGGAGGTTTTTACAGTAGATATTCTGGTGGTGTTATTATCTGAACTCGACAACGATAGATCGCAATTTTACTAAGTTCTATACATATAAATTCCTTTTAATTGATTTTTCTTATCACTGTATTTTAAATATCAACTAATGACAATATGATAAAATTAAGCAATGAATGAAAAACCATTGTTTTATGGAAACTGTATTGATTTGGTCATTCAGTTAATATTTGAATATGAAATTCCATCGGATATTGCTGTTAACCATTCTTTTCGCTATTTTTAATTACTAAAACGCTAAATTTGTATCGACTGTAGCTTTAAATTTAGATAAACCCGAGCGACATTTTCCCCCTTAAACTTCATTCCAATTTCAAAACGAAGATTATATCTTAGTAAATATATTCATGATTGAAATAAAAATTTAAACTTTAGATAAAAAGGAAATTAAAATGCAGTCAAGATTGTGTTTTTTATATTAATCAATAAATGACAAAAAGGATTTAATTGATAAGTTAATAGTAAGCTTAAGTCCCTACCCTAACTGTTTCCATTGTAAAGTAAATATTTATATTATAACTCAATTTTATACACGAGAGGTTTGAGAGAGCATATAATTTATATAAAAAGGGCTACGCTATTGAATATTCATATCATTGTTTCACTGCCTTAAAAATCAATCCACAATAAAACGCTGGTAAACAGTGAAACGCATACTAACAATATGATAGGAGAAAAATATGCATTTATTTAAAAAGGGAAAGGTAGAAACGACGTAATATAAGCTACGGAATGAAAACATTTGTTGAAACGAGTTGAAAGAAAGAGATTTTATGGATAATGTACGGGAGGCCATGAAAAGATAATAGAATGAACGAGAGAAAGTTAACAATAGACCCAAAAACCCATGAAGAATGAAGACACTGACGAGAACCAGGGGCTGAATGCGACAGAATAGAAAAATACGCAGGACGGTTCAACGTCGGAAAAAGAAGATAAAAGATGGATATCGCAAAGGAAAAAACGAGGAACAACTCACGCAGATTTCGAGCAATTATCCTCCAAACTGCGAAAGGTGAAAGGATAGAATCTCTTTCTGTGAACGCATCTTTTCGGGCTTCGATGGGCAAGAAGGCGAATATTTAATGAAATTCTGAGACGCAGTCTGAGGAGAAAAGGGAGTTCTGGATTCGCTGGAGGGATATCGCTCAGTCGAAGTCGAATTAAAAGAGATGGAATCAAAGAATCTGTTCCCAACGAAGCGGAAGACGGATTATGGATGTCAAACCCGCCTGCGTAGCGAGTTTTTTCCGATGTCGAATTGAAGTGAAAGGAGGAAAAACTCTCGTAAGCTTGACTGCGGTTTGTTATGCTTCTACAACGTGCCAGTTTAGTGTTTTCTTTTATAATGATAAGAAGTCATAGAGAGTCAACGTATCATTTCGCTTATAACATATGTAAAATGCGTATTGTGTTTGTCTTATTACAACACAGTTTAACTGTCGAAAATATCCAGTTTATATTTCTCTAAGCCTTATTCCCATACATGCTTTATGGGTTCGGCTGATTTGGGAATTTGGGTGATGATGAGGATGAGGTTAGTTTTGGCGATGATATGACTTTTACAGCCGGATGCCCTTCCTACCGCTAACCCTGAACGGGAAAGTCAGACAAACACACACAACCATTCCCTGATCAGAGAAATCCTGATCAGCCGGGATTCGAACCCGGGACCTTGGGGCGTAGTAACCACTCGGCCACCAAGGCCGGTTGACGAAACTATCCAGTATGGATGGTAAAATCATAGCAATTATTTGATGGATAAATGATGATAAGCATAAATTATGGTGTAAAAATTCAAATTAAAACACACAAATATAGACGAAAGCAAATAATATATCAATGCTACATATATTTTATATTATATAATTATAATTTGTTTGTTTATACAAGTAATAAGGAAGATGATAAATCTAAACCTACGGATAGTATCCGAGATATTTATCTCAATTAATTAACTTGCATGGAGATGGGGAGGATTTAAATGGTTTCATACACAAATTTCCAAATAAGTTCTGCAGGAATGGGAGTCGATTTCATATCTCATTCTTTTATGATTGACTCGTGGTTCCCGTTTTGAACCAATCAAGACATTATTATCAAATATTGGGCTGAGATAAGGAAATAAGCTCAGGAACCGGCAACAACGTCTAATCAGTGATACCACATCAATATCTTCATTAAACAATCTACCTTGAGAAGCCATAACACATTCAAAGACCAGAGAGGAAAGTTTTAGATAGGACCTGAAAATTGCAATAAATAACCATTCATGGCCCTAATTTTATAGCCTTGGCAAAAATTGCAAAATGAAAAACGAAAGTCAAAAGGTTTTTTTGCAATTTTCCTCAAGGATAAAGCAGAAATTCTTTTACAAAACCTTCTGGCTGCTTTAAAAAAAATGATGATGAGATTCATGCAAAGATACGTATATCCAAACGATAAAATTCAAATTTTTGTACCAATTGGGCATAGTTCAATAAAAAACTCAATCTGACTCCGACCACAGAAAATATAATTTACAAAACACGACTGGTTTCGAGGGTACTACCTCAATACAATATATAATATACTACTCAATAAAATACACTACAAATGCAATATAATTTGCGTGCACAGTATCAGATTGCGTTTTTTATTGTTCTAATCATGGAAAAGTTCCACTAAGTACCGTCAGAATAAATTTGAAATAAACTTACAGTTTATTAAATAATGTCAACTAGCAAGAAAACCTTGGTTACAATTTGATCCTCGCTGAATAAAAGAGTAAGGATAATAAAATCGCCGCTGAATACATTTCACCGGAAATCCAACCAGCAAATCGAGCAACCGGCCTGCTTGCAAAGCTCAAAAATTCTCTCATACGCGGGCACCGGCACATCGCATGATCACCGTGATTCGATAGAGCATTAAAATCTTCAACCGCCACCCCCGGCGGGTCCGAAACGTCGAGAGTTTTTCCACCGAAGCCAAAATGTAAATGCGCAGATTTGCATGGGTTTTTTCGCGGCCTCCTTTGTGTGCATGGAAAAAGCAAAATGGAAAACGGAAAAGGGAAGAAGTGAAGAGGAAGAAGGAGCAGACGGGTGCAGCCGCAGTACGCAACTCCACCCTCCACCCCTGTGCCGCACCCCCGCTACGACCGAATGCAGATCGCACGCATGGGAAAGCCCAACAACCCCTTCTCCGGTTATCTTCTATTTTCCGCGGTGAAAAAACCGAAGAGGGTTTGTACCGGCGTCAATGGTCGGGAGAAAGACCGAGGGTTGGATTGGAGAGCTTCCCGATTACCGGTGTTTCGGAAGAGATTGGATTCCCGCACCGTAAAAAAACTTCCGCGAGGGAATTAACCCGTCAATAATTAAAGGGATTGCGTGGAGAGATGGTACGGTAAACAAGGCGAAAATGTTCACTATAGTACCGCGGAGTGGTAGTGCGGAGCATCGACAACCTATCCCGCCTCCGAATATCTCCACCTTTGGTAACCCTTCCCCCCATTATCATACAGCGAGTCCCTTTTATTCAACATGAATAATATTTCTATATAATAGTACTGCGTAGTAAAGAGCCTTTGTCGTTACCAGGGGGCGAAACGTCGACAACCTACCCCATCTTCGAATACCTCCACCATTGGTTTCCCTTCCCCTATTCTCCTTTTCATTTTTTCAATTCATTCATTTCCATTTCATTCTTCCTTTTATATTGTTTTAATTTTTTAGACTGTTTTTGATTGTTTATTTAATTGTATATTTATCAGTCTACTTTGTACCTACTTACATATAAATGTGTTACTGTTTGTTCTTTTTTACTCTCGTATGATACTATTGGAATGTGTTGTCTTTTAATTTTCATTTAATCTGATTTCATCGCTAAAGTTTTCCTATCCGTAGGTTTCACATGTTTTTCACACTTCCTTTCTTGAGGGTGTTTTCCTGCAGTGGAAAGTTTCAAATCCACTAAGTAGTCTTCTTTTGAGCACTGTTTTTACCAAGCTACCTCTTTTTTACATTTATACGACGAAGGGTTAGATGAAAGAGGAGACTTTATAGTCTCAATCGCCCTAAATGAAGTCCTTTATTATTATTATTCTCAGGCAGTGAGTCTCTTCTATGAACAGCAGTGCTGACAAATACAACGAATTCCCTAGGCGTACACATGGCATATTTTAAAGAAAAACAAGAGAAAGATTAGCGATATCTGGCAACCACAAATAAGTGAAGGTAGTATCGTGGAGTACACGAGGCATAAAATTCGAAAGAGTGGGGATATACTCCTACGAATAGGGGGTACGCGAAATTTTCCGCGCAGGCTTTCTACTACGCGGTACTATAATAGTTTAAATACCAGCGTGGAAAGTAGGAGACCTGGGTTCGAGTTGGGGGTATACCTCTCCGAACAGGCTCTCCACTATGCGATACTATAATACCGAAGTTTCGGATGAGTTTGGATTCCCACTCCGTAAAAAAACTTTCCACGAGGGAATTAACCAACCGTCAATAATTAAAGGGATTTGCGTGAAGATATGGTAGGGTAAACACGGGGTGAAAATGTCGTCTAGCCCGCCGATAAGAGTCGTGAATCAGGGGCATGGAGCCGGTGTCTGGGATGCGGGCGTGATTTAAATTTGGAGGGCGCAGTTGTGAATGAGCGCATGCGAGAGAATCGATTGTTATCGAGGGGTCGATTCCGGACGGCGTTATGAAATTCTGTTTTCGGAATTGAGATGCGTCTGGAAATTGATTTAAAAGTGATTCGCCGAGGTGAAAAAATGCTCGCATTCGCAAACTCATTTCCTTCGGAGGCGAAGAATACGCGTGATTGAATTGGCAGTCGTCGTGCTTATGATTTCATAAAAAAAACCTGAGCCATTTGCTCAATAAAGAGTCCTATTCAGCCGGTAGGTCTCAAATTAGCATTTTCGCACGTCTCAAATATTTATTTTATTGTAAATGAGGAAGTTAGTTATAAAGAAATGTGCCCCTTACGAAAAACTTTCACTTTGATACGGAACATCTTGAATTTTAATGAATCACTTTCCAAAAGCTTTTACTTTGTTTTAATCTATTATCATTACTATAGTTACAACACTTTTTAGTATATGTTTCACTTTAAATATTTTTGTAGAAATGTTCTTGGAATATATTTAAAAATTAGAAATAATCCATTGTAACGATTTAAATAAATATTAATGAACAACTACCAATAAGTGGGTCATATACCATTCAAACCCTAATAAAATGAATGCCATGGAGCGATGGGTGGTGAAATTTTATGTTTAACCGACTATTTTAATCGCAAAATTTGTAGAATTCCACAGGACACATTTGTGGAAATGTATGTTAATTACTAAAAATAGTCAGTTCTTACCCCAGAGGAGAATGTAATGTAATTTAGTTCAAGAGATGTTAGTATGCAAACTATGTAAAAGTTTCTCGAACGAATTTAGAATTTTTAGATCGTAACAGTATACTTAGTTAACTTTACAGTTATAAATAGGCCATTCTTCAAGAACTATTCATTTTTGCCGAATATAATCTTGATATCATAAAAATTTATATAAAAAACAAATAGAATATTTTATTGATTGGCTATAATACTATTTGGAATAACTTTCACTTTATTAATGTTTCATATGTTTTTCAAACTTTATATTAAATTTTTATATTGTTGCACTTTTTGAATTGTATTGCACTTTGTAAATTGTAAATTTTATAATTGGCATTTCATAAATATTGCGCTAACTTTACGTATCCTGGCACCTCCTGACGAGCCATTGTTTAGCTCAGGAGGACTAAAATTTGAAATTTTAATTTCTTATGTTATGATTTTTGCTATTTTTTTTCCAAGCCGTCTTGGTATTTTGTAACCTGAAAAATGTCCCGGCTACTCAAAAAATAGATATTACATTTAATGAAAAAATAATAAATATGCATTCGCTCAACAGCAAACTCGCTTTCTTTCGCGACCTAAACTCTCCGAAAAAGCCCACGTAATAAAAGTTGAAACCCTCCCCATCGGGACCTAGGATGAGGTCCTTAATGTGATTATATTCTTTCCTTACCCCGGGAAAAATATCTATTCCCTGTAGGGGGGAGTAAATGCTATGGGGACGACGTTCTACAAATTTCCGCAATAACGCTAATGTGAAAACACTGTGCTCCTTCGAAATGCCAAGTTTAGCATGCAAATCTGTCTGTTTGTTTTATCCTCCGCCTTGCCTCGACATCCGTCTTCTCGTGACGTTAAATAAATAAGGGCGTTACGCTAAGAGAGAGACCTAAAAGCTTTTCTAGCCGCCCTCTGATAAAACAGCCGAGACAGGAGCAAGATAGCGCTTTTACAACTTTTCATAATTCTCGTTTTACGGACAGCCTTGGCCTTCCATTTCTGGAGTGATATTCTAACCAACCTTTTATAAAGGTCATTTTCTTCTCCAATCAGCGATTGCTTCCTCAGGGAAGACTATACGGATTTACGATAGCCTTTGTATGATAGCCACGTTATTACGCTGATTGCTGGCAGTTTATACCTCTTTAAGATAATTCACAACTGGAAAATTGCACTTTTTGCGAAATTTCTTAAAGAACGCTTCATCTCAAACCAAATCGGTACAGGAGTACTAGCTACTTAATATTTTTAAGTTACTGTTTAAGATGTAATTTTTTATCTTCAATAAGTCATCACACATCTATTAAATACGACATTGAATAATTTATACTGGATTCCGTAACTTTACTTACAACTTGTATGTGACAGTGAAGTTTTTTGAATTGAAAGAACGGAACCAGGTGTATGACTAAATATAACGAATATAAATTTATAAATTAATTATAATTATATATAATTAACGTATATAAATTTAACGAATATACGAGAGGTAATACATTATGATCTAAATAAACATTCTTCCGGAATTAAAAATCTAAAATTTGAGGTATTGGACGTGGAACTTGTGAAATGAACTAATAGTGAACTTTGCGAAATTTCATCTTAACGAAAAAACACAGAATTGGAATTACTTGTATTTATATCGCAGAGTAGTAATTTAGTAATAGTATTAGTAGTAGTATTTTAGTAATAGAAAAGAGAAAGCAAAATAATCACTTCAATGCATATACGAGAAAGGAGAAGAGGGAAGGAAAAATATCCATTCCTACTGAAAAATTATGACAAGACTAGGACTCGAACCCAGGTCTCCCAGACAGGTATTCTAAACACTATACTACTATGCCATGTCAATGCCACCTTTGTTAAAGGTATGCTTATAGAGCAAGACCGGGATTTATAAGGTGCACTCCTATAGGTGTGAGGATGCCTCCTCACGAATAAAACTCTTCTTTCCAGGCAATCGTCTTCAGGATAAGATTGCAACTCACGAGATATCATTTCCTCAGAGTCGAGAGACTCAAGAACGCGGTACTTCAACGGTGCTAAGAATCGCGAAACTGAATGTGAAAACGCCTTACAATTTCCTCTTCTTAAGGCGACGAGTACGTGGGTGTCGAGTGGAGTGGGCGAAGTGGCCCCTGAGGGCATATGCACCGAGGCCTGCACCGTGGAAATGAAAAGGGATGCGCTAATGGAAGGAACTGTGAAGAGAGATAGTATAAGGAGCTCTGTTTCAAAACCACTGCACTAAAAGGGTTCAGATAAAGAATATCTTTAGGAACACCGACTGAGAGGCTTTGAGAATGAACTTGAATGCCTTGACCTTGGTCATGTCCAAATCGGTGCACTTTGGCTCGCCACGTGTCAAAGTTTTTTCCGTCTATGTAAACAAAAACGTGGAGAACTACGACGGATTAATAATTAAGGCGGAGTACTTGTTTGCGCGCGAATGTTCAAAGAAGAGAGGAAATATTGAGAAGAAAGGAGAAAATTCTTTCGGGATGAAAAGCCAACGTAGTTGGCCAGTGCTAACGATCACTGAATTCTGTTTTCGCGTATTGCAAACAAACTCTCATCTCTTCGTATTAATCATAGTATTTTTAAAAGTTTTCACCACTTATCTCAACTTATCAAACTTCTGCATCATTAATTCAAGAAAGCTACATGAGAAAAATACAAAATGCAAAATTTAAATGTCACATTGTGTAGAGAGATTTTTCTAAGTATTTATTAAAGACGAATAATAATAGGTAATAATAAGATGAAGCTGATGATGGTGTAAATGCACAGAAACCGGTCGTCTTCGCCCGTTAAATATTTCGAAATAAATTCCATTTTATCAAAGTTTTACTCTAGTTGATAAAGAGCGAATTTTACTAAGGCAAATAGAGCATTAGGGTAGAAAGTAAATCGACCTGAGACCACTTTTCAAGCTTTGAACTTGAAGATGACGCTTAATGTGTCGAAGATAGTAGTGCTACTTTGGTCTGTGTGTTCAATGTTTTCTTTATATTCAAATATTCCAAGAGGAAAGTCGTTCCTGTTTTATTTTCTTGCCATCATGGAATTCCAAATAATAACTCGTCATTCGGTTGTTATATCTAAATGTATTAAGATAATTTACGCGGGAAAATCCTTGAGAGAGTAGCGATAATTACAATCAATTTTTCCTCAAACAACTTCCCTCTAAATATTGGAGCGTAAAATATTGCAAACATCGCATAAATCAGATAAGTCTCGATCAGTAAATACTTTTCGTAATTCCCGTATACGAACATATAAATACGATGTGTACACACCTTTAAGTGTTATGTTAAACCTTCAAATTATTTCTTTTATTAACAATGGAAATGTAGAATTTATAATTGCTTTATATTTTAAGAAATCCATCGAAGTCGACGATCGAGAATCGTGAAACTGTGTTTCAACGACAAAATTAGTAAAGAGCCGTATCAACCTTTCGCAGGAAAAACTAATTAAACAAAAAGTGTCTGATCCTTAGAATCCGTCAAAAAGTTTCTTTTCTGAGCAGTACTATTTTTGGAGGAGCCAAAATCAAAGGAAACCTCAAAAAGTGGGTCTCCTTTTCGAGTAGGAAATTCTGCTTCTCGGAATAGTAAACATTATACGTACTTATTATATATTATAAATGCGAAAAGAATAAAAGAAGTAGATCGACTGAGTTGGAAAGAGAAAACTGAAATTAAGGACATATATGTAAAAAAGGATTATAAACAAATATCAATCTAGAAATATAAAATTTTCTACAGATGGGTGCAGATGTTTGTTTCATTTATTATTCTACTATAGTCCCTAATGAACAGATTGAATTATTTACAAGTCGATTTGATGTGAACCCACAGTAAAAGATAAACAATACCAATTAAGAATATTTTTGTTGCTTATTGCTGTTGTTTTTTCTTGTTGAAATAATCTAAATTGCCACTTAATGATGAAAAGAAATAACTCTTTCCCTCTTGAAATTAATATTTCCATTAACGGAAAAATCTAAAATAAAAAATTATATACACACATATATCAATTATATACCCCTTCGAGAGATTCCTAAACTGTTGTCTCCATATAATTCTCAGTATAATAGCCAATGTAGCAACAATTTGCAATAAAACATCAAAGCTAATGCAAACATTTAATAGACTATTTATTCCCCTTAGAATTCTAAATAAGTCACTAACGGCAACAAAAATGTGCAAGTCTAAAATAAAAAAAATTAGAAAAACAACACATTTTCATTTTATTTTATCCGTTTATGAGTTCCAAAAAGTTAATTCTTCATCTGTAAATTTAAAAATAATGTACCAAGTTACAGCTCGCTGAAAATAATAGGCTGGGAATACCAAAATAAAATCGAACCAGCCCGAACTTCCTAAGCTATCTCATGTTCTGTTCCAGAAGGCCAAAAATCCAACTAATCTTGGATGTCGGAGCTCAAAAATAAATTACGAGCGATCATTACCGTAAGGACAGCAAATACTATTGAAACACGAGCAAAGTGGGGAGAAAGATTAATCGAGAAGTTACAGAGCAAACTGATTGACGGCACAAACAAACACGGGAAAGAAAAACCAGAAGCGAAGGATCATAAAACCAACCGAATACCAAAACGTTTACACGAGTATGGGACACGGAAGAGCTGCAAAGCCTCCATAACATACGACTCGGAAAAAAACGCCGGAGCTGACCTTCAGATGCCCTTTTCGGGGATGCAAGAAACCGGGAATTAAAAACGAAAAACGTTCACGACTTGCGATTCTTTTTATGGTCCCTACGTGGGAACATTTGTCGACGACTTAAGCTTTGCAATAGAGAGCCATCTCGTCCGCCGAATCCGCGACCTGCCCTCTCGTCTTTAAAGGAACGCTATCCCATCGAGCGAGGTCCACGGGAAACCATTTTGGAGCGCAGGCGATTTGGAGATGCGATCTGATGAAGAATGAAAGACGGCACCATCCCATACACATGTCGTAATCTGTGTTAATATATTTCTGTCTTCGACGGGACCGCATGGTGCACCGAACATTCTATTATGTCCTGTTTTCTGCTTCTGATATATACCTAATTCATGGACTAGAGAAGATCTTTAAGATCGATTAACCTGAATAATTTCAATGTTTCACTTCTTTTATCATCAGTTATCTTCACCTGTGATTTCTCCTCAAACTTTTCGATGATTTAACGTTTGGTCAATACTTTTTTTTACCCAATTCGTTCAACGTTTCTCTCTCTTGTCATTCTGATTAGCAAAAAACTCGGCAACGGGATTGCTTTGCAGAAATGTTGTAGGCTGAGGTAAGGTAAAGGAAGAAAGTTACCCTTCACACATAATGATACATTGATAAACGAAAAGAAGATAGGTAAACGCTATGTAAATATGCTATACAGCACACATGGACCTCTTTCTGTGCTTGTTTAGCACTTTTTTTGGAGTGGGAGATGTATGAGTGAAATAAATGGAAGTGAATATTGAGTAGGTAAGACGATTAACAGCAGTTATATTTTTACATTTTAAAACATCTATTTTCATTATACTTTTCCGTATGTAAGTAACAAATGGAATAATAACAACAGATACCGATACTAATAATTTGTTTACGATGTCCAAAATTCTCTTACTTCTCCACTCCAGTAGAAGGAGAGTTATGCTAATTAAAAGATTAATTTGTATGCATAAATTATAATATAAATAGTAATGGTGGAGTTTCTACATTATGTAATGAGTCAAGTGTTTACAAGATCATTCTGAAGTTTAATCACGTCCTCAGAGTTAACCTTCCGCACTTTAATCAGTGAATCATGGTGCTTTATCAAACATAGAGATAGATAATTATTTTTATCAATCAGCTGTCTATCTTTCATGCACATTTATATTGAAAATTCAGTCTCACTTTAACTTCTGAAAGAAATTCTCTTTTTAATTTCAGCTCAATTCGGAAAATGTTCGTATTTTTCTCGGACTAAGTTCATCCTAATTACCGTTATCATTAATGAGACCAAATTTTACCACTTCGAGAGTTACCAAAATATCCAATTACCAAATATTTAAGCACTTTGCAGATTTATTTATTCTCTTTAATTTACTTTTAATTCTTTATTTTTTGTACACACCTCACACTTCCTTAAGTACCTCAGAACCTTACCCGAGATTAAAATCAAACGTTTCTAATCAATAAAAGGGATAAATCTAAACCACTCTTTACTTAATTGGTAAGTAATTTAATTATTTATTAATTTTTACGTGATTAAGTAATTAATCATGAGATTCCCGATCTGTTTCTTCATTAGCAAAAACTATAAGTTTAAGTAATTTCAAATATACTGAATTTATTTTTGAAGCTACTGCTCTATTCTCTAGATTCCATTCCATTTTTGACGACGATGACTTAATGACTATATGTTAAATTCGATTTTTATTTACCAGTACTCAACATGCTTTTATAAACAAGAAGATATTCCCCTCCAATATGAATATCAATCATTAACATACATCTCTGTACTCATACCAGATTTTATTTACAAGCAAAGACCTCAACATTTAATCAGAGGGATACGTAACACATTGGTCATTTGCATCAAGATACTCTCAAAGATTTTCCACCAAATTTCAAAATCAAAGAATTTAAAAAACAAAAAATATCGAGATGTCAAAATATTTCGACTGCGGACGACCGCAACAGTGATACGAAAGATGCCTTCCGAGAGAGAAAACAAATAAAATCATCGATAGCAATCAATTTCCGTTATCGAGCCCATTACGCAACTCCTCTAACGGGGTCCCGTATGAATCATTCCCACCTGTTCTCATGCATGCACAATCGAGCGCTGCACAAGGAGCTGTCGCAACTCCCGATTAGATAGGGCGTCGAACGAGACCTTCAAGGGGGGCGTCCTTGCAGGGAATTTCCCGGAAAATGATCGACACACTTTGCGGGAGACAGGGAAAAGGCGGAGGATGAATGCGTAATTGGGGCGAAAGTGTGCTTTGAAGCGCTGAAAGAATTGGAACGAGTTGAATAGCAATCTAATGGAAGAGTGCTTTATTCTTCCCGAAGAACGAAACGTATTTCAAATGAGAGGAAAATGAGCACTTAAATCCATTGGCGCCGAACAAGATAACGTGATCACGCCGTAGATATCGGTTGAATCATCATTCGAAACTTTAGATTCGGTGAAGGTAGAAAAACTATTAGTATATTCCGCATACGTACAAGAGTGATCTACCTTTCGGTAGGTTCATGTGCATTAAATTCCCTATTCTACACCATTCTCTTCGTTTCTTGGTTTAACATCTTCTGTCTTTGTACTCCCCTCCTGTTTATCCCCTGAATTCTATCCTCAATTAGATTCTATAGCAGCTCATTTCCTCTCAATAGTTAAAGTTTAAATAAATAATTAAAGTTTAATTAGCACGATAAGTAATAATTAAAGCCTTCTTTTTCCCAACATTTCTAGCACCGTATTTGTTATTAACATTCCAAATTTTCCCCCTATAAATCTAATAAAAACGACAAAAAGATAGATGCTACAGAATTACTTGAAATAATGTCTGCCAAAAATACTAAAAATCTCACCAATGGCAGTACCTTCAAGAAACCCTATCACTCACCGCACTTCCTCTTCTAAATTTTCGTAAACTGCATATTATTGCATTGCATGAGAGTAAATTATCAAGTCATTGTTTGCTTCGTAAGGGTTTACTTCCTAAAGTGTAGGCAAGTGTTTGGAAGATATTTTCTAGATAAAAAGTTAGAGAAGACGGTAACGAATGATTACCTAATTATATAAACTATTTCTACACTAAGGCAAGATTGTAGAATTGCTTCACTTGGTAAATACTCCATCGAAAATCCTCAAGCGAAGAAGAGAATGAATGAGCACGAGATAAGGAGGATCAGTAAACCACGTCAAATGCGCCTTTATCTTCCACTCCCTTTTCCCTAAATGTTTCGAATACGTCATCGCTGGATTACCTTAAAGAGCATTGAAAGCGAATGCGTCAATTGAGAAGCGTCGCAGGCGATCGAAATATTTGACGTAACAAAATGGCCGTCAGAGCACAGAATTTCCTATGAAATGGAAGGCGCCCTAGAAATATCACCGTGATTAAATTCTCCTTTCTACAGGTCCGTGATCATCTACGAGCTATATCAAGCTCAACATTTTCCTGATATCCTTTTTAGAACCTGCCGGTCATCCTTCATAAGCTTATCTCTCATCTAAAATCTTTCCCCGGTACGGCTTTTCAATCAACTACCTCGCCTTAAATCAATCTTTTATCGTGAGATTTATTCCTTTCTTGGAGCCGTATTACACTCACCTTCTCATCATATACTTCCTTATTTTCTGAAATATTTCCTTCCTTGTGAGCATTCCATGATTCTTCAATGCATTTTAAATATTCTATTCACTTCAATCACATTTCAATCTTCTATGCTAATACGACATGTTCCCTTCTCTAATTGAATGTTAAACGCCGGACATCCATAACTCGTACCATAAATATATTAGTACTAATTTTCAGATATTAAGAACAGGTGATGATTCCAACAGAAATGGTAATAATGAATGACCTCTTTTCCCATAATAAAAGGTCTATGGCAAGTAGAAATGTAACTTCTAACAATCATTGACCTGATTTATGGATGCAGAAAGGTGAATCGAGACATTAAAAAATAAATATGTTTCCCTTAATTTTAGCAAGCATCCATCTACAATCGAATAAGGAATATGGTAAACATTTTGATAATTTACATCTGAATAAAAACTGTCCCACCTGAGTAGCTATCTTCAGATGAAATCACCTGTATCGCAGCATCTCACTTCTTCCGGGAAAGAATTTACAGATAAGATACATTTATGAGAAAATTCATGAGAAAAGCACTTTTTATCCATGGTTGACTGAAAAACTTTACACCACATAACGACTTTTGGGCCTGTTAAACATTTATCCTACAATATGACCTTCGATATAGGCAACAGCCTAGCGGATATTAGATATTGCAAGTTAATCATATAATAAAATATGATATAATTATATGATCAATTATGTAATATAGGATATGATAGATGATACTGATGGATGTGGAGGAAGATGGAGGGAATAAAATGTTCAGACAAAGTAAGAAATGAAAAGGCTTTAAAGTGGATGAATCAAAAAGGCCAATCTTGGAGATAATCCTCTATTGCTATCTATCTATTATTATGTTACATATTTCTCTTTCTAAGAAGGAAGGAATAATAACATCAGTGATAGAAGAATCGGTGGTTGGAAGTAAGATTAAAAGAAGGAGAAGGACAAAGATGACCTGAAAGGATAAGATAGATATAGGAGAATGAATAGATTGGCTCAAGACATGGAAATGTGGAAGAGACCATAACTAAAGGACCTGGCCATAAGCAGAACACTTGTGATTGATGAATCATGATGAATGATTAGGTATTGTAGGTTAATACGTACAGTTACCCCTGTCAGATAAAATTAAATGTATTCTGGCTTGGCTAATTCGTTGATATCGACAGAATAATGCCGAAAGAATCGCGAGGATAACCTAAAAGCTCGAGATAACAGTTTACGTTAAGATCCTAGGTTGTGCGACGTCATCGAATTTTCTACGTCATCAATTTTTCTACGTCAGCGACTAAATCTCTCATGCGCCACTATTTCCCGATCCAAGCACGTTCTTCGCATACTTTCCCGAAACAAACAGCTGGATTGTTTCGCATCGAGAATATCCATCGCTCCGGAAAGCTCTCCAAAACAGAAGAGGCGAAATAGCGACTGCGTCACTGTTTCCGATAGACTTTACTAGGAGTGGGGGCAGACGTAGTATGGACGCTACGTCACCGAGGCCGTGAATCGATCCGTACATGCGCACAGCGTTCGTTTTGTTTTCCTAAATGAACGTAATTCGCTCTTCACTCCATTCACGGGCGTAAATATTTAAAAAGCGATCCCCTGGACAAATAAGCCTCGAATCAAAAGGGGGGCTTGTGATTCCGGGAATTAAAATTAGCGCTGCGAAACCACTCGTCGATTTAAGAGGAATCGATCTCGCTCGAATCCGTGAATATTCAAGAAGGGGCGCGACTTCGACTTCTTAAAAAAAATACGATAAAAAAATGTGAAGAAGTTTCCATGCCCACAAAAATAAAGATAAAACATTTCCGAGTAAATAATAAATTCCGAGTCGTGAATTAGGATGATATCTCTAAGAAAACTTTCTTGAAATATTTAATCGAAAGTCTGTTCGTGGGACTTGAATTTTTATAAGCTTTGATGAAAAATGAATATTTCGATGAAACTTTAGACACATAAATTGGAATTTAATGAATGATTTGATGAATGATTTCTCTGGAAAAAACTTTCTTAAAATGTTTTATCAAGAATCTGTACGTGGGAATAGAATTTTTGGTATTTTTTAAAATAATTGTATCTATCGATGAAAATTTATAACCAGTGCATTGAGTTAATACCGAAGAATTCTCAAATAATATTCAGCATGTAGATTAAATAAAAATAAATAATTGTATAGCTGAATAACAAACAAGCAAATGTCTAAGAAAAGTTAAACGAAATCCATTCAAAAGTTACATCTATAGGAGAAATGATTCTTTCGTTTCTTAGAAGAAGCGATATTATTTAACATAAGTTAAAATTAGAAATATTATAATAAGATAAGATAAGATTTAATGAATCATAATATTCAACCTTTTATTTCCTCAAGTTTAATAAAAGCTTGAATTCTAAATATAAAATTACGAGGAATAAATGCAATAAAGAAAACGAAAGTAAATAGACGAGTTTTATACTCATTTAAATAGAAATAAACCTACTTAAAATACATCTTGAGTCCTAAATAACTTAATTGCAGTTTATCACTTGATTGCTATATCACATGCCAACATTTCTCGCACTTATTGAATTCCTTTTTATTTCCCCATTTATCACCGATCTGCCATCTATCTTTCCAAATACTTCCGCTACTTACTTCTTAACTGCATGCGGAGTATCTTTTGGCACCTTCCCCTTCTACCCACAAGTTTTCTTCCATCAAACCTATACTTCGGAATATGAGAATACATTTTGTAGAGATTGGATCCAGTTCGCCTTTCTCTTCTTATCTTTGCGAAAGTTTTCCTTTTTCCCCAATTCATCTTTCTACTTCCGCATCTTATCTGTCAGCTTAATTCTCTTCTCTCTTTCACGTTCACATCTTGTAACTTTCCCAACTCTTAACATCGCTGTTGATAAAAGTCTACTTCTCGACTAAAAAAATGGAAGTGCTACGTCAGAGACATATGGTCTATGGTCCTCTTCTCGAACATTTATCATTGTATGTAATAGGAATTGACAATGCGAGTTAAGACTGAAAACCTGGCTTATAAAGATGTAAAACTGCTCTCATAGTATAAATTATCGTAAATAAACGAATAAAATAATTTTTTTAAATAATAAAATAAAATTTTAAGATAATTAAAAGTTCGTGAGACAGTAAAAGTTGTACAAAAGTAAAGTTGCAATATAAATTTTCATGTATATGGTGAAATATCACCAACTATTGACATTTTACCGAGCATATAAGAGTCCGCTTTATAAAGAAAATTATCTAATATTTAAGAAATTTCACTACGATATAGCTGTTATAAAAATACAACAAAAAGAAAACTTGGATATTGAGAGTATGCAATATCCTTTTTGCTGCAATGGAAAGATTTTTCTGCATCCTTATCTTGAAGATAAAACTTCATAGAAACACAGCCAACATAGAAATGCAATAAAACCAATAGCCGCAGATTAGAGATAGCTGGAGTAAAATATGAGGAGTCTTCATTAACTACTCGGAATGTCTGATCGAAAAAGTATGTCATAAAAAAGAAGTAATGGGAATTTTTACGTAGGTAACACAAGCTACAAGAAGTTACAACATTAATAAACCTCAAAAATCCCATCAACTTAAAAGCAGGAAATGAAACGACTTCGGGTAACAAATTCTTCTCTTCCCTTAAGCTATTCGCACCGTTTTACGGTAACAGAAAAAAATAAAAATTCGATCGGGATACCTTGCCTCACTAGGAGAGAAAGGAAAATACAGAGTTAAAGATATAAATACAGAAGAAAGGGGGGTCGTCGATCGATATTGTGGTACCGAGCTACTTGATACTCTGTTATACTAACGACACCGTAAATCTCCATTAGGGAACGGAAATAAATGTAGTCTCGCCTACAAGCACCGTCGCCATTTCGAATGGGTATTTATTCTCCGTCAAATAAAACTAAATAGCGATTACTGCTCCAGGGAACCTAAAGAACTTCGTGAAAACTCAAATCCATAGGTATAGAGAAAAAAATAATTTAAATAGTATCTGAGTTAAAAAAATACACATTTCCTCCTCTTCAATTCGAATTTTTACTTAATACACGGATTAGATAGACAAAGTTGCAAAAGAAAAATTTGAAAAACTTTCCAAAACCAAGCAGAGATTTCCGCAGCAAAATAAATCAAAACTGATTAATCAAAATCTCGTAACATCTAGTTTTTTACCCTAAATAGAGCATTTAGAATTTGTTTTTTAAATAAATTATTTTTAACGTTTTTACTGCACAACCTCGCGACAAAACCTTTCTCAAGTTTGGCCTTGCCAACCTCCGATACACAAATACCGGTTATTCTTTGTTAAAGATCCTCCGCAGTCACCAAGGAATTAGGTAATTAATAGATATTAAATAACTTATCGTTTTTATTAGACTGCTTTACTTGGTATATCCAAGAGATGTATATATAATACGATCTTTTCGTGTATTATTCAAAATTATTACTCAAGAGGAATTCCTTATCTTTACATTACTGAATGTATGAGCATTTTTAATAACAATATCATATGCATTGGTAAGAGGAGAGAAATATAACTTTAAAGATGGTCAAGAGTACTTATTGAGTCCTTCAGTAAAAAAATATGACCTGAGATGTTTCCAAGCCAGTGCAAACGTACACAAGTATAGTTTGACAATAAATTTTTAGTCGATACTTATTATTAGTACCCATGTGTTCTGTGCGGGAGAAAGGAAGATACTGTTACAACAATTTAGATTTAGTGGATAAAAGACCGAAATAATATCACTTAAAGTCAATCCTTCGTTTAAATTGACGAAGACAAATTAAAATAATTATTTTGAATAATTTATTTAAATAAAAGTTAATAAATTTAATAAATAATAAATAAAAGTAATTCACAATAAATTTAAAAAATGAATGATATCCCTAATTTGAACTGATTAAGCGCAATGGAAGAGTTATTGTAAATGTAGATGGAAATCAGTTTTCAAAAAGGTTTTTTAAGTCTCTACGCCAGGTATGTTATGCAACCCACCAAACAAATCTACCCTTAACTTCAATCAGGCGGAATATTCCACGCAGCAACACGACAGAAATTTTAAATTCCCAACGTTCGCGAAATTTTAGCCGAAACAATTGGACCTCGTGAATTTTTTATCCCAGTATCAGAACCCACGAACGAGGTATCATCATCACGAAAGAGCACTAAACTTCATAATTATCAACACGAGCTGTAAAACTATACCTCTCGGTTTCTCGGATAATTTCCGAAATTTCCTTATCTCCGCACTTATTCGGATAATAACAGGGGAATTCCTCAAAGATAGAGAGAGCTTCGACGCGAATTCTTTCGCGGAAAGAGATGATATTCCCCGATTGCGTGACTGAATTCAAGACGCAAGGGAGAACACCTTATGAGAGCAAAGGGAGGCTTTCGGAGAAAGGAGAAAGAAGTGAAGCGGAACGATTTGCATGGGAGAAGGACCTCTTCATCGCAGACGCATATTTCAAAGCGAATGCCTTAACGATGGCTGAACATTCACGAAAGGAAAGCGCGCGGAACAAACGAAAATATTCAAAAGGTACTCGGGAATTCCAGGTGGCGAAAAAAATCAGCACGACGAAAAGAAATTATAATAAATTTCACTACGGTGAAAATGCCACAGCGTATTCTCGATGCGTAATTAATAAAAAAACTGGAAAAATTAAACCGGAGACAAAGTCAATTTCTTAGGAACATGCAAAGCATGCGTTTAATACATAAAACAGCTCTTTTTCTAACTCTTTCTTTTTAGTCACGAAAGACTGGGTTAGTCTTATTGAACATTTTTCTTTATTCCTCAACCTCTTTACGTCCTCATCTTTCTCCTACACTTTCACCTCTATCCACCCTCTTTCAATTGTTGTTTTCTTTTATATATCGACTGGACATATATTTAAATATGCATTTGTTTTTATTTCAACTAATCTATTTTGAAACTTGTAGTTCATTTTTTTAGCTAATAGTTTTAATTTTTATTTGTAATTAATATATTTTTGAGTTTATTAATCTTTCCTTTTTAATCATTTTTAAGCTGTAATTAAACTTTGTAATTAATCTTTGTGATTAATTTTTATAATTAATCTTTTAATTTTCAATTAATTGTACCATTGTGTAATTGTATGTACCATTTCAATTAATTGTTGTCATTATGGTAATTGTTCCATTTTTTTTTATCTAGTAGTATATATTTCTAATGGGTGAAATTTAAGATGGGACTGTCCAGTCTCAATCTCGACCAATAATAAAGACCTTTGTATTTGTCTCATTTTCATCCTTGCAAAGTCACCTTTTATCTTTAAATAAGCGATAGGGCAAGATACGCTGAATGAACGAAAGGCAAATGAACAATTTATTTTTTAGTATAAATTGAATTAATTCACAGTCTCAAGCGAGGTCTAGTAGAATTCTATCTCGTAGAAATTAACAGATATAGTACATTATCCACAAAAATAAGAATATACATAAAGATTAAAAACGGCCGGGTTTCGATCTTTAAAAATATTTCAATTTTTTGGAATATAGTATAATATGTATTAATATCTATGTAAACAAAATTAAATGTGAGTTAAACGAGGAGAATTGTTTTCACATCGGTTAATTCGTAGGGTAAAAGGGAGGTTTAAAAATCCTTAGAACTTAGAACCTTGGAACCAACTGGATCCGAACAAACACAAAAAGCTGCAAGAATTGCAGAGGGAAAGAGTAAAACGAACACTACGCAATATTATCTGAAGTCACAGAATTCATAGGTTTTCACACTCAAAGATAAATTTTCAGAGGATAGAGTCAGTGCACGCGGATTTTTCATTAAGTATCTCATTGATCGACAATATGCTCATCAATGTTAATCTAACAGGTAAAAACTCTTCTTAGTCTTTGTCAGCGTTCCGTACTCTTTCGGTTCTGGAAACAACGGCTATTCACGCATTATTAACCATGTAACGCTGACAATGGCTATTGAAGAGTTTTTAATCCTCTAATTCATTAACAACAGTGTTCCAATTTCTTCCTTTAATCTAGCGTATGTAGTGGAACAGCTTCATTTGAGGTAGATACCAAGACAGATATCCTTTTATTACTCCCGGACCCACTTCCACGGCGCTTTTTATTCTCAATGGAGATGCTCCTTTGAAGTTGGAGACGAAGAAACCCTAATTTTAGATCTGTGGATGAACAACTTGACGTCAAAGTTTCTCGGGTAAGTCTCGTCACCTAAAAAGTTACTTTCCTTTACGAATACTTCCAAAGTGAGAGGGATATAATGAGTGAGCAGTTCGTTCAAAATTTCTTTCAAATATTATGTATTTAAAAAACATAAGTTTACGGGAAAATTATTAAACCATAATGATCCACGTCTCTCAACGCGATATTCCAACATTATTTGGTCCATTTTAGGTTTCGATAAAAAACTGTAGGCATAAGATGAAAATGCGTGATTAACTGATCTGAAATATACATCATAAAAAATTATCGCATGCTTTGATGAACTTAAACCATTTAAGCATTCCTAATTATATGTTAAACCACGACTCTATAAAGTTAAGAATTCATAAACGATGTTTTTGAGGGATAGGGAAACAAAGGAGCAGCTTTTATATTCCCTGCCATATGGCATTTTAGAAGTACCCAACAAATAAGCAACAAAAGAAGAATAGTTTAAATTTGGCCGATGGCCTGTTGGAGCAAACGGAATGAACAATCATATCAAAGTAGAGGTGTGCGAGAATTTTGCCGTCGCTGATTGCTACATTTCAGGATACCAACATTCCCGTGCTTTTCTAACAATCAATAAAAATTGAGAAGCAAAAAGAAAAGGTTATACAGTAGGGAGATAGCAACTCCATCTTGGAATTTACATCTTAATCGCCAAGTTCTCTCAACGCAACATAATGAGTCACATAAGCTTAGCTGAAACATCTCAGGCAATCGGACAAGCAAACGTTTATCGACACTGACTAGGAATATATCGTGTTTTATGAAGTGACCTATTGGTTAAATAGCAAAAAAACACAATGTATTATAGATAGCACCTTCTATATCAGATATTCTTAGCCTACTAAATTAAAAGGATAAGGCTGGCCGATAGAAATGAAAAATAATACTATAGCAGTAACTTGAGACGAGGATGACGTCGCAAGAGTGAAAATAAAATTAAAATAATTCTCCATTCAATTGCAAATGAAAACAAAACTGGATCGATAGAAGGCAATCAATAGCCTAACGAGAAGATAATGAGTGAGGAGCAAAGTGGAAAAGCAAGTCTGCTTTGTTGCTAGGAGCAGCGAGGAATGTCTCATGGTGATTTGGCACCGAAACAGACCCTGTCTGGAACCAATACTTTGCCAGACAGACACCATGTTTTCCTCGGATCGATCTTTGGGCGGGAAACCTTCGCCAACCCGTTCCCTCATAAACATTCCAAACGCAGGAAAACGTACAAGTGGCATTCGATTTGCTGAGGAGATCGATTGATTTCCTTCATTAAAACTCGCAACTTTAATAATCTTGTTAAGCGCAGACAGACTCTTTAAAAGGGTTTTCTGAGAACGAAATTATCCAACAGGAATATAATTAAAAATTTCAATTTCTTATCGGTAATGCAAGAGTATACACGCTACAAAAAAATTGAATAGACTATGTGAAAAGCGTAAACATTTTTAATATAAAATTCGTAATATACCTAACTATTACACTATTTTTTTGTATGAAAATCTCTTTCCTATACCCTTGAAATATATACTGATGAGAAATTTTTCCGTTACTATTTGCACTATACTACTTCACTTTTTTTACCGTTTACTATTTATTTTTGGTTTTATACATCCACAATTCTTCAAATTTTTTCACATAATATTCTCCTTAATTTAATTATTCCATAATTAATGACGATGGGTTAAATCGAAGAGGAGGCTTTTACTGTCAATCTCACCCAAATAAAGACGATCAATTATTATTGTTAAATTTAAACAAATGAGAAAGATAATAAAATGATAACAGATAAGTAAAACAATGTCACCAACGGAAGATGCAAGTCATTTCCAGTAAGTGAGCAACTTTTGTATCTATGATGAAATTACAATAGGATTCAGAACAATGGGTAAAGGTATAGGGAATCAGTAGAGATACAGAAGGCAATGCAAAATATAACAAAAGACAAATCAGATTTGATTACGTAGGAAGGATTGAATACCATAACAATGCTCAAACCACTGAGGGAGTCATAACCTACGTTTTAGAAGTAAAAAAAGACAACAAGGATGATAAGAGCAACGTGACCAATAGCAAAATATGTTGATAAGAGGAAAAGTATATTGTTATACGGTAAATTTCAGAGAATTTCACGGAAAAGGTCAGAAACGAGCTCGTGCGAAGCATTACCTTATAAAAAATGGATTCCTGAGAAAGATTGGAGATATGGGAACAAAGAAGATAGTTAATGTAAGAGGTATAAATACAGATGGGGGTCTTATAAGTAATTAATAACAGCCATTTCCGAGGAAATAATTTGAAAATGACAGATCATCGGGAAGAAGTCTTAAGAGTGAATTATAGAAAATACCAGCAAAGAATGGTAACTTATTTGAACGATTAGAGATAACACAAGGGTAAAGAGAGAATAAAGAGAATTATCCAGTCTTCAAAACTGAGAATAATGGAGACGAACGAGCAAAGATCTCTCTTGCGATTTATACGGCCTGCGGTTCTAATGGTTAATAAAAGCAAGGTTGGTATACATTAATAACTAATTCCGGAGCAGATTTTGCTGAGATACGTAAGAAAATAGGGAAAGGATTGAGGTGTCTTCACATAGGATCTGAAGAATATTTTGGCTAGTAAATATCTTTTTCGATACTATTTCTACTAAAATGCCGGAGAAATAACGACCGTACAAATAACGGACATTATGAAAGAAAAATACTATTTCATATTAATGATAACTAGCAAAACAGTTAATTAAAAACAGTACGTTACTATGCCCATGAACTCCCACTGGGAATCGAACTTGGGACCGCGGGTTCACCAATCTGCGCTGCCCACTAGGCTATCCAGTAGCCTTACTAAAATATAATGTTGTATTCTTTATAACTATTTTTATTTATTTAAAATTTAGAGAACTTGTAGGAGAAATAGTGCGTCTGCCAATCGAACCCAACTAGTAAGGTTTTACCCCGCCAAGGAAATTATTTTTCTTATTTCAGGGTTAGGCAGCTGACTGAAAATAACATTGCGGCTAGTGATACAATATGCTCCCATAAAGAATCATATTCATTATAAACGATATCGCGATAAACAGCCCAATTAACAAAAAAATGGTCACCTTAAGAGAAAATACACTTAGTAAACAAGGAGCACAACTCAGAGAAAAATACTAAAATACGAAAGGAAATGAAATATAACTTAGGTCAGGAAAACGTGCGACTTAACCTAAGGTTAAACAAGAGGTGAAAAATATTGACTTGGCTGGGACTCGAATCCATGTCTCTTACTTTCCGGGCAGATGTTTTAACACCTGCCCCGGAAAGTGAGAGAGCTGGGTAAAAAGTTGGCTGGAACACCTGCCCGGAATGTGGGAGACCTGGGATCGAGTCCCAGTCAAGTCACTATTTTCACTTCTTGTGCAACCTTAAATTACTAAGGACTAGCCATTTCCCTCCAGCCATAAAATATAAACTTATTAAACATTCAACGCAACTCAGAGAAAAATACTAAATTGCCACTGACTCTACCCATCTTCCTTCTGATTCTAAAACCCTCTCGAGTACTGCAAAAACTTCACCGGTAATAATTCGCGATGCGGCCCATTTGGACGGTAAACACGAGCTCATAGGTCAGAAGAGCCGGATCGAATAAGGACACGCTGTGTCAGTGAAGGCCCCTCAAAATGTTAAGAACACTGCGAGTGCATATATAAAGGACCCTATTGAATAAACATGAAGGAGAGAGGGTTCTCCCAAGAACAATACGCGGAGATGCAGCGGAATTCAAAGGGAGGAAAATAAAATGCATTTGACGCGCTCGGGATAGTATCTTTCAGCAAAATTGCGCAATCCGTTTGCAGGTGGGGTTAATAACCCTTCTTCGGTGTCGGCCAAAACAAAAGCGACGAACTGTCGCAAAAGGTGACGAATATTTAGCACGCGACATTTCTTTTCCTTAATTACGACTACGCAGATCGATGAGGAAGAAAAATAAATTTAGCTACGAGAAATCCGTAAAGATTTATCTTGAGAGATGAGCAGTAGTGAAATTTTAATAAATATTTGAATGAATAGTATCTCAAAAACGTTTTAGCAGCATGTTTCGCTTGGAACAAAAAATAAACTCCATATTTTTTTACTATCCATTCAGGTAGATTATAACATAGGGAAAGAATTATAACTGAAATTTCTGGAGAAGTGCGATGTAAAATACCAATAATTGAAAATTATTTTAAAATATTCCCTCCTTCCCCGAGAAAAACAAGTTTTGAAAAAAGTGTCACATAAAAAATAAATTTATTTTTAAACTCATTTCTTCATTTAAAGAAAGTTTGAGAAATAAATAATTACAAGATTCACTTTTACAATTTTAATTAATTTTTCAATTATTAATTTGTTATGGATTTCTACAATGTGAAGCTTTCGACCATAGAATTTTTTAAGTTTAAGAAATTTAATAAAAAATAATATACAACAAGAAAAAGAAAAATAAATACAATAACGAGAAATATAGGCGAATAATATAGGCGCGACGAAAGACTCCATAATTCATAATCATTCAGATGCCAAAAATAAGTGTAATATTTTTTGGCGCAAGACGAACAAGTTTATTTTAATATTTGTGTCTATACATTGAGAGTATAGTATGTTGCAGTATCACAGTGTAGTATCATATAGTATGCGAATGATAACAAAAATTTAGATTAAAATTACTATGTGCTTTAATAGTATATAGTATATAAATCGCTATGTATTTAGCATAATAGCTTTTCTCATCTATTTTTCATTAGAATCTAAAAGAACTCGCGAGCAAGCCAAAGCAGAAGACTGCGTCAGAAACGTCTCCATAATCTACAATGTTTAATTTTTTTCAAAAAGGAGCAGATTCGTTGGTTGATAAAAGTAATCAGGCATTGCAGAACTTCATTCTGTTCCCAATATTTACAAGAGGAAATGAATTTTCCGGCGATCCACTTCCTGCATTAACTCTCGGGCGCGGAGATATTTCAAAGATTCTCGATGAGATTGAATCGGACGAAATTCATCTTGGTCACGAGATGAACCCGATTCCATCCAGTATCCCGATTCTCCTCCGTTCCCCATTTTCGACACCTCCTTCCTCAATGGTCCCCTCACAATCTCTCAGGAGAACCAAATTAAGATTTTCGGTGAAAAGCCGTCGCGAAGTTTTATTTTCCTCTCGACCTCCTGGGTTTACCTTTAACGTCCCGCGACCCATTTTCGGGAACGTGACAACAAAACCGATAAGAAAAGGTTCAATATTTGAGAATTTTCCAACCCAAACAGCGAGTATAATGGAGAATATAGCTCTGAGTTCAAGCGCGAGTCAATAGGAAAAGTGAATCAAGAACGGCACCTGTCCTAGCAAACAGAAAACGACATTGGCAATCTTATAAGGAAATTAGAGCTTCACCATGTCAATCACTAACGGAAAAATAGGCTAACCAGCGTGTGACCGTGAATTGAAAATGCCAGTTACACTATTCGCTCAGTTTAGTTCAGGGACACCAAAGAGGTAGAGAAACTACATTAGCATAGATTTTATAAATACAATTTACATATTTATAGTCCATTCGTGATCTAGAGTCCGACAACGTTCTACTAATTCCACTGCTAGAAAGTTGTTTGCGCAAGTCTTCCTTCTTAATTTATTTTATAAAAAGAAATGAATAATATTTTTATATAATATAAAAGGAAATGGTTCAATGAGCCTGCCTCTAAGGATCATTTATTTTGTTCATTTTCATTTATCGTAAATTACTTAATAAAATAAATCCAATAACAGTACAAGGAATTTAAAATAGATATGTCTGTAAAGTATTCAGCCCGATGACTGGTTGGCGCCTCTTCCTCTCTGACATAAGGTACTAAGAGCTTGAAGAGAGGAATGAGGTTTACTAGGCAGGATGAGGAGTGAGGTAGTTTGCCCTAGCTTTCCTCATAAAACAGATATAGTGACAGGTATATATCGATAAATATGTAAATAATAATGATCAATACAACAATAAATAAGAAAGAAAAACTGGATGAATAAGGAAGTAAGACTCACAATTGGATTTACGGATGGAACTAAGGACAGATGAAAGTTGTATACCTAAAGGAAAGGCGATATATGAATGAACGGTTCGTGATAGCAAGACGAGAAGTAAAACTGTCTTATAGCCATAATTAGCAAAAACACCGTGGTTTGAATGCCTACAATATTGTAGAAACTCTAACCGATGAGCCACTCATAAATGGGCGACTAGTTTACGTAGAACATGAGTGAACTTACAAGTCCAACAAGTTCCTCGTTCAGGACTAAATTGCTCCGTAGTAAACACGAGGACTGCCGTCAAGTCACGTCGCCTACCCCCATTTACGAAATTATTTCTGGAGTAGATGTCAGTAGCGTTCATTCATGCATACCAATCACGGAAGGCAAATGACCTATCCCACGATACTATTTAGGGACAGATTCTGTCCACGACCACATACGGCTTCAATTGAGGCCATGAGTTGAGTTCCCACCGTTTTCTTTATCCAAATTCCCTCATTGAATGAAGTATCAAGGATTTAACTTTGAAAAAGTTCAGCTCCTTTCTCTCCTATTTCAGGGAAGCTGTTCCTTCTATTGTACTAATCTGGGTTCAATCTATTGTTTAGTCTGAATCGCCTTTAGTATATAGTAACAAGTTTTCCTTCAGGCGCAACTAGTAAATAATATTATGCTAATATCAAATGTATCCCACGATAATCACACTCTCTCCCCAATTATCTTACTGAATATTCAATTAAACACACAGATGGAATAACTTGACACATTACAGACGTGAGACAAATAACTCTTGATGAAAGGAATAATTTGTATGGCACGGAATAAAAATGTATCTGGTATACACGAGTATTTTTATCTCAGCCATAGCTGATATTACCTGAAAGTAACAGAAGTCTTCTTCACTCTTTTAGCATCTCCTTAGCGGATGTTATGAAAAATGGGTCATCATGCTCTTATTTCTCAGAGTATTTTTTGAGATTAAGAGCAAACGCCCTCACTCCACATCTAAAACAAGTCTCCATAAGGTTATAGGCGGCTTAAGGTGGAGAGACTAAGGTTTAAGCCAGTCTTTGTATTGAAAATTTTTCCGACAGACCATGGTACCTCCATGTGACATCTTTCTTTCGTGATGTTCCCTAAGGAATTTAACATGAACTTAAAATCACAAGAGATATCAGATACTCAACATTAATTGAAGTTATTTACAGCCTCAATAAATTTTACAGCACCTTCGAGAGAAGATTAAATCGGATTCTGTACATTACTGAGATGGCTTTGGTGAGAATAACACCTTCATTAAGGAATTAACTTGCCTATAAAATACCAAGAGATTTCCTGTGAATGGATAAATTGGACTGAAAAGCATCCGGCATTGGTAGCGGATTAAATCCGGAGGGTGGGAAAAAGTAAACCTTCTCCAACCGTGGGAAATATAATAAAAACAATGGGGAGACGATGCTTTTCGGCGAGAAAATTCCCATTAATACGATACGAATCAGAAAGCAACGAGTTCCGCACGTCCGGTGAACTGCAGTTGTAAGAACGCACGGGGGCGAAGATTCCAGGGAAACTTCGCAAACATTATCATATTATAACACCGGAAATAATTACTGCACTATATATATTAACACTATTATGGTTCTCATAGGGAGAATTGAGAATTTTTATTGGAGATTAATGAACTTTCAACGAGATGAATTAATGTTTCGACCTCAACATATACCCTGATTCTACGTTACAAATTTGTAATTCTATGAACATAATTTATAATTAAAGGTTGATGAAGTTTACAATGATAAAGAATTTTTACTAAATTGTCAATAGAAATAAACAAGGATTATCGGAGACGGTCAACATGAATTATTATATTCATTGACTTAATCGATTTAAATTTAGAAATTACCGCCTATAAACATATTGAAGCAATAACCTACCAAATGAGTATTTATTTTTTATAATTATCATTATTTCATAGTAGAATCAATTATTAATTAGGCATTGATCAATGAACATTTTTCGTTAAACATTTATCCAGAAAATCGGATTCAAACGAACATTTTATCCCTAATGATCGTCATTGATGAAAGAGACTTGAGTATTTTATGTAAGCATTGAAGATTTCAACATTGATTCAACTGAAGTAAATAGAGAAATCATACATCTTTCAAACAGCAACTTTTTATAAGGATACTAACGAGGAACCGAAAGTCTGTTCAAATAGAGTAGAAAAGACACCACCGAAGAACCAAATACCACAATTAATAGATTAAAACGTAAGTATTTTCCCATACATAACTTCAACCCTATCTCCTTCCCAAAACTGCACTCCGAAATGGGACTAAAATTGCGCCTACCTTTCCCATCACCTCTCAGTTTTTCTCTCCATTCAAAAAATTCTTCGGGTCATGAAGGAATTTCCAAAAAAGAAAAGGTATAAATCAAGGGCACATTCTAAATATGATATTATCCCCATTAAAAACATCAAACTATGATGAATCGGCCCGAGAACGTGAAGTTTCTTTCCACAGATATTAAGAGCAGAAATCTCTACAGGCATTCTTCCAGAAATCATTACCATCTCGAAAAAGCGAATTCGTGACCGAATCTCCTCAGCTTTTGAGATGGGACTGATGCATACGGTTCCTGCACCTCTTCAAAAAGTCTCCTTTGGCCCTGACATACGGATGATTCGAGAGTAAATAGGAAGACGAATCCGACCGAAGAGAGAGTTGTTACTCGCTTAAACAGCATGCGCCATTCCAAACAAAAGCGAAACGTCCATTAATAGACGGATGCATGGGCAACAATCGAGTTCCCGCTCCTTTTCATAGCAGAAGGAATGCAGAAAGGTAAACGGGCACAAAGGAATGGTAGCGACGAACTCGGGAATCCATGCTTCCTTCACAAATTGCCAAGCACGAGGAAAAGTATTGTACATTGACTGTGAGGGGCTGCGACAGTCAAACTGATTAAAGGAGCAGTTAATGAATAGCGCTGGTAACTTCCAGTTCTTTCTCATCAAAACGATTCATTAGATTTGAAATTTTTGTTACCTATTTTCTGTTATCTGGCACTAAGCTGAGAGTTGCCAAACTGATGAATGAATGCAATGCAAAAAGCACACAAGTTCATCGCGATTGATACTTCGTTAAACAACATTATTATACATATGAAAATTATTCTTCGTCAATAAATTATTCTTTCAAATTCTTCGTCAAAAACGCTACGTTAACATACGTAAACATAAAAATTGTACTTTGATAACTAATAGTCAATTGATAACTTAAAAACTTTGCCAAATTCTTCGTCGCTAACTTAACGAGACTACATGATTGATATCTGTATAAAAATACAAATCATGCCCTCCATGCTGCAAAGTCTATAGACTTTGAAATAAGACATATACGGAAGTATGGGAAGATTGAAAATACGGTGAAATAAAGATGCACAAAGAAGTAAAATAGTTACGTCATTCCATTGATAAATTTTGTAAACGAAAATGAAAAGAAGGGTCATTTTCTATGTCATCGATGTTCAGAGATCAACTTCCAAACTAAAAGGAATACATACAACTAACAATATAGAAGAGGAAGTTTGGACATACCACCTTCAAATGATTAGCATTACCATTGAAATTTTCTTCAACTATCAGATATCTACACACCAGCGGAAGTAATGTAACCAAAATCAGTAATCAGCTCACAGACCCTCCTTCAAAACATCATCCAAAACTTATTACTCAAAAGTAACCTCATGTTAAATCAAAAATTCCTTGCGAAATAAAACGAACTTCCAATCGCCTATAAAGCATCGAAATGGAAAATTCGATTTCCAAGATGATTAATCGATCAGAGGGAAGTTATTCTTCAACGGACCTCATATTCCTATGAGTTCACCTTAATGGAAGAGCATAAACAGAAGATGGAAGCTCTCCGCAAAATAAACCTTGGCGCGTTGATTTCACTGCCCTTTTTTATTAACTTGAACTCGAGAGAATGGAAAGTCTGCGGTTTCCCGTTTTTACGCCTCTTTTTCTGGTGTTACAGATCGAATCATCTGCGGAAGGATGTAACCGGAGAGAATTTCTATGTGGGAAGATAGGAAAGGTTTGCATGATTTGATGGAAGACGAGATTCTCATGCTACCTTCGAGGATTCCATTGAAAAAGATTTTCAATACAGCGGCAGAAATTACCTATTCTTCTCGTGGATTTTGTAGATTAAAACTTTATGAAGAGTTATAAATGGAGAATCGATCCATATAAAAATCAATTTCTTCAGTTTTATGATGATAGTTTTAGTTTATGGAGGAAGTGGTGTTATGACAAGTCAACTAGTAATTAAAACCGATCTAACTTAAATATTGGTATAGAAATATTATCTATATTATGATGACATACAACAACTGAACTTAGAACCCAAATGTCATTACTTCATAATAAACCTACTCAGGAAACCACTTATTCCGAAGAATTTCATTAGAAAGACGAATGAATTGCCACCATGTAAAATTCAAGTAGATAAATTCATTATGAACGGTTTCGAGTAATATTGACTCCAGCTTAGATAACACAAATTAATACGAGGGTACCTTGAACCTGATTCTGATCCATCTTTAGATCAAACCCAGTCGCGATAAATTAGTTTATGAAATATCCTTACTTCATAGTAAAATAAAATCAATGTCTTTAGGAATTAATTCGTGGAAAGCCATCACAGAAAAGAATAAGAAAATTTTGTATACTTCCACAAGATGCTATCTTGTGGAAGCGTACAAATTTTTCTCCTCTACTTCATAATAGATTCGACCTTTCGTCCAAGTCCTATATCATTTCCTTGATTCACGAGTGCTTTAGCCCCTAGATGTCGTTACGTACCACGCTAAAATGATAATCAATATTCTTACTGACTATTAAAAATGCATTTTTCCGTACACCCATGTAAGGAGCGCATAGACATTACGGGATAGCGTGACCCTTGACTACCCACTTCGAAGATTAAAAAATAATAAAAAGCTATTGAAAAAGGCGTGAGAAATATTCCTTTCTGAATCACAGCGATTCACACGATAAACTGGAAAACTTTTCTCCGTCACGATATCGATACAATGTGCAACATTTGATAAAATCGAAACTGCTACGTCGTTTCGCATGCGGGCAATTTCAGCGTCGTTGAAACGAGAAAAGCGATCGATTCCAAAGACTGTTATGAAAACACATTTCGACATTGAAAATCTCGCTCGTCAGCAGACTATTTTATTTTACGCCGAGATCGCATAAAATAAAAAGAGCGACGACAAAAGGACAGCGTGGACGCGCGACGGGGCACTGCCGCGACTGGTTCTCGTGCACCCTTTATCCGTGGAGGGCGCCGGCGAGAAGAAAAGTGACCAATGTCACGCTTTAATGAACATGCAGCACGTGCCGAAGCAGGCACGCCCTCTTTAACTCCTATAATTACCTCTGAAGAGAGCACGAGGGCCTCGATGTACTCATACGGGCATGATCCAGGAACCCCAGACACTATCTGCAATTCAAAACACCCTCGGGTTCAGGGCGCTGTACTATATAGAGTTCGTTGGTTGAAGTGTTGTTCCATTGATTATTCCCGTAGAGAAATTCCATTATCTTAGGTTAGTACGATGTTTTAGTCGTAAAAAAATATCTAAAATTCACAGAGGAGGTCGTCACTTAGAGGAATTTCAGCACAGCGAGGATTTGCTCAATACAACAGTTTTAAAAACAGCAAAGAAAAAGGCAACTTTTACTATGCTATGTTCCGTCCGAAATTAGACCAGTAATAATAGCCATAGCTGAAACTGAAAACCGGCGAAACATTAATATTGTGGAATAGTATTAGCTATTTTGGGTTGTATATAAAACTGTTAAAACAAAAAAGAATGTTCGAAATCGGTCACAATAACTTTATCTGCTTGGATTTTACATCATGACGATTCATTCGTCCTAATGAAATTCATCCACATTAGTGGCTTCCTGAGTAGTTTTACTAATGTTTTAACGCTAAGTTCAGTTGTAGGATGCCATCATAGTTTAGATAGTAAGCCAAAATTAAAGTTACATCAGTTTTATTTACTACTTAACATTTATAACCAAAACTGGACTCCGACGAAACATTTATATGGTGGAATATAATAGTTATTTCTTTTCTTTGTTGTTTTTAAAACTGTGATTCAATCACTAATTTCTCGTTATGAAAAAATAGACTTTGAGGAAACAGGTAAATGTATCAGAAGGACCGGTAGTACTTAGAAGTACTTCGAGTTTGAGGAGAACACAGAATTACGCAAGGGCATTGCAACAAAACCTTAACAAGTACCAAGGAAAATAAACTATTTGAATGGAAAAAATGGTTCCGTCCACACAACAAACACAAAAGATAAGTGATGAAAAAGATACAAAAAATAAGTTCATTATACTAAACGAGATAGCAGATCGATACTATCTACATCTACTCGAAAACGTGACGGGGGTAAACGACGGCATGTTGTGTTTACTGAGATCAACATGCTCCGTGCACCGAAAACGCAGCGCAACATGCGAACAAACGTTTGCTAAATCGTGAGGGGTTACTCGCTAATGAAAAATCGCTTCGGGTGATGAAATGCCCACGAAAGAATTGAATGTATACGGAAAGTGGAACGTCGATGGGAGCGCAAAGTAAATTCGGCGTCAACAGACTAGAACTGCCTTAAAAAGTTTGGAAACTTCGGCAGACCGAAGCAAATGCTTCGCAGAGAAAACGGGAATATCGAATTGGGAGAACTGCGAGAATTCATTGGGTTCCTATTCATTGGAATTTCAATCTGGAAGAATGAAACACTTCCACAAAAATCAAGTTCGATGAAACGGCTGGTAAACTCTCATCGAATATCATTACACGTCTGAGGGCATAAATAGCGCGTTTCTAGATTCCTAAATTTTCCCTTTTTCCGACAATAATCAAGGGCAGAAAGGAAAGTACTTAGCCACCGGTGCGTTGAGCCTCTCAGCGCACATAGAGCGGGAAACTGGAACAAAGGCGGAATTTCCCCTTTCAAATTCACTCATTTAAATCCCTAATGACTTCGCAGAGTGGAACATTCCTATCTCACTATCCACTCCAATAAATTACTAGGAGCGAGTCATTGGCTCGAACCCGGGGAAGATATTTCAGTTCGGTTTCATGCAAAGAATTCGAACGGCATAAAAATGAGCCAGGCATACATAAAAGGCCGGAAGCGTATTGTCGCCATGCTGACTCACGGCTTCAAGTGTGTACTCCAATTTCAAGGAGATGCATCTTTTTGACGTTTTTCTGAAATCATTCATTACGATTGTGGAATATACTCCCCCAGATGGTGAAGTATATAAAATTGTCCGTAAAGTTCGGAGAGAAGAAGAAATTCAACTCAAATACAGTAACAAGTCCTATCTAAAGATATAACTTGTCTTACAATATTAGTATATATGTACCTAAACTGTAGAACGCTGCAAGCTCTTAAGATTTCAACGTAAACATGCTCTGGCGAAAAGTTGGGATTATTTTCCGCATGCTTGCAGTATAAACGCACCGTAAAAAATCATTCAACAAGCAATTCTAACTTCACTGTAGATACTCTAACATATAAATATATAACACACAGATTACAGAACCATGTATATTATCTATGTCAAGGCTATATTTAGACTCATTTGATCTGTGCAACCAAATACACTTTTTAACTTGATTTTAACAGTAACTGCTCACGGAAAATGCACCAAAATTCACTTCCAGGGCACTGAATTAACACTGCCAATTAACTTTTTCTAGATCAAAATATAGGAACATGCTTGATATGTTCGTACATTTATTTATCGATGAGCATACGAGCTTGAAACTACGCTGAACAAAAAGGTACAATACGATCGAGGCCTCACATATAGACGATTTGAATAAAATGAACTTAAACATCCCAACAATAACGGATACAGGGAATGAACTACAAACATCCTTTATAAATAATAAAAAGAAAGCACATATACCTTTACCACTCTGTAATCCATAGTAATTTTCAGTATGGTTAAGATATAATTGTTTCCTTCTGTATCCGTTACAACGCTGGACTACCACAAAGTTGAGACCAGATTAGTAGATTCTATTACACACATCCTTGTGATATACATCCGCACTGACAGTCCTAGAATAATGTCCTCGAATCCACTCGGGAAATCATAACAGTAAAGGACATTTATTCATACTAGAACACTAAAATCCAAACACGCCACCTGGCCAACCACAAAAGGACCAAACACCTACAGACAGTGACAACCAAACCACGAGGAAACCTAACAAACCCCTCAAGAACGCAACAGGAACGACAACCTCGTGGTTAAAACAGCAGCGCAGCACTTGAACGAAAGCGCAACGATCACAAATCCAGCAACGCGAACATCCTCGACCTGCCGCAACCACGGATAAAAGCCACCAAAAGAGATCGCACACGCGAAACCCATAACTGCAGAGAACACGTCGATGCAGCAGGCTCTCGACCGCACGGCTGCGACACGACATTCGCCCCGTATCTCCACATTCCCGAAAATCGATCCTTCGGAAACCGAAACGTAGAGTGTTCCGCACGCTTCCCTGCGGATCACCTGCGGGGTTAGCACTATGCAGACGGGGGGTTCCTAACCTTGACCTCGAGGCGGCGACCCTGGAGCAGGGCACGGCTCCCGGAGACGTGACGGACGCGGGAGGTTTCCTCCTGGCTACCGCCGAAGGGGCACCGATCTTCTGCATCGTCACAAGCGGCACACTCTCGACGTAGCTCGCCTCGCCATGACTACGGAAATGACGCCCGCTTCTCCCCTTTGGAGTCGATGGGAGGGGTCGAGGAACGCGCGCATGATCCTCCCTGCTCCCCCCAGCTCTCCACGCATCCTCTCTAACTGGGGTGGGGAGATGGCTCCATTCACCGGCCCTCCGACAACAAACGCCTTCAATGTTTAAAACGCGAAAGGGGTCGCGTGGGGGAGTCATTCCCCCCTGCCCGGCGGGGGGCGCGGAAGCTTCGCACCCCCAATTTTCGCGGATAAAGGACTCGAGAGGGTTCAAAAGTCTTGGGTCAACAGCGCGTTCCCAGAGAGCCTTACCGGGTTAAATGGGTAATTTTTCGGATCAATCTGGTTAGCGCGGAGGCGGGAATGTTCCGGTGGGAAAGCTTGCGGGGGCGACGCTACGGCGCTTAACTGGGTAGCAAGATCGACTCGAGTGCATCTTAATTAGCAATTAATTAATTAGACTACCTTGTCGAGCATCTTTCCCTACGGTGAAGTGAAACTAAAATCTGTTAAGATGGAAAAGCAGTGGAAATTTATCCATAAATTTTATCTCTGTCGCGGAATTCCGTCAGGTCATGCTTAAAATATCCCTTCAAAAAAAAACTTTTTACGACATGTAATTTAACTGAAAATCGCGAAGAACTATAATTTACGAACGAAATTACAAAATGAATGTAAGGAAAGGGTTAAGTTGTGTGCCTAGTAGATAATAAATGTAATTACTTTAGTAACAGTTGAGTAATAAATTATAGCAATTACTACAGCAAGTAACGTAATTTAACTTCAAAAGTTTCTCATTTACGTTTATACGTATTCATTTAAGTTTGAATTTCATCAAGTTTCGGACGGTAAATCACTCCGCTTGAGAAACCGTACATGCAGAAGCGTGAATACTGAAGCTAAGTTGTTCATCGCGATGCAAATGAGCAAACTTGCGTGTAAATAATAAACTGCAGCCTACAAAGACGTGAAAACAAAACAGGTCATGAAACAAGGTCGAAGGTGAAGTTTTGCAAGATAAATATTTAATCAACTAACAAAGGTATAGTTGGTATGCAGGTGGATGATTCTATCAAGAGATTCTCCAAAGTAAATGTTATATATTTTTCACGCAAATGGAGTAATTAGTTGGACAAAACTTCAACTGTTTATCTTCATTACACTCGTACCAAAACGTTGATTACAATTCGAGGAATTCAGTAAAACCAAAAGCTATCAATCGCTTCGGTAATTAGCTTTTTCATTAAAGGAAAACCACAGCTACATATATTTTTGGGAATCTTTTCATCTCGTGGAGGGGGAAATAACACATAAATATAGCAATCGCTGCCATCACGTATTGATGCCGTTATCGCGCAATTCCTTACAAATGTATGGCGAAGCAAATGTTCTTTATCACGAGAATAAAGGAAAGTTATATCTATTATTCTCGTTATCAGATATGGCTGAGAGGAAGAAGCGACAAAATACGAGTATATGCCTGTAAATATCGTATACGTTATTAATCATATTATCTGTGCATTCAGTACTGTGCAGAATTTGATGCATACTTTTTATCGCTAAAATAATTAATGATAATTTTGTAATGATCATTTCAAACAGCTTGTAATGATAATAATAATCTTATAATAAATAAATCACTTCTTCTAAGATATGTTGGAACTTATTCATCATTCATCAAGAGCCTATAGAGTAGTATATAGTATAGTATATAGTATAGTATATAGTATAGTATATAATAAAAGTAAATAGTAATAGTAGTATTAAGTAAAAAAGATCATAATAAAAGCCTGAAAGATGAGTTAACTTAGTTGAAACAGGTCAAATAAAAGAAATATTCTCTATGGACATCCTCAGATTTTCTTTTCTGTTAACTAATAATACGCTTGACAATTATTCTCATTCCTTTAGGTTGAAAATTACTATTTTCAATACCTATGCACTTTTAAATTATAAGAATGGCTTCTTCTTTAATCATCTGCTTCCATTCTGACTCACCATAGTATTCAACAAAATAATCATTTATCAGTTCTAGATACCCTAAACTCCGTCAATATTTGCTCATTACGTCTCTAGGAATAATACTCAAATTTACGGCAAACCTTGATGTGTACACAAAACAAACTTATGCCAAGTAAAAAGACGAAAGTGCTTCGGTAGGACTCAAGACGGGAAGATCCACTCGTTTCCGAAAGAGCGAGGGGGCGTTCTGAGCATACGAGGGAAGAAGTGCTTTGAAGAAAAAAGGAAACATTTCAGTCGCGTTTGAAAAGAAGGGCGCTAATTGGAAGAGAGAGGGGATTCATATTAGGTCCAGAGGGCGCTGGGACCCTCGGGGAAATCAACACACATTCACCTGAGAAGAAAGGAAGGGAAATTTCATTACACTTTAAACGGCTTGAATTCGCATCAAAGCATTCCAAACCTTGGCCACTGTTCAATTTTTATCATAGCGATAAACGGAAATGACACAAAATGACTACAGCTGATTCATTAGAATATGTTCCTCTTCAGGTTCCAGAAATAAATTTCCCTCGCGTTCAGAATTGAGCTTTTAACTCCCTTCTTGTGAGAGTTTTCCAGCAGTGGAGATATTATCCTAAGTACTTGAAAGATTTTTTTCCCTACAACAACCTATTTTATATTTTGTTTATTTTTTATTCTTTATTTAGTGGTTTGCATTATTCCATCCTTTTCATTTTATAAATGACACACGATTAGATAATATGAAATAAGACCATATAGCCTCAATCTCACACTATTATATATTTATTTTTGTGAAGCAAGAGAATAACCAATTAACTCGCTGATTAGCGAGATGAATAGGAAATAAGCGTTTGGTATTTAAATCCCAAGAAACAAATTCTCTGATATTGATCAATTTTTATACTTAAAAATGAATTTCTTTCAGCTCAAGAAAAAATCTCCTATTATTTAGCATAAAACTACGAAGGATGAAATTAAGAAATGTTCTAGCTTAAGACATTAAAATTAGAACATTTGCAAAAGCTCTGTGTGCACATGTTTTTCTCGCTTAACAGGAGAGATATGCCCTGAAAAACTATCATGTAAAACGAATCTTTAAATTATACGATAAGGCATACCCTCCTTCGAAACCACATTTAAAGATTTAACTTTCACGCAAATATAATCGCTTTAAATGCACAAAATAGTCACAATTGATTCTTAGGTTCATTCACTGTAGCCAGAAAAAGAGTTTTACTATTATAAAAAGCAGTAGTGAATATACCTCTGATTATGATTATATTATATATGATTTGAAACTGATATAAGTAACTTGAATCTCGATTAAGTGGGTATATGACCGTATACGAACTTATATGAATTAGTGATATAGCAAGAAAATGTTTCGCGTTATGCTACTCGTATTAAAGCGAATCTCGTGTGAACTGAAATTGGGTTAACCGAGGATTACTTGCATACGTTATAACTGAAGAAAAATCAATTTAATCGTGATATTTCTTATACATCCATCCTTTGTGTATTTCATGGGCTCCAAGGACCACACGCACACCTGGGTTCGTCTCGGACAACGAGAAAAACAAACCTCCATGGAAGAAACCGAACCATCGTCTGTCCATCAGATTCTCTCTCTTCGCCGCAAGGAACAATGAGGAGCAACAGGAGGGCGTGGCCACACCCACGGGACACAAGTCAATTCTCGAACCGAAAAGGAGTTCACGAGGTCGGTCATCATTTCCTCCTCCGACGTTTCCGATCTCAATCACGTCTTCCCTCCTCGTGCTCCGAAAGTAAATTCGGCCTTTCGAAGGAAATTGAAGGGAAGGTTCCTTTCCTCCATTTACAATTCGAGTCCCACTCCCAATTCTGTAGACACATTATATATCGATCCGACAATCGGAAACATTTCCGCAAATTGAAAAATTTATTCGGGGTATACAATCAGACGTGACGTAATTGACGCTGTTTTCCAACTTATATAACTCGACGGAAGAGATAATAAGACTATTAAAGGTATTAAATAAATTATGATTACTAATGGTCATAAAAAATCGCAAGGATGATTTTAGTTGACTTCCACTTTTACATTACCACGTCATTTAGAGCTAAGTATAAAATTAAAATAAAAATTTAAAATATAAAATATAAAATTTTAAATTTTAAAAGTTAAAGTTTTAATTTATTACACTTACGATTATTAATGTTACGATTGCTATACGAGAAAAAATGTCCAAAATAATGCCCACACATTAGAATTATTTTTGTTAAATTTTCCTCTTATTAAACTTTAAAATTACAGATATTTAATTGTATTTAGAGATAAAATATTTTTATACATAACATCGCATACTTTCCACATCACGCAAATCGGTAACGCCACTCTGAATATGACATGCAACTATTTTTTACGAGCAAAATATATCCCTTTCGACTCCGATCTAATTTAATGGTGAGAAAACACGAGATAATCGTAAAATTATTGTACCCTCCGAATCAGCTAAACGAACTAATTCGAAAAACGTTCCTCATACATTTGCATAGTTTTACGGAAAAGTTATGAAAGACGAAAGTTAAGTTTCCGCGCCATCGTTATTAAAACTTGGCGCGGTTGCCTCTATAAAAGCAATGGGCATCTGATGCCTCGAACTCATTCCCTCTAAATGTGTCCTCAACTCCTGAAATTAAATCATGCATCACAAGTAAAAAGTCTTCGGGCTATATTTGTTTGGGGCTGCCTTAAGCTATTTCCTCATATATGTTTCATCTACAGCAGAATTCCCTCAGCTATCGAACACAAAAGGCAAATGACATTTAGAATAAAATGAGTACATTGGATGATATATCTACCACCAATTCATATAAAAATTTTGTGTATAGATATATCTAGTTAATGAAGAAATAAATGAATATACGTTATTTCTGCTAATTTTATGACTAACTTCCTAAAGGGATCAGTAAATAGGTATTTACTTAGCACGTAAAGGCGAACACCTTAAAAACAAAAGGATGAACCGAAGCGAAAAATATCGACGTGGTTTGGATTCGAACCTACGTCTTCCAATATCCAGGTAGATTTATTCTGAACAGAAATAGCCTGGAAAGTGTCAGACATGGGTTCGAGTACCACCGAGGTCAATATATTTCAATCTCGCTCATACTTGACTACCTTTCTAACTGTAACATAAACTCGCTTTCCAAAATTAATTTACTCAAATCAGTAAATAGACTTCCTCTACATTAGGGAGATTACTAAGATTTTACAACCTCGTTTTATGCAAATTATTACCACATTGTACTTATTACAATCTCCATTCAAAGGGAAAGCTTTCAACCAAAGTAATTTAAGTCACAACCCAAATCTACAAATAATCAGGTCCAATCAACCAATACCATTACCATGCACAACAGACTTGCATCGATCCTACATCAATACAGATATTTTTATACGATAAAACAAGCATGACACAAAAATCACTGAAATGTTACCTTGTGGCCATAGGTCAGTCCGCTCGCTTTGATCTGCCCGTACCCCGTGTAGACAACAGGTAGCAAAGATCCATGGGAAAGCCAGAAAATTGCACGGGAGAATTACCTATTTGCTTCATTCAATTCATTTCATAACACATTTTCAACCCTTCAAAGTAAGTAAGACTTACAGTTCGAAAGCCCTGTCCGAATTGCACAACGAAGCGACAGAAAACGAGGTAATACTAGTACGTTCAAAAAGTTCCCAAGTTAATTTTTTCCCGCCAAAACGCCGAGTAGGAGGAAAGTAAAATTCTGTTGGAAGATAGCGCCACATACTGTGGGTATCTACTATCTACTATCTACCTATCTACCACCAGAATTTTACTTTCCTCCTGCTCGGCGTTTTCGCGGGAAAAATAAGTTCGCGAGCTTTAGGAACGTACTAGTAAAAGAAGCGAACGGAGAGATGGCGACGGCAAAAAAACGATAATCAGTGAGAGCATTCTCTAGCTGCGTGACTAACCCATCGATTTTCTCGGAAGAAGATTCATGCAAGGAAGCTGTGGAAGATGGCACATCTCGGAAAGTCCCGCTTAAGCCGCGAGAAGAATGGTTTCGCAAAGAAAGATGATTCCACAAAAAGGAACGATAGCTTGCCGATGCGAACAATGCATACAATGGTGCCACGATCACGGGGGATTCACCATGCAATCCAGCGGGACAATGTCGAAGAAATTGATGCACTATCTCGAGAAATAATTTGTTTCTCGGAGATGGAGTTCATTTCAAGAGTTTCCATCATTCGACCGAAAACAATTTTCAGTAAAATGCGCAGAGATAAACATCGCGATAGATAAAGTAAGGAAGAAGGAATAAGAAATCGAGCAGCGACACAATTATGGTTTTTGATACCATCACAATGAGATCGTCTTGAAGAATGAGAAGCTATAGAAAGCAGGCATATTTTCAGCCCTAATCTTTTCACCATCTCAAATAAATCCAAAACAAGTTGAACAAAGCACAAAAACACATTTACGTTTCTGGAAAATTTGAAGATTGCTTTCAAGAAACTATTCCTAAAAGTTTATCAGCTACGATTAGTGAAATACAATTAGGCTAAAGAGACTGAAAAATGTTTCATAAATTTTTGTGCTCTCCATTAGTAGCACAAAAATAAACTGAATATTCCTACGTTACTGGGACTCAAACTTAGATTTATCCCATTCAAACTATCAATTTTCTTTTTAGGGATACTATACTGACAAAGAGAAACAAATATATTAAAATTTCCACTCCAGTTGATAGCTTGAAAGTTTTCCTACCGTACGAAGTTTCGTGGAAAGTTATTCCTTTTCGTGAGAGATGAATTTGTGGACATACTATCTAATTTTCCGAGCCATAGTCTTTTATCATACATTTTATTTATAAATCATCTTTATATTCCCATATTTATACATTATAAAGAGAATGAATAATTTTTTCACGCAGTTAATCAAAACTAAATACTAACTATGAATTACTGTCGCGACGGTTCCCAAGGTCTTTACTAACGATTTGAAAAGCCATCAATCACGGATGGTTTTGGTAATTAGTGACAATTTATTCCAACGATGTGTAAGCAAATTCTAAGAAACGTGCTAGGGAATTTTTGATGGATGTGAACATTGCAGATTGCAAAAGATAAATAAAAATTTTGATGACGAACGGAGAGCGAATGTTTGATCCGGAAAATCATGGAAGTATCGCCGCTAAATATTGTCTCCTTGACATTCCTTTACTTTCTCCAAGCTCATACGGGTTATGTAACCCCGTAACCGTTCAAATAAAAGCTATTTATTTTTAAAGATAAATCATTTGAGCGAGGAAATGAGTTCTGAGATAACCCAATGAAGACAAGAAGGACGAAATTGACCATCAAGGCCAGTTTAATAGCTCATTCGATCCTAAGTAAAATTTTTATCCTTTCCCTCGTGACACATTTATCACTTTCCCAAACGATAATGAATTTATACCTCTTAATATGCTCTCTATCGTCGAGTAAACCTGTCCTGTTTATACCTATTTCTTTCGTCTTCTCTAAGTAGCAAGTCCATAAACTGTGAAAATTACAAAGATCGACATTTCACTATAAATCTCGGTAAAGATGGAAATAAATATAAATATCGCTAAAGATGGAAGCAAGCATTCCATAAAAATGTTAGCAAGGGTGCGTAGTACTTTCCGAGGAAACCTCAATTTGCGAACACTCACTAGCCCTAAAAAAAATGTAGTTTAGCAAAAGTTGATGAAAAGACGGTTGACTTCGTAAAAATAGTATAATTACGAAATGTGTGGAAATTACCAAGTGGTTTCTTATTTCTTTATAATTTCGAAAATTATCGCTTTTCATATATTTTCTATAAATGAAATTAAAATAATTTTTGAAGTAATTTTTTTTTATATTTTATTTATTCTCTGCTACTTTCACACTATTAATTGAAACTATATTTTTATTTTACATGTATTTATTTCGTAATTACCTTAAAAACGTCCATTTTTTAATTAGAGTGAAAGAAATCCCTACGTAAGAATTCCTTCTATGGTGCTTAAATTTCACTTTAGTTAAAAGTTAAATCTTTTAACTAATTTATTCTTCTATAGTGAAATAAATTACGAATTAATTCGTATTTTTTGTTACATACGGTAACTGCAGTAGCATCGTTGTCAATATTTCTGATTCTGTAAAGATAATAATTTTACAAATCCAGTAAAGAATAGAAACATCATTAAGATTATGATAAAAAGTAAAAGAAAATAAACTGACCGAAATTGTCAAAGTAATTAAAAGGAGTGTTTAAGCACTAACTTCTCCATTTCATCCCTAGCTGGAGACAAGGAAACAAAAGAGGAAATGCCACGTGTAATGGATGCAGACATCGGCTGAGGGACGAGTAAAATCTGCGAGAGTGGGTTCGATCTTTGATTCTCCTCAAAAGTCAAGAGGGCAATCGCGCGCCAATCTAAAGAGACGCACACTCAACGATCACGTACGCCTATTTTCGCAAACGCTAGACGATGATAGTGTCAAGGCATCGGAGTCAACTAAAATGTTAACGTTGGAGGACGGCACATCGGGCAGGAAGATCTTGCAACATGAGGAGAGACGGTGAGAGGGAAAACAATTTCATCTGAATCGTTTAGTGAACCGAAATATAGAAACTAATAGGAAGACAACAGAAGTTGAAAGACGTATAAACACGAGGTGTACTGCGAGTATTTTCTCTAACAAATACTGACCTCAAGTCATTCTGTGAGTCACAAGGGAAAATATAACAAAGAAATAAAAAAGATAAGAGAATCATTAGCATATAGCGAGTCATTCCCCAAACATTTCGCCAAAACGGGTGTGCATTGCAGGCTGGCTCATACCCATATTATTAATGATAATTGAATACTAAGACAAATTAATTCAGCCAAACTAAGACCCACTTGCACGAACACCCATACAGTTACTATTATTCCAATTTCTGCACCGCCATAGGAAGAGGGAACAACAAGTTGTACTGGATGGCGTTAGCTCAAATAGAGTCAAAGTTACCTCTGGCGTACCTCAAGGCAGTGTAATTGGACCTCTTCTTTTCCTTATTTATATCAATGACTTGAGTGACGAGATAGTTAGTAATGTGAGGATATTTGCGGATGACTCGGTTATATGTAGGGAAATAACAAACGAGGAAGACCGGACATCTCTCTCAAACGATTTAGTCCTCATCCAAAGGTGGTGCGAAAAATGGGAATTAGATATTAACGTAAGTAAATGCTCCGTAGTTAATTTCTTCGAAAAGAAAAAAATGCGTCCAAATCACCCATACAAAATTAATGGAATTAGTATCAAAGTAGTAGATTTAGTTAAATATCTCGGGATCAACATTACTAATAACTTAAATTGGAGCAGGCATATTCGAAAAATCTGCGGCAAAGCAAGTAAAAGGCTTGGCTTTGTAAAGCGTATTGTCGGTAAATGCGACGAAAAGGTGAGAGAGCGATGTTATTTTACCTTGGTCAGACCCCTTCTGGAATATGCGGCAAGTATATGGGATCCGGCGGATGAAACGTGTACCCGCGAACTCGAGAAAGTGCAGCGTAAAGCGGTTCGTTTTGTTAAGAAATGCTACGATAAAAAAGCAAGCGTTACAAAAATGCTCTCAGACGTAGGTTGGGAATCCTTGAAAGAAAGGAGATTGGAAGCTAGGCTGCGATTGCTTAATAAATTCAGGGAAACTACATTTTCCAAAGATACAATCGGTATCATGCAACCCCCCTGCTACGTCGGTCGATCCGATAATGACCGTAAGTTAAGAGAAATAGATGCTAGGACGAATCGTTTCAGAGATTCATTCTTTCCGCGAACAATACGTGACAATAATCGAATAAGGAAGTAATTAAGATTCAACTGGTGTTTACACCCCCTGCCACACGCCGAAAGGCGGCTTGTAGGGTATTAATGTAGATGTAGATGTAGATAAAAAATTTCATCAAAATCCACGGTATCAAAGTGAATCTCTTCTTGTTATATAATTTAGTCAATTAATTGATCTAGCATACTTGGAATATATACGAGAATGCTTTCAGAGATCTGGATCCATCTGAAATTCATATTGAATGGAATTATTTAAACATAAAAGCAAGGGAAAGAATGGGATTTTGGGAAATTAAGAAAATAGGTTACAGCCATATAAAATTCAATGTTAATAGACGCTTAACTTTTACGATTCCCTAAAACCCTCTAATTCTCTCAAAATAATGCGATGGAGCACGCTCCAAAAAGTAACTGAAAAACAAACCAAAATGACCACACTATGAATTTGATGTATGGGCTCCTCTTCCTCTTTGGAATACCAATAATTTTATTCATAGACTTTGATATACGATGAATGGGATAAATTGTTCCACATCCCACGCAGGTCAACGAGAGCTTATGAAGCCACACCTACGTTGACATCACTAGCGGAAAATACCACGCGATGGATCATATGGAGATTGCTGAATTAATTCGTAAGTCACGTTTCTTGAGAAGGCGACCTTGCGTTAATACTTAGCTGTGATCAAATGATGTGTATTTTAAGATTAGGGCTAACAAACCGAGCATCTGAATAGGAGTGAGCGTAAGCAATCTGCCAGCGGTAAAAACGGTCTCGACTTAGTTTGAAATGTGAACGAACTCAAACTGCCAATACACACTATAATCTAAAACTTCTCACTTTGTGGAAGGAAGACATGATCAAAATTAAAACAAACTTTTAAATAATGGAAAATACAACGTTCTTTTTTCAATTTTCATTCTGCCAATACACGTTGGATCATTCGATAAAAGTGAATTGTAATAAATTTAATATCTTAATATCCGTGAAAATAAGATCGTGAAGTCCGAAAAAATTCTGTGTAATACAATTAATTTGTTTACCGTATCTATTTCGAGAATATTTCGCAGAATTTCTAAGCAAAGTTTTATGCAGATCCTAAATGAACGAACGTAAAGAAGCAGTATTTTCTTGGTGAAGAATACACTGGATATCCGTAATATGCAATCACAGAGAAGACATGCTCTCATGGAATCCTCATAATATATACTTACCTTCAGATAAACCCCAGAGAAAGAAGAGGCATCAACTCCCAAACCAGTACAGCAATAATATATACCGCTGCTTTATCTACGAAATGTGCTTTATCTCATAACTTCACGGCCATTGAAAGATAACCGAATCCTAAAATACTCCGAGGTAATAGGAATTTGTAAAGACCCATGATAACTCCTTTATGAAGCGAACGTGACTGCAAATAGAATGACCCTTCACTTTCCTATTTACATAAATTTTAACCAGCGTCTTCTCCTTGTAATCCTTAATTCTCTGCTTCGTCTAATATATTGAAATTTGATTTGCCTTCCCTACGCTTTCGAGGATCTCATTTGAAATAACTAATTAATCTTTGATCTTCCAAATATCAAAATAAAAACGATCTTCGGCCTTTCTTGTTATCTTTCTTGTATATTAAAATGTTAAAGTATAATTAGTAGTTCAATTTGTATTAGATAGATTTTAATTAAACTGTCAAAAGCTACATATACTAAAATAATTTTAATAATTTCTCTTCTTAACGTGTTCCGGCAACCATATGTTAACGAATTAAATCTTTTTCATTCGTTTTTGGTACACGATAGAGAAAAGTGTATCTTTCATTTACTTTTGTCATTGTCTTGACCTTGGCTGTGATGGCAAGAAAGCTATCTAAAATGATTATGTTGAATCGTGGCATTAAATAAGGTCTCTCTTAAGGGAATTTCAAGAAAAGTGTTATGCATAGAGTCATTGTAAATAACGTGTTCTTGATGTGATTAATGAAAATAACTTGCTCGGTTCATGCCTTTGTATGTTGTTGGATGTGTAAATTTGATATTATAAAACTTTAGGCGGGCAAGCCTTGATCTTATACGCAATAATATATGCCATAAACCATTCCCGATCCCGAGGCATGAAATAATCCCATGAGCATCCTCCTGACCTCAAGGAAATCCACCCGACCTCGAACTCCCAACGACAACCCCAGCGGCCACATCCCTTTGCGGCCAGAGGTCTTCGCTGACCGCCAGCCCTTCACTCCCATTACCACCCACACAATCTCCGAGTCCATACTTTTTCTTTCCCTCGTTCCGATTAACCCTATATGACGACTTGAGTCCCTCAGAAAGAAAGCCAGAGGACGTGGATGACCTTGTCGTCCTATGAAGAGTTCAAACGATAACGCATTCCGCGAAGAGTTCGTGAATTTAGACCGAGAGGCGATTCCATAAGGTGTATAGTATAAAATAAATATAGTAAGTATAGAACTGGGATCATTCCGTGACATTTTAAAGAGTTCCTCCTAGTGAATGGGAAAAGGTCAGTAGCCTGCGAAGCCTTTTTATTATTTCCAGTATCACACTTTCAACATTGCTCCAATAAGTTATCTCCGCTTCCCAAAATTGACTACCGGCTATAACATTAATTTTGTATACGAAAGATATAGTGCGTCCCAAAAATGACGGGTGCATTTGCAAATGGAATAAAAGAAAACGGAGTGCAATAGAAATCCACCGTAACTAATGGCGGAATTGTGTGAAAATTTAGTGGTTTCCTAAGTATAAAAAAGCAAAATTTCCGCTTTCCGTTAAATTTATTTCTTTTTACAAATGATCCCGAAATAATTTAGACAAATTTTATAAAATTGACAGAACCTTGAGGACCCTAATTAACTACTAATTACTATTTAAAATTAAAAGCACTAACCCATCGTAAATAAAACAGTAACTTCCAGAAATACATATTTGTGGAAGTTACTAAGTGTTTTATTTACGATGGTTTATACTGCATTCCACGAAGTGAGGATAGAACATATTAATTTTATAAAAGTACTAAGTGAAATCTGGTGGAATTGTATTTAAAAAACCAAAAAGAAATAAAATGTTTACTTTCCACAGAATTTAATTTAACCAGAAATCGATGATGAATTTTATACATTAGCCGTAGAAACGTAATGAATACAATGTTCGCTGAGGACGTAGTCGCTGAGGTCCCAAGTTCAAGCTACGGTAAACTAATTCTTTCCAATAGCACAATATTATTTATGCATATTCCTGTTTTTTGAGTTACTAACACCATCGTAAACGGGCGAATTCTTCGTATGCGACCTAATGCATAAATATACAGATTAATTAAGATTTTTATGATAAAACTTGAGTTTGTAATAATAGTAATATATTTAATTTATTATGCTCTGGGTAGTTTCCATAGAGCCACACAAAATACAATAAATGCTCAGAGTACGAAAATATTTGGAAATAGAAAATACAAACAAGCATTTTCAAAAAAAAACTCGACAGAATTACATAAATTTATGGAAAGTCAAAAGAACAAAAGGATGCCTAACATTACTTAGAGTAATATCAATACATGAGTGATTAGAAGACCTCTTTGAATAGATTTGGAGAATTTATAGAAATACGAATTTAAAGTTTGAAAATCTGTACCGTAATAAAAGGTTTCGATAATCTCAGAATGTCAAAAATCAGCTTCCCACACTTCCACAGCAGACAGGTTCATTTTCTTTCATTTTTTTTATTCTTTCCAACGAAAATTTTTTCAAGCCCACGCTGAGTAATCCACAAGGTTTATATGAAATGGATTTCAGACCCGGAAGTACGAATGTCTTTAACCTCTGTGACGAGGGTCAAGCATTCGCATTCTTACACAAATTGCTTAGAGCACTTCACAATGGACGAGCAATTCATATTTTAATTGAAAGAAAAATTTCACGGCTATGAAATGAAAATATAACCAGTGACGAACTGATGAACGGACCTAGGTTACTTATCTATCGAGTGCCACCCTTTTCTAGGAATGCGTACGTATCAATAAACGAACTGTGGGCGGAAAACTGAGATAATGGAAAACGTTTCCCGTCGCTAAATTGCCTGACAATTGGGCTAGTGACATTTGAAAGCATGCCAACAGTGTGAAAGAATCATTGAGCGACTGTCTTTTTCAGCGGATATTTCGTTCTACATATTTCAACAGTGCTCGGAGTATCATAATCAATATGATTATCAATGAGGTTCCTCCTTAATATTGAAATTTTGGTTAACCGCGTGAGTTTCTATTTTGGCCATAGTTTCCGTTCTCAGAACCACTGGAAGAGCTCAATTATTAATTAAATTACTTCTGGCGATAACAAAAAATGACTCGGAAACCTTCTCGATGATACAAGGACACAAAGGGAGTTGATAGAACGAATGATTTTTCAGGCAGAAGATAAAAGAATCAGCTGCCTCAAATCACCAAGTCTGAAAGTAGGTGACGGAGGTAACCACTCATAAGAGATCTTAAGTCTCAAGTTCTCATTACTTGCTACTATTCATTTCTAACACAACAGAGTGAAAGGTATAAACCCTAGGGAATAAACAATTAGAAGTAGAAGTCAAATATTAACAAACGGATTTAACTGGGCTAATATATCGTTATTTCATCGTCTATTGTTCCTAAAAATTACATTTTGCATAAAATTGTTAGGTTAAAGGCATAAAAGAAGGAATACGTATATTAACACTAAAAGTTTCTAAAAATACCAACTTCACTATAATACAGCGGTATTCTGACACAGAATTATACAAAACTGTTTAAATTTGAAGAAATTTAAATAAAAGATTAAATATCGTACCTTTTATTTTCTCCCGTCAAAGATTTTAACATTCATAGCGGCCTGACTAATTACAGTTGGTTTACGTTGGTAAATGTATTAAATGATAATTAACTTATAAAAATAGGAATATAAAACATGCATCAATCGAACCCCAGCTTCAGTTATGGACGCATAAGATAAAATAAATGTACTTCGAAAATACACCGATTCTCACCGACAACCGTAGTTTCTACGAGGAGGTAACAAATTGCGATAGGAAAAGGTGATAAAAAACGGTAAAGTTAGAGACACTCGTAAACTTAAAAACACTCGTTAGAACCGGTATCGAATAAAGGACAAAACTACATTCCCGCCTACTCAACGGGAAGCTTTCAGAAGGAAAGATGAAGCCCAAGGGTCGTGTGTTTGATTAACGATAGGCGTTCGGTTAACGCGAATTGGCAATGAGCTGAACCGCATAAAAAAACACCGGTATGCGAATAACATCATTTCCTTGCACAGAAATGTGCATGATGCGGGGGCGGCATTGCTGGACGGAAAGCGCACTGAAAGGCATCTCCACTTACGTCACTTTGAGGAATGTGAAATCGCTTTGCCGAGAGATGTTTCTGAAAAATAAACAACGGATTCGCTGGTGCTTTGATTTTCACCGCTTATTTGAAGGGGGAATAGGTTTAAACGCACGGATGGTTAGCAGACTGTGGAACGTGAAGGGCAGAATGCAGAGCGAATTCCACCACTGCATTCATATGTAAGTTAGCCTTTCTATCAAAAATTTCATGCGCCAAAAACGTCCCTACTTCACGCTCTTCTGTTTAAATATAAGCAATTAACATGGGCGATAACAACTTGACGTAGCAGTAGTTTTTTTAATGATAGCAACAGAATTACGTACACCTATAGGAGAAGATTTAAGAAGGAATGCCCATTGAGACTGAAACGCTTAACACTAAATCCCTCGTGAAGTGTCTTATTAAGCCTGTTTCAAGGCTTAAAAATTGTACTGATTTACCAATTATTCACAAAGTGAGATTTTATTGCTATTTGCTCTAACATTAAGGCGAAATTGAGACAATAATTTAATCTTCCATCTCAATCGTCAATGATATCAATTAAAAACATTAATATAGAGGTTAACAGAGATGGATATCTTTAGCTAAAATTTGAGTAATATTCCTACTTCCTAAGCAACAGAGAGCATTGGTTCCATTAATATATGATAGTATATTCCAGCAAAAGAATATAAAGGATGTAAGGGTTTATATGGGAGATGAGTAGTAATGAAAATATCTCAATATAAGAAATGTTAAAAACTTTAATGACAAAGTCAAAAGAAATAACATATGCCAATTCCACAATATACAAATATATTGTGTAATTGGTACATGTTATTTCTGCTGACTTAGTCATTAAAATTTTTTAATATGAAATTCCACTGAGTTACGCTAGGCAATATTTATTTAATAAATATTATGTTTTGTGGTAAGAATACGAGCCTGGGAAGTGGGAGACCTAGGTTCGAGTTCCAATCATATCGCTACAATTTGTGTCCCCTTGAGTATTAGGCTTCACAGCTTTACATACTAAGAGATTTCTTTTCCATATCCACTACAATACATATAAGATAGTTTAAATCCAGTCCTACACAAAAGGAACTAAATCCCATTTTTAATAGAATCCGCAATTGGATCGATACAAATTAATCGCTTAACTTAATAGAAAAATCTCAAAAATGACATGCAGTTCTATATCACTATAGAGAGGGGATTTTATTTTCAAGTCCCACTTCAGAAATTACGTCCCGACACCCTGAATTCCACGACATGAGATTCTTTTGATGATCACGTGATCAATAAGGCCCCATAGCTGCTTCAGACGGCTTTCCATTAAGCCTGAGATTAAAACTTTAATTTCCAATTAAGGCCGAGGGCAATCTGCTCCTTGCTTAGAGATATTACGCCCCTAAATTCCGTCGCCAGCCCGTCACCAGCGGACTTAGCCGCGACTAAGTCCATTATCCGATTCCCCGAACGCGTTAATTTTCCCTTTACTGCGGAGTGGGTTTAATAGGCAAGAAGTCGTTAAGCAACGGGAAATTCGCGACCCACTCTCAAAGGAAATGTACTTATAACTGATAACATTACTTATCGACGATAACATCCGATAAAGTGGAAATATTCTACAGGAAGAGGTGACCGGAAAGACGCGTTTACGACTTCGATCGAGAAAAATCAAGTCCATAGAAATCGCATCGAAGTCCCTCTACGATGTAACATTTTCCTTGCGATCGACAATCAAAGTGATCAGTAGAGATTCAGGAGAACTGAACATAGGAAAATTTCGTCGATGCCATTAGCGTAAATTAGGTGAAACATAAATTTTCTAAGGCTGCGACGAAACTAGTCAAATAAATTGATGATCGTATAGGAGTATGTACTATATGATGATGGTATAGGAGTATGTATGTAGGAGAGGCAATGAATTGCAGTAGCACTGAATCTATCCGCTAGCGCCTTACAACTCTACAAAAATTATAGAATTATTGGAGTTTCAAAATCAGATACAGGCCAGAATATCAGTTAAAAAGAGTTACCCTTAAAATTTAAGCACTCCAAATAATAGGTTTTACACTGAGAAACAAAACGGATAAAAAATTCGAAGCAATTGGTTTGAATAGTGGGATACTTAGAATAGAAAATGAGAAAAGGGAATACTGAAAAGAAAGATTTTTATAATTTTAATTAAAACATACTAGGATCAAATCAGACTAGAAATCTATCGTGAAAACTGGCAAGACCCAGGGCCGTGTTCGAATAATAATTATTATTATTGATAATAATTAATACGATACCTAAAATAGCTGTTATAGTACTCTCTCTTCTTTTTGTATTGATGCCTACTCGGGAGGTCGAAGAAACGAATGTCAAAGATGGGAAAGTGTCCAGTAAGATACGCAATATGATACTATAACTGATTAATTATTGATATAAATTAAGCAAGTTTGATGTATTCGGAAAATGTAAATTTAAAAATTCGTCTCTACAGTAATAAACTAAATACCGATGAAAATCCAGAGACACCCAGAAGACAACTTTAAAATTAACACAAGTTTCTCTTAAATTCTAATGATGTAATCTAACTGAAATGAATGTTCGCACCATTACAGTACGAAATGTAAATGTTGCAATATATACCTGACAATGACTTCAGCTACCATTACGATAATTCGACCATATGTATTTAACATATGTATCGCGAAATAGTTGTGAAAGTAGCGAAAAGAAAAAGTAGATTTCCCAACTGTGCTTTCCCCGATTCAACGACCTATAATTCTACACCAGCCTAAAGAGTATCATTGATAAAAAATATCGTAAAACGCGCAAGGAAAACCTGTATTGAGACAGCGACCAAACTGACAATCCGCTACTTCCTGTCAAATTAGACAGTATTAAGGTCGAATAAATCGCCGTAATTCGGCGGACTCGTCCCTATCCCACTCCGACGGGTTCCTCGTGCATATTTTGCGTTCCCCGAAAAGAAAATCGCGCCAAATATTCGAAGAATTCCGCATCGTGGTGTCGCTCTAACTTTCACTCGGCAGGATTAGATTCCTGGAGAATTAGCGGCCGAACCTCAAAGCACGGCTGTGGAAGGAGAAACTTACTAATTTGTTCGGAAGCAAAATAACATTTTCGGTGCCGAAAAGCAAGCGCTACATCCCACTTGCCGCAGGATTATTCGCAAAGGTTCTCATCAGATGATAATAGTAACTCTAAACTGCAATATCAAAAAGCACATATTCCAGAAAAATAACCAGGTACGGAGAATTATAGATATAACTGCAGATTAAAATGAAGGAAACAAGATAGTACTTTTTATTTTATATATTTTTATATCTTGTTTTCTTCATTTTACATGATACATTTCCACCACAACTCGCTGAATATGTGAATAATTGCAGAGTCTATGGAAGTTTAGTGTGAGCATCGTTATAACACCTATAATAATATCCACAACAAGAGTAGAACCAAAAACGTTGGAAACAAATTTATAAGATCTGAACACTGGAATTAACATGGCATTAATCCAAATGTCTTTAATCCTGGACACTCGCCGGATTATTAGTACCTTTTTAAATGCAGAAAAATATTCCATGAAACATGATCATGATGATGATGATGAATGAAACTTAACGGAAGTCCGTCCACGGTAATTTTGTGGTGAGGATAAAAAATATAAATAATAATAATATTCTACGTACTGGGGAAGTCCAGGAAGTTAGGTAAGGGTATCTTCAAATAAATAAGTATTATCTATTGGAGGAGTATTTAAATGGAAATAACAAGTAAAAAATGTACTAATGTGTCACATGTCTATGATGTATGGACATAGGTGATTTATAAAATTATATATTTATAGTATTATTTAGGCTATCACGTCTTCCTAAGTCTACGATATGATGAGGCATAACAATGAATTCCGATTAGCAAGTATTGCCAATGTGAGATTCGGAGTAGAGTCAACTTATGAATGTTATTTTTCATGTTAAGGATTACGAGGATAGCTACTCGAATATACAGCAGGAGTACACTGCCATGATTCTCTGTTGAATTAATAGTGACTCCCAGTGTTCTTTTAGGGACACGAGTAAGTAAATCTAATTCTAATTAGAGATGGAGGAAACATTCCAATTAAACTCACCCACGCCAAAACAAAGACCCCACGCGAACTGATTAGCGATTTAACTTCCTGGGGAAGCTTCCCGAACGGGGACAGAGAACAATGCTGGCTTCTTAAATCTCTTCGGGAGATATTTCCTTCAATTAGAATTCCCTGCGTGCAGCAACGTTCCCATAGTTTGCATTGTTGCTATTATATCATTACATTTAAAAGGGTGAACCGAAACGCATGTCGGGATGGAAGTAGAAAGATTCTTAACCCGCGGGAATCGATGGGAGAGAGGTGAAGGTTGAAAATAATACATCACGTGAGAAATCACACGAACTTTTGAATCGTGGGAGAGGATTTTTAAAACGCTCCAGCTTCTCTCACTTCTAAAGAGTTCGATCAATCAAGTACGTGAGACCTCGGCAGCTTGAGGTTGTCCTGAGTGATGAATCTGCTCCCGAAAATTACACGCCGCAGGGAGCTTTTATCGCTCCCAATTAAATTCAATCTTAAATTAAAACCTTCCAAGGCTGTGGGAGATACTCTCATCAGAATAGCTATGGGGAGGGCAACCGATATGCATGTTATCTTAATTACTGAAGAAAACATGCTATAAAACAAATCTTATTCAGTTTCAAAACTAATATTATCCCGTGCATCGCACGCACCGCATATAGAATAGTCTTGGCCGATGTATTTCCCTAATCAAATTTTAAAAAATAGCTATTATATATGCTTTTTGTGAAGCTAGCTATTTATTTATGTTTTAATATCCCGCTCGAAACTTACGTTATGACACATTTGATGAAAGAATCTAAATAAATGTTATGGATGGAAATTTCAAAGGAGAATAATGATGGTTTGGTGAGAGCTGGTTTCGATTACTGACGGGGGCCTATTTGTTCGAAATTGTCATCAGCTGTCGAACCATTTTAAAAAACACTAATAGATACTATTCTAAATTACACGAAAGACCTTCAAGGTGTTAAGTATAGTTCCCTTACAATCCTTCAATACGGCAATAGCATTATATAAAGAAAACGTTATTTCGTAAACAAAATGCAGTTTCCAACGTAAGTAGAAATTCATTCACCCTTAAAGAAATTTTCCATTTTTCTCCATAAACGTAAAACCTTGGTGCCATCAAGTTTTTCTTTATTTGTTTACCTTTATGACTTTTACGCTACAAAGTTTGAATAAATTTACAGTAACCCAAAGGGCAAACTTTGTGTTTACACCTTTGACATTCATCCCCTCGAAGGGAAGGTTCGTAGATAATTAAAAGCAATCATTAGTTGTCCATAGTGGGCGGTAATTCCCCGAGATTCACCGTAAGTGATTAATAATAAGCGTAAAATATTTCACGACAGAATATGAGTCTTTAAGAATTCTTCCTATTAAAGCGTATAAATTCCCTTTAATATTACGAAAAGCTAAACAATACACTCACAATTCTTGTACTAAGGCAGCGAATTCGCAGGAGATTAAATACCGTGGATTTTATGATACGTTTCTCACTCGTTATGGAACGCCGTTTAAATGTATTTTCATTGCCATTCCCACGGAAGGCATCCATTTACCACGGCCGTACAGCAATTACGCCCCCGAGTGGTGCCACAGCATTCCACCGACGTCAGTTAGGAATAGTTCATTGCCACGGAAGACACAGCTCAAAAATGCCTGAGCAATACCGACCAACGGGATAATTTACACCACCGGCAACAAGCACCTCTATCGTCAGCGAAATGAATGCGAGTTCAATTGGGGTCAACTTAAAGATATCTTTAAATCGTCATCTATCATTATTCCTTTATAAGGTGAACTTGAAGTTAGCTTCCGCATAAATGGAGAGTTCCAACGCAGTGACGATTCTGTCAACTTAAAAATAGATAGGTTGTAAAAGAAGGGAAAAATAGTGACTTAGCTGGGATTCGAACCCAGGTCTACCACTTTCCGGACAGGTGTTCTGACCACTGAACTACTCCATCATTTAAAAATAGATTATTGAGAATAAATCAGCTATCGAAAAAATAGGAGATTTTATTCTACAATAAAATAGAATGTTAATATAATAAAGTAATTATAATATATAAAACGCAATGAATTTATTTCAAAATTTACATGCATACGAATATAAAATTCACGACGTCATTCAATTGTCAACCGAAAGAGCAGTTGCATATGTGTATTTAAGTTTCAAATTTCACGTCAAGTTTTTCCTTTTCAAGGGATAAACAGATGAATTCACTCACACAGTAATGCTGTGCACCTAAAGGGGATAAAAAATTGAAAATACCTCTGCGTTTTTTAATTAGACCGCCTCATATTCATAATGCATCCGACATAATCGATTAGAAAGAGGGCATAAACCTGTCAAACATCATAGCATTGGATCCCGAATTAGTTTTACACAATCGCCGAAAACTCTCTCACTCTATTAAAATGTACGATAACAGCGTATCATTAATTTATATTTTGATTTCTTTCCATGCACTGTATATAACCGTATTTATAGTGTCAACTATATAAAGATACTAGCTGTACCCGTTCACACGTTGTTGTGTTTGAACAAAAAGGCAGTTTAAATAAATTCTTCACAAATGGGATCAATTTACGTATCGTACTTCTAGTTTTCACGTAGAAAATCCATTAACAATTTGAATGGCAGGCAGTACAAAAATTCGCGTTGCAAGGCTATTATAATGAAATCATATATACTATCTACATTACTTTCATTCCGTATATAAGAAAATATATTATCACAGTACCTATTCAGTTCGGAGTTAGATATGCTAAATTATATGCTACTCTACACTTCGCATCTCGCAAATCTCAAAGAGAACACATATTCAACTGAAGAAGACCTAAAAATGGAATTCAGTCCCGTCAAAGACATAAAATAAATTGAAATGTTGAAAATAGATGACATTTGTAATCAAAGTCGGTAACTTCATCAACTCACCAAGTTGTGCAGTACATACAATCTCTTGAATTTATCAGAATATCATTTTCATTAAATATCAAAAACCGTTTACTCCACGATAATATTCGTAAATATTTACGTTGCTATAAACAAACATCATTTGAATACTGGAATAAATTCTCAATGTGTTCTTATGAGAAATTTCAACAATCGCATTCGTCGTAACTTACAAATAGTTTGTTTATAGCCCCAAATTCATCAAAATTATCATCTAATTATCTCCAAGTCTCGTAATTTCCAATCGTAAACTATATTTCATGACCAAAATAAGAAACTTTTTTCAATTTCCCTTCTTTTGGTGCTACTTTTAAATCCATACGTTGGTTATTTCTAATTTAATTTTGCGAAAGAAAGGAAGCATGCAAGTGATAAAATCGAATTTTACATGCATTTCTTATGGAAACAGTTTTCCCTTCTGGAGTCGAACTGAGTACTCCGATTAAAATAAAAATATTCAAAAACCTTTCCGGGGATATACCTAATAATTTCCCAAATTTTCACGACGATTGGATTTATGGTTTTTGAATCTATCGAGTACAGACAGACAGACAGACAGACAGACACACATTCATTTATATATATATAGATTACTAGCTGTATCCGTTCACACGTTGTTGTGTTTAGAGAAGTGTGATCTCTTTCTTGCCTTGCTTGCCTCTGTTCACTCGTTTCTAATGATCATTCTTCTCTTCTCCTTTTTGCTTGATTTTTAGACGAATGGCACTTCGCTTTGGTAGCATAATTGTAGGGTTATATAAAACGTATTTCCAATTATTTTCTTCAGCTGGAAATTAATAATATTTTTATTTATTCACGTATTAATAATTTATTATTGTATTAATAATTGCAAAAGTTTTTTGACTGCATTTTTGTATTTATTAGAATTTGCTAGCGAAAAATTGAACGTCAAATGCATTAATGTTCTTTTTTGTAATTTAAATTAAATTTTTGAAATCTTCAAAGAAATACAATTTATGTATTTAAAATATTTTAAATCTTAATATAATTTGTAATATTTAAACAATAATTGAAACAATATAAATTCTGCCCAAATGGGATCAATTTATGTATCGTACTTCTATTTTTCCCGTAGAAAATCCATTCGCAATTTGAATGGCAGGCAGCTATTCGCGTTGCAAGGCTATTATGATGAAATCATATATACTATCTACATTACTTTCATTCGGTATATAAGAAAATATATTATCACAGTACCTTTTCAGTTCGGAGTAAGATATGCTAAATTATGTGCTACTATACACTTCGCATCTCGCAAATCTCAAAGAGAACACATATTCAACTGAAGAAGACCTAAAAATGAAATTCAGTCTCGTCAAAGACATAAAATAAACTGAAATGTTGAAAATAGATGACATTTGTAATCAAAGTCGGTAACGTCTTAAGTCCTAGTCATCAACTCACCAAGTTGAGCAGTACATACAATCTCTTGAATTTATCAGAATATCATTTTCATTAAATATCAAAAACCGTTTACTCCACGATAATATACGTAAATATTTACGTTGCTATAAACAAACATCATTTGAATACTGGAGTAAATTCTCAATGTGTTCTTATGAGAAAATTCAACAATCGCATTCGTCGTAACTGAGAAATAGTTTGTTTATAGCCTCTAAATTCATCAAAATTATCATTTAATTATTCAAAGTCTCGTAATTTTTGATCGTAAACTATATTTCATGACCAAAATAAGAAACTTTATTCAATTTCCCTTCTTTTGGTGCTACTTTTAAATCCATACGTTGGTTATTTCTAATTTAATTTTGCAAAAGAAAGGAAGCATGCAAGTGATAAAATCGAAGTTTACATGTATTTCTTATGGAAACTGTTTTTTCCTTCTGGAGTCGAACTGAGTACTCCGATTAAAATAAAAATTTACAAAAACCTTCCCGGGGATATACGTAATAATTTCCCAAATTTTCACGACGATTGGATGTATGGTTTTTGAATCTATCGAGTACAGACAGACAGACAGACAGACACACATTCATTTTTATATATATAATAGATTATAAATAATTCGTAACTGACGTAATATCGTTAATTTAGTCTTGTATATATTTTGTAAAAACACAAGTAGGATATTACGTCATCGCGAAATGGAAAAACATCTCATGTGGGAACTGTATATAACCGTAGTAAGAACTTAAGCTTTGTAAAAGTATCAATCGAAATTTTATATATTTCTCGAATCGGAAACAAAAAGGAGACGTTGAATCATTAAGATGAGTGAGAATAAGGGCTCCCGATGTTTCCTTTAATGTTTTCCAGAGGCATATAAATTGGTGGTCACGCGTGTGCAGGCACATCGCTTCCTAAAGGCGTTAACCCAGAGGAAAACAGCCTTATGGGAAGCCTTCCCTCAGAAGGAGAGTTGATAAGTTGGAGACCTGTCTCCGACAACCGGATATTACGTGCCGCGTGTTGGCGACAGATAGAACCGGTGCTCTTCTAAACAAGCTCTTCCCCACTCAATAGCTCCGATCGGCGACACTTTCGACGGCTTTAAAGGACAAAAAGTCGTGATTATTATCTATTCATGCAGATTACGAGCTACCGGGCATATAAACACGAGAGAAACGACATTTAATTCTTCAATGACCGATGCAAATGAGACGGAAGAGAAGATGCTCAGCTAACGAACGTGCTGTACTTAACGAATGCATATGCAATTTCGCACGTATGTACACTCCTGGCCAAAATTAACGCAGCACCTCCCTAGCGATCCTTACGGCCGGTGGTGCGTTAATTTTGGCCAGGAGTGTACTTGCCCAGAAAATATTACCATTCAATTTCTGAATAGATGACGTCCGGTACACTCTTACTTCTCTTGTTAGAGAAAATTTGCCCGATGTTACTCGTCTGAGTCTAGAGGTCAAGTGATCTGGCTCTTACAATTCAAGTACACTCATTAATATCTAGCGAAATACGTTTAGGTGTTGCTCAAGATGGAATGATTTTCTGCTGGAAAATTTTTACTAAGATATATATGTCTAATTCTATTATCTAAACTTAAACTAAATTACTAAGTATTATACAAAAACAAGGTAAGTACAAAATTGGTGATTGACGAATGATCATCAACAGCATTGAATATAGTAATAAATGTATGAGAGGGAAGGCTTTTTTAAAATTTATTATTTTTGTTATGGTTTTTATTTTTTTAATTTTTTTATATTTATTTTTTTGTTTTGTTTTATAAAGATATTTTATATATATATTTTTTTACTTTTCTTTTCTTTTGTTGTCAATTTTTTTTCTTAAACCCTGAATAGATGACGTTCTACTGAATATTATTAATAGCTTGACTCTACGGAGAATTTCTTGATGCAACACATTTTCCAGGACACTAACAATATATTTCGAAATCTGAGAGCACGAAACGAAGATTTTGAAAAATAGGGAATGAGTCTCCAGGCATTATTGGAATTTCAAACCTACAAGTCTATACGGAGTTTATTTGTTTTATGTTTTTAAGAGTTATTACGGTAGCTGTATTAATAAATGATTAAACGATAAATAGGGTACGGTAAACAAACATTGTGATCATAAGTGTGAGTAATTAACGAACGGTTAGTAGTAGTAAAATACAATATAATATACAATACATAATCAACTTAAAAACGAAAAATTATCATAAACGCGTCATCGCTTTAACGAGTTTACAGTTGAATGTTCACTGAAGCTGATAATCTCCATGTATAAACAGGTGAGTTTTACTACCATTTATCTGGCACTGAATATTACACAAGCGTAATAGAGCACAAGTGCATATCAACTGATAAAATTTGATTAATTAAAATAAAAGTGTTCAAATGTATTTCTTAGGGCGTTTTCCGGTTAAAATGTTTATTTTCAGTACCAAATCTTATTTTATTAGGAACGCTTCGCTTAAAGATATTCTCAGCATCTTAAAGCATATTCCATTGCAGCGGAAAATTATCTACTGCTTTAACCACAAAAATATTGAAATTTTCCAGAAAGGATTGAAGATTACGATTCTAAAAAAATCGAGCACACACTGTAGACCATAAACTTGTGGTAGAAAGAGTTTGCGGACATCGGAGAAAACTGGCAGTGGTCAAAATTTTATGAGGCGTGTTAAACAAAATGAAAATGAGTATGCCGCTAAATAGCTCCGAGAAGAAAGTTGGGAAAAACTTAGGAGAGAAACAGGAACCGTACCGTTTAATTGGAGAGAAAACTTAAGATCCATTACGCTTGACGGGAATCAACTGGGGCGCGGAAAGTTGGTCTCAAAGAGAAGCCAAAACGAAGCTTCCCAACTATGAAACCAACAAACGCAGGGGAACCCATTCATATCGCTCCTAGAAATCGCCACGTCTGACCTATTTCTCAGCAATTTTTCCTTTCATTCCACGGAGAAATTCGGGCTCCGCTTCACCGATTAAAAGCACTGCGATGGTTATGAAAAGCACCCAAGTCGGCTGTAAAAAGAAAGCAGCGGAATTGCCTTTCTCATTTAAATTATCCGACTAGAAATTAACTTGATGGACAATTAGACAGTGTATATGACAAAGTAACCTTGTTTCGTTAATTTAATAGCTAAATGTGCAGGTTGGAATGCCTACGATAATTAAATAAAAGAAATAGATTGCATTCCAAATAAATTTAAAAGAAATGTCTTGTTTTTATTTGATTTTGCGTTTTTAATCAATTTATAGGGAACCCTCACGATACCTATATTCAAGTGAGAAAATTAGCTGAGAATAATTTCTTTTACAATGGAATTCCAAAGGTTATGTCTCAAACAATTTATGTAAAATCCTCCATTAATTTTCTTACATTCTAACCTGAGAAATCATGATATATTTATAAGGACAGGTGAATATGTCATGATTTGACCACCTGGGCTTCAAAATGATAATGAGTTTACGTAGTTAAATTTTTAAGCATATAGCGTAAATTATATGGTACGACCTTCAGAAATGAGTTTTTCAATTCAACATAAGGTAAACAAACTGTAAGCAAAAAGGGATTCAGAAAAACAGGTTTTCACTTTAATTTCCGAAAAACCGGACACTATGATAAATTTCTAAAATCCGTTCGTGGCTTTAGTAGGATTATGTATAGAAAGGAAATAGATACATAATTTTCCCCCTAATTATTTCTTAATTTGAGAAGAGTAGGTTGCCACCCACGATACATTTTCTCCTCTTGCGAAAATGTATCTACCTAATCAGGCTAATTGCCTAAAAAATGTTTACATGTTAACGAAAAGTCGCGCTAAATATATTCCTGTGGAAATTACTGAGATATTTTATTCCTTAAGTTTGCAGTGACATTTTTATGATAGACTTAGATATTCTTCTACATGTATGTTCCGGTCGGTATAATTATGGATATAAAAATATCCACGTAAAATTACGATACACTCAGGGCCGTACTGTTAGCACCCGCAATGTGGAGGCCCTGAAAATGTCGGGGCCCAATACACAGTGGGACCCGGTGTAGCCCCCAGATTTACCGTTAAGTAATAGGAAGCACTCATTAGAAAGCTCTAACTCTCATTCAATGCTGGCCTTCATATCTGATACATGTTCTAACGTGGCCTAGGCAGGTCATAGTGGGTTGGACAACCCTGCCCTAAAGCAATGATATAAGTAAGGATAAACGTGCTGGGAGGAATCGGAATATAAAAGTATGCCATGGAAATGAATGAGAGGCGATTCCTACTATGAGCACAGCCCGTTTGGGATGACCGGTTGGAGGGAACAAAGAGGACCGCTAAGCCACGGCCGTGAAGTGCATTCGTTAATGAAGAAAATAGGCCGCGGCGTGTACACGGAGGCCGCCGAGGAAGAACCTCCGCTTCTTAAGAGGCGAAAGAGAGAGTGATGGCAAAGGATAACGGGTTCGAACTCGAAAACGGAATATTGCGTCCGAGAGTACACTTGACTTTAGAGCTTGCCACGCGCCGCGAAGTCACGGCCTCGAATCTGATGAACGAGCAGCACGTGGTCGCTGATAAATTGCAGCAACGAGCGCAATCGTGCTCTCGCTCTGACGAAAAACAGCGATCGGAAAGATGTCGCCACACTTTCTACTGAATCGGACTGCTGTTTCCATGCAGCGATTAAATAAGATCAGATCGACCACTTACTCTATCCTTACGTAGCAATTTCCCGTTCTTATTTTTAGTATTTTCTACATTTTGGTGATTAAGAATAACCTATAAAATGATAGTTTATAAATTCGCATATTCATAAAATAATCACCAACGTATTAAAACGGTGCTACATATAAGATACATTTCCGTTCGTCTAATATGCCATAAATATCGCTTAATGAAGCTAATTCTACAGACGAGCTTAGGTAACAAATACATTATTTGTAACATAAGACTGGTGCTGACCTTTAGAAATCTGGAGACTCTGAGCTAAAGTCGTACTTTAACTGTTACTTGAATAGTATGATACAATGATGATGGCAATATATTTATTCCGCTCCTTCAATAATTTTCATGTTTTTTTTTCTTTTTAATATAAATGCATCGTTTTAAAAGAAATGAAAGAAAATAAATTTAAATAGATGAAATATCAATTTAAATTAACGAAAAACCGGACACTAGCTTGAGTGTTTATCGCCAAAATGGATTTCCTGAGGATGGAACGAAATTGAATATTTAAGTATTTCTGATAGAAATGCATACATAATTGTTTATGCTAGCACTGATGATACAAAAATACTCTGACCTTTGGTACTATTACACAATTCCATTAATTAGGAATCTTCCACCGTGGAAGCAAAATAAATTGCAATGATATTTTTTTCTAAATAATAATTCTACCATTGATACCATTAACCATACCGTGGAAAAAATTTCCTTCCCTATATATCTATTCAGTGGAAAGCAGAATCGCTTAAACCAGCCTCAAAGGAACCTCCATTCGAAAGAAGTGTGATTTCGCTATTTTACAAGTTGCATTTCCTCTACCCTAACCATGAAGTACCACCATTTCTGAAATAAGGAAGGAAAACTGCATTCACAGAAAATAATCCAGAGGCAAACAAACATAAATAGATGAAAACAAAACCGGAAGTCCGCGTTATACACAGCTGAAGGTGGCCTACCACGTGCCCTCAAGGTACCACTCAAAAAGAAAGGAATGACTCGCTACATGGGATTGGACTTTCTTATTCGGCCTTCTTTCGCAAGGTCGCGAACTCTGCAAAGATCATTCTATCCGAAAACAAACAATTCCAAACAACGGGCAATCCATCCATCGCTCGGCCCCGCCTTTTTCGCGCCATCTGTACGGAGAAGAGGGAATGAATTACAAGGAATCCACGACCTGACGAGATGGAAAGAAACTGCCCCGTTACGACTTTCCCATCCCACGACACACTTCCATGACCAATCGATCTCCAGTGCGACCAAACAAATCACGTCGCGTGGGAAGGCGTCGAACCCACGGAAGGCAACCATAGAAGTCCATACGAAAAATCGCTTGCAAATTTGCATACAAGTTCCCCTAGCGATTTCCATCATTTAAAAGATATATCAGCCCAATCCGGAAAGAGCAAAATGAATGAATGCAAATAAACTGAGCTAATTATTTATAAATAATTTAAAATCAATGATATAAAAATTAAATAATAATGATTTAATAATTAAATAATAATGATTTAAACTTTTTCGTTCCATTGATTGCACACAATTGTTGCACCAAAAGTAATCTGAGCGTACTCGATCAATGCTGTACCAATCATTCCATGGAGAATTCCCTAAGAAAAGTGTAGGATGACAAACTCAAAGAATGTTTTTCTTTCAAGAAACTCAAATCTTGACAGATGAACAGCAAGGGTTAACTTACAAGGTATACTAACTATATACGTAAATCTAGAAAATAACGACAACTGTCCGACAATTGCATCTCACTCTCAGTTTTCTATATTAAAAAAAAGCACAGGAGAACATAATATGTAATATAAAATAGTTTACAGGTTTAACAAATAATTATAAAATGGGATTCTCCTTATTATAGTGACAACAATTTTCAGCATCCAGAATTCAATAAATAAAATAATACTTGATTTTCTATGTAGTGTTAAATCCTGAAGTAACGGAAATCTATTACTTAAAATTGTTCATTTAGCATATTTCATTACAATTAATCTATTTTCTGATTTTTTAAATTTACGAAAAAAATACAGACTTTAAAAAATTCTTCATTACTCCATTTCTATAAAATTCTATACTAGCACAAAAATACGTAAGTTTCATGATTACAGACCGATGAGATTTCATTTCGTCAAAAAATATTTAAAGAGCAAAAAACCTCAGCCAAGAAATAAAGCATAGCAATTTTCGAACGCAATTCATCTTTTGCTATCTATCTTAAGCCATCTTTTGAGAACAAGCCAAGTTTTGGTTTCCAAGAAAAAATTGCTGGATCCCTAATACACTAAATCACTCAAAGCAGAATTTCATAAAATAAGAATACTCTTGTACCGCAATACCGGAAACCTAAAGCAAATCTTACGCCTCGGGAAAGTAATCCCGATAACGAATCAAAAAAGCATATATGGATAGCCAATGTCTGGTTCTCTACAGAAAAACATCAAAAAAACCTCAATCAAATTAGACGTAAAGCAGTGCCTAGAGAGCCCAGACCAAGAGCGAATTTTATCTCCCACCACATGGAGATATTAACCTCGACCGCCTTCCACGCTCTCCTTTGAGCTAATGAACGAAGTTGGCACCAAGTCAACTTGAGAGCCGAACCAGAATTCGACCACCTTGAAAGTAGCAGGAGACGTACACTCTCCCCATGATAGGCTTCCATCTCATAATCTATTAATCTCCTCGTGGGGTATTTTTATTAACGGCCCAGACTGCAGCCCTGCAGTGGGATTAAGGGTGGGAGACGGGTCACGAACCTTTGCCCACAGATTGGTAAACATAGAGGAGGATACAACTTTCGGAGATGCCGCAGACCATGAAATCGATTTGACGTAAGATCGAAAGTACTTGGCGACTGGAATTGGAAATTCTCTACGGCGAGGAATAGCAAATATGTATTGGACCGGAAGATAAAGTTTGATGGAAATGTAATGAAAATCTGCTCCGCGAGGAGTGCAACTTCGCGTTATTATGTATTCCTCTTGCAGGTATCGGGGATGCTGTATATATTCGCTGGGAAGAATTTTGAGTTGATTATGGAATAAGAAACGTATTTATCGCTTGAGTATATCACAGTCATATAATAAGCTCAGAATCTCATTGCTCCCATAAAAGTAAATAAGAACTCTCTCTTTCCCAAATTTTGTTATGCAAACTAAATTAATAAATAAATTCTTAGATGAATACTAAATGCACAAAAAACGCCTCTCCTTACCGAAAACGAAGATTTTAGGGAAATAAAAGTAAAACTTTCATATTAAAATCTGAACGTAATTAACTAATACTGTTATAATAAATATGTATGTAATACTACAGATAACGTATAGAGATGACGACGGAAAATAAAGTGCGTTACTTGGTTTGTTGTCGTAAAAAATATGCTTTGCTTGGTATTGGGAATACTGTTAATATTTAAATTTGGATCTCTATTCGTAAATATTTATGTTGGGCAGGAGGGTGAAATAAATACCATAAATTACCATCCAGTGTAAATTTTAAATAAGTTAGCTAAATATGTAAGGTATGTAAATAGGAAGATATGTGAGATAAATATCCGCATATAAATTTCGTAAATATTTCGAAACGTCAAATAATCAATTTAAAATAGTAAAGGCTGCCACATGAAAAACGTCATACATCAACGAGGTTTATAAATAAAACAAATAAATAAATCTGCCCAAGAAATGCGCAAGAATCTAGCAATCCACAATTAAGCACTATATACTCTTAAAACAGCACGTCCAATAAGTCTACAGTATTTACTCCAAAACAACCAAACATTTTCAAAGTTACTTTACAAACAATTACGAGGACGTACAGATAAGTAAAAACCCGAAAATAAGCACACACATGTTTAAAAATTGACGTTAACATAGCAGTAAGGAAAATTTGCAGTAGTTTGCATGTCACAGTGATGCAGATAGGTTTACGAGACGTACAAATTGACCTAATTCACTAGAGTGTTTGCCAAGAGAACACAAGTCAGTGGTACAGCACTTCAAGTTCATTTGGCTTTACTCGAGACGCACGAAGAAGGACAGAGATCTAAAATTGGATTTCTCGCGATCTGACTTAGGTACTAAGGTCCTTTCATTCATCCCACCTAATGCTATTTCAAAGGATTCTTACGCTATCAAAGCCCATGGAACATCTTAACGGCTAAAGACATTATACAAGAATTGTGTGGTAATCTTAAACATATTCTGAAGATCCTGTTTCTTATTGAGAATAAAAGAAATTTTCGTAGCCTACCGCAAGCTTGGCTGGGTGACAACGAAATAAAAATGATAGGAGTAAGACCCAAAGAATCGTTTCAAAAACGAAAAAAAACTTAAAAGAGGACTTGTGGGTGACTCATCCATAGTCATCAATGAGCCCCGGGGAAGATGTTTCAGCCCTACATCTGTACGTGCAAGAACATCCGACTTTCCGAGCGTAGTAATGAATACACCATGGCCGACGGCAGGTGCTCAGGAAAAGGGGAAAGAAAGCGAGTGAGAAGACTTACAAGAGAATTAATAACCGCTGGCTTAAGCAATAAATTATTTACATTCGATTTATTTGTGAAGAATGGATAGTAATTTTGGTCCGAAGTAAAAACTTCCCATAGGGCAAAACCTTTGGAGGATCGGCGGATGGCCAAGGAGATGATACGCTTGTTGACTTCGTAGTATCAGCAATTTGTCTATGATATGACGAGTTATTTGAATTTAAAACAAATCATAAAGAATAATAAAAGTACTATCTCCTTTATCGCAATATATAATTCATGCCAAGACCAATATTACGGCCCTATAAGATAAGTAATTTGTAATAATTGTTAACTACATTCTGTTAGGATTCGCTGATTTTATGTGATTCGTGATGATGTACTTTTGTTCACGGGGTTATGAATATAATATACAACGAATGATCACTGCCACCAGATGTTTAATCTACTTGCAGTGTTTATGTAATTATAATATCCATTAGCCATCACCAGTTGATAATGGGGGACTACAAATTCGAGGCTAAATTAGTAGGTTCTAAAGTCAAATCGGTTGGTTTTTCTTATATCACCATAATAAATTGCCATCATCCACATTTACCACGACAAAATGGCATTAAAAAGTTAATTGGAGATCATTGCACAAGGAAATCGTATTAAGCCTTGTTTTTAGTACCGCCTATTGAAAAAATATCACTAAAATGCTGCCTTGCGACTAATTCAACAATATCCGTCCGACCAATATCTCCTATCCACCCTGCGTTAGTCACGAGCAATTCCTCCCTGAAAGAAAGTAATAACTGATTAACACGGCAAACCCTAATTTGTCTCTCCTATATTCCGAGGGCTTCGTTAAGCGTATTTGACGGCAGGTGATTCAAAGGGGGTGCGTCTGGGAAGACATAAAAATGATGAGCAATGAGCAAACCGGAAGGATTTCGAAGGGATGGATGAAGCCAACCCCCTCCACCCCCGCGTATAAGAGTGACTCACCTCAGAGCAACGCCTCCTGCATTGGGTCGCAAGGAGCAGGCAACCTTGGCAGCGAGGAGCGAATGCTTTGGGGATGCGTAAAAACGGCACGCCTTAGAATTGCGCAGCCGTTGGAACAGGGATAACGGGTCCAAGGATATAAACACGACTTTTTCGGGTTGGGTTTTGGACAAGATGGGACAATACCGGCCAATGTAAAGAACCGAGGAAATTTAAGTGGTAAAAACGAACTCTGTTTGGCAAGTAAACACGATAATCTTGGGCGAACCCTAGGAGAATGGAAACTAGTAGGATTAAGGCAATGACACATCGTTTATAGAAAGAATTCTCGCTTTTGATATGCCTAAGCTGACGAATAGATGAAAAAGCATCCTTTGGAGCATTAATGCAAATAGCGATTCCAACAAAAACTCTATAAAACCAAACAAGAATTTTAAATCACTCCTCACAAAAGATGCCTTAGATAAGTAACTGGAATAATCAGATAATAATTCTTCAAACTTCAGGTACCCATGGATTCCCTACATAGCACCTTTTCCTTAATTGCTCGATAACGTATCCTACAGCTTAAATCAGCCAAGTTTATTGCATATGTCTACTTCTCTTTTATTTTTATTGCATTCAAATTACAGTTATTCGGTACCAATACCCAACCTACAAATTCTAGGTATCTGGGATCTATAAGAGAAATATAACTTCAAGAAACACCCTTTCCAAGCTTCTTTATAGTAAATATTTATTAATTTTGAATCTGTTACCAATCTTGCTTAAAATTACTTTACCTAATAACCTTGAACTAAATTTTATCGAACTACGCATGGAATATTTACATAACATGTTTTAAACTAATGAAACTAACATTATATCATTACACAAATTTTACTGCACATATTTATAGGATACACAAAAGATTTTATTTGATTGTTTTACGCAAACAGTTGACATACGTAATGTTGCGAAATTTGTATGCCTTTTCATCATTGTTTGTAACAATTCAAGAGGGAAAATGCCCGCAATAAACTTTATTATTTACTTAACTTTGATCCATGACTAGTGATTCTCATCCATTGTACTGTCTTTGATCTTTTTCCGGTCATTTAAAAGCCTCCTGAGTCACAAGAACATACATAACACTTATCTTCTTTTCCTTCATTGATCTCATCAGATATGCCGTTAACATCATTCAGTAAACAGCCATGATAACCTACTGCATCAAAATTACCACCTGACGAAAGATACAGTCTCCCAATCAAAGAAAATAAAACATATTTAAGAGACGGATATCCTTTGGATTAACTCGGGATTAACTTTAATCCGCATCCTCTTCCGTAAGACAGATAGAGGAAACGCACAGAGACTTATATAAATGAGCATCAATGGCGGAATGGAAATGATTCATATCCTGAGCAATTTCTATCGTAGAGCGGAGGCAATTCATCTCGATTTATTAGCTGCCTTCGTTTCCGGCATTCGTTTCTGCCTTTCCTGGATTCGTGCCTTGACGCTTTTCCATCGATTAGCCGATTGCCTCTTGAGAGAGCACCGGATGTCCCCGGAAGATTCCGGGCGAACGGGCAGGGAGACAGCCACTTGGTTTTCGTCACGGGGCACAGGGAGTGAACATTGCGAGGATTGGTAAACAGAGCGTGGCGATGGAGCATTGATACATTGGAACGTCGGTTCGAATGCAGAAAAGGGAAGAAGGCGCCACGTCGAAGAAATCGAAACTCATTGGCGACCATTGGGGTTCAATTCTGTAACTAACATGTGCATGGCGGAGTTGCCTAACTCCAATTTTCAGTTGCTAATTTTTCATAAGCAAAGGCCAATTGAGCTGAACGGTTGGACACGTGTTCATTATTCTTAAGCAGAGACTGTGCTCTGAAAGTTTCGTTTGAATCTGTTCCCCACAAACCTCGTGATATAAGAGTTACGTATGGAATTTAGTTTTGCCCGACCGTTCAACTCAATGCACCTTTCTATAGGCAAAATTGGATTTAGGGAACCACGCCATATATGTATGAAATTATTCTGTGGGAATTGTATGTTATCAAGTATTTATTTTATGTTAATTATCTTTATCACTAGTATATATGTATGTAGGTATAAAAACTGACTCCAGGCTAGCAGTCTATCTGTAGTTATATGTAATAAAATAACATATAGTTAATTCACACGGTATATAGAGAAATTTTATATCCAAAACAACATAAAAAAATATTCCATACCACAACGTATGTAGCATACATTAGGATTATTTTAACGAAATCGAAGGAAATCCTAGAAGGTAATTTGTAATTTAATGGCGAAAAATATAACTTACTTGACAAAAATTGGAAGAAAATGTTGTCGTGATTGGAATATTCCTCAAGATCCAATGTAATGGAGCTTGAACCTTTCATTATTTCTAGATGCTACCAACCCGAGAGCGTTTAAATCGCCAATCTTTGCAACGGTATGTAGTAGTAATCATCTGAAGCAAGCCCTGATTCGATAAACTTAATTCGCAATTGCAGTTCCGCTTTGCTCAGTCTGCGAAATAAATGGTTGCGACAACCGTGTGAGCAATTCAACCGGAAATTAGCCTTCGTCAGGGATTCCTCGTCGATCGCGAGATATAAGAAAACTTTCTACGTCCGCCATTTCCAGATTAGATATTGCTCTAGATGTGTTTATGGCTTCCTCCCCACGTATGATGGTCGAGTTGAATTTCTATTGCGGATATGGCTGCACAGCATCAGGATGGCTTAAGCAGTGGAATTATACTTAATGAGATTTACCAGCACACAAATGATTACTAATGAAAGTAATTAACCCATATATTGTGTATAATTGAAAAGGGAAATCAGCTTTTCCTAGCATGATCTTTAAATGAAAAGTCCATCTGAAACTTTTGCTGTGAGAACGAGGTTTAAATAAGAATTAAGATGCTACGATTTCTTCTTTTCTATATCCATTTGTAACTGAGTGTGTGAAAAAATTGAGGATTTTCTGGTATCGTGCCGATATTATCTCTTGGACACAACAAAAAAGGGACAGTAAAACTAAATTCATTAAACTACATGAATTAGCATTAATAGTAACATAATAATAAACAAAATATTGAAGAAACCAATCAAATCTTCTTACAGTTTTGACGTCTATCATAACAAAATTTGCTATTCACTCAACAATTCATCCTAATCTCCAAAAGAAATATAATTAGATAACTATATTGTAAAGGCAAAAGTAAGAAAAATCTTTGAAAGAAAACTGAAAATATCACTAAAAATACATTCCTCAATGCATTCAAGTATCGTTACGAAAATAGTCACTGGAAAATTTCTTTCTAAGATTTACATAGGGATAGGGTTAAAGGTACTTTGCACATAAGGGAGTAGATATTAATCCAAACTATTATTCTAATTACAGCTGTTATTTTTATCATTGAAATGTTCATTTCCTTTCCATCGCTATAATTATACTTCATCGGTGGAATTATTTGATTACCGTGATTTATCAGTGGCAATATTTTTATAACTAGAATAATTTTTATTGGGAGAAATCAGAGTCGATTTCTCGCCAAATCTATCCGGGAAATGTTCCATAAAATTAAGCCGAAGATTGCTCCCTTATCTTATTAGAAAGCAGAACATTTGAAGATATTAAAGTCATTCAGAAACTTGGAAGCATCGACAAAACCGACCGATAAAATATCCTTTGGAGATTAATCTAAAACAGGCAAGCTCAGGACCATACCAAAACAAACGAATGTACCAAAAATTTCACGGAACGATGATTTACTATTAATCTTAAATCAGGACACCTCATATCTCCTTAGCTATTTACTATCCCTATTTATTATATGTACATGTATTTATTTATTTATAATAAATTTTACCATTATCTTAGCTGATTCATTGACAGGCGTGAAAATTAGATCACATGTGTGGTAAATATAACATAAGAACCCGTAAACTATTTGTGACGCTGAACAACTAAATCAAGAATGAATCAATAGCGTAAGTAATGAAAATTGGAACGCGGCTGTGAATGAATTAGGAGTTTAAAGATATACAATCCTTTGTCGGCGCTCCGCACCTCATTGCCACCGATTTTCGGTAACAACAGAAGCCCGGTTTACCTACTTTCGAAGAAGCACCCGATACATATTTCGATGGCCATGCTACCTTCTTCAGGGGAGGAGATATTTTAATCCTCTAATGATTCAATAGCAATACGTACTAATTTGTGGTGGAAATAGCTAAGCAAACGTTTACCGAGTAACGGCTTCTTCAATTAATTTTATGTACTAATTTACCTACAACTCGTCATACCCCTAAGGATACCCCAAAATTAGAACCCCTTACTTAAAGGGAGCGATAAATTTAGGAAGCCTAATTCAGTACCAGCTCCACCCTACCAAAGCTGAAAAAATTCAACCCACAATCCGATTTAAATCATTCCAAACCGATATGAACCTATCCATATACAGCATTAATGTGATTGAGCCAGTTGAAAAGATGTTCTACAACACTGGCGATGATAGTTTTGGAGCGATCATCAATTTGAAGAGATACGTAACCGCTGAAGCCGAAACAGAATAGTCTCGCTTGATTCTCTCCAAGGAGGAAATATTTACGGAAGGTTAGTCCGGGAATAAGAGGAACGTCTATTTTTATGGCGCTAGACATCGCGCTTCCTGAAGACGGCTAGACGATCAATCTGAAGCATTGGGGAGGTAAATATAGTCAAATGGGATTCCATCGATCATCTCGACACAAATTACGACAGAGGAAGATGCTCTGAAACAAGGGAATGAAGAGGTTGCGATGCTTGGATAAGAGCCAATTCCACGAGGAATGTTTGATACCTATTCCGTGCATCACATGGACGGGAAGAGAAACAAACTTTCGCGATTTAAATCCCACTAGATTACATGTCTGCTGCATAAGTGACGAACATGGCTCCACTAACTCTAAATTGGGCAGAGAGCAAGGGACTTGTCGCAATTTTTCATTTCTGGATATTAGATTGGAATTTTAAAACCATCACTGGATCGATTTAGTTCGGGTTGTTTTCGTATGATATACACATAAGCGGAAAAACGTAATTCTCGTCTTCCGACTAATGAATGAGCTAATTTTAAGCGACTAAAAATAGCTGGTCAGCCTCCAGAAGCCGGAAATTCCGAACAGAATTAAATTAAATAAGATTATACTTTTGTGGCATCCGTTGTATGTACCAAGTAAGAAATTAATATCCTTCAGATTATTTTCTATATCCAGCGAACATTTCTTCGGTAACAGAATTAGCGTAAGATATGGAATCTATTACAGAGTACGTTCGTTAATTTGCCTTTCTAACTATAAACGCCACACTTGACTGACTTGGTCAAATAGCCGAAAACTTAGGACAGGTATCAGGAGAGTAAATTTTGAATTCTGTCCTAATAACAAGAAATTAAGAATGATAATCTTCTTCGATATTTGCCAAAACAAAAATTATGGTTTAAAAAACTACGTCTTATGTTTGTTATCTTCACCGTTAAAATATGTATCTTAAAAATTCGAAGTCTACGAGATTAAATATGAAAATTATCATTATAATTTCCTAATTATATAAAAAAAGATCACAATTTTAAGAGCGATGTAACTGCGAACCTTGTCGAAAATCATGCGATAAATAAGATATTTGTGGTACACCAGAGCGCTAGGAAATACCAGTTGATAACTTTACACCGAGATATTGTTGTAAGAAGTAATTTGACTCAATCCACAAAGAGTAATAATGAAATTAATGTAAAAAGACAAGTAAATTTCACAGCAAGATTTATTATCGTATCTAGATATCAGAATTTGTCAAAACAAAGGAAATTTGCCAGGAACAGCGATCTTGAAATTTTAAGATTACAATCCAAGTATCGCTCAATAAAATTAATTTTCTACATCACTTGACACAGTGAATACTTCTGTAAGGACTGCAAAGCAACTGAAAGAGGATTTTGGTGTTAGAATTTCATTGGGAAAGTACGAGGGAAGAGGTCCAAGTCGGTTCGGAGAACGTCATGAGGTAATGAAGCTGTCTTAGCCAAAGTATGTGTTTCCTTCCAGGTGTGCACGGTAGGCTTGGCCCGGGAGAGAACTTGGGGTGCAGGCAGTGGCCCTTAAAACGGTGCCTAAGAATGAATTCCTGAACGTGGCTTCGTTCGGAATTTGGCAACTAAATTTAAGTTCCGATTCTTACCTCCGACATGGAGAGGAACGGATTAAGAGGGTCTTCCAGTAGTCAATTCTATCAACCAGTACAAATGAAGTGCGAAACAACCTAAACTTAACTTTCCAAAGATAAGAAATCGAAGGTTCTGTTCAGAAGGAAAGCTCTAATAAATATGTCTACTTGGAAAAATGGCTAACTTTCACGAAAATTTCGATATCCTTCCCTTCTTCTCAAGGTCTCCCAGAGTTTATACATGGGCTATTAGCTACCTGGCGAAGCGATTCCGGATAGAAATATCTAATTAATTATCGAGGAACTGATGTTTTTAATCAAATGCTTACAGTTGCGAAAGGAGTGTTGCTCCGAAGGTCGAGCTTCTGAAGATTAAATTAACCAATCCAGAGAAGAGCTAATTTCGAAATGATTTTTATATATTTTCAGAATGTCGATAACGAATAAGTAGACAAGCGTTCATCCAAAAGGAGGAATGAAAATTTACTTCCGAGGAAAACGATAATTTTACGTCAGCTGAATTTCTTACCATAAATATTTGCATAATAGGTAGAAAAAGAGCACTCAAGAATATACTACAATTACTTTAGGTATATAAAGTAATTTTCTACAGATCTTTGATGTTTGTAAACTACTCAGACCAGTTGGAACCTCAGCCATCCTAAAATTAGCGACCAGAGTTAGTGTGGAAATGAGGTTTATTAGGCAAGGTGAGGAGTGAGGTAGTTTGCCTTGTTTCCCTCATCAACCCATAATGTTGTAAGTGAAATAAATCAAAGTAAGAGAAGCATAATGACTCTATGAGTGGCACTTTACCTAGCATTCCATTCGGAGATCAATGTCATTAATCAGTATCACTTATACCGTAGTAGCTTTCACAAAATCTCAGCAATAGGAACGACTGTGACAAAGATAGATGAAAGATATCCTTACCTCCATTCTGTACGAAATCGTTCTTTGATAGGTATAAAAATAATGTGCGAATATACACGATTCAAGACAAGATATAAGGACACACAGCGAATAAAATCACACAATTTAGAGCGATAGAATTCTTTGAAAGAATTCATATAGATTAATATGGAACTAAGTTAGTCTAAGTGAATAGGATAGTTCAAAAATTTGGTAACATTAAAAACTTTAGTTGTATATCGTCGCGTGTTACTATAATAACCAACGTATCTGAACTCTATAAAAAATAAGCAAGTAAAAGCTACCAACTTAAGTGAAATAGCTGACAAGATTATAACATTTAATAGAAAGGTGGCAGAAGTCAAATAGAGATAGATACACTCTACTTATGCAACTGGCAACCGTATGATAAAACAATACAGCTCCGTTGTGCTTTGAAAATGCATCCAAACGCAAAAGGGAGTACCCGAAACGTATGTACTCCGAACATGAAGCAGGTAACGTTAACATAGAAGTCATGTTAGTTTGACCCTTTATTGGCGAGGTTAGACCCACGTGGACCTATCTTCCACCCAACCTCGTATGTCAGCATTATATATGCACATGTAAATTAAACAAAGAGAGTAGAGATTGGGAAAAAATCTTTGCAACTGAAGGTTGATAAAGAAACGTTGCGTGAAAACACCCACAGAGAAGGGTGAAGAAAACCTGCGAAAAAACAGATAATATAACAAAAATATAATGATGAAAATTCTAAAATTAAATAAATAACACATGAATAAATTTACAGAATTATAAAAAAATATTCATTAAAAGAAAAAAAAACATTTACCAATCCTAAGGGGAAAAAATGAAAAAAAAAATCACAAATCGAGTCAGGGAAATCGGAACGAAATGATATTAAACGCAACAGCCTCTTTAGAAGCCGTGAACAATCAATCATGTAGCCTATCATCGCAAGGAAATAATGAACGGTAACGGAAGGAGATACGTCGGAACGTGTCAATACTAATGATTCCAAGGTGAGGCGGAAGGTGTAGTAGGACTTCCTATAGGCGAAGGCCGGAGGTTATGATATCCGTTTTCCTCACGGATGGCAATACCGTTACAGCTACTGTCGTAGTAAAGGAACGTTTCTCAACGTGGGAACTACTTATGAAATATGCATTTACAGTAAGCAGCCAACTTGAAGCGGTGCTTTTGCAGTGCGGCGAAAGCTGCATTCTTCAAAGGAATTATGCGAGACAAATTATGCCAATTAAAATGAATGCTTGAGCGTATTTTTCCATTTCAATCGGCTGTCGCAATCACCGAGGAGTTTAAGAGAGAGAGAAGAATACTTGCTTTGTTACTAACTGAAATACTGCCCTCGGAGATGCAATTGTCGCTACTTTATTCTGGTAGGAGTACGTAATTAGTTAATTAATGATTAGAGCTAGCAATCGAAATTTCTGGGTCCTAAGTTTGAGCTACGGAGTGGGTGTTTGCTTTTGTGCGTCTTTTGTTACTCTGTTATGTTTTTATTATAAGAAGTCACCCAAAATTTTCATAATGGATAGGGACACACATATATGCCAGATGTAAAAGAAAAGTTACGAACTATTTCGATGATACGAGAATTACAGTTGTTCATAAGGATTACGTAACATATATAGAAATATATTTTTCCCCAAAGAAATACCAACACGAGCCGATAAAATGTATGTACTTTGTATTTCAAAATATCTCTCATCAGCTGTTGGCATAAATAAATATTTAAGACTATAAATGAGTTTTTTCAACAATAAACCCCATACTCATATTTGAATTAATATAAAAGTCATGTCTACATAGTTTTTCCTTTAATACTTACATACAAAGTTTGGAGAGAATATATTTCAATATAAAAAGGCAATGGAGGAACGTCTACCAACGTCCAATGTATTTGGAGGAGTCTACGTAATACTTAACGACCTATATCCAGAAATACATTAATCTCTTTACCGTTGGCTCCAGAAAGAAAAAAATGAAATTGTGATCGAGAACCGATATTATCAATGACTTAGACCATAGTCATTCGCAATCAGAAGATTAATTAATACAAATGGTGGCTTTGACGTTACATAATTCCATCACACTCACCAACATGTTACATAAACTAAGAAAATATCAATACATAAATATCCAGAATTATTCACGCAGGATTGTGTTTACGTTTACAACTAATTAGACTTATAAGGATAAAGGTCTATCCAAAGATGTGCAGAGATATGATTTCACCCGAGCAGGAATGCAAAATAAAATAAACTATACTTTGTTACCTTTCCATATGAGCGATTATGAGGAACATATACGCGGCACTCAATTAAGAAAAGCATACTGCACTCTCCTTCTCTCGTATAAATCATCCAGACCACAGCTAATGACGTACTGAGGGTTACTCCATGTGGAAAACGAAATGACTTGTTTCCTAAGACAAGTCACGGATAGCGGCACGATCCGCTTATAATCGCGTCCCAATAATCCGCATTAACCTTAATGGAAATCGTACGGCATTGAGAAAGTGTTGAAATGGATATTGAAATATTTCAAGGACTCTCCCAGCGAATAGATTCCTTCAACTAGACGAGCGAAAGCTGGCATAGTGATGCATCAAAGACATCGATGATAAAACATGTTGACGTTTAAAGAGAAATGAATGGAAACATTCATCTTTTGATATTGAAAGATAATTATGTATAAGCTGTGATCACGAAATGCCTACTTAACTAAATAAAATAAATAAACAACTAACTAACTAAAATAACTACTTTTACAAACGCGTAAATTGTAAATTTATTGCAAAGGACAGCTTCCAACGTCACCAATAGATATTGCCACACGGAAAAAATCATTTGAATAATTTTATATATTCGAACATTTGTTCTTTGTGTTTACTAATTAACGTTCTAAAAATGTGTTCAACTGCAACTGTGTAAATATTACAATATGTAAATAAAATTTTGTATTTACAAGTGCATTGCAAGTTAATTGAAGAATGCGACTTTAAACGCTTCCACCATGCCTAGCACGCTGCAAAGAATGACCATAAATAATTTTAATAACAACAATTATAATTAATTACAATGTTTTTTCTTCTTGTATTTCGGCGAAAGAAGGGGTAATTTAAACTTCAGCTGGAAAACAACGTATTTCACAGCAATAACACATCCTTTGCAAATTCTACAATTATACACTACCATTACAAATGAGTAATTCACTAGTTTTCAATCAGTCAATGATGGATGGAGTAAAAACAACTCAACAAAACCAAGCTTTTCAAAACAATTCCCCATAATTTGAAAATTGCACACTTCTGCACTACCTTAACAGAAGAGGAATTTACAGTTGCAAATTATGATTCCAATAGGGACAATTTAATTCGTTGACACATTCTTTTCTCGAACAAACTCCACAATCTACCGTAACAAACACCACCGAAGGAATGGGAAAGCAGGATTCCTTCAACCCTGATTTGAAATAGCTGATCCCGATCACTTTGGCGCCTAACGCACGGTAGACATCTGATTATCTTTCGGCCAAACAATTGCTCACGTCGATCTGCGGCGAAGGATTGAGGGGAGACAGCCGGAATTTCCCTTTTCGTTTCTTAAGAGTCATTTCGACGCTGACTCCATTGTCGTTGGAGAATAAGAAAATTCTCCGGAGGTCGCTGGCAAATGGAATTGCGCCACCGAGATAATGCGACCGAATGCAATTCCGTTTCAGAGAAAAAATGTATAGCAATTTCATCAAAGAAAATAGAGCTCTCAGTGCAAACACCACCCACCATGGTGGACACATTCGTCCTAGGAAATAATTAGCTTCTCGAATAGAGAAGGAGTTATACAAAGCGATTCATCTCAAGGGAACGTATTCATACCCTCCCGAGAGTGGAAAAAGTTATGGAAAGAAGAAAATATGTTTTATCACTTTACAGTTCTAGGTGCCATATTTCTACAAATGGAATATATTTCATTCGTCCTTTGGTATAGGATACAGAAAACATATATTTCTTTATTTTAACTCAGTCTTGTCTATGGCTGTGATAACATGAAAACTACTGATGTATGAGTGATGAAGAATAGAAAGTCTCTCTTTATGGAATTCAAAGAAGAGCGTTACTCTTAAAGTCGTTGTGTTTCACTTACGCGGCCATGTTCCTTTCATAAAATTCCGATTAGGTAAGGTAGGTAAGAGTGAAATACTTCATTCCTCATCGTGCCTAGAAGGCCTTATCCCCCTAGTTTCTACTGATAGCTAGGGAATTAGGCACCGAACCAGCCTTCTACCTTAATACTTTACATAAAGACATAACTTTATAATGGTTTAGCTAGATTAACACAAGACTACGAGATTCATATCGTAAACTAGATGAGAAACATGTCCTTAAACGGCATTCCTTATGTATTCAGTATCAACTCACTAAAACCTAATTTTATTTAATTATAACTTTAATTTACACTAATTTTAATTTATTATTTTTGTAATTTCGTTTGAATGTTTTATCTTATGTTTTTTTTCATGTTTATTATTTTCTCATTGTTTAATATTGCAAATTTTCCTGGTTCTGATTTTATTTTATTGTTGAATTTGTAATTTATTTATAGTACTGTTTTTGTGATTTCCTTGTTATACGCAGCTTTCTTTTACATCTTTCAGCTTGTACCATGAGTAGGATTGCGCAGATTTTTCACACCCTCTTCTTTTTGGGTGTTTTCCTGCAGTGGATCTTTTTTTCCTGAGATATCACCTTCGATATTTTTTTGCATATACTCCTTAAGTTTTCCTCTCCATTTCTATTATCCTACTGAAAACATCTTATGTAAATAATATCTTTGACGAAAGGTTAGACGGAAGAAGAGAATTTTCAGCCTCAATCTCGCCTTAATAAAGACCTTAAAACCTAGAATATAAAAATTCTCGTTACACAAATGGATAAAAACTAGACACGAGAACTACACCAGTAAATTACAAGCAAAGCAGAACGTATAAAGAGTACAATGCAACACTTGGGTCTCCTAACACATTACAATATGACTGATACTACAAAATCAGAGAATCCGTGAAATTAACGTTTCCAAGTATAACCTTCACATGACAATTAAATTTTACTCACGGTAATGTAAAAACTTGGCATTGTTCGGTGTAATTCCTATGCACACGTCATAAAACCTCGGGAGCATTACTTCCTCAAATCAGACGATTTAACGTCACGTTCAACCCATAATGTCGACGGAGACGGAGAAAAACGTTAATCGCAGATGAAAAAGCGTGCAAGAAAGAAGCGGTACTCATTCTTTCCTTTCGATTACGTAAGTGAGCGGGACTTGTGGCGGCCTTTACCTGGTCAAGTGGTTTTATGGAGAAAGGATTAATTCGAGCCAAGTATGCGATGACATGACAAGATATCAGCACCATTAAAAGAAGAGAACTGACCAAACTGTTAATTCGCGAAGATAATAATTGGCAAGGTAGCAAATATCCACCTGTCTTCATTAACGAATCAGCTCGCGATCCCACTCCGTTGTTTACGGAGATGATAAAAATTTTAAGAAGTGACGTTACATTGAAATTCCATAGAGAGAATGATGAAATCATAAATGGGAATTTGTTATTCTTTAACTTTATTTAAAGAAAAAAATACAAATACAAAAAATAATCCAAAGATGACGGAATGTAAAAAATGATATGCATATGGTGTAACTAGTAAAAATGCATAAAGTAGTTTGAATAATATATTTGAGGGACCAGAAACTTGAGGAGAGATTGTTTTGGGTGCAGCAGAACTTAATAAACTGTTTCTTTTTCTTTTAAAATGATCATCAGGTACTTCCTTTTAAAGCATAGGATATAAATTTCAAAATAAAAACGTTTTGTAAATTAATACATCGCCATTTTTTGTTTACGTGAATCACTGGCAGCGGCATAGGATTGTTCACATTTTTACCCTATTTTACTTGTATTGGTAGAGTAATAAATTACGACCAATTGGCGAGTATCTTTACACAAAAATTCAAAACTTAATTAATAATTCAAAAGAAGACTTCTAAGAAAAGTAGCCGAACAATAAAGGTATTTTTAAAACATAACTCAATATTTGAAAATCATCACCATCCAATTTAAAGCCTATTTCCGAGAATACATTGTTTACTTTTCGATAACCATCACTATGACGACAATGTTTTGAGCAAACCAAATCGATGCCGCTTATCGAAGAAGATCGTCTTAAACGTGACTATGGAATTATTCGTCACCAGTAATCTACTAATTAGTAGCATTTACACTTAAGATTTATGTTTCGTAAATAGCGTTCGTGAAAATAACGTTCACATTCCATGTTATTCGAGGTTACCACCTTCCGCAGTGTAATCGGTCTTCCTTACCCCGGATAAACGGGAGTGCTTAGTCTTTGGAATTTAAATTTGACTTTTCTTCCTTTTCCATGCATATGTTTTGGATTTGAAAACGCACAGATCCCCAAAACTCATAACAAAAAATAATAACGTATGAGTCAAATTCTAAATGATAACACCATTTATATGAGAACTTCAGAATGAAAATTATCTCGTGACAACAAAATAATTAAGGGATTAACCCTTCTGAAACTTCCGAAAAACTCACCCATTGACGCGTTCCATTGATGAAAGATATCCAAATTATCACAGAGAGAGGGAGGTGACAGATCCGCACCCTTAGGCGGACGAGCTTCACGGACGGTAGCCCCCAACGCAACGCCTTCAAGGTCTTCCCTTTCCCGGGATACGCTCAAAAAAGTGCTCCGACGTACGGAAGACACCTTACACCACTGGGTCCACCCTCCGCACCACACAGGATGTCCACATCAAAAGATTCGCCACGTCTCTTCCGACACGAGATAGAAAAAGTGCGCCCAAGATCTCTTCCTCCGACTGCCCTTCTTCCTTGATGGGACCGCGCGACGAAACGCACAGCAAACCAACTCCCACACGCTCACACGCGAAAAAAATTGAATATCATCCTCCGCCGATCTTAGAATACACCATGAGATCACGCCGGGATTCGGGGTGATTCATCACAAAGAAAGCGGTGGTCAGTCACACATCTTCGGCTTGGTATAACTGACGCAACCGCACGTTTTTCCTCCGGTATACGAAGAAAACAATGCGTCGAATTGCGGGTGATTAAGCACAAGATCGGGGATGTCGAACGCAGCGAGAGGGGGCGTCGTTGGGTTAGGCGAAGCGGGGGGATTTCGCAAGGACGAGCGTTACAGCATCCGAGTCAATCATCACATTGCCACGTGCCATATCTGGCTGCTTCTACGCCACTGATAGCCCTCGGGCCTCCGCTTTCCACGGGCAGAGAACCAAAAGGGTTCTTCCAGAGTCCACGCGCGGAAGAACTCTCGCTTTCCGAAACACCTAGCGATGGAACGGAGATAGCGAACGTATTTTCGTATTCGGCACGCGGAACGAGCAAACGAAGTGCTAAACTCGACCCTGTAACAATGCCTAGTTCCTGGCACCTCCAAAAACGTACCGGAGCGAATCGGAAAAAGTTTCCCCTACATCCAAGGTGAAAAATACCAAAAAAGTTTCACAAATCACACTCAGAATCCACCAAAGACGTTCAACACAATCAACCCGTTTCCTTATCTCCAAGAATCCATTTCCTGACCTATATCACGGGCAAACTTCCACACTACGCTACTGCGTGCGCGAGAGACCGCTCTGCCCAAATGCGGAGTTGAGCGAGGAAAAAACTCACTTCGCGGAAGAGACCGCTCCCGGGAGCAATCTCATCCGACGGCGGAGGCTGGAGTGGAACGAGATTTCGAAGTCTCCGGTTCGATCTCAGTGAAAGTGGGCGATAAGGCGGATCGAGATGCCAGGTGGTCACTCCACGGTCATTCCCTTTTACTCCGCGATCGACACCGCGGTGCACTTTTCTTTCACACCCACGTAACCGACGAGACCTCAATCGGCTCACGCGAAAGGTGTGCCAGCGGTGGGGAACGATATTAAGGGCTGGGATATGAGAAAATATGCTTCGGAGAAAACGGACACCGGATTGGGCTATAAAAGGCGACTACGCAACGATAAATTGCGATAGAATTGACCAAGAAGGGGACAGCGAATTCCACTCAAGATCTTGACAAAAGATTTCCACCTCCAAAAGTATATACGACTTGCTTACTTTAATTTACAGCTCAACTATTCACCAAGTTCCTATCACTGCTGGGACTAATCACGTTTCACTGATAATAAATCAAGCTTGTAAGCATTTTAATAATTATCCACGGTTATAGCGCACGTTATTGGCACATTTGTAATAAATAACGTGTATGTGAGACAACACAAACAGTCCTTCGAAGTAACTTAAAGTACTTCCCGGTACCGCGGTTATCTATAACTCACACCTTACTCTTTAGAACTATTTATCTTAACACCAAAAGTAAACAAAATTAATATTCCTAAGCTAATTCCTATTCCTATTCACAACAACTAAACACTTCCTCTGATTCCTATCTTCAATCCACGTGGCTCAGACGAAAAATACGGAACGACACCTAAAATACGTGACCAAACAAGACGGGAAAGCTGCTAAAACCGGGCACCGAAGAACTGGGGTTTCCTGCGAGTAAAACACCGCAAAACTCAGTGCTCCTCCTCCATCCCAGATCAAACCACAGGCATCTCAGATTCCTCAGCAGTTCACTACGACTCCCACAAACCTCACAGTACGAAAGCTTTTCCCTCCTCGACGGAAAAAAGAACTTCCCAGAGGGTGACGAGACCTCTTCAGCCCCGTGGTCACAACCAAAACAACACCAGTATCACACGAATACGATACGGACACCGACCGCAATGCCTCTTTACGGAGCGGGGACCACCCAATCCTCTCCTTATGGCAAAACGAACAGCTGACAAGCGTCTTGGGCGTATGACAGCCGCTGCGGGACGACCGCCGGCGGCTCTGGGGAGGTGCGACACTGAACCCGATCGGGAGAGAGCGCTATTGGGGCGGCCGCAGCGGTCTTTCACGGTCTGAGCCTCGCCAGCCGACTGAGTCAGTTGAAAGCACTCCCTCCTGCAAGCTGTGACGGCGCACCTCCCCTCGGAGAACTGCTTTCGAGCGCAGAAGATTATGACCGATGCAACGCGGGCTGAGGGAATGCGAGGGGCGTGCCGATTACGTGCTCGATTTTCCCCTTCGGTAAATCCGTGGGGATGACGAAAATCATCGAAGGTTTTGACGAATGTGGTCGTCAGGCAGAACCCGTGGGATGGGTGAGCTGTTCGGAAAATTTGTCGAAGAAAAGGCTAAGTTTCCTCTCAGCTACACAAATTATCTAACGCGAGAGTTTTTCAACATCGACCGTCACTCAAGTTGGTTTTATTTACCTGTCATCTCTCACCTATACGACTTCCATCAAGCTATTAGTTACCAAGATATAATTAGCTCCTATAAATGTATAACATTTTTTACATTTTTTTCTCCGAATATTTTTATCACACTATTACTTCGTCATTCATTATTATTTCATTTCATTATTCATTTTATCATCGTATTATTTTAATAAATTTTATCATAAAATATCAAACGACAAATTCATCCTTTTCATAGAATATTTTCATAATGAAATCGAATAAAAATCAAAACAAACATAGTTACTTCCTTTTTCTTCTTAACTTCATTTGAAAACTTTTAAGGTAATTATCATCATCATCTTCCTCCCACAAAGTAAAATATTTAAATTTTGATTACCTATATGAAATCGAATATTTACAGAAAAAAAACTTTTGTTAAAATATGCAATGGAAAAAAATTGATATCATTCTACTTTCAAAATTATTATTACGAATAAATTCACAAAAGAACTCGCCGTCTATAAAAATCCCAAATAACTACGTACGGCGTTACTTGGTATAGGCCCACATGAGCCTAACTTCATGGAAAAATAAAGTCTATTCATCCATCGGAACTGAAACTGGGTGTTAAGGAATGTACAATCTGCCAAGAGGCAAAATAACGAATACGCGATATCTTTCCATTAAGGTCCCATAGCGGAAAACAAAAATCCGTAAATATACACAAAACATTTTATGATGTAATCAAACTTGAAAGGATACGCTATAAACTTCTGGTAACAGCTGTGTATAGGAGTACCTTAGTAAAAACTTTATCCACCAACAAAGATCTATTTTGTGATCTATGGTGAGATCTATTTTAAGTGCTGTCACGGTTCTGTGCATTGTCGAAAGCTTTACTACGCAATGAAAGAGGTCTAATTAGAAATCACTCGGAGCGATTTCTCTTTTGAAAGGGTTTATGGCTTTCAATAACAAGTTCACACCTCGCGTGAATTACTTAAGTGCCGTAAACGGGAAAATTGTCTCATTTTACGCTACAAAACGCGGCCAGAATAACAGACAATTCACATAGTGAGAACCGTTGAAAACGAAATTTCACCGAGAAAATTAGAAACTAAATTCATGATAGGATAATTGGACAATGCAGCTAACATTTAATGCAATTACAGGCTGCACTATTTTCGTCCAAAGTTGCACATCCTTGACTGCGAAAGATAAAGTCAGTGGTGAGTCATGCATGTACCGATTTCAGTGAAAAGAACACTTGAGGACTGAGGTAGATTTTTTTAGTAATACTTAAATAGGATATCAAGACGAAAATTCGAATGCTATGTGATAATAGCTTATTACTTCAGTATTTTAATACGTAAAGATAACACACAAAATTAAGGGAAACTGGAAGGAATTCAAAGGAAAGAATTCTTTGGGGGCTCCCGGATAGTCATGTGGGCAACGTGGTCCCGGGTTCGATTCCCGGTGGGAGCCCATATGCGAAATGGCCTAAGTTGTCGAAGCACTTTTAACAATACTACTACCACGAATTCTTTGGATGGAAGTTACACGCAAACTCTCCTTACCAAAAAGAAAGGAGTATTGACAAATTTAGATACATCAGCAGAAGTCTATGAACAGCCTCACTCGTTTTTCAAAGGACTACGGGAAAAAATTTCCCGGGTATCTCAATAAGAAAACAATGGAAAACACGAGTAAAAAACTTCGCAGCAAATATAGAACAATCGTTTCACGGAGTCGAATCGGTCATTCCCCGCTTTCATTCTGCGATTTCACGGCAAAAACTAAAAGAGCTGGATTTTGATTTCGAACCACGCTTTCTCCCCTGAAATAATTGCTCCCCGTCAAAATAAACACGAACGCGAGGATCTCGATGGCTATAGACGTAAACAATCTCCAAAAACCTGCGGTGAATTTTTCATGCGATAAAAAGAAAAGTCCGAAGCGAACCGCTTAATCGAAACTGTCTCGAGTTCCGGGTTCGGAAAAAATCGTTAGTTAATAATGGAATACGTGAAATGCTAGCCAAGCTGCAAATTCAAACATAAAAAGTTTATCACATCTAACATAGAATAGCAAATTAAAACATAGAAAGTTTATCACATTTAACATAGAATAGGTAAAAAGTCAATGAAATGGAATATACACTCTAGATTGAACGTTGGAGAATATCATCCTTGAATGAATTTGCCTGCGATGGTTGCTGAAAGTTAAATCTGGAAGCAAATGAAAAGCACTCACTTCACATTCACTTAAAAGATAACAACCAGCGCCTACTTGGATACAAAAAATAAAGCCGGCGTATGACATCAAGGCCGATTGCTACTGAAACTTATGTAACTACGTAATCGAAACTTGTGAAACCATTAAATCTTCTGATGGAATATTTTATCGATTGAAGTAAACATAAGAGAAAGGTTAGCATGGAATTCCAAACAAACCGATGTAGAAGATTAAACCTCGACTCCGGTAGCAATTGTTTTATTTTGTTTGCAAAACGTCAGTTTTTGTAACATATTTGAATACATTATTGATGGGCTCCGTCGCGTATGACGTGGCTTCATCTACACAAAATTATAATTAATCAAAATAGAATTCATTTGAAATTTCCCAGTTTATTTATTTTTATACATTCCCCGATATCTCACAATTATAAATTTACTCGAAGATAGCTGTGAGAAGCGTGAACAAAAATAACGAGTGAACACATATAGGCATTTCCTAACCAGGAATACCCAAGTTAGCCATGACTCGAACCGGAGTAGCCGAGAAATAAAGAAACTGATTTATTCTATTGACCTATATGGCAAGCTGAATAATAGCAACTCCATTTCAAACTCCAACTCCAAGTTTTTTATCGCAGTTTTAAAAAGAAATTATATAGTATTTTTTAAAGAAATTATATACACAACGACAAAGCTGCCTTACCGAAAATATTCACGTAATACAAGCCAAAAATACACATTACACAAAAAAATACACATTACCAATAATAGCAGCGGATGGATTAATGCCAAACATTAAGATGGACAAAAATACTGTGAAATACTTAACCGGCATGGCTAGTACAAGGAAAAACACAGGAAAACAAGAACAAACACAGTTACCGAAAAAAGTAGCGAACGGATTAATTCCATTCTATAAGACCGATAAAAAATCGTGCCACCACATGACCGTTTCTCTCTCGTAACACGTAACTCTCCGACCCCGTAATCATCTCCAGAAACCTATTTTTACGCGAGAAAGCCAACCGGAAAAATAAAACAATCCAGCGGAAGAAATTCGAAAGTTGACGAAATCATCTCGTAAACGAGGCTGGTGAGGAAGCTCTTATATCGCCGCTCGTAATTCACCTCCAAACATCTTCATTCGCCGGAGTGAAATTATCAGCGGCGAATCCGACCCAAACACTCCTCAGCACTCCACGCTTCGGGGATTTCGGTCGTTCCCGAAGTTTAGAGAGAGGTCCGCGAATATCTTTCGTAATTTCCTCTGAAGCTTTCCCCAGCGTTTTCGCCGCCCGCGCGGAAAGCAAGGCACTGAATGATACCGATGGAGATACGGGAGTCAGCCATGTGGATCCGTATTCCATCGCAGAAGAAAATAAAACCAAGCCAACGCGTGGAGTAAATCCTCCAACGGAATAGAAACGTAATAATAAAATATATAATGCGGCGGGAGAGCATCGGCGTGGTTTGAGCTGGTAAAAATTCGCTCCAATTCCATTTTAACTAAATCTGGAAAAACCGAATGCTTTTAAGCCGACAAATAATGATGTTATACGGCATAAAGTAGAGCTACGGTTAAAGGTATTCATTCCCTTTTAGAGCTCGGATCATCAGTCGAATAACTGTTATCTGAATCAGCGTTTCCTATAGCCTTTGATGGAAAATTCCGCAATTGATTTCATAGCCCATAAATCTAAAGATCGCAAAATGTAAATGAAATGAACCTAATGAAAATACCATACGTTTCGTTGGAAATTGCAATGATAAATCAGCATGCGATATATAAGAAAATAATTTCTGTATATAAAAAAATATACGTTCTAGAGAAAACAAAGCAAGCAATAGACACAACTGCACATCATGACAATTCGACTGGAAAAATGAAATCTCTTACCAATTAATTTAAATATTTAAGTTACGTAAAGCTGTTTCTTTATGTTAGATTAAAATTATTATTGAAATAATAAAAAATGAGGATGACGAAACAGAAGAGGTGAATTTGTCTCTTGAAGCCTTAGCTGAAAACGTGATCTCAAGAGTTAACGACCAAATCAATAAATATCCAACACAGAACAGCACTATCCTACCCTATATAGCTTTCTTACATCATCACTCCTTTCATCTACACAATTTCCTTAGCAACACAATAAGTACCTCTTTCGCATGACAAAGGAATGAAGACGGAATTGATTACGAGATTTCACAACAATTAAGGGTATGACAAATCCCTTAAAAAGTCAAGTAATTAAAATTGCAACACCTAAAAATATTTCGCGCATAGATACAAATATACACATACAAAATATACGTATACATACCTATCCATAAGTTTATATACCCATACAAAAATATTGAAATTTTCGTCACAGCTGTTTAATTAATTTTCTAGGATGCGACTTCTGAAAAAATGATCAGCAGTCTAAGAAATAATAATAGAGTAGAAAAATAAATCCAGTAGAACATAGGATGAAAAATTCTTAAGGTTATGCTATTCAATTTTCATTAAAATTCAAACAAATTGCGAGCAAATTTATAAATAAAATAAAAAATAAAAAAATCTACCATTGTACTGTACTTTCCAAGTTAATTGATATTTGTGAGGGGTCAAAAATAAACAAACAATAAATAATTAATTAAATCACTGCAAAGACAGATGACCAATTAAATGCAATTAAAGCAAACCGTCGAGAAGCTTCTCTGAATCAGCAGATACGGCTGTAAGAGATCATTCACGGCTGATCTATTCTGGGAGGAATAAACAGTTCGTTGCAGTTGCAAAGAACATCTGGCTGATGCACTGCTTTAAAGGGATGCAAGGAAACCGGTTTCCAGAAAGTTAAGGAGTACAGAGTAGTCGGATACTTAATCTTGTCCAAATCCTGCGATACGAGAAATAGGCTCAAAATAAACGAAGAAGGAAAGGAATACCCTTCCGGAGTGATTTACGACTTTCCCTCAGCAAACATATAAAGGGTTGCCTGTCATGACTAGTGGATATACCTTGGACATGTGGAAGTAAAACTTTCGGTAATGGCAAAAGACTTTTCCATGTCAAAATTCACTGAAATAATAATTTAAGAAATATTTCGGTTTCAGAGATGGACTTAATATGATTTTATGCCCTTCTACAAAGGAAGAATAAGTTCCTTTTTCTAAAAATGTGTATTCTTACAATTCATTTTCCCTTAATCTGCCACTTTTCATGCAATGACGAGGGACAAAGAAGCCCGATAAATTAAAGATAAAGAAGCCTTTCTCTGGTCATTTAAAAGAAATGAAACCGAACGACATCTATTAACCTAACGGTCACTAATAAGAGGATACTGTACGCAATTAAAAAATAATAAGATTACGTAAGATATTTGAAATGAAACAAAACTCTCACTCTTAGGTACGTTTAACGTTCCACAGCTTGAGTGTGGATGCAGTTTTCCTATTCGCAATACTATTAATAGTTGGAACAAAAATATAAGGAATGAAAATCTCAATTTCAATGCTGGGTATCAGAGTACTTCTTATCGTGCATACGTAATGCAAAATTCTCTTTAAAATTTGATATTTTGTAAGGTTATGACACTACTGCTACGGATAATGCAAGAGATACCTAACCTTCTGTCATAGATGTTTATATCAGCCCTTGATTGGAGTGCCATAAAAATTAACCGAAGGTCCTCTCTATTGAAATTCCAGCTAAATCAATGTCACTTCTATCACACTCATGCAGCAGTTCCACCTTTAAACTTAGAGTTTACATAACAGGAGTTGATAAAAAAAACTGGTTATTTTCAAGGTTCCCGAGCCTTTTTAATCTGAAGAACCTTTTCTTTGACGAAGATGACAACCATAGGCGAAATGCCTATCAATAGATTAAAATCAATACATTAATCCTCGACCTTGCACCATCAAAGTCAAGCTAATCGGTACGGAAAATGCTCCATCATTCTCAGAAACCAAGTAAAACGGATTAAAATAAACAGATACACTCCCGCGTAGGATGTAACAAATTTTGGATAAATAAATGAAAACATACACATTTGATTTTGGAAACATCTTAATATGAGCACAAACCCTAAAAGGCTAAAATAGTCTACAAAAATATAGCGTCAACTAAGAAAGATGACGATATCATTCAAGGTATTCAAGGTATTTCTCCATTCGCTTTTTAAGTTTAAGAAGACAAAATACAAAAATTCCCAAATTTAAGAAACAGTCCAGAACACGTTGATAAGGTTGGTAATATCAACTTTGGGATAACGAAATGGAATCCAGAGGCCCACAATGCGTAAAGCTACGGAATTTACATTTGAATATAAAATTTGTAAAACCTTGTCGTTAAAAATGGATTAGATACACACATCTACAAATCTCCCAAAGAGGAAATATACGTATGATGATTTCGAGAAATTTAAAAATTATATATGAAAGTTATTTTCGCAGTAAAAAGGCACCCTATTATAGACGGAAGAAATGAAAAATCTACTGAGTTTAAAGGAAATAAAAGAGAATTTAAACCGTAGAAATAAAAAATAGAATTTTTACCGCTGCCTGCAACACATTTCAGAAAATAATTTAATCTTCGTCAGAAGGGTACTTCGGAACAGAAGAATCCATTTATATAATATCAACTTATATAATTATGAACGGGATAACGAATGTTGATCCAAATCTCAGTAAAATCCATCAACTACCGAAAAAGGCTACTCTGCATTTCATTCGTACGTTTCTCATATCAATCTCTCGTCCCTGGAGCAGATAAAACAATTAAGAAATTACCACGGAAATATTTTCGGTATTTAGCACCAACGTGAGTAACACATAATTAAAACGTCAGCAACAACCAAGAAGTAGCATCGCTTCCCAGAGCGTTCAGCACTCAGCACGACCTCTGTGACCCGACAAAAAACAAAGGGAAAGCAAACCTCTTCCACGGAAGACCTCTTGCAGAGCCAACTGGAAAGGAACCGTCGCCGGAGTCCTCCGTGGTGCATGACGGGAAGACAGCGCGAAAGAGAGAAACCACAATGGGATCGTCCGTCATAGACGCGTGTAATTTAGACGACGGCGAAATGTCTAATGAGATAGACATGCGACCCGTAGACTTCCCGTCTGTCCGTCCAAAGACGTAACTGCGGTTACCTTCGGCAATCGAACGGAAAGAGGGTAGAGAGGAAAATGGGATCGTTTTCTCTTTTGCCGTCTATGGAGAGCCATGCGGAAGCGACATGGAGTGATGGCCACGGGGATACGACGCCGCCGTCTGCCCTCCACACCTCGTCTGCAGACGACCATTAAGGTGTGGCTTAACGTCTGGACACAGCCGCGGCGTCTAGGGTTCTTACCCCGGAGTGTCTGCGATCTACGCCTAGGTGTGCTTCCAGTTTAGGCATAAGTGTGATCGTGCATTTTGAAGTGCAAGACAGATTCTCAGGCCGGATAAATGAGTGACTGATTGGTAGGTAACGGACGGAGCACCGATGATGAGCAAGGATGCAGTTCCCCACCGTAGCTAAGCCATATGCAGATTGCCTATTTTTTAAATTTTATAGGATATTGAGATTTTCTGTGGAAGTTTTCTTTCCCAATCACCTATCTCTTTGTACTAAGCTAACAAGATGTGAGATGTCAGATTCTCCTCTCTACAAAAAGGGCTAATATATTCTACCGTACATATAACCCCGATGACATTCAACGGGTACCTCAGCTAGTTTCTTAATATATTTTCAATTCATCTTAATTAACAACGATTTTGTTCCTAAGAAACCTCATTCCTTCATTTGGTGAAAGCATGTTTATCATTTAACTTGGAGCTGACATTTACTTCAAAATTTAATTATGTCAATAATAAATCGATAAAAATATTAGATTTATAGAAATAAAAAAGTATGTTCACCAATAATATCTGTCAACATTTACTTCCCTTCCTTTTAGCCCCAAAGTCACATGAAGCTCCACATCGTTTCTCTGAATGAATTTCTTCCTGTTGGTAGCAATAAAGCAGCAATTTCAACTAGGATAAGCTTCCTAGATAAGTAGATTTATTTCAAGACTTAATATCATGAGAGAGGAGAATCAATACACACCTGAGATAAATCACGTAAGACATTAATTCTAGGCGAGTCAGGTAAATGGACTCAATGCGAGACGGATAAGACATACAGATACCGCATTAAAGTCACTTTTATCCGTTGAATGCGTAAAAAGATTCTCGGTATTAGTGGAATAAATTTGTCATAAATTACCTCGTGAAAGTATTTTAAGTATGTTAACCTAATTTTGTGCTACCTTTCATGACTATGTGAATGAACCTTGTTCATTGTCTGCTTAAAATGAGTTGCCTCCCAGTTATGTTCGTATATTATTTACTTTTACTAATTTCTGCAATGTCACCAGCCCGAAGGCATGCTATATTCTTAACTCTTCCACCATTAGCTACCGACAGCTTTCGACAATGAATGATGGTTGCAACAATACATAGGTATGTGCCACCACTTTCTTTACTAAGACAGAATGATTTGTTTAACACAAAACCCCATTTTAATAAAGATTAGTTTATTATCTATTTAATAAAATTAATTTATTTACTAATGACATAAAATAAGGCGAATTTTATTGATATTTTCCGTCGTGCAACTCAGAAATGTCCATTAATGACAAACTGACGTGTAGCGACGGAGAAGTTCCGCCAGAGAACTGCGAGGGATATTTTGATCGCGATACGACTAGATTAAATGAAAGGCCGCCACTATATCAGCAGATGACGGCATGACGCAAATGCGCACCGGAAAAAGAAACTTTCAATAAAACATGAGGTTAGTCGCCGCTCGCTAATGCCCTTAAGAAGACAACGTACTGACAGACCATCTGACATCGATATCGGAACTTTCAATTTGTTCCTTACATCCTTCCGTTCGAGGCTGGCGGAATTACGATGCATGTGCCTCCAATCAAAAGACATATGTTCCATCGAAGACCAAAGGGTCTCGACGTCTATCGCCACCTCCCGACTAAATCGCTGTCATGCGGGGTGAAACCATCAAGTCGTAGACGATGCAGAGACGTCGGACATCAACGACCAGATGCAGCATAGCATGACTGCAGTAGTGAAACCACGCCTCGAAGGGGAAATCCCTCCAGGAGGTGGATATCCAATCCCGATGTCAGCCCCCCCATAACCCTCTGCAACTCCATCCGTGGTAAGTTTCACTGATTGCGGTGAAAAGGAGGAGAGAAAGGGGAGAAACCTCGAAAGGCATCGCTGCTGGATGAATCACATCACGGCATTCCGGAGAGAAAAAAATCGCCATCGACGACAAGTAAAAAAGAAATGGCGAGAGGTCACTGGGCGATGCCCACCATCCGTGAAGGGATGATTCACTCCGCTTCATAAATAAACAGGTAAGAGGGAATAATTAGTTTGAGCCGCTTTCCTCTTTTCCATTCTCCATTTACTACTGTCAAACAAATACCACGAAGAAAGAATTATCAGTGTCTAACTGTACTGGAGTAACTAATTTGAGGATTTTCCTTCGATCCATGTTGAAATTAACTTACATTTCACCACCGTATATTCCTATAATTAACACGCAATTACTGTATAGTGTGCAGTATAACTTTACTGTGGCTGTAACAGTAAAAAAATACAATAGGGCTGATGATGCCATATTATGTGCCTTTTAAATATCCGTTTGCGTATTTTGTAGATTATGCACAATATATAATCCAATTCAAAATATACTTGGAAAATATAGGAAAACTATTTATATGAAAAAATAAATGAGGTAACAAGCATGATTTAACTGAGGCATCACAGAAGCATATTCTTACAATTTTCACTTCTCTTTTCCTAACATAAATTGATGTACAAAAGTAAGTAATATAATTTCACATATTCAATATTACGTTATTAAGTAAGTAAGTAATATAGTTTCACATATTCAATCTTATTTTATGAAATTTCAACTTTACTGAAGAAATTATATTATTCTGAAAGTAAACATTTGTAGATCTAATTAGATATATGAACTGAATTTATGTTGTTAGTACCCAAGCTGGGCATAAAAGCGTTAACTATTTGGCATTTTTATAAGTTGTGTCTCACTACTGAGTAAGAGTTGAACTATAGAAGAAAGCCTGGCTGTTTCCTGCTCAAAAAGTTTCATAATAATGACGAAAATGAATCCATCATGAAGTAGACTACAAGAGCCAGGATTAAATTTAATTGAGGAACTAAGATCTTTGCTATTTCAAAGGAGTATCAAAAGCTGAAAGCTATAAAGGAGAGTAATAACGAAGTTATGTATATTATATCTTCAACTTTCTGTAGAATTTCATTAATTATTACGTAACTGCGAACTCATGATCTTTTTGATGTTATGAAACGGCGACGCATAACAAAAACGAGATATATTGCACATCTATCTTTCCCAGAATGATGAATCATAGAGCAAATGTGATTTGGCTCAACATCGCATTACATACCATCCAGCTCAGAGTATTACGTGAATTCTAACTACGTAAGAATCTCAATAAACTCAAACATGATTCGATGGTAGTTCGCAAATAACTCTACGGAAATAAAATAAAACTATAATATCAGCGAAATTTTAATATTCCTGCTCGGTAGTAAGAAATCAAGTTAGCAGAGTAAACTTATTTCCGACGAGATCCTCCGTAGTTCATCCCTGAGAGGAAACCAAATTACCCAAGGAGCGATCCGACCGGACAGGATCCAATTTCAAAGCGGAAACCATCCAGATAGAATCTTGATTATTCATTAAGGAAAATACACGAATTCGAATATATCCAAATATGTTTACGAAAACTCTCACAAGATAAAGATCAGTAAAAAGAACTTTACAAGTCAACATCTGTAAACAAAATCGCTCCACGACCTAATATCCAGAAACTTTTCACTCACGAATAAATATTAATGATAGCAGTTAATTAACTCAATAAGCAAGAAAAACATCAATTATATCCATTTTAAAAAACATAAGTAAATTAACAGACCAATACCCTCGTGGAATCGAATCGGTAGAGCAAGTCCAAGATTCTAATAACTACACCACCAGGGTGCTGATTGGGGTTCTCCTTCGGCTAGCCGCATCGGCATTCCGAATGGGAAAATACGTCACGTCCGTCAAAAGTGAGAACGGGGTACTTTTAAGCGCTTCTTCGGCACGTCGAAGTCGTCGTAGCTTACGGCATCTACGGCCCGAAGTGGCCGAATGCTTCTGAGGTGCCGTTTCGTCCCAAGTTGTGAGTCGAAGCCAACGCGGCCAACAACAACGCAGTTCACCAGCAGCCTGAAGACATTCATCGTCAATGGTTTGGCATTTTCCTCCAATGTCAGTGGCCAAAACTGTGAAGCTGATGACAATAAGCTTCTGGATTCCCTACGAAGCTGGCTGAACTTGGAATCAGTAACCACTGACATTGGAGAATCAACAGACAGCGATGGATGCTCCGGGTTTGTTGTCAGTGAGAACGTCGAGGGAGCTGCAGTAGCATCTGAAGGCCTTATCTCATTTCTGTGCAGCTACGTGTTGAGAACAATTATAAAACAATGCTGCTGCTGTAGCTGTAGAGAGGGGCTGCTGGATGGAACCGAAAATCCTACAGCTGCAATGTATTTTCAGGGATGCGATGGAGACAGGTTAAATCCCCGAAAAGACCTCCTGGAAGCCGTCATTGTAGCATTGCAAATTACTGAGAGAGTGATAAATGACACACCTCATACAGAGGGAATCTCAGCATTTATTAAGGCCATAGTGGAGATGGAAATTTCTTTTGAATGGCTGAGTTCCCACTGTGAGGATCACTGGAAAGAGATGGCCAGTAAGATTGCGAAGGCTGTGATCCGGCAAACTATTCTCTGGTGGTGTAGAAAAGTGAATAAGAGATAATGAGTTCAAGGTAAGCATGAATATTTTGATACTACAAATGGTATTTGAATTAAGTAATATGACTAATGAAATTACTCTTTTTATGGTACAAATGATATTTGAGTTAAGTAACATTATTCATGAAATGTTTATATTCACAGGTGGTTCAAGTGTTTTTCTATGGACACTTCCAAAATGCTGTAAATATAAATATATATATGAATTAAGTAAATGACATGTGATGAGCTTCAAGGTAAGCATGACTGACTGTAATTACTGCAAATGATACTGTATTCATGTAATCTTTGTAATGAGATAAACCTTATACTTATGTGTGTGAAGTACGTTCTTAATTTTTTCATGATAACATTCTCTTTATAGGTGATTCTGGTATGTGCTGTATGCTTTCATGGACAGAAAATATATTATTGTTGTGTACATATTCTTCTATTGCATATAGTGTATTGTAAATAAGTGTCTGTGTATGTGTTTCACTGTGCTAACATTCTTGACGAAATACTTGACAGTAACATTCTGTCTCTCTCTTATTTGGTTGAGTTAGAAATTAATTGTCTTGCTTTTAATATTATTCTGTGCAAAGTGCTTAATGTGTTTTACTGTGCTAATCTTTCTAACGAAATACTTGACAGTAACATTCTGTCTCTCTCTTATTTGGTTGAGTTAGAAATTAATTGTCTTGCTTTTAATATTATTCTGTGCAAAGTGCTTAACGTGTTTTACTGTGCTATTTTTTTTTTTTTGGTGGAATATTCAGTTTAATTTGATGGAGAAAGGGAATCATTTTCTGGAGTTACTCCAAAAGGAATGCCATTTTCTTGTTTTCTTTATAAATTTTGTTGAAATTGTTTATGTTTTTTTCTGAAATAAATCAAATGTAAATCTACTTATGTATTTTGTTCTTATAATACACTCTTTTTCGGAAAAATGTGCGCATAAGTGTATTTCGTATTCAATGGGAAGTAGTAATAAGAATAGATGCAGTTCATAATCCCGCCTGAAGCTACTGCAGCGCACCTATAGCTTCATTTCGGAACTACATAAGGAGTAGGGACTTCGTCACAATCCAATGCATGGGAGACAGCACGGCCTGGTAAAATCGCTGCGGTTTCCCGTTCATCGGGCGGCCCGATACGTTGGCGCCGATTAAAAGAACCACAATCAGCCCCCAGGCAAGTAATTACTTTATAAATTCTTAATACGTAATTTTTTAGAAAAGGCAGGCAAATTGATAGATTTTCTACAGTTTAAATGAGATAGTATTAACATTCCGAGGCAAACAGAAAAACTTCCAATTAAATCCAATTAATCTATTCCACCAAAATCTATCACTATCTAATTGGTTTCAAACCCCAGAAGGAGTAACTGGGAAATTTGACGAAACGACAAACTTATCAACTAATAATACATAATATGACCAACGATACGAGGCTTATTTACTCGACGCTAAGAGACTGCATTAAAAAAAATCCAAAACAAAGGATGCTAACCACAGCGATGACTCACAAACTAAAATAGCCGTGAGAAATCCTTCTGTTGCGATATAATGAAAGCCAACTCGATTTTCCGCTATTAAACCTGCATTATTCATCATTTCAATGTCTCCTTAAATTACAAATCATGGATTAATTTATTATTTTATAACACACACCGACAACCGACGATTAAGAACTTCGATTCCATGACGAGGTTTGGAACGCGGAATCACATTGCTCCAAGTCTAGAGTTATCGGTCAAAAAAGGCGTCAAAGTCGAATCGCATGTGAATCGTAAGTAGATTGGTCGAAAGATAAATGTCGCGACGTGCATATCGATTGCCTGCAATGCACAACCCGTTGGGTAGCGAAGTTCACAACGGATTCAATTAACTTCTTCACTTCCGCTCTCATCACACAAAACCGAAAACCTTCTGTCCTCAGTCGCTCCACCTCGAGGGCATTATACCTCAAGGGAAGGAGAGAAAATGCTCACCAATGGTTTAACTGGAATAGCCATCCGACCGTTGAAAATGAAATCATGCGAGAAGATATGAAATAACTTACAAACACGTGCTATACATTCGATCCCGTGCTTAATTGCTGGTAACATTCCATGTGAAGTGGAAGCTTAACTCCGTAATGTCTATAGTATATACAATAAAACCAATACAACCTGAAGGTGTACTTAAAATAATTCATTTACATACTTTGAATTAATACGATTCATAGATAAATCTGGAACGGAATTACTGACAGCGTAGTCAACTCTAGCAATTTACATCAATTTAAATTAAATATCTTTTTGTTTTTGCATAAAAATATTATTCTAACTTGGTTTGAAATTGTTGACTGATATTTTTTGTCCATATTTATAGTTATTCTCGTAAATCTTTCAGTTATTTTTCTAATAATGGTAAATAAGTATTGAATCGCTTAAGTATATTTCCTTCCTAATTTCTGTGTAATCTAGACAAACATTTTAGGAGTTTTTGTAGCTTAGCATGATAAGAATGATCACTTATATACGTTTCCTTGTTTATTTCTATATTTGTTATTTTCCTTGTTTATTTCTGTATTCATTACGCAAATTTTTGGCATTCATTGTAAATATCATTATGGAAAAAGCATGTATGCATTTTTAAACTGGCTCAATAATAGTGATCATTTGTAATTTTAATGTAAAATATTCCAAAAAATACTGTCTTTGGACTATAAATTATTATTGTAAAAGATTGCGAATCCATCTACTCCTTCTAGCATAACGTTCTTGTAAAATATATCAAAAATGCTTCACTTCTTCTAACCACTACTTGAATTTCATTTTGGTGAGATATGTACAAATTACTTCTAATAGACATGAAGTAAGCTTGAAAACAGTTCCGAAGGAAGCAGCATAGTTTATAAGTCTCTGAACGAACCACGTGGATGGCATAAAAAACATTGCTGGTGACATGAATGCAAGATATCATACTCTTTCTCGAGAAATAATCCTAAAAAAACATCAAGCGAGAGCATCGCGGTCAATTTATGTTCATTCCCATGGCGTCAAGCGACGGAGCGACTCGAAAAAGCCAGGTTCGCATGCCTGTAATTGCGCAGCAGAAATGAAGAAATAAACCAGTTAATCGAAGCTGGCTGGGAGGATGGGGAGGCACGAAAAATGCAACGACGCGGAAAATGTCAGAAGCTCGAGTAAAACACGGGAAACGCACGAGTAGCAAAAAAGGAATCACAAACTTCGAGATCAAAGATGATACCGATTTCGCATGGAAAAGATGAAAATGTGCTTCTTCAGAGCTCGCTTTCATCTGACCGCAAAAAATTAGTAGAATAGGAGCACTACAATCATAGTTCATTTCAATGATGCAAAAATAGTTGAACTGCAATTGGGTAACATCAGAGGCAATAATTTGGGACTCTGAATAGTCGGATGATTCGCTAACCTCTAAGTTAATGAGTGAAAATAATTTATTGCTGCCCTATTACGCAATCAAATTGAAGGAAAATCAAATGAATTTCAAACTAATTTGAAAGAAATAGGAATCATATAGATGATATAACGATGGATTTTCGGAGAAAAACGACAAGTACAGCAATTTTTAAATGAGAAATATCAATAAATAAGGGTATAAAACACTCCCAAAACCATCAAAATGTTTGATGGTTTTGAGAGTGTTTTATACCCTTATTTACTGTAGAGTATCCATCAATGCCTTTTTCCGATTATAAGAGAAATATCAAATTAAAATTTTTTATTGAGGAGAGATCGGCAGTGAAAAGTCTCTTCTTCCATCTAACCTATCGTCAGCGTCAGAAAATACACAGAAAATATAGCAATGGAGTGAAATTTAAAGGTTTCGCTGATTAGTTTGATTTCACTAACCCGATTTGGTAATGTATTTATGCGTATACTGGCAGTGAAAACGCAGCTAAAAAATACCATCTCGTTTGGAAACAACAGTTAAAACTTCCTTGACACACCGTTCCATCAACAACTAATTAAACATAAAATAGCAAATTCTGAGGACCCTTCGCTAACGTGTTAAAAGTATCCGTGCAGAGCGTTAAGACCGGAGGGTTATCGGCTAACTAAATAATGGTCGACTGCGCGCCTTAATTGGCAATTTATATTAACGCCATGTTGATATACCCACGTGATTCCAGAGCATGGGATAGCGCGCCACCTACCGGGGAGGACGCTCGTTTGTTAGCGAGGTCGAGGAACCCGCTGAGAGAGGGTCAGATAAGCCGTGGAAAGCAGATTCCACGCCTCCCTGATTTCCCTTTCTCACAGTCCAGAGAATTTTCAGCTTCGGTCGGTGAAAAAATGCCTCTGGTTTGCGGACGGAGTGAAGGAAAAAAAACTTTCTCCGCGAAATCCGAGCACTTCCAGCGGTCCGATGCGAAATTAATGGAAGAGGAGCTTGATCGGAATTTCGAAGGGTTCCGATGAGAGGGTTATACGATCGAAGGGAACCATATAAAGGCTCGTTCCTTTAACGTGGACGAGGGATTAGCCTACACAGCAAGGCGTGTGCTGTGAATCAGTCCTTGAAAATAGAATCGGAAAACTGTTACATGACCTTCAAATATACGATGCTTGTCGATTCCACTTGAGAAAGTGTAAATTTCCAGCTGTAACGTCTTAGTTAGTGCTCAGTTGCTGCAAAATTTCATCGCGTAACAATAAGTTCCGTTCGGATTTTTTCATTAATTTTCAATATAAAATGAAAATTAAAAGATGAAAAGAAAGTTTCCTAAACTTCCTAAAACTATTTTAACAAGTTTCTCCTCACTTCACCATGCATCACACTTTCTTCAAACTCATATAGAAATTTCATTTGTCTTCATCGACCTCTGCAGTATATTTCAATCAAAGATTTGGTATAGAAATGAACTATTATACTAGTATATTTATACAATATAATCTTTTAGTATCATCATAATTTTCAATTCGTAAAGTAACTCTGAATACATTCCATTATGATAATATTTATGAAAATAGATTACACCTTTTAATTTTAGTTGCGTTGTTTGATGGGAATAACTGACAAAAATAAAACTTTGCTCAATACTTTGACAAGCATTCTAAACTAAAGCACCATTGAAGATTAATCCTTTTTCATAATAAACCTCAACCCTGAGGACTGCTTAACAGCAAATCAACCTACATAAGATCAACATTAAGATAAAACTATTACTTTAGTTGATACCTAGAAATTGATTCTAAAATGGTTTATATTTTCCAATGCATTATTTATGTTACTATCCACTAGAAGGTTAAAGAAAAATTTCACTGACGTATTTCAAAGGAAAAGATAGAGGTCAGCAATGGAATGATGATGACGATGATCAACAAAAAGCTGTGATGAGTGGATGTAGATGGATAGATTAGGACTAGGAGATAGGAATTAATTAGAGATTCCATACTGGCATAGAGGAATACTTTGATGGTGTGGCTCAGAGGCCAAACATTGATGGAGAAGAATATGAAAATATGAGATGATTGTGCATATGATGATGATTCAACCATTCATTAAGTCCAAGAAATATCAGAAAAATAAATTTCCTTCAATGTCACCCGGATTCTCATTCTGAAACAGCTAGTAATTAACTCCTATTTAGCAAGAACAATGCTTTCACAGAAGATGTTACAGATGGAGGACATATAAACGACAATCCACATAGATTTAAATTCATCAGGAGACATATCTTCTTCACAGAGAAAATGAAAACTCTGTCTTATCCAAATTGTACACAATCAGCAAATTCGACCAACTTACAACAACTCAGGCAGTAACATTACAAAAGCAATAACTTATTGCCACAATTATACACTAAATTGTAGGATTACAAAAAATATAATACAAAACAGATTTACAACTTCTGTTTACTCAAGGAAAAGATTATTTAACTACTCAATATACGCAGTTTAAGTAAGAAGTTCACAATTGAATTTTATAGTAAGACATTAATGGTGATGTACATAATCTACTTAAATGATACATTATGAAGGCTGTTTTGGATATTGATCAACAACATCATGCAAAAGATGTCAGAAAGACCTTCCTTGAAGACAGAAGAAAGAAGAAATATTTATTTTGTTGATATTGGATATGCATCAATGAAGGAAGCATTAACTACACAATTTATAATCATTAAAAACTACTACATTTCAACAAATTGAACATCATCTTCAGAAGTGATAATTATATAAAATATAGTTATATATATTGAAATGATAGGTTAATTCTTCATGAAGAGTAAAATAATGCTTTGAAAACCAATCCAAAGTTTCAGCTTTCTTATTACTTCTACTATCTTCTACAATACATCAGTTTTATGATACTTCTTCAGTGTTTATATGAAGATAGAAAATAAATCCGTCTGCAATTAATTTAGTTCAAAAAATATCATCAAATATTTCCACTGAAGTGGTAACTAAATTTTTCCACAGTACCAATGTACAAAATCGTAGAAGTAGTAAGGTAATGTAGAAGTATTTCATCTCAACCAAAATTATTTTCTTTATCCACAAAACAAATTTTGTGTGTAATTTAATGCAGAGACGTGCTTTTGTGGATTCTTTTGTTTCAAGTAATGGAAGAAAATTCTAGACAGAAGTATTATGCAGAAAATTCAAAACCAGGAGAAGCAAATTTCTCCGAAAATTTTACAGTAAAAAAACATGATTTGGTATAAGAATGCAAATTTAAGAAAACATTCAAAGTGTGAATTTTTGGCTAAAATGATGTATGTATCTCTAGCCATTTTTAATTTACTTTAATAATCTCCGTGATATCTCAAGTTATTATGAGCCTCTCTAATGTTGCCTCCTGGCTAGAAGGCCAACTTGCAATGTAAAATATAAATAATAATAATAACTTTCATTGTTAACTTTTTCAATTTTTCAAATACCATCTCAGATGCTATATTTTGAATGTAAATATGCTTCCTTCATCGGTAAAATTTATCAAACAAGAGAAAATCTTTTCACGGATATCTTGATAAAATATCCACAGATCAACAACCCAATCTTTCCAATTGACTTCAAGAAAAGTAGTGACAGTTTAATGAGAGAAAGCAGGGAAAACATAGACTTAGTGACAGGCAAGTGAAGAGTGAAACGATTCAATTCTACAACAATGATAAGCACAGGGTGAAAGTCATGACTCGAAGGAATTACACCAGTATGGAAGCAAGTAATGTTAAAAAGCAGCAATTTTCAATTTTATTGTCAAATCTGAATTTTGATTCCCTAAACATTAGTCAGAAGCTGCAAAGAATAGATTGATATCCAACTTGAATATTCTGAATGGCCCATCTGCAAGCTCCCACCAGCAAATCAATTTTTACTCTCAAAATAAATGATCTACCTTTGTTTTGGAATTTAAATACAGCCATACAGAACGCTACATCAAAAATCAATTTATGCTGTGTCAACTTTAGCAACACACATTGTAATTAGTGTAGTCATCTTCAAATAATATGATTTACCACATTATTACTAAATTTTTTTATGTTGGATTCATAACAAGTTGTTATGCAACAGAATTGCTTTGGAGAAAGCTAAACCGTACTCACCCTCCCAACGCCAAATCTTTGGAATGTGCTCCAACAAGACTGGACCATTCTTTCATTAGACGGGAACTGTTGCTGCTACCGCTACTGCTATGCCGTGTTCTCTCAGATGTAGTGCACAGATCATCCAGGAGATGGGGTAGGGATGAACAATCCAACCTTTCCAAGGAAACAATTTGACAATAATTAATAAAATTGAAACCATGAATTAAAATATCCTATAAATTATTCTGCTACATTTAAGCTAAATGCTTTAAAGGTTCAAGCAATGAAGAAGGAAGGAAAGATAAAAACAAAGGCTACTCATAATCACATCAGTCACCTAAGGAATTATTGACAATATCTAATTAAATCAGCATTAAAACATAGAGATAACATTTTATTTAATTTTGAAAGAGAATGCAAAAAGTATTTTTGTTTCCTCACAAATTTTGAGTTAAATTCCACACAGTAAAATATCTCCTATAGGAAAGGGTAAATTGCACATAAGCACCCAGGAAAAATCCCAAGGAAAAACGGACTTGAAAAAAGTATGTCTGGGCCGGGAATCGAACCCGGGATCTTCCTCTATCCAGGAGGCTGCCTTAACCACTAGTTAAGGTGGTTAAGGCAGTGGCACCACAAGGCCCACTCAGACTTTTTTCAAGTCCGTTTTTCCTTGGGAATATCTTCTGTGTTTAAATTCATAATGAATGAAATAATAAGGCTCAAGAAAGTAAAGGCTTAGCAGTCAAGCATAAAAGAAACTACATTTAGTAAATTAAATCAGCTTAAACTTTGGAGAACAGTCAAGAAATCTTCAAAGGTAATAGTTTCAATGGAATCAAGACAAAATTATTTCTCAGATACGAAGTTTTACATTTGGGGTTTTTCATAGAACTTCATAATGAGGAAAAAGTAATTGGCAAATACTACATATGTCTGAATAATACCTAGATGTATTTGAATTGAAAATATTCTCTGGTAGTAATTTTATTATAGTAAACTAATTTTATGTAGGACAATTATAACAATGAGAAATTTAAATCTTTTTACTGGAGTCAAGAGGTTATCCATCTCCTACAGAAATATTGATAAAATAGAAATATTCCCAAATACAATTCTTGATGTAAAGACATTTTGCTTAAGAAAAGATATTTTCATTTCCTGGTATATCTGTTGCAGAAAGATTTCTAGGGTTTCTAATCAGGTGATGCCTAGTGATAGATGTCACCTGGTTGAAAACCCAAGAAATCATTCCTCAACATTTTGTTTAAATATAGAAATCAAATCTAAACCATGTCCGGAGATTTAAAATGGACTACAATAAAGTGAAAATTGTTCAGAGGTTACATTAGAGATAAGAAACACATAATGTGGAAATTCCGAGCCCATTTTAGCCCCTTTAGAGAAAGAATCAGGTAAACTTGTTAAGAACTAACACTTGCATAAAATATTTCATATATATTGTTTAACAATAGAACATTGATTTCTAAATATTAATATCTAAATTAATGTATTCCTTAAACCGTATTTCATCATTAAAGAAAGTGATTTGTGGGCTGGAATTTCCTATATATTTGATCAATGGTATGAAATTAAGATACCTTACGACAAAAATAACACCAGCAAAGATTTTAGTGCAACACAATCACATATAGTGAATGACTGACTGACTAACAAAATATGCCTTCTTAAAAATATATCCTGTTTGAGTGAATGCACTACTGTTCTTCAAACGTATAACTTTTTTAGAGATCTAATTGCATTCAGTTTATATCAGATACAAAACTAATTTTCATGACTATTAACCAAATACTCTCAGTTTCAAATACTTTGCTATGACAGTGTATTAATTTGTTAGGCATGATAAGTTTTCCTTGACCATTCATAATAAAGTGAATTAAATCAAATCCACAAACAGCTTGATAAGTGGACTTGAAGTGAGCCTAGATCAGTTAGTTAGATCTCAAGAGAATATTTGTAGCATGAAATAATAACCTTAGATGGAGTTAGCAATACCAGTAAATAGAGCCATTTTAATGGATGGTACTGCAAGTTGACTGCCAGTATTTTGCAAATGGTGATCCAAAATCAATTATATGAATTAATATTTGAATCTTAATTCCGTTGAAAAATTCTGAAATATTCACAAAGCAAATGCATATTATTCCAAATCCTTTCTGGGTAATTATGATAAAAATCATGATAAAGATTACTGGAGCTAACCATGAGAAGAGTGATATTATTTCTTAACCAAGGCAGTAAAATTTCTCTGTAAATTACTGATGGCAATGCAAATAATGACAGAACTACTCAACTTCTGACATAAATTAATATTGGAAGATATTGGAACTAATATAAATAAGGAGTGAAAGTAAGGAAGGAGAACAAAATGGAAAGCTGCTGCTAGCTGTAAAATCAACATCTATAGGAACAATAATATAGGGTGGTTCATCTGCCAGTAAAATATGTTAAAGAGAAATTTTAAAATGGCTCATCATGTACGATTTTCACTATTTCCTAATGTCCATTATACCACCACATTATTTGTTTTAACAGATATATCATATTAATTGTATGATATATCATATAAATTGTATGCAACCTGAGCTTTAATGGAATAGGATCCTAATCTATCCTACAGCTACCATGCTTGAGTATTTCAACAGAAAATTACTTCCAGATAATTTGGAAAAGAATACTTATAAATTTGCTTTACTGGAGAATTTATGAATTATTATAATTAAATTATAGAGCAAAGAATACCTTACAGCACTAATTACTGATAAGAAAATACAAAATTTGAAATAATGTACAGTAATAATTTGTAATGTTGTAATGTTTAAAAATATGAAGTGTGTTAAAACACTTAAAATTAAATTTATTAAATTGATTTTAAATCAAGGTTTCTACCAGATTGCTACAAAAAAGCTCTTAGAGCAAAATAAATTCTTCTAGTACCATAGAATTACACAGTAAACATTTACTTAGCAAGATGCTAAACAGTCTCATTGGAAGTCTCAAAAATGCATTCCTTATACCATAAAATACTACTACCATTTTAATTCTCAAGATATCTTCATTCTAAACATGAATTTAAACAGGAAATAGCAAATACAGTGGAACCTCAGATAACGGACACTCTCACTAGCAGGTACCTCCACATAAAGGGCATGAAACACTTTCCACAAACTGAGCTCATAAGAAACATAAGTACATATACCTCTCATTAATGGTCACTCTATATAGCGGTCGCGGACAGTGGGCTTCCTCATTTCTAACCCCTGTACTTCCCATTAGCGGTCAGTCGGGGGTAGGTATGATGAGTGGAAATGATAAGACATTGGAACTAGGTGACTATAGAAAGGGGTTGGAAGTGAAGCAAGAGCCGTGTTTGTCATGAGGCACCCCATGGACTAGCGTAATCAACCATTGGAGGAGGATTAGAGAAAAAGGATTATTAGAGAAAATTTAACAATCAGCTCAAGCCCTTCGCTACCACACCTTTCACTTTACTTATTTAAAGGGTTCTGCAGCTCCATGGGATGCCTCACGAGAACTACCACTTATCCTGCTTCCTCCTACCCTTCCCACGTCCATCTATTTTTCAATTGTTTATCATATCCACTCCCCCTCCTACAACAAGCCAATAGCATATCATCCATTGACTATATAAGTTAGAATAAATAAATGGGTGGAAATAACTTTGCAAAATTCCACTTTAAAAGTTAAGTTATTTCCACCCATTTATTAGGATGGAGTTCCACACAGTTAAAGCATCCTTGATTGCTTTCATTATATAAGTTACCTTCATGCCATGAATCAGAACACAAAGTTTACCAAGTTCCTGGATAACATTTGCTCTGTTCATTTGTTTCTTCGTACAATTTCTTCGTCTACGATAAAATGGCAAATAAGCGCAAGTGGCTTACAATCAAAGGGAAGGTGCAAATTTTGGAGGATCACCAAAAAACGAAATCCAGTTGTCGCCAATTGAGTGAGAGGTGAGTAGTGGTAGAAGCTTCCACACACTTCTTCGGCATTTAGTTTAATTATTTGATCTGATTTATTTAAGAAGTGTCACTTTAGAAGTTTAAGTATGAGTAATTTTTTTTTTCATTTTTCTCCTCAGGTATGCCATCGGAAAAACGCAGATTGGGAAAATATTGAAAGACCAAGAAGAGATCCTGAAAACTTGGCAAAGGAATGAAAATCACCAAGCTAAGAAGAAGCTAAAAACTGAAGCCTCAGAAATAGATTCCATTGTTTTCCAGTGGTTCTGTGCTGCGAGAAACAAAAATCTTCCTATATCAGGACCTATCATCCAGGAAAAAGCTTTGGAGGTGGCAAATGAACTACAGCTTGGGAACGATTTCAAGGCATCAAATGTCTGGCTGGAAAAATTCAAAGTAAGGCATAACATCGCATGGAAAACTGTTTGCGGAGGGTCAGCTCATGTTTCTGTAGCAACAGTGTAAGAATGGCAAGACAAATTGAAGAAATTTTGCTATGGATATGAAGAAAAGGATATTTTTAATTGCGATGAGACAGGTCTTTTTTACAAAGCCATACCGAACAAAACTATGTGTGATCGCAAAGACCCGTGTACTGGAGGGAAAGCAGCAAAGCAAAGAATAACGGTGTTTCTCTTCGTGAATATGCTTGGTGATTTTGAGAACCCTCTTATTATAGGGAACGCTAAGAATCCACGATGTTTTAAGGGTGTCCACTTTGATCATTTAGATGTAACATGGAGATCAAATAGTAAATTGTGTATGACGACAGGAATAATGACGGAGTAGCTGAATGTTTTCGATCAAAAAATGAAAAGACTGAGACGTGAGGTAATTTTATTTCTTGATAATGCTACTTGCCACCCAAACCTCAAACTTGAAAACGTAAAGTTAAATTTTTGCCACCAAACACCACTTCAACACCACGTCAGCCCCTTGATCAAGGTGTCATCCAGACATTCAAGTGTTTGTACAGGAATAAAGTTTTACGACACCTTTTATCCAAAATTGACTCAACTGTTGCTGTTAAAGAGCTTACAAACTCAATTACTGTGCTAGACGCCATAATGTGGGTAGTATACTCACTGAGGGAAATTTCACCCGACACTATTCTTAAGTGTTTTTTAAAGTCAGGTTTCGGACCTTCTGACCATTGACGAACTTCACTTGAAACTTGAACCTTCACCATTGGTGAACTGGAACAGCTGATTCTACATACCATGTCTGAAGACGGGATAAGTGCGGATGAGCTCGTAAATTGCGACAGAGACACAGTTACATCTTTTCATGAAACTGACGTAAAAGGACTCTTAGCATTAAATGAAAACATGAGCGATGAAGAAGAAGTTGAGCCAGAGAATGGAATGAAAGTAGAAAGTGACAACATCCCTAAGTCATACGTAGATGCCCTCAAACTCATCAGTAAATTAGAGGTGTTTGTACAAAATGACGAAGACACGGAAAGCCTGAAGCTATTAAAGGAGGTGAAGATGAACTTTGAAAAACGTAATGCTAATAGAATTCATAAATTTGTACAAAAAACCATTAATGATTTTTTTAAATAAAATTTGTTTAAAAATAAATATGTACTAATGTACTGTTCAATTTTTCTATTATGCACATTCCCTCATATCTTTGACAAAACTACCGCTCCTCCCACTAGCGGACACCTCCCTATAAGGATAATTTCTTCATTCCCCGTAGGTGGTCGTTAAAGGGAGGTTCCACTGTACAACATGGTATAAACTATATGTATTGAATTAATAATGGAGAACATCTGTCAAGTATTGCCAGAATTGAGTAATCATACATATTGAGTTAATATACAAGTATGCCAAGGTAAATATTACTGAAAAGGGCAGATGTAATTCTGTCATAATGTAGATACCTGCTAAGACAATTCATCTCTCCTTCACGCCGTCAATATTGTCCTCATCATCATATGGTGATCTGCCCTGAAGGAGGCGCCGCGGCCATAGGATTTAATTGGAATATGTCTTGCACTAAACCGAGTTCATACCACAGGTAATCAATCGTCTATCGATTTCTCGAATCTTAATTTTATGCAGATTTTTATTCTAACTTTACTTTGACGTATTTCCTTTATTTAACTTTTCGAATGTGTAATCATGAAGAACTCAACTCCAAAACTCCCGTATCAAATGAACGTGAAAGGCCATCGAAGTAATTATTCTATTATTATATTTTTTGATGATTCTCGATCTTAGATTTGAAAATTGTGTAACTAAAGACAATGGCATAATTAAAAAGGAACAAAAACATCGCATATAGACCCATAACTCGGGGTAGTATACCTTGATAATTTTCTTTGCTTGCAGTTTGCAAGCACTCATTTACTAGTTTACTAATAAACTGAGAGTTATTCATTTTTTGAATTTGGGGCAAATCATTAGTAACAATAATTTCTCATTTGAAAAACCTTTGGAATGCATAGTTTCCACAGTATATAAAAAGATGAAAACATAAATTTATTGACTAAGGCAGCCCAATTCTGTTAGTTTTGCATCTCTGTAGTTTTAACTGTACTTTTAGTTACTCTAGAGGTGTATTCTGAGTAAGATAGAAGAAAATTACATATTGATTTATAAAAAAAAGTTATGGCTAATTAAGAATAACTTCACAATATACAGAGGAAGTGACATTTTCAATATTCTTCAAATGTCATCAAATATATCTCAAATATGAAGATAAATATAATAATGACAAAATATAAATCCTGCAGCAGATATGATAAAATATATTTTGGTTGAGTATTTGAGATTACCACTGAATTTTCAATGACCTAATAATGCATAGAAAAAAATTCTTGAGTATCAAGCAAAAATTTTCATTTAACAATCTATATATTGGGATACTTTGGTATCCTTATTCTTAAACTATTGTCATGCAACCAAGCATAATTAGAGGGCAGCTAATTCACTTCATTGCAACCTCATTGGCTTTATTATAGAACTCTTAATCATCAATTCAAGCTGAACTCTTCAATTCATTTTTCTTAATATAGAACACACAAAATGCAACCAATGAATTCAAACTTAGTAGTACCATAGGTAGTACTTTCACTTTTTCTGATAAAAAGCAAGGATATTGATTTCAGATCCATTAATGCACAATGCAAAATTAAACTATCAACACATTCATACCTGTGAGCTAAAATAACAAACTTGCAAGTGTCAGAAATGAAACTATGTATTAGAAAATGAAAGCAATCTTCCTATTTCAAACTATTTAATTCTCCTTCATTTTAGTATCCCTTCCTTTAGTACCCCTACTAAGTTTAATTCACTTTTGATTATACTAGTGGTGTACTAAGGCATAGAGAACCCCAAGTTCTAAAGAATGTTTTATAAATAGCTTTTCTTCATTAAGAAGACGAAAAGCTATGAATACATAACTTCAATAAAGTTTGATTTCAATATTGTACTCAATTTTATATTTTCATTGAAATTTCCAAGTATTTTATTTTTTAAGGAAAAATATATACGATAATTCTAAAATTACATTTTCTAACTTCAATACTACCATAAAAACAAATTATCATTCCATGAAGAAGTTGTCAGACCCAAGATAAAGCCAATCCTTAATATCTTTATGACCTAATACTTAAACTTAATGCTTCCAATGGGTGAGCTATTTACATAGCTAAGTTTAATGATTCAAATCACTAGAAATGTAAGAACAGAGATTTAAGATCTCACAAGAACTTCAAATTTATCTCTTTTGCTCAAAAATATTATCCTTTGATAATTTTCACTCATCCTTTATGAAGTGTGCGTTCCAGTGTTATTTACAAAAGTGAAGACAAGAGGATAAGAAGGGAAACTTGTTCTCAAATTGAAGAAAGATGACAGTTATCCTTAAAAGTACCTGAAATATATTTTTATAGAATCAATATGCTCAAATACATTAATGGCTACTTCTGAATTGTAGATTCTCTATTTTAATTCTAGCACATCCAATAAGATACTACAAATAAACTAGAGCTGTTTTTTTAATACCTACAATTTTATTTACTACATTAAATTTGTTTTATTAATTTAGCTATCTGCTTACAACTATGCTTAATTAACTAAAACGAAGAACTAAAGAAGACTTTTGTAAAATAATTCAAAATGTAGAAAACACATTAATGACAATTTCATCATGATAAGGGCAAGTAATGATAAATTCTTTCGAGACATCGTGTAGCTCAAATGATATAAAATTCTTTTAAACCATCAAATTTAATATTTCAATTTAAAAGTATGAGATTTAAGTTGATTAATTTTAAATATAAATTATCAATAAATACTGATAGGTTGCGTTTAAGTTACCAGAAATATATGATGATATATATTCTGCTAAAATTGCAATAAATATTACTGATAGGCTGCTGATTACTACAGTCATGCTTTATTTGAATTGGCCAATTTGAAAATTATCTGATGATTAAAAGGTCATCTTAAAACCATAAATATTTAAACAACTAGATCAGTTCTGTAAACAAAGAGAAGGTAGTAATCAGCATTTAATCAAAGTAGAAAATTATAGAAGAAAATAAGAAATCCAAAACAGAAATTAAGCTTTAAAGAAGGAAAGTTTTAAATACGGCTGTTAATAAATTAGAGGTTTAAAATCTCCAAAAGCCATTTTTGTCGGCGTTCCTCATCTTATTCCCCAGTAGTCGGAGAAGACAAGAAAGGAATGTCGCACTTTTAAGATATCCAAAGCGCCTTTCAAAGGCTAGGTGAGACATTCATTTCTTGTTTTCTCCAACTACCAGGGAATAAGAAAAGGAATGCTGACAAATACGGCTTTTAGAGACTTGAAACCTCTAATAATAAATTAAGCCGTTAAATGAATGAAATGATTAATAAAATCAACAGAGAAGCTTTTTTTGAATTAAAAATAAGTCAAGAGTCCCTTCAAAAATCTGGTAAGGGGTTTTCAAATTAACTTTAAAAGAGATAGATTCTCACCTTAACTACCCAATTACAAACAGCATTATTATTTGCATGATAATGATTAAATATTCAAATATTATCTAAGCCTTGATGTCTTAGCTCCACCATTACAAAGCCCTCACTATCAGATATCTTGTCTACAACCCCATTCTTAAGAAAATTACTAGACATTATTAAACATGCTTATTTATTTTTAAGTTTCTGAATATTAGATGCAGAGCTATAAATAAAAGTTGAAAAAATCAGGATTTGATATCGAAGAAATTGAAGTAAGAATTCATGAAATTTTACATACAAACTGCTTTTAAAATGTCCCTGATTTTACATAAATTACTGGAGGCAAAAAAAGGAGCAAAGAAGATAATGATAGGAGATGCTTTAAAGGAGACAGTATATTAAGTTACAACTCAAATGTTAACTTCACAAACCTTCAAAAAGAGATCAAAGTGAAAGGGGACTACATACAATTTCAATGCATGACACAAAAACTATTGAAGCTTGGACTGACTCTGAATAAGGACTTATATCCTGATTCATTGATCCGATGAGAAGTTTTGTTATGAAAAGGCAAGGCCTTTGATAAAAATTGAATGAGCTTTCTTTGTTTAATTTTCATTCGACCATCACAATCATAAGATTTATTTGAAATTTGTATAATTTAATATGAATATTCAGCCCTCTCATAGACAAATGAAAAGCATGTTTGCTTTTGATAAAAGCAGTGTAGCATTTGGGATCTGTTATCCAAGACGATGAAAAAATTGAGAGGCTATGAGAATGTAGAGGTAGTGAGTCCAAGTGGTCAAGATAAGCAAAATATGCTAGTATGTAAGTCAATACACAGACCACATCTTACTTTAGGAGAATCCCACCTGGCTAGCCCATATCCTTGAATGAGATTGACAACATACAAAACAGGAATAATATTTCCTCTGCATATTGTCTTTTCGTTCATCGTTGTAAAAAACTGTTGAAACTAGCTATCAAGCTATATATAAATTATTTAAGGAGAAATACAGTAATATTTCAGATAGAAATGTTAATTTGTTTAGATAGCCATGTGGGTCTTTAATTGATCATGAAAGAATGCCTGGGATAAATGTACCGGTTTATTGATAAAAATTCTTTGCGGGTTTTGCAGCGTTGGTAGTTAAAAGACTACACTTGGTTGTTGAAGACTGTAGTCTTTTAACTACCAACGCTGCAAAACCCACAAAGAATTTTTATCAATGAAACTCGCAAAAGCCTTAAAATCAAGTATCGGTTTATTATTCAATTCTGTAATGATATCAAAAGGCTGCTTGAGAAACTCAACTGTGCACTTAATAAAATGCATAACAAAATTGTGGATTTGGGCAGAGAATTTCCTTACATTCATGTTATGCAATAAGAAATTTCTTACTAGACATCTCTAAATTCATTACATATAATGCATGTTTTGTGACCACCTAATTCAAATGAGCATGTGATGAGCGAGCTATAATTTTCAATAACCTAAAAGTTGTGGATTTGCCCTTCTTCTGAAAGAGGTAGTATTTACATTTATGTAGGTATAGTAATATCTTTGTATTATTTTAGCATTCTGCACAGGGAAATTTATCAAAAGAATGATATTTCAGACATAAAAATATCCAAAATCTGACATATTAACAATGAAGTAAAATGATCAAGCAAATACTGTCAGTGACAAATTTCATGTTATGTATAAAGACAGAACTCAACTGTGATTATATTAATCAAAATTTTTTTGAAAGTATAATAACCTCCCAATAGCTTCAGGCATGACTTTGTAGTAGGAATCCATATTGAAAAGGAATGAAAAGATAATACTTTTACCAGTACCACAGGAATAATTTATTCATCAATCTAGGATTTGATGCATCATGTCAAATCTAGGTTACTGAATAAATTATTCCTTTGGTATGGGTAAAGGTCTCATCTTTTCATTATAATAACCTCTTTTCTGCCATGGATTTCAAACAGAGATTGCAGTTTAAAACAATAATATTCTACACCAAGACTGTAGGACATACATACGACCTATGACTAGCATTTAAAACTAATATTTGTTTCACAGCGTCACAATTCAATAGAGGCATGATATCCTTTGGGTAATCTATATATATAAAGCAGAAATTCTGTGGGTTTGTGTGTTTGTGGGCTTGTTTGTTTGTCTTGGATTTGAGTCCACACCGTTTGCCCGATTTGTCTAAAACTTTGCATACGTGTCCTCTGATATCAGGAAGGAAGTACTGTTGCATTTTTATTCAACAATTTTGCTGGGTTCCAACCAAGATCGCTCAGATAGATTTTCATAAGGAATACACGTAAGCTTCACTTTTATCGGTTGCAGGCTTTATTTCTTTTGAAGAATTTAATTAGAAGGAGAAGTCGTATAGAGTCAGGACAAACACCAAAAGAAAGAAAATCGAATAAAAATTCTTATTTTGGTCATGAAACCTTAATTTCGATTAGAATTTGCGAGAATATTGGTAAAATATAGAAGAATTTTGTGAAAATTCGAGGCTATAAACAACTCATCCCCCTGACGACCAATCCCATTGTTGAATCCGAGCTCATGTTTTATCCCATAAAAATACTGGTGGACTTTAGGCCCATAAAGCTGATGATTGAAGAGGACGATATATTACATGGATAACGAAAAATTTTCTGTAAGAAGGTAACCAGCAATTGCAGGTACGTAATTACAGTCAGGAGATTGTGTGTCTTCGATTTTAGTACAAACCGTTTGCCAGATTCGAGTCAAACTTTTCGTACGTGTTTTCTTGGATCAGGAAAGACGTATTGTCTCAATTTCATTCGACAATTTTGCTGGGTTCGAACCAAGATCGCTCAGATGGGTTTCCATAAAGAATAAATCTAATCTTCACTTTAATCGGTAGCAGGCTATATTTCTTTTGAAGAATTAAAATAGAAAAATAATCGTGAGGAGTCGAAACAAGAAGCAAAAGAACGGAAATTAAATGAATATTCTAATTTTGATCGTGGAATATTGTTTTCGAATTGAAATTCCGAGAATTTTGATAAAATAAATTGTTGAGGTTGTAAACAGCCAATCCTCCTCACGATCAATGCGATTGTTGAGCCGAGCTCATGAATTTTCCTGTACAGTAAGAATAGATTGGGATTTTAGACTGTATTCTAAAGGGAATGTACGCATTGCACGACTGGCAACTTGAATTTAATCTACTTCTATATATATTCCCCGTTGAGAATCAACGGGCGCTTCAGCTAGTGGAAATATAAAGCTCAAATGGAATAGAAAAGATATCATACTTGATCAAGAGGTTTAATCAAAGAACAAGTTTGTAATAGTACTTGAGTATTAGCTAGAGTAGAAAAAATCCATACCTTTCATTTACTATGTTATCATCCCATGAGGCAGCCGAAGATGCTGGTGCAGCTGCGGAATTGGTGGCAACGCTGAAACTGCCCTCACTGCGCTCAAAATCTAACATCAGATCATCAGATGTTATGCTGTCACATGGTGATAACGTGCCAATGGAAGAAGCCCTGTGCCTTGGTGTCCCATTTGCTTTGCTGTGAGTGATCAAGTCATCATCCTCCAGATTACCTTCGCTCACAATGCCAGCATCCAGCAGAGTTGGATCATCATCATCACCCTTCAGTAAACCTGCACTCGCTAAGCAAGTCGGGTCAGAATAGAATATTTCAATTTATTGTTCAAAGAAATGTCAAATCTGAACATGGAATCAACTCAAAAAAGTGACAATGATAGTTGATTGACGATTGATTTTAATGAGGAAAATGAAAGAGAAGAGCTACATCCAAATTTCTAGAAACTTAACAGCTCTTGTGGACAAGGTATCAGTAAAATATCATGCTGAAGTAAAACCAAAACAGAACTCTAAGAAGATGAATTAATCCCAAGAACAAAATCACACTGGATGATTCTTAAACAGAAATGACTGATGAAGATAAAATAATCTTCAATTAAAAGTTGACAGTTTGAGAATTTCAGGATTTGAAACGTAATTAATTTACTAACATGTCATATGAACATGCTAATAAAAACAAAAGTAATTTAGATAAAAAATATACATTAAAACTTAATATAAATGCAAGTTTTCTTTTCAATATATTAAGTTAGACACAAACATTCTTCCAAACTCAAATCTAAATTAACTAGGAAGAATACAAAAGATTTCTTCAGGAAATAAGACCAAATAGCTCATAAAATATACAATTATAAAAACAAAAATACTAAAGCCATCCATAAATATATCTTGAAGCCATAAGGAGTAGATGTCAAAATTAATTTACATGAAAAACACACTAGCAACACAATATATGAAATCATCAACAGTAGAGCAAAGCTTACTAAAGGTTGAGAAAATACCCTAAAGCCACTCTTCATTAATAAATAAAACAGCAATAAAATACACGGCAAAACAAATTTACTTGGTATATCATTCTCAATTTACACCAAGAAAAGTCTATGCTATTTAATTTCTAAATTATTTATATTATATTTATATTAAATATAATATAAATATAATATATATATTGTATTTATATTAAATTATATATTATTTTTTATTAATTTTTATGTTTTTACAAATGAATTAATGATAAATAATTGCATGAATAAATACTGTTTTGTGAAGCTAGAACTGTCCAGGCATGCATATCAGACTATTTTTGTAAATTAGAATGTAATAATCTTTTTAAAATGATGGCTTGTTAAAATGATAATTTCACTGCAACAAAAATAAAATTAAAATATTACCAGAATTGTTCTTGGAATTGTCACCCTCAACTAGAGTAGCTGATGCATCCTCTGCCTGATGAAGCAAGGAAAAGCTGTCTGTCAGACTAGCCTGCAGCTCAGCTGTCACATCTCCTGCACAGAACATCAACCCGGGCTGATCTGCAATTTCATCATCAATCAGGAAATCATCTGCTCCACTACTGCAGCTCCTTCCAAAACCTCCTCCTAACCCACCAGGACTACTGCCATCTGACAATGACAATGATCCCGTAGGACTTGGACTTCCTTGTGACTCGCTGCTGGCTGGAGTTGTTGATACTGACAACTGGCTATTTTGACGTCTAACTCCCACATCACTTGGAAAACCTCCTGGTCTTGCTCTTGATCCGATTCCTGATCCTGGTCTTCCACCGCTGCTACTAGCACTGCTTCCACTGCTACTGAATACTCTTTCATTGGACTTTTCAAGAACTGTCTTCAATGGGTGTAAGACATTTTGAGACACACCGGGAGAAATAGTGAGATGTACAACTCGAGGCAGTGCTTGCATCATGGATCCTGCTTCATCCCCACTGCTAGATATAATGCCACCAGCAAAACTAACACAACCTTCATCACTTAATTCATCTGCCATAGCTTCCCCATGACCCCATTCCTGATCTTCACTTGCAGATCCTGTGCATTCTTCTTCCTCACTAGCAGAGGCCAGCCCTGCCCTTAAACCTGTACATTTCTTCTCTGTGCTTGACCTATCTCTCCATGCTTTTTCTTCATTTTCACCTGATCCCTCATCCCTCTCAGATTCTGGAGTTGCCCCCTTACCAGCAGGGGTTGGATTTGGAGGAGTGCTGCGGCTGTTATCTTTCTCTGCCACCAGTGGCTTGTACACCATAGCCCTCTGGCGCACAACACCAGCTGCACCAGCACTACCAGAAACTGGCCTAGGAAGCCCACTGGTTGGACGAACTTTCTTCTCTTCAGTAACACCAACTTTACGACCCCTATCACGGAGCTCAAAGGTTCCTCCAGCTTGATTCAACACCACCTCCAAGGTACGTGCAGATGGATTGGTTGGAAGGGGAGGCAATGGGGGAGGAGGGGATACAAGGGTAAGGCCAGGGCTTGACCAAAGCTCGGCCGTGGCAAGAGGTTCAACCCCAAGTAATGTGTCTGTTTCTGCAGCCTCCACTCCACCGTAAGTAGTCCCAGATGAACCACTGGCACTATTTGCTCCAGCATTCCTACTGCTGTCGAGCATCCCAAGACCCGAATCTGCTCCAAGAGATTCAGAAGAATCGACACGGTGTTGGGCCATTTTTCTGTTTGCTGCTGTCTTTGCACCTTTGGAGACTGCACCTCCACCCACTCCTATGAGTGCAGCCGTGGCATTGTTGGGTGTAGTTCTTCCCATTAGTTGAGGAATTTGTGGACGGGGGAGTTGCTTCGATTGGAAAGTCAGTCGCTCTGCAAGACGCCCGGTTGTGGGAGTGTTTCTGTTGCTGCTTCCTCTTGAAGCACTGTTTGACTCTATGATGTTCTGGTCGAGCTTCCTCGGGAGGATGTCTTGCTTGTTATGTGGAATGGACGTCGGCGGTGCAAATGGAAGTGCTTCATTGGAATTTGTGTCCCCGACTTTGTCTCCCCTTACGATCGGCCCTCCAGTAGGACCTCGGAAACCAAAGCGGTTTGAAGAGCGGTTGCTGATGGAAGTGTTTGGTGATGGTGCAGCAGTTGGAGAGGGAGCGGCCTCTGAGAGCAACGGGGATGCTCTGCCAGAAGAAGCTCCAGACCGTGGTTCAGATTTGGCTTGTGGTGACTTGACAGGGGTTGTCGTTCTCCTTTTGAAACCGAATGAAGTTGCTTGCCCTCTAGAATAGGGTGTTGTACGCTTGGTGGCTTTTTCCCCCTGTAAGACGAGAGAAAATAGAAATTATGAGAAACATAATTGAAAGAGGTACTTTAAGACAGGTATTAAATTATAACAGATCTTAAAAATGTATTTTGCAGAAAGAACGTAATTATCACCTCTCTTGAGACTTTTAAATCAATCGATACACTGCGCTTCAATTCCAAAAATCAATTCAAAAGGTCAAATATTTTAAGACATTACTTTTAGCTAAAGATTTTAAGAGAGATATTCCTAAAACTTCATTTAATCTTATTGGAGAACAGTTTTTCCTTCTACTATCAGTGGATAGTAAAAAATAACAATAGCCTAGATAACACATTCTAACAAGGAGATAAACAGCCATGCTTCCTAAGACTTCGAAGAATAACTCAATATAGTAAGGAGAACACTTCTGAGGCACAAGTGTAACACCGAATGCTGCAGAGTCAACTCAGCTCACAATCAGACATTAAAAATAAACCACCCCCGCATTAAGCCACCGTAAACCGAATGATTCACGGAAAGCGTCGATTAAAAAACGATAAAAAAACACTCCCATCGATCTGCTGGAAAGACCAGCGTCACTCATACGTCATGATATACTTTTTCCGTCGCGGAAATTAATGGAAAATCTCGATTCCATCGTCGGGAGACCGGACTCCCAACGTCCCACCGCCATTGCCCGCCAGCTAATCCTGACCCCTGGACACCAGCAATGAATAGAAACTGATGAAGCGTGACTCGCTCCTCCACGTCACACTTACCGCTGGTCGATAAATCCACGTATTTCGGGTTTTACCCCTTAACCCATTCTTCGTCCGGGTCACGAGCCTACTCTATGCACTGTACCGCTGCTAATGCCGCATTGACCAAGTCACGAAAAAGAATGACTAACAAGATACTTTTTAAACGCATGCGGAGATATGGGCTTCGTGTAGGGATGCGAAGCGGATTGCCGACAGCATGACGTCGGTTTCCGCGCGGAGTCAGAATGTGCGCCACATGGGCGTCTAATAAGGTTAAAAAAATTCCGCGACTATTTTTTACAGTTGTCATTTTTCCTCAATTGTCACTGGGGCTAATATACGCGTCACATATCGGTAGGATGACACAGAGGCAATAAAAATATTCATAAAAAGAGACGAAGCTTATTCGCTAGACAGAATTAGGAAAAATATTTTTCGCAGCGGAAAAAAGACTATCCAGGAAGGAAGTGCGACCGTCAAACCTCACTTAAAAACACAAAAAATCAAAACTTTTCAATCTTCTCGTTACAGCTATGCAGCACATAAGAGCGAAGTTTGAAATTGTAGGTCCCAGTAGGTACTGAAAGCGAAAAGTCTCGCCAGTTCGGAATTAAATTAAATATTATAAGAAAAAGATCCCAGTCCTAGATCAATAACTTTTTTATTATTTGATCTTTTGAAAATGGACGATATCTACTAAATAAACTGAATTTAAACTGGGGACAATCACAAAATATCGATTGAAAAGACAGAAACAAGATTTAGTGTACTTCAGCAAACTCTTTCCACAAATACGAAGTAAATACTGACTCATAATCAAAGCGGCACTTCATGAATCTTCAGGACGTTACAATAGCCATGGAATTATCAGGAATGATTCTAAATGCGACAATTATAATAAATTTACATTAAAACGGCCAAGTCTCTTATATACGGGTTATAGACAATATCAATGTAGCCGAGTAAATCTTCGAAAGAAATGTTTTGTAGAATTAATTTCCTCAAAACCTTTTTTAACGATCCAGCATACTAACAACATACTAGCATCGGTATTAGTTTGGGGATGTATTCGGGAGTTAGTAAATTTCCAACCTAAGATTTCATTAAAACCCACTATATTAAAACAAATTACAACAAGCACCAGCTATTCTGAGTATTCAATAAAACTTCTATAATAAAAACACCGAGGAATCGATACTTCTAAACGTTTAAATACTACTTCCAAAGCAAAAGTAAAACTGATCTTGACAGCGTGAAATTACAAATGCAAGTAACGAGACCGATGTAATAGAAATTTCAAATGGAATCAGCAACTACTTTTCCAAGTAGCGACATCTTCTTAGGAAAGAGACTTGAGAACACGAGTAAAAAAACTCAGACGATCAGCTGTGAAGTGCAATCTAATGAAGAAACGTCCATCGCAGATGCGTGAGACCCGTTTCAAACTATAGGACTGCCTCAGCCACGAGAGAATTAAATTCGCTCGGAATTCGACGGTGTAAAAGCAATTACTCAATTTTAAATACAAAAAAAACACGCGTGTCGGCAGCAGATTAAATAGAGGCTCCAATCGTAATACTCTTCTACAAAATAGTGAAGGTAAAAATATTAGTGACAAGAGGGTGCTGTAAAATAACGTTCGTATTACCTCATATTCATCATATTATCTGGACGGTAGGGTTATAGGAGAAATTGGGAGTTACCGAAAAATCAACATCTAGGTTCATAATTTCTATTCTCCATGGTGACTTTTAAGGTAAATATTTGAAGAAAAACGTCTTCTTAGCAATATTGATGAAATATTTTTTGAATGTTTTATATTCCATTTCTTTATAAGCAAATTTTCCCTATGTTCTTTTTTTCACTATCTAACCTTAGTTTAATTTATATATCTTGAATTTCTTTTGTCTACATAGTGGTTCTAAATGTATCTACAGGCACAAATAGTAATTATGGTATTTTTATATGCATATGCATTTATATTGGTATACTAGATGTACTCTTACAAGAATTACATTAAATGTTGACATGTTATTTTATGCCAAAAAACTATATTATTATTAATTTTACAATACACCATCCTTGTAACTGGGCTCTGTCAGTAATGAATGAATAAATAAATACAATTTGTTTAAATCTCCTCAATGTCACTTCTCACAATTCGCATGAAAAGAGTAAGGGATACTGAAGTGTTCCACAGTTCGATGGGTTCATGAGCCATATTCCATATTCAATGGCATTTCTTTCGCTTTTTGTTAACTTATTCCACCCTTTAAGTATTCCCTTTGTCTTTACCTATACTTTCTACCCTCGCAAATGTTAAGAAATGGTGTTAAAATTGTAATGGAAGATAATCCAAACAATATCTTCAGGTGGATAATGAGGTTTATTGTCTCGGCAACAATGATTTCTAAATCTAAATGAATTACCAGAATGGGAATTTGAAAGAGACTTTAATATAAGTTACGAAATAAATTTCCGATAGTAGTCCATAATCGCAAGAAGTTCAATTTCGATCAACTTCATCTCTTAGAAAACCAAGAAAAGCCTTTACGAAGGAAAGGTCAAAAGTGAACTGCTTCAATGATACTTGGTGGCATTCCATCATAAAAACAATTTATTGAAATAAAAAACTTGTACAATAATTCTAACAAAATCCATATGGAGGAATCTTTTACTAAACTACAGAAAAAGTTTTTTTTTTAAAGAAGACTTTTTCTGTGGTGTAGTAACAGATTCCTCAATATGGATTTTGTTAGAGTTAATAATTACCACAAAGTTAAGCCTGATTCCGTGTCGTTTGTACAATAATATTCAGAATTGTACAAGTTTCTGAATAAAACTGTACAACTGTTTTGTTACAATAAATTGCTTTGAAAAGAATGTTATTTACATGCGGAAGGAGGAGCTAAATGTTCGGACTTCGAGCGCCAAGATATGAGAATGATTTTATCAAACAGATTTCGGTGAATTGTTCAGATATCTCAATTTCCAGAGACGAGACACGTTAGAGAGAAATAGCAGAAACCGATAACGTCACGAGACGTCACGGAGCTTTTAAAAGTGTGCCAGCCTCGCAAAAACTCTCGCCGCATTCGTCAACAGCAGTTACGGTTGCTACAAAAACAGCATGGGAAAGGAAGCCCTCGGTCCCATAAAGCATCGACAATTATAGAATTAAGTAGGCTTAATCGGCGAGAAACGGCAAAAAATCAATTTGTTACGTAGGCATATATAGCAGAAAATAAGTATGACAAAATTAAACAGTAGCAACGAAAACTAAAAATGACGAAAGTGAATTAATTTGAGATAATCGGTTGTCTGTCCGTGTATATTTACCTAAGGAGGAGAAAGACGGAGATATTTCAAGAGAAATCAAAGAAAAAGTTATTATCCGTTAATTAATCATCATAATAAGCTTTAATCGTGATAAAACCAAGTATGTAATTACGTGTTTACCGTAGAAATATTTCGTTATATCAATGTTAAATTACTTAGTTTGGGGCATTCGTTATGCCCAAGGCATATATCACTTGTCTTTAAGAGTCATTATACCCATTCAAGTGCACCTTCCACTAAATAACTGAGAAACATTAGCTCACACGAAAATGGGTTGCAAACATAACTTGAAGAGCTCTTTCATACGTAATCTGTGTGCAGCCGGATACCGAGAGATGCTGTCTTCAAACACAAGCTGTATCCAGCGTCAACTAACAGAAAAATCTGCGGTGGTATCACCTTGGGGAATCGGTAGTGCTCTTTCGAAAGGGGGTCGCAAACCACACCGAGTTTTGTTAGCTAATGCTTCGGTGCTGTCAGAAATCATTTCTAGGGCACGACCTAGGGCCACATTTCAATGTTTTCAGTTCACCGGTATGATTACAATGGGACGAAATGAAAGATTCGAGAAATTCGTCGGAGTAAAAAGACATGGCAAATCAGGTACCTATATTATTTTATATGTACAAATAACTGATAATCTGTCTTAGTATACAAATAAAAACATAAACACAAACTAAATCATTATTTAAAAAAATATTATTTTAACAAGTTGATTATGTGAACAAAATTATTATTTTAACAAACTTATAATTTACAATATTTTTCTTTTAACTATACTATTATTTTAACATTTTATTGACTTTAAAACATTAAATGCTTCATAGAAAAACACCGAGAAATTTATTTCCACTTAAATAAAAAAATCTTGACTACCTAATTTTCGAGTAGCCATGATTTATTTCGCAACCATTTCAGATTAGATCCACTAATTCAGGATGCGATTCAGCAATCCAACTTTAGAGCCTAAATAATGACTTCCTTATGGACTTAATGGCTTGCTTATGATCCAGTGAGCCTAAATAAATTCAGCAAAATATCGTAGTATCAGACTCGAGAATAACTTAACATGGGGCACCCGAAAAATGAAACAATGAACTGAATGAAGCTTGCACCCCCTGCCACACACCAAGAGGTGAAAACCCGTGAGCATAAACAGATATAAAATCTTTACCGTCTTCTGTACAATAATCTCTATCCCAGCCACGTGGTATGTGACATATTTACTCTAAAAAATTCCTTTCTTTCCAACCGTGAAGTAATATTCCCAAGATAATTGGCTTTCCTTTGCGATACCTTCCATGGAAAATGGCGAAGAAATGGAAGTACGTGAAAGGTGAACGGGGAAAATGAGGATCATAACCCAGTTCCCGGCGAATGGTCTATGCCGAGAAAATAGGCTCCAGGTGAGAAATTGAGCAGATTTCCGAGAAAGAGAATTTTATCTCGTAACTCGTGCGTTTCCTCGTACACTTTTACCCCGTTTTATGAAATCGTCGCAGAGGAAACGATGGAGGGAAAAATAACGTTGGTAACTCCTTCAATCTCAAGAGAGTACGAGAGGGTACGCAACGCCTCAGCGCTCAAAGTTGAGCACCGCCTCTTGGGCCCACCATTTGGGACCGTGCCATCGACTCCAGCGACATTTAGAGTTGATGACTTTTAAAGAGTCGTTTTACCAGCTTCACTACTCTAAAATCGTAGATCTCACCCATGGAAGAACAAGAGGAATATTTCACACATACAAACAATTATAAGTATCCAACACACGTCCTTTGGGTCAACCACACTGATGCCCTCCAATTTTAACTATCTTCTCTATGCTTTCAAATCCTCTCACAAATCTCTAGCTTTGGACAGATAAAGTCATATTTTTATACATTCATTTTTATTCTTTGGCCTATCAGTCAGTCTTTATGCATGGTTCCATTTACCGCATTTCACCAACTTTCTCTCGGTCTAATTAATACCACTAACACTTTCGCCATTAACCAATTATGCCATTCGGCTTTAAAAGAATATCAGTAAATTAAAGGTTCATAATATCATGATGAACAACAGAATATAAGATATTTTCTTCATTATAAAGAAATATTTTAAAATTGAAAATTCTACGAAAGGATGATGAAATTCAAGAATATTCATCGTGAGGTCAGGACATAAATATTAAGACTACGAAAATATTTACCGCATAAATTTCTTCATCATTCCGGGATCTAAAACATCATTTCTCAAACAATATTACACAAAAAATTATCTGCTGAGAAAACAAAAAATAATTTACAATAATTCATACTAAATTCTCTCTATTGGGATAGATTTTTAATTCATTATTTTTTATGTAAAATACAATTATATCATTCGTGTTAACTCATATCCTTACGTAAGGGAAAAACAGAGGAGGATCGGTAAGTCCAGTAAAGACACATGTAAAAACAGAAGACATGTAAAAACAATAAATTCCCTACTGTTTACGGGAAATATCTGCAATCATAACTCTATTTAGCAGGTACCTTAAAAATTCGGATTCCATTCCTTTTTTCGAGATATTCAAATTAAGCAGAGGAAAAAAACTGAATAATGCCTGGCGCCCCGAAGTCCGCCGGCCAGGCGGCGCCTGTCAAACAACAGGAAGAAATAAGAACCAACTGGAACCACGATTTTTGTTTCCGGAAAATTTCCACCGGAGGAAATATCGACGAAACAACTCTTCATTTTCCAAGACATTGACGCATTACTACGTAATTTTCAAAGATCCATACGTCACAACAATACATACGTAACAAAAAAAGACCATCGATAGGGGCATGTGTATAGGCAGATAGAGGTATTATAATTATTTTACATAAACATTATTTGGGCCAGTTTATTCTCCCTACGCTACCTCAATAATGTATTTATTAAAAAATCATCAATTTGTGGAGTTGCTTCATCATTATTTTCGAGTAATATTTCCAAAAATATTCTTGTAATGATTCTTTTTTGTTTTTTTTTGCTTGATTTGATTCTTTTATTGTTCAATTTCTAGCATCTCCTTCTAGAATACATAGTACATCTCGGTGAGTACAAATACTTTCGAATAAAATTATAAAAGATAAATTAATTAAAAATCCTTCTCCAAATATTTTCCTCGAAAGATTTGACCAAATCAAAATTTACGCGATTTTATTCTGATTTTGAAGAAAGTTGTCAGAAATCATATCTTCAGCGAAAGATATCACTTACGTAATTACTAGAGGAGAAACTTTTCTTACTCAATTCTGTTTTACTGAATATTCCGCCGACTAATTCCCTTTTTCAAATTTCTCTCTGCTAAGTAAAGATTTAATATAAAGATTAAACATTGACGAAAATACTCTACCAGCCCACCAAATAATACCTGTTTTGTCTTTAGTTCTTATCTTTGCTTTCTCAGTCTAGTTCTAGTTTTAAGTATATTATGTAACTCTTATCTTATATTCACTTCTAGTGTGACACATATTTATTGATTTTATACAAAACATGTGAATGAGGTGCTTGCTTTATGTATTCAAGCAATAATTATTATTAATGTTAGATATCATTTTTTCATATAGTATATTAACCATGGAAAATTGAACCTTAGCGTAACGATTCCTATTATATTTAATGAAATACCATATCACCAGCAAATTTTAGAAAAAAATATCTACTGCATAAAAGGAATAAAAAAAGGTTTCATTAATAAAATTCTGGCTCCTCCTAACGACCCCAACCGGGCTCATGAATACAAAATTGATTCTACTCTAAATTCTATTACAATGTAATGGTAATAGTATTGAAATGAATAAATTTACTATTATTTTAATCATTCGAATTTTTCTTACCACCTCATGATCCAAGTAAGGCTCAGGTGAACCTTACTGTGATATTCCCCTGATCATCTTTATTTTTTAATTTTTACATTTTTAACATTAAATGCAATTTTATTTGCTTATGATTCTTTTCTTTCTACTAACTAACGTTCTTACGTGAGATTTCTTTCACAAAAATAATTCTTTGTGTTTTTTATTTCTGCAACGAAATAATAAATAAACTTTCATCATGAACCTGGTTACCTCCCCCGCAAGCATTCGGTTAAAGAGCACTCAAAGGTGGTGTGCCATTAAGTTCCCTCTGGTACATTTAGTAATCCTGATTCACTGCGGGATTAAGAATTATCGCCGACATCTTTCTCTGACAAATGGGTGCTAAACCTTCCGGGTCTCGACGGGATTCGAGCGGGGGACGCTCGGACGAGAGGCGCAGTCACGCAATGGGACCCATTCCAATTACTCGCGGTCTTCGTTAAAACTTCACGTAGAGGGGATTAGGAGGTGCGGCACGCGAGGAACGCGGCTCCCACCGCGTGCGAGGAATGCAGAGAATTACGAGGGCGGCATTGAAAAGAAATTGGCGATAAGACTAAAACGAGGATGAAGAAGTAGTCCGGTAAAGAGCAGGAAGAAAAATTCGCCAGAGCCGCACGAAGAAACGGTAAATACGAACCGAGTTTATAAATGATTTATTTATTGGAACCGCTAGCTCCAAGAGCAAGTCAATTCTAATATGGTTTCATCAGGAGGTAATTGGTGGAATTTATCCATAACTTCACCTAAAAATACTTTATTGCGACCTAGGTTTCGCAACGCTCGAAGCATATTCAGGGAATTTCTTATCGAAACTAAAGTCGCAATATCTTTTCTAAATTAAATAGCACAAAGTTTTTTATTTTTTTGGACAATTCTTCCTATTTATTCCGCCACTTGCTTGCCCGTTACGTGTACGGCGTACGGACAACAAGAGTCAAACACAACTAGTAACGGGGTTACTCCTTTAAAGTATAAAATATTCTTTTAACAATGCAAGGAACTGGAGACTTCGATGATTCTTTTACTCATCGGAGGTTATGGGCAACCTTTCTTTTCTGTTCCACAACGATGTTCTGTATGAGCTGAGCTAGGATGATAACAACTCAATAGAAATAATGCATGATAAAGGCTTGGGATCAATGATTAACATTCCAGGTGGCGGAGATAAACGAAAGTGACAAGTCCGTTGTTGAAGAGCCTGGGAGTCGAACCAAAATTTTGGATTTTTTCTAAAGAACATTTTGCTAATTGAGCTATAATAACTTATAATGCATCAGCACAAATCGAAAATTTAATAAAAATTTAGTTACGAATCATGGTATACGCTTTATATTCGATTTATAGCAGTTTATAGCAGGATGAAGGAGGAATCATTATACAATGGCTGACCAGCCAAAGGAATTTCTTAAATCGTTAGTAATATAAGAAATAATAGAACAAAAATCATTCAGATCAGAAATATCCTACAATTCAATATTTATAATTCGAGGAATTCGGTAATTTAGAAAAATTAACTTATCAGCAAGAAGAAATTAATACATAAATAATAGAAGTAAAAATGCGTCAGATATTTGTGTTCAATGGCTGATATCTACTTAATAATTTATCTCACTATAATGTCAATAATGTATTACAGAAGTAATTTAAATTTTAAATTGTATTTAAAAACTAATTCTTTGGGATTACGTATCACAAAGAAGAGTCGATAGAACACTTTTCTGCAACCGAAAGAAAACATATCAATGCATTGACAGAATGGTGAATTTCATATCAAATAAAGATAATATCGGAGAGCAAATCATAATCTGGTGAAAAATTAGCGTTGATAGTATAAGCATCAGCAATTAAAATTCTGTTCAACTAAGAAGTGACCAATATCTGACAAGAGACATCATCATCTACAGGTGAAAGGAAATACTATCAAATTTGGTATTTTTAACGTAAAGATAATCTGTGTTCACGGTGTATTGTCATTTCGGATTTCCTCCTCACTCATCTCTATCAGATCGGCACCGAAGGGAAGATGAAGTTAAACCGCATGCAGACCACGAGGTAAATTCGGAACCTCGTTGCATTTTAAAGCTGTATCGAAGGGGCCTTGAGGTGTTCGATAATCCCATTACCGTGGCGGAGTCCACGTAATTGAAGACTTAAAGAGGGTGAGGGACGAGATTTGACATTGAAGAAAATAAATTCCTTTCAACCGTTTTCGAGAACACCGTGAGCTTAAGCTCCACTCGTTAGCATAAAAGTGAAGATTCTTCACTAATGAAGAACGAACACAGTAATGAGAGCATGATCCCTTTGGGTAGAAATCGGCTGTTTTTGGCTCATTAAACGGGAAATTAATTGAAAATACACACCCACAAATACAACCAAAAATAACTACGTAACCTCATTACGATCCCTCGATGTCTTCTCTAGCGAAACGTGAAATATGCAGCGCGTAGAAATTTACCTCATCAATAGTAGGATCCATGAATATTATGGAAAACATTTCGATGCGAAAGCTGTACCTGAGGAAACTGAATGAGCATGAAAGTGAGCTAATTATCCTGCACAGCATCGAGGTGGCTCTCTCTTGATCAATGAAAACGAGGTCACTATACATGAGTAGGTATCAGCAGCATGATTTCGAATGACAAGACGGCCGCTGACTATCATCGTAGAATAAAGTACTCGGTTTCATTAGTACAAGTTCGATGATTGGCACGTTAAGATCAAGGTTATAAGATAATAATACGGTTGCTTGTAGCAAGGTATCATCATGATAGGCGGGATAGGATCTACAAACTATGAATACGCTTGCTGAGTGTTAACAAGTTATACAATCATTAAGGAAGATTTGCAGAGAATATAACGGTTCTCTAGAACATTATGATGGAGCTGGATGGATTGATGATGGATGGATGGATGGATTATCTCGGAGCTGAAACGTAAGTAAGTTGGTGAATCTAAACTTCTTCGACTTCTATACGCAGTGGCGGTCGATGGCAATGCGGACCAGAACTGCCACATTTCAATTCCGATAATCCTCACTGATTGCCTAAAAAGTCATCAGCCCGAGGGCCTTTCAGGTTTTGACCATTATACAGACTCAATATATAGCATAGCTATAGAAAGGTAATATGGCTATAAAAATAAAATCAAAAGTTGAACTTATCACTATGTAGAAGGAAGACATGATGGAAATTAATAACATGTTTGTAACTTCCACTATTTATTGACAATGCAGAACCGGTTTCGGCCGTTAGGTCATCCTCAGGTACAAGCATACCTTCGGATGTACCCGAGGATGGCCTAACAGCTGAAACCGGTTGTGCATAGTTAATAAATAGTGGAAAAACAAATATGCAAAGTTTGCTATCAATTTTTATCTTGCTAGACAAGATGAGGAGTGAAGTCCTTGCTTCCCCAAATGAGCCAGAATGCAATAAGAGTAGTCATAGGTGTAGCTACAAGAGGTAGTCTACGCAATGATTAAATAATGACTATAAACTTTAAATAGAGTAAAGGAAGTAAAGTCCAAAGGAAATACCATAATCAAGCTTTACATATCCTTCAGTAACTTATAAATATTTAAAACACAATATTTTCGTTGTAACGAACAAATAAGATGTATGATGTAGAAAAATTTGAAGGCTACATTAAAACTAAAAACTAATCCACATGACACACTCTTGTTGGCTCATCGAAATTATCGACCTTTTCCTCAAAACATTATGCTCGCATGACGCAACTTCGATGAGATGACGAAATTGTCGATTTGCACTAGCACTAATAATTTATCGGTAAATTATTATCATGATTATTAAATGACGCTTATTTACCTCACGTAAGTTTTACCTCATCTAAATTCAGTATTAGTTTCAATTTTTTAGAAATGTCCGAATTTCAAAACAAAAGTAACCTGAGCCAAAAGAATTAACTCCAGTGCTACAGAATAGCAACGGTAATATTCCGCAGAATTTCTGAACCGTAAACAAGCAAAAAGAATGATATGACTGTTTAATTCAACATCTCGTATTTACACGTTGAACGGAGGAAGGAAAGAGAATCTAAGAAAGAATATTTAAAAAGACAACGATGAGATCTTCATAATTTCCCAACTATGATATGCTGTAAGTGGCTCATCATAAAGGATGTACAAGGAAGCAATTAGCGTAAAATACGTTAACTAAAGAATGGAAGTGCTTTTATCCCGATCCATTCAAATGTTTTGATGAATTAATGGCGAACGTTCTTTCCTCCCTGCTGAGGAAGTAGCACAAATCCTTCCGTCCTTCACGGCGGAAGAACTGAAAGCAAGACAAATCGGATAATGGAGAACTAAATTACAACTGAAGTCGAAACTCCCATTGTAATTCGCCACCTAATTATTCTTAATTGGAAACAGAAAAACGAGTAAACAAACAATGGTTGCTACTTCAAAAGGAATCTTAAGAGAATTTTGAGGAAACGCCAACTGTGTGACGAATTCAGATGATACTGTAAAATTGTGAGATTACTTCCGGAAGACAAACAGTTGCTCGTTCTCTCCACTCGTTCACACCAATTTCGCAATATGTAAGCAGTAATAGTTACCATTTATATGCGAAAATTATACTCCTTCCCATGAATGAACTTCTGCATGTACATCTGAATCTAAATTTCAATCCATCAAAATCATTAAGGCCTAAAAAAAAAAACGGAAGACAAACAGTGGAGTATACTTTTTCATTCAATTTCGCATTATGTAGGCAGAGATAGTGATCCTCTAAATGTGAAAATTACACTCCAACATGCGAGTAATCCTCTATATACGAATCCTTCACTAAATATTTATTTCATTGAAAGTTTTAAGTTTGAAGGAAGAGCATACTTTCGTACGAATAAAAATCAATCATAAAACTCAATTAAAAACTGCAGTATAGAACGTAGCGAAATTTCAAACCTATTTTTAAATTAAGTGATGAATTCTGTCTAAATAAAATCAAATTGATAACAGAAGAAAAGAAGGGGTAGTCCTTTTTACGCAATATATATTTGGGCATAAAGAAATAATACCTCGAAAATAAAATATTCCGCTAAAAGTGAATAAGAAGAGGAAAAGATATAAATATTTTGGAAAAAATTACAATTATATCTCCTTTTATTGGGTCGATAGGGTTCCACAAAACGACGCCTTTCTCTGAGGATTTATTTAAATCAAATTACTTTAACCCGACCCTAAAAAGGTTATCGGAAACAAAAATATACAACTATTTCAGTTAATCGTACCGTAATTCCGTGTTAGTTACGTCGATTCTGATGTCAACAGCCCAACCAAGAGAGAGAACATGAAAGTAAAAATAATGTAAGTAACGAATCTTTGCCCTTGGACCTCGCATCTTACGGTAGCCCACAAACCATGAACGACCCCATGGGCTTCCACGGACCACTCGGAGGACCCCCAGCATATTGAATCAACAAATTAAACCCGTCTTTGGAAGAGTATACGACGAGCATCCGCCGACTCCCGCTTCCGGCTTCTTATCTGCCAAAGGATTTGTGACTCATCGGAGTTGACCATCTCACCACTCCTCTTTGAGCGACTTCGCGCTAACGACACCCGCCGCACCGAGACGTGACCTGAATGGCCAAAGTCGCTCTCGGAGAAATTGCGGGTCGTGTTCCTCATTTCCTCGGCAGGGAGGAGTGGGTCGTCGGCGGAAATTGAAAATCCATCGCCGTGTCGAAGAGACGGCTAATTTGCCAAATTACCTTGGAATATTTGCCTCCGTCCTTAGAGAAGCATGAGTATACATCCAACACGGTTGGTAAATGATCAGCAAACAAATGGGAGCTCGTTAGAAGTCTTTTGTATCTTGCCTACACGTATACTCAACCACGTAATTCTCATAAAGAAAGACCAAAATATTTCTATCAATATCCTTGTAATTATGATACGAATTCAATTTCTTGTTAACATTTTTTGCGAATTAATTATAGGGATTTGTAATTGAATACAAAGCTAGAAGGGCTAAGCAGAGCTAACGCTCGAATCAAAATTTTCAGTAAAAATTAGAAGCCTTGGTGACGGCTCTTCTTAATTAAAGAGCATCAGCCGATTTTTACAACGCAAACAAATAAGCCGAAATCATAGTGGAATATTTCAAATAGATACTTAAGTTTTGCAACATATCTACTAAACTGAATAAATAAAAGTAATCTTGCAATAAAAGGTTAAAGGAGAACGGGAATAAGCGAACTTATAGAGCAAAAATCTCATTATTTTTACATAAATGTTTCCGCCTTACGATAAAATAATCAAAACTTGATATCACATTTAGTAATTCTGTTTTTGCATTAACTGATTGGAGTTAATACCCATATGAAGTCATAAAAAGATTCAACAAAGGTTGAGATATTCGAGAAAAGTGGAAGATACGCATAATAACAATAAAATGGAGCATCAATGAAATCGAGATGAACATAAGGCACACTAATACGGACAAAATACTCACCATAAACGCAAACTGATAACAATTCCATACACTCATATGAAAAACTATCCTATTAAAAATTATTTTCCCCCAACATTAACAATAAACAGTATAAAACATTCAAATGGACACCAAATTACACAAGATACGACAAGAGTTCTTTCCGACCTAACAACGAATTTCCCCAGGAATTTGAAATCATTTGAATGTGTTCCTCATGGTTCATTTCTAGCTCCGATGAAATTTTAAAAATGGACGAGTCCCTCCACTCGTGCGAAGGCAAAGTGCAATTTGTGCTACTCCCAGATGCGTCCTGTACATCTCCTGGCCGCTCAAAAAGCGCGGAAAAAGACATTTCAGACGGGGACTTTCGAAATGCATTTTGTTTTTCATGAGGGTCATCTCGTTCGCAGCGGTAACGTGTATAGAGAACGGGAATGGAAAGTTTGGAAGAGATTTAGAAGCATCTCTCTACAAATCTCAAAGAGTCGCTGCCACTTTTTAGTATCCTTTCCAGAAAATAAGGAAAAGTGAAAGGGACGGATTTTGAAAAAAATAATACTTTTTCGTTTTTAACTGCCAATTTCGGACCCTACTTTTTTCACGTTCCGTTTTCAAATTCCGTTTGATTTCATTCAGTTTGACCGTTACACTTTCTCTCTGGCAACATTTTCAGATTTATGAAAGGCATCACCACGATATTTTTAGCATCTTGGATTGACAATCATAGAAGGTAAATACTATGTACGTACACATGTTTACAACTCAATAAAAAATACTCTTACAAGGAACCAAACCGGATTTGATAAAAAATAAACTGTTATACGTCAAAACGAAAATCTTTACCGTAAGATATTTATTTACCTATTGCATAAAATACTACATATATATTATACTAAAATTCATTAGATAATAGTTCAAGTGAAATATTAAACATTTAACAATTATAGAGAAATGGGTGGAAAAACTATTTGATAAATTGACAATTTTCAAACTTCGGTGTTGTAATCTACTCTATAAATCATAACAGAAACTAGAACAATGAAATATGAAACATTTAACGACTATGGAGAATTTTGTGTGACAAGAGCAATTAGAGAAATTTAGCAAAATTATGAAAATTAAATATACTTATAAAACTATAGTAGATAATTAACTATATTTTCATATAACTTTACTGTTTGTATTACCTTAAACAACAAGCACCTATCGGAATAGGAATTTTATTTAAGAACTGACGTATTTTATGTAAAAATAAAAACTCGCTCTCATGCGGACTGAAAAAGATAGTGTTACAACGGACAGACAGAAAATAACCTTCATATTCCACGGAAATAGGTCGTATCGAGTAGTTCCTAGAGAAATTTTTCCGATCCTTCGAGATTTGCGTGTCGTTACCAAGGTTGCTGGTTAATTTCTAGAGCAGTCTGCCAATGTCACCGTATGCATTTATTAGCTCCCCCATCCTGTAGTCGTAGACTTAATTTTTTTACCAAGAGCCACTACATTAACGAACCCAATACACGGGAAGGCTGTCCCTGACAAATCGCCTAGGTCACGGCTAATGGATATCTAGGATTCCTATCAGAAAGAACATTGCATGGAAATGCATGCTAACCTAAAAAAACGGCTTACGTGACAGACGAAAAAATACATGCGCTCGGGATTCCTTCGTCAGAAAAAATCCTCGCGGAAGAGGACTGGATAAACGTGTGGAGGCAAAATCAAAGACAAAAGGGTTACGTAACAGGCAATTTTAATGACGTTGCAAAGAGAGGATGCTTAGAGCTTTTGTTTTAAGACTCTGCATGATAGCAACGATAGTCATCTCAGCTTTACGGAGCATACACGCTCTTCAACAAAAATACACTTTCCTCTTCCGAGAACTTAGAGCAGCAAAAGGAAAGAAAATCTGGATACTCGATGACAGGAAGTAAATAGAGAAGGAGCGAATCTCACTTTAAATAATCCGCTGTCTACGAAGGAGATAGAAAAATAAATAAAATTTAAAGTGATACTTGGCCAAGATAATTAATAGTCTCAAGTGACTCGGCCAAGAATTGTCGTTCTTACCTTCGGATACAATTGCATTTAAATATTTTGAAGTTTTGTATCTAGAGAAATACTCCGATAATTGTGATAACTATATGCGTAAAATTACAATAAAATGCCAACGTTACATTCCAATATTGAGTTTTACAACCGAAAAATACTGACGATGTAATGAGAAGTATAGAGTGGAATTACACTTTGGAAATGGTTTCCTTATACAATTGTTTAGAAAATTAACATTCAATTGTGTACATGCTCTGATTTAAAAATGATTTTTCTCTTCCGTTTTAATGAAGACAAGAAGGTCATCTTACAATGATGCATGTAAAATCCTTGACTTCAATTCCATAGCGTAAACTACATATTTACGTTAATCAGTGTGCCAAAAATTTAGACAATTCAGTGTGCTTGATATTTTGAGCTTATAAGTGTAAACGTTGGCAAAGTTGACTCTTAAGTAATTTGTTTCTTATTGATATCATTTATTATAAATCAAAATTTATTTATTCCTGTAGTCAACTTTAAAAGAAAGGGATCGTATTGAAATGGATTTAGTCTTAAGTGGGATTATAGTACATTAAAAGACAAAGTTTTACGAACAAATATAAAGTCTGGAATACTGAAGGAAATATTAACACATGGTTTAAGAACGACTGTAAATACTTATCGTGAAACTTGATCATTAAAGTATTTAAATAAATATTTAAACTTTAAGTACAGAATGGTATAAATCCAAACAGATTTTATATAACATAGATATTTGTGTATTAGATATATAATTACATGTTAGAGATGATTTTATATTATATACAGCAAGGGACATAAATTTAGGAGATTGGTACCTACCAATTAACTGTCAAAATTCAAATAAGAATGTCCGTGAGACGTAACAAATTTCCCCACGGAAAATCCTCCATATCATGCAAGAAGATATGAAGCGAAGGAGACATTTGATTGGTTCTGGAGAGGGAAAACATTCCAGATGCTCGAGGAGAACATCGGGGATTGGACGCCCGAATTCGGAATTGCGGTCTTAATCGACTGTTCAGGGGTCGATTCGTGCGTTCTTGCCTCTCGAGGATCCGCGAATTCCCCCGCAATTCCTTCCCAGCTTCTCCTCAGACGCACACTCACGCCTCTCTCATCAGCATTGCAAATTACTTTTCCAACGAGGCCAAAATCCCACTCGATTTCGCACACGAGGCGAACTCTCGCGAAGATTGGCGAGAGAACGTTTTCAGAGGTGCAAGCAATAGCACTCCCAGAGTTCAGATGTGAGGAAAATAGATGGGAAAATACCAAATTTTCACCCCACCGAGAGCAAATGATGATGCGAACAATGTCGGCGAACGGGTTGATGAATAGGTAAGCAGATTCGTCCCGGGCGCAGGAAATTTGATTGAATATCACCACGGGCATATTCTCGGAAATTCGACAATATTTACGGGATAGCGAAAAATAAAGGTTCATCGGATAAAGCTCCAATTACTTCAATTACTACTACACACGCTGGATATTTATATGTTCACTCCCAGACAAAAATCATGAATTTATTTATAGGGATCTAAATTGCCTAACTAGTCGATCGTGGCGGTTTTGGTGGATATTTAATACAGAAATAATATTTTAATTGAGCCCAACCAACAAAACTGAAAATCTCCCAATCATTGATACTTTATCATTCATTCTAAGCAGATTACACATACTTTTTCACATTCTTATGCATACATTCCATACCTGATTCTGTTTCTAATGAGGATATTCAATTTGAACCTAATTGAAAGAATTGTATGTTCAGTATTATAATGTTAATCTTGTCTTCCGAAATTTAAAAAAATAACTCATTAAATTCTTGTCTCCGATATTCTTTAGAATCCGTAATTTCGAAAAATATATCAATTTTTCACGAGGAAAGAAGCTCGCAAGCTCGAAAATACTGACCAGAAATTACTTAGAATATTTCAATACACGAAAGAATTGCTCGTTACACTCTTGCTGTTTTTATTGTCGAACATACGTCTTGAATGCACGCCAAAAATATTTGTACTGAGATCAACCTGCAATTCATAAATAAACCCAACCTAGCATTTAAAATAGATCCCATCCGAAATATAACGTTAGTCATCCCTCAGTTATAGACAGAGTGTAATACCCAGGCGTGAGAGTCTTGTCAAAGAATAATTTATAGAAGAGTTCTTCGGGGCCATTCACCCTCAACAGGAGCAAACAATGTAAACGTAGTTCATTCATACATTTCCGCACCATAGGTGCCAACACGTTTTACCCCAACGGCCAATTAACCCTCAATATTTGGCGAGTCGCTGTTACGAATAATTATTTCGGAAAATTGATAAATTTTTCGAACTTCTTTATTTTACTCCATTATCCTTACACATCTGTGAATCACATCGATTGTGCGGGTCTTGACTTTTTGGTATTCCATGACTAGCTTAAAAAATAAATTTTAAAATATTTATTTACAATGTGTCACAACAGCAGCTAATAGTACGAACAAGATTTCGAGCCTAGAACCATCATCAGATCCTGGCATCAGGCGTCATCGTCAGAGCTGATGTTAATGCCAGGCTTAGTCCCTGGTCTGGTCATCTCGTTGTGCTGTTAGTTTTGTTGTGAAGTAGTGAAAATAAATCTTATGAAGTTTATACTCTTCGTCTATCTGTGAACCGTTACTTGGGTTGCATTAAATTAAGGATAGAAGCTCATCATGGATAAATAATAAAATCCTACGTCGTTCAATGATCCATTATGCATTACGCAACCACAGTATCTTCTTGGGCTAAAAGGTACTATGCGGTGGGCCCGAAATGCCCTGCGGGCCGTAATTTGTGCACTTAGTAAAGCAAACCTCAAGTAACATCACTATCGACGTAACCCCGAGCATCAACACTCTATTGACGACGTAACTACTCGATTACTACAATTTTCCTCCGGTTCAAGGCTAGGGATACCCCAGCGCAGCGTTCTCTCCCCGTTTCTCCATCGACTCTCCCCTTGGCAACCTCTCCCGCCCCACCAACGCCCCGCGAATAAGGTCACGAAGAATCGATAGAAGGGAATATCAACCACGAATCTGCGTCGGTGCAGACAGACTCTGCCGACATCTCTCTTTAAGAGAGGGTGCGACGGGTCTTGCCTGATCCGGTTTCCGACACCCATCGCCCAGGTGACGGCGCGTAAAACAACACCCTCTGCGAACAGACACGAGTTCTAATCAGGCCGCAAATTACGACAATCCAGACGAGTCGACCGCCTTCGAACTGCGTTCCCCGGTCGCAACAGTCGTCGTGTTGACGTGTCTTACAGCGGGCATTCTATGAGCTCCATTGATTAACGTACATACTCGTGTATAAGCAGAGTTATTCAGCACATTTGATAAAGGAATCAGGAAAAGATTGGTGAAATCCTTGTTTTGGAGTGTCTTGGTTTTTGGGTGCTTAACGTGGATATTGAGAAAGGAGGAAGTCAAACGTTTGGAGGCCTTCGAAATTTGGGTATGGCGTAGAATGGTAAAAGTAAGTTGGGTTGATGGAGAAACAAACACGGAGACGCTGGAGATGGTTGGGGAGGAGAGGGTTTCAATTGAAGTGATTAAGCATCGACAGAAGAAATGGGTGGGTCAAATTTTAAGAGGGTAAAGACAAAAGATTGGTAAAGACTGTAGTTGAGGGTATAATTCAGGGTAAAAAACAGAGGGGAATACAAAGACAGGGGATTTTGAATGACATAAGGGGTGGGGTTAACTATAAAGAAATGAAGGAGATGGTGTTTAATAGGGATTTTTGAATGCACACGAACCTAACGAAAGGTAGAAAACTCATATATGTAATAGCATTAAAATACAAATTTACGATACATTTATCTCGTTACTGAAACATTACACCATTAAAATACATTTATCTCCGAGCAACATCAATACAATATTACCAAACAGCAGTCACCTAGCTTCGACAGTACTCCATTACAGTACAGTTAACGTATATATTCGTTTAAGAGCCGAGAATTTCTGCATATTCTTAATGCCCATAAAGCCCCCCTCGGCTTATACTCGAGTAAGGGTCCCACATACCTGTTCTCCGGTGGAAATAGTCCGAAAATCGGCTCGTAAAATTCTCACTAGCTCAATTAACAATTCCTCGTCAATTTTCTCTTCAATCGTATGCAGTGCCTTCAATTACTTCAATTTTATTGGTATCAATTTCAATTTCGATATATACCAATTTTTCCACCCTAGCCTTATACTCAAATAAGTTTTACCAGTTCTTTTTGATAAATTTAGGTGCCTCGGCTAATAATCAAACAAATCAGCAAACAAAATAGATGGTGGTGGTACCAAAAATAAGACGCTATACAAAAAATTGTATCTTCACTTTTTCAGATGTTACGATTTTGATGGGTCATCGCTGTCACAATCAACTCCCGAACGAAAATGATATACGAGAGAAGAAATAAATATCAAACGGAATAATGTATTTCAGGAAGTTGATCCATTTGTTTTCAGGAGATGGATGGAAGCGTGACAAGGCAAATGGGAAGAGCCGAAATAAAGACACCGAATCTCCAACAAAATAACTTCCAGTTAAGCACGTGTAGGCAAAGCGACCTTGGGTAAACAAGCGTTGATCAAGGCTTTTTGTAACAAGAGCTCCGACGTCAATCAACGCAGGCTCAAAATGAAGCAATTCTCGATCGATTCTCTGCCTGGCATCCGATGCAGAGGTGCAGTCTAGAGGATGCATCTAGCGGGCTAAATAAACTACATTCTAACGTTGTTAAATCGAATGTGATTTTCAATGCGCCGAAATGAATGTCATTCGGGTTTCCCAAAATGCTCAGCATCACAGGCAAGACGGATTATTATCAGTTTGAGAAGGTCACAGAGCGAAAAATTTACTATTCACCACGATGCTTCCGTGATGGTAATTTTATTCCGTCAACTATTATGAAGACGTACGCTGAACAGTATGATTCGAAGCAGAATCCGAGTTCTGCTTTCCTCGCAATATTCAAGTCACGAACGTTGATTTGCATAATGAGTTTCCTATACGAACAATACACGATTTTTACGAGTTCGAGAAAGATTGCAGTTTGGATAGGGTTAAAAATGTATGAAAATGCAATATAGGAACGTGAAATTTTTACGTATTCAACGGAATTATAGACGATATCTTTGGTCTTGAGATATCTTTGATTACGAAGCAATGAAGGGATATAATCTATTACTGAAAAGGAATTAAAACACTTACGCACGTAACCACAGGAATTAATAAATACGACAGATTTCGACGCATAGTGTCATCATTAGGTACAAGAAAACAGGAATTCGTTGCTTATATAGAGGTAGGAAAAAGGGTTGAGTACGTATACAAATCATAGCATACCATCCCCTAATTCTACCTCTTTAAACTCTATATGGTATAAGTAACCGATTCCTGTTTTCTTGTATCTGATGATGGCACGAAACCTAGTTCGATTTTATTAAATCCTGTGGTAACGTGTAGAAGTGTTTTTATTCTTCTTTAATGATGAAAAGCTACCACAAAGAAAAGCCCGGAACAGTGGATTTTATAATCTACCAACTATAAAAATCAACTAAGGTTGATTGAATAGAATCATTGAGTAAATATAAATTGCGAAAAAGATATTTACAATTGAAAGGAAAATATACTAAATATTGAATGTGTGGTACGTCATCCTTTAGTTACATGGAAACTTTTAGTGGAGTAAACTTTTATCTTGTTAAGATTTGATTTGTTTTTGATAAAGCTGTTATCAAACACCAGTTAAAGTAAAACAAGATTCGGAATAAATCCAAAGGAGACGAAGAACCCCCGGCGTATGTACACTCCTGGCCAAAATTAACGCAGCACCTCCCCAGCGATCCTTACGGCCGGTGCTGCGTTAATTTTGGCCAGGACTGTACTAGGCTAAAAAATCTCTTTTTAAGTTCTTTTAAAAAGTTCTCATCCCAAATATAATCGCACTTCCCCCACCGATTTCGTTCAGGATGAATGAGCGACGGGCAAATTTAAACTTTAATTAATTCCGAGAAAAGATTTGCTCTCGCGTAATTCAAGTTCCTCATGAATGGGAGTTAAGTCCTACGCTTCCTCTTTCGAATCGCTACTCTAAATATTCTCAAAAAAAGTTTCCGTCTACTCTCACAACTCCTAGCCTTCAGCAATTCTCCGCCAGGAGTTTTAATGAGCGATAAAACTTCTTTTTCCCTTGGTAAAGTTTTGCGTCGCAGGAAACTTCCTTTTCGAATGCATACACAAGGAATGCGCATTGCGGACTTGCGAAAGGAAGGAGTCCAGAGATCACTGACGAACGAAATAAGACGACTCGCGAAATTCCCACTATGACTTTTATCGCCGCCTATCAAATGTAACTTTATAGTTCCAGACAAGACGTAAATAAAGCTCCTACAAGGGGACTTTTCCGAATTAGTACCTTCTAAGTGGCGATTCTTATTCAATTGATAGCGTTACATTCTTTGTAAGAACCACAGGCAGAAAACTACAACGATGTAAAGGATTTAATAAAATTCAATTATCGTGATTAAATTATAAGAAGAATATTACAAGTGATTATAAATGAGGAGAATAATTTCAATGTACTATTATAAACTCAGCTAGAAGGTGTAACTCCTAAAATAATTTTTGAGTAAATATTGTGAGAAGATAAGATATCAGTGGAATAATAGGAAGACAAATAGGTACTGATTAGTCTATCTGTTAAGTATTCAGCCCGAAAGCCCGTTAACACCTCACTTCTAACATAAGCTACCAAGAGGTAGTTTGAGGGAATGAGGTTTACTAGGCAGGATGAGGAGTGAGGTAGTTTACCCATTGTTTTCATTCCCAAGCCAGAATACTATTAACGGAATAGTTTCTCGCAAGTGAAGCACAATAACTCTATGAGTAATACTTTTCTTGGAATCCCATAAGGAGAGAGACCTTGATCAGTGTAGCATTCAGAGTACTAATACCTCAATAGCTTTCAATATCATCACAGCCATGAACAACAAAGTAACTTAAATAAATGAAGATCCATTTATCCTTTTGCTATACCAAATTAAAAGTATTCCATTCATCATCATATGGTTGCAGGAACTTCACCTCATCAAGGAAGTAAAAATAGTAAATTTGGAACCTTTATTATTGATACTGATGTTGTTATTTTTTAATTAAGTAATTATCTTCATAAATCTCTCATGATAAAGGTAGATCAGGGAAAACTGTGCTGTCAACAACAGGCTGAAAGATGGAAGGATAGAAAAAGCATTATAGTAACAGAGGTATTTCTCATCAGCTACACCTTTGGTTGAATACTTCATTAAGGGAGCTCCGAATGCCTCTTCATTGATTTTGAGAGGATTTAGCCTGAATACGACGCCGGATGGAATTTATGATCACACAGCTAGTACTGATATCAATCACATATTCATGACATTTATAAAGGACAAATATAAGAGAGATTCAACAATAAGGTAGAATGGTACATGGTTGCAAAAGTCTGATTCATGAGGCAAATAGATGAAAAATACAGACGTGGCTACTAAAACAACATGAATAGTCCTATAAGGATTAAGAGATATTATAAGACATTAAGATTTTTCAGCTAAATATAAATCAATCAAAAGTTCGCCCTAGTATATCGGGCCATTTTTTAACAAGGGAAGTTTATAAAAATTAATTACTAACAGGGCAAAATTTGGTTAGGATTTGGTAAGTTTCAGTGAGTCGCGAAGACGTACTTTGTTCGTGGGATTATGAGTCGTGAATTTATATTTTGGTTCGTGGAGTGGGATTATATTTGTGTAAATTATGGATTATGCACATGTCTTGACTTCTGTCAGGGGGAAATTTTCCGAGGGTTTTCCCTCCCTCCTTGGGAAAAATCCTGTAAGATATTGTGTTCCATTAATTAATAATATCTAATCGGAACAGGGCTATTTACTTGTTTAGCTGAGTTTCAGTAAGCTGTGTAATGAATATCCACCTAATAATTTATCTACTTGCAGTGATTCGGTCATAATAATGATAATGTATCGGAACAGCAAAAAAGATAACGACTTTCAGCTCATGCAATGGGCGAAAATGCTAAGCTCTCTTGGGGGAATAGGACCGCCCACGAATAACGCGAAGAGGCGATGAAGGCGCCTTCAGGCGACGCCCATCGGGAGTCATGCGAGTTTTCGGTCGATAGCGCCGGTGAGGTGATCGTGCCCTGGAAGATACTGCGTAGGCATCACGGTGCGTGTACGTCACGCCAAATACATCTCCGCAAGGGGTACACTCGGGGTGAGTCACACAGTATTCAGAGCGAGAGGTCACGAAATCACGAGGGGAGAATGATTGGGAGCTGAAGGGGGGAGGAATGGATTCTGCTGCCATTAAATGCCCTCGAAGATACTTAGAGGCAGAATGTCCCTTGCGAAACTCTTTCCGACCGGCTGAAGAGCAACCTGAGGCTCGCACGTGGCTTCCGGTGGAATGACGTATTTCTCCATTGATCGAGCGATTCAAAAGATCCGATTTATCTCTCGTATCGGAGCTTGTCAAATCTTTCCCCTCCAGGGCGCACTGATGAATCGACTCGGACTAGCGTGAAATCGGTCTTCAGACAGGGGAACATGCACCCTGGGGCTATTCAAAGATTCGGGAGAGGTAAGCGGATGGTTTCAATCATAAAAATGCCCAACTCTTGCTCGTCAGCAATTAAAGTTTCCCGAAGCATAGGGCTTTAATACACCAAAAGGTAAAAAAAAGGATTGTACTTAACAATTCACCGGAATTTGCATATGATTCAGCATTAAGCTACATACTTTTAAACTTCATGATTAACTCTAAGGTTGAAAAATTCCATAAATCGTTTCAGGGGCACTCAAGTGTAAGTGTGTGTATCACTACATAAAATCGTGTCTAACTACACAGAGGCAATTCTTTTCCACCTTTCAACCTGATTGGTTTATTATTTCGTAAAATTGAAACTCTAAATTGCACATATTCCCTTTCCAAGCACGTTGAATGAAAATAAATCGAAAGAAAAAATCTTCTACCAAAATTAGTAACTGGTTGATATTGCTTTCGATTCAGTTGTACAGTAATACGTTTACTAAGACAAAGCTCAAATCCAGACAATTTTAAACGGGCAACACGCAACTCCAATGAGGTATTATGGTCTCGAATTCGACCCTCTGATAAAAATGACTTACTACCGCTGATATTTAAAAATAAAGCAACGCAATATGAAACACCCTTTTCAAACCTCCAATCGTCTAGTTTCATCACATCAACCGCGGCGAAGATTTTCTTTTCCATAGACTTTCTGACATATTTCGAAAGGTTTTGGATGAGGGGAAAATCCCTTAACGCGAAAATGTATTCGATCCCTTTAGAAGGTGAGCCACGCGATCAAGCGCACGAAATGTTTCGATTACAGACAATTACTACGGCGCTGATTGATTCTCTAAGTTCCCCTAGAACGATACGCCTCTGCCCTGACCTTTGCCTGACACTAATCTAACATTTATCCTTAGAGCAGACTACAATCACATTATTCACTGAACAGAAGGGCATATTTATCAAACTATACATGTATTTTGGCTATCTTCAAAAAACGTGCTAAAAAAACAACGTGACGCTCTAGTATTATTGAATGAAATGAGTAGCAGCCTTATTAAGAATCTCAGTAATTGAGTATAGATTACTATAAATCGAAATTCCTTGAGAAATTTATGAAAGTAAACACTAAGCATGAAAACGGTAGAAACTTATAATATATTAAACAACTTGAAGTCACATAAACATAACTCAATGCTGCAAATATATCTGAAAAATTAGGAGAGCGCGTAAGCCAAGTTAATTGACATGGGATCTGAAGTTTTCAAAATTTCAAAAACTATATCATACGAATGTTAATGAAGTGATACATAATCATCATTTAAACAAATGATTATTAACGATAAACAATTTTATCATAACATATGAGGTGCATTCAAGTTATAACACCTCCGATTTTTTTTCTCAGGACTGGCTACTGATAGAAACATGTGGTTTGTTTTAAAATACGCGCACACTCATTTTTAATGCGTGATAAAGATTTCAGTACTCTACGGCATATAGAATTTTAGTGGCAGCGTAAATAGTTAGGACTGTTATTGATACTTAAAATGGCGATTTTCTCAGTACAAGAACAGTGTGTTATCATTCGTTTTCTCCATTTGCGTGGTGTGCCACCGATTGAAATTCGCGCGTGTATTTTAAGAGAAACCACATGTTTCTATCTATAGAGACATTTATCGGCAAATAGAGAAGCAGAATATCTCTCCAAATTATCAATTCTGATGCTGCTTTACACGATTTTAGAATGAATATATTTTATGTTTGATATATTTTGCTATTTGATCATCACGTGTTTCATAAGCTGATTCCCATGTTTTATTTCCCATCCTGCCCCCACTCACTTTACCTTCATGTTACATAGACGTCTCTGACGAGAGGGGTACGCTTGCTAGAAGTTGTGTACTGTGGTTAACCTTTACATCAATAAAATTACCGGCTGACATTCGATAATCAACGGCAAAAATAATTCCTCCATTCATTCTCTTGAATGTTTCATTTTACAAATATGTACTTCTCTCTCATAGCCCATAACTTTGAAATTTTACATAAAATTACACAATTTAATGCAACATCGTTACTTCATTTCAGAACGGAAGGTCGCGAGGAACAATATTTCCCATGTATCTGATCTTAGAGCCACAATCTCACGAGTGGCAAATCGAAACTCAAGGAGAGGGACGGTGCAAATGTGTTTGCGTTTCGCTTGTCATTCGCCTCGTCCCTCGCCTCGCCGCTCGTAGCCGTTGTACGGGTAGCAGTTTTTTCGTGATAAGTCAGAGGCTTGTAGCCACTTTTATAACCTCAATTTAGAATAATAGTGATTCATTGAGTGTTAAAACAGTTCGCGATACGATTTCTCTGAAAACAATCGCGAACGTCGGCGAGTGACGAGGCGAAACACGAGCGCGGATGCTGGAATTTAGTATTGTTTCATTATGGTATCGCAACAGGGCGATCTGTACACTTTATTGCTTACGTAATGAGTTATTCAGAGGAGTATTTGCGCTTCGCGTACGTGAGGTCGTCCAATGCCATGAAAATGGAAGGGATGTGATGCGACCTAGGGGAGCTCTATTTTGAAAGTTCGTTGAAGCGGCGCCTAGTTTTCCCTTCAAATTCGTTCCTCATCGTTGGGGTACTAAATTTCCAATGAAGGGTGCCTTTCGAAAAAATAAAACGTTGAGCCGAAATTTTCAAGCTCAAAATTTAGAGGATAATTTGCATATTGATGATTTATGATGCAGAAACGCCAAAATTTCCATCCATTTGACTTTAAATGAACGAGAACGAATGATCGACATACTTTTTAGCAATTTTCAACATCGAATCGTCATATTTCAGTTATTCTCAATTATATGAAGCTCCCCTGATACGTAGTAATTTCATATAATGACTACATTTATCTATGTAATGCAACATGTAATTTCGTGTAACAGAAATAAGTATACGTAATCTCAATAAAGCGTATTATATACGTTTGGCGCACGGAAAGGATCGACGAAAGCAGAAAGACAAAGTAGAAGAGAGTGATTTGTCTAAAAGAGAAAGGAGGAACTACAAAATTTTGAACTGGAAAAAATATTAACAAGTTGAATTAGGAAAAGGCGTAAATGAACAATAAAGATAATGAATGGGACAAACTAAGACGTGATACGTAGGCAAAGATATATAAACACGAATCATTAATAATAGAAGATGCTGCAATCAGTTGGTTAGTCAGCCCAAAATGGAACTGTTATGTATAAATAGCCACAGGCGATTCTCAATCGACCAGCGTTGAGGAAGGTCAAGATTTCCCTCTCTTAAATTAACAATGAAAGACTATAACTTTCGCGACCCTTCAGTTTCCATGATAAAAATCAGAAACCCTTTTCTTCTCCTACTCCATCCTTCTTTTCACAACCAATTTCCTTCTACTACTACCTCCATCAATCCTTTCCCCCCAAGATTTGTCGCCGACTTCCCGACTCTTTTCATTTCAACAGCGACCATTCCCATTCCTCCCACGATATTAAATATTTCACTAGTTTTACTCATTCTAGCAGCCCTTGATTCCCCTTTGAGCAAGCATCCCTACTGTCACTAGGAAAATATTGAGATGAGATTTGGAATACTTTGATGGCAAAAGAATTCGCTGAAACAAATTTTCGCGTAAGACTCTGTCATCTCTATCAGTGATTCATATTTTTTGTCACTTCCTAGATATATTTTACTCAGATAAAGGCAGTCTCAACGAGGAAACCATAAAGAAAGTAAAACTCACTTAGAGAGTCCACAAAAAGAATTTTTTAATTAGAACAACCTAGGTTTCTTTGCCGTGTAATATCTTCAGGGGAAATATATAGAAAAACTAATACTATTACATACTAAAACTACTACTTTCCATATGATTATGAAGGAGTTCTACCGAGTGACACCTCAATCCGTCATGCTAAACGAGGAAAGTTGAAAATTTTGATTCTTTATCAAGTCCCGCTCTTATATTAGTACAAATGGAATGATTTACCTGTAGAATGTAGCAAATCTGCAAAATCGGGAGAGAATCAGGTATAGGGGAAGCATAATTTCAGTACATCCACGTTAAATTGTTTACGGGCCTCTTTAATTAGAAACAGCTCGATTTAAAGAGAGACTAAAATTCCCAATAGAATCTAGGGGCAAAAACCAATGGATTGTCAATGACTTGATGTCAGGGTAATATTACTCTCCATCGATTCCGGATAATAAAAGCTAGTTACGAAACCAGATTCATGGCAGCAAATAGCTACTTATCCCAAGCTCAGTTGATTATCAGATTTCTTGACGATTAATTATTTTAATTAGGAAAATAAAGACCGTTGCAAATTTACCATTTTATTAGATAATTGTAATGACAATGTCGAAAAGAAAAAGAATGTAGCGTGAAATAAATAGTTACCAAATAAAGTTTCACTTCAATTATGTCATTAATATAAAGGTACGAATTAGTAAGTACGATAAGGAAAAGATAAGGGAGATAATCTACAAATATTTCAGATTTTTATAACAAAACTAATCCTGAAACACGATTCATTAAAAAACAATGATTATCGCATGAATTCCTGCAAATCTTTTTTGTTTCTTGTATTTTTCCTAGATAATCTGAATTTACATAACATCTTATTACAGTTAATTTCTTCATATTATTGATAATTTTTCTCAATAAAATATCACAACTGCAATTTAATTAATTCCAGTATTTTCCATTTGTATATAGCAGCAACGAAGCTAAATAATCTTGTTGGACACTAATCCCACGGCAGACTTGTTCTAAATAGGTACAGATATTCCTTTTTCTACAACTGAACAAGTGTTATGTATGATAAAAGTAAAGGGACATATGTGCACTACGCACAATGACACATCACTAATCCGTCTAAAATTCGTTAACATACGCATAAGATAATATCTAAATAAGACGTTCAAACAGATTTCAGATAGCTGCAGGCCTTACAGAACCATACAGCATGGATGGCAAAAATTGGATGCCGAATACACGGTAATTTTCCACTATCACGCCGTTACGCCGTTCCCGCACAGGTCTTCAATCGATTACGGACTGTGGCGTAGCTAACGCCCCCGCGGTTCCCGAGTGTCCAGGGGCTCAGGGTCGCGGGGGTACCGCTAAGACAAACTCGCGGTCAATGAAGATAGGCATCGGGAAGTATTCAAAGGGAATTGCGTAGTGATGCCTTTGCACTCGTTCCTGGATACGCTTCAGATAGAATTTGCAAAGGGAATGTGGAATCTCTTACTGTAATTTTTACGAGATGAGGCATAGCAAAAAAAAAACAAAAACAGGTAAGAAGTACACGATTCCAACAAGAAGCATACATCAAATGTAACTTAACGCATTTGAAGATAGAAATTTAAAAACTGAATTTAAAGCTCATATATAAGAAGTAGCTTGTGTATAAGTTTAGCTTTAAGTAATTGAAATTTAATAGACCGAAAATAGAGATCACTTCCAAAATAATATTGACGTTTGTAAGGATATTTAGGAGCTCCAGTTGAATCTATAGATAAGCCTACGGTTCTTCTATGAAAGTATTTAACCCCTTGTTGAACTTTATATCAAATGCCATTAGTTACTGATTATCCTCGCCAAGAATTACCTTTAATGCTACAATGCGGTTTACATATTTATATTTAATTATTATATCGCCTGCAATTGAGTTTTTTCAGCGGTTTGCGATACGTAAATTATTATTATAACTAATAATAAACTGTAATTTAAAAACATTCTTGCGACTAACTATTTCACTTTGAAGAGAAATAGGAATGTGTTACTTTATCATAGCTTCGCCGTCATTGGTTCATTGCGGAAGCATATAGGGAAGGTCTTTAACAATTAACTCGGGCATTTAAAAAAAGAGACGTAGCATAAAATGCGAAGGTTAAACATCACCATTCTCATCTTTTGCCCAACTATGTACAGCCTGTAATTAAGTGAGTAGCCTGAACATTTCACCTACCACAAGAATTCCTGGGAAACACTCAGCATAAATATTCTCACCGTCCATTGTTAGCAAGACGGAAATACATGTAAATTATCCGTATTATTATATTGGTTGTGACGAGTGCTTTCGTCGCAGCAGCTCAAGTGTTTAAGGTCACACGACGGAGGAAAGCAAATAAAACTGCTTCTCTCCCCTCATGAACCTCCGCTTCCGGAAGAATCACGTAAAGGTAAGCTGATTACGTGAATCGGCGGACGCCCTTGGCTATTTACCGCAAAGACGCGGATGAATGGGTCTCGAAACCAAGTCCTCCGCTACCGTAATACTACTACTCCGACCGGCCTTTCATCGCGATTGATAGCACCAAATCCTGTTACACGCGTGCGAATCGCTGCCTTCGCAGAAAATACTTACGACTTCGGAGGATTCATCGTGAAGATCGCAGGAAGAATCGGGATAAGAACTCTAATAGTAACAGCTACTTGGATACTAGCAAAGGTAAGAAAATTTGGAACACGACTCTTACTGAATTGGAGGTTTTAAATCTCCAATAGTCGTATTTGTCGGCGTTCCTCACCTCCTTCACCAGTATTCGGAGACAACAGGAATGGTAGGATTTCCAATCTTATTAAGAACTCCCAATTAACATTTCAACAGCGATTCTACCATCCTCAGGGGTAATACAGATGATAACATGGTTATTAAATGTTCATTGGAATTTTCTTGTTTTAAGCCATTGCAATGTGAGATGTGGTATCTTAGACTAATGGTCACTACCAACAGGAAGCAAGATGAACAGAAGCTCATTCCAAATTCGAAGAGGAATCCACAAAACGCGAATTCGGTACAAAAGAGAAAATTATTGGTAAGCTAGTGGGAATATCTAGAAAGGGCTTACCGCGTACCTTATGAAGATTTCCTATTTAGTCTCGAAGTTTGTTCGTAGAGAAGAATTATTTTATTTTTACATCAGCGAAAAATACTTTACACATTTTTTCGTGAAAACAAACTCATGGAATAATTATAATGATACAATAATAATTATATACGACAGCTAAAATTAAATCATAGGTAAAAATAGGCTATAAAATTAATTCTACTCTTGCTAAATTAAGCAGTTAGGTACCCACCTTCAAGAACGTAAGGTTGGTGAAGCTGCACTCAAGACCGTCTCTTTAACTTAATTTCCGGGAATTCTAGGATGTGACGATTAAATATGGCAAACATTTTACTATTATTTTATTATTATTACTTGATCAACGGGCGAAATCTGTTAATATAGAGAGACAGTTATAACAAATCGTTGACCAAAATTAGCAAGTTAATCGTCAACTGACCGTTCTGCTAAATATATTTAAGTGCTGTGTCCATAGCTTAACATAAATCTATGTAAACAAAAAGAGCTAACAAGATTTCAATTAAATCAAAATCTTTCTGCTTTAATAGAAAGCAACTTTACCAGCACTTATCGGAAAAAGGGGCGAAATGTTTACGCCGGAAATAATAGTTTCTTTTGAAGGAGAGAAAAAGGACTGTTAGAGGCTTTGTACAATCGTTCCTAAACATCCAACAAATGTATGTACGTACTTAAAGCCAGAGCAATAAATTTAGGAAAATTTGTAAAAGATTACAATAACCTGTAACACCAGCTTAGTGAGAGTTGGAGAAATGCCACCGAGTTATTCAACTGTGCTTTGGGGAAGCCTTAACTGGCAAGGTAATACTGTAATCTGTTACGTGGAAATTTTATGGAGTGAGGAATTCCTACAGTGGCGGCAAAATATATATCTTTCAGAGTCCAGAAAGAGCTCTCTCGTCCTCGCTGATTGCTACTAATTTAGTAAAAAATAAAGAATTAATCAATGCAAAAGACGCCCTAAGAAATATCGAGCAACTTTTTTACGGGCTGAATCACCATTACCGCGCACATTCTGAGGCTGAAATTAGAGCAATAATTTCCGAAATCCTTGAATACGAACGCGCAAAAACAGGAGGGAACTCAAATTTGTCACACATTTCCGGAATAAAAAGGATATATTTAGGCTCAACAGCTTAAATATTCATGATGAGGCTCCGCTTAATTGCGTTTCCTAGAGGCAGAAAATGACTTTGAAACTCGAAACAGTTTGTTTTTTCTGCGCATTACACATGCTGATAGCTCTTAATTACAATGGAATTACCATATTAGAATAATATACGACATAAAAAGACGCCAATTTTCGCACACTATCTCTTTACTAAAAGCTCTGTACGCAGCATCAGTTCTGCTTTCTTGCTACAGCCGTCGAAGAATTCTAAATAGCACCACACCTAAAAATAGTGGCCTACTTCTCGCTGAATATTCATAAATTTTAAATCGCGCTTAAACAAGTTTCCAACCTCACTTCATTGCATTCCCTTTAAGATTCGATCTTAACAAACTGCGACAAACCTTGCCTGAAGTCTCAATGACATAAGCGAAGAATATCTTACAAATCTTAAAATACCTCCGCCCGCATGCAAGGGTGAGAATTAAATAACTTAGTAAAGTTTCACTAATTTTTATTTTAACTACGTTACTTAATTCTCATACTAGTTTGTTAAGTAATTCTCGTACTTGGAGTTTCACTAAGTGACGGTAACCATCGATTTTTAACCTCTGTATGCTTCAACACTTATCTTTTCTACCCAATTAAATACCGTTAAAACTTTCATTCTTTTTATTTCTGCCGGTTGAAATTCGTCGGGGGAAGTAACTTTTAAAAATGAACACTTTAACATATACAATCTAGCATATACAATCTAACACACGCACTCTTGGACCCAGTCCGGAATCGATTGAATAGGGTCGATATAACCCACTTCTTTTCCTGAAGAACGAATAGAAGGAAACAAATCTTTTTTCTAATAAAAAAACAAGGGCTAGGTAACGCACAAAGTTCTATTGATTATTCTTCGTACATGTTCGTTATGATGATTTCACTACGTGGATGTTATAACGAGAATTTATATTCAGGAAAATCTATTTCTGCAGTGTTTTACAGAGTACATAGTGTAAATTGAGGTCACAACGAATATATATCAGGATTAAAACTACATTCTCTAAGAAAATAAATTTTCAGAAACCTTTCACCACTTCACACATTGAATATTTGATGTTATTTTTGTGCTTCCTTTTATTCAATATTTCAACCTTCAGCGACATGCCTTTATAATACTACATTCAATGTTAAAATATTCGCAATGTTTATTGTTAACATGGCACAATGTTTTTACTACAACCAATTCTTATTTCAATATAATTGAAACTATTTTATTCTATTGAAGTTTAAAGATAAATGCGACCGTGTTCACATTTTAATAAGGCATAATGTAATTCACGCTAGTCATTCTTATTCACAATTGTGTCTTTACCTTTCTTGCTAACATTAAATTAAGTCTCCTGCACTCTGGAAGCTAAATGAACCTTTTCTTACTCCAATTCTTAAAGGTTAATAATCTGACTTAAAATTGCCCTGACATTCAATTTTTAGTCAGACGACTGCTTGTTTGCCGGAGTTAAACCAAGTGTTCTTGGGCTTGCGCTTTCATGTAGCAGTAGTTGGCCGAATAAATAGTTCGTGTTTTACCTCAAACTGAATGCAACTCAATGACTCCGACAGGCATTATCATGGTCAACCGATTTTAAACTATTACGATGCTAAAAATAACGACGATCGGCCGGTCAAATAGTTACGCAAAAAAAAGTTGTACGTCAGCGTCTAGCCTCGGGTAACAGAGATACTAAAGGTTGAGGTAGGTAAGTAAAGAAAAAGTACTGAAAGTAAAGAAACCAACAGGAGCATGAGCAAAACAGAGAAGTAACGAATAAGGAAGTCTCACAAGTCTTCTCCTATTACAAAACGGATTCCTGAGTAACTATTTTCACCGGGTGGAATCTCGAATTCACCTTCAGAGAAAAACGTAATGATTACCATATTACATTTAAAAGACAGACTTATTTATATTTGAACGGTTTCGTGACCTGCCTCACCTTAAACTTGTGCGGCTTCGTTCCTTGAGGAAGAAATCAACAAGGAGTTGAAGGAAGGAGAGAGCAACTCGAGAAAAACAGTTTAACGCCCTCCGTATGGATTTTCCAACGCCTCATGCTGCATTGCACGCAGATAAGCGAATAATTTGCATACTACAAACTCGCATGTAATTACGCAAAGGGCTTCCTTGCGAGAAAACACGCGAATCTTTTGTTTCAATGAGGCCATTAAAAATCAATCTGGAGCTCTAAATACATCATCAGTAACTGTTATAAGATCGAATACACTGACAAAGATGGATTACAAATATCTAAATTTACAGTAAATTTCAGTGAGTACATCTACATAGAGTTGGACCGATAAAGTAAGTGCTTTTACAGACTGTATAATTTATAAAATTTACCGTGAACAGTAAATGTGAAATAGTAAGCAGAAAAGTAAAAATTTAGCAAGGATGGAATTCTAACAAAAATACGATAAATGAGATCAAACTATTCAAGCTTCGATGTAAAGTAACGATTTTCAAAAGCAAATATATCTGGAGTGTACTTCGGATGACTCAAATAATTGTTAATTATTGGGGAAAAGAGTCTTAGAAAAATTTTACTATACAAAGAATAAAATTAATTAGTTAAAAAAGACGCAATAATTCCTTAAGATAGTATTGGATGGAATCATAGAAAAGACCTACAATGAATTACGAGAGACAGGAGCTGATGATAGTCATAATTCATAATTCGTAATAACAATTAAGAATCTTAAGAGAAGGAATCGATTGAGAGGAGATGGAATGGCTTGCAGAACAGCAACAAACCAATCTTCGGATTGAAAACGATAAATTTTACAAGTTCTTACATCTACTTGAATTGAGTAATCAAAAGAGAGTCATTCATTTCAAAATATCACATCTGAAATTTCACCGTAAGGAGGCGCACAGATTTAATTTATACATGTCCTTGCTTAAGTTTTAAAAACGATTAATATTACTTTTACCATTTCCGGCAGCAAAAACCGTAGTCCTATTTCTTATTAACATATCATGAAATTATTTACTAATATCTTCTGCAGAGACGCCAAAAGCTATAGCACACCCAAGAAAATTCAACAATCCCATACAAAGCAAGACGAGGTCGTTAGAATGTTTATTAACTCCCTTGGTAGAAACACTTATGAGGACACAGTCGAAACAATGTCCTAGAGTTAGTACCTCATTTGATATGATATAAATTGATGCGAGTCAGAATTACTCAAGGCCCGTTGCATGTTATTCAAGATCTCCTTATAAATATAGCGGCGGAAGTAAAAATATCAACTTGTCCCATATTTTCCGAATCGATACAAACACGCGGTGTACAGCCGTTCTCATTTCATAAAACGCTATCTCGTCCGAGCTAACGAAAAGAGATTACTCAGCGTAAACAATATTCTTTCGCTTCCCGCATGTACTCCGAACTCGGAGTTGAGAGGTAAAATAATTAAATCGACGAGAGAAAATAATGAGGAATAGTCATGAAATTCTTATCGTGGAATGCACCGCAAAATCAGCGAGATGCCTTCATCACTCGTTTGTTTGTTTAAATATGAATATAATATAATTTAAACAGAGTAACTTCTACGATATCCACGATAAGTTAAATAATCTTTTTAAGAGCAATTAAAATATTTTAGGGTATATTATTTTTCTACGTTATTAATTGGAGCTCAAAAATGTATACAAATCCTTTACGTAAGGGAACAAAGACCAACTGGATTATTTTTTATTTTCAAATTAAGCCGATAACGATTATCCATTACGAAAATAAAGTGATTTAAATAAAACTTAAAGCTGACAATAATTACATATTTTTTAATTGAAAATATGTACTACATTTCATATAAACCCTACATTTCATGTAAGGTTTATATAACTAAAAATTAATATAACTAAAACTAAAAATTAATGTAGAATGAATTAAAAATAAAATAGATTTAAATTAAATTAGGATTTTAAACATTTAAAGAGTAAATAAATTATTGAAATAAACATTTTATACATCATTATTAATACATTCTAATTCCAATAAAATAATGCTTTACATATTATATAAATTAAATTATTATTACAATATTCCCTTAGGAATTCCGCAAATTATTTCGTAAGGAATTAAATATTACTTTTTAAGGAAAAATATAACTTTCGAGAAGTACGTTCATGACACTTAAAGATGATTTGAAACGACTTTTACACTAAAAACTATTCTAACAAAACAGGCGTAAAGAGTAATTAATATGAACGCACAGAATTTTAGGAGTTAATTCTTCAAATTTATAAGCTTTAAAAAGGAAACTATAATTTTTACTGTCTCAGAACAAATTATCTCGCTAGAAAATACGTCGAGACGAGCCTGGAAGAGACAGGATTATATAAGGGACGCAGACGCTCTATGGATTAGTGTATCCTTCGAAGAAGTGGACCAATAAATACTCGAAGAAAGCCTTCTTTCAAAGAGTCTTTTATGGGACACTCCTGAGCGGCGGTTCTTCCAAAGGAAGATGGGATCTCCTCAGCTGTTCCTTAAAAACATCGGCTTATGAATACATCAAGGGCCTCCTCATAACCATTTCCCTTTAGAGAGACTGCCCATCGTTTAGATAACATCGCTAAATGGATGTTGCTTTCGGCATATCCTCTCTTCTGCTACCCTATTCACAATACTTACATTAAATATAGAAGGGTGAAAATTAACGACAAGTTAAGGACCTTCGGAAGTTGTTTATTTGTTATCTGTTGCTATAGGCTGCGATGTATAAAAATAGCCGAGTGAAAAGTGAAAACAGGTCTATATTACTACATATAGACTTCCCCATACGGGTTAAAATGAGAATTGAAAATAAGATCGACTCAACAAATAAGAGAATTAAATCTCTAAAAGCAACTAAGATTTTTAATTCCATATCATAAAATCAGAAACATAAAAGAAATCGGCGTATAATATATTATATACATAAATCTGATAATTTATACACCTGATAATTCTGCACCTTAGGGTTTAAATTAATTTCATCTTAATGGAGGGAGGAGTTTTATAAAAATTTCTAATCGTAAGATGGATTGGTACAAAAAATTAATCATAAAACTTCCCACATAAAATATTTCTCTCCTTCTTCACACAAAAAATACTTTATTGCTAGCGGAACAACTTGTGTTTAGATTGTGACAATATTTCTTCCACGTACTTCAACAGTAAAACGAAGAAATTAGATTGATAAAATTTTGTGACACCTTAAGTTTGTGTACTTGTGTACAAATTGTCTTAGGGTAGGGATTATAGCATTTATAATCTTGTAATGCCTAGTAGATAAAATAAATAATAGTTAGGTAACCCTTTTAGAATAGTATTCGTTAAAATCTACAACAAAATTTTTAATTTGAGAGGTTAAAGGTCGGAACCTTTTTGAAAATTCACAGGATTGTCTTACGTCTAAAAGAAAAATTCAAATGTAATACCTGAAATTAAGGATCGTAGCTGAAATGTTACTTGCTGAAATTTCTCACATTAGATCACAATCAGTGCTGAAAAAGTCTCTCAATTTCCTCAGCATACAATGTATACAATTTCCTCTTTTCGAAATTACCACGAAATCATCCGTTACTTAGATATAATTTTCATCTCATTTTCGAGTAAGTGGTCCAATTTTGAAGATAATTACTCGGCTAATATTGGTTTAAGTAGGCTTATTCACGAGCAATTCTTTCTTGAAAAAATGAATAATTTGAGTATTAAGATTAACCAAGCAATAAGTACGAGAGAAATCCGCTCGCTTTCCCGCTCTAGAAAACCGCACGCACATTTACAAGGCCACTCACACACGCAGTGTCGTCCTTAAGTAGAAATGTCGATCCAGGAAAGCGAGGCTGCAATAGCGGTGAGATAAGTTTACTGAACGGCAGTCTCTTGCGATGTCGAGCATATCATACAGTTCTTCGCATACCTCGGATTCACTGCGAGAAAAACTCCACCGAGCGCATTCTTCTCAGTTGGCATGAATTACCCATTCCGTTAGCAATTGGAACCGAAACAAATTCAATCCGCGACAGCGCACACTACGTTCCCATGAGGTCTTCCCGTTTTGTGGATCGATCAACCATCGAAACGAGCAGTGATATACTCTACGGTATGTCTTACGATATATAACTTATCTGTGGAAAAACTTTGCATAGCAAATACGTATACTTTTTTCAGATATTCCCAGCGCTAGAAGGTACATACATAAAAGTAGTGGGGTACCTAATCTAATCGAAAGGTCGCCAATCAATCGACGAACCAAATTAAACTGAAACTGTACAGATCAGCATAACTATTTGGGTGGGTAATTGTAAAACTATGCTATGCCTTTTCATTAGATGTAGCTAGTGACTATGTCCTACCTTATATCGTAACCCATAATACTTAAGCAATAAAAATAATCAGACACAAAATCAACTTCATAACGTTGCTGTTATCACCTTTACTTAGCCATTCCTTCCACGTCTATATAGATATGCATTACCACCTTTGATTTTATCCTTAGGTTTACAATTACTGTAAATGCGAGGTTTACATCTGTTTCGTTAGTTTTGATCTTTATTTCACTGCCTCTAGATTTTCTTTCATTGTATTCATTACCCCTGTTACAAAATATTACCAAACTTGATCTTTATTCTGATTTTTCTCTCACTAATGCATTTTATTATATTGTTTGTTAAACTTTGATTACTATATGTTAATGAATCCTGAAATATTTTCTTATATTTTTTCCAAAGCAATTTGAAATTATGTGGCATCCTATTAAATTTCATTTTTCACAGTAATATTTCTTCATCTTAATAAAATATTCCCATTTTAATTTAATTAACAATAGCATCTTTATATAACAGCAACGAACCTGTTTGGTCTTGCGGAACGGTAACCCTAAGACAGATTTTATCAAAAGATATACCGCTAATCCTTTTTATATTGTGTAACATTCATTTATGTATGGTAAAAGGAGAGGAATAAAATTTTCAAATAAGAAAAATATTTTTGCTCGCTATTTGTAATTGGGCAAATAAAAGACAAAAAATATTGAGTTTCGCTATTTATCTAAAATAATAAGTTTGTGCAAATTTATGAACTTTTAATCTTATTCTTCTCAGTGTATTAAGCACTACACTGCAACAAGGTTCAGTTTTTGGGTCGCCTTCAAAGTTATCTTCTGTCTCTTCATTCAAGCGAGAAACGGTTCAGCCCGGCACATTGGGAAGCCGTGTACAGAGCTACCGTCGATTTTCCGGCGCCACTGCTTCAAACATTCAGTGGAAGTCCAACGGCACAAACATTAGTCGCCAATTAAGCGCACAGCTTCGCGTGGACTGTGATTACGAAGTTAAACAATTAGTCGCGGGTGGTAGTTACCAACTTACTCTAGCGACGTTCGTGAAGTTAATTACGATGCCGTCCGGTTTCGAAAAAAAATCCTTTTTTCGATGTCCTTTGGGAGTTCAGTTACTCAAATGCTCGCACGGTTATAGATCATATATACACAAAAAAATATTCCACATATATCCATCTGTATTAAGGAAATATGTCAATAAAAATTTTGAACTAAATATCGCTTGAAACCAGATGCAAGAAAAACTAAAAATAATGCACCTACAATGGCGAAAGAAGGGGAAAGTTACATCACACCCCCTTATGACACGCAATGAAGTAAACAGTCACTCAAAAGCGTGATACTGGGCTCTCACAACCCAACATGAAAACTATGGACTCGAAAATCACTCCAACTCGTACAAAGCTTCCACAGGTTCCTAGATTCTAAAATTGATCAATTTTCATTATTTTTTTATTGATTATGAATTCCTCGCAAACATTCATACATAAGGATAATTGCAATAGAAGACGAAAACAATAACAATGGATGAACCCTACTCCCTAACCAGACAAATCTGACTAACCAGGACTCGAAACCGGGACCTTGGGGTTAGACTCCCAATCATCGAAAATTTCCGTCCAGAAAATTTCATTGCAATAACGTTAAGTAAATATTTAAAGTAACTAAGGCATATAGGAATCATGGCATAAGTTATTCCAATCCTGTAAAGCTATAAAAGATGTTTCACTAGAGTATAGCTTGTCACCTAATTTACCCTAATGGTCTGCGCAGAAAGTAAATTAAGTTTTGATAAAGAAGAGAATAATTGTACTTTTTACACAGTATAGTGTTTATTAAAACCAAATAATAAAAAACAGACGACTAATTTCAGCGATTTATCGCCATCGTCAAGTGATTTATAAGATAATAAATATTTTAACGAAAAACATTCATTGGTTTTGATATTTTTTTTAAATACACAGCGTAAGATATACGAATCAAGACATAATTTATTGAAAAATATGCGAAAAGATTATCAAAAAATCCGCATTTAGAAACGGAATACTCAGTAAACCTCTTTTGGTAGACAATAAGATTTAGGAATCCATCATGCTAAAGTGCGAGATCCCAAGCCTTATAAGAATTAACAAGAGATGAAACAGAAACTTCTCGGCGCTAACTTTCTCATCCATCTGCTACAGATCCGATCTCCTACACCTTCCACTCGAAGATTTCGCTTTATATAGAGTGACTCACAGACGAGCGTTACCAAAAAAGTTTCCAAAGAGGATTAGAACGTACTTGAGCAGACTCCGTTACTTTCTCGTCTACTCTCTCCTCAAGAGCCTCCTCGCTCGAGCATTGTATTATAGAAAATAACTGGAGCGAGATTTCGAGAAAAATTGATTGCCAAGCGCTCCGTCGCTGAAGGAACACGGAGGAATACATCAAAGGAAACCTGATCCTTTCCACCCTCTCTCTTGCCCACTCACCTACATCCATTACAAGTGAGGGCATTAATGTGATAAATATTGAACGTCACTGAGATGACGACAAACCATCTTCTCACCCCCTCCTTCGAGACATTTTCTTAGAGAAAACATATAGTCTAATTTAGATATACCTATTCCAGATAAAAGGTGTTTGAGTATAAAATTATGCAAATTTGTTAACCCTAACCTATGCCTGAATAACACAATGAGCATGTAAACTTGCATCCACATGTTTCCGTGTTGGAGTTAAATAGTTTACTGTAGTGTGCTAGTTGATTGAGTAATTTAAGAATTTGGAAGTCCGATTTATCATAAATATACGGCCGCAAGGGTAAATATTCATTTATAAAATGTGATTTTTCTCTCACTTTTCACTGGATCTAATTTTATTTAAGGATATTTATATTCTACTATTAATACAATTCTCTACTGTTCCTACAAGCCTTGTAATAAGTGGAGATAGAGGGCGAAGATAGGAAAATGAAAGAACTAGACTGAATACATAAGGTGAAAAAATAAGGACTGTCACATAGAAGAAATCAATATTGCTGTATCAAAAATGAGTCTTACATAAAGTAAGGTATCTGAAGTACATCGAAAGTAACACAAAAGCAAAACTCGTTCCAATAGAAGAATATAGGCTCAAGGTTAAGCATACAAATTGTACCTAAACTACATAGCTTGAGTACTGACTCCCTAGTTAATACGTAGGATCATTACCCAGACGTGAAATATTGTACCGAGGAAAACCATTCTAAAGATTCGACGCGTCAATCTTATGTCTGGTGATTACTCTGGTTTATAAGTTCTTACATAAATCTTCTTATTTCTTCTTCTTACATTATTTCACTTGAACATTGCCCTAAACTTGAAACCCTGTACTCCCTTTAAATATCTTTACAGTTAAACCAACAAAATATTTACATCCATTTTTTTCGTACTAAATAACATCGATCTAACAACGTACACAATCAGCGGTTCAGGTAATCGTAGGAGGTACTCCGGCTCATTGGAAGTTGAGGTTGGGGCACCCACGCTCTGCAAGGAGCAATTCCTCCTCCCATTGCTCTGACACCAACCTTGATCACCCCCGACCGTAAGAGATAACCTTGGCGACCCAAGAGTAATACCCGCAAAAAGAATCGATCCTCGCCAATCCCCCAGCAGTTTAGGCAACGGTTCGTTCCTCCCGCACGATGCGCGGTTGCATCGGGAGGCGCCGGGAGGGGCAAAATCGAACTCCGGCCGGCCGCTGACCGCACATCCGAGTGCGTCCCCATAACCTCCGCGTCCCGCCCGCCTTGTCCTCCCTTTTCGACCCGAATGGGTGCTATTGAAACCGCAAGACAGACCGCTGGAAATACGAATAGGCCGTGGCGTGACGACTTGAGGTATCGCGGGCTATTTCCAGACCGCTTCGACGTCAGACGGGGAAATTCTTTCTCGCGGGGAAGGCAGGTCGTTAAAAACGCTTAAATAAAGGGGTTCCTTAATTTGGGGACGTAATGGCGAGGCGGAAACTGCTTGAAGATGAGCTGAAAGAGGTGGTCGAAAAAAGAAAGGTCTTCCTTTGCGGTGTTGGAGCTGCTCCGCAAACGCATGCGCAGTTTCGCATGCGGACAGACGGTCCTACAAGCGTACATTCATGGCGTATGAAGAGCCATTCCGTGAACGAGAACGAAAATTGGGCTTGGAAGTCCCAGGACCGCTTGGCTCCACGTTTTCGACCATATGGAAGCCATTCTCGTAGCGATTCCAAGAAACCGGGCATCGGCAATGGTCGTAAACCCTTCTGGGAAATCGAAGGCTTCCTTTGATATGAGCCACAACTAGGCTTTTCCGAGTTTGAAAGGGAAGTTTCCTCTGAATTTCTTCGATAAAAGAAAATATCATCAATCTTCATATTTATTCATCGAATTCATTCATATTGTTCATATAATGAAAGAGATGCAGTTATAATACTACCCGAGAAACTTAAACAGTAACTAAATAAGGGCTTCCAGGTACCCAAGTAGGCAGCGCGTTCGGCTTTGGTGGAAGCAGACCTTTATTCGATTCCTGGTGGGAATACATGAGCGAAAATTGCTGAAAGTACTCCGACCTAAGCTTTCGAAGTACTTTCATCAGCACAACTACTAATAACTAAATAATTCAAGCGATAGTTGGTAGTACTTATTCATTTGTAGTTCCAAACTAGATCAAATACATGACCAGTTACGAGAATTCTACATCATCTTTAGGCATTACGAAAGTGGAGTAAATTTTAATTGGGTTTCTTCAGAGCAAAAGATGTCCCAGTAAAAGATAAACAATTCTCTACAATTCCGCCAAACCTAAGATCAGAGGCAATATATTTAGAAGAGATGGAAAATATTGATCAAATAATGATGCCTTTAACGTTGGGGCACCCAAGTTTAACACCAACCGTGGACAATGTATTTTCTTGTTTTTCTTTACAATTAAAATGATAATCGATATTCTAACGAAGTTTTCAAACCTGATAACGCAAACAATGAATAGGAATCAAAATTAGGAAGAAATTACACAATTCGTCACCAAAGATACAATATATCTTAATAAAATGTTAAAAAATAGAACTGTAACTAGATAAGTTGAACTTACGCCGTAAATTACGAGGGTATAGAGAATTTCTGATCTTACGTTTCTCAGTGAACAAAATCGAAGCTATGATACCTGAAGATCGTATAAGCAGACATACAGAATGCACAGCCTACACCTATAACTTTTATATAAATTGCAGTAAAGGGTCAGAAGAGGAAATTAACTAGGGGATAAAAAAACGGAAGAATATGTTTAACGAAATTTCGACGGGTAATTTTCAAATACTATCAATACTGTCTTTGAAAAATATACTTGAAAATCGCAATTTATTAGGTTTAGATCCCTAGAAATGGCAGTTTTGATTATCACGGATGAGGAAAAGAAGATACATCGGCAGGGGATAAGACCACCTAATTGACTAGGGAGTCAAGAAAGGGTTCAAAGAAATAAAATAGTCGGAATGTATGTATAATGTAAACCAAAAAAGGTTGTATTTGCAAAAAAAAGTATTGCGAAGCGAAAAAGGATATTCTCCTCGAAGTATTTCTCTAGAAAATTATTTGCGCGTATTTTTGAGAGAGACATAAAACTGTCTGGAGCGGAATCCAAAACTGCTGGTTCGTCGACCCCGCCAATGAATCTACACTATCCCAAGGGTCAATGGACAATTCGGTGAGAAATACTTCAGAGCATCATTATAACAAACATAGGCATTTTAAGTTATCCACTCGTCTGATAGCGTTTTAATTTAAAATTTATCAGAGTTGGCTTAAAAACTTATCTTCGAAGAAAATTTGAATTTAATTCACTTTTACATTAGAGAGTCCTGGTGGGTCATCCAAGTATTTTGGCCAAAATCCCACTTTGTCACCAAGCTTATCTCCCAACCTTCACCATCTTCAAATATCGTATAAATTCCCCATATTCCTTAAAGGGGGAATACAGAAAATTCTCCGTGAGGAAATTTTGGTAGAAGCATCCGCTTTTTAAGTAAATATAGAACGACTGGAAGGGAGCCAAACTGTGAGACGATTTGTTCGCATTTCAAGAGATAACGACATCTTATTTATTTCCCAAGGGGAAAAACTAGGAGACCTAGTTACGGTATAGATTTTTTTTAAATAGAACTCTTCGTGTGGAATCCATAATGATTGGGAGTACATACGCCTTGAGAAAAAAATCGTAGGAATAGAAGCGATAGGAAAACCTCTGAATTGAATCGTGAAAATTTAATGAAAGGCCAACGTACAAAAAGATCAACTAGCCCGAATGGCCTAGATAGGTTCGTAGGATTTGGTTTAAATGATTAAAACTGCTTTTTTTGGATGGAATTCGAATTTACGTCACCTGGCTTAGAAGTTAATAACAATAGTAATAATAATGACTTTATTTAAGGGCTGGATTGAGACTAACTAAGTCTTATCTTACATCTAACTGTACTTCATTATAGATTTCAATAAATAGATTTTAGGGATATGACATGAGATAAGGCAAAAAGGGGATTATTTCATGGGTTTACTATAATCCTAAGTTAGAAAAGAAAAAAGTAAAAAGCCTGCAGAAAAACGTCTACGGTAAGGTAGGCATGGAAAATCTTCGAAATCTACCGATAGCAGCAACTAAAATTTAAAAGGGATAAATAAAATGGAAAATTTGAAACATGAAAGTGTCAGAGACGAGCCTAAAATAAAAGATTGAACATACATACACAAAATTAGCAGATATTAACGATGGAATAAAACGAAAGGATGAAAAAAAAAAAACAAGATAAAAAATATTGAATGAAAAATATCTTGATAAGTTTGAGAAATGCTCTTTGCACATAGTTATTGAAAAATGATACTAAAGGTAACGTCAATTTCGAAATTAAAAAGAATTAACTAGAAATAACTAGGATTAAGTAAATTTCCCTCACATACCTAAATATACTGAAGTAATTATACATAGTACTATAATCATGTGTTTGCTCATACGCGACAAGCATATAAATTCGGTAAAAATTCACCACAAAATCGCTGCTCAGAAGAACAATTCCTAATCAAAAATGACTTATTTTACGTTCAATTCCAACAAGCTTAGCCTTCATTAACTCAAGAAGATACTGAATTAAAATACCATAAAAGATTATTACCTCCACATATTCTCTGCATTCAGACTGAAATCCGAAAATGAATCAATTGACTAATTGATAAAGGAGCTTCAATGAGAGCGCAAATATTGAATGCGGGTATTACGCAGAGAGAGCTACCCCTTCCACAAGCCAAGCACTTCCATATCGATTAAAATGACTCACAGCGAGCATACTACGTGTATACCTGGAAGCCGCTGAGAGTTCTCGGTGAAAACGTTTAGGAATAAAATGGGAAGCTACAGAAAAAAATACCTCAAAACTATCTCAATTGCACATAAAAGATTCAGCAAACAAACGCTTTATATAAAATAGGAAATAGATAATAAATGGGAATTGAAAGAACGAGATGAGCTATCGAAATACAGAATTAACTTTTAAGTGTATATTTTATGCCTTTACCTGATGATAACACCAGGTATTAAAAATCGAGTCGTGAAATAAGTTGAAAGTTTAATTGCGGGATAGGACAAATAAATTCGTTTTCGTTACCCGCTTGTTTCCGTAATGAAATAACACCAACTTAACATACAAATGATCTTTAATGTATTTAAAAGGTTTGAACAATAACGAAAATAAGAATATTTAGAAATCTATAGAATTCTACAAGATGGGGGTGAGGGTAGAGGACAAAAAATAAGAAATAAATTTTAGAAATTATAACAATTCGTCGTGAAATTGATGAAATAGAGAGAGTATATAATGTGATACAGCACATGAAATAAAATGGTAATGGATACTAAAAACATGGGAAAATTTAGAATTTTGAGGAGTTTTACAGAATGTGTATGTAGTAGAGATCAAAAATGATAGAGAATTTTAAAATTATGCATATAACTTCCTTATCAAATTCATGAAATAAAAAGAGGACATAATGCGATACAGCAAATGCAATAAAAGTTGTAAAATTACAAACATTACTTCAATTTGAAAGGAAATTATGAATTACCTCTTAACTTATTTGACATGAGACATTTAAGACCGAGAAAAAGATTCGTTGAAAATAGCGAATGATAAGGGAACAAAAAATGTACCAAATTGAAACAATGAAAACAAGAGGATGGAAAGATGAATAGATGTTTGAGGCGAAAGTATCATGTAAGGATAGGAAAGCATGGGAAAGTGTTGTCCATATGATGGAACATAAGTAATGGAACAACGTATATGATATTTATGCACGCTCTTAAGCATAAAATATTAACTAGAGCAAAAATATAGGACAGGATATTAATATTTCTTAGTCTAAGACATGAACTAAAAGCACTTCTCTGGGACACAGTGTATCTTCTATGCTTAGTACGTGCATTAAATAAATTTAACACCGAAGAGGAGAACTAACTTTCGATTAAAAATTATAAATATGAGCGTGACAAATTAATATAAGAACATAATAGCTCTAAAATCCGCATTAATTAATCTTTGGCCAAAAGAAACAGTATCTCTCATATAAAAGATAAAAACTGTCGCCAACCGACCGAAAGCACCACCCGATTTATACTAAAGAATTAACTCCGCATGACGAAAACTTGCAAACGGTGACATCACGCGATGTTCCATTTGTAGAACTTGTTCCGTTCAATGGAAGTGACGATCACATGGCGTGGGACAGCGCCATCTTCGAATGGGTGAGAGCACAACTTTTGCCCACCTTCCCAGAGCCTCGCCCTCCATTCATGGAACCCACACAACCCGAAACAATAGACGAGTGCCCACGTGCAAAAAAGATCAAAGGGTTTCGAAACCACAAACGACACTTCTCTTCAAAGAGACGATTTTTGGGCCATCGAAAGCGATTTCGACACGCGCGTATTATAATCGACAGCGGTTTGTGTTTAAAGGTCCACGAAGAGGATAATTACGAAATTTTCGATTTTGACCGAAGTTTTAGCGAATTTTCCATTGTTCCTCTGCTACATGTTTCTACAATTAGATTATCTATTGCACAAAGTTTCCTATTCCATCGAATTGCTAACCTTCTGAATTATCTACCATACTCCACAGACCCTTTCAGACTGTCACTTGATTCGCCCTTGAAAGAATGTTTGAATAAATTCTAATGTAAATAATTCTGAACTAAAACGCATTATTTATTGTTATTTTAATTTTTTCTAGTCCATGTCTTCATACATAGCTACTGCATTTTTTGTTGCTTTAAAGTCACAGTAAATGGCGGCATAATTGTTAGAACAGGAATTGTTTAGATAATTTTTTTTAGTTTTTTGTTATAAATAATGGATTAGCGGGTCCTACCCAGTCACGTAATCTAACAGGAATGTTGTGAAAAAATGAAAAAGGATATGAAAAAATGAAATTAGACCATATAAGGAACAATGACATTCCTGTAAGACGCACGATCAGTGAAATTCATTAAGACAAAAGATAGAGGGAACATACATTCTGCCCAAAAAAGGCAGTGTCACTTAAGTCCCCGTGTAGAAGCATTTGGGGACCTAGGACCTAGGGCCTTCGAATTGGGAAATCCCGGAAAATCGAAAAAGTAAAGTCAAAACTGCAGAGACGTGATATCCAATTGTCCGTACATATCATTATCGTCCCGAAGGCTGCATGAATCCTCAACCACCCCGCCACTAGCTAACGAGAACTTTAGAGAGGGAATTTAAAAGGCAAGATGAAAAGTGATGTAGTTTGCCCTAGCTTTCCTTAAAAAGGCAGAGGGATATAAGAGGAAAAAGTCTACGTAGGCGCAGCATAATGTTTATACAAATACTTTTCATAGCATTCAATAGTAGTGATCATGGTTATGGAAATTCAGAATTAAACGATTATTCAGTCATTTTCCAATCTTGTAAACGTTCTTAAAATCAATATAATAAACAAGTTTGAGTGCGACACTAGTAAACGAAAGACATTTTTCTGTATTCTGTATTAGACCACGTATAAAAAACAGCAGTTCAAGCAACAAAACTTTAATTTTAATGTATACAAACCACAAAGAGTAAGAACGACACGACCTAGGTTTCGAGGCCTGGCCTCAGCATCAGGCAAAAAATTACAACAAATAAATTAATACGATTATCAAATGTTGCGACTCTGTGTGGTTTGTATAAATTAAAATTAAAGTTTTGTTGTTGGAACTTCTATTGTTTTAGAGATGGATCTTGATGAGAATTGAAGACAAACTTGGTAATTATCATCATATCTTACTTCCACAAAGTTAGCTCTTCAAGTTTTGATTACAAGAGGACATATACTTTTAATTCATCAATACATGGCAGCAGAAAGAGAATCCTTTTACACAACGAAACATCGCAATTTTACAACCAAACGAAAACCTCAAAACCCAGAAAATTTCCCGGCACGCCGAGGTATTTCTTTCGACACACCTACACTCAGCATCAAGACCACGAGGAATCTCAGCTGAAGTTGGAGACACTTTAGAACCGACCTAATACCATCCTGACTTCCATTTCAAGGTAAACTAAACGAACCGTGGCTAAATATCTCACCACCCTCGTTCAAAGGCACACAAACCCGCCCAGCGCGCGCACGGGCGTGACATCACGCGACAACAAACAGGAGGACGTCGCGGGTTGACTAAGAGAAAGAGGCCTTCGTTATCGTCTTTAAAAAACTCGAATGAGTCACCAGACAAAATAGACCCATATGTTGATCGATCAATCAATGGGTCGACCTTGGGCAGGGAATCCCTCCTTGGCCGAAAACAACTCCAGAAGCAAGGAACGGCCTCTCAAGTGGGACACAAAGGAAGAAAGCAAGGATGCTGTCTCGGAAAGGGAGAACAAGGTTAAGGGGAAAGCAGGCCGCTTCTGCAACACTCTGATACCGGTAATCTCCAGGTGTTCGCCCGCCGTTCGAGAAATGGCGAGAGATAAACGTGGGGATGGCTATACCTGTAAGTGCGACTGGGAAAATATATTCCCACGGTCAGGGCCGGGCCCGAGCTGTCTGCGGAGGGGGATATTCCGTCGCTGACACCCACGCGATTCGGGTGGGAACGCCTGGGCGTCGACGAGCCAACGGAAAAGAAAATTTGATGCCAGCGTGGGGCAGAATAGGCCGAAATGCTCAAAAAACGCAGGGGAAAATCGGATCTTAAAAGAATTATGGTCCCAATATATTCCCATCACGATTAGTGGATTATCTTGATGCGCTAAGCTATTGAATTAAAGTCTTCGTATCACTCTTCATACATTTTTATTTACGTTCTTTACGATATAACGACAAAAATCTCAATTATTACTGCTATCTAATCAAGCACATGACAACGACGTCGACATCAACAATGACGATCAGCGTGTTTACTCATTTAAGTTAAGAGTGTTTTAAAAATTATACACAAGAATAAATTAACAATATTACGTCAATCTATGTATGTACTACTATGACTGTGTTAGGAAAATAAGATTTGCTACCTCAACCCCGCCTGAATGCAGACGATAGTTTTTAGTTATTTGTGCCGTATTAAACCGAATTGGGATAAAATCGACATTATAACAAAATGAACCATACGGTGGTTTCGTAGCTATACATTAAATGAAATGTTAATAGTAATCATAAGCTACTAAATACCTCAAATAAATTATGCTTAAACAGAAGCATACGATGAATTTTTATAATCTTTGAGTTTATGAATCCTCTTATTTCTTTCCGATCATTTTCATATCTAAAAGCTGGTCTCGTCTCTCTTCACAGGAGGAGTTTTTCAAGTAGCAAAGTAGCTAATGCTTAATCCTGAACATTTTTTGAGATTTTCTTTCCAAAATTTTGGAAGCTGAAGTAATTATTGGAAAATTTAATTTAATTTTAAAAAATATCTATATATAAATAAAAAGTAAATTTACATTTCCACTAAAAAATCATTGTAATAAAACGCTGAAAGAATTGATTTCGAATAGTTATTTAAAAATACAGAAAAGTGCATTGCATTAACTGTGGTTCACTTATTTTTTTTTTAGAGCTAAAACAATTGTGGTTATAAGCTTGGGCATCCATGCATTGCATCAACTATATCATAGACATGGAACTTGGGAACTTCAGGAATTTCATTTGTTTTTAATTGAAAATTATATTATACTATTTCTCACCCTTATTCAGCATGATAAAAGAAATAAAGTGTAAAATCTTCTCCTAATTTAACAGAAGCGATAGAGATCTTCGCACAGTTTCTATGCGAGAATATTTAAATAAGGGCAACTCACATGCGACCTGACGGTTTGATACGCAGCTTCCCGATGAAGAAAGGACCCCGCCACCTGTCATAGACTTTATGGCTCTGCCTGGATTCCATGACATGTTCACTAATTTTATCTGAAGATATGTGATGTAAGCAGAGCTCGAACTGGAGCGGAATGGAATGAGTTGGCATCCTGCCATTTCCGAAATCGACAAAACCATTCCTGCATTCCTTTCGAAACAGATCTTTTTAATGATTGTGACTTCTATCCCTCTTTTCATTTCAACGTATATCACCTTTCCCACAACTGTGACATCTTATTTGAAGGCGAAAGGTGAAATAAAGATTTGATTAGATGCACAGACTAATATTTAGCAATTCTTCCGCATGTATAGCAAAGCACAGCTTAATTTCCTCATACAAATTCAATGGCAAAATATGTAGTTTCCACAAACACGTTGCGCAAAATGTAAAATCTTTATCATTGAATTAATATTTGAGTATAAAATTCCACCAGATATAATGTCAGACATTAATTCCCTTGATTTTTTCATTTCTTTCAAAGAATTTCATAAATCTCTACTAAGCCAAAAAAAAGTACCCTTTAAAGGCAAGAAAATAAAAGATTGATAAAGGCTTGATTTTGAGTGATTTTATATATTAATAGAATCAATGAGCTGAAGTAAATTAATGAACAGTAATGGTAATTTTATGATAGTGAACAGAAGTGGAGTAATATTATGATGAATAAATTACCTAATTACTAAGTGTTGAGTGAATGACGGAAAGATGAACATGATTATGATGTTTTGTTTTTCAATTATGTATTTTATTTTACAACTTCCCGTTTTCTTGTATTATTTTGTTTATTCATTACTTGCACATATTATTACCATCATTGTATCATAGTATTATTTATTTAAACTCTGCCATTTGGTGCATGTATATATATATATATATATATATATCTGCAGATTTACGAATCAATAATAATAATAATAATCACTCCATAAACCGACACAATTATTAACTTATATCCCTAACTACAATGTTGTTTGTAAGCAATAAAACTATTCGGACAAAACAATGCAAACTACCACGTAATTACTTTCATACATAAATTTGTTCCGTGTACTTTCATAAAATTAGCCCGAAAAAAAACCTCTTTCCACCCTTCCTTTCAACCTTCCGAGGAGTACACCACCGCCGCAGCACGCAGACAAAAAAATCACTTCCCGGGTGAAAGTTCGAGCCTTTTTTAATTACCCCCAACGAGAGGTATTTATAAATCGGGGAGGGGGGATAGATGCACGTCTTGTTTTTTTTCGGTAGACCGAAGCTTTGAGAGATAAATAACGACACCTGCCGCTAAAATAAACAAAGGGAGCAAATGGAATCCTTATCCCGAGCACTCGAGGGTTGCTCCCTGCAGTCGATCGAAACCGCTCGGGAGAGTGGAAAAATACCGGAGCGAGAATAAAAGGCGGCGATGAGGAGATTCCTAGCACGCCACCGGTGCTCGTGCAGCACGGGTTGGAAAAATCCGGAAAAAAGACAAGCTGCACGCCTCCGTCGCAGCACACTTCCATGGCGGGCGTCGCGCGACAAGATCGCTAGAAACACGAAACCAGACACTTATTTACACAGCGGTTGCGTGGACCCACGGCCGATCTTGAAGAATGGGTAGGCCCTCTAGATGCACAGATTGGAGAGGTATACATTTCAGATGCACACATTCTGGTGTAAGAGTCCTCATCATTAGTACCAACCATAACTATACTGATCCTAACGGGTTAAATTTGCGAGTAGCGAGTCATTCTTGGGAATATTTCGTTGAAAATTTCATACCATCATAAATTGATGCTAAATGAATTTTCATTACTTCATTTAATAATATGAAGATACTAAAGCCTTAAGTAAAGGCAGTATTGTTAAAGGTGCTTCGACAGCTTAAGTCATTTCGCACATGGACTTCCAACGGGAAACAAACCCGGAACCGCTTTCACCGAAGCCGAACATGCTGCCTATACGGGAACCTACTTTATAAACATTATATGCATTAAGAATACTTTGTGGAAAATTTCATAAATTTATAAATAGCATAATTTTATATTATATTAATGTTATTATGTTCTTTTTGAACTGTTTGTGATTAATAAATTATTATTATTTACTTAAATTGAGTAAATAAAAAGTCTGCGAGCGACGCTACTTATCGTTAGTATGTATGTAGAGTAAGGAACCCTGCTGTAATGTAAGGAACCCTGCTGATATATTAAGGAATTAGACAAATTACAACGAAAGGCAATAAGTTCCTGTAAAGACCTGCTACGAAAAAACAGTGAACGTTACTCACATACTTCAAGACGCAGGATGGGAATCCTTTGAAGGTGTAAACAAAGACTTGTTTTACTATGTAAATTCAGAGAATATTCGTTCTCAGAGGATGTACCCGATGTTATGCGTCATCCCTGTTAAATACGTCGGTCAGACATTGCGAGGAAGACCAGGAAAAAAATTTAAAATCACTTCAAGATTTCCTTTTTTCCGCGAACGATACGTTAAAGTAATCGATTGGGGAAGTAGAGTCATAGTGTATACACACTACGACACATTCCGAAAGAATACTTAAAGGATAGATATATAGAGGTAGATAAATTGAAGAAACAAAAACAAAATACTCCATGTTCGAAAGAAAAGAGACGTAGGTACTTTTTTCCACTTGAAAAACATGGAATATTTTCATTCCCACAAAACATCGCAGATGTCAGTGAATTTTATTTTAAAAACAAAAGATATCAAATCGCAATCAATTTTACTTTCTTTATTGAGTAAACTAATTTATCTGGGCTTAACTTAAACATCTATACATAAACGAGGAACTTAAATTTTAAATTCCTACTAAAGAGCGATGGTAAAATGCTTTCTGTTGGAGGTTGAAAATCCTGATAAGAAAGAAGATTATAACCTGGGCTGCGGTAGGTAAATAAATGAAAAGTTATCACATACGTTTACTATAAATCAAATAGGCATAACGCTGTCTCACTGCTACTACGGAATTTTAAGAGAGCCGTGACTAAAATAGTTGTACAATAAAAATATACGGTTTCGAGACAGTCATAAAGAAAATGAATTGGTTGACCGCTTGTTGCTTACATCCCCTGCTACACGTCAATAAGCGGCCTGTAGGGAACGAATTTAGATGAACAAATTTCCATTCGCCAATTATCCAAATTACACAATAAATCGTTCGGGACCGATACATCAATAAAGCAGTGAATCTAAATAATTTTCGTCCGAAGCATAACAACTTTGCTAAGTCCTATGCAGCCAATGAACCGATTTTTGATTTTCGAGGCATTGCTACTTAGGAATCAAAATTCTCTTTCAGAGAAGATTTAATGCATGATTTCGATTGCTTGAATATAGAGGAGCCACATTTTGATAGAAATATTCACATTGAAAATTTATGCTAATTTTATTCATCATCGCACTTCGGTAGACAAATGATCTATAATTTGAGGTGAAGGTTGGTTAAAGTGTTATTGTTTGCTCCAATGGACGATAACCTAATGCGACCGAATAAAGATCAAACTCGGACTCTCATGATATAGATAATACTGTTTGTTTTGGTTGGCAAGGGAGTTGTGGCTCCCTCTTACTTATCAAACTGCAGTAAGTTGTTACATAAAGGTAAATATAAACAACCAGATATGCGATTTTCGGTAAGAATAAAGCGGTTTTTAGGGAATAATAATATTAGAAAGAACTGTTGTTAGAAGAGATTGTTAAATATCCCAAACAAACAATAACAATCGAAACAAAACAAAGAGTGATTCACCACAAGCTGAATCACAAAATATAAGATGTCGTACGACACACTTGGAGCTTTTCCAAGGTCCACCGATGGTCAACCATAAATTAATTAAATTTGAATATTAATTTTTAAAAGATTGAATTTGTAAAACATATCCCCAATGGAATGTTAATTATCTTCTAACTCACGATTTCAAACTTATAGACTTTATATAGTGAACTACAGTTTAACCATCACTCAAAACAAAGTTTAATTCTAAAGCTTTACGACAAAGATGATGAAGAAATGGGTTAGTATGGTTGTGATTAATAGCAAGTCAATTCCATGAAAATTAAAACAGCATTTAGTTTGTCTTGAGCGACGACGAGTCAACTCTTCTCCCTCTGTCAGCGAACAAGCTCTCGATATTTTCAAAATTCTTCTTTTAAATAAAGACGTGATGTAATACACAGAGCTGATTACAATTTCTACGTCAACCCGTGAAGGCGCAGTTATCGCATAGTACTACCTCTCCAAACATCAAGCTAATCCGAAATACATAGAGCGGTATTTCACCTTAGGAGATGCGGGTCTATACTCAGCATTTGTACTACGTAGGCGTTCCTTCATGAATCACTCACACTGCTGGTATCGATTCCTTAAATTATGCAACATTATTTGAATCACTGTTAACGCAAAGTTAACATTGGTGATTAGAATAAAATGGATGAACATACATCATTTTGACACATACATCAATGTTTAGAGAAACAAACGAAACATTAAGTCGTGGATATCCGAAAGCTTTTGGAATAAATGAATGATTTTATACCACCGAGGATTTCGCTTAAATCAAACCTTAACTGGGCCCTCCAGAAAAAACATTATTCGTTAGCGTGCACAACTGCGATGAATTTAACATTTTTTATTTGAATATATACACTTGGAAGCATGGATATACTGTCCACATGTTACAGGTTGACCTGTGGACATATTTTTAACATATGTAGATACTTTTAAGAGTATATATTTAAGTATGACGTTCCACCATACTTAAGTATTTCATTAAGTATTAGAATTAAGTATTCCTTTCAGCCAAGAATTGAATAGGTATACACAGTATCGATTTTAACATCGATCCTCGACCCTTACTCAGCCACGAGTATTTCCAGCTTTTATCGATGTTGACGAATCATTCAACAGATACAAAATCAAAACAATCGTTACCGGGGCCACTAAACACACACGCTTATGATACATCCACCGGAAAAATCGACGATATCGATCAAAGCACTAACTACCAACAAACGTAAACATTGAAAACAACATGATGGCCCCTCTCCCGAACACGGGAGCCCAGACAAGGGTCCCCCCCAGCGCCAAAACACACCCGCGGCTACCCCACCAGTTCACCAACCCTACCTCAAACAGTCGCAACACCGCAAGGACGCCGATACGGATCGAAACCTCTGGATCGCATCTACATCCGCACACCACCCTTACAAAGGGTCTCCTACACTTACGTCCAAACAACACGCGAAGGTACTCGAGGTACTCCAACTATCGACATCGAGGTCGACTACCCGGCGGAGGAGAACAACGAAGTTTCCGACTGGTCTTACCGATTCTCCCAAGTAGCCTCCTTCCGCCCGGTCCATCCCGGAGGAGCAATCGTTCCGTTCCACGATAAAATCAACTCCCACGCGCAGGAACGCTCCGAATTGAACGCGAAGGTTCCCTCGCTGTCCGGCACCACCGCGAACTATGGGTAACGCACCGGGAAGCCTAGACCTCCGGGGTAACACACCCGGGGTCCTTCATTTTCCATTTCACACGCAAAGGCACCCGCCGAAGGCGCTCCCTGTCGAGATGCCTCGCCCCGCGGTCGTATTCAGACTAAAAGGGAGAGGAAGGAAGCCGCTGGGGCGGTGGGTGGGGCGAGGGGGGGCGGAGTGGGGCGAATGGAAGAGGCGAAGGGGGCGAAATAAGACAGGCTCCTCAGGGTGGAGGGAGAGGCGAAACGAGGAGCACTCCCGCGGCCGATATATCACGAGGAGGCGGCGTATTCCGACCGAATGGAGGCTCACAAAGGGTTTTTCTGGAGAGGCCGCAGTGCGCATGCCCCGAAGCGCCACAACGCAGGAGAATTGACATCCCTTTGCTTTCTCCAGTTCGCTTTTAACGCTCCTTCCTGTTCTCCTATGTCTTTCTCTCCTGCAAATTTCGCACCCCCGAATCCCGCCAGCGCCAGTTCGGACGGGAAGGAAGGAGGCCTTATAAGGCAGCGATCAAAGGGAAAAATTGAAAATGTAACCGTAATTCATTCTACATTGTAGTGACGGTGTACTCAATTACATTAAAATTAGTAAATGGCGGGCTCTATAGTACTGCGCCTGGAAATTCACAATTACATTACATTACATTTCACTTATAACTAATTCACAGTGCTGTGCGTGTTTTATAACAATTCAGGTTTGTACTGTATAATTATATTTTGTATTTATTTATTTTTATTAGTTTTTGTGTTTTTATGCATATTTATATTTCATGCAGTTGAGTTTACTGTTTCGATACATAGAAATATTGTTCTAATTATTTTTTTTATAAGTTAACGTCTCCACCTGTGATCGTGACTAACCGCGGTGTTATTGTGTACTAAATAAATTAATTAATTAATTACCTGTTTAAATTTTATAAACCCACGTCGTGTCGTCGATTCTTTTGTTTAATTCAAGAATGAGTACTTTTTAAGTTGATAAAATCTTAATAACATAAACAAATGAAATAACAGATTTATTAGTACTTAACCCCACTTAATACAACGAAATCGCGGTCGCTATTTCGCTGAATTAAGAGTGATTTAAGTATAAATAAACGTAGAGCGTATAATTAAAATTCTGTGGTATCGTGCATAAGTTGTTATGATTCCTTTTTCATCATGAATCAATGCATTCAGCATATTGTTATAATTTATTTACACGTATTTTTCATTGTCATTATAAAATCGAAATGGTGCATACACAAGTAACTCCGAGAACTTGATTATTTCCTTGAAAATGCATATTTTCTAACGCTCGGCCTCTGACCGATCGATAGGCAAAATGGCAGTCATCAGGTGTTTACATCGGATATAAAAACACTACGGCTAAGCTGAGGAGACCATTGGGGAAAGAGGAAAAATATATTTTCAATTCAACGTTTGCAGTTTCACTCAATGATGATGTTCTTCAGATTGCGGTCAATTCTAATCGATTTCTGAGACTATTTTATCTACTAATTCCTCTAAATCCTGCTCAAGCAATTTCTTTCCAAGTTTTATCTTATTATAGATTATAACGTCAAATAAAAATGATTCTAGACAAGACTCCTACGTCTCAATCTGGCTTGACTAAAGTCGCTTTTTATATTTTCGGAATTTCAAACTTCATATAAATCGGTTCACAATAGCGAAGGACCGGGAGCATATATAGATAGTAAACCTGAATGTTGTAATTGTGTTTCCTGATTGATATATACGAATATCTCTAAAATGCTCTCATTCTGCTGTATCATTCATTGAGCATGTAAATTTATAAAATAATTTTCAGAATTTCTTGTCTCGATTGAAAATATTTTATCGTTCAGAACGCTGGAAGTTTTCACCAAATTCAATTTCACCAAGTTCATTAAAATTCTTATTTTTAATACTTACTTGACGTCACTGTTAATGGATACCTCGACCCTTACTTATGACCCCCTAAAACTTGTAATCTTCAGCTGAAAGAAAGGAGCATTTTAATTGCTCTTGGCATTAGCGTTGCCTCTCAAAGAGTTTCTCAGTGACTCTTTTGTAAGACTTAATAATCTTCAAAGATTCAAGGACGCAATTTTCTTCAATCTTAGAACTTTTCTTGGGTTGAAACCCTTGCGCAGCAATTCTTTATCCCTTCCATGATAGTTTACCGAGATTAATAATTTGGTAATTTTACAAATTATCCAGATTTTATGCAAGTTCTTAATTTTCTTTGTTTTCTACTTTGTGAAACTACAAAACATTACCGCATTCTTGCATATTATTTCATTGAATTCCTTAAAACTCTTTCTTAAAATTTTTAATGACATAAGGTTAAGAGTAAAATGGCACTTCAAACCTCAATCTGGCACTAAAATAAAGCATTTTACTGTTATTATTTCCGATTAAGGTAACCACCATCTTTTATCTATATCCGGCAAGCTATTCAATTCATCCCCTGAAGGATAACGGAAATATCCTACCATTTCGAGAATTATGACAACTTTACTAGTCTCTAAATGCCGGCAGTTTCTTCCCTTCATTGCCAGAGTGGATCTCTCAGTGTTATGATATCTCTATAAAGCGTAACGGGGAACACAAGTTCCAATTTCTCCCGTGTACACTCATCCGACGCTTGTATACGACAGAGAATGAGTAAAAGGGCCAATTATTCGCACCGTTGCATCTTCGAGAGTTACTCTTCCATCTGCAGAGATCGTAAACGACGGCTTCGCCTTCCCCCCAAGAGGGCTGGGTTCTCATCTTTCGCTCACGACGCAGGCAAAAATGATCTTCTACGGAACGCATAAATCGTGAGTTGAGTCAGATAAAAATGTAAGTGGAACGCTACAAAGCGCTGACAAATCTACGTTAGCCCTTGAGCATTTGTTTGGATTACCTCTGTGAAGAGCCATCGTTTGTGGAGAGAGACGGTGGTATAACAGCATTATTTATAAGAAAAGCCAGGTCGATTAAAGATTGCACCTGAAGGTTTCATAAGTCCATACAAAGTTTAGATGTAGTCTCATTGGTTCCAGAAGATTGTATATTGCAAACTACCAAAAAATGTAAATGGGATGTTACACATATTCATTAATTTATTATACGTTATTCATTATTATTAGTAGTTAGTTGTTCTTTATTAGTAGTTTTATAGGTACTGAAGCATTACTCTTAAGAATGAAGATCTGCTGAGAAAGTTACTTTATTTTCCTAGGCGAGAAAACAATTTTACTGTCAGTAAAGAAATAAACCTTAGTAAATATTTTCATAAGGAGCTGAAAACTGTAAATGCATCTTTTCCCATTTGCCAAGCTATCCTCTACGTTGAACAACAATACATTACGTAACAATTAATTTTATACTTCTAAACTCTGATATTTCACACTTAAATCACCTACGTTCTTTAACTTAACAATTCAGTTGATGAAAACAAATTCAAAATAAAAATTGGCGTAAACTTTTTGCGATACGAAATTTTGTCGGAAAAATCACCTAGAATTGAAAGAAAAATATAAAGACCAAGTCTATAAATAGAAAGTATATAAAGTGTAAAAACTAATTATTAGAAATTAAATAATTATTTACTACTAGTGCATAAAAATATGTATCCACAAGCCTATCAATTGTACAGTACACTAAACTGAGCCTTATTTTTTTATTTATCTTAACTGGGAAAATACTAAGAGCAAAATTATATTAATTAAGTTACAAAATGCTCCCAATTAAAAAAATATATCACACAAAATTAAGGGTACATAATGTGACAAAAGAAACGGTATCTCAGTAATGATCCGACAAAGACATTGAGAAGCACTCATGTCTAACAAATTCCTATGAGCGCTCATTGGATTTAAGTCTCTATAAGCTTTACGGTTATTCCACCCAATGATTTTCTCCATCCAGAAAGGGTGCATCCCTGAAATAGTTTGATAGCTGGAGTCACGGCGAATAACTTCGCGCTTATCGTAAGTCCCAACAGGCGGCAGTAGCGTAATGCTCCTTGAATATTGGTTAATGCATCTTGTAACGCTCTGTAGATACATTGGATGACGCCGAACATGGATGGATAGACATGCAATAAGACAACTGTATGGCTAAAGATTACGCTCAGATCTGTCGACGACCACATGACTGAATAGTTGAAACTAGTATCTTTTCCCCGAACATAGAATGGAAACATAACAAACTCTGTTTATCGATGAACCATATTTAAAGCATGTTTTTGTTCCTTGATTTGAGAAGCTTTGTTTATTCCATCTCAAAAATACTATCTTAAGACAGAAAAAAATTATGATAAAGACTTGCAAATTCTTCGGAAATCTTTGTTCTCGATTATCACTAAGAAAGAACTAAGCCGTTAATTTCATAGCATGATGTTTGATACCCTCTTTATTATATGACTATTTGAATTTCAACAAAGAAGGCATGCGGGTGTTTTCTCAGTTTTTCCATCTTATTCCAAGCCTGTGCTCTATCAAATACGTTGGATAAGAGAAAGTTTTATAATCGAGAAGTTATCAGTTGCAATAACAATAGTCTCTGATAAAGCCCAACTATCGCTCCGCATCAATATCTAACAATAGGACGTTATTCGATAAAATATTTCACAAAGAATCGAGTAGATATTACATCGGCACATATAATCTATACATACATATATATTACTTTTTAAAGAAAATTGTGGGACATACAGTTACAATGAAGGGATGGGTCTTAACACGTAGCTTACGTATAGTTATATAGTTCCTATTAAATTATAAATAGCTTATATAGTTCCTATTAAATCTTAGAGTTCGTTCATATTTTATGAATTATCTAATCGCCAACAAAGTAGTAAATTACACGTTTTTCCATGCAAGTCACATTTATGGAATAATTATAACCATAACTTGGTACAAATACCTTGGAATGATTACTTCTAATAATCACTTCGTTTCTGAATAGTCGTAAACCGGAAACTGTAGTAAATAATAATTAGGATAACCATTCCATACTTAAATAAGAAATGAATTTGTAACGGATTAATAAATAGACTTAATGAATGAATTTATTTCCGAATACAATCTGGGGTGTGTTACAACTGCCACTTCTTTGAAGCAAGCTACTCTCCCGAATATAAAAATAAAAAACTATACCATATGTAATAGAAGAAGCAACGCCTATTGAGAGGGGAGCCATGCGCAAACATTGCCCGCGGAGGAATTAGTTTAATATCATCGGACTCAAGATCGCGAAAGGACTATACATAATTAAAAAGCAAAATCGCCGAAAGGTAGAACACCCGTGTACGCATGGTGATAGATACTCACGCCTCAGCTTTCCATTTACGCAGCACAAGTGAGCCTAAGCCACGAAAGCACGTGGACGTAACCGCAGGCTCAGTATGGAAGCAAACCAAATATTTTCGGAGTAATTCCTCCCACCACCGCAAGGGAAAGACTTACGGTGATGGTAAAGCACTGAGGGATAGGGTATGGTTTAACGGGGGACTTTCAAGGCCTCAACCAAAATAAAGACATTATCCTCCCTTTCCGAACCCTTTCCCGCCCGGGCACGGATTTATACCAGCCGCATGTTTATATCGGGAAAGGGGTCCGCAACCCAAGCATCAATAACGCCGGGTGCGTTTCCGCTTTCTGAATTACCCTCCAGAGGGCTCTGAATGCACTCTCTGTGGGCGAGGCGATTGAAAGTGCATCCACGCGCTGTCTTAGATAATGAAATTCGGATGCTAATGACTGTGACGCTCTGTTACGACACAAGCAATTGAGATAAGCCACTCCCTTGCCGTTGAGATAGGTGTATCTAGTGTTCCATTCAATGGAGAAGACTATGAGTAAAGAAGACGAGAATATACATGGGATACCTATATACTGATGCAATCCTGCTGAAGAAGTACCGTTGATGAAACACTAAAAAGTCCATGTTACGTGAATAACATATACTTCCATCTACAAAATGTAAAGGAGAGTTTGTCGACAAAGTTAAAGTAAGAGCTCACTAAGAAGAATTGGTATAAAAAGTACAAACCACTATTATAAAACACAAAAACTCTCACTTAGAAATACAATGATTCCTATTTGAAAAGTTGGTTTACCTAAAATAAAGATACAAGTTCTCCTAAGCTTTTGTTCATTGGTTTGCTTATCGTATTTTATAAAAATAAGTTTAAATAATTTATAAAACAACGAGATAATTGGAATTTAGATTAATATTTTTGTCAGAAAAATACCATTGTAATATAGAATTTATTTTCTTTGAGTATCAGTTAGTTTAAAAGGTTAAGATCTCCTATATTAGACCCTTAAAATGCCATAAAGCTTGCTTTTCTCAACTAAAGCAAGCATGGATAAAAGAAAGAAACAGTCTCTTGTTTACCAGACGAATAGATAAAAAACACTACCTTTAAATACATGTCCCTAATTTTTACAGGTGAAGTACTTTCCTTGAATTTATCAATATAACTTATGGCCATATTGTATCAAATTTTACACCTATCCTATGTTTTTGGACTAAATATGGATTTTTAGATGAAAGAAAAAATAAAATATTAATGCAATGAAATGTTCTATATAAAGGACATCAGTCGAAAATAATATTCTTAAACTTAACCATATCATGATAATAATAATACCAGAAGATATTATTTAAAGTCTATCAGTTTTCTATAGAGCTGAATTAGTCATCACTATAATGACTGTCTTATTATCAGAAAGTATAAATTCATATATTACCAGTCGCAATATTGGTTGATCCATTTGGAAATTCCACTCAACTAAACCGAAGGTAAATAAAATCTATTTAAAATAAAGGTTAAAAGAGTCTGCTTAATGGACTTGCTACCTTATTCTGAATTACACTTCCAGGTATGAGAAATATGCGCGAAACATCTAGTTCCCAGTCACAGAATTAAACAACTGCAAACAACAGATAGTTGGGTTGGTTACGATTGTACAGAAGTTGATCAAACGCTTCCATTTTCGCCTTTCGCTGGAAAGGTCGTCGGAAATAGCGGAACAATTATGTTAAAGGACGCTCGGTATGTAGCAGAGTTGTCGCTACTCTTAACTTATCATGTCCGCGGAGTTGCTACTATAACTTCATTCCCGCAAAGCCTTTCTCTTTTATATTATCAAATGAGAAGGTCCGTGTGTGTACCCTTTCCGTCATTTTGTTATGAGCCCAGGAACCTTTTCATATTTGCATGATAATATCCGAGAGCAATTTAGATTCACGGAGCCCTGGGATTCTGATTACTATTCAGAGAGATAAAGTAGCATTAAGAGAGAAGTCTAGGGCTACGTAGGAAACTGCCCGACACGATACATTTGTGAAATTATTTAACTACTATTTTTTTAACGGAAACGTGAGCCTACAATTAAATCCGTTTTCAATCAAACATAAAATCGTGTAATTTTAGTGTACCTACTGAGTTTCTGCATTTCCATTTTTAATATAAGAAAGAGCTTCCGTCGATTTAAAATCAATTAAATGCCAAAAAATAGAAATTTAATAAATTTATAAGCATGACCCAACTCAATATTTTAACAATAAAAAGCTTTGAAATTTTTATTACCATTAATTTATCTTAAAATCGTGTTATTTTGGAGTTTAGAGTCCCAACGTTTCCATCATTAATATCGTAAACAGCTTTCGTCGAAATAAAATCAATTTAATATTAAAATATAAATGTAATTAATTTTACAAAAGCGACGACTAAACTCAATATTTTCATAATTGCAATCTCGATATAAGACCAATTTAAAAATCGATATAAAATCACTGTAATAATTAAAACAAAATATTTATAAATTTTACAAAATCCGAACCAACTTAATATTTCGATAATAAAAAGCTTTGAAATTTTTATCGCTAAAAATTTAACTCTAAATTATGTAACTTTAGAGTTCTCAGTTCCTACATTTCTATCAAGAAAGAGCTTTCGTCGATATAATATCAATTTAATGAATAAATTATAATGTAATTAATTTTACAAGAATGTGACCCAACCCATTATTTTAATAATAAAAATCTCGATATAAAATCAATTTTATAATTCTCTAATTCTGAATCTAATTAATTTTACAAAAATATGACCCAAACAGATCTTTTGATTAAAAAGGTTCGAAATTTTTCTCCCCATTAATTTACTTCAAAATCGTGTGATTTTGTAGTCGTGAGTTACTACATTTCCATCCATAATTCAAAGAAGAGCTTTCGTCGATATGCAACCAAAAATAACGCATCGTACACTTTTTCTTTTCTTCCTTGTTAACGCTCACTGTGATTTAAAGCCATCCGAGCCACCGAGCGCACTGCGAATCATCCCATATTTCAAGTCCCATCAACGAGAAATTTACCCTGTATTTCAAAATCCTCGCCGACTTCCGGACATATTACATTCATTCATCAACCAGCAGTCTCTTCGTTTTATTTTCCACTGAAACCGACCGTAATAAAGAGCATCGCGGGTCAAACACCCGGAAACTAGCGCAGGCTTCGAAAGGATAAGACGTACAAACGATGCGACGGGAGACGCGGAGACTAGCACAGGTGGTGAATTTGATAAATCGGTCAGAATATGACGTGGGAATCCGTTACAGACCAAACATTTTATAACTAGTGAATCGATAAAGCGGGCAATAAAACGTGACTCGCGACAGTGCGTACAATAAAACTTACGGGGAACTTCCTTCGAAAGCTGATGAAATGGATTTCAGCTGTTGACTTGTTCTGTCATGGGAACAGCCCAGCTTTATCGTGGGGACAATCGGAGCAATTAGCGAAAACATCGTGTTGAACGAAATGGTCGCCGGTTGGTAACCAATTACTTAAGGAGGTACTTCAAAGAGCGGCGGGCAATAAAAATTGATATTGAGCGAATCGTTGAATGGAACATGAGTAATTTATGGAAGATTGAATCGCTGATAACGAGCATCGATTAACCAAGGAAGTAAAGCAGCTTTCATGACCACACTAGCGACTTGGTGAAAGCATTTTAATTAGGGATTTCATTTATCTTTAATGAAAGAATATAATTCATCCTAAGTTGTAAGTCTAAAATATATATCTATTTACGCATAACACAGAACTTTCTCAACGTTAGACTATAGAAGGAGAAATGTATCGCCATACATCAATAAAAGGAGGAAAATGTTAAAGATGTATTTCAAAGTAAACAGTTTACGAAAATTTCCAGAAGATACGGACAACTAGAACAATCTTGACAGGATAGCTCAATAGATAAACCTAGCGGCTATTTGGGAGATCCGGGAGAAATTTTTTCAGAAATTTGGATCTATTTTTTATTGGAAGATATAATCATTTCATAAAATGTAACCTAAGAATAAAAAGATAAATTATACTACGGTAAAAAAATCACAGAGATGGAGAAATAGAAAAAGGAGAGATTCAATACTCTGTCCGTTAATTTAAAACAGTATGTAGATTATGTTACTATTAGTAATTAACAAAAGAAAGAAATTTCAAACTAAAAATCTCGTGCATCGACAATTCTCTATCGATGGAATCAAACATTCATTAATGAGGAGTAATTAACAAATCTCTTGCTTTAAACTATGCATATTTACAATACAAATATGCGAATACTTCTCTATCTACAAATCATCGATTCTATCAAAAAATCATAGATTCATTTATCCTCGTGAAAAATGTGTTGCTACAAAAAACTCACTTTTTAAATTTAATTCACCAAAAGGAATAATAAAAGCAACATTTTTCCTGATGAAACGAAATGATCGGAAAAACGTCATGAAACAAATGCATCACCATTAATTTGGAAAATAACGTTGACATCTGAGGACAAAAAACCAAAGGCAATGATTTATTCACATAAAATCAGCAGAGCGAAAAGGTTTCGGGCAAATGCATCATCAGGTGACTGTTCCAAAAGCTATTAAAACGATTTTAAAAACAAAATTCGTTTGAGATTAACTAAAGGAATAGAGCTAATAAATCAATACGGAGATAATTCTCAGGAGGCGTGGCTGAGCGTGACCTTTAACGTACAGAGGAACAATTCTAAAATCGATACAAAAGTCTCCAGAAAGGGTATGTCCTGGACATGCAAATGGAGAAGCTAATGGAGAAATTTATGGAGGCAGCGCTATCAAACTACGAGGGGATAATATCGGCGAGATAGGAGAGGAAAATGATTGGTGAAATATTAATATTAAAATCCAATCATGTAAGGTGATTGCATGCCTCGTTAAGTCAAATTAAACTGTTGCCATATCGCATACGCTTTGCAGCACATGTACAATACATCATGCACAATTTGGAATATAATATAAATTATTATAATTCATTCCCTCAACAGGTATTTAAGTATATTTATCAAGGTTCCTAACAATTACAAATAAATAAATAACCTTTGAATGACTGACAAAGCTATTTTGGTAAAATTAACAAGGTTACTGATAAAGAAGTTTTCATATCCGATTCATAATAATAGTGTACGCCAGAATATTTTGTAGAATGTATCATTTCCGCACTTCCTTAAACAAGTAACGTCGAAATATTTCAATTAACATTTCACTTCAGTAATCATTAGATTCATCATTTTTTTACTAGCCAATTTTCAAAGGCTTTTGCAGATTAAAAAATACATTTTTGAATGGCAGGCATAACTTTTCCTTTCCGGAACAAACATTTTTTTGAATTTTTTCTTGGTATTTTTTTATTATTTTCTTTCTTTGTGGTGTTCATAAATCACTCCTATAACATACCAAAGATACGGAAATCAAATGAGTCATTTTTATACATCTAGGAGACCAGAACATTCCGGAATGAAAGGTGCAGAGATTTATCAAAGGAGATTCAAAGTTTCACACACGACTTCCTCCTTCCTGTTGCTTTTTACCGGAATTCCTTCACACCTTGCCTCGATAAGTGATGCCAAACGATCGTCACATCGTACGACTAAAGAGTATTTGCTCAGCGAGATAGTTATCAGAAGGAGAATTCCCACTGAAGAAGTGATTCGAAATCGATCATCTGCGATGACGTACTCGTTCCCGGATGCGCTATTGCCGGATTTGTTATCGGATATCAATCGGAAATTTGTTTTGGCTCCTCGCTGTCATTTCCGTCGAGCTAGAAATAAATCCAGCCGGTCGTTCTTCTGTATCTTTTCAGATTTCCGCAGAGCTTTCTAAATTTTTCACGTTCGGCATCCATTCCAATCAACGTCAAATCTTCACGAAACTAACATCTATTAGCCTATCTAACAGATCAGCCAATTTGACTTCCGCGTAGTTTCATTAATGTGCATCTGCTCCAGTAATCACCGTCGTGCATATGTTTATACATATAAATTTATATGTGAACTCCCACATATTTTCATACATGTAAATATATATATTTACTCCTCCTTCAAGTATGACGGGTCTTACTTAAATTTTTAAAACAATACGTAAACGATACAAAAAAGAGAAGAGGGATGTGAAAATTCCGCGAAAGGTGTACGGAGGATAAAGTAAAGGAAATTATATTGAAACAATAAAACTTTATTTTCGATGGTGATTAACAGGTTATATATTAATTAAATGAACAATTATAAAGTATTTTGGCGTTTTCAACAATTTACTTTGTAATAGAAAAATTAAAACATCGACATCGATGGAAATTCATGTGAATCTGACAATCTGTTGCAAGCCTTAAAGTGTACGCCGAGAACGTAAGAAAAATCTATATTTAGCTGACAACAAGGTAAACAGAAAATAATTCTACAGTAAATAACGTTCCTTAATTCAATTTCTGAAAAATAACAACATTCGTTATGCTTTCATCTATAGACTTAGATACAATAATTTACGAAGCAATTTTTTTTTACACTATGGAACAAGTGGAAAAGGAAATGCATTCGCCTGCACCATTAATCGAGAAACTTTGCATCTAACTGCGCTGAAACTGCTCTTCCGGAAAGGAAAACCAAATCAAATCAATGAATTATTCAACACCACCCAATTACCCGAAAACTGAAAGTTTGATTTGATGAAAGGCGCAGATACCGTTAAAACTTCCATTTCCTATCCAATATTTAGAGCGGAAAGACGTCCAATCAGATCTACGGTGAGAATAGGCACAAAACTCTCCCAACACCTAATTAAAAGATGATTTTTGGGAGGTTAAATGGTTTTTTGATCCAAATATAAGCATTCGCATAGTAACAGAATATTCAAACGCTTCAGTATTACCTTAAATGTCTATTCCCTCAGGACCGATTAAGAAAAAATAGAACCTTATAGGTCTAAGGAATGCAAATATTCGCACACTCATCTTTATTGGGCGAAATTGGATTTAGGAAGCTCCACATTCAATGTTCCTTATCTAATACAGACACGCATAAAAGTGACCATATAACCAAAAACATATAAAGATTTTGCAGAAGCAATTGTAAATAGAGAGGAAAAAAGGAAAAGAAAGAATGGTTTTGGTGTGCAAATAAAAAGTTGTGTTACCTTTGGTCACGGAAAAAAGTTTTCCTACGCGAAAACACAAAGAGAAAGCGGGTGTAAAAACCAGCGAAATGTGTAGGAAAGATTAAAAAAAGAGAGATAGATCACGACATAAATGACAATAAAAATTTCATAAAGTATTTATAAATAAAATAAATACCAGAGCAAGAGTGTTCTTTGTTGTAGCATATTGAACGTTAATTTCTTTAGTTATGTCTATGTAAGAACCCTGCAAGCCGCCATCAGCGTGTGGTAGGGGGTGCAAGCACCTTGACTCTATTTTCCTAAACGGTTGCTTTCGCGTTTACTTCGCGGAAAAAATGAATTTTTGAAACGGTTCGTTCTAGCACCTATTTCCCTAATCTTTCTGGCAGAACGGCCCATATAACAGGGGGTTGCATTATATCGGTTACATCATCTGAAAATGTAATTTCTCTGAACTTATTTAATATATTTATCCTTTGAATTTTTCTTCTATCTTCTAATGATTCCCATCCCGCTTCCGGTAACATCTAAGTGACACTCGCTGTTTTATCGTAGCAATTCTTTACAAATCGTATCGCCTTTCGTTGTACTTTTTCTAAATCCCGAATATGGCATTTCTCGGTGGGGTCCCATACACTACATGCATACTCAAGGTGAGGCCTAACTAACGCTAAGTAACATCGCTCGCGAACTTTTTCTTCGCTCCTACCGACTATTCTTTTGACGAAGCCGAGTTTCTTAGTGAAGTGAAGTGAGTTACTTAGTGAAAACACTCCGAGTTAGTAGTGATATGAATAAAATATTTACTATCAAATACATTTTAGACACAGATATACTAACAAATAACACTAATTCAGTAACAATATACCAAACTAACAAAATATAACACTAATATGCTATTAAACTTCAAATACTAACAAATAATTAAATCATAAAGTTATATAGCAGGTCGATTCTTTTCAATTTGTTTGATCATAAAGTTTAAATTATTACAAGAAGAATTATTACTTACAGGAAGGAAATCGGCCAAAGCAGAAAAAGAGAAAGAAATGATTAAAAGAAAAGAGACAAATTTTACAAGCGTTTTGTTATATATGAATTCGCTTAGTTAAAAATCTCGCTAGTAATATGTAAAACTGAAACCACAGACGCCGTCTAAAAGAAACATAAGGGAGGAGTCGCTCTTTTATTATGGACTTAAAATCGCATTCAAACAATGCGGTCGCCATTCCGGAGCCAAAGTTTAAAATTTAATTCCCTTATCTTCGAGAGTTTAAAGAGCGATAAGATAGCGGCGAAAAGTAAATTTAATGACATTCCTTGTCTACTACGGCAATTGCCTTTTTATTTGGCATGAAAGGGGCCGGGGAGAGGAAATTTAAGCGAAAAATGAGGAAAATAAGGCGTTATATGAGAGAAAGCGGGTATTGAGGAAACACGACACGAATCTTCTTCTACAAAGCGGAAGTAGAATCTTCGTCACGGTTATATGAATGAGAATTCCACACATCAAACATTTCAACAGATAAGGTGTTAGCATTCTTTCTTGGATAATTGCTTTTCTGACATTTCCTCAGAATCAAATCAAATATAAGGTCTATTAAGGCGAGTTTGTGACTGGCAAGTCTCTTCTTCCATCTTACCTATACTCAATGATATAATAAAAGGCATAAATTATGTTGGTCAGTAAAAATGAGGAAATGAGAGGAAAAATTTAGTAGTAGACGTAGAAAAACATAAGTAATAATTATCTTAAGAAAAGAGATCCACGGCGGGAAAACACCCACAAAGAATAATATAATATATATTTAAAATATAATAATAGTGTGGAAAAATCTACGCAGACTTCCTGATAGTACAAACAAGAATAAGTAAAAAAAAAGTTGTTTTCAGCATGGAAAACACAAACGCATCTGAGCAGTTAATAAGGATTATAATATATAATATTTCAGTAAAGGAGATCTGAGAAGTTACAGCATCAACTGAGAGGCTTTTATAAATTTTGTAAGGTTGAGCTAAAATTTCTTCGTATTTCTATTCTACCTTTTCTCTATCCCATGTCCCGCTGAAAAAGAAATATTTTCCTTGATTACACAGTAATACGATTCCTTCCAAACAAAACGCTAACATTCATTTCTAGAACTATCTAATCTCATCTTGGGTCTAACAATTTTTCATCTTGCGCAAATAACAATTTTGCTATTTAAATTTGCATGGAGCGAATGCGGGAGTTTTGGTACATCTGACCTTTAAGAACGTAAATGGGACTTATGCATGTATTAGAAAAAGTACTGAGAGTGAATGGAAAACAAATGACGAAAAAATGAAGATAATGGGAATGAAAAGAAGGATATCACGCCCCTGAGCTTAATCTTGGATGACGAAAACAAAGGGTGGCAGAGTATTGTGTAAAATGAAGCGAGAAAAGACTCTTGAACAAAAGCAGGAGGAAAGATAAAGAAGTATCTTGGATGTAAAATTTTAGCTCATTTTAGAAGTCCATCTAAAGCAGCAAAACAATCATGATAATGACACACGACAAAAATAGCTTTTACCAGCGAGATTAGCTAAATATTAATAACAATATCTTTTTTCAGACGACAATGATAATTTAAGTCTCAATTTCATCTAATCCATTGTAAAAAATCGCACAATAATTAATTTAAAGTGATCGTATAACGAAAAAAGAAAAGAACTGCGGATGTAAAAAAAAAAGAAAAATAGGAAAATATTCAGTGCAGGAAAATACTCATGGAGATAACCTACTGATAGTATAATCCAAAAAATGAGAAGAGACAAGACTAAATATCATTTAGTACATACATTTATGTAGTACATTTATAAGCATAGTAAAGTTTACACTTCAATAAGTGATGCCAATTTACATGAAAATACATTTAGGAAGAATTATGTAAAAGTGGAAATAGGACACCAAGAAACTCTCAAACGTTAGGATGATTAAATACTGAAATCCTTTTAGAAAATCATCACACGCACTTGAGATAACAACACCGATTCATAAAGTAAAAAAAAAATAGACCCGTGGTAAAAACCTAAAAAATTAAATTGCTCATTTAACGCTTCTGTTAGATAAAAGAGAAACACGTAGCGTCAAGAGATATACATTAAAATCACCTATTCGAGTCAGACATACAAGAATCGATTGGGGAACGCAGGCGCCTTCTTACATTCTAAGAAGTGAAGAAGTACACAGACAACCTCTAAGGAAAATCGAAGTTTCTACAGCTCATGAGAGTTCTAGCCTTTTTTCTGCGTCTTTCTTTGAATTCCCTACTCTTTTCTTCTTTTCGGAGTCGTTTTAAAAAAAAAATTGGATTATATTCCAGAGGAAGTTTGTCGCAGACATTAAGAAAACATGAACCCCCGAAGGAAAGCCTATTCGGCAATTTTTTTCAGCATCTTTTGCCGCAAACATCGGCGGACTGTCTCTTGAATGCCAAGATTTCGAAAAAGAAAATTTCTTCTTCGTTTTAAATCTCTCGACGAGGTAAAGACGAGAGAGAAATTTATCTGAGACGACCGATTTCAACTGAAGCGAAATCAAGCAAAAATGTTTCGATATATCGCGGATTACGCAAAACGTGGGGAGGGCAACGATCCTTCCGCGGCGATCTGCTTCGATAAGAATTGTTTGGCAGCAATCGATAGAAATTGAATGACTGTGTTCTTTTGTGATAGGAATTGTTAAACTGCGACCGACTCCTACACAAGTTATCTGCGAGCAATCGAAGGAGATGCCGATTCTCTGAAGGCGATCAAGATTGATACATATGAAATATCGATTGATCGATCAATCGATATCAATCTCTTTCTGTCTTTCGTAATTGGCGCATTACAAGAAAAAAATTGAATCACTAAACATAAATATGTTGCATTAAACGACCGTAAAATTTTGCATATGCGAGTACACCTCAGAGATAAAACTTCATGGTTCTTAAATTCATTAAATTCTTCACGAAAATTCAATACCCAGCCGAAATCTATTTAATAAATAGCGATCGCCAGCTTGAGTCTGATCCTCTTGTGGGTTGAGCCTAACTTAAACAGGAAAATTTAAAAGCACTAACTTACAAGGTGGAATATAAATATCATATCACTGCAATTTAAGCATGATAGAGCACTAGAAAAAAATCCGAAGGAAGAACGGACATAAAAAGACTCAGATTGGATAGGGACTCGAACCCGAGTCTCCCAATTGCCAGTCGGTTGTTCTCTCCAAATAAAGAATGAAAGAACTATTTTATAAATGGAAAGAAATTACTTTAAAAGACAGAGTTTCGTGATATTTTCAATGAATTTAATTGCAGGAGCTTCTTCAATAGAATAGACAAATATATATCGAACAGAAAGGATCAGAGAAAGATCCAAAATGTCTATCATTTATATAAAGGCCTACAGATACAGAAACGAGTGTATTTGCAGGAAATGAAAACCTGTCCGTAGAAGACAGCATTCCATAAATAATCTTGATTCTTTACACTCAACTCTTGTCAAGACATCCTATTAAAATTCAGATAGGAACCCTTAATTAAGAACTTCAGCGGAAAGAGAATAATGAAGCTTTGCGATGGTACAGAGAGGACGGAAACGTAGAAGAAAATACCGCCCGAAGAAAATCGACCGGCAGGTATGACAGAAAGAAAACAACATAATTTTTTTCCTCTTTTTGTGCTGGCATTTCAAAGTAAGGTTTCTAATTCTTCCAAGAGGTATTCCATTCCCAAGCTCCCGAAGGGCATGGGCCGCTTTTTAAACAAGTAAAAATACTGAATAAACTCGGAGGAAAAACAAAGCGGAATCTCTATTCCAGGAGGAATTCCTCTCGTTAAACGTACTTAATACCAAGTGAGCTTTATACGTAATGGATGGGACCGTGATCTGCCAGAACCTACGGAAGCCTTTTTCGGCAATAACACGCTAATTACATTACGTACTTGAAAAACCGGTGATTAAAACAAGGGCAACGAAGCGGAAGACATAGAGAATCAATTACGGCTTCAAGAATTAGCTGTCGGTGCAAGGGAGGCGACTCGGTACGCCATTTCCGACCTCTAAAATATTGCCAGCTTTCATATTCCCTCGATACTTGATGACTTACGGTCTATAAAAAACGGACTAAGAAAACAAACCATGTAGGTCAAGGATAAACGGGGGATTTTCTTTGGGGGAAACATTTCTAAGGCTTAACCGTGATCGAAGCTCTAATTGATCAGGATGTACTTAAAGAAGAGAGAGTATGGTGTGGAAATAAACTGCAGGAAGAAAATTTGAGCTACTCAATATAAAAATTGCAATTTTGTTGACTTCCGGAGCTTTCAATTAACTTTACAAGTCCATCACAGTTTTCTAAATTTGATGAAAGAATGAGTTCAGAGACAATACAGTAATTTGCGTAAAATTCAAAGATCAAAAGCAGGCCTGAAAAACATAAGGCACGCGGTCCACTTATAGCCCGTAGTAGATTCTCAAAATTATCCTTATTTACACAATTGTAGGATTGCGAACCTATTCTCTCCAAATCCATAATTCATAGCAGTTTATGTTTCAAATTAAATGCATAGGTTTTATGTTACGTTCGCCAATAAAATGTAACATAACTCATAAGGTACCAACTAATTCGTATTTTTATACCTAAAAACTATCCTCATATAATTTTTAAAACTTCATTTTGGCTTCCCTTCTTTATAAGTTGTGCGGGCCTGACTTTTAACCAAATCCTGTTTCAATAGTATTTTCCTTTCATAAGTTATAATATATCAAATTTATTTGAGTATGAATTCCTGTAAATTTCCCTATCATAGGATATTGTAAAGACTCAGCGGTACTTCATCACCGTGAGATATGTGCACCTGACATATCTGAGGAGAATGAGCGATAAAAATGAGACAAAAGATAATTATTGGTGATCGCAATTTCTTTCATAATGATTACTTTAGAAACGGACAGTTTGACACAAATTTCCTCATTAAACTTCCATTGATTATCGCAATATTTTTAAAATCTGATTTAAAATTTTTTCACGCAAGACATGAGAGAGAATGGGAGAACCTCAATAAACACAGAATCAAGAGTAACATGAAAAATAACAAAGCTACAAACGTTGACATAAAGTAATAGTATAATTAGAAATATATGACTCTGCTGCAAAGACATAGAGTATAGTCATCAGTTTTGCGTATGCAAAGGATAATTTATTCCCACATTTTCCAGCTAGGATCGATTGGGATAAGACTAAGCACACCTTATGCAAGGAAAGAAAGAAGAAAATACTTAACAATTCCCAATCATAATTAATCAAAAATTTTAACTTTTAATAATCCACACACCGTAAATGCGATCTGTAGAATCGTCTGTCTTGCAACTACAGAAGACAATACCAATTATTTTCCAAATTTTCAAGCTAGAATCAACAAGCATAACGACAATAAAATCTACTACTTCAGCCTTGATTTTGTGGTAGTTCTCCATAATCAAACTTGAGAAAAGGAAGAAACATTTATATCTTTACCACAGTATATTACTTAGTTTCTTCTTTCTCTCAAGTTTGATTAAATATAACGACTCTAAGTACAAATAATCAAAGGATAGAAAAAATAAATAAAAAGGAACCACTTTTCTCCATGAAACTTTACCCTATTTTAATAAAGTATACGACAAAAAATAACACATAAAAAAAGAAAGACTAGTTTTTGGCTTCTTCTTTTCTTGCTGATGACGACTATGCGTTGAAACTAATCGTGCTCCTGTAGTTTGTGTTTCTGGAATTTTGCAACGTTCTCGTAACAAAAGTAAGAACTAATTTCATAGAGAAAAGTGGTTCTTTTGTCATTTTTCTACCATCATGGAATCCCACAAAATGACTGTAAATTCAGCTGGTTTAAAGAAGAAAAGAAAGCTGTAAAAACAACACCTCAAGATCTATCTTGATCTACTAGAACATAATTTACAGAATAAGATTTAATGAAGGAAAGAAAGTATCAGAAACACCTCAAAAGATCTACCGCCACGCCTGTTTGGGCACCCCCGTCAAACGCGGCGACTACTGAAGCCTTTTTCCTTAAAAACGTCGATTTTTTTTCAAAGAAGCCGGGAAAGCACGCCGTATGTACAATGTGTGCGACAGCTGTTAATCACTGCCCACACCGTGGCAATCAAGGTGGTGCGCGATGCGAACAGAATAAAGAGTGTCGAGAATTAAAGAAGCGACTGAAATCCCTTCAAAGGCTTCCATTTCAGCAAAGCGTTGATAGGAGATGCGAATAGACGGGGAAGCCCGTCAATACGTCTCCTACGTCTTGGGATGTCGATGACCCAACCCTTCCTTCTCAAAACAGTGCCCCAAGAAAATCACTCCAAAGAACACACTTCTTGTAACGTCATTTTCCAACTCGCTTGCTCTACTTATCTTACGAAGCCTCTCGCCAATATTTTTCGGTCAGCAAATTGGAAAAACAATTTTTTCGGTGCCTTTGCCAAGAGCGCGGACTTATACTTGGTTTATTGATTTATTCAGTTTTCATGATTGCCAGTTTAAAGTGAAAATATAACAAATGAGAAAAATTAATTAATTATAACAATAGCGCAATATAAAACAAGGTAATTAGAAATATTTGGAAAAGAGGTTTTACTTTGCGTGAGTCAATCCCGCGCTAATACTACTACGTTCAAAAAGTACCCGAACTAATTTTTCTCCGCGAAAACGCCGAGCAGGATAAATGTAAAATTCCGGTGGTAAATAGCGCCACATATTGTGGGTACAGCTACCTACCACCTACCTATATTTCTACCACCAGAATTTCACATCTGTAATGCTCGGCGTTTTCGCGGGAAAAATAAGTGGGGAAGTTTTTGAACGTGGAAGTTAATGTATCTTTGGATAATGCAAAGGGATCTACTGAGGGTGGAAGGGAATTCTGTAAAGATGAAACACGAGAGAAAAGAGAAGGTTTAACAATTGAAAGTCTGGGAGTGGAAACATAGAATAAAGACGTTCAACGAGTAGATCTGTTAGGAATACGAAAGGAGAAGGACGTTAGGGGTGTAAAACCAGAAAATTAATTTATAACAGAAAAAATAGAGGACATATCGTAATTAGTTCGATAGGCAGAATTATACTTGTATACGAATACAATGCTCGGTTCTTGAAATATCACTGAATATTCTACCGGATCCCAGCAAAGGAAACTTAACGGGACTGATTCCATTTTCGAAATATTAATTCTCGATCGACAGCGTGAACGTTCGCATGCTAAATAGAGGGATACTTTTGCAAACCATTAGCATTCCGTTCGACCATAAATTTTCTCGGTTAACGGAGATCTTTCTCTCTTTTTCGAACTGCTAATGAATACAGATTTGGCTAGTGAATTTTTTAAAGAATGCTCACGCATATGCACGTGAAGAAATTCAGACAAACAATCCCATCCCATTCTGACAAACGAGTAAAAGGAAATAGTTGTACTTCAGTGAAATCTACGAGCATTTTAAGATTTGTAAATAACAGGTAATGGATTATGGAACATCAACTATAAATGTGATTCAAGATGGAATTATCTTCCTTCCTCGATGTTCCACGATGTTGAAGAATATAGAATAGCATTAGACGATCATTAGTAAGGGTAAATTATCAGGGACCAAATTAAGCTATAGTGTGCCTCCATCGGTGTGTAAACCAATAATTAAACATTGGCAATAAATGCTGGAAAGCGAAATTTACAATATAATAGCAGTCACCCTTCGTAGAAATATTTTGTTCCCTACTTCAGTTTTATGCATTTGCAATCATTCATTTTATTTCAGTTCATCCTCTGGGTAGTTACCACGGTTTGAAGACAATTAAATAGAAATAACAAGCTAGATTTGACCACCTATATCCTACAGTATGTACTTATGTATTGATATTCTCAGTGTCTTTCTAATTAAAAATGTCTTTAAGAGATTGTTTCCGAATACGTTCTCATTTTCAGATTCGACGTGAGACTTCCAACCAGCACGGATAAACGGGAATCTTCTGAAATAAGTATAATAAGATAACCTTCAAAATACTGAGTAAAATGGGAAAATTAATACACTATCCATTTACCTCTGAGATTACCATCACCATGCGCAAAGCATTACCTCTATGAACCACAAAATGAGAAGCTAAAGCTTTGAGAAATAAAAAACAACTTATTATGACTCGACTGCAGAATTAGAGGTTTTAAATCTTCAACAGCCGTCTTTGTCGGCGTTCATTGGTTCAATCCCAGGTATTCGGAGAAAATAAGAAAGGAATGCCGCATTTTTAAGACACCAAAAGGGCTTTTCAAGAGCCAATATACTCCTGACGTAGTAGCAGTATTTTATTACCCCTGACAACGAGGGCATAGCGCATGAAAAGCGCTTTGGGTATCTTAAAAGTGTGGTATTCCTTTCTTTATTTCTCCGAATACCGGGGAATGAGACGAGGAACGCCGACAAAGACGGCTATTGGAGATATAAAACCTTTAATTCTGCAGTCGAGTCAAAATAAGTTGTTTTTATTACTCGAAGCTTTAGGTTCTTTCTACGGTGTATGGAGGTTGTGCTGTGTGCATGGAGGTGGTTATATCAGTGTTAAATGAACAGTGTATTAATTTTCATATTTTTATACGCTCTCGTCGTCAGGGGTAATAAAATACTTCTCCTACGCCGGGGGTAGTGCGACGAGAGCTTAGCTTTGGAAAAGCACTTTGGGTGTCTTAAAAGTGCGGCAATCCTTTCTTGATTTCTCCGAATACCGGGGAATAAGACGAGGAACGCCGACAAAGACGGCTATTGGAGATTTAAACCTCTAATTTATTAACAGCCGAGTTCCAAATTTTCTTTCTTTCCAACTGCAGAACATACCGACAATTCTCGCTTTCGGCGAGAAGACCATAAGCTCAGTTTTCACAAGAAAAGGCGGGGATTGATAGGCGAGGAAGTTTCTAAGATTCGCGCCATTTAAGCTCTTAAGAAAGAGTGATGAGCAATCACAGTTTCATAACACGTTCCATCCTCATGAAAACAGGGTCTAGTTGTCGGTAGCGACTCTCGCTCCAATTACGGCCATTCGCCGTATTTGGTGTCCTTACTTAATAACACCGGCGGACGTCGCTTACACGCCTAATAAAAGCAAACGTTACCTACCGTGATCGGCTGAAGCTAAAACGGGGGTAAACAGAAGTTTGTATTCTCCGTGCGTCTTGGGAAGATCTCGCGAATTTTCACGGGCGAAATCACAGAATCACGAAACAAATTCTTCGATCTGTCCGAGCATAAATCGCCTTTCGATGAAATGAAATATTTCGTCTTCCAGGGAATTACTTTTAAAACTACTGCTAAAATGAAATTTCTTGGGTAAGGTGAATTAATGCATTGATTTTATGTCTCACAGAAGAGAGCAGGGACAACTCTTGCGAAAACAATAGAAAAAAAATGAAGAAAAATACATTTCACATGACTATGCAGTTAATACTTGTGATACCGATACTTCTTAGCATAGTACAGCATTATGCATCTTTCACGACCAGATAAAACCAATCAGAAATATAATTACTAAGACGGTAGATATTTATGAGTGAAAATACAAACTAAATCACTGCAATATTAATTTTAAAAGAATGAAGTGCCGGAGATCGAAATCGCTAAAACGTTAGTTTTGCTAACGTTAAGCAAGAATTTTGCAACAATATCCATGCTATCAACCGTCAGAACAGCATGATAATACCTCCCTAAAGGTATTGACGGCAGAAGAAATGCAATTATAGCGAGTTATTTCACAACCAATGCGTAACAAAACCATTACTCAATTAAAGGTTCCGGAAAACACTTGGATAGAGCTAAACTGCTAAAGAGATACTTTATGCCGAATACTGCACAGCTGCATGAAACTACTGAAATGAAAAGTGACTGAATAAAATCAAAATGAAATTCTACCTTACAACCGCTACTGTACCGCAAATCGAACATAAATACAATTGTACCCATCTACTTGAATAACGAAGTTCAGAAAGAGGATTTTATTTGAAAATCAACATTACTAAATATTACGTTAACTAGAATGTCATTGAAATAACGGCGATTATGATAACGACACTTTTATAATTCATCACCTTCTAGAATTTTGTTTAAGAATTTTAGGTGCGAATTTCATGTCTTGAATCATAGAAAATTAAGATATTCCTCGAATCTTTCAGGATTTAGACGATTTAACTACACGAAGCTTCATGATGATACGGGAATATAACCTTAATACTCGTATCTCGAAGAGTATGCCTTATTTACAGACTCTTCCACAACCTGTGCCATGCTTCCATCATTTCTCATTAATAAATCCTCCGCATTTGTCCTAATTTTTCAATGACTTCCCATCTTTGCCCTTCGGTATTTACCTTGAATAAATTGATAATTAGATAACTAATTTATCGCAATAAAGAAATGAAAAAGAATAGAAAGCTTCCAGAGGTTCAAAATTGGCTTTCAATCGCGCAATTATGGTACTAAACATGACCTTAATCTCTTGCATAAAATTCAAAGGTAATACGCAAGAACTCCATTGCTAGTGGTCATTAAGGCATAGAGTTTAATTCCATAAAGCTCGATCAGCACTGAGTCAACATTAAAAATTCTACGTCTGTCCTCGGTTATAATACATTTCAGGCCATTAACCCAAATCCGACATTGCATAATGGTCTATTCAAAACAACTGTTCTAATGAGAAAAGCTTCCGCGATAATTCAATTCTCTCTCTTGATTTCCCGTATTTTTTCGAAATGATAGTATAGTTTTCTAATCACGCGAAGAGGTAAATTTCAACGGTGCACTGCAAGGCCATAGGAAGCTAATAATGGACAACAAATTGCATCATTCCGATTACATACCAGGCTTCTGATGCTAAGGTCGGGAATGAAATTCCAACTTATGCTCGTTGTGATGTTCTAGTTACATCTCCAATTGAATTTAATGCTGGTATTGAACTACGATATCGTAAACACGCTTAAGATCGGTGACTTGGGATACATTTCCTGAGTGAATAAATTTAACCCTAGAAGGGTATCGCTATTTTTCTTTACCTATTCGGGGATCGCGGGGTGAAAAAACACCCCAATTTTCAAGGGCCCGTACCTCGGGCCCAGTATGACTTTGAGGGTTCCATGAGAGCTCATTTTTTTTTCCTTTAATCCAAAATTCAGGGAGCTAAACAGTTTTGGTTAAAAGTTTGAAGGGTCCGTGAAAATCGAACAAGAAGGGCATAAAACTTGAAAAACTAGCAAAAATTACATTTTTCGTTACACTTACGATATCTCAGTGAGTTTTTGACCAAATTGAGTAATTTCAACAAGGTTCTAAAGGGGAGATACTATGTTTTAAGGATAGTATAAAGATTTTGGCCAATTCTCCAAAAAAGGTATTTATTTTGAGAAATCAAAGTGCGCAAATAGCAAAAACTTGAAAAATCGATTTTTGCCGCACAGATCGTCATAATGATAAAGAATTTCGTTCAAATTGATAAAAAATATCTTTATTTGGAACGATAAAGTACAATTATTGAGAAGGAATATCAAATTTAACACTGTCAATGAACACATCTTCCCTGTCTCCCTGTTCCACCTACGTCCCGTCTTATTGGCCCTTCATCCAATATCTCCTGTATACAGAACACTGTTTTATGTGGTAGATTTTTCAATTATTTCCTCCTCCGGATATGAGGATTTGTGACTCATTACTTACCCAAAAAGTGCAAAAAATACGAATATAGAAAAAACTTTAAAATGACGAAAACTATACACAAAAGGGATCGAGGGGTGAAAAAACACCCCAGTCGCACTTCAAACGTTCACTGCTCGAGCTTCCACGTGCTACTGACGCTGAGAGTGTGCTTCCTCTACTCTCAAACGTTGAAACTGAATTATCAGTCCAGTACCAGTCCGGGGTCTTAAACGTAAGCCGTTTCTTTTTGCCGCGAGATTTAAACCGGTCTGGGGTGTTTTTTCACCCCACGTTCCCGTTCTAGGGTTAAGTACATATATACATTTAGTATTTACTATATTCTAGTTAACATTATTGTATTGATTAATAATTCACGCATTATATATTAATAAGTCTTTAAAACCGTATACACAAATGCAAAAGGGAGTTTTTTGAGGGGTTTCCCTCTCTTCTATGGTAAATGAGAAGTGTACCCCTTCAATCAAGTATTCAATATCTTGCAAATTTTAAATAATTTTAACTATATACGTTATGAAATTTTTTCAGTATCCACTGACACCGGGTAGTACATCTACATGTATAATTTGTAATTACAATAAATTATTAAAAATTAAAAATATCAGATAATTATCCACACTATGAAATTCCGTAAATGGCAACGACCTAAATCTTTCGGCATCTCAATGATTATTTCCAGTGCAAAGGTTTAAAGGAAAACCTAACGAAACTGTTCCCTTTCAAATGGAAAATGCCAATTCCATCTTTAACCATCGAAACCTGACTAAATTAACCCCTGTTAAAACTGACTTCAACATCAGAATTTTCAGCAAAAATAAGAGGGAAATGTCCCACACCACGGAGCCCTGTCCCGTATGAATTCAATTTGTGCAAATGGTGCTAGTCATTCACGTCCATGGGCTTCCGAAGCCGCGTTAATTAGCAGACGCGGAATTTTGCTAACAAGTCCTCCAATCCGTCGTAGCAATCTCCGCGGATCAGCACCACCTCGGTTACCGCAGCCTCTTGAGACCATCAACACCTGCTACTGCATCTTTCTCACCTCCAACTGCTTCAACCTAATGAGCGAGATTGTGGATGCACCTCTATATTGGTGTCGTAGTTTGAGAGTTTACGGGTGGCCAAACTAGATTAATCATGGACTTGACAACAACTTTTTGTGTTTTTAAATATAAAGCTAGATTGATCTATTATAAAAGGTATGGTCTACAGTTATTTCTGGTCAAATTTTAACGAGAATAATTAATTAGTATTTACCATTTTTCAAAAATTCATTTTGTGCATTTTGTTAAATCTGTGTTGCTTTCTATGATGGAGTAACAAGTCACTTTTATAACATTTCACCGAGTATTATACAGTACATTCTGAGCACTGCATATGCGTGTGCATTGCATTGCATTCATCACTATATTACATACGATCACTGCAATTCAACCTTGTATTCTTCTATTATGGATGTTTTGCTGCAGGTATAAATTGATAAACGAATACAAAATAACATATTTAAGTACCAATTTTAAGTTAATTTTGATCGTATGTGTATGCTAGAGAAGACTCCTAACAGAGTGTCTTATCATTTACCGGTCCAATATATGCTGATTCAATTTGAATTTTTCTAAGAACAGAAATACGAAAATGAACGACTGACTTTTGCAAACTGAGGAGGGAATTCCCACTCCAATACATTTACTAGTGTCAATAAGCAAAACTAGGAACATCTACTAAATTAAGATCAATATAAATTGTAAACATTTAGCATGGAATGCTATTGAAATATTATAAATGCGATAAGATATTCGATAATTAGCAATAAAGATAGCAATAAAATCAAAATTTATAAGAGGCTGAGAGAACTAAAGCTGACATGCTTATCTCTGATAGGTTCGTGCCATAAAGTTGCGGTTACATACTATCATAATCACCAACGTCACTGAATAATAAAGAAAACCTTATATTCCAGATACGTACTTTTCATTCATGTTATTCCCTGAAAGGGAAGGAATCATATTTACCTTGTCAGTTAGTCAACTCATCCTCAAATCTGATGATAACTCGAATTTGGTCACATTATTTTTCAAAGATATATTCTGTGTAATTAATCCCGACAAGATATGTTGGGACTTATCCATAATCAGCCGAAATAAAACTAAATTTGATTACGTTCACAAAACGTTTATATATTAATTTATTTATATTTTATACATCTTGTGGACGAAGTCGAATTGAGTTTTCTTTTAAATGAATACAGATAAGTTCCACCATACATCTCCAGAAGACATTTACTATATGTTTCTCTTAAAACAAATCCATCTTTTCATTAAGTTTAATTAATTATTCAAAAAACGAAAATATTTAAGGAACTTATTTCAGCTACTTTCTATTTTTAATTGACATGATATACTTATGGCATAAAAACATTCACACGAATTTAAATTACCTAACATTTACAAACTTAAGTTATTCCATCTATTTATTCGTAAAGCGAACATACATTTGGTACTTAGTTCACCGCATTCTTGCTGCTACTTTCTTTTCTATTTGCAATTTAAATGTTACATTTCTGGAATAGAAACATTATCACAAATTTAAATTACCTTACATTTACTAACCACTTAAAAATACTACACTGCGGGTAAATCCAACGATTCGAGTTGCAATTTGCAAATGCGAAAAATTCGCCCTTTCACTGACAATTGGCCTTAATTCCAACACGAACTTGACAAGGACGCCTAATCGAACTGTAATCCTCACAAGAGCCTAGCCGCTGATTTTGCAAACCACTCTACATATCAGCCCTATTCGGCCTTGCAAATAGCTTAAGGCCGCTTTCAAGCCGCAGATAGACCGCAGAGGCCGCAACTATTCCGATCGTATCGCTTTCCATCGTCGGCAAATATCGGATAGCGGAAAAGCCGGCGCTGTGAGAGAAAGATCGTTGGGAAAATGCAGGGGCAGTGCGCTTCTATAGCAGACAGGCCGACTACAGGGTAGAAAGCGACATTTATCAAGCAGGTGTGCAAATCACTAACTTATCTAGCCTCTGATCGCCTTTTCCCGTTTCTTCCTCATTGATCCAACTCACGCAAAACTGCCATTCCGTCCTAGATTGCTCACTGGTCGACTTCAATTAGGATCGAAATATTTCGTCATTTTCGTTCAGTTACATCCTCATATATTCTTTGACAGAATATTTATTCGGATGAATTTCATTCCTTAGCATGTATTTATGAATCGCATTCCTTCAAAAATAATTCAAAATAACAAGTTACTTAAACTAAACGATGATATTTTCAATGAGATTTTCCTCGCAATTTAGCAATATTGACTCTCCAAGACACTATTCCAAATGTATCAGATAGAATTTGAAAATTTAGGAAGGAATTATTGACAATACTGATGGGCGATCGCTGACCTTAGAAACCAATTGGAATTATTGATTATCATCCCATAATTTTGAAGCGCCAAGAGATTGAATTTAATTCTTTATATCGCTTCGTATAGCCTTTATTTCCGTTCTCTTTAGATATAACTCTAAAAAATCTATAACGGGAATAATCTCTATTTTACTCCTATCTAAACAAGCACATGACAAATATGTCAACATCAACAATTACTTTCAGTGAACTTATTTATTTACATATTAAGTTACTTGTGTTTTTGCCAACATTCACAAGATTAAGTTAACGATATTAGGTCAATTCTAGGAAAGTATTTCAAGTACAAGAAAGTCTGCTTCAATCATGACAGATAAATGCAATTCTATCAATTTTAATGAATTTCGAGCTTACTGAAATCTTTAGCTAAAATTAAGTATAAATAGCAATGGTCCGATTTCGCTACCCTGCGGGACCTCCGAGGTAACGTTAACCAAGTTAGAACTAATACCATCAAGAACTGCTCGTTGTTCTCTGGTGAGAAAGTCCTTTATCCAAGTAATTACTTCTGCATTGATTCTTAAACTGCAAATCATCGCGCCAGTTCATATTTCTATCTATGTCTTTCGACAGGGTTAATCCAACCTCTAAATCAAGGAGAAACATAGATAACAAACAGCAACATGACAAGGACTCGAACCCAGGCACCCACTTTCCGGACAGGTGTTCTAACCACTAAACTCCCATTTCGCGTTACCACTAAAAAACCAACAGCACAGCAACATGATGCGGCATGGCAGTTTAGATATTAGAATATCTGCCCGGAAAGTGGGGGACCTGGGTTCGAGTCCCAGTCAAAACGCTATATTTCGCCTCTGTTTTTCCTTGGGTTAATTCAAGCGTACTCCTATGAGGGTAATGTCCTCATACATACCCTCTTAACTCTCTATTTCTCTGTAAATAACCATGTCCTTCACGAACATCAAAACTTGACAGACCCGGGACTCTTACAGGATTTTAAACGGGTGATGGCTCCTGCTTAATCGGAACCGTAGCCTCGTAGCCTACAAAGATTCCAGAATCGGAAGAGAGAATTCCTGCGGCACCTACAGCACTGCGCGAAAGCACGTGATTTCCACAAAGGAAGGCAGATAAGCAAGAGAGCCACTCCTCCTGCGACACCCACGCACGCAGACGAACGCAGGAGAGCCCGCCCACGCGAGATGCGTTTCCTATGGTGACGCCCACTGTCGAGATGACCCCGAGCAGATACGAGACAATACTGCTCTGCGAGGTGCGGCAGCAAAAGAGCGCGTTCCAAACACCACGCGCCTTCCTCGACGGTGGAACACCGAGGAATGTGCCCTCAGCCGTCGCGTAACGTTTGACGTGACTCTCGCATTCTTACTTGAGGCTGCTGAAGCGCTCCGAGATTTAACATTTTAAAGACCGCTACTCAGGGTACACAAAGTGGTGATGTTTTGCTAAAAATTATGTTATAAAATATCTATTATATAAAAACGTATTACTGAATAGATAAAACCAGTCAAACTCTTTCCTTGATAGTGGTTAATATATGATGTTTATTTTATTAATAATGATGTAAATTACTCGTAAACTGCCACGAATTTCAATTTGAGACAGGGAAGGAAGGAAATCTGTGGAAACGTAACAGTAATCTACATCATTATTATTATGGCCTTCCACAAAGTAACGCTTTCAAATATTGAGTTTTTATTACGTTTCTGATTATATGAAAATTTTTATTGTAAGAACTTTAAAAACAGTAGTTCTGCCTTTTTATAGAAATATTTCCCTTAGTAGCTTACGTAATACTCTTTTTTCTTTAATTTTTAATTGTGACTATAACTTTGGATAGCCAGACAAGTTTCTTGAAATATTTTGGTTGTAAAGAAACATTAATTATTTTTATGTATCCCTTTCATGCTAATTTAATTATATTGATTGATATTTCTTGAAATATATAAAATAAAAATCTGTGATTCATCGCGATTTAGTAGCAAATCCTAAAGATATTTTAACAAAAAAATGGTATAGTATTTTAACAATTTCACTTAATAGAATCAATGCATTCACCTCGGTACAACTGGAGAATAAACGGTATGCATACCATATGAAAAAACAAAAGATGTAACAAGGACTTCAACATAATTATTTTCGCACACAATTATGGGAGTTGCATAAACACCATCTTTCGAACTTTTACTTGATGAAAACGTCACTATCAAAACGCAGATGGATTATTAAGATAGAGAAGGTCTTCAGAATTACCAGTTATCTAACGCATATTTACCAGAAGTCTCGCTTCCTTGATTCAAATTGAAACTTCACTGTTTACAGGAAGCAGAATTCCATCTCCTTTCTCGACAGCCAATTCCGCGGCATCTATTTTGTTTGCTAAGAGATACGCCCGCTTTGAATGATAAGAAGAGCAGTCGCATTCGAATACGAGATATGCGTGGAATGAAAAAACCAAAATAGAGTTCTCTTCCGCTAAACAAACTCGGAAAAACACTGAAACGATAGTATTCAGGATAAAACATCACTAACATACATTTCGAACACAACTTAATAAAAGGGACTTACGAGAAAAAATAAATAATATACGCGGAGAAAATTTTTGCGATGGACGAAGAATGATACCAAATATCTTCCCATCAAACCATTCACAAGGAGCAATGAGCAAATGACTGCACTTCCTCATAGATATTACCGACAAAGGGTTACATCGATATAAATAGCAAATATCTTAAAATAAAAGTGATTCGGATTCAGTCCTAAGTTCGAGCATAAATTATCAAAAAGAAAAGAAAATCTAGCTTCCAATATTATGTCCGGAGATTGGTAAAATCCTTAGTATGGAGTGTTTTGCTTTATTGGTATAAAACGTGGGCCCTAAGAAAGGATTAATTCGAACGTTTGGAGGCCTTCGAGATGTAGGTTTTGTGTAGAATGGAAAAAGTTAGTTGGGTGAATAGGAAAACAAAAAGGGAGGTGCTGGAAATGGTTGGGGAAGAGGGAGCACTAATTGATGTGATTAAGCATCAGCAGAAGAAATGAGTGGGTCAAATATTGAGGAAAGAGGGGCTGCTGAAAAAAGAAAATGAGGGTAGAATTCAAGGGAAAAAACAAAGGGGAAGACAAAGGCGAAAGATGTTTGATGACATAAAGGGTGGAGAAAAATACCAAGAAGTGAAGCAAATGGCGTTGAATAGGAATTTTTTGGGAACACTCATTGAATGATGCATGTCCGGGTAAAACCTTTTATTAAAAATTAAGAAATTATTATTCTAATAATTAGTAGTAATTATTTTTATATTAGTACCATTCAATTACAAACACATTTCAGAATTATCGTATCAACATTCAAAATGCGTTATCAATTGACAAATTATCACGGAAACTTCTGTTACACACCACGATTCGTTCATATATACCGGGAAATCCACTAAGGGAGCATAAAGGGACGAACTTCATCCGGTTAGGACACCCTAATATGCAGGACGATGAGATATGTGATAAATCAACCGGAAATTGAGATTAATGATGCGATGCGACACCGATCAAAAGCCATAATCCATTCATTTAACTGGATGAGGATGAATTGACGTAAAATTCCAATCCGATGAATCGAAACAGATACGAAGGATCGCTGGAAAACAGAATAATACGTCCACAGATTTGGGAGATAAATTTGTAAATAGTACTCTACAGTATTTGGAATGAGATAGGACTTCGTGTATATGTATCTAAGATACCAACCGCAACATTTCCATAGTTCTTAATAGAAGAGTCGGCCAAGGAGACCCAAAATCAAGCACTTAAAGGGTAATGACTAGAGAGACGAGGCATTAGAAATGATTAGAAATAAAAATTATTCTTAAAAGAAATGCATTGCTTGGCAAAGCAAACAGATTCTTGTACATAATTTCTTGCAATACTTAATAAATAATTCGTTAATAATATATTTTATAAATTTATTTGAAATTTCTTATATCCTTTGTTTGCTGTTTGGATTCACTGTAAAATGGTGCCATAACTGTATGTGAATTGTTAGATAAATACAAAAATATCTATCAAATATACTGTGGCTGTGGCGGCAGAGTGGTTAGCGTACTAGCGTCCCACTATATAGGTCCCGGGTTCAAATCCTGTCTGCCCGGATTTTTCCGGTGAGGGTATGGCTGTGTAATTTTATAATAGGTAATGATTGAAATGAATTTAATTTGGTTTTTTCTTTCATCATTAGAGAAAAGATCATTATTTTCAATGCTGCTTCCACAGATTAAATAAAATTAATTCGAAAGCAAATTCCTCAATTTTCGCGGTTCTGTATCACGTGACCAGTAGCAGATATTGGTTAGCTACTAGTACCTCCGTATTTGTAGTACGTTGGTGTAGCGAAAAATCTTTAAAATGTGAACTTTCCCTTAAATTAAATCTAAATGTTCAGGAGTTGCTTTGTGGAAAGCCATTGAAGTAAGGATGAAATAAAACTGTAAATTTTCCACACTATTGCGGATATAGATATAAATAGTGTGAAAAATGTACAAAGTTTTATTTCTCCATTACTTGCCCTTAAATGATAATTGATAGCGCAAGATAATACAAAAACTTCACTTTTATTCACACTGGAAACACAGGTGACGCCGTAATTAACCTGTCGATCCACGGAATGGTGAGATTTCATTCAACGATACACCGAATAATAGACTACTATACGTAGTAATACCTCCATTCACACTGTTCCAGATAAGATTTCGGATTCTTCTCAAGTAGCTTACGGAAAAATTCCAGCTCTGAGCCAACATGATGGTCAGGAATAAGTTGGTGAATTTACTACTTCATTTCAAAATAGAGAAAGGAAAGATAAGTCTAGAAATCAACTTTTCGCCTACAAACTGGAACGTGTTACAGAAGCTTTGCCAAAATCTACAGAAAATAAATCTGCGGCTATATACTTCCAAGCGTGACAGTGGTTTTTAAGTACTTGAAATTCGAGCTACTTTATGTATCGGAAAATTAGATGCTGCCAATAAATACAGCAGTTTTTTTTCTTACGGATATTTGCATGGATTTTAATGAGAGATCTAGATTCAAGAAAAATTGATTCTTACGTTATTCTTTCCTTTAGATACGGAATTTTTGGAAGTAGCTTCTTCTGTAGAGTTACAAAGTAAGCTAGCTTGTCAAAGAAAAAACCTCCAAGCAAATCTTTCCTGAAATATATGTATTCTTCTTAAGAATTAAAAAAATAATTTGATCTGAGCTGAAATATTTGAATACGCTATTCCAGCATGTATTAAATCTGCAATATGAAAGTAACATTAATAAAGAAGTAATGATTTGATTGTATTACACATATGTAGCCTTATTGAACATGTATTTACATCGATCAGCAGACGTGATAGCTAAACCGATCATTAACTTCAAATATGCTCCATGTACAATATGATTAGGGGTTTCATTAACTTAATTTACCTAGCCTTAATACTTGTGAGTAGAAATTCCAACTCTCGCCGAAATAAGAAATAAATCGAGACAAAATAACTGAGAAGGATTGCCTCCAAGCCGTCTGAGGCTAGAGTCTCAAGCTGTTAATTGGCTGATTGCCAAGCCCAAAAGTTTTCGAAAGACTTTCCGAATTAATGAGGAAAATAGGCCCTTGACTTCCTGGCCAAATCACGAGGACCCGCCAATCAGGCAGGAGCGACGTCCAAAAACTTTGCCGTTAACTCCGAAGTTAAGAGATCCATTGATAGATGGCGCGGAATTAGAGCTGTAGAAGAGAATCACTCGTGGAGCCGAAGCACAGATTTCACGAATGCGATAACATGGAGACAAAACCAGCAAAACTAGGTCAGGCAACATTCCTTCGAAATTATAGCGAAAAAACCGCAATTTTGAGGTCGAATACACACGCTAAACGGTTAATGCCCATGGAGGCGAAAATTTTACTAACAGATAAGTCGTTAAGTTATTGCCTCTTACAAATTGCGCAAATAAGAACTAAAGCAAGGAAGTAGTAAAAATGATGCCGTATCAGTTTCTGGATGTTAATCACCATAATAATAAGTTCCAGCTTGAATATACCTGAATTAATAATGACTGTATACAATAAATTCGAAGTATTAAATAATAGGGAATAATAGGGAATTCGAAGTATTAAATAATAGGTAAAACCCCTATTTTGCCGTAAATGGATACACACGCAACAGGATTTATGCCCAAGAAGGTTAAAATTACTAAGAATGTAAATCTTTAGTTTACTGCCACTTAGAAATCACTTAAATGACATATGAGAAGATTATAACAATGATACCGAATCAATTTCTGAAAGTTAATTACCATAATTAATAATAATAATAATAATAATTCCGTCTTTCTTTTTTGGGCGAATTTTAGCCTAGGAAGGCTATTCCTCCAATTAACCCATTTTATTAATTTTATTCATTTTTTTTTTTTTTTTTTTTTTTTTTTTTTTTTTTTAATTACAAGTTTTAGATTGATTATCAATACAGTAATGCCTCGATTCACTCATACATTAGTATCTAAAAGGTACATATCTACCTTTTAGATCTGACAGTGACTCTGACATTTATACCTACTACTACTGACTAAAGAACTTCAATGTTCAACATGCTACGACAAAGAACACTTGTTCTGCTGTTTATTTTATCTTTAAAACCTTAAGCAATTTTCATTATCCTTTATTTTGTGATCCATCCAACTCTTTTTTTTCAAACTTTCCTATAATATTCGCAGGTTTTCACACCCTCTTCTATTCGTGGGTATTTCCCTGCAGTGATCAATATTATACATTATATATTTTCTCCACAAAACCATTCTTTCTTTCCATATTTTCTCTCTATTTCCACATTACTTGTAAGAAAATTCTGTGCATATTATTGGTTTTATTCTCGTTTTTGTGTACGTGTACGGAAAATGATACTTCCTAGTCCCAATTTTCCCAATAAAAACGTTTATAAATATGTTTGTATAATTTAACAATTAAGAACATAAAATTCTTTATCAAACAAAATTCAGAGAAGAAAGCAAACTTACACAATGTATTACAAAACTATTACCTCCACGGAAGGCATCGCTACATCAAAATGTTACTTCTCAACTTTCCTTTCTTTAAATCAATATTAATTTCATTAAGGTCCTTGATCCAATCTTGAGTATTCTCGTTAATTATAGCGCAATATGCAATTAAAACTAATTAGAGAAGGATAACAGTAATTTTATAGCATGCTTGCATGAACCACTCATTATTACGTGTAATGCTTATTTAATAGTATCGTATTATGCCATCCTATCTGCATAATTCCAATTATAAACAGATTCCGCAACGTAAGTGCTACGACCAAAATCCAGAAGAGGGTCTCGGCACGGGAAAAAAATTACGTCAACTTAGAACAACTTCGTTAATGAAACAAAGGAAAAGGTAAAAATTTTCCCTCACGCGACGAATTCCTAAACGCGGAAAATGAAATTACAGCGAAGGCACGAGCTATTTTCCCACGTAAGGCACGGGAGAATTTTTATTTTCCCTCCTGAATCTCGGTCACGTAGAGATGGAAAAAATAAGAGTAGTGTTGAGCGCAATCTACATCAGGGGCGACTGGAATACACGGCGGGACAGAACGGTGCGAAAGCACTGATATCGGAAAACGTGATGCAAATTCGGCATCGTGACCTGGTCGCCCAAAAAGCTGAAAGATAGAGGTACACGGAAGGAGTCGCTCGGAGCCTTAGTTGAAGGAAACCGACCATTACATCTCCAGCCCATTGAGCGAACAAAATATAAAAAAGAATTTGGCCGCGAGGAGATTCTCTTGACCTGAAACCGATAGTGTCGTAACGGCGAAAGTTAAGGTTCTAACTTGTCATCCACGATCAAGCGCAAATTATGCATAAAGAAATATCTCGTCGAAGCAGATTTATAGCAGGAGGATTTCATTGGAGCGATTAAAATTACATAGTAGGTCAATCGACTTGGTTTACAATTTTTCCATTACTTTCCAAAATTAATACACTTTATAGACAATACAGCCTTAGGAAAGTACATTTCTGACAGCTGAATACAAGATAGCATTTAAAAGTGGCTTGGAAATTTTCGGAGATTTTTGAAAAGGTTCAAGTGAAGCTTTCCTGTCTGCTTCTTCGAATTGAGGAGAATAATTATATTTAATAAGAAATATCATTATGATTCTTATCGATTCTATGATAAAGTCTTATTTCAACGATAGTTAAATATACTACAATCAAATAGTATAGTAAATATACTCTTATAAAGCAGGCTGTTACGAATAATCATGCCCAAAAATATTCCTTCCACCTTTGACGATTCAATGTTTTAATAGTTGATGCAATATTGATTGATGCAATGATACACAATCTTACGCTAGATAATTTGCTTGTATTTTTCCGCTAACATAAAAAAATTCTATCCCAATGAAATGAATGCGGGACCACTAATTTCTACAACGCAGAGATTTTTAAACCTACCCTAAAAAGATACCTAGAGGTGAAAAAACAGATAGTTAGAAGAAAGCAAATGATACCCCGTACGGAAACTAATGATTATCACGGAAAGTAGGAATTAGACCGATAAGAATAACGGAAATCATATTATAAAGCTCGATGTAACCAAGCATTGAGTAAAATTTTACGTAATCTAGTAGAATGAAGAAAGATACCGAGAAGAAAGTATTCAAGAAAAGATATCTCTTGGTTGCGATTCATCATCTTAAAACAGGAAACGGAAGGGAATGCTCTGCGGACATCCACAGTTAATAAATCTATCTAGTAATGGCTAACTGGAAAACGAAACGATATAACATTAATTTTCTTCGATCGAAGTAATTTTCAGTTAGGGGAAAGCGAAACGTGTATTAAAGTTCCATAAATAGAGAAAATAAGTAGAAACATCATGGCCCATTTCAGCTGAGTGAAATATACTCAGACCGAAGGCCGGTTTGTATCTCAACCCCTCCACTATCTATCGACATCTTTGAAGAGGGAATTAGGGAAACCCGTAAGATGAGGAGTATGGTATTTGACCGTTGCTTTCTTCATCGAGCCAAAATACTGTACGGGGATTAAGTGTTTCTGCACAATAACCCGATAAATGACACTTTTATAGAATTCTAATACTAAGCGCAAAAAAATCGCGAACTTATGCTTTCCCGCGAAAACGCCGAGCAGGAGAATTGCAAAATTCTAGGTGGCGCCACATATTGTGGGTACAAATACCAACCACCTACCAACCTACCACCAGAATTTTACATATCTCCTACACGGCGTTTTCGGGGAAAAAAATAAAATCGGGAACTATTTTAACGTAGTAGTCAGAAGAATGACCTGGAGAAACACCACTATCAAGCAACAACCATACATCAACTGTTTTTACATCATCAATGCATGAACAAAACTTAGACAAGAATAAGTGAAAAATAGATTTCCCTTTATCCTGCACCCAAAAGATAAATCAAAACCATCCCATTCATCAACGCAAGATAGAAAGAAAAATTTTCAACACGTATCAAATATTCACGCCACATAAACATTCCAATTTCAATTTTAAATTCTCATGAATGCTTTTAAATTTTTCAGCATTCACAATCTGCATACGGAAGCGAGCAGTTTTTGAAGCGGAAAAATTCGAAAATCATGATTGTTAAGTATTTCCCCGAAATAGAAATAAATAAATAACTCAAATGCACAGGTATTCGACGCTGCGTGCGAGGATGAAAATTATGCCACCCTCTTACGAAGACGATGACACGCGAGTAATTGGAAAGAAAGGCACGTTCCAATTCTGAACTGAATAGATTAGTTGCACAAAGCACGTCTGAGAGAATGTAGCGAGAAGGCTGTCTTGAACACGCTCTCTTAATAACAAATCTTACATGTGTGAGCTCGATTCTAGAAATGAGATACGAAAGAGAAATGCATTTCGAGTAAACGACATCAAAAGAACACGTAATTTTTAACAATGGGCGCGTTTTACCGACATGAGGACTGGATTCTGATAAGAATCATTATTCAGGTGAATAAAAACGGTGTTGGCAATCATCGAGAATCATGAATGAGAATATTCAGAAACTGAGGTACGGACTTAGTATCTAAGTTATCGATACCGAATAAGCCGATGCATTTTAACGCTGGTACAATGGAATTAAAACGTTCATACCCATAAGAATGACATGCGCTTAGCAGAATTAAAGCATACAATGATTAAGGAGAGATGTAAAAAGTAAACTACACATCGGTAGGAAGAAAAATGATTAATACAACTTAAAAGTCGTATCTTATACGCTAAAAATTACTTAAATATATGTTCAACAGGAAAGTTACTAATCTGATTACAAATTTAAACAATATATTTTAAGTTGTCGTCATAATTATTTATACTTAACTATTGCAGTATTAGCATCAGCGATATAATCTCCAAGCATTATTAAATACGGCACTATAAAAAGATTTCATGATGAAGAAGAACAATTTGTACTTTTTCTACAGTATTTATTAAAAACAATAAATGGAAACAAAACACGACTAGTTTCAGAGATTGATCTCCAACTTGATGATGGAAATCAATCTCTAGTCGTGTTTTGTTTCCATTTATTGTTTTTAATAAATACTGTGGAAAAAGAACAAATTGTTCTTCTTCATCACGACGTATTTCCACAAGACATCGCCATAGATTGCGAATTTTATTTTAAAGATTTCATCCTTGCTAATGGATATGATATTTTACAATAAATCCTTTTCTAATATGTTTTAGATAAAAATAGTAGGTACCCACCTATAATCCATTCCTATCTCTTTATTAGTATTCTAGGCGTCTTTTAACAGCTAAAAATTATTTGAGTACTTCGAGAGCATACATAAACAAGGGCCAATACTCTACAGAAGTGTAAAAGATAAGAAATTGAAAGAATTTGTGACCGGTCCTGTCTGTCCCAAAAAGCAACTTTGCTACGAGACATCGGAGATGGTAATTTAATGGATTTTATTTGATATCCTCACCTTGAAATTATGCATAATAGATAGTTTTGTCCTTGGATCCATTCGTCCCAAAAATAGCAGCCTATCTACATCACGTAAGTGACGAGCTAAACTCGTAATTTTTTTGGGTGCATCGAAGGCACTCGACATAGACTGAGAAGAGCAAGGACAAGAAAGGGAATGTCACTTCCACCAACGATTTTCTAAATATTTTCGGAAAGAAAAACACTGCTCACGTAACTTTACTTAGGCTTATGAGGTTAATTTATAATAATTTCTAATCTCAAGTGATTTCTCTATGATGTCCATTTCAATGAAGCTGAAAATAAATTTGATAGGAATTTGAAAGGAAACAGCACGAGGAAACATACGCCTTGCTCCTAAGTTTAAACAAAAGTGAAAAAAACGACATGACTTGTACTAGAACTCAGATTTCCCACTATCTTGGCAGGTATTCAAACCACTAAACTACCGCATCAATTCCACTTTTGTTAAAGGGATATTAGTTAATTTGTGATAATAATTGCCTGACAATGGGCTGGGTTACAGTCTCAGAAATGCCGCTATTTTACACTTCTGCTAAAACTTGGATTTAAATTTCGTTGACTCCGGTGGCAGACTAGTTAGCTCTATCTTCTAGCCTACCCGGATTCTGAATATGACACTAATTTCTAAGTGTGTACAGAAGATAATAAGAGTTTAATAATTACAACAGGATTAATTAGAGTTAATAAGATTTTATTAATAATAACAGGATTACTTAGTGGAGTGAACCAATAGGGCTAAAACTATTTCTTTGCAGATATAATTCTTCAACAAGTACACCTATAATTTTTTTTCAAGAAATAACACCAGTATCAATAGCCCAAATAATTTACATCTGCATAAATGCTCTGCTAGCCACCTTTCGACATCAAGTAGGCATTTAAATGTTCGACAAGTCTTACCATACACTTCCTTGATTTTTCTCTCGGTATCTTATCGACCAAAGACGTATAATATAAGCCACGTCTTCTGAAGCAAAACTTTCAAAATGTATCGCGCAAGTGCCACATATAACTAATAGACAAAATATTTGTGTTACCTTCTCTATTCCATGTTAATACAAGATCGAAAATTTACTTCTGCAAGAGAAATAAAGGCGGTAATCGTACACTTAGGTCAATCATAATAAGGGCTCTCTTAAGTCGGAATTGAGACTGAAAAGTCTCTTCTTCCACCTAACCTTTCTTCAATTATAGAAAAAGCAGAAGCAATGTGTAGGTGAATAGAGATAAATACACCATAACCTTCTGGAGGTATTTCTAAGCCTTCAGATTTGAAACGCTTCATTACTACTTCCAGTTCATCCCAACCCAAATAATTCCACTCTTAAGTACCAACATTAACCAAATCCAAAATTGAATACCACACTAAAATCTTCCATTAAAGATCCCCAGGGGAGCAAAAGCGACCGGCGCCAATCAAAAACCATAGATGAATACCATAGAGGAAGAAGAATGAATGAGGCTCTTTAAAAATCGAAAATGAGCATCTCGGCTCGAATTAATCCCACTAAATACCCTCGACGATGGAAGCCAATTACTTAAGCCAAACAGGCGGAAGACTTTCGGCACTCAGATTAGGGGAAAATCGAACCTTCGAAAACGCGAAACACGAAAAAACTCTTTTGTGACAGAGAAATATTCCGAGAAAAAATCCGGGACTATGACGCATCCGAAAAAATCAAGAGACCGGCTTGGTGAGAGACCATAAACGGAGCTGCCTTGATGTCCTTGCTAGAGTAGGAGGAAGAATTCGAAGGGAAAGATGAAAGAGTGTAAGAATAACGCGGATGAAAGTGAAAGGGGACTTGGGAAGGATGTTGATGGGAAGGGAGTGAATGGAGACAAGCTGCAGGGGATTAGATGCAGGCACGGGAAGGGGAGCGCACGAAAAGTCGTGGGTGGAGTCTAATAGGGGTCTGAGAGGCTGCGATAGTAAATGGAATCTAAAGGAAGGCAGCCAACTGCACCGAATTTCGAAGGTAAGTCCCGTAATGCCTTTAGCCGCTTCCCTGACTTTCCGTATCGAGCTTCCATTGAGGATGAATTGTTCAAATCCAGGGACTTTCTCTACGATTCTTGAGGTGAACATTTTGGTCTCCGAACGAAACCTGTTTCAAATAAATGGCCGTCATGCAACATTAAAATGTCTAAAGAATATCCGGCTCTGGTTCACTATCCTGGCAATGACATTGAAACGGTTATATATCAAACAAGGAAAAATTTAAGGGACGCATACAAATAAGTTTACAAAAGAATACCCTGTTCCGCCTCTTGAATGAGAAAAGTATTTTACGAGCCTTTTTATCAGAAAATTCATATTAATAGCTGTACATCCTAGCAATGATATTTAAACGATGATATATCAAATAAAGAAAAATTTAAGGGACGCATACAAATAAGTTTACAAAAGAATACCCTGTTCCGTCTCTTGAATGAGAAAAGTATTGTACGAACCGTTTTATCAGAATATGTCTATTAATAGCTGTAATGCAAACAGAACCTGTTTCAAAATCAACACGCAAGAGAGTGCTTGGGGCGTTTAATTAAAAATTTTCCAAATAAGTTCAGCAAAGCTATTTTTGGTTTCAATCAATATTGAGGATAACCTACAGAATATCCCCCTTGTAATAACAAGGAGTATATTCCTAAAGAAGCTGCAAGTTTATTAAACGTATTGCAAATCACATCCATCCTTAATTAGAGACAAGCATATATGCACACTTCCTACTCCCTCCACTATCCGGTTATCATCCCTTAGTTTTCCGTAAACTGACAGAGCCAACAATAGCTTCAGACTCAATGGGATTTGAATCGAGGCATGTTACCTAGTAGTTATGATTTGTAATCTTGAGCTGAGTAAATGAAGTGCCATACGAGATGAAATACTTGTGAATCAGCATCTGACTGAAAGGGGGAAGGTTAGCAATCCGTCTAGACCTGATCGTAGCGTCAAACGGTAATACAAACATCTTTGATCAACTGTGAATCAACACAAAATAAAAAGACGTCTACCCCAGATGGACCTAACCCAAGATTTTCCTTAGGGGTTTTTCCCCCACAACCTAAATCTTTCTGTAGTTATTTTTATCTACGTATAGTTTGTATCTATTGCTTTTCATTTATTTATCTACCAAATCTTCTATTATTTTCCATCAATTAATTTATAACCAAATATTTATTATCTCATATCCGCCGGTTCGATCGCATGGGTTGATTAATTTTTTTAGACTTAAGTTGAATGCAGTCAATTGTTATTAATTTAATACCGTGAAATTTTCATGTAATAACTCCAGAGATATGGAGAGAATGAGTTGTAATCATAATCGAATAAAACTATGAAAATTCGGTCACATTACTTAGTATACACACGAACTTCTAAGACTGTTTCTAAGAAACTCAGTAATCCGGGCTTTTCTCTTGTTTACTGAATATCGGTGGCAACTAGGGGCGGAGCGCCGACAAAGACGAGATTGGAGATATAAAACCTTTAATTCGTTAACAGCCGTGTTCCATTCTTCTTTCCTTATATCTCGTATATGATTGATATAATATTTATGTGATATTTAACGGCTGCGTTTTTCCTTTTTTGGTAACTAGGGTTTTGACCCCAAGGTCACGGATTCGAATCCCGGCTAAACGGATTTTTTTCTGGTTATGACATGCTGTGTGATTGTAAACGGTAATAATTATTGAAATAGATATAATTGGGATCATTCTTCCTGCTTCCATTGTACTAGTTATTATTATGAAGTATGGACATTTCTCAGTTAGTTCTAGCTATGTAATATTCTTGAATGCATAAATTTGCACTAACCCAACAAAAAATTCGTTAGCCTAATCTGTAGTTAGATTGTAATGAGATTTGGTGTAAGGTTATGTGCTGTGTTGGACTAGTAATTAGTGTTTCAAATAGTTTAGATATTAATATTATTAACGGATAATGGATAAATTCATTTTAATTGTTTTAATTAGTATCAACTGCTTGGGCTGTGACTTGGTGGTATGGATCCATCAGGAGCGAAAGTGAAAACAAACTTTTACTATACCACAGAATAGTAATAAATTAATAATATTAGAATAGATAGAATAGAATATTAGAAGTAGAATAGAATAGTAATAATATTCTGTGGTATAGTAAAAGTTTGTTTTCACTTTCGCTCCTGTTTTAATTAGATTTTGAAACTATTTTTCTGTATGTTTTGCGTACATGGATATTTCCTGTATATGCATTTGACTTCTAATGACCTTGCCACCAGGCTTGTCGCCTATCTGCAAGGATTTCCTATGATAACAATAATAATATTCGTTATCCGATTCAGAAAAACACTTAGAAAACCATCCGTCTGCCAAAAAAATCGCAGATCAAAGTAACTCGTCAGCCTATCACTGCACCGACGAGAGACGACCTCTCGAATCGAGGGTTCACCTTGCGACGTCTGTCTCGCCTAGGCGACGGCATTATAGATCCGAAAAGCGATCCCGCATCTCCTTCGCATCTCTCCGGGCGGAAGGAGCACGTAAAAAGGGACCTCCTTTGAAAACAAAAGAAAGAGCGATGCGCGTAGCGCGATGAAACATTGATGCGCTCGGCGGCTGGGGCGAAAATGAAAGGAAAACAGGAGACGGGAGGGAGCGAAGGTTGGTACTTTAACCACATCCGCCCCTCTTAATATTACCGACGTTAAATAAAACAACGGCGTATAGTTATTTACTTTGCAGCGGGGATGGGGGTCCAGCAATGGGGAGATGGTCTGTTTCCGTTTAGCACCCACGTAAAGATGCACGTGGTACTGAAATATGTCATGTGACATGAGTTATGATCCATATATTACCTTGACTTAACGATGATTTAAGAGGATGGGCTGCATAAACGCCTGGTAAAGCTGAGAATTTAACTAAATTAACACATTTTGGGATTAGGTACTTTATCCTGCCTACAAACGCCATCTATCACTGAGGAAACTGAGGCACTTGGCAGTAAAAGTGCAAGTTGAGAAAGATTATTATGTAGAAATTCAAATTTTTTGCTTTTCTTACTAATGGGATGTAGACTAAGAGGAGGAAGTAAAAAATATTCGGAAAACATTGGCAGTTAATGGGTTGAGGTGCTACTACGATAATTCAGGAATAATAACAGCTAATCTGTCTGTGAGGTGTTCATTCCTAATGCCGGTTGGTACCTCGGCCCCTCTAATTAGCTACCAAAAGCCAGTATGGGGAATGAGGCTTACTAGGCAGGTAGAGGAGTGAGGTAGTGTGCCCTTGCTTTCCTCACCAAGCTAGAATACCATTTGTTGGGCATTTCCATTTAGCATAAATTGTAGACGTAATGACTCAGCAAGTAAGTTTTCTTGGCATTCCACATGGATAAACCTTAATTAGAGCCACTATTTAGCATCACTTACTTGAATTGATTGAAATAAACAGTCAAGGGTAAAATTATCTGTATAACTGTAATTTACGGTAAGTATCTTCAATCGCATTTTGCATAAACTAGACACGAGCTATCCAACCAATCAACCTAGACCTTGGTCACACTTTCTGAGTCAACTTTGAACAAAAGTACATACATCCAATTAGCAGACACATTTTACCATATGAAGGTAGTCAATTTGCAGCAGTAATACATTTATTTACACTAAAAGATAATGCTAAATATTCGTAGTCGATTTTTAATTATTTGTGGCGTATCGAAAAACTCCGCACCTTGATTCTACTTAGTTAAGTATTTCTCCATCTTATTATGCTCATTTTTTCTCACAACGATAGTAACTCAATGTATGCTCGAAGTAGGAAGATTTCAATATGTAAAACCAGATCAATAATTTGTCATTCCTTTCCGTTCCATGAATTTCGCCCGCAGCCGACGTCCTAACTCATCACATTCTTCGATTCCCGCGGACTCCATTTCCATTTTACGAGATCTTGGATGGATTTTGAGATCCAAATGGAATTCAGCTTCAATTTTTTACTAGCAAAGAAACCAAAAATCTATAAATCTTACATCGAGCCCCGTAAAAGGGTTCTGCAATGCAAAAACTCATTCGAGATGAGAAACGCAAAATCAGTAAACTACGAAGAAGCACGCCATGAAAATTCACAAACGCGAAAAAGTAGAGCCGCTCTTCGAATATGTTCGTCAGCAGCTTTATATGATGTATTCTAAACACTATTTTTCGTCCTTAATTTAACAAAAATCGAAAACAATTAGATATCATAAAATCATTAAAAGTTCCATGGTGACTCACTTGGAAAGTGGCAATGATAACATAGGCCAACATGGACAGTTTTCGAGAATTTTGCATAAACATTAAAAAACGAAGTAGTTTCTTCGCTGATTTTATCTTAATATTATTAGGTTGGCAACAATGCAAATGTATTTCTAAACTGTGTATTTGTTCATGAATTCACTATTTTAAAATTTAATTTATATTCCTAGACCGAAATCGAAGAGCAACAAAATGGCGAGTTGATAAGGTCCCAATAAATAGTGTGAATATCGGTGCCCGCAAGCTCATAAAACGCTCTTATCTCAAACAGTTATAACATACAGAGCATCCAATACATTCATCTTAAAACTCTAAAAATACCTTTATTCTAGTATAAGATTTTAATCTATTCCAATTACACCATGTGTATATTTAGGCAAAATACGGTTTTGTGCCGCTCGCTTTTGATTACAATCAATCAATGAGACATGACAACTGACTTTCGAGTCAACCATTGAGCGAGATATTCCGTTCAAAGATCAAACGAATGCGATCAACAAGGACGGAATCAATAAGCGAAACCGTAATGAATGAAATCGCGAACTACGGCTGAAAGCAAAGAGTGACAATGGAAGAGAGAAATTTCGTAACATTATCCACATGTTAGCTTTTTCCTTTATCACACCTATGACGATTCACGTGGATTGCAAATCCGTTGACATAAAGTTTTGAGGAAGATATAGAAGCATACTGGATAGCCAATGGAAACGTTTTTAAAGGATAAATCTTAAATTCTCGTCGTTACAAACATTTGATTCGGAAACTATTCAGTTCCAAATCTACACAAATCTAGCTAATGTTAGCAACACTCACTAACCAAAAAATCCAAATTTCAAGTACAGAATATCGAGGTCCTCATATCTTGGTCTCAAACAGCAGGATTTTCCCCGTATTTCCGTATAAAAAGCCTCAGATTTTAAGCGTGGAATGTATTTTTTCGTTACCAAAAACACAAATTCATGCGGGCTATTTAACCTTTCCATTGAATTAAATATACCATTTCATAAACACTCTTGATTTTTGTCACAAAATATATTTCCATAGAAACCCAATTACTCCACTTTTAAAAGTAAGGTTCCATGTAATTCCTATGTTCACACAGAGTTAGAAATACGTAAGAGAAACCCACCCAAGTAGTTGCTACATTTACGTAACACTGTACATATTTACAATAAAATAACGCTGCTTCACTGAGAAGAACATATCCACAATTAAGTAACTGTCAAGTAAAAGTTTTACATATCTAAAAAAGAGGAGCATTTTTGAAATTTCTTTGCTTGAGCCTAAGATCAAATTTCTGTGAAGTATTGGAACGAATTTTCAGAACTCATTCATATGGAACAAACAACAGAGTAAGACGAAAAAGCACATTAACCGTCGTAAGGCACACATAAACTAGATTTGCCGAGCTCAAGGCCGTGGAAGAAAGCAAACGAATTCAGTTTGGTCTTTAGATGCCTTCGGCTACTTGTGAACACAAACATGCCCTGGGATGGAAGGTGGCAATAACAATGAAAAGAAAACACCAAAATGTTCTTCGTGTTGAGGTGAAAATGGCTTCTGCTTCATCCATACCATGAACTACAACGCGTTACAATCAGGTAAATAGACTACTGAAAATTATGAATTACTTAGGTTTCATATATTGGTCCCCATTAATTAAGATGGGATCATATTAAATAAAATTTTGAAATTTTATTTAATATGATGCCGATTACGGAGTTCGACCAAGTTAAGGCTTCTTTGATTGAACCCATTAATTAAGATAATAAACAGAACAGTAGAAATTGGTTCAATCCCATTACAAAACTATTTTCAAGAAACCAAGGCAATTTTCCTTGGTTGAGTACACTATTACAAAGAAATATACATTCGTCTTTTTTGCCCTAAACATTCTTTATTATTGACTCAATCAATGACTAACGATGCGGTATTTATTCACTTACGCAACACTGTGTCTACACAATTCATGTAGTAGCATAAGAAATACTTTAGTTTTCTCTAAAGTGATCAATGATCCGTACAAAATTTTAGAAATCACCTTTGCTGATTCTCGAATATCAATGCTTCTTTCGAAAACTCACACACACACAGTAGAGGTCTGCATGGGCCGAAAATTTTAACCCGAGCCCGGCCCGGCCCGTCCGTTGTTGAGCCCGAGCCCGGCCCGGCCCGAACGTAGGAAAAAATTTTCTAGCCCGAGCCCGGCCCGGCCCGAACGTAGGAGAAAATTTTCGAGCCCGAGCCCGGCCCGGCCCGAACGTAGAAACAGTACATTTATTTCACTTCTTCAGCAATGCCAAAATATATAGAAACTAAATGAAATGAAAATTAATCAATGATTTCTTATTTTTTTGTCTTAGAAGTTTTAATTTATTTTGTAAGTGATTGTACTGAATAAATGATAAATAAAATAAACAATGCTAGCAGGTAAATGATAATTTGTTCTGAAAAAAGGACAGTAATTTCATGTCATGATGGTCTTTTGCGAAAAAAGTTGTCAAACATATGTCCAGGGGCCTTTAATGAAAAACCATATCACTTCATAAGTATCTACATTGCAGTAATTTACATTGTATGATAAGGATGGCGGTCGCACAAAATCTCCGTCATATGCTACTTACATAATAAACACTCATCTGAATAATTAAATGCCTAGTAGAAACGTTTCGGTTAATAGATTCTATATTTCTACTCATGAAATAAAATTCCAATATTAGAAGTATACGTTGCTATAAATAAGGTTAGGTTGCTAGTGACGCTTTAAAATATTGTTCTCCCTTCTATCGGGTTGATCTACACTATCTAATTTAACGGTGAAAACCTTAACTTTGATTCAACAATCACTGTGGCTATCCATGAGAATTTTTTTGTTTACAACCTCATAGATTCCCGGAATATTTCGTTTATTTCATCGCTGTTCTCGCAATTCAAATAAAAAGCAATATTCCACGACTGAAATAAAAGTATTAATTCAAATTCATTTCTTTTGGTACTTGTCTCGACTCCGTACGACTTCTTTTACTAATCTAATATTGCGAAATAAACAAACCCTGCATGCGATAAAAATTAGATTTACGTGCAAACCTTATGGAAATTTATTCATGGGCCCAGGCCCGGCCCGAGCCCGATAAACTGCCTGCTTACCAGGCCCGAGCCCGGCCCGAGCCCGAAAGACGTCCTGCTTACCCGGCCCGAGCCCGGCCCATGGGCCGGGCCGGGCTTGGGCCCACGGGCCTAGGCCCGGCCCGTGCAGACCTCTAACACACACACACACACACACACACACACAAAATACATACAACATACACATACAACCATTCCCGAACCGGAAAAATCGGATTAACCGGGATTCGAACCCGGGACCGTGTTGCAGCGTTAACGCGCTAGCACGTTAACCACTCCGCCACCACGGACGGTGGCCCATTACAACCCATCACTGATGGACTTCAACCCAATAGCTGATCCGCGGTTTATAAATTAAATTGCGATGTTTTAGTTAAGCCTTAATATCTTTGAGCAACCCATTATCATGCTTTTCCTTATTTTTTAATATTTAAGTGTTTTACGTTTTAAGCATTTCAACAAATTTCGGTGGAAGAAATACCCGTTCGTCAAGGCTTCACTACTTAAAGAACGAAGAAATATGGACTGAAGAGTTTATAGCGAAATTCATATTTTAGACACAATCATTTTCTTAGAGTGTATTTTAAGTTAATAAAGAGAGCTGCAGGATAGTTAGCTGATTCAAAAATAATAAAATTATTTCCTTAGACAAAATTCGCTGTGAAAATACTCGGTCGTCAATTCTTCACTGTTTAAAAACGAGCAACTGTGTATTGCAAATTTCATAGCAGGAATGATAATTTAGACAGAATCACTCTCAGTCTATTTTTAAGCTAATAAAGAGGATTGCAGCATAGTTAACTGCGTAAAGTGACAGAGATGCAGAGTCGAGAATGGGGACGTCGACGCCTGACGCGAGTTCGAAGACCGGCCTAGACAATTCATTACCGGTCGCACTGCGGGAGGGCACCCGAGTGAAAGGAAGAGAAAGCCTAGAATCTGCTGAGATTGAAAATGCGGGAAGATCAGCTTAGCTGCAGAATGCAGACGCGAAGCGAGGCGCATGCGTATTACGTCCACCAATCTCGATTAAATTTTATAACGTTAATAAGCACGTTTTCCTAAAACGCAAAGTCTTCCGTGAAGGGAAATCGAATCGATTCTGGTTCACACCTTTCGAATTACCTCACAGATGATGGAAGATTTATTTATTTATAAGATTTTATACCGATAGGTGGAAATTGTAAATATAAAGTGATTTTTTTAATAGAGGAAATTTGAGTGGACTTGTAAAAATGAGATGAAATTATAAAAATATAGCAGTTAAAATCGGGTGAAATTGTAAATACGGCACAACTTGGTTAATTGTAGCTTCTATAATTCGAAGTAGTCCTTGATTAGAGCTTTTTCTTTGGTCCGTAGCATTTTGTAACCAAATAATTACAGAAAATCGTGGTCAACTCTAACTTTTTAAGATAAAATAATTTCGTAACACTTCCCGAAAAACGGAATGCGACATTTTTATGCTGGCAATTAAAAAAATACACAATTTAATTATATTTTAAAATAAATAAAATTATTATTAAATTAATGACATTATTAAACTATGGTTAAATTATTCAAGTTCCATAGTATAAGCTAGAATTGTACAAATATGCTGAAATTTTGAAATAAAGGCGGGAATCTTAAAATCAATATGAAAAACTGTACGAAATGGGTAAAATTTTAAAATAAATAGTGAAATTTACTTATTTTAATGATGCTAGTAATGCTCGAGCAATATAAAATCACTCCCTATTTTTAATACTTCATAAAACGAAAAAGTGTACCCTAAAACAAAAGGTGGTCGTAGAGTTCGGCTGACCACAGAGGATAGCGTTACTCTTTCTGCGTGTCGCTTTAAATCTTGCGGGAAGAAACTACAAATGGCTGAGTAGCATCAAACTCGCAAGCCTAGCTTTCGGTAAGTAAAGAGATTTCCTTGAAACTTCCATACTGCTAAAGAAAATAACGTTGCACTTTCCCTTGCTGTAGGGACGATGAAAATATTACTAACAAGATTCAGCACTGGAAGTAAAGCTATCCAGAGAAATTACCTTAGCGACTTTCACTCGGTAGAAAATCTTTCTATGATACACTTCGCTTACCCAAATTTGATACTTTATAGAGGATATTATTCCCTAATACATTGTAGGTCGCACAAAGAAACTGGATGGAATGCATATGACCCACAGACATTGTTTTCCATACTTCAATTTTAAATAAATTCGAATGAACAATAACAGGATAGATTAATTAACAACAATTAATCTTTAAAAAATGTTCAACCAAAAACATGTGTAAAAATCATTACTATGGCGAAGAAAATTGGCCCAAAATGCAATATTTGACGATGAACGATATTTCATATCGTAGAGTTCAAAACCATGGTCGCTTGAAAAATTCCTTGTAAATATATCACACCATTGTCCTCTTCGCAAGATTTCCTCGTTGCAAGTATTTCACGATATCGCGAATTTCATGCTGTTTCATCGCTGTGAACAACTTCAGTCAACCAGATCACATTTATTTCTGCATAGAAAAATTACGCAGTACTAAATATAAAACACAGAAACACCGAGATAAACAAAAACATGTCAACAGTGGCTCGCTTTCGATAAATACCTCATGGCCATGAGATATTTTTGCGTAGTGATTGGAAAAAATCTTTTCTTTAAGAAATAAGTGAGATTGAGGAAATAGATAATGCATCTAATATTAATTCCAGGAGAAAAAGCCGCATTGAAAACTGCATTCAGCCGCAGTTCTCGCTGTACTAAGTTTACCACATATTATCATTAGCAAATTCGCTATCGTCACTTCTTCCCATCTTTTATTTCCACTAATTAAAGAATCTAATCATAGCACAAAATCAGTTTTGTTACTTCATTATCCATTAAATGCGCCGGTTACGGGGAGAAAGTGCGGCTTTTTAAAAAGCTATTTGAAAAGCCGATGCTGGAGAGGAACAACGATGAGCTGAGAATGAGTGAGGAAATATCGAACAGATGTTCGATTAACTGAATTATTTATAAGGTGCACATCAAAAGCAGGGCTGAGTCGTTGACGGTAATGCATAGAAAATGGTGGACTCGACATTTTTCGGCTGAAAATCAATGGGCTATCAAAATCGACCGCAGTTTAAATGCAGATTCTCACATTGTAAAGGTTATCACTATTGATTTTTCCTCGATTGATTGCTTCCACAAGTGTGCCATGTTAAAGCCGCAGGCAATGAAATTTTTATAAGTTCCGGAAAGGGGGAAACGAAAGCAGTTTTATCAGTAAGAATCACAGTCCATCTTCTCTATACCAGCATCTAGACATAGTAGAAACATATCGTTGTCACAGGTGATTGAATTTAGACAACATATTTTCAATGATGTGATACTCGTTTTATCATTATCTGACTATAGGCAAGTACCTCGACGCTGTATTCAATTACTTTGTCCGTCGCCAACTTCTTCATTTAATTGAATGAATTGAAATCCACCCGTTGCATAAAATTGTGAAGGGTTACTCTTGGCCTATATATCTTTCGCTTTCTTGGCTAAGATTTTTCATCTAAAGATATTGCTCTGATTGTGTCTTATATACTGGCCATTAAGCATTTTAAAACAAATACTAAATTTATAAATTATAAACTAGACAATCTCGAATGCTTTAAAATTAAATTCATCTATTACAAATTTCTCTCAGAAAGTATGAAATTAAGCGTCATCAACATCACATCGGAAGTTACGTCACGGCAGAGAATTAGATAAAAAGGCTTTTCCGTGTTAGGGCAGGTCTTTGGAAACTCATTTTTCCCTCTGAAATGTCTCTTAGAGGAAATTGATATAGTTGTGGAAGCAGGTACTACATGGATAAATGTACATCTTATACCACTTAATTCGTGATAACATTCGGAAGAACGTCGGAGAGAAAACATTTGAACCACAATTCACGGCATGCACAAACATAAAACCCGTTGAAGTTCGTATGTCTCTTCATACCCATGTGCACTACTTTGATATGATTTTCCCAGACCGGCACAATGGCGTACACTAACAACCGTTTTGTCCAGTAATAAAAATTTCCGACGTACCCATAAAATAACACACCAATGTGCAATATCTTCCATAAAAGCCTTCGATAAGGCTATTTCCCACGTTCTCACCAAGGTCGTAAAACGTACATCGTTGGCCTAAGAGACGCAGCACCCAAACGAAACTGCCTACACAAGGTCGATTCCACCGCAGCAGTAACTGGACACGAGCTGCAGTGGCGCCAAGATTCTGTAGGCGTCGCAAGCCTATGGTCAGTACAACTATTTCGCACCCTCAACGACCATTAGTAAGCACGTGGAAATTGCAAAGACATCTTTAGAAGGGAACTCTTAGAATTAGGTTTGATTGCTGAGTGAAAACACTTTCCGTTACTATTTCTGCAACCATAATACCTAGAAAGAATGGCTAAAATCCAACCTCAATATACACAAACCAAAGAGAATTTACACTTACAAATTCGTTACATTCCTTTCCGAAACTCTTAAAAATTATGAACAGTAAATAATACATCTTCATTGAACAGGTATTCTTTATATCATAATTTTGATCAGTGGTATCAACTGTTGATATTTTCCATTTGAGCTTCTACCAGTTGAATCTTAACGGAAAAATACGAATCGATAAATTCCACACAAACTGCGACTTACTGAACTCTAACGAAAAAAATATTGATAATCAACACTCAAGAAAAATATAAAGACAGTAATAAAACCAAATGTATTCCCTTTATTACGCACGATTCACTTTCGAATGAATACAAGAATTATGAAAGAAAAGAATAAAAACATAGAAGGAAAAAACACAGAAATTAACCATGGCATCAAAATATATACAGAAGTCAATCTAAAGGATAACCTAAGCGCTAAAAACGCTATGAAATTTTCTTTGCATGCACTCTCAATTTTGCTGAAAATCTCCCGAAATCCCCCAAAAGTTTTCCCTTTTCTGTTCCTTCACCGATAAATATCTTTAAAATAAAATATAAATATCGTTTGCATCGCTCCTACATCGTGAAACAGTAAAATTTAACTCTCCATTGTCGATGTTGGGATGATTTTAAATTTTTTACTCGGGCTATACATTTTAGGATTTTAGTAAATGGTATTTATATAATTTGCACGCTTCCTCGTGCAAAGTAAAATTTCATGTTCAAGTTCTTTCTTGTTTCCTTTGAGGAGATTCCTCCAAAAGATCGCTTTGTGGGCCGGTAGGTCGGTGCCACTATGTTGAGCTCAACTATCTTGTCCATAAAGCATTTCTTTAACAATAATAGAATTGGGGTGGCATGGTAGTTTAGTGGTTAGAGCACCTGCCGATAGAGGTTGGCACACCTGCCGGAATATGGGAAACCTGGGTTCGAGTCCCAGTCATGCCACAATTTTTCACTCCTTGTTTAACCTTGGGTTTAAAGCGCACGCTTCCTCGTGCTAATTAAAATGTCATGTTCAATTTCTTTTTTGGTATTTATATCTAAATTTTGTAACATTTTACTTCAGAATTAAACTTTTACACTGTGGTCGGTTTTGATATTAGCATAATTATTCCAGGGTAATAAATATCCTTCTGTGTCTCATCAGTTATTTATTTCTCTTACTGTTAGTTCCCATAAGCACCGATTTGATAGTGACGGTATCTTTATTAAAAGAAATTTATTTCAAAATAACATCAAATTCATGAATCTGCGGATTAGACTTGGTCTTGTTAAAGAATCAGCATTCGTGATATGACGCAAAAAGACATTACAGCAATGATCTAGACCAGGGGTGGCGATCTATGGCAAGAAAATACTTCGGCATTTTTTGAAATCTTTATTATTTATACACTTCATTAAAAAATGGAACACCATAATAATAAGTAAATGAGGATCCTGTTCATTAATAATAACAATAAATTATTATTTTATTTATTTAGTTGGTAACCTCACAAACATCCATTATAGAAAATTACATGAGAGATATTCACAATAGATGAACACATAAGACCATTCCCTAACCCATAATTATAAGAATCCAATCGTTGACATTTCAAAATTTATATCACCATCTAAATGCGAGCTTTGGCACCACTTTGGCGCAGAAATCCTTTACATTCATAAAATATGGCACTCTTACCGCGAATGGTGCGCTAACCCTGATCTAGACAACATGGAACACATTACATTTTTATGTAGAAGCACCATTAACTGGAACTTTCAAAAAACCCTTTTCCCTCAAAAAAATCTTACGTTTCAGAATACTTTACGGTCCTACTTCTTGAGCGTCGACCTCGAAAATTCAGGTGACGTAACGTATATAAGAGAATGAGATCTGCGACGCAGGACGGGAAGAGAAACTTGCACCAACGTCATTGAGGTTTCCGCGCTCTTGACTCGTACAGGGAATAATGGTCATTTTTTCCTTTGAAAATTTAAGCCCGTCCGAGGGGATGCTTTCTATTTTATAAAAAAATACACGGAGACAGCATCCCCGTTTTAGCTGCAGTTTTCCTCCTCCTTGCTGTCAGAGACATTTTAGAGCTGATTCGTCCCATCTCTCCTTGGAAGGAAGCCAAGACCGTTTATTTCACTAATGGGCCTATGAGTCCCATACATGGCGAATTGAAAATATGAACGCGTCCTCGCAGAATGACAACTCCTTCGAAAACGAACATCTGCGCTTCATAAAATATACTAGATGAATACTGATAATCACTCACGCGCAGAAATAAGGCTAACGTGATCTCTAGAAACGCAGCAAGCATAAAGAAAAACTTCAAGTCGGTGGTGTGAAAATAGAACAATCTCGTCGGAATTTTTGACGACCTATTACATTAATTAAATCTCGATTCCGAAAGATGAAAGGAACCGTACCACAACTTAAACGTTCTTATATTCGTCAAGTAATGGAGAGAGCTTGATTACTTCCTGGGGAGGACTTTTGATGAAGTAGTAGGACCAACTTAAAAACCGGTAATTAAGTATTTCTACATTACTTATAAATAAGTTGCCTCGATAACATTAAACTGACATTTACGATACTTCGTTTTGTGAAATTAAGGTATTATTTTCTTTCAGGCATAATAAATACACCAACAATAGTATGGTTATATACAACCAAAAAGAAAGATTATCAAATTAGAAAGACAGGTTTATCAATAGCAGTTATTGCTGCTGCAGAGGTCATGCCCATCTCTATTATGAATTTTAAAAATCGATAACTTTTTTATAGTTCTTAGATCTGCACATGTCTTACACTAATTAAACAGTTTAATCTTCTCAGCAATTACTCTACGATATCTACTACAGTGATAAGAAAGTCTTTTGAATACCTAAGTTTGAAAATAGCGATAAAAAGCGACGTACAAAGCTAAAATTCAAAGTATGCTTTTGAGTGCAATGCAAGAGCACCGGTTCAAAACGATTAGTCACGTTATTTGGAGAAGTTGAGCGGCGAATAAGTACGACATAAAAATCACAAACTTCAAGATTGTTGGAATAGATTTAAAAATCATCCAATAACCATTTCGTAAACTATATTTAAAGCCAATAAATGAGGTTATAAGAAAATGAGAGAATGCTAAAAATATAAGAGTGATATTTAATCTTGATTTGCCATTCATTTATTCCCAGGATTTAAATGTTGATTAATTAATAATCTACAAGGCAATAACCAGAAACCATACTTGGAAAGTGGGAGCGTAGCTGGAAAAATAATGAAGAGATGGAATCAGCATTTACTCTCTCATCTTATGTGTAATAATTTATTTTGATCTAATTTAATCCAATGGCTATCCTTCTTAGCATCGTTCTATACACAAAAACTAAAACAAAGGTTTATTTTCTCTTAAAATTCCTACCACGAGCGCCATCGCAGTAGTGATTGCAAATCCAGTAGGGTGATCTTCCCAGCCGATTTTTTCCCGACTCCGGAAAAAAACGACCTCAAAGGCAACTGAAAAACGGAGAAGCGCGACAAGAAATGAATATAAAAGCACAACGTTCAACTCGCTCCGCTGCAACACCCACCCGATTCATCACGAGCGATTTCCTTCCCATTAAATAAAGAGGAAAAATCGAGTCGCATTCATTCATCTCATCATCATCTCTCAACCCCTTGACAGAGTCGATGCACATCCATCCACGGAGAACTAAAAGCAAAACCGGATCTATTAATACGCGGAATAAAACTTCCTCTCGGGGAGGGAGGGAAAACTATTTCATCTTCGGGCAACCTTAGGAAGGAAACTTCTTGGCAGCGAACCAAGAGGCTCGAAGGAGTATTTTTTTTAGTACCCCCTCGCGCGCATACACCCTGCTGCAAAGGGGATTCCACCGGGAAATGTATTGGCGAAGGGCATGCAAGACGACGCTAACAAGGCTCCCAATGAACGTGCTCTCTCTCGCCCAACAATTGGCCTAAGGGTGTGTCCGTAGTACGCTGATATGTCACAAGTGCGAAAGCAGGGATCTGAACTTCGGAAGCACCGTTACGTACGGATTTTCTACCTAATGGATTCAGCCGCAGCGAGGGGAAACAATGTATCATTAGGAGAGAGTGGCAGATCGTCCCGGATCTGGATGCAAGATCCCGCATTGTGGTGATAAACTTTTCCGCATTGGTTCACGACAATGCCGTCTTAACCCGTAAGGATTCTAGAGAACGAAAAAGATTTGCCACCCTCTCTACACGGCAAAGCATTGCCTAGGATAAATTTATCAAATCCACTACACATCTCATTAATTATTTAGCATGATAAACAAGGTAATCGTTGTACTTATTAAGCAGCAAAGTGTTTATTACAAAGAAATAATAAAAATACAAGACTAGTTTCAGCGACAGATCGTCATCATCAAGTTGATCAATCAATAATGAAGATCTATCGCTAAAACTATTCGCGCATTTTTTATTATTTGTTTATAACAAACACTATACAGAAGAAAAATACAAATATTCTCTTCTTTATTATGATGTATTTCTACAAGACATCTCCGTAGTGAAATTTAATTATGTACAGTGTTTCTCATTATTTTATCATAGTGTAATTGCTTAGAATATAATAAAATCCTTATTGTGTAAAATAATATAATGATTATTTACTCACAAATATCAATATCCTATTGACTTATAAGTTATTACATTGATATGTCATTAATTTAATTTATTTTTAGTACGTTTGAATGTATTTTTTTATTTTTACATATTTCAACGTGTACTACTTCTATAAATGAATAAAAAATATATACCCCGAGTAACTGAGATCAATATTGTCAATTTTCTTTTTGGATTTGTATATTGTATTACTGTTACTGTTTTTTTATTCATTCTTTTGATGGTTTTATGTGAAATTATTCAATGGGAAGAGACCATTTATTTCTGTCCCATCAATAAATATATTCTAGTTATGATGAATAACTGTAAATTTAGTTTTAGTAAACTTTGTCTTTTTATTTCGATATAATTTACAGAATTTCAGTTTCTAATTTTATGAAACCGAAGTGAAAATGAACAATAACTGATCCATGTCTGTCTGTAAGGTATCCAACCCAAAGGCCGGTTGATACTTCATCCCTTCTGGCATAAGCTACTAAGAGCTTGCAGAGAGGAATGAGAATCACTAGGCAGAATGAGGAGTGAGGTAGTTTGCCATTTCTTTCCTCACTGAACCAGAATGCTAGATGCAAGTTATCAAAAAGATATCAAAATATGAATCATGATTACGAAATCCATAATTTTTGCATACTAATTTATTTCAGACACCTCTCTAATCTCACATTACAAGAACTGTTTTTTGTTCGCATAAATGAAAATTCGCTTACAAAAAAAAAGATCATACAGATCATGGCCCTTCTCTGCCACTAATGAGCTACGTAAAGTTTGCTCATTCAATCACGGTGGCCCATTTCTGCGTTATTTTAGCAAACAATTTGCAAATGAAGTGAAAGCTGCTCAGGACAAGTGCTCATACAGCCCGCTCATTATAAAAATCAAAATATATTTTCAGCGATTTTTTTTAATTATCATTGGCAAAATATTAAACCTCTCAAAAAGTTACGTGAATTATCGCTCGGCAATTGTAGTGATTTATGAGTTATTTCAACACTCCACTCATTTTTATTATTTATGACTGATCTTTTCCCTTCACTCACCAATACATAAAGATCTGCACATATTATGCGGACAAAATGATCCGAAAATGTTAATTTTATTATGACTAATAATTATAGTAGAATGTTTTCTATGCTGAATATCTTCTATTCACATCTTTTGATACACATGTATCAAAATAGCAGCAAAACCTATTCAGCAAAAACTGTAAAGTGAAAATCAAGGGTAACTTACAGGGAAAACGGTAAAAAATACCTGAAAAAAAATAAATTTTAAAATAAATACGACCACGAAGAGGTAAAAATTGGGGTATCTATACTAATCATGCGAATCCTAAAATCATTGTTTACCGTAAGTACAAAACACCTAATTGTATACAATGAGACGTACAGTCTTGTCATTGGTCAGTTAACATCAACTTAAAGGGAAGGACGAAAAATATTAAACCTCAAACGCTCATCTTTCAAACAGAAACATAATGACGATGTAAGGAATTTACTTCAGACCAAGCTTGAAAAAAAATAAAACAATTTTACCGGAAGAACGTTAAGGAAGTTTACCTTAAACTGTAAAATTGTCGCTGGAAACGGGGTACGATTTTAACTCTTTTCGGGTATAAAAACAAGGAAATTTTGCAATATAATTAAAATTAATCTGAAGCAGATAGAAGGAAATCTATTCATCCATATTTTCAACTACATTTTCCATTCCATTCTTTACATAATTAAAATTAGGAACGATTCAATTAAATATAGGACGAAGAAATAACTTCTGGTAAACGATCCAAAGATAAATTTACATTTTACAGGACAAATTGTTGAAGGGATTAATTAATAATTACTACGAAAATAGACAACAACTTCTCGCCGAAAACCTAAAAAAATTTATTCGTGATATCAACGGCATCAAAATTTTTATTCGCATATTAAAAGTGAAACTGGAGATAGTATACTTCATTATGAAGATCATATAAAGACTTGACAATATGAAATTATTTCCCTGAATATGTGTATAAGAAACTTGTTTTATTTAAACTACTATTACGTATATGACAAGGAAAGGGTTAAGGTACTTAGCACATAAGGGCGTGCACCGAGGAAAAATCCCAAGTGGGATATTACGTATATGGTGAAATGTGAGGAGCCCAGTATTATATGATAACTTAAATTAAAACATGGCATTTAAAACTTTTTCAGTCCAGAACTTGCTCATTTCAGTTATAGTGTCGATGCATTACCACGGGAAACATAAATAGGACAGACCTAATAAATAATTACATAGATGTAAAACTTACACTCAGTATGGTAATAATAACTATACTAATCCAAATTCAACATTATTTAAACAAAATTTCAAAATAATGATTATGAAAGAGCACCATCACTAAATTAAAAATAATAGGACAGATTGGTCCCCGGCTCCATCAGTTAGTTCAAGTTACAATATCTCATACATCAGAAGAAATGTTAATATCTCCTGCAACATCGAATGGAACGTCAGACCCGCGACATAAATTATTGACAACTTTAATATTAGTCCTACAATCTGAGGACATCCTATAAGGATTATTATGAGATAATCAAAGCTTTAGGCGAAATACTTGAGCACGTTTCCCTTTGTTACGGGAAGAAGATAAACATCTTTTGAGACCTAAAAATTGTGAAAATTTTCCCAAATTTCACAACGTAAACACTTGCGTGAATTTTTTTCCTGACACCCCACTAAAGCTGTACCACATCTGACAAACATTCCCCCTAGAAGAGATTTTTTCTTGGAAAGAACGTTTCATTACAAGACGATATTTAACGATAAGGGTCAGACAAACTGAGAGAAGTTCAAGGCATCGTACGCTCCCAATTATAAAAATTAAAAGTTGGAACTAAGTCCATATCGTAAAAATCGACAAGCTGGACGAGAAGGTTTCGACAAACATTAATAATTCAAAGGCGTTACATAAAGATACGTTTGATAAACATGGAGAAGTCCAAGGTATCGCAGAAAGATTCAAAACCCGCAAATAGCTCGAACATCACGTTCCCGATTAGAAAAATCAAAAGGTGGAATTACGTCCGTCGCGTAATAGTCGACAAATTAGAGGGTCGCGCTCATAGAAACTGTCCAGTCGACGATGATACCTACTCGGAAACCATTTCCGTGGCGCTCATTAAAAATCGCGCAAATCGGCCTACGTGTCCCTTGGTGCAGAGCAGCGAAAACTTTAAAAAGGAAGCGGATACCCAGACCGCCACAACTTACATCCTTATCCAGAATTAGGTAAAGACGCCTCGGAAATCATACGACCTCCGCCGGCCAGAATCCAAAAGGAACGATAGCGAGGCATCACTGCGCACGATCGAGATTTGGTCCATTTGGGCGCAGACGCGAAGAAGGAAGGACGAAAACCATATGGACCACGAAGATAGAGAAATGACAGGGTACGCGAAACGAGGGGACGCGAGTGAACGCGGTAGATGAATGGAATGAAAAGATTGCGATATTTGGGGGGAAACGGGGGAGAGGCGAGAAACACCCTTCGACCGGCAGCTCTACCCCCGCGGCTTCCCCTTAAGGATACGGGGGATCAATAAAATAGAAAAGGCGCTGACGTCACGGCCCTGGTAGCACCCCATTGCGGGAGTAGAGCCATTTTGGGTTTTCGGCGAGCTCCTTGAAAAACCCTTGAAGAGAGGGTTTCGGAAAACAGTCTCCTTAAAAATTGAGGCACTGGGGAAAAGGGTTTTTTTTTCCCTGGGTCGTGAAAACAGTTCCCGGCACCTCCTCCTGAAGGACGCCCGATTTCGCTGCGTCGCAGTCCGGGAGATGAAGAACGAAATTGGTGAATCGATACACAAATGACCTCTCGGGGTTGAACGAGAATAATTCGGTGGACGACGAAAAGAATGGGAGGAGAGGGTTGGGGGAGATAACAGATCGATGCTGAATATCGAGAGAAGGGAATAAAAGTAGCTTGTCGAAAGCCTGACGGTGGAAAAATAGTTGAATTGACCGAGTGACTCAACCAATTGTCGGCAGTTCGGAAAATCGTGTATAAATTCTTACTGGAAAATTTTCAAAAATATTTCATCTTACTGATCACCTCATAAAGTTCGTACCCGTTATCATTTTCGAAAAAGACATCCGCTGGGCAATACTGTTTTTACCATGAATCTACTGTGAGATAGGAAATTTCAAGACTTTTTATCTCACCGCTTTAGACTAAAATCTTAACGATTAATATTAACCTTGTATACCCTTGTATTAGAAGAGTTTTTCGGCACATTCTTTATGCTAAAAAGCCTCCCCCAGCTTATACTTGAGAGAAAGTGAGGACCAAATTACATTAATACATAAATTGTATAATTCTATAAATTAAAAAAAAGAATTGAACGTTCTGATGCCTCGATTTCAGTATTTTTATGGGGATCTATTTTTATGATAATATACGCCAGTAGCTGCTGTATTTCCCACCCTATTCTTATACTCTGGTCAGAAAGACTTGTAAGTGTATTTTGTACCTATTTACCTGTAAATATGTAATTTTTCTTTTTTATTCTTGTATGATACTATTGGTATGTCTTACGGTCCTTAAATTTCATTTAATCTGATTTCATCACTAAACATAGTTTTCCTATCTGTACGTTTCGTAGGCTTTTCACACCCTTTTTATGGGTGTTTTCCTGCAATGGAATGTTTTTCCTTAGCTCTCAGCTTAGGTTTTTTAAAACCACAAAGTAAATTTCTTCTTTGTACTTTTTTTCAAGCTCTCTCTTTTTTTACATATAAATGACGAAGGGTTAAAGGTAAGAATCTCAATCTCGCCCTAAATAAATTCCTTTTTTTCAATTATTATTATTAATTAGTTTCCCCTGTTTTTGTGATAAATTTAGGTGACCCGGCTTAAACTCGAGTATATACGGTAAAGAGAGCATACAAGAAAAGAGTTAAAAGCGTCTCTTTATAAAAATTATGGCTGAAGATATCTTGAACAAAAAAAACGAAAAACAAGGAAATAAATACCACAGTAATACGGTTTCCCAACAATCGCAAAAAATCGCGACGACTCATTCTCGCAAAATGTCACTCCTTGGGGGAAGACAACGTTGCTTGTTTCGCTCGCTTATAAAACATATTCCAAGGTTGTAAGCGGGATGCATCAAAAGTCTTGCTCGGTGTTATTGCAATTATAAGTGCCCCACTACTGAAAATGACCTTCACCGATGACGCCAAACATTTTTTCTGCGACACTTTCCGCGGCTTTGCGGTATCTTTGAAGTCGGCGGAAGAGTAAATAAAAAAATCGACCCGGATATAACACATTCGAGGGAACAGTAACATCCGAAAAGGAAAAGATTCCGAAACAGAACAACAAGCGGCACTCTACACACAGTGACTTAAAAGAAATTGCATTACGTCTACCAAGCATGAAGTGCCATCACGAATAAAAGCGCTCCTGTTTGAATTCGCCAATAATGTAGCTGTAAGGTCATCGAATATGATAACCAAACGAGGATATAGAAATCCAAACACAAGTTGAGCAATGTTTGAATTAAATATTAATGGATGTTCTGCAGGTTTTGAGAAGCAAAATCCGGACGAAAATAATTTAGTTCTCGAGTCATCGACTTTCCTAAACCACCTTCTTATTGGATGTAGGCGTGGGAAGAACTAGTATCTAAATAAGGTGTTGGGTGATCCAATAGCTAACTAGGAAAAATAAATTCTGCGGGATCGAATAAACTGGATGATACCAGTTTTTCTACTTCAATGGTAAGGATCAAAATCTTACTACCCTCTGCACCTGGGTACTTGACCGGGTGTCAACACTACGAAAAACGAAATTTTCGAATTGAATAAGCACGTCGATTTTTCGTTTACATAAATATACAAATATCCGCACAAACAAATAAATACACACACGTATAAACACACATCTCGTGTTAGATGGAACCTTACTTTTCTGCGGCGGTAATAATGGAGTCACTAAGGTTATTTCGTAACTTGATAATCCAATTTCGCACGATTTCACTCACGCAAGGGTCCGTGCAGTCAATTACGGCAAAGAATCCGCATACTGTCGTCGGAATGCAGAACTCGGCCTTCGTCCTATATTCTAATCCACAAATCCGCAGACTTAAAAAGGCTCCTAGATGTAAACACCATTCTTTTGGCCACGGAGCTAAATTAATTTCGCAGTGGTCTACGAGAAAGACCGAGATAGTCTACAAAACCGTTCAAATCATGGAATTCCTTCCATCTCAAGCATCCTATGTCCGCGGACGATTTTTATGAATCGTGACTATTCGCTTAGATGTTGTTAATTGCCTCGAAAAAAATATTTTCACCAATTATGATCATCATATTGGCGGTGGACTTGGTGTAATCAGCTGCAAGATTTAGCTAATAGTCTAGCAAATACGTCATATTTCAGCACATTCCGCTCTTCAAAATAAGACTTATTATTTTTTACAATTTAGAAATATAAAAGTATAAAATTAATACAAATATAATATACTATCAATTAACCCGCTATCATTGAAGAGAACTTAAGAAGTGTAAACGTATCTCCGGGAATTTTTTATTATAAACGTAAAGAAAGGTACCTATGTAGAAATCTGCATGTTCTTTGCTCCTTCGAAATGAAATCGAATGATAATACTTCGAAAATTTTTCAAAGTCTTTCTTCACATAAAACTTCATAAAATAAATATTTTCTCCTGGGAATTTAAATAGATAGTTGAAATATTTCTGCATTTCGAAATGGAGAGTTATTTAAAGTGCAAGTAATTCTATTTTAATAGAAGCCATACAATTCTAGAGATAAGCAATATTTTTGAAATACACATGAGCAAAGCCAAGATGTATACGTAAATAAATAACAAACACAGTTGCAACAATTTATTTTCCTACAATAATAAAATCAATTCTAAAAAATTCTGGCTAAACTATACAAAAAGGTCTGATATTGCTATAAATACAGGGCGGAAACATAAATCCGCTTATACATAGTTTTTTTTTTTCAAATTTTGTTTCCCTTATTCTTAAAATGTTAGCATATCATGATTCATTACAATTTATTTCGTTGATTTACAGTTATAAGGTTATATTAACAGGTTAATTGGTTGAGTTCACTAAATTCATTTTTAAGTAATAGATAAATTATTATTTTATTAATGTTAGCAAGTAATTACAGAAGATTATTTTATGTTACTTTGCTAAAAATATATTAGTATCAGGAATTAGTAGCCATTACTCATGATAAGAGAAAAAAATCACCTGATCAACTCTCTGGAGGTATCCTAATTGAATGACAAAATATTCTTCCTGTTGATAGTCCTTTATATTAACAATTTTTTATCAATTAAAAGTAACCAAATTTTGCTAATAATATTTTCAAGTGAAGACAGCTCTTTCATACCAATGATGAATTCAGGATAAGCATCATAGTTTCCTACAGCCGATCAAACTCGGTATTTTTCATATCAAACTAATAAAGATTACGAAGAAATAAATGAATCTTGGATATTTTAACACCTCGTGGGATTTGAAAGGAATCCTGCACTCTCTTGCTATGCAGCAAAAGCAGGCTGTCATAAGAGCAAAAACTAAAAGAAAACTACATCTACTCATAAGGATTCCAAAGATAAACCTTGTAAATAGAGAATACAAATTTAGGAAGACGTGAAAGTTTCATTATTGTTTCCCAATGTTTTTTTCTGAATTAAAAATCATACCTTATCAAGACAATTGGACTTCACAAGAGCAACAAAATATTAAAATCTCTACGCTCAATGGCAATCTATGAATAGAAGAATGAAAAAATCATTACTTACCTCAGTGACTTTATCCATAACTGGGAGAGGATCCATTCTGCACTTTTTTGTAGTAGTGTAGATATGACCCTTCTTCGTAGCCCTACGGGACATACATGCGCCCATAAATGCCCAATTGTGGAACAACTTGAGCTGGAATTGTGAAAAAGAAATGTTACATCTTTAACGAATAATGATTATTTTAGTTGGAGAAATTTTCCTTCCAACACACCATTAATTATGAAACTTTTCATACAGTATTTTGCAAAACTAAGATATAGGCTCAAAACACTTCTACAAAACTAAAAGAATACATATAACTACAACCAGCAAGTACGCTAACATAATTCGCATTTCAAGGAAAAGTAAATTTTCGCATAGTTTTACTGAACCTTACTTAACCTGAAAAAGAGTGAAGATTCAAGGAGAGAAAGAAGCCACTAAAGCACAAAAACTACGAAATCAAGGTTAACTATTAATCCGATGAAAAACACAGAAAACGTTATTTCATGTTTGAATTACTTCTTGATTCGTCTACTCCTATTCATCAGAGACTCACTATTATATTTGTCAAATTAAATAATAAACTGTATAAAAACTATTATAAACATAACAACGAATTGGATTTTACAAAATATCAATATAATAAAAACACTTTTTAAATAAATCTATAATCTTGACAGATGAAACAGATGTAAATTAGTTATAATGATAAATGACAACAGTTACCTGTTTTGGATGGAAACTTCCTAGTCACTGTAACTGAGATTTTTCTACAGGCGTAAAACATAGCTTATCTAGTATTGCTCTTAAATAATTCGCTAATACATCCTGAAGTTTTTCCGTGCACTGTATTGCGTACCGCCTGCATAGAACTGTTCCGAACCATCTACCGACCTTCTGCTGCAAACGATATTATTTTCGTTTCGAGAAAATTAAGCCCTCTCTGATCGATAGAGGCTACTACGTGGATCCTGGTAATTTCAATTTCTTCGCATTAACTTTCACCGGTATTGCGGTACTAAGGTTTAATCTATCAGATTTTCTATTTCATGATTCTTTTCTCTAATTTATTAGCCAAAAAGCGTTAGATGAAAATCTCCGTCATATTTTGGTATCATAACTTGTTTTGCTAGTTGTAATAAAATTCGTTAATAACAATTTTTCGTTATACTACTAGAAGATTTAGTTATATGCTTGGAAAGTTGCAAATAACAATCTATTTCATGTATAAATGAATAAAATACCTTGAGGTTAGCCGTAGTTATATATACTTCCCTCTTGAATTTATATCGCTCTCTCGCCTTTAAGTAATTGAAGGAGTTTTTGTAACTGATGGGACCTCCTTATAAAAAAGCTCGAATTATTTTCTGCCTTCCTTGTTTAAAGTAATTTAAAATATGACTGTGATGAACTGGCGAGAATACAAACCCCTGTTTTGAATAAAGTTTGTCAGCTATTAGCAGTCCGTAATATTATAGCATTTTACTTTAGATGAAATCTTGTCCACATTTTTGTAACTAGCATATTTTTCGAGGACCATTCCTAATATAAAGCTTTTAAGCTTATCAGTATATTGTTTAGTGACGTATATGCGATGTATAAAACGTTATTTCACTGGTTTCTGAAAGAAATGTAGTTAAAACTATTATTTTACGACTACAATTTAGGGTTTTAAATTGGTCTGAAGCGGTGATGAATTATATTGCTTCCTGAAGAGGCATTTTCAGTCCATGTCAGGATATTATATATGAATGAGTCCTCTTGTATCTGTAAAATTCATATAGGCTGCAAACGTCATTTTATTTGAGATCCTACTGCTGAGAAAATTCACTGATAGTGCAAGAATCAAATTCAAGCTTTTTTCAACATTTCTGCTTCTCTCCCTCTGCCAATTTGTAAATGAGAGCATTTTGACTTGTAATTTATTACTTTTCATCCAGAATTTCATTCTCAATTTTACATTGATTAGGAATAGGCAATGAACTTAAATTTCCAATGGTTATATTCACTGATATATAAAATATAAAAATTCAATCCTTATAATAACCAAGACTTTATGAAATAAAAGCAATATCTTACGTGAAAAGAAATTACATTATCATAAACTATTTCTTTTTGTATTTTTCTCCACATGGAGACTATCTGCATTCAAACATTAATGGGTTAAAGCAATTCAAATTATAAATTATGGTGGAGAGGGAGTCAGATCTTTTTCAAGTCCATTTTTTCTTGGGATTATAAATTATAGTAATAGAAATCATATCAGTGGCTGACATAGCAACATAACCCTAGAAGTATTATAACATAGGAATGGATCAAATTTATGAACTTAAAAAATTAACAATAAAACTTGTTCTCTTCTAGTGGAGAAACTTGCTTAGTCCTCGTTTCTTTCTCCAAGAAAAAGAAGTATTTTCTCTTGAAAACCATACAAAAATGTTCAGACCTTTAATTGCAATCCATTTAATATACTGTATAAACAGTTGATAAAACAAGTACCTTAAGTGTAAACTCTTACAAAAAGCAGTGAAAGAAAGGTTATTATTTATTTTACTAAGTTTTGACTTATTTCTAAGGTAAAAGTTCTTTCTTCTGCATAGTCGATTTTCATGATAAGAACTCTGTGGATGCAAAATGACCATTTATCACAACTTGATAAAGTAAATGAGAACTCAAGATCATAGCTAAGCTACTGGAAAACCTTTCAGACTGTCTTCCGCAAAAGCAAACTCTGCAAAGTTATCATAAAGCTTAAGAGAATAACTGAGAAAACTATAAAGAGTCATTCAAAACAGAGTAACAACATGAGTGAAAAATACAATCTCAGCAAACCCTTGAAGATGTAAAAAATCCTTGCTTAAGGTTATCAGATAGGCTATTACACGACTTTAAAAAGGAAGCAGGCAGACAAGATTCAACCAACAAAATGCATCATAAAATGTTTAGAATAAATTTTTTAAGGTAATGGATGATTTGCTTGTGTGCATGAGATCATTTTAGATATGTGTAATTCACCCTAGATAGAGTTTGCTGAACCAGTTCCTTAGTCTATCTTAAATAATTGTTGCATAAAAATATCTGTAGATGTAATACATCTGCTCATTAATGTTATTTTAATATTAAATCATGAAATGCAAGGCTTTATATTACAATAATTATGGAAGTATATACTTAAGACTGTGGAGAATGCTAGCAAACTACTAAGGCATAAGATGTTATAATGTTTCAAAATTCTTAAATCTGTGAACACTGAAATGAGAGCGGTGTTTACTGTTTGTGGAAATTACATTTGAACATTTTAAAACATCTACCTCAAAACTACGCCTTGTGACATTAATTTTTATAAATGAATCAGAATCAAATGGAAAATATATCCTTAATTTAGGAACAGATAGAATTTTAAATAAAATAAGTACTAATTGCCCTAGAAGCCTTGCGGCATAGTTTTTAGAGCAGAATGCATGAGATTCTAAACTAACCAAATTAAAAGTATAGAAAATATGAGCAAGAAAATTTTACAGAAAGAGATTTTAGTCCTGTGGGCTTACTTCTATTAACCAACAATAAAAAGTAATCAATTTCTCTGAATATTGCATCAATGTAAGCACTGATATTCCCTGAACATCCACCATGACGCTAACCTCAACATTCAGGTACTTCTAGCACTAAATTGTTATGAAATTCTTTTTCAAAAACATTTGAGGATTTTCTGCTACAATGAATGGTTCATAATCAACCCATTAGTTGCTTTATTGAGAGCATTTATTGAAAATGGTCATGTTAACACATAAGTGAATGAATACCATTCTGGTGATACTTTTTATAGGTCAAACATCAGGTTTTTCATGGTAGACAGGAACGGATCTAGAAAAAAATTTCGGGGGGGGTCCGATTAAAAAATTTTAAAATAAAAGACATTTCGGCTTTCACAAAACGTAACGTTAGAATTGTATTAGACGAATTCGAATATTTTCACTAGTGATTGCTTACTAAATTGTGTGATTATTTGCGTTATTTGAGTTTCATTTTCAAATAATAGGCACAAGTGACATATCGGGGGGGTCCGGACCCCCAGGAACACCCCCCTGGATCCGTCCCTGATGGTAGATGTTTGATTTTTACAACAATGATGTATCTCAATGAAGAGATGCATAGTTATCTATTCCATTTTTAATTGCTTCAAACTGAGTTCAAGGAAAAATTTAAGGAATAAAAGGTCTCTGATTTTATGTTCAGCCAGCAAAAGATTCCAGCATCACTACGACTTCAGGAAAGTAGAATTCTTGACAGTTATTAGAGAGATAGAAATAAACAATACACAATGAATAAAAGAAAAAGCTAATTTTTTTCAGCATAATTCTCTTGTCAGATTTTTTCAATTTAAAAACACTAAAAATGTCAAATTACCTTAACAATGGAGCAAATGGATGATAACTTTTTATTTGTTCTGACACATTTCATTAAACATCATGAATCAAAATGCATCCTTAAAAATGCTCCTATGTTTTAAGATCCGACTCAAATATATTTCAGTAATGATAGTTGCAGTAGTGTTAAAAGTGCTTAGGTCATTGCATACATTGGCTCCCACCAGGAATCGAACCCAGGACTGCTTTCACCAAAGGCAAATGTGCAGTCCTTCAATGATAATAATTTGAGTGAGCATTATTTGATGTAAGTTCATACTGATAAAAAAAATTGACAATATGCAACCTTACATGACAAAATCATTAAGACTGTAATGCATGGATAGAGAAAGAAAATACTGATAGTTACTATGCCTCTGAACACAGTAACTATTATCTCTGGTGACTGATTGAGTAAATATATGTACTCAATGACATCAGTCACCAGAGATTATAGCATTAAAAAGTAATAACAAATATGTTTGCAATCATTTAAGTAGAAAGAAAGTTTACTCAACAAATTTTTTTCAGCAAATGAAGTAGGAATAAAGAGATATTTTAATTTGAAAACCATAGGTTGGCAGTATCATAACTCGATAAATATAAAGTCAATATACTTCTGCTAATTTATATTGAGTTTTGTTAAAAATGCAATTCTATTGTAGATATGACTGATATTACATAACTGGTTGAACAAATAAAAAAATCAATGGAGGCGGTGTTTGCCTTATTATTGGTTGGACAGCAAAAGTGACAGCATTGATAAAAGCATATAATTCAACTATAGTATATAGCTATGAAAAAGGTAATGTTAGAGAGAGTCAAATCCAGGACTTCTATCTTTATTGTGCATCATTGATAATGAAGGAAAGGATTACATATGATACACTGCTGTCTATGGCAGCCAGCAAAACAAACTAATCTCTTTCATTGATGAAAATCAACAAGCTAAGGACTTTTCCTTTGTCATTTCTTTAAATATCGCACCACTTTTATAAGCTCTGTTCATTAACGTACCTGCCAGTATTCACAGTAATTTTTGTCTAAAATAATCTGGGAGATTTCTCCTTGCAGGAAGATGAAATAAATTCAGATAACTTATTTGTTTGATAGCTATTTTGTGATACAACTTTTAAATACAGTACATTTAAAGGTTCTATAATTTGCTTGGGTAGTTATAACGTAGGTCACTCATGAATAATCAGAGAAGATAAGGATCTAAAACCTCTTAGTTGATGACATTTGATGATTTTAGCTTCACTGAACGTTATCATTTCTTCATATTTCCATTTATTAATGTTGACTTAACTATATTAATAAGTGAATATTGAATTATAAAGGGTGTTGCAATTTGAAATAATATTATCAGCTTTTATATTCAGAAGTAAAAAGACGATAATAGTGATTGTGTTACATTTTGTGAACAAGCTTACTTAGGTTAGAACAAATTTAAGTCTACTTTATTAGTGATTATGTTGCGGCCAAACTTAATTAAGATCAATTAAATTTCGTGTTCTCATGCACGTAAATAGTACCAATTCTATCAATGGTTGGCAACAATAGAAACATGGGCAAAATTATCATGCCACTATGGCGTATACTAATACTGTACGATAAAAGAAAAGAATAATAATATAAGCTTTATTTAGCCCAAGGCTATTCATTAATGGTATGGTAAATCTTAAAGGCTCAATATTTTCAATATCCTTTTAAAAACTGACTATATAACCAAGCGTGCTATCAATATTTTCCACAACCTGATCATAACTATCGCATATGTTAGCCTAAATTGCACACAACGAAGACTGAAAAATGTTTTGGAAGGTTAGTGTACTTTTCACGTTTACCACCAAGTATTAATTTCACAGTGACCATAGATTACATTCACGGCAATTGAAGTTCTTCACAACCAGAAAGAGATTTAGCACGAGCAATTTTGCATTATTTGCATACAGTCGTCAGGGTTAAGAAGAACCTAGGAACCTACGAGAAAAGAAAAACAAAATGAGTACATGTTATAAGATGCTACGTTGATACTAAAATAAGTTATTTTTTGCCAATAGTCAGCCATTGTACTCCAGCATCACGTAAGTCATATCGTGAAAAAATTTAAGCGATTCACTTTTAGAATATTTCCGCAAAACATAAGATAACAATTGTGAAATGGATTTTTGAAAAGGAGGAAATTTGAAAAGAAAACAACCTAGTATTTACACTAAATTATAGAATAAATAATAATAAACAGAGAATATTGATAAAATTTTATCAAATAGTTGGAAAATTACACAAACTGCAATCTTTAAAAAAAAATTATCTCGGCATCCTAAACGATTCGGAATGTGACGTGGCCGACCGTGCAAGCGCTAGTATCGCTCTGAAAACAACTGACGAAAGAGAGAATTATTAGTGAAAATTACCGTGAGCGACGCCATTCTGCGTTTGTGACCAACTTTCGCGTAGGATCGTTGCATTAAATGCTGGTGATATATTTTTTGACCCGAATCAGTAAAGACTAGCATATTATTATTCGTTGATTTTGAATATACCAGTGCAAATCTTGTGATGTCCTATTCTGGCTCGAATTCCACGCAAATTGGCAAATTAGGCATGCTTTCGTCAGTAAATAAGAAGATGATGGGGGGTTCGCTGTTAAATCCGAGTTACATGCATGCAACTAATGGAAAGGAATCTATGAAACGAGAACATGAGGAGACAAGGGAAGAACGAAGGTTGAGGAAAAAGAAAAGTCGGTGGGGTGGAGATGAAAAGGAGAAAACCTTTATTCCTGGTATGCCCACTGTGCTACCGTCCAACCTTAGTAAAACTCAAGAAGAATCGTATTTGGTTCAACTTCAGATTGAAGAGATAACTAGAAAGCTTCGTAGTGGTGATTTAGGTATTCCTGCTAATCCTGAAGAACGGTCCCCATCTCCAGAACCAATATACAGCAGTGATGGAAAGAGACTTAATACGCGTGAGTACCGCACAAGGAAAAAGTTAGAAGAGGATCGTCACCATTTGATACAACAAATGATGTCTTTGGTTACGGACTATAAACCGCCGTCCGATTATAAGCCACCGGTTGTTCGAGTGAGTGATAAAGTTATGATACCTCAGGAAGAACACCCAGATATAAACTTTGTGGGTCTGCTTATTGGCCCAAGAGGTAACACATTGAAGGCAATGGAACGCGACACAGGAGCTAAGATCATTATTCGTGGCAAAGGTTCTGTGAAAGAAGGCAAAGTTGGCAGAAAGGATGGGCAACCTTTGCCTGGTGAAGACGAGCCACTTCATGCATATGTGACGGCAAACAACCCTGAGTCAGTGAAAAAAGCAGTGGAGAAAATAAAGGAAATCATTAGACAAGGAGTAGAGGTTCCAGAAGGGCAGAACGATCTCAGAAGAATGCAGTTAAGGGAATTAGCGCTGTTAAACGGTACCCTAAGAGAGAATGATGGACCGCGGTGCTCAAATTGTGGTGCTTCGACTCACAAATCGTGGCAGTGTCCAGACAAACCCAATGTGACAATAAATGTCGTGTGTACCAATTGCGGTGGAGCTGGGCATATCGCTCGCGATTGCAGGCAGAAACTCGCGGGAGCTGGACCTTCGTCGACATGCCAAGACCGAACCAAGATTGACGAGGAGTACATGTCCCTTATGGCCGAGTTGGGCGAGGGCCCTCCACCGCCCGCTAAGGACCCGAATGACCGCAGCGACTTAACCAGGAGAGCTGGAATCGATTTGTTCGATAGGCAATCCAGACCCAGAGCGATCGGTGCTCCACCCGCCAGACCAGAAGCCAATAACAACCCTGCAGCACCCACTGTTGGTCAGCAAATGAGACCGGGAATGATTCCAGCCCGACCACCCCCACCCCCTTGGAACGATCAACAGATGCAGATGCCTCACATGCAGCCAGGAATGCCACAAGGAGCTGCAGGCCACATTCCCAACATCAACAGACCGCCGCCTCCTGGTCCTCCCGGTACCGCTGGCACCGGACCTCCAGTACCTCCGTGGCAGATGACTATGGGTGGTCAACCCAATTACCCTGGCGCACCTCCTCCACCCGGTGTATTACGTGCGCCGCCACCTCCCCCTCCTCCTGGTGCACAGGGACCAGATCAGATGGCAGCATGGATGAGACCAGCTCGCCAACCAGTGCCTCCGCCCCCTCACATACCTCCATGGCAGCAAGGCGGTGTGGTTGCTCCTCCTCCAGGGCCAGTTCCTCCGCCGGTGCCGCGGCCACCCCCTCCAGGGATGTACCAGTGGCAGCAACAGCCTGGTGGCTATGTTCCCCAGCCTGTACAACCACCCCCGATGACCTCCCAGGGCGGTAGTGGACAGGCTGGTGCACCTGGGGTGGATCTCAATGCTCTAGCTGGTTTACCCAGCTTGTTAGCTCCGCCCCCACCACCACCTCCTCCTAGTTAAAAATCAATCAATTCTATTAATATAATCTTTATTAACTGATCCCAGTTGGTCTTTAATGATATGGAATGTACACCCACTGGGGTGGAGATATTTGGATTTAATGGCTACAGAGAAAGTAAGTTCTAGTGATGATCTTGTAGGAAGGACAGTCTTGATCTTATCTATTTCTTTTCCTTATTTTTTAGCTCTGGAATTAGACTGAGCTTCACTATCATAAAGTCTTTGATCTTTATAGTTTGTTCGTCTCATTGCTTATGAATGTAACTTTGACAACTATTTGATGTAAAATTTCAGTTAGAGGAATACATAAATTATCAGAATTTTATTTGCAGCTATTAGAGAGGAAGAGAGATATTGAATTTGGTTAGGTGAGTAGTTGGGATAAGTACTTCAGGATTGAATATTGGCAGTGTGGTTTATGGGTCGTGATCATGAATGTTTTGTGCAAGTTATTCATTGATTGTCTTTCCATGATCAACAGTGCATTATATACTGATTAGGTCTAGTAGTATAAGCAGTGGATGTTAGATTCCTTGGTATTTTCTTGAGCCTTTTATTGTTGCCTAGCTGTGCTAGGAGTTGGTCCTTCAAAATGGGCCGAATGAATTTAAAACATATTACCAAAGCGTGTAAGGTGACTTGAACAAAGCTTGTGGGCTTAACGTTAACTGTTGCATTCAACAGACTTTTGTGTTTACAAAGTAAATGAATATTTAAAAATTGAAGGATTGCTTCTTCACACACATTTAATCTGTTTTCTTTGTTTCAAGATTTGGCAAAGATGAAACTAAGCAGAATTGTTTCTTTCAAAGTGTTGAGCAAGCAAAGTGTTAGGCTGTAATGGGAGTTGTAGATGGTTGTCATTAGGTTTTAAGAATTCTCTTTGAGAGACGAGTGCATATGAAGGAATTGCAAAAGTTAGGAGATTTTGATCTAAAATAAGTTCCTTGAAAAATAATAAATCTTAGAATTGGGCAGTTTCATCCCTGTCATTGAATTGTTGTTTTCTCTGAAACACTTCCTGACACTTGAAGAGGCTTGGGCTGTCCGTAAGCAATGTTGGGGCACCAGTCAACTTCAGAACTTGAGATCACATGTAGCTGTAGTTGGTGTAGTCGTAGTTGTATTATTGCTCATTAACTCGTATTTTGCATAGAATACACAGAAAGAAAAGTGAATTGATATGGCTTTTAATCGTTGAACTTTGACAAATATGTTAGATGAGGATTTTCAATAAGTTGAGATGTTCATTGGAGCTGTTTGTCTCTTAAATACTTTTATTTTTCTTGTCAGATCATAGAATCTCTACTTTCCAAGTTGTTGAATGACGCAAACTAGCCGTAGTAAGTTGGTATGCTGTTACGTGAATGCAAATATTTCATCAGCATTTGTATTAGGATCCATTTCACAGTTTAAGATGTATGTTAATTACATTACATCATGAATGATTAATACTTTGATTTTCCATTAACATCATTTAGAGCATGTACATGTCTCATTCTCTATACTCGTGGTTGGTTTCATCTTCGTGCATGTTGAGCCTTTGTACTTTGCTACATGATAAAAAGTACTTTTATGCTCTTTTTATCTATCTCAATTGTTCTGTTTGAATTGCAGCACTAGTGATTAGGACTACAACATCATAGTGCGGATGCAAGAGAAAACATTCCCCTTATACCTGTCTCCTTTTGTGTTTCTTTTCTGTTTTAAGTTACTGTATTATTTTCATATGGTCATTTTATTTCCCAATATCATAAACTCAAACAATTTAACACACACACCTTTATCGGTCAGTTAATGTGTTAATAATTGATGTGCTATTCTGCAGGTGTAAAATTTATGATCCTGGGCTGTGGAGGTTAAGAATTAATGAGATTTTTAACCTTGACTTTCATTTTTTTATCCTATGTATTTACCAGTCTTAGATCTTCACTAAGTTTAAAATAACATCCTAAATTTAACAGCTCAAATTAGGGTTGATTGCTATAAAAATATCCCAGATTTGTTCATTCAGATAGTAATATCAAATGGTTGCTTGTTTTAATTTAGAACATTACATGTTTAGTACCACAAAATAAGTTAATTTCTTCAAAGTTTACAGGTTTTATTCACATAAATGATATGAGATATTGCTTTCTTAAATCACAGGTTATAACAGGAAGCAGATAATGATTAGTTGTTCTTAATATCTTGTTGAATTCTTATTTAATATGGGTATTAGGAATGAAGTAAGTTCGACTAATAGTTTCTCTTTTCAAGCAAGAGGACCAGGTCTAAACATATAGATAAGTAACCAGGCAGTTTCTTGTCAAAAGATTCCTTTGATTTATTCTTCCGTAAATGTTTTATTTATTCTGGTTTGAAATTACAAGAAGGTAAGAGAAGTGAGATTGTTGAAGAAACTTGAATCCCTAAAAAGTTTTAGATTCCTAGATTACAATCACAATGTTTTTAACATGGATGATGAGAAGAAATGGTATTATCAAAAATAAATTTTTGTCAAAGGTTATGTACAACTTATGAGGTACATTAACCAGCATTTGGTTGTATTCAATTGAAATATTAAATTTGTATTTGTATTGCAAAAACTCATGTGTATTGTTTATTCATCAATTTTGCTATTATTTCATTAAATTTTTTTCATACTGAACGATATGGAATCTTAAATCCTAGCAGCAGTACATAGCTGTAACTATTTTGTGCATCCATAATCTTTGAAATGTACAATACCTTATTTGAGTATATATTGTGGTAAATTTAGTTTACTTGTTCGAACTCGTATACTTACCAATTCGTGCAGAATATGGTACATTAGCTTATAGATACCAAAGGATGTTTTATTGGAATGATCATACTTACGTTTCTATTAATACATAAGTAACTATTGTACTGGTATCTAACCAGACCAAGTTTTTCTTTCATGTGGTGGAATGGTAGAGGTTAATGTCTTAATAGGATATTTTTCTCTTCCTGCAGTTTATTGAGCAATAGGCTAGTTGTTAGTGAAGGTGTATAATTTTATTATTTTTGTTTGTAGGAATTTGCTCTGGTCATATTTGCATTCAATAAATAATATCCAGTTTATTATAATATATGCAATTATATTTTTATCGATCAAGTTTGTCTAATCAAAAATAGCTTTAAAGACGTTTCCATTAGCAGTGCAGCAGTGTGAACACATAAAGTGCCAATATTATTTTATGAAATGAATTGTAATGCATACAAATGATCTTTCAGCTCCGGAGAACTAGAATAACTGTGTAAATTGTGTTGATAAGTGTCATTCACTGAGCAATATTCCTCATTGAATTTCTTTGTTCTTACTTGGTTACTAAACCTGGCACATGAAAACGTTGAAATAATGTTTATTAGGATATATTGAAGGTAGGAGAGTTATGGGTGTGTGGCATATATTATTCGAATCTCTGTTGATAAATGTTGGATTGAATTTAAAATTATGTCTTGAATTGTAGTTGCTTATCCTTGTACTGCTAATTATCTGAATCATTTCAATTGACCTGATCAAATTAAATGTTTTATTTTGTTATTGTAGCCATGATAATGATGTTTTAATTTTTCATCAATCTACAAACCTTTCACCCATAAGCTTAACATTTTTCCAAGACCTAGGGAATAGCTGCAGAGTTTAGACAGTAAACGATTTCTTTTCCAGGGATTTTAACTTATTTATTACATACCTTTAGTCTTCTTATAATCTCAGACAAAGAATCAGTGTTATGATAAAATTTAAATTAGGTGATACTTTTTGATGTTAGTATACAGGAATAGTTATGCAGCCGAATATCGATGGATCCCGAGATAATTGTTTGCATTTAATTCTATGTTTTTAACATAAACTTCACTGTGTTTGTTTGAGTAAGCATTAAAGTTGGGATGTTGATTTGCTCTAAATCTGCAAAGACAATGTTGCTTATGGATAAATCTCATTATTGAAATTTAGGCCATCCTGACAGCAGAGAGATGAAACATGCAGTTGTCTGTCAAGTACAAATGTTGAGTAACTGTTAAATGCAATTCTGGAAACTCAAGAGACACTTCTTCTTGGAAAATGTTTCTGTGAGTCCAACTACAGTAATATCTTGTGATCTAATGAGACAAAATGTTAATTGCTTTGTAAAAATCTAGTTGTAATTTTGTATATATTAACCTCATTTATAAATAAATATTTAGGTAATGGATTGCTTGTATTTGAGTTTTATTATAGGTCAAATTAAATTTATCTGTAACTAGAAATCGCATATCTTTCACGCAGGTTTAGGTTATTTTGGAATTCTGATTATTCTGTGATTAACTAACCATTTTTAATGCTTTGACACGGAATGTATTAGTGTTTTATTTATGATTTAAAATCATCTCATTTAAAATTTCCATTCATCAGCAATTTAGATATTCTCCCAGAGATAACTGCAGCTGAAAATGTAATAATTTTATTTGTATAAAGTTATATTTTACCAGTACTGGCATATATTTGCTTGTAGGCATAATGCTTACTTCTTAAATTATTTTTATCACAGCATCATGTTTTTCTTTGTAGTGCTACTCATCAAAGGATATTGATGGTGTTTAATGGAATTGCCTTTATCCCTAGTACACTCACTCAAATTAGGTTATATTCATTACATGAAATTGTGCTAAAAATTTTAATTCATATTCTGAACGAGTTAAAGATTAACTATAATATACTTAATCATCTTTGTTCAGTATAGGGTCTTTGTGTGAAGATAATTTTTTTAGTTTCTCTTTAAGCTTTCTTGCAGCGAATTTACAACATTTTTCTCTACACCATAAATCACGCAATAAAAACAAAGCTCTAAATCTTGTAATTATGTTTGTAGCATATTCTTTGTCATCGTACTGATTGCAGGTGATATTTTAATGCTGACCTTAACCATTGAATTTTTCCAAGAACTTGTGAAAGGTATAAGTGTGTAAGAAAAGGTTAATTCATTAGTTATGCATCATTGTCAATAAACTATGCATATTATGGTTTGAATTCCACAATTCTCCTGGAAAAGAGATTAGACCCTTCAACAAAAAAAGTTTGTCACGTACAGGATCTCTATTTAAACTTGTTACTATATCCTCAGTACCAGCAAAGGAATTTTTCTCTAGCAACAAATTAATATTGTCATGTGTAGCACTCAGCTTGCGCTCCAGCAGGAAGTTATAAAATTCTACCACCATCTTTCCTGGGAATGCTGCAGGTAGGCAAACACAAGAAACGTATGTATCTCTGATATAGCTGAAAATAGTAGAATCTTTTAAAGTCTAAAAGTCAATGTTATTTCTGTAATTGATGCATTCATGGGAAACAGCATTTATGTATTATAATTTATATAATTAGTTTCAATGTTGAAAGTTTCAGTAATAATTTATAATAATATATTTCTTTATCAGTTACTGGAGTTTAAATGTAGTTATTAATCAAAATTATGTGTTGATAAATTCAACTTTTTTTTCTCTTTGTTTACTTCAGTTAATTTTCTTACCTTTTCAATGTAAAGACAAAGCTGTTTAGATTATTGACTGATGGATTTGACAGTTCTTAGTACTTAAATTAAGCATATTAATTTCAGGGACTTCTTAATTTATTTACTCTTATCAAAAAAGCTTTTGCTGAAAAGAAGAAGATATAAATCCTCATGAATCAAACTAAATTTAGGAATGTGAAGGATGAAACAAAACATTTCCTTTTGGTCTTAGAAATTGAATTATCAAGGTGAAAGTAGTTTTTTGCAGTAAACCATTCAAAAAGTAATTCACAAATGTTTACTGCAACCCTCATTACTATGAAAATACCTGGCAAGTTTTACAAGATTTGAGCTCTTCAGTAGGTAAGTGGTAAATGTGATCAACCTTCCAAAGAGCCCCTTAAATTTACATTTAATATTGTGGTTTGATGATAATTATCGAATGGATTTTCTTGAGTTGTAATAAAATTGCATCTTTTCTAGGAAAAAGTTAAGTTTTAGGGATAGAACATTGATGTTTTAATTTGGATTAAAATAAGACTTCTCTCTTCAGATTTTGAAAACAGCATAAGAGCTCGCTATGACTCGATTAAAGGTGGAACTGGAAAAATTAAGAATTGGGAATGACGTGCAGTGATACTGCTTACATTTCAACACAATGGTAACATTACCTACATCAAAGACACAAATGGCTACAATGTCGTCTTCGGAAATGCAAGATGGATTCGTAATAGTGGAGGTGATCCAAAATTAGCAATAATTGACAGTATATGGTTATTTAATTCGTACAGTAATATTTTGTGAAAGTTTTGTCTGTGGAATCTCGAAATCTTGGAAAACCATTCTATACAGTGTCAGCCATCTTAATTCTAGTTTTTTACTTCTAATTCTGAGCAATATAAATGAAAGTTAAAGAATACCCCATTGGAGAAATTTGTATTTTCAATGTCTTGCAGTCTCTTGTTGGTTTAAAAAATAAAATTGCCTAAAAATTAACTTCATGCAATTCTCTTTTCTATAAACTTTTTTGTAGTAGTTGTTTTAACAGTACACATACCAAGTGAGATTTATAATAATAATGAATAATTAAATACCTTTGAAACCATTTTTATTTATGATTTTTAACAAAGTATGGCAATAACTGAGAATTGAAAAGTATTTCTTGCAGGGAATGTATGCTTCGAAGTGTGAAAATCCTGTGCATTAACATTTTATTTGAAGGTGCAGTTACTAATAAAATGCCTCTAAAATCTAGCCATTCATCTAGTAAGGCTTTCCAGTTATAATTAATCCTATATTGCCTTAAATCTATTTATTCAATCAAAAAATATTCTACTGTTCAATGTCAAACTATGCCAAAGTAAACTAAAGTGGTTCTCCCACCGTTGTCATTTTATTTACTTTTATTGACTGAGGAACTGTAATGTTTTATGCCTTTGTTTTTTTGATACATAAAAAAATAGTATTACTCATGAATCCTTGTGAAGAAAACATTTTAGTCAATTTTTACTTCCATATCCTTTCCGATTTGCTTCCTAATATGCCACTGTCAGTAAGCTTATATCTTAGTCCTACATCACCATTACATGTATCTCAAAGTATTTTATGCCCTGCTTTACCTGTATGGTATTTCTTTCAGCATGTCTGTATGATCTGGAGTGGCTTAATATTTCTGCATAAGATCATCAATGCTGCCACAAGTTTTTTCTTTTAAATAGTATCGCACGTGTAACAGGCTCTTGTGGTTTGGGACTCAGTAGAATCGTTTTATTTTCAAACTTTCATGTTGTGTGTTAGACTCGATAAGTAATCAGAACGATGATTTTATCTAAGGTGTCTAAAAAAATTGAAGTAGTGTCAGCATCATCACCATCTTACATATTAGGCCACTCAAGAGAGTGAAATATGTGTTATTGCCTGTGTACACATCAATTGATTAACTTAGTTTTAGCAGATAAAAAGGACATTGCCATTAGAAAACATAAATAATGCTTCTGTTGAGTGTAATTGGTTTCTTCCTACAGAAGTTGTGTCTCTGTTTCTGAAACTTCCCATTTAAGCTATTCCTGAGAAGCACTTTAAATAAGGATTTTTGGGAAATGAAATCGACCTGATCTTGGAAATGTATGTGGGACAGACTGCGCCATCTAAGGAAGGGTTAAAGTAATCAAATAATTTTAGAACCTTTGGTGAGTCATCTTCATAGCTGAACATAACAATGTTGCTGAAGCTATAAATGAAATGGAACTGTTTAATTTTCACTTACTATTTGTGGTGTGTTGGATTTAGCATTGATTTAATAGAATATAAACATTGTATCAAAAGCTGGGCATCTTTCTCATTTACATGCCCAGCTCCTTCATTGTTTGTAACTCTCAGATCATTGCTTTTGTGAGTTTTGTTGTATAATGGAAGTAGATATACTTTGAATCATCTGTAGCAAAATTAACTTTTTGTTTCAGGTATTTATTTGAGACTAATAAAGAGATGTAGATAATGAATGTATGCTCAGTATTTTCTGAATGTTCTTCTTATGAAGCTAATTGGAATGCCTCCTTATATTGCACTGCCTTGTAAAATAAAGTCTAATAAGATAATGCTATATAGAAGATCTGAAAAGGAAAAAATCAGCCAAGAAAACTCATTTATGAGGATAATGTTGAGGTATTACTTAAAAATTATTGAATTAAATAAGGGCGTACCAAGATAGGAAGGCATGCTGTAAGAAATATTTGACTACAAAATTTTATCACTCAGATAAAGTATGATGGTTAATATTATAAGAGAGCTGAGAATAATTTTGTTTCCAAATACACTGGGTCAAGTGTGGTATGGTATTTTCAAAGTTTTCACATAAATTTGTAAGCACTTGCGTGTCAATCTTAAGAAATGTCCTGGAAATAGTCTCTTGACATAATTTCTTTCCTCAAAACAGCCTGTGATTAATCACTGCTTCTGTGTTAGTAATGTTGAACAAAGTCGTACCTTATTTAACGATGGAATTCAGATTTCCATTCTCCACTGCCAGACCCTGAAGTTCACAACCTATGTCCTCTCACACCATTGTCTGTTTGGTAAGAGTAACTTTGGGATCTACCTGGCATAGATGCATTTTATGTTGACTAGACTACACCATGGTGCTTGCCATTCCATGGAAAATCTAATATATCTGCCAAGTTAGTTGACTGTTATTTCTTGATCTGATTGCAATGGCATCAAACTATGAACAGTCAAACATTAATTTTGGGCTATCGTCATACCCAGAGGCTAGCTAGGCTTCAGATTGAGTATTCTTTTTCTCCTACCAAATACAATGCTATGGTGTTGTGTTCCAATGGTTCATGCATCTATGAGATAGAAACAACAGGATGAAAAGCAGCAAGTGGTTGTGAAAAAATAAACCCAACAGCATCCAAAGAACAGTGAAGGTTGCAGGAGGAGATAGGTGCTCATTAAAATTAATATAAGTCGAAGCCAGTATTGTGGGATACAATAGAAACTGGGTGAACCAATGATACAACAGAGATCAGCAGAGGGATATTATGCAAGATGTGTTTTTTTGGTAGCCAAGCCCCCATCTTTAGTAGCTACAGGATATCTAGAACGTGGTAAAGTGGGTTGATGCTCACCTGTTCCTATCTTGAGAAATTGTTTCTACTATGTTAAATCATTCTCAGTTATCATTGATTTGCCACTAACAACAGTAACCCAAATGTTTAAAAGGGTCCTTTGACTTGCAATGTGTTATCAGTTCATTTTCATGCTGGTGCCAAAATGTTCTCCCAACCTTGCCTTCTGGTTTGATGAAAAAGCACTAAGATTCCAATAATGACACAGTTTCTGAGAATTAACATTGGACCATTCCATTAAAGAGCCATACAATAACTTTTAATTAATAATAATAGTTCTAAAAAACATTGCTTGAATACCAAATAATAATATGTAAGTCTTAACTACTTATATTTTTAAAAAGGTTCAAACAATTAAGCAAATGAAAAATCAATAGAGACTTGCAGAACTAGTACAAAATTGGTGTTGAAAGATCTTGAGGCTGGCTGGTGATCTTGGAGCTTGGGCTGATGTATATGCATGTCTACTAATATTGCACTATTGTAGACATGATATATAAAAATGATGATATATTTCAAATCAAAGTTTTGGCACAATGTCCTCTAGAAAATTTCTATTGTGAATTTCCTCCAGAGGATTATTATTGTTAAAAGATACAAAAAATCATCTATTGGAGAGTGAAAAATATGGTTTTCAATGGCTCAAAAAATATATTTTTCCAGTCATCACCTTCCTCTTCTTCCATGCATGTACATGAATTTCACGAAAGATAAGAGAATCTATTAAGAGTCCGAAGTATTGCTGTACATGAAATTTTCCATGAAATATCTTGATTTTTTTATATAGGTATTAGATTTTGAAGACTACTTAATGATGCTGTGGTTATCAGAATAAGTTGGACTAACAAATAAAAGAGATTTTAAAAGTTGAAAGTTATACAAGGAGAAATAAGTAACATTGCCTTATTAGGATTTCATACATCTAATTACAGAGCCTTTGAGATATTTTGTCTGGTGTACTGTTGTCTACCTTCAGAAATCTTCATTCAAAATAATTTCTTCCTTCTGATAAACTTGAGATACAAGTTCTATATAGTACTTAACCAACCTAGGGATTTCTCTCTGCTATAGAGTTGTAAACAGTCAAGTGAATAATTGCAGTAACAGGTACATTATAGGTATTACTTTCTTTCAGGAAAACAATCCTACTGTGTGAGACAAATCTCCAATTCTAACCAAAACATCGTTGGCCATTATTACTCGCTAACAATGAAATCAATTTTCTTTTAATGAAGCCATTGTCAAATATCTACATAATGAAATAATTTGTTTTTGAAATCCTGCTTCTAAAAAAGATACATGAAAAATATTCCTAACTTACTATTAGAAAGATAAGGGATAGGATACTTAACTTTGCATAGCTAACAATAAGTATACACCAGAACAGCTAATGGAAATGGAAAATTGCTATGTTCCATTATCCTCAAGGAAAGTAGAATAACTGAACTTAACCCATGTCCCTCCACTCTTCTTTATATTTAGTTTCCATTTTGAAATGTATGCTAAAAAATACCCCTAAATAAGTTTAAATATTCTTAATGGAGAAGAATTGAAAGTTGAAGGAAAAATGTCATAAATACTTTTCAAACTTTATTAGAAAATAACAGGAAAAAATTCATTCACTCTCGATCATTGTCATTATTTCAACAATTATGCAAAAATTAAAGTCACAGTCAATGAACAGAAATTGAGGATTAAAAATATTACAAAAGAAAAATCTTCAAACACTATCAGTCCTATCATCCATTTGATCAGGGATCTCTTCTTTGATTCTTCTACCACCAAAACTGGTCCCATTTTCTTCATGTTTGTTTGGTGAATTCGCTTTCACAGAAGCGAATGAGGCAACTTTTTCATGAACATCATTCAAAGTGGACAGGTACAATTCTGCTTTAGCCTGAAACAAAATTCAAGGATTACTTTAAGATAATCTTTCTTGGAATTAAAAAAAAATGGTGAACGGACAAATGCTTACCTTGACGCTGTGTAATTCTTGCTCTGTGCTTTTCTGCTTTGCCAGTGATTCCTTTAATTCACCTGAAACTTTTTGTATTGTACTTGCGGTCACACTGGCAGATTCTTTCACTTCATCTGAAATAAAAGAAAAGCAACATCAATGATATAATTTGGTTACATCAAAAATGTTTTTGGTGTTACAATTTTGTTTGCAGACAAGATAGCTAAAGATCTTTTTGAGGTGATATCACCAGCATAAGCAAGATACCCCTTTATCCATTCCAAGAGATAGAGAACTCCAGTTCCCCTTGAATAGCCTAATAGCTTATCTTGTTTAGCAAGAGTGGCCGAACCACAGCTCAATATTTATTGTGTGCATCTTCAAACACGTTTTGTGCAATTTCTAACATTCCTAAGTATATGAAATTATAACAAGAAAAGAATACCTCACTTTGTGGACTCCTTTATACAAAGCAGTAGTTTGGAAAGTAAGGAATTTATACACAAAGGAAAATGTAATCAAACATTACTTTGACACCATATTCGCTAAGAAAAAAATCCTTACTAAACCGAGCTATGTTAAAAAGTTATTGTAAAATAAACAAAAGATTAAACCCTTAACAGTTATTTTCATTACTAACAAGGAAAATTGCACTTAGCATTAAAAAATTATAGAGACCGTTATTCTTTCAATGAGGATGACAGTTTCTTACTCCACTTCCGTTTCAAAATGGCAGCCAAAATTCAGCTGCATCTTAGACTTATATTTCTTGTCATAATATATTTCACCATGAGAAGACGAAACCTTCATTTAATCTTTAGAAAAATTTCAACATCACAGTTATTACATATATATTATATCAAAAAGTTTTATTGCCTTTTCATCATACCTATTAGCATTATAAAAGCATCTTCAACTCAATTAACTTTTAGTTATGGTAGTGTTATTGATATTGTCTTCTTTGCTTATGAATTTTTCCACCACCTGACCTTTCATCAAATAAAGCAAGTAATGATTCTAAATTTTAATGCTTCTCTTGATTTGTTAGGATATATTGGGAATAAAATAATGGGTGATATTTCCTAGAATGATTGCAATCTTAAAATGTTCCATTCATAAAACAAGTCTTCAAAATGAGATTAAGTAAACTCTTCCTATTGGAGAATCCAAATAATTTCCTGCTGATCTTAAAAATCAGAATTGTATAATTTTTTTGTAATTCCATCCTTTGGAATAGGTACAGAACAAGCAAAATCTTAAATAAATGCACACACAGAGATAATAGCTTAAAAAAATTCACTTACCCATTTCTTCCTGAAGAGTTTGGAGTTTTATTTCTGTCTCTGAGCGAGCTCGCTCACTTCTTTGCAGTTGTTGAAGCAGTTTTTCAACATCAAGCAAACCTCCTTTGTAGGATACAAATCCTGCAGAAAAATTGCAAACAATTTGCTTGTAATGATAATCTTAAAACAGAAAAGTTTCTTTATCGGAATCTTTCACATCAGTATCATGACTCTTCCAGGTAATAATATTCTCAGTTACCATGCAAGAGTAATCACTAGTAAGATGAAAGTAAATGATTACAGTATGTGATGAAATGTATAATGGAAAACAAGCTAAACTTTGTAAGGAAGGAAAGGGCAAGAAAATCAGAAAGATCAAGGACTTCAGTATCACAGAATATTCATCCAAAAATCAATTTGATGAAATGTTATTTTAAAAACCTTCGAAGGGCAATTTTTTAAATATGTACAAGAGAATGGCATTAGTTAACCACCTCAACCTATATTCTCTTATGGCATACATATGATATATGAACAGGATATGGTTAAGTATGGATCCATCTTTTACTGGCTCCTCTGCTACTACATGAGATACACCGGAGGAAAAGCACTCATCAGTGCTAGAGAAAGGCGTCAAAATTTTACATTTGCGCTCACACGTAGAAATTGACAGGCCGTTTATTTAAAACAATTAATTTGTTTGTCTAATAAATATGCTTGTTCTCAAAATAAACAAGGAAAATTTTGCTGTCAAAATGATTGTTAAGGTAACAATGTAAAAAACCACAATACTGCTTAAGAAATCAAGTAAAGAAATACAATGCACAGCAATGTTTAAGTGGAAGCCAGGGACGGATCTAGAAAACATTTTTTGGGGGGGGTCCGATCGAAAAATTCAAAAATAAAAGATATTTCGGCTTTCACAAAACGTGACGTTAGAATTGTGTTAGACGAACTCGAATTTTTCCGCTAGTGATTGCTTATTAAATTGTATGTTTATTTGTGTTATTTGAGTTTCATTTTCGAAAAATAGGCACAAGTGATATTTCGGGGGGGGTCCGGACCCCCAGGACCACCTCCCTGGATCCGTCCCTGGTGGAAGCTATATCTTACTACAAGATGTATATATATTTAATTGTGATAATTCAGAAGAATCAAATATGCACAACCATTATTGTACATTTTAATAAAATTATTAATTATTATAGACCAAATTTAATAATGCATGATGGTATAATATAAACATCATTTCCTGATTAATGATATGAAAGAAGTCTGAATTGATTTGATCTATTGAATTGATTATGACAGTTCAACTTTAAATCAGACAACCCATAACAGCCAATACTACCCTTCTACCAATCTCTTGCGCATGAATAAAAATAGATCAAGGTACCATTTTGATAATCAATAATTCCAAGAGATTTGCATGATTAAGGGAACTAAATGTACCAAGTAATGGTAAATTTTTAGTTAAGTCTGAATTGTATACATTTTAATTATTTTTTTAGGCATGTTTAAATTATTTTAGGTAAATTTGAATTATTTTAGTTATATTCTTTAATTACCTTCAGCAATTGGTTTCTCTGACGACTCTTTAGCTTCGCTGCATTGCATCTGCATTCTTTTTAAAGGTGTGGGCGGCTCATTGTGGAAAACTGGTAGCAGTCGTTTGTTCCCTAAAATCGAATTATAATTTTTAAGAGCATGACAGGCAAAATAAGGATTAATAACTAACTGGTCAATGTTCATCATCCTTACCAAAAGCTAACTCTTCCAGATTTGCCCCTAGATCATATTCTTTGAGAGGTAACTTCTCCTTTAGTTTAGCAGATTCTCGATTTTCTCCATCTTTTGTAGCATTTTCCTCTTTTGATCGAGGTTTGTCAGTTAACTTTCTATAGTTTAACGTATCTCTTGTTACAACTTTCTGTACAAGCTTCTTTATCTGTAAAGTAGGAGCGAAATATACAATTAACCCAGAACTTGCTTTAACAGTAAGATTTTAAATCGAAATGAATCTTATTGCACTAATGACTGTTTCCTTAATAACAAACTGCAGTGGAAAATAAAGCTGTATGATTCACTTAAAGATACATTTTAAAGATGTTACTAAAACATTTAAGAAATTTCCATAGCAGAAAATCGATGGGCATAAATATTACACCATAAAATTCTTCATGAATAAAATAGAATCAATCTGAGAAAATCATAATAGCAGGATGAGCAAGAACCTCAATTAATTAAAATCAGTGGAAAGTCCCAGATTCTGATGTCTGAATTAAAGTTAACTTTCATATGTAACTTGTGAATATCTCTCAGAAATCCAAAAATACTCTAATAACGACTAAGCAATGAAGGACATTCTCTGGAGCGTAATTAATTGTATTTAGACCTCAAAAGAATTAATTTTAGGTTAATATTCTGTTAAAAAGCATACCTGAGCTCTGGAGAGATTAAGACCAAGAGTGAAGAGAATTTCTTCCACATCTTTGTCAAATATGTATCCACAGTGAGACTGGTCAAAATATACAAAAGAGAGGAGAAGAGCTGGATCTTCTGTGAACATTCTGATTTTCTCCTTTTTATTCTTGTCATTCTTACTGTCACTTTTGTCACTGTTACCACGAGAGCTCTCTTTGTATTTACCCCTTCCTTTATTGTCTCTCTCCCTTCTATCTCTACTATTCTCTTCTTCATCCTTAACAAAAGAAGATAAATGCAATCAAAAATGGATTTAGCAGAATAAAGATGGTTCCTAAATCATTGCTTAAATTTCACAAAATCTTCTCAAAATTGTTTGAGAACAAAGAATCAACTGATGAATGCATTGCAATGCAAAAAGTAATGATATCATGGTCATTCAGATGTATTTAGATACATCATCAAAATAAGATATAGTGAAATAAATTAAAACTGCTTCGTAGAGGAAAACTAAGAGTGAAGGTTCTTACTTCTTCCTCTTCGTCATCTTCTTCATCATCATCTTTATCATCACCCTTTTCATCCGAGCGTTTTGGCTCATCTTTCTTGTCATCATCTTTTTTGTCATCTCGATCATCTTTCTTATCATCCCTCTTCTCTTTATCTTTTCTTCGATCCTGAGTAAAGGCAAATTTATATCACCCAGGTTTCTATCACTAGGATAGGGCACATTCTTTCGAAATTACCATACTGGGTAACAAAATCTTAACTCAAACTTTGTTTCAACAAATTTAGCTCTGGTTGTGAGTTAAGTAAAAAGTCATAGTTAGGGCACCCTTTGAAATATTTTCAGAATAGAAGGGTGTGGAAATCAGCAATGTAATGTACTCAGTAGATTATCTAAAGTTGAAACAATTCTGCCAAATAAACATTAATAAGTTACCTTCCATTAACAAATATCAAAAATGTAATAAATTAAATGAGGGAACGTACCTCATGAAGCATCATGTGTACAATATATTATTATATACAATAAATAATTTTTATATGGCTAAACACCTAATAATCCCAGTCAATTGTAGAAGCAAGAGGCATAGAGAATAAAAACTTTGACTACCAACTAATTATGTATTCACACTCAAACAGGTGCACGACACAAATGTACTACCATCTGAAATCATTCTTTGTTATAAAATAAACTTGTTAAAGAGATTTTCACTTTTACTAATCACTATTCACTGGAAAAATTGTAATGACAGACTAGCATTCATAGTCATTGGCAGCTGATCTGAATAATATATTGCAACCTGCCCATTCAAGTCTTTAATTTTAAATTTTAGTTTTTTTATTCAAATTTCCTTTTTAAAATCATGGAACATTTTAAAGATAGATCTGTTCTACACCAATGAATACGGTACTTTAATGACCTAAATTTCCAACATCAACTTAAAAGATTAGAGGAACAAAATTAATGAGATGAATCTTAACTTGGAGGAATTTCATAGAAACCATCTTCAAAGTAACTTCCACAACACATATATATCAATGTGTGTTCACCTGATGATGTCAACATGCTGACAAAACCAGTTGACAGAATTATATATTGTGGAAGTTGCACACTTGTATTTCTTTTATGATGATTAAAGGAACTATGAAGGAAGGTTATCTCAATTAAATCTCACCTTTTCATCTTTCTCTTCTTTTGACCGATCAGGAATAGAGCAAAGAGCTCGATAAATATTAAAACCAAAGTCTCTCATCAACATCTCGTTGAAGAGTTCGGCAAAGAGAGAAACTTCAAATGAATGCTCCTGTTGAATAAAATGTCAAATTATTAGACAAACTCAATAAAATCATCCTCTCTATAAATACACTCATAATTAAAACATCAATAATAAGTTCAATTAAGCATGATTAGGCCCTTAAATAATCAACAGCTTTAAGACTATTCAGTAATCATTATAAAACATATTAAATCAACCTTTACATCAAATACCATTAATAATTCAGCAACAGGGAAACTAGGCCAAATATTTTTGACAGGCAATCTTGAAGGATTCTTCACATTACATGCATTAGAAACTTACATAAAAAGCACAAGTTTGGGAAATGGATGCTAGGATGCATATTGACTCTGGAAATAATACAGAATGTAATAAGATGCAATATTCTGACAAACCTTTACGTCAATGTTCAAGATACTCAGATTAAAGAAAGGGTAACTGACAATTGCGATAAAATTTAAATTTACATTGTTCGTATACAAATTAATTTACAAGAAGAATTTAGAGTGCCAGTAAACTATGAAAATTTACGGATGATGTTAAGTTTTAGATTATCCCACTAGAAATCTCAGAAAATGGCAAAAAGTCTACAGAAACTAATAATTCTCAAACATTTGCTCATGCAATAAAGGGTTTATTGAAATTAACCAATGTCACTTTCTATAAGTGGCAAAAAAATTTAACTGCTATCACAGCATATGCAAATTTAAATAAGAGAAAGCATTTAAAGTAAAAGTTTTGAAAAAATAATAAACCTTGGTATCTTCCTGTCGGTAATCAAGCAGCAGTGAAAGAGACATCACAGTACAATCAAACTTTCCAGATTTGGCAGTTTTAGATGGATGTACGAGGACATGCGGAGTATCTGGTAGCATGTAGCGTCTTTCCAACGTTGCCTTCTCGCGCTCATCTTGCTTTCTTTTCTCATCCTCCTGCATTTAAAAAGATCAATGACAGCATTATTCTTTCTTCCATGAACTAATTATATATTATATATATAGATTATAACTATTATCTTTATCTGAATTCAATCTTTCTGCAAATGTAATCATAATAAAATATCTATTTAAAATAATGGGTAATCAGCAATTTACGTCACAAGAAATAATCATACAGAAAAAGGGCCAGATAGACTAAGCCGCACTAAGAATAAGTTACCACTTGAAAGAAGATGAAAATTACCTCTTTTTTCTTTTTATCTTCATCTCCTCTCTCGTCAGCCTCCGTTTTGGAGGGCAACTGAGACTCAGCATCCATTTCAGACTTCCGTTCTCCATCCTTCATCCCTTCCATGTCTCCCTCAACATCCATCCCACACTGACTTTCACCCCTACTTCCTGACTCATCTTCCTCATCCTCTTCTTCGGCCCTCTGAGCCTCAGTCTTTATTGCTTTGCTCAGACGGGCAATTAGCTGTGACTTGAGACCCTTTGGACTGAGAAGTCGAGCTTCCAACTCTTGACGAAGCTCTGAAACCTATAATGGTGTTGGGAAACATAGGATATCCAAAATGAGAACATTTAAGATTAGTATAATCTCCCATTTGTAGATTCTAAATGCTCTTGGGAGTTACCAGTTTAAAGCTGCTCATACTCGTACCTAATAGAATATGGTAGACCACCGATGGAAAAGTATAATGAATTGAAAAAACCAACTGACAATCAAAAACGTGAGTGAACATAATGTGCATTTCGTTTTCCAAGAGAACATCATCAGGGGCACAGGAAGACGCTGTCTAGTTGGCAATGCAGTTAATTTGTACAACAAAAGACAATACAATTTCTAAAGCAATGAGCATTATCTACATGCTTCAGATTGCAGTCAGAATTTTGAGAAGATATAATAATAATAATAATAACTTCTCTAATGGAAACAGGAAGATCCCAATTACATCCATTTCAATAATTACTATTATTTATGAAGACACACAACCACTCCCTAGCCAGAAATATCCGACTAGCCAGGATTCGAACCTGGGACCTTGGCATTAGAATGCTAGCATGCTAACCACTCTGCCACTGCAGCCAGTGTATATGATGTACACAAAGATTAAATTTACTTAATAACTTCAGAGAAAGTACATTCTCAGAAGATATAACCAATATTACAAGTTCATTCTGTTGTGTAATCTGTTCAGACACTGGGAGGAAGATCAGGAAAATATTCACCAAAACAAAACGCTTTAAAAATTTATGTTTTTGGCAAACAAAATGCAAAAGTAATTTACTTGGTAAGTAGTCATGAAGTTTGCTCCACCTGCCACAAGGTAACTTGCAGATTGCTTTTGGAAATCACTAACAAACGAAGGGAAAGTAAGGAGCTTGGTAACTCAAGTATGAGCAACAACCCACAAAACAGATGCCCAATCCTCAAACCTCACCTTCAAAGTTTTGGGATCCAATTCAGAATAATGAGTTGGCTCTTTCTTAACTGAGCTCACGTCATCAGTTTCTTCAGCCTAGAAAGGAAAAGATACACAGGCTCAGTTTTGATAGTAAAGAATCATTAAACCATGCTGCTGATTGTGAAACGTCAAAACAAAATATGGGGTGATAAAAACTGCAGAAAGTTAGGTTATAAATTAGGCTGTAGAGTTTTGGTTGGGTGAAACCATTATAAAAGGGAAGATACATAAGAAAAAACTTTTGGATCAAAAAGTTTTGTAAGACAAAATAAACAAGGGATGGCGTTACCTGTCTCTTTCCCTCTCTGCCAAAGAAATAAAAGCATCTAGCCACACTGAATTAAAGTTTGTATTTAAAAGCTCACCATCAGCCACTTTTTTGTTTGCCTATACCTTCCATTCTCATCATGCACACACAGCTCTCATTCTGCACTCGTTACTTCAGTCACATGTAAAACGTCCACCTCTAAAATTTTAGGAAAGTTTGGACAAATTTTTATAAGTGCTATTCTTTTAGTCATAGAGGAGAATAAGAGGAAATGAGGTTTGGACAAAGAGTCCTGAGATAAACCATTGAATCAAATAATCATATTTTTAAGATTCAGTCTGAAAAAAATGGTGTACAACTTTTGAGGAAACAACATCCACTCTCCACACCAGGCATACAGGACTGCATAGTTCTCGGAGATGTTAATTCTTGTTTTTGCCTATAAGGAGATTTTTGCACTGCTCAGGCAACACAATACCTGCTAGCCAAGAGATTTCATCCTCCCTAACTCCACCACCCACGCAAATACCAGCGTCTGGCATCAGCTCCTGGTTGTCTCAACTCTGGATATCTTGTTCCTTTACATCTCATGGCCAACATCAGAAATACAATTGGTACCCATTCACTCCCACATTTGCTCATGCACGCACAACCAGGTATGCAGAGACAACTGGTTAACAAGGAAAGCAATGATGCAAGAATCACTTAATTATGTTGGATCATTTCCATGGTTAGCCAAGTAGATTTTTTAGGGCCTACTGCAAAGTTTCTAATATTAAAAATAAAAGACTACAAAAAGTTTTTTTTTCAAAAAGCCAGATCAATTAATAGTTTTAACAATGTTAATGGCACATAGAAGTCACAAAATCAATCAACCTAGTGGGATGATTTAAAGCAGATGTAGTAAAACTGCAAATTATGTGAAAAACTCTTTGGACTATTGTCAAAATTGGCACAATATATCTATTCACATGCAGTAGAATAAACAAACAAAAACTTGGTAAATAATATTTCACAAAGCATATGATTTCAAAAAAATTAGTATCCAATTTCTTCAAATGAAAAAATATCGAATATTCTAAATTATCAAGATAATCATGCAGAAAACTTTCTGACAGAAAGAAGAATGTTTACGAATAAAATTATTATAAGGCTTGGTGTCACATTAAGAAAAGATCAACATAATTTAGTGACTTTCTTTGAACCAAATATTAAAATAAAACTATATTTTCCCATCGATAATGCATACCTTTAGAGAAGCACATCTTTCCTAGTCGGCGCAAGAGCATAAGTTTATATTAAATGAAAATTGCCCATACTACAAAATTGTTCATATATAATATCTATGGAAATATCTATCCCACAAAGTCCTTAATTAAGCTAAGAAAGATGGGAAGAAAATTGGCTTGATTTATCATTTACAGCAAATTAATAAGATAATGAACCTGTAAGAATTACTTTAAATAAAATCTTGTTGCAGTCTGGTTACTGATAATAACATAACATGTGTGCTTTTTATTTTTCTTTGAAATTATCTGTACGGCGACTTTTGCATGAGCCAATAGTTGACTCAGTGAGTAAGAATGTAGATGCATGAACACTTAACTCCAAATTTTAATCGCTCCATGTTACCCTCATTTCCTAAATCCTCTAAGTTATCATCGGGAATTTTTAATTTTCTAGAATATATAATGAGAAAACCAAGATGATTTATTTTTGCAACCCTTATTATTTTGAATTACTGCATTTATGTATAACCTGAAAGTATGCGATTTAAAGCATGATATTAGTGCTCACTGTCATCTTAGCGATGAACTATTTTCTACAAAAAAGAGCAATACAGATGGGAATATATAGCCTAACTCGGAAAAGATAAAAATTTATCCAAACAAATTAAAAATTTTGCATCTTTCTACTTCCAAAGCCAATAGGCAACATGACAACACCACTCATCACCATCAAAGTCCAGGATTCTTGATAAATCATTGCTTTCCATGTACGACTTAGCACAATAAAAAAATAACTTTAAGAAAAATTTGCACAGCAAAATAGGTGCTTTTTAGCATAAAGTGGATGCCTTGTCATCGAAACAGCTCTCATCTTTGACGCGGTGCTGCTGCGTTTGCGTCTGCTGCGGCTGCGAGTTCTGCACATTCAGCTGCTGGCACTGCTGCTGCAAACGTGTGGCAAGCTGCCGCCTGTAGCCCTGGCGGAGTGCCTCCCACTCTAGGTGTGTTGGAACACAACTCCATACATCTGGGAGAAATATGACCACTGTTTCAACTCGTGCAGGGACCGGACGGCCCTTGTGACTTGTCTCCCCTCGGCGGTAGTAAATCTCCACAAATCGGTACCTGGAGGCATGGGCAGGCAGGCCGAGGCGGCGTCGGGGAGAGGCGAAGGGGGGAAAGAGAGAGAGAGAGACAGAGCCATTTTGGTTTTGCAGGTCCACTGGCACCTAATGCAGTATCAACGAAAGACGGCCATTTTGTGGCATAGGCTGATGATGGATGAGGTTTCTATGGGAGAATTGGTTTTTAATGGGAGAGCCGATGATGGAGCGGGGGAGAGGGAGACGGACGGGGAACGCTTAAAATACAACTGCTCGCATTCCTTTTACGCACTCACACGCGCACAATTGGTTTTTCCTTAGAAAAACAAGGAAGAAAACGAGTGCAGACTATAAGACAACAAGCCCAGCACACCTACATGTAAAAGAAGCTGAGATGGAAAGCACAAAAATATTACTTTCTGAGACCTGAAAGACATTCGCAACTTTCATAGGGAAGGGATTGAGAGAATAGCTTTTACAGGGCAACGAAGTCAGATAAACTCACAAAGAATGGGGAAAGTGAATGAGAATCAAAGCTGTGAAATTTGAGTGAAATGATGGTAAAAAGCTAGGACTGAGTGATGCTGTTGAAATAAATTAAGTATGCCTAATACATGCATACAGCCTCTAGGTAAAATAGAATAAAATCCATTCATTGATTAGTCTGAAATACTTCTATGATTTCATGCAAGTAACTGAGCAGTACTCTAGGCACACACTAAATGAAATGCTGAGAATTAACTGAAGAAACTAAAGCTACAAAAAACCATAATCTATTGAAAGGAGACTATTAACTAATACTTAAGACTACATTTTGGTCTACGGGAGGTGAATGACATGAATTGATGACATATTTAACAATATAAAAATGTCCAAGAGCAGAGAATTACTTTGTCGTTTTTCACAAATGACTTATTTAACAAGAGTTACATGTCATTATTGCTTGCAAGAATATTTTAAGTTAACAAGAAGCTATCTTTATAAGACAGATTTTTACCAACTAAATAACCACAATTAAACAATTGAGACAAACTTTTAAATGATGCACTACAAACTTTTCAGGAAGATATTGAATTAAATGTAAATCAGCAATTGTAAGCATTACTTCTTTAAAGTTGAAGTATATCAAATTTAAATCAAAGTTATTATAAATGGAAGAGAAATGGGATAAAAGAGAGTTAAATTAAAATGGTGCATCTGTTCTGTATTTAACTAATTAATTTAACATTAAATTTGAAGCTAAAAGTATTTAAAGGGGACATTCATGAAAACTACAATGAAGAATTAAAATGTAATCTGGGACAAATATTGATTTTACATGTCACAAAGTTTCGAAAACCATATCCCAGAAATTCAACATTCCCATTATAGCTCAGTGATAAAAAATTACAACTTAGTATCACATGTGAAAAACAAATCAGAAGAAGAATTTGTAGATCTCATAATTCAGATGATGTAGATATTAGACCATGATGTAAGAGCCATCTGATTGTGAAAGAATCAAGACGTTGGAGAGGGTTAATCTAATAATTATTTCTGACACTGATTGAGGAAATCACCAGTATTACATTTAGTATTTTAGAAAGAAATCCATTTTTTAATCTTAACCACTTATTTAATTTCCAAGAACAAATAAAACTTTGATCTAATTAAAACATTCCTAGCTTCAAGAATATAGATTTAACAACATCTTCCTAAATCACATACATTAGAAAGAGCATCCTTGAGCTATCTTTTTCCTAGTATAATGATTAGCTGAGATGGATGTACTCTAAGGATCAATTTTATGGTTTTTGTATTATTCGATAGTAGTATTCGGAGTTGCAGTAGAATGTGGTTATATTGCAGATATAATGCAGTAGTAAATTACTGGGTCACACAAGAAGTAAAATAATACTTGCTTCTATCAGGATGTGTACATACAAACAAATAGGCATAGATAACATTTTTTGCTTGGAAAAGTTCAAGTCAAATATAAAACTTCATTTACGGCAATATTATATTCCATATATAAGCCATGCTAAAGCAAAGGTAATTATAAGCTGTAGGAAAGCAAGAAATAATTCCAAATAAAGTATTTTTAAAGGCATTGAAAGCAAGAAGAGGTTGTGGAAACCTATCAACAATGACTTCTACTCAGAAAAGTTCTACAAGAGAGTTCTTTTGAGTTACTTACTCCAAAAACTACCAGTTAAAGAATAAATATCCTTGATGAAACAATTACTTCATCTGCAAATGCTAAATCAATTTCCAAAACTAGTCTTATATTGACTTTTTACCAAGGAAAGGCAAGGAATGTGTACAAGGTTTAGTATAAAAACTATTTGCAAATGAATAACGGTCTAAATCAAGAGCATTAAGAGTATAATCTAAAAGAGATATTTGCATTCTTTAATGAAGATAGCAGTCTTGGGAAGAGAACTGGGAAAAGCCTCCACCAAACCAGCACAGAAATATGAATAAGATATAGAAATAATTATTTAATCTGAGGAGTACTTTGATTTTAAGTGATTTTATAATTGTTACTAAATTACCTTACATATTCACGTATAGCTTAACCATCACATTTATTATTCCAATGAAATTAACTAATATCACAAGAAGGGTATTCAGAGAAGGTAATGATGCTGAAGATAGTGTGGGTTAAAAGTCAACACTGATAGAAATGATCGTAAGATCACATTACTCAAATAATTACAATTATTTGTATATTTGAGCAAGTAACCTGCTATACAGCTACATCAGCTGGAATTTATATTTTTGTAGTCATGAGTTTGGGACTCCAACTAACAAGCTAACAAAAAGAAGAATTATACAAGAGGTATGAAACTATCTAATTTACTACTACATATAATAGAAGTTATTCTTCATAAACTATAATTATATTGGTGTACTAAATCACTTTCATTTCCTGAAGATATATCTTTGATCTATCATGACTTTAAGAAATTATTACGAATAGTGATTTAACGAGTAATATACATCATAACAGGGGACTCAGTTTCTAACAGAGCCAAGACAAAATTCACTGACTGACACAGCTCAAAAGAATGGTAAAAGAGATGTCATATATAACTACTTCCTTTGTATCTGAATTACTTGAATACTTTTGTCAATAAGATATCACAATTTCATACACCTTTACATATACAATAAACAACAAAAACTAAAAATATGTTCGTTGGAAATTTTATATAATATCTCTTTTTCCCCATATAAGATGGAAGTATATTTTTAAAAGATTTCTAAGAACATCTAGCGAAACTAAGCCACTAGAACCACATTTATTAAAAAATTACAGAAAAAAAACAGAGTTGAATCACACTCAGCAAAGAAAAATGGGAAATTATAAATAAAATTTTTTTGGTCACTCTAGATACAAGCATATGCAGTATGCTTGATAAGGAAAAGATGTTTGCTCCAATTAACTACCCTTGAAACCAAAGAATTTCTATCTATCAAAATCAAGCAAATTTCTACAGTTAGATGATGGAAGAAAAATTACAGAAGTATAACAATGAAAGATTCACCTTTAAAGAATAGTTATACCTAAAATGGTAAGCACTAAAAAGTTTGAGGAGTAAGACAAGCTGTGAAAAATAAAAGGAATTTCTGTGAAATAGCAGTCATGCATTTACTTAAAAAAATCATGCAGAGCATGCAACTTCCACCCACACAAAACATAACTCAAAATTTCTTATAAACTGGGTCAGGGGAATATTTTGCTGCCATCTACCATTGATTTATTTTCTCACTAATAAAAAATGTACTATTTACTCTATTCACTTATTTTGATTTTAAACGATAACTGTCTGATATAAACTGAATTTAAAGATGCATTACCCTTGGAATAAACAGTGAATGAAAATTGGACAGCTTACCTTTGGTCTAGCAACTAAGTAATTTATTTTCCCTATTCAAAGGATACTTTATTGTTCCTCATATGACGAGAATAACTAAAACGTGAATAATCTTGAAAATTCAAACTGCATCAGAAATTAACAAAAGGCTATCTAACTTACATTTTATAGGATAATGAGTTTTATTTAGAAATTTCTAGGACCAGGATGTTTAATATGCCAGTAAAATCTACACTTATCTTGTCAACTGTTACTTAAAAGGCAGTAGAAGATGATGGAGGGAAAGTATACAACTATATTATATTCGGGGGTTAATTGGCAGAATGGCCTTCAAAGGCTAAAATTCGCCCATGAAAAAAGACAGCATTATTATTATTATTGTATATTTAGTCCACAATTATTTTATGAAATTTAACTAAGATAATCATTGATTGAATCTATCCTAATTCTTCCTTGTGCTCTCTAAGAATTATCAAGCAAGTTACCTTTGAGAATTTCAGAGGAACAAGGATTGAGCTAATAAACTTCCAACTCAAACTTAGTCATTATTTTACAAAAATTGTCTTTCACAATCTCTCAATTACTTAATACTAAAATATTCATTCTGAAATTTTCTCTGATGAGCTACCATCACTAAAATTTAAACAGTCTCAACAACTTTGTTATCTGATGTATAACAACAATTTAAATTCTTTGAAAATTCATAAATATTACAGATTTTATAGAGAGAATGATCTATTGGACATAAATATCATGTTATTAAAATTTGGAAAATTCAAATATAACGCTGAGAAAATGTTCACAGAGGCCAGAAATAATTGCTGCCTCACCTAATTTCAATCAAGTCTTTTCTTATGATTTCTTTCACTGTCTTTTTACCATCTTATATTTCAAATTTGTTGTAAAATGTGTTATAATTTCCCAAAATCATCCTTTATAGCTACAGTATGCATTTCTAAAGAAATGCAATTAAAATGTCAATCATCTAAAAGATGTTAAGTACTGTAACTTAGATAATAGATTGAGCTCAGCTCTAAATATAAGAGAATTGAAAAGGTATATTTTAATTTTTAAGTCTTCATTATGATGGATTTGAGTTAGCCTTCCGGATTTGAACTCATTTGAGAAAATTGCCTTCTTAATTCAGATATGGGTATTATGTTTCAAAAAAATTCTTTCTAACATAACAAAAACTAAGGCATTGAGTAATGCCTGGTTTCTAATTTGGAACTATTAGTCCTAGAGATAAAGCAAACTTTTCTTCTTTGAACAATCTAACCTGACAAACACAACAGCTAAATTCTGACTACAAACAGCTGCATCAATGATAACAGAATGGAGAATGAGTCATATTCTATCAGTTCTATAACATGGTAATGGGAATCATTTAGAATCATATTCAGAGTTCACTTAACTATACAGCCTCAAAGTCAATATCTGTAATGCATTATAGGCCCAATGGACAGAATTAACAGCTCATGACAAATTACTAGAATAGAACAAAGACAAATTAGCCACTCCTTTGCTTTTAAAAACACCACACCAAACTTATAATTAGCTACAGAATAATATAAGAAAAAGATATGAATTACGTATCTATTAGCAAGGACAAAGATTTTGCTTAGTATAATCTCCAATGATATAGAAGACAGCATTCCTAAAAAATAAATCATATAAAATGGATGCACAGATATTGTTCATATAACTGTAAGTGATCATCTTCTCAAAGAGTATAATAAAAATTAAGACCTAATTATTCATCCATCCCATTCAAAATTGATAGTAACTTTTAACCATAAAAACTCTACACTTACTATTAAAGGAACAAGATTAAGAATGATGTACTGTCTTAAAACAGACATTATTTAAACAGATTTATCAAATCCGACTCAAAGAATTATTCTGCGAAATAACTAGAAGTAAGCAAGTAAACGGAGTCCTACATTATGAGATCATTTAGGAGTATTGCAATCACTCCTTCAAAATATCACTGAAACTGCAATAATTTTGTTATTTAGGTCCCTTACTTACCCTATTGATTAATGTATGTTTTAAAATATGAGTGAATGCATCGGCTTGTGGAATACTAAGTCAATTAAATCTATCATTAGAGCTAAGAAGGAGGAACAAGAAAAATAAAGTTTTTTTAATGCAAAGGGAGGGAGACTGATATAAGGCAAGAGGATTAAAACTACTTTTCTGTGAACTCAGAAATTCTCATTATCTCCCTAGAATTTTATAAGTAATCAGCCTCTCCAAATCTGTGTTGCCACATGTACACGTGAAAACATTGCTTTTATAACTGCATTGATTTTAACCCATAAGGACAAAATATAACTGTTAAAGGTTAATTGGAGCTTAAAAGTTGATTTGAGGCCAATAGAAAAATTTAACCTACAATTAACTGACCTAGTACTTAAGTAATATTTTGAGCAAACTAGGAGATGATTCATAGTTGGATTTAAAGAGCACTTAGCTGATTTTAGAAAAGAGAGATTTTCCAGTTCACAATTGAAGAAGCACATAATATTTCATTTGATAATTTTCAGGTATTTTGTAAACTTAATTCTGGTTTTAATGCGTGGGAGATCCTACATATTTATACAAATTGTCATTCTGTTTTTAACTACGACTTGGACTTTGACAAAAGATTGTGCTGTCTGCTAGATTCCGCTGATAGATGCTATTTTGTTTCTTTCTAGCATACCTCAATCTTGCCTTTCCAATTCAAGTTCAATTTCCACAATATCTAGGCCACATCCATGGATTTAATTTTAATCAACTCACCTTTGATTGGAATCCTACCCTGTTCCCTAAGACTTAATTTTCTTGCTCCTCCCAAACACTCATGGAGATAATTTAATAGACTATCATAAATTGTAACTCGAAAAAAATTCAAAGATATTTTAACTGTGACTTTAAGTTATTTAACATCTACTTTACTGTAACATATCAAAAAGACTGCTTTATGTTGATGACCGATTCTGACAAGATAAGTTCTCTTATGAGCATTCCCCAAAAAATGATAACATTTAGGAGTTACGTTTTCAAATGAAATGAGATGAAGTGAGATAGTTAAGTTGGTATGATTTCCTTACCATTGTGTGCAATGTCCCAGGTCGATCCCAGTGAGAGCCTTGCATGTCCGTACAGCAGTCCGTACCAACACAGAAGGGTCTCCTGCAGGATCTGATCCATCCAAAGAAGGACTCCATGGACCCCCGATAGCCATTGTTTCATTTTTGCCTCGTAATCCCACCAGAAAATTGATCAGACGAGTTGGATGTACGTAACCATCTTTAGGCATGTCAGTATTGCCTCCTGTACTATTGGAACCTCCGCCAGTGCTTGCTGAATTTGAACTACTGCCAGCACCGGAGCCACCTTCCTCTGCTAATGGACAAGTTTTTCTGAACAGCTCTTCCCGTGGTGGCACACTGAGCAGCATAACCTGATAAAAAGAAAATTGCATACTTCTATTAAATTATGCAATTACAATACAAAGTTCCATTACTGTTATAGCCTGAAGAGACTAAAGGGGCAAATGAAATACTGAATTTACTCAAAACTAAGGCACCATTGAAAGTGTTGGAAATAGAAAATCTTTTGCCCATGAAGACACATGGTCATACCATTTGAAGCACTGTATAAAGTGCTATACATGTACACATATGGACTGTACAAAAAATACTTGTAGTTGTCGATGCTCAAAGTCCTACGTAAGTGCGAACATTAACCAATTTAAAATCTGTCATTTAAAAAGTTTGATGAGCTAGCCAATTAAAAACTATTAGCTGACAGTTTTGTTTGTGGGAGCTCTTTCAGTCAAAATATTGACAGTGTATAGGTGGAATGTTTTACCAGTTACATTGGAACCAAGGTGAACCGAGGATGCAGCTGGACTCGCACTACCGGACATGAGCACAAATAGTATAGTACCAGGATGGCCGCAGAACAGAATGTTAAAAATCAAGGTCATTTCAAGGTTTTTCCAGGCCAGGTCAAGGATTTTTCAAGGTCAAAATACAGTTTTTGGTTATTAAATTTGCAGAAATCATTACAAAAATTCTAGTCAACCACATTTTAGAAAAGCTAAGAGAGTAGTTTTTGGGCACCCGGGCTCATTGGGTGTGAAGTGGCATTCCATCAACCATTCTTAAATTAAATGTCATTTTTACAAAATATGTTCCACTTACCCGCTCATAGACCAAAGATCATTTGTTTTCTGTAATATTCTTTTCTTCAACAGAAGAAACCGTTTTTTTTCTGCTTTGATATATGCCTTAAATACCTGATGTATTCACATAAATGCTCACAAGACTACACGCGAATCAGCGGCATAAATGGCGAGGGTTGTTTATGTACGAGGTTTCGGAGTTTTTGCGTAGGCGGCGCTGGCGCCGAGCTTGCCGCCAAAATTTGAATGAGTGGTTTATTTCGGATTAAACCAGGATAACAAGTTGGATCAGGATTTTTCAAGGTTTTTCAAAAAAATCAAGACTTTTCATGTTTTTTCAAGGTCAGCAAAGATTCAAGGTTCTCAAGGCTTCAAGGTCCTGAGGCCACACTGATTGTACCCACCGGTGATTAGAACGTACACCTTGACTTTTGAGCCACAAAATATATCCAAAAGGTGGTCATTATTGCACTATTACATTAGCCATTACCTTTGAAAAATGATGGCATATTTGACCTTCCATGATGATTAACAGGATCATAATAATGGAAAAGCTGCTGATGGTTGAAACATAGATAGAATGAGACATCAAAAACCATCAAAAGACGTACAACTTACTGGCAATATGCATATTTCACTCCCAATGGGAGCATCTTCAAGGCCCAGAGGTCGGCAAAGGACTGCAAAGCCGACTAGAGATGAAGGTTAAAATTAAAGTTGTTTCTTTGTTTTAACCTTCCTTCCTTCCTTGTCAGCTTTACAGTCCTTTGCCAACCTACAGGCCTTGGAGAAGCTCCCATTGTGAACGAAATATGCATATCACCAATAAGTTGTTCATTTTTTGATGGTTATCTTGGTGCATCATTTTATCTGAATCATATTAAACATTCTGACTAAACCATAGCACTTACTTTGGCAGAGTACAGATAATCTGCATCTGGAGGCTCTAAGACACTGGGAGAAGAGGAAGAGCTCCCATTACTCCCTTTGGAACTGACATCCTCCAGCTCATCCACCTCCTTGTGCATGACATGGAAAGAACAGGGATATCGCTCCTCTGTCTCAGCAGACAGGAGGAATAAGAAGGGTCGGTGGGGAGGAAATGCATCCACCCAGCGGAAGTTACTTTGAAAGAAATCAGAAGGTATGTACAGGTTGGCATAACGCCTACGAAGTTCCAAAACGTTGGCTTCAGCTCTGAAATTTAGAAAGAGAAGCAACAAGGTTAATGAAAGATAATAACAAAATAGCTCACAGATTTCAAATGAAGACAACTGATGGAAACAAAGATAAAGTTTTGATAGCTATTTTATTCATGCATCATCTTTGATGAAGAGAAGATAAATTACAATTCATTACATGTAATTATCTAAAAATGTATTAAGATAATAATTAGTGATACATCTAACAGAGTAAACAAGAAATATAATATTTTAAGCTAAACATAAAAAATTGAGTTAAACAAATGGAAAACATAAGTAAAGATAATTTTAATGTCATAAATAAGAATCATAACCAAGTTGTATGATATTAAGATCAGAAAAATTAAAATTCTTTGGCATATACCCAATGGCATTTATGCTTTTATTTCTTCAGAAACCTGAAACAAGATCATACTTCCTGTGATAGACACAAGCATAATTACTATCATCTTCTGATTCTCTACCTCTTACATTAGAAACTAAAAAGATTTTTCATCAAGTGAATGTTCATGGTGAATTATACATAAGAAAAATTTTACTCACAAGTCTAACGAGATCTTTGGGATTTGCACCACATATCGAGGTATAATGCGAGCACGTCTTCTGGGAGGTGAACGGCTTCGAGCTCTGGGACTCCTACTTCGTTTCCGAGAAGAAGGGCTCCTTTTTTCTCTGTCTCGTTCCCTGAAAAAGAAAAAAATGCATAAAAATCAAAACCTTACCATTAAAAACAATCTATCTAAAAATATATTGGTTGCAAAGCAAAAATACCAAACATTTCGTTAAAATAGAGCTTCATGAATGAATGGTTGAAAAGTGTAACTGAAACACTACAAGGCAGAACATCTCAAGAAAGACTTTTGGGAAGCTTACCTAGCATGAAAATCTTATATACAACGAACACAGAGAAATTCAAGTAATTTAGTCTTGACAGAGGAAATGGATGGGTCCAATATTGAGACATGAGGGTAATTAAGAAGGTAATTTAGGATAGAAGGGAAAAAAACAGAGAGGAAGAGTAAGGTAGAATATGAAAGAAGACTTAAAGAGGGTGGGGGTAAGTTTTCAAGGAACAAAGGAAATGGTTTAGCATAGTGATTTTTAAGGCACATGAGTCTACCAAAAGGTATGACACTCATGTATACCAAGAAATTTATCTCAATATTTTCATTTCCAAATTGAAAAACCTAAAAATATGCAAATGTTTCAGGGAATTTTAGGATAGTAAATCACCTGTTTCGATCCTCTCTCCTCCTTTCCCTTTCCGGTTCCCGGTCTCTGTCGACTCTATCTTTCTCTCTGCTTGCAGTCACGCTGCTGGAACTACTGTTCCTCTGACTAGGTGAGATCCTTGGCCTCCCTCCCATCTGACCGCCTCGGATGAAGTTACTGTTCCCACTTGGGTTTCCCTGTTGCTCAACTTAAACAGAAAGACCTCTTTAAAAACACACACTGATCCAAAACAGCTGATGCAGAAACAGAAAAATTACAGAAAATAAACTTTGGGAAATTTAAGCTATGGTTTAGAATTACTATCCTTACCTGGTGGAGGAACAGCATTATAGCTGCCAGAAGGTTGGTAGTTCTGTGCTAGAGGTGGCATCATAGACTGAGGTCTTTGCATCATTGGTGGGCCAACACCAACTCCGGGAACCACACCCCCCATGGCCACAGCTGCTCCCATCGTGTTCTGATTGGGAAGTACTTGAATTCGAGTTGCATTCCATTTGAAAGGCATGTTGACATTGTATGATGCTTCCACCAGAACTCGATCACCGACTTTTGGCATTGTGCCTTTCACGCAGCTAGATAGCAAAAATAAGTTTTCAAAATTAAGTCACATTAAAAACAGATTTAGCTGCAAACAAAACTGGCAATTAAAGCATTCTCCCCAATTCCTCAAGACAAATTACCGTATAACTTACATATCATATCATATCGAAACATATTCACATTACTTTGCCACAAAAATTAGCATAAAACAATGCAAAAATAATGAGACAATGAAATAAGGTTTCCACTGTTATATTTGCTGTTGATTTAAAAGTAACTTTAGGAAGAAAAATTAGCCATACAGAGGTATATCTTCTCAGACAATAATTCCAAGAAATAAGTTATCCAGATGGTTTTTTGCCCTAACTACTACACTTCAAGTAACTGAATTGTCCCAAACAATCAGTACTACGAATGTGTAATCCAAATGGGTGGCAATCACAGTTCATTCTGCATTTTTTCACCTTTAATCAAAATGAAAACAAATACATCTGGTTGGAAAATAAGTCTGTGCCATATTTTTGAGATGAAATATTAATAAAAAACAAGAATTTCACTTAGAGAAAAATGAACTATATAATCCCATTAGAACATCTGCAATGAGCAGCATTATAAAAGGAAAACACTGACATAAAGTATACTAAGTTTCCCATCAAGAAATGTACCTAGTTTGGAAGAATACATCCTCATCAACAAATCCAAAGTTGTCATGAAGCTTTGTAACAGCTCCAGTGAAAACTCTCTGCTTTGGAGTGTGTTGTTGCTGTTGTTGTTGTTGCTGCTGTTGCTGCTGTTGTTGTTGCTGCTGCTGTTGTTGTTGCAGATGCTGCTGAAGCTGTTGCAGCTGAGATGCTGCGGCAGCGGCTGCAGCAGCTGCGGCTGCAGGAGTTGCTTGCTGCTGAAGAGGCTGCCCTCCTCCTCCACCCCCCTGTTGGCCTTGCGACTGAGGCCCCACCAGTGGTGGAGGTTGAGCAACGGGGCCTTGCTGAAATGCTGATGGCTGTAGGGCTCGTGGTGTAGGGTAGCTCACTGTTGCTACTTGTGGGAAAACCAGAGTTGCTACTGGCTGCTACATAGAAAAAAAAATGAAAGCAATTAAGGTATTAGTCGTCATAAATTACCAAATTCATAGAAAGTTTCCATTTGGCAGGCAAGTAATTTTAAGGCTGCTGCAACACTTACCCAAAGCAGCTGTTTCTAATCAACATAATTTTCTACTTTTAAGATTAAATATGAGCCATTTTTTTAAGTATGTACCATTTTGAAATCAAAAACACACAAGTGTACCAGTGCATATGATGGAAAGTAGATTAAGGTACAGGCTTTCCTGTAAAAATAAAATTGATAAAAAGTACACTTGCGTGTGTTTAATATCAAAATTACACTATAAAAAAATCTGCCTCATACCATCACAGAGATACACAGTTTTCTGCATTTACAAGCAAAAAGATTCAAAAACTGTACTATCCTTTTTAGAATCTAAAATAAAGTAACAGAAATCTTCCAAAAATGTTTAAAATCATGCAATACACTACTTTGTGGCTAAATTTACTCACTTCGTTTAAACACATCCAAAAAAGTAAAAAGAAATTGGTTATTTAATAAACTGAATCTTGAGTGTACAGCTAGCAGCATAAAAAAGTTACCACCTTCGATGCAACCAGCATAACTCGAGAAGGGCGAGTCTTTCAGATTCTCTGTTTTGAGCGCGCTTTTCGTCTTCCTCTTTATGCCTGGCACGTTTTGAAGGCTTTTGTGATGATATATATTTTATAAATAATTGCTGAAAGTCATTGCTTTTGCTGCGGTAGAAGCAGTATTGTATTATGAAAGTATTAAATTCGTATTTCGTTAAATCGGCTTGAATCTCAAGCGTAATTCGCTCTTCTTCATAAAATATTGGACATGAATTACTTTGGCTGCTCATATCTCCTCCTAACATAAAATATTCCATCAATGCAGATTTAGAATGAAATTGGTTATTTCAGTTAATGCTCCACATGCCCGCAGGATGATCGTTTTCGTAAAGATTATGATACGATAATTAAGAGAATATGAACTACTGTAAATTAGGTCAACGGAAGAAGGGGAAATTAAAAAAATGTAATAAGAATAAAAATGGGGTAATAATGAAACAATACCTGCTATTAAAAATAATGATATGTGATAGTGGAATTCAAATAGGAAATAAGTTGCTATTTTTCATTGAAAACGAATTTGTGAAAGTCGCCACGTTGTTTGGACGCCATTTACATTTGCAGGGAATTTTGATTTAAATAATTTAAATAGTAGCACACTTTATACTTTATGTGAGATGATATCAGTATAGGCCATCTGTCCTCGCTATAATCTCGCAATAATCTTTTCGCCATCGGGCTGCGAAAATCATTATCGTTGAGAATAGGGTCATGTTGTCGCGTATTTCGTCATGTAAATCACAGCTAAGGAATATATCAAATAATTATTGTCTATACAGAGTTATATTCTTGAAGGATACTCAGCCGAGGGCTCCGGTCGTTTAGGACTTACTACTATCGAACCTGTAGTCTTTTAACAAACCGCTTTATATTGTATGTGCGAACATTTCTTTTGAATAATTAAATCAGAAGGACTAGTCGCGCAGAGTCGAGTCAAGCACCAAAAGAATTGAATAATATACTTCTAATTATTTAATTCCTTTCATTTACACCTTCTCCGTAATAAATGTTTGAATGCTAAAACGATTAATAATTTCAACATTGGAAAAAGGTATGAGCCAACAATTTTAGACATAACAACTCCATTTTTAAAATATACACGTAATGCACTCATGCATGAATAATAAATTTAAATCTGCTACTACGGATTTCAGCGGTCAGTCCCCTTTGGTGCTATTTCTGCTCTCCTTGTTTTCGTCTACATAACGGTATATGAGTGCCATTCATACCGGCCTTCTCGACGAAACAAAGGTGGCTTCTCCGTGGGGGTGAGAGAGGAAAGAAAAAGGGTCTTCCATGCAGTGGTGACAGGATACGTTTTCAGTCCGACTAAAATTCGACGCATCTTTTAGGGTATTTGTGTGAGATAGAAAATTGCTTGAAAATGCCATTCTTAGATGTGGACGGAAATATAATGAAAAGTTCGTCAATGAAGGAATATGAATGGTGTTACAGTTAATTACTTATATATTTTTTACATAAAGCATGGAGACGATGATAGGAAAATAAACAATGGGGATATGGAAAATTTTATGCTTACTAAGAAGAGAATGCTGATTCTCTTCAACACTAAGGCAATACATCTAAAAATGTAAAGATAATTTGGTGAACAGGCTCAGAAGTGATGTGCACAGATCCTGGGATGTAGGCTGTTTATAAGATTGAGAAAATGGTTCAATTACATGATTGAGAAAACGATGTAAGCCATTTTAAGAGAAAATAATGCAGGTTAGAAGGTGACCGGAAAAATACTTTTTCAATGGTTCAGCCAGAGAGAATGTAAATGAGATCAACCATTCGAAAAAGTTCCGATTTTTGTGGCAGTGTTCAAGTTTCATTTTCCTTACCTACTGCATTTGGTGTTATGTGAACTTACTTCTAAATCGTGCATTTACATCCAAAATTCATAAACCATTAACAATAGACCTATCATAGTCGAAATTATTTATTATCACTGTAAATTTATTTTGCTTCGAAAATTAGTAGGATATAATCACGTAGGCATATAAAAATATGCATACAATTTGCATACATTCATGCATATAATTAGAGCTTCCGCCAGTTAATCATAAATGCCGAGGAATTCACACATTTAAATTTCTGCACCTTCAAGATATCGTAAATGTCTTCCTTATCTTTAAACCAAAAAGTTTTAAGGAAGAATAGGCGAGGCCCATGAAACCAGCATTAATATTCAGCAGTAATAGATTCTCCTGACAATAAGAAATATTTCCCCAGAAGGGAAGCTTTACCCATCTTATTTAAGAGTAATTATGGGTAATAAGTATGAGATGTCAGTATTTCTAGTGCTGTATCTGATAATGGCTGATGGACTTAACTGGCCTCTCATTAAAAAAAGGAAAGGTAAAATACGAAGCCTAAATTCTAATTATTAAACGGCTGTTACCGATGTAAGGGCAACTCAAATTGATTACGCCTGATTTAGTAGTTTTACTAAATGTAATTTCCGTAAAAATATAGTCATTGCTCAACGACTATAAGAAATGGCGGAAATTACTAAGGACAAAGATTCAAAATTTCTTATATAACGCTATTTCACAAAGTAACGGCTTCTTCAATCAATTTGACTATAAGGAAATTATTCAGAGAACTTGAACCAAAGAAAGCTGCATCCATTGCGAAGGAAATTGATTACAATCATCGGGAAGGGGTAATCTGAAGATTATTTATATTCTGGGCAGGCAGACGTTTAGAACTAGTTCCACTTAATGGATAAAAGAAAGTTTAACTAAATATTGTGACCGGGTGTAATCGTTAAAATTCCGTAAGCTACGCGTATAATTTTATCATTGAGAATCTTCAAGGGATCTGAGAAGAGCACACAAACACTGGGAACGGTCTCCCAGACTGCCCATGTTTCGGACCGTCTCTGCTTTCAGCAGTAGAATTAAACATATATTAACCATAGAAAGATCACTCCCGTAGAAACTTAAGCTTCGTAAAATGCCAATTCCAATATTACGTTCTCAATATTTACATTCAACTTTTCAGGCCTTTTTCGCTATTTCTTCTAACCAATGTTTTTCATAAACCTTTGGGACATCCTTACAAATCAATCAACAACAAAACGGGAAAATTTAAGAGATAGCTATTTGCGTAAACTAGCGTTCCTTTGGTTCTTTTTTATTACTATCATTGGATGTATAGGGTTTTCAATTCTTTTATTCCATTAAAAGATAGACACAGTTATTAGTTTCGTAGATTTTAAGAACCTTTAAAATTAATATAAAAAACACCAAAAGCAAGTGAATATATTTTTTCTCTCAGTGTTGATGATAGCCAAAACGTTAAACTCATCTTGATTCACTTATAAAATTTGCTAGTATATCTCACCTGGTTTATAAAATAAAAAATAAGGATGTCATTTAAATACGTATTTAAACTCAATTATAATCGTCATTACTGTAACACACACGCAATAACTTGCCCATTCTGTGTCGAGTACTAAAAACTCATACCTCTAGCCAAGTCTTAGGTTTGGTTAGACCTCGATTAACCCATTGTCATGCAAAAGTAACAGATCTACGGATAGCGGTCTTATCATTTTCAATAACTGATAATTAAAAGATGGTTTTCTTAAAATACTGAGAACTTTGAAATAAACAAATTGTAATACTCTTCGGAGGTGATTCGTTGATCAATAAATAGCTAAAAATACGAGAGGAGTAACTTTTGAGAAATAAAATTTCGAGAATTTTACCAAAAGGACGTCTACCGCTGGCCATTTACTACAGTATTTACTGGAAGCCATTACTTTGAAACGATAAGGAATCCATGGATCCAATTTTTAGGACAGTGGTTTCATCAAGCTATTTATTATTATTTTCATTTAATCCACATCAGATAAACAGTGAGATCTCGTAAGTTTTAGGCCGAAGAGCATACAATATTTCTAATCTGTTGCTCTGCAGTCCCACTTTATGAGAGATTTATTTCTTCGAGTCATTCTGCTAATTGCGAGCTAAAAATTAAACATATATCAGAGAAGGCTAGCGAACACATTATTTTAGATAACATCAAAATGAATCAAGCAAATTGCAACCCAAATACTCTTCTCCCAACGAGAAAGTTTTTCCTTTCCATTCCCGTTTGGCAACAAAAGGATTATCTTGCCCTTCTCCCCCACCTATTTCGTTTTGTCCTGTTTAACAGTTTTCCCGGTATTCTACCCTTTCAAGGGCAGGTAACATTTTTGTTCCCTTCTTTTCTCCAGGCACATGCCATATGGAGGATCGCGTATTTATGTAAATGTTGAAGATAGTGATAGTAAGCGTCGAAGCTAATTGTGTGAATTTTTCTACAGTGTTGTTATCAGGATAATTTAATTTTACAAATCAATGGATTATACAATCTATAGTAGTCACGAGAGTAAGGGGAAATGGTAATCTAGAAAAGAATATTCGTTATTTAAATCAATCGAATGAGCTTTAACTTTGAGGAACTCCATAGGTAACTAAACACAAAGAAATAAATAATTTTGTCAAAGTTATACGACTTTCTGTGTGGAAGTTTTGGCACTTTTATTTCCTTGTGTTTATTCCTTACTTATTTCTCTTGATAATAGAAAGATTTTCAATTGGGAAAGTTAAACGAAAGGTGTCTAAAAGCAATCAAATTACAGTGATCTACCGAATCATGCACATATCTTATATATTAAAATTCAGCCTGCGTATGTTTGTGCCCGCAAAACTCGAAAACCACTCGGTCGATTGACTTGAATTTTTTACAGAACATTGCATTCAAATATATATATATATATACGAAAGTGTTTATATTGTAAAAAATGGTGACACTTCGTCCTTGCTTCGATCCCAGACGAGTCAAAGCATTTCCGTGAGAAATGCACGTAAAGTTCATTTTTGTCTCTGCATGCTTCATTTCTTTTGCAAAATTAAATTAAAAATAATAGTCATACGAGATTGAGACAAGAACCAATAGCAGAGTAAATGAATAGAAAACCTTATTTTGGTCGTTTATTGTTGTTTCCGAATTGAATTTTTGAGATATTTTACGGAATACACGAAAAGTTTTGTGAGTATAAACAGCCGGTCCCCCTGACGACAAATGCCATTTTTGAATCCGAGATCCTGCTTTTTGGCCTATTTGAAATTAGGAAGAAGAGAAAAGTTGCTGGTTTCGTTCACATTGATGAGCATAATCAATCGTTGGAAGTGATTTATACGATCGATTTTCGAAAAACGAAATGTGAGTTAATTTGATACCGAATGTTGTATTCAGTTAAATTCATTTGTATTGTTTTGGAAATTATTTAATAATCTGTTATCGAAAATTAAAGTGAGAGTGACTTTGAATGCTGCATTCAATTCGATTCATTTCTTTAGTTATCTTCCAGTTGATCGTCGTCAAATTAAATAGTACGCGTTAACACATCAAATGTTGCGGCAGATAATGGATAGTAGTAAATGATCATTATATAAATAACGAAAATTCTCCATCCAAACGCGAGAGCCGAGCTAGCGTAACGTACCATGTTCTCCATCTTTCTTTTCTCTCCCTCCCTTTTCGAGAGAAAGGCTCGCCGGCCCGAATTTTGGACTTAGAATTTCTTGGTGGGTCAGGGGTGGTAACTTTTTTTTGCTGTTAGCTGTACTATGAAAATTTAAGGGGGTCACGGATAAAAAAATGGCAGTAATCTTATATGTTACCACTGTTTTCACCTATCAAGATAGGACATAGACTTAAGTAGTGCAAAGTTATAGAAAGATAATTAAAGGGGAAGTCCATAATGAGGAAGTTGCCTATTCTTTCCCTTCTTCACCTTATTGTTAGTTCCAAAAATAGTCACTTAATATGCTCTAAAGAACAACCATTGGAATCTGAAATTTTTCAGCTTTACATCACCATTATGGCATTCATCACCAAGATTAATTAAATCCATGGAAAATTTCCATTTGGGCAGCTAGTAATCTTAATAAAACATTCCATCACTATGAATTTAAATTGCTAGCTTACTTATGCAGATCTTTTATGAACATAAACTCTTTCACTAAATTCTTTCTAAGAGTGATACATAAGATATTATGAAAATAAAATAAATATTACGAATTGTTACACCGAAGACTTTCCTATGATCTATATAAAGTTTGGGGACTCGAGTTTAACATCTTTATATGTACCCTATTTTTACTTTTTCTTCTACTTGTAAAAGAGGAGCATGCAGAAAGCTGCACCATACTACCCAACCTTTAACAATTAATCAATACAACAACCTTCAGCAGGGCCCAATATATTGCACACATACTCTAAGTGAGATCCAACTAAATCTTTCGGAGAGTTAAAACACAACATACAAAATATCTCAAGAGAAAGAGCGTGCAGACAACCATCAGTAAATATAGGTTTTTTTACATTTAATGCTACTGTATCCCACTACTGCTACTGTTTCTGGAGAAATTACTGAGGAAATGAATTAAGAATCTTGTCTCCAATTGAAAATTAAATGGCTGAGTTTTGATATGATGCATCTTCCACACAACAAATATGCTTCACCATTACCGGAAAATATTTATGGGAAAATAAATCTTATGCACCCTTTACAAGAAGTAGATTAATTAAATAGGCCAAATTCAATACTCTTCAGATGTAAGTCCTTACAGCAATTACTCTTAAGGCAACTCATTGTTTCTCAACTAATTTCACAAGTATATTATAGAGAGTTTTTGACAACAATAAAAATTCATTGATAAAAAAGACAGATAATTTATACATAAAAATGTAATTGCTATTTAATGGAAATTGAGAATCTATTAGCAAATCTTCAAGGGAGATTTCACAAATGAAGAAAATACAAGGAAAGAAGATTTAACAAAGTTGTGCCATTACTATTAAAAACCATATAAATATGTAATTATCCTAGAGATAATAAAACCTACACTCATAAGAAAAGAAAGAAAAATCAAAATATTTACCTGTGTAGTGGCAAGGGAAGTGGGAAGTGCTACACCTGGATTACCAAGAGCTGATCCTAGAGATGATGGTAGAGCCATGCCAGGCTGAAAATGGCCAAATATTTGACAGTCAATATAGGAAAACAAAACATTCATGTAACAAATAAAGAACTAATCAAAATATTTATTTACCTGTGATAGCATAGCACCCTGTTGAAGAGCAGCATTCTGAAAAATGGATAATATTGTTATGCCATAAGTCAATCATTTAACCAAAATGAAGATACCACAACAAAGTAAAACGATAGTTCTAGATTCCAAATTATTCATGGAATACTTAGGGATAGAAGAACTACTTAAACTGCTTAAGTCGTAATTTCCACATTAAATTTAGTGTGGAAATTACTAAGTTGACTTATTTATTACATAATCAAATAAGCTATCTGAAGGGAAGAAACTTTCTGTGGGACGCACATTAAAATTTGCCACCATTTTTATTTCCAGGAACCCAATGAGCAATGCACACATAGTAGTGATTTTTTTAACATTTCCAAGCAGTTTTATCACATAAAAATTGAATTTTATATCAATAGTTAAGTTGAGAGACCATAGAATGCTATATCAAATTTTCCTCCAGAAATGAATGAATGAATGAATAAATTCAATGGTGGTATTCCATTACAAACAGTAGCCAGGAGCAAGTTGCAAAGAATTTATTAATACAATACCACAAACAAAGATAATCAGGTGATGATGATGATGCAAAGCATCGAAACCAAGGTCGTATGTTTATCTTTGTTTGTGGTATCTCATTAATAAATTCTTTGCAACTTGCTCCTGGATACTGTTTGTAATGAATTAATATACATTTATTGCTCTAAGTATTGCATACGAAATTAATACAATATAATTTACATAATTTTAACAGATACTAGAGCATTAGGTGTCAACTAAGAATATCCTGTATTGTTGACACCATTAATACACAGTACGTTTAGTGTCTAATGGTCTATTGGCAAACATTCAACCATCTACTGAGTTGATCATTAGCTATTAATGATACTTAAGGAAAAAATCTGTGGAATGTAAAACATTGGTACCAAAAACTCTTTACCTGCTGAATGCTAATAGTTGACTGGAAAACTTGTTGAGGCTGCTGGTACGACACAACTGTTGGTGGATTACCATGACCAGGGGCTAATGAGTTTTGACCCATTATCTGAGGGTTCAATTGTGTTGGTTGACTGACTGGTACTAATGTTTGAGCTGTAGAAACAAATCCTCCTTAGTGAGATAAAAATGTGTAATTTTATTAAGATTATGATTACATTTGAAAATAAACATTAATTTTTACATCAGTTATTAGTATTCCCACTTCTTATCATTATTATTTGATCTACAGGAAGAGAGAGAAAGTAAATCTTTTTACATAGCACACAATTAGATTTATTATGGCATCAAAGCCAACCTGGCCAAACTTCCAGGAAAATTTAAGTCCAAAAGTTCAGGAGCTGATTGCACAAAATCTCTTAACTGAAAATGTAATTTTTTTTTCTTATCTGATGGATGCAGAAATTATTATGATTCAGCAAAATAGAGAAAAATAATTTTTGGAAAATAATCCAAGAAAGAACATAGAATTCTGTGTTTAAGGCATTGGCAGTAAGAAATGTCCTCACAGATTTAAATACATCCTTGCCAGTTTTGACTACAATAATTAATGAATTCATTCAATGCCAATTCACAATTTATTAAATTAGACAGGTTAACACTGATTGGAATGTCAAAATATAAAAAACTGAGCACTTATGTATGAAAACAATGAAATAGATGCGTCTGGTTTAAAAATTTGTACTTTAGTGATATCACTGCTAAAAACCTGTCTATCTTAACTGACTGCTTGGGTATTTTTCAAAACAGACATAACAGAAATATGTTACTCATAGTCAAGATCACATTTTCAATACTTGAGAATAAAGTTGTTATGCTTTGCAGTATTTCTTCAAAAATCTAGTATACAACTGATTATAACCCTCAACCTTTTAGTTAAACCTACAAACACTATGATACACATCATAACCATAAGAAATTCAATGAGTTGAAGTAAGATTCCACAAGAAAGTAGAAAAACTATGGTAAGCAATGGCTTAAATAATTACAAATCTAAAAATTTTGAGTAATGAGACAGTTAAATTATTTGACTATGATGATAGTGCATTCCTTGACCATCATAATGGCTAATGCCTTCATTTCCACAAAACAACAATAATCATGAAAAACTTTATTCTTATATGATAGAGAATAATGGTCTCTCTTTACTTTATCTATCATGACATCTGTAATTATTTTAAGGTATCTTCTAGCTACTATACATTCATAAGGTTATTAGATAAATCTCAATAAAGCAAAAACATTCCATCATCCATTAATCTAGAGTAGAATAAAATACTATAAAATTTCCTCAAGTCACTTTCAGTACTCCCTACCACCATTTTAAGTACAATATTGGGCCATAATCGTGTTGATCGATCGTCATGCACTAATCATGAGGAAGTCATCGAAGTGGCAGTAGCGGAATCTATGGAAAGATACAAGCGTTTGAGAAACGTCTTGTTACATAATGTTCCAGAGAGTGCTTCCTCTACTAGTAATGAAGACCTGGAGCATGATGTAAAACAACTTGCTGATATCTTGGCTGATGTGGGGATGAACTACGAAGTCAGCGAATGCAAGGTTGTACGACTTGGTAGACGATCTCAAGGCAAGCTTAGACCACTTAAAGTAGTTTTTTGGCAGGATTCTGATGCTCTGGAATTCTTGCGTCTCGTTAATATTCACAGAAAGAGACACACGGACTTTCGTATCTCGGTGTCGAGGGACAGAACATTATGTGAAAGAAACTATATAAATAAGCTTCGTTGTGAAATTAAAGAGAGAAGTGACAAAGGTGAACCGAATCTTATCATAAAATACATTGCTGGAGTTCCTAAAATTATCCAAAAAAACTAATTTATCGGCAGTCAACCTTAAATCTTTATTATCAAAATTGTAATGGCATTCGTAGCAAAATTAATGATTTATCGTCTTCTGTGTTACTCTCAGTCTATTATCAAAATGTTAGAGGCATCAGAACAAAACTAACTGAACTTAGTTTAGCCATAAGTGTGTCAAATTACGATGTTGTTGTGCTTACTGAAACCTGGCTGACAAGTGACATTCTTACATCTGAACTCAGTTGGCCGAATTATCACATCTTCAGAAGAGATCGTGACCCCACATATTCGAACAAAAGACGAGGGGGTGGTGTTTTAATAGCGGTAAAATCTTCACTCACTTGTTATGAACTAATTCTACCTGATTATAATGTTGAGCAAGTTTTTGTAAGTATCTATTTTGCTGATTTGAAATTTTTAATTGGATCCGTATATTTTCCACCTAACTCTCCGGTTGCATTATATGATAGTCATTGTGTTGGAGTTGAAAATATCCTAACTAAAGATTTTGATGAAATATTTATATTAGGAGACTATAATTTACCCTCTATAGATTGGAATACTCCATCTGAGAACGATGAAGTCTCTACTGAATGTGTTCTTTCACCTCAAGCTAAAGTTATTGTTGACAATTTTTCATTCCAGGGTCTAGTTCAAGTCAATACTGTAAAAAATAAATATAATAAATTGCTGGACCTTGTTTTCTCTAATTCAACAAATGTTACATGCTCCATGGTGGATGATCCTTTAACTAAATGTGATTCTTATCATCCGTCCATTGAATTAATAATAAATATTCCAAAGAAAGTAGAAATGGCCAAGGAAAAAGAGTTTATACTTGATTATAAAAACTGTGATTTCTTTGGCTTAAATAGTTACCTTAATGAAGTTAATTGGCCTGTGATATTATGTAATTTAGATTGTAATGAGGCTGTGAATAGTTTTTATTCAATAATGTATCAAGCTATAGAATTATTCACTCCTATCATATCATTTCGTAATAGCAGTTACCCTAAATGGTTTACTCCCACCTTAAAACAATTAATTTCTCAAAAGAAAATCCTACACAAAGTTTATAAGGCCTCTGGGAACTCCACCGATTACCAAAAGTTTTCTGATATCCGTAAGAAATGTAAAGCACTTTCTAAATCCTGTTATGCTTCCTATATAAATACTGTACAGGACAACATATTAATTAATGCTAAGTCTTTCTGGTCACACGTTAATAATCGTCGAAGAACTAATAACATCCCATCATCAATGTCCTATAATAGCATTAAGTGTGATAATCCTAAAGATATCGCTAATCTATTTGCTAAATATTTTTCTGGAGTCTTCTCATATGAGGATAATTATTCTGTTCCAAATTTTAATTTTAGTCATAGTATTAATATCTCAACAGTGAATGTTACCGTTGATGAAATTTTAAAAATTCTGAGGAAACTGGATGTATCAAAAAGCCCTGGCCCTGACAACTTGCCTCCGTTACTTATCAAAAACTGCTGCGAAGCTTTGGTCTTTCCCCTTTATATTATTTTTAATAAATCCTTAGACTACGGTATTTTTCCGGATTTCTTGAAAACTTCTTATGTAATTCCAGTGCATAAGAGTGGTAACAAAAATGATGTGAACAACTACAGACCCATTGTTATCCAATCTGTTTTAGCAAAGGTACTCGAAAGTTTAGTGACAAATAGACTTACCCCACTTATTGAGAATGTTTTAGATGATGAACAACATGGGTTTAGGAGTGGCAGGTCTACTGTCACTAACCTATTATCTTTTCAGCACTTTGTCACCACCGCAGTACATGATCATCATCAAGTAGACACTATTTACTGTGATTTTACCAAAGCATTTGACAAGGTATGCCATTCCATGCTTCTAGCAAAGCTTAGAGCTTATGGTATTAGTGGGAATTTATTATCTTGGTTCTGCAGTTACTTGTCTAATAGAAAACTAAAGGTGAAAATCAAAGGTATTACTTCTTTTCCCTTTGAAGGCGTATCTGGAGTCCCTCAGGGATCCCATCTGGGACCTATTTTATTCTTGATTTTCATTAATGATATTGGAACCATAATTAAACCAATTAATTATCTTATGTATGCTGACGACATTAAAATATTTCATACTATTGATTCGAATACAGATGCTTCTGCACTGCAAAGGTGTTTGACAGATATCTCTGAATGGTGCAAAACAAATGCTATGTTTTTAAATATTAGTAAATGTAATGTTGTCACCTTCTGCAAATCCAAGTCACCTATAATAACTGACTATTCATTATCTGGAAAAAGTCTTGTAAGATTGGACCATAAACTGGATTTGGGTGTTCTCTTTGTTTCCGACTTGTCTTTCAGTAGGCACATAGATACCATAATTACTAAAGCCTATAAAATTCTTGGTTTCATGTATAGAAATTGTAGGGATTTTAACAATATTTTTTGCTATAGACATTTATATATCACCCTAGTTCGACCAGTTCTCGAATATAGTTCAATAGTTTGGTCCCCTTCTTATCATAAGTACGACTTAGGCTTAGAGAGAGTCCAGAATAAATTTCTGAGACTGGTGGCTTTTAAGTTTGGAATTGAGAGAGAAAGTGGAGAATATGAAAAGACATTGAAATTACTAAATATGCACACACTCTCTGCTCGTAGGAAGCAAAATGGAGTTCTATTCTTACACTCTCTGTTAAATAATCATATCAAGTCTTCTTATCTTTTATCTCTTATAAATTTTAGGGTTCCAATTGTTCATTCAAGATCCCATCATTTATTTCATATTCCATATGTATGTAATAATTATTTGTATTTTCTGCCTATTTTTAGAATAATGAGAGATTTTAATAGTCATTGTAAATCCGCTGATATATTTTACTTTTCACACAATGTATTCAGAAATTTTATTTTAAAAAATGTTTAATGGTGCAGAATTATTAAGGTGTATTTTTCTTTTATTGTAACATGTAATGTGTTATCTCCAATTTAATTGTAATTTTCATTTGTGTCAATCTTCTTTAATTAAGCTCATATGTTTATTTTCAAACTTTTCAAATGTTACCTTGGTCATTTTCAACATTTGTAATAGGACATCTGTCCGTTAAATAAAGTATTATTATTATTATTATTATTATTATAAGAATTGCACCCAAATCCAGGGAAACTGAGAGAGATTTAATAATTTATAATAATAATAAATAAAGAATCTCTTAGAGCACTTACAGAATGATTTAGGGATAAGAAATCTTGCAACAAAATGACATAATAGAAAAAATACAGCAGTTATTTTGAAGAAATGAATTAAATATCTGCATTCACTGCCACAACTTTGGTTTAATGCAGATTTTTTCTATGTATGCACTCTAAAAATGAGGGTATGCAAGCAATCTAAAATGCGAAACTAAAGCACTACTAAAATACAGAATATATTAGCAAATTCATACCATTTACATATAGTTATTTACTAAAAGGCTACACAATACAAAGGATATGATTAAATTAGCTAAAACACGGAATGCAAGCATTATATCAAAAAGGGCTAGACAACCAGCAGAATCTTAAAACAGATCCTTATTGGAGATATCCCTGGACGAAAATAAATTGTTAAATACTAAAACCAGGAGTACTACCGCTGATGTAGGTGATTTGTTTAAGTGTTTTGAAGTCCCATTCACATTTACTTTAACAAGAAATTATCTTTCTTTCAAATATGTGACTACTGAATGAGGAAGGTTATTTTCAAAGCTTAAATGCCTCAGCTGACACTTATTGCTCCTCTTGAGAAAGAATCTTTCCTACATCAAAATACAACTCCATGGGTTACTTCAAATACTATGATCAACTCACCGGTATTTCGAACCCATGGTGGGTTCTTGTTACTGGCTCCAAACTGAGACATGATGAAACCAACTTCTTTAGGTCACAAACTAACCGAACTGAAAGAAAAATTGACTATTATTAAGCATGACCTCCAGAATATTTGAATACTTCAGTGAATCATAATATAAAATTGGCCAATTATTTAGGTAATTGATAACAATATATGCCTCTAGCAAACGCAACTTTAGCTAAGGAACTTCATTGATGCATTCTATACGTAGTATTTGTTAATAAAATGGAACAATAAACATAGGCAGTAAATTGAACATGAATAAATAGTAGTAGTACATAGGCAGTAACATGAGAAAAAATCAGCTCGAAGACATTTTCTACCAGCCGTTTAATGTTTGAACAATGTTACAGAACAAAATTAACGGAAATCAAGGGTTATGGAAACTGAATTGCAATACTTTAGGAAGGAATAATATTACTTTAATTGCTCTTAGTCATAATATAATCATATCTAAATCCATAGCGGTGGTCATATACGTTAACACTTTAATTCCATGTAAATGGGACGTACAGCATATTTTCGAAGAGACATAATAACGACGGGGAAGGACAGAAACGTAAATCTTTTGGCTTGAATTAAAACCGATTCATGAATTAAATCTAAAACAACTAACACTGATAAAACCAACAAAATCATTTGGTAAATTTCTACTTTAAAACGTACCAATCATTTTAACATAGACAAATTCAACCCAGGAAATGTAATAAGTGATAGCGTATGTAGATACTTGCATCACATAGAGATTTCATCGAAACAATCAAAAGGAAAATAATAATTCATAAGATGCTCACGATATGAAAACAAGGGAAATTTCATTGCATCGAGAGCAGTCAAACCGGCGATAGTATTGCTATCAGAAGTAAATTTCATTTATGAATCATAAAAGGTTATCGTTCCATATTCAGAAAACAAAGAGAAATTTCAGTGAGAAACATTTTTTACAAACATTCATCACTGACCTGAAAGGTGATGAATTATCTCCCAATATATCCATTTGCCTGCACATGTAAAAGGTGATTCTCTATCATATATTATTTACGATAAGATACGATGATCAACAAATACCATCTCGAAAAGTAAAAAGACATACATAGCGTTATTTCACCAGCCCCGCATTTCAGAATTCAGAAGAAGGAATTACTGAGAAAATAGTCCACTAATATTACATAATTCAATGACTTTAAATTATGAATGTTTAATCAATGCTTAAATAAACAAAACCGCTACTGACATTTATTTCTTAAGTTTTTTTGCAAATAATACCTACCATTGAAGTAACATTTTCATTGATAATATGGTCTCCAAGCGTCAGGGGACTTTCATGTCCTGTCAGCAAAGATATTATAAAATCTATAATCCTTTGAGTCGGAAGACTGAATGTAAGGAAAATTAACAAATAAAATTTTATAAGTGAATAAAGAGTTTAATTCGACAGACTATTATTTTTAGCGTAGGTGTGAATATTATTACTGCCCTCTAACGGGTCACAACGCTGACCTCACGGCCTCACAGATTCCAAAGACATTCCGCTGCATAAAATAACAACGATACTTTCGTAGATTATTCTAATTTTACTGGACCAAAGGGTAAGTAGAGCATTTTATTTGTAAAAATAAATTTTATATTTTATTTTGACCAGCTTTCTTTTGTATTTCAAGACTTAAATTGAGTCAGTACTTTTCCGCCGCACGACCTTATCTGGGAACATGGCTTGTGGGGTAGCGAGACTTTGCCGCCAATCGTTCTCTTTGCAGGGGTCTCCAAGCAAGAGTCGGCTGTGGTCGTTGAGCGTGAACGCTATCCGTAATTTTGCTAGAGAAATGGGTCTGCCACGGGTATTTTTTGACATGTCTGCCGACGGAGCACCCGTTGGAAGAATTGTGATGGAGGTAAGTTGTGTAATTAGTGATATTTTCTAAATGAAAGTCCGAAAATAGACCTAACCTGCCGACGCCCCGGTAGATGTCCGGCAACATGGGTAAATGACTGCATTTCCGCTAAGTTCATGCCTAATGAAGATTAATCTTCGTATTATTTGTTACATCGTAACCTCTTTAGAGAAAATTCTATTATATTGTTAGCTTTCTTTAAATTTACAACTAATTCATATCGTTGCACGAGGTTTGAATTGGAAGGCAAAATGGCTGTTCTACCTCCGCAATTTCATTAATGTCATCCAATTAGTGGACAGGTGAATCATTTCCGCGATTTTTTCCCACGTGTAACATTCTTCATTTGGCAGTTAGACTTTAAAAAGAGCCCGTTAAAACTTTGCAGGCTTCATTTCGTTAAAGATATGTCCGCATGTCACTGGTGTGATAATTTCATTTGTAAAATGGTGTACCTCTGATAAGGATATTTCAGTTTGCTAACTATCCATTATTATTTGATGGAAGATAGCCGATAGAAAGTTCAACTATTTTTTTAATAATTGCAGCTAAGGAGTGATGTCGTTCCGAAAACCGCTGAAAACTTTCGGGTTCTCTGCACCGGCGAGAAAGGATTCGGTTTTGAAGGAAGCATTTTCCACCGTGTTATCCCTAACTTCATGTGCCAAGGTGGCGATTTTACCAACCACAATGGCACTGGAGGAAAATCTATCTATGGATCGAAATTCGAAGATGAGAATTTCAACCTCAAGCACACCGGCCCAGGTTTGTCGTTGACTCTGCATATTATTGCAGTGTAATTTCTTAGTTGCGTGAATGCATAAGAAATTTTCCTTTAACCCAGGAATCCTCTCAATGGCCAATGCCGGCGCTAATACCAACGGGAGCCAGTTCTTCATTACCACCGTGAAAACAAGCTGGCTGGATAATAGGCACGTTGTGTTCGGATCGGTAGTGGAAGGGATGGAAGTAGTTAAGAAGGTAAAGTATTTAAGTTGAAGTTTAGTAAGTACTTGCGTTTTATTTTGCGGCTAGTCAATACTTATAGTGGCTTTTTTTCTAGCTGGAATCTTACGGATCTCAAAGCGGAAAGACCTCCAAGAAGATCGTAGTTGAAAAATCTGGCCAGTTGTCGTAAATAAGTAATAATTCTTGAAGTTCGTGCTGGCCAGCGGGATGGAAATTTTGGAATGACTGGCACCAGCATAACTTAACTCGTTCAAAACCATCTCATCATTCCGATTCATATTTTTTGGGTGGTGGTATGCCAAAATATCTATGCCCTTGGAAAAATGACTAATGTCAACGTTGAGATGATTGTCATGTTAATGTTTTCTGAAACAAGTTCAAGCTTTTCTTTTGTAGTTGTGAGCACACCCAAAAAAGCTACATCTCGTCAGTGCTTTATACCTACAAGCATTTCATCTTGAGCATTTAAATACTGCAGAAATTCACCTATAGACTGCACTTATGTGGGTTATGGATCTGCCTATTAACTTAGAGTTCTAATCTAAAGTAACTTGGTGTTCTAGTTCATGCTTGAATGTGTAATCTAAATCCATTCCTATTGGTTAACTTTATGATGTACTTTTTACCAAGGGCAGATGTGTATATCATCACTAAATTATTCCCTTTAATCTTTTCTCAAGAGTTAGTTTGTGGCATGGAGTTTGTCTGCATTTTAACAGTTGGATGATTCGATATATTACAGAAGAAATAAAGCATTAATTAGTATCCCGTTTTTTATTTGTTAGCCTAGATTTAACATTGCTTTTAGTTTTAATTTTATTTAGACTGCTTGAATTTGCGTGGTTTGTTGAAATGTTACCACTGTAACACCCTAGCGATGAATTTTTTAACTTGCCTGTGCTGATTTGGTTGTATTTTCTACATCAAGGAATTCAGCAACCTTAAAGTCCAATATGTGAATCCTTAAATCAATCGCAATTTTGTAAAATTGAACTTTGATTTCCTGATCATGGTTGGATTACTTTCGAACCTTGACTCGAACTCAATTTAGAATTCATTGAAGAAAGATTTAGTAACTGTTATTGATTGTAGGAGCTAATTCTTTACATTAGTTGCGCTCCTGGGGTAGATTTTTTTCATTTCGGTTTCCTTTGTGTACGACCTAATGTTATTCTCTAAAGAAATGCCCTCCCTTTATCTCAGTACAGTTAAGTCTGTTGTAAGAAGGCTCAAACTGACAGCGTCCACAGACTTTATTTCAGGTCGTGTAACCGGTTTTGAGGTAACTCATCAGGCCTTGTGAGATACCTTACTTGAAACTTGTTGCATTTTTATTTTTTTCGAATAAATATGTTATTGATGCAATCATTGTTTTCCTTCCACTGATCATGGATAAATTTCACCAGATATTGCCAGAAGTTATCATTTGTGGATTTACTTCCATTGGGTAGCTGAATCGGTTTGTGTTCTTACTTTTCGTTTGCAATTTTTTCAATGGGGCTATCCAATTTGAAGAGAATACATGGATCCTTCCCTGTGACATTCAATAGTCTTAATTAACTACAGGGGTAGCAATTTCAGTGCACTTGAAGAATGTATAACTTCGTATCAAATGCCATCCTTGGGTTTATGAACTAAGATTTTGTGGGTTAAATCTGTTTGTAATGAGGCAACTCAAATTTCCAAACTCTCTGGTAACAGTTCGGTATTTAAATTAAGAACTCATTTCAGGTCAAGACATTGCTCTCAGAATTGAGACAGCTTTCATCATTTAGTCAATTTCATCACAAAATGTGCATCTCTGTAGCCAGTCTTTTTGACATGCTCAAGTATTGTCTATATCAGTTTAGAAGATGGAGAATCTGTATCTTTCCATTACTTCGATTTATCTCTTCAGGTATGGTAATGGAATGTAATAAGTAGTCATTGTGCTTGGAGAAGCATAGAACGTTAAGTTTCTCCAGAATTATTGGAATAGGATGTATGGGATAATAGAGATTAGGTGGTAGTAGTAAATTTGTAAGGTTCAATAGAGATTAGGGTTGGCGTTAGGTGATATTAAGCTTTGGAAAAATTTATATCAGATACCCTACCAAGGAATTTCTCGTAGTTCTAAAGATTTATATTTGTCCACGTTAGAATACATTCCGGTCACCTGGACCTTGAGGTGAGTAAATTATATATATCAGGCAGACATGAACTCCGTGTGAGAGTTCTATTTGGAACCTCGCATCTACCTTTAACGAAATAAATTATATTTTTCAGTTATTATTGTAGCCAGTTCCTATATTTCCATCATAATACCCCAATCAAACTAAAGATAGTAAAAACTGGCTCCCTTTACATCTGAATTTTAATGAACTAGGAAAAAATTTGCAGATGTTCGGGTAATAGATTGACCTCACGTTTATGCTTTGTTGCAGAAATTATTCATGGCGAATGGATCGCACCCTTACTGTTTCAAGTGATGTTTAGAGCAATTTCAGGCGATGGCTGATAATTTGGGATAGCAAGTCAATCTTCCTTATAATATTACCTTTAATTTCAACTGCTTCGAATATATTTGAAAACACGGTGTTGAAGGGAGAATCCAAAATGAAAATAACGGGGCACAACGGATTCACCGCGAATTTATTTTGTTTCCAGATATTCGGACAACATGGACCTTTAACATCCGGGTAAGAGCTTGCAGAAGAAAGAACTCCATACCCACAATTAATACTGTTCAATGCTAAGAATCGTTTTTCGGCTATATATTTTTCAAAAAGACAATGCCTAAAGAAATTTGAAGCATACTCTGAAACTTATTTTCTCCTCTCTGATTAAAGAATAAACTATACTATATTGGAGGTAATTTGAGTGGTTGAACTCTTCAATATTTTTTAGGGATAGCGATAATGTGCATTGCCGAAGCCACTTTGTTCCTACTGATAGCGATATATATTTATGGGTGTACTTCATTGACTTATTTCAGTTAGCTACCAAACTGATTAATCAAGAAAAACTTAGTACCTAAGTAATTCTCAATTTCTCTTGGGAAACTGTTTTTATCGGAAAAATATTAATTTATACTATGTACACCAAAACCGAAGGAACCAACCGTCGTATGTCAGTTGGTTTAGTTCAAGGGTTAAATTATTCTACCTGACAGTAGTTAACTTCTATGCAGAAGAATGAAAGATTAACTCGGGCTTAAACTTGAATGTATCTTCTTGTTGCATACGGTTCATAGCATCGCCGCTAACAATAACATTAGCAATTTATATTCATTAAAAAATTTAAATCCAAGAATGTATTTTATTTTTCTTTGATTTTCATATTCGAGTAATTATTGAGAATGGGTGAAATAATTTTGATACTCGACCAAAATCTAATCGAGAACACACTCGGAAATGAAGTGCATTGTACCAGGTCATTCAAATTGAAAACGCGTCTACATGAGCTGGGTAGTGGAGACCAATAATAATGTTTCACAACGGAACATATCGATGTAATTTGAGTGTAGTTGGATAAGTGTTCATCAAACATGCGTAATCGAAGCAACATTTCGTTAAAAGGATGAATATTCTTACAATAATCTCATACAAACGTAATAATGTCAATCTTGTAATATGGTCCTTGGAGTTAAAAGAGAATGTCTTAACTTTAAGTAAGATAAAGCAAAAACGAATATGTGGAATTAGAAGCCATGGGGCTGGGAATTCCGTTCCGTAGAGCCCAAAATCTAAGCGGGCAAACATAACTGTGAGACTGTCTTGGATTAAATTTTTAAAATTAGCGCAAGCAAAGATATTTCATGCTCCTGGTCCATTGAATAATTTTACGTACTCATTGAATTGAAATGTACATAATCTTATAGCAAATAAAATCAATGAGCGACGTTAAGTTACTGTAATAATTGATTAAAGAACATTTCTACAAGATTTGACTATCTGCCACCAGAGTGTGTAATTTTCCAACTTTCCCCACATATGGCGCGAACTGTCATTGGAAGTATTTGAAGCCGCAAATGATTGAATGATGCATATGCACTCGCCGAAGGATTATTTTTAGATATTACATTCTTTTTAATAGTTCGAATTGATATGATGTTCATTGGATATGGAAATCTATTAGTGACGTGTGATCAAGTTCATTAGTTTAGAGTGTTTACCTTCTCTGTTTTCTCTTGGATTTGTTTTGGTGATTTTTCATCTCATGTTTCGTGCTTGAAAATACTTGGAAGACTTTTAAACATGAGTGATTATAAAGAAGCTATTGCCTTTTTAAAAACTATTAAAAAGGGATATGTATTTGCCAAAGATGAATTATTTACCGTGTGCAGATTTATATACGCTCATGCATATCGAAATGGATTGAGTAATGAAGAAATGAAAATTATCTCAGAAGTTCTGAAAGTCGACACATTACGTAATTAACTTATTTAGATTAAGAATTGCAACTTCGTCATTACCTATAAATGTTTTTTTTCTAAAGCATCCGTTACTTTTTAGCCTCTGTTGAATATCAGGAGTTGTCTAGGTGTCTTATACCGAAAACGTATGCTCCAGATCAAGTTGTCATCGATATGGCCATCTCAATATTATCTTATAAGTCCGATCAACCCATGGCAAAAGTACTTAATGCTGTTCACTGGCTAACAGGTGAGGATTACACATTCGAAACTCCATTACTTCTAAAAATTTGTTTGTATATTCTGTAATGTATTTATTCTCTTTAGGTATTATTGGTTTAGGTTTGACCAAAACTAAAAAGCTAGATTGTTTGTACAGCCTGTTCTTCGATTTACTGTGCAAGACAAACATCGTAAGTTTAGAACTTAGTGAATATACACATAACTTGGGATTTCACTCCATACATTTTCTATGCCCTTCATGATATATCTACAACATGTTCTATCCGCTCTAGGATTTGCAGCTGTGTCCCCTTATTCAACTTATGACAAAATCTCATCTCATCCGTCGAAGGCATATCTCCATTGTTAACTACATCCGAAAAAGTAGAGGCACAAAGAAGGTTCATGTCTCACTTCTCAGGTAAGGTATAGAGATAGAGATGTCAAATCTCTAGATTTAGTAGATTCTGTCAGGATGAATGCGATTGAATATGTTGTTAAAAGTTGTTCAAGTAAAATATTTTTGTCTGATGTTTAATTCTTGTGAATTTGATATAATTATTATAATGTTCATTATCTCATTTTTCCTCCATATATCACCTAAGAAAGGGCAGTTCTTTCATTTAGTAACCAAAATTAGTGTTGTTAGATTCTTGTCTGCCTAAAAACACTTGGAGTATTACTATTTTTGCAATTGGGATTCGATGAACAGTTTTTCTGGCAATGAATGAAATAGGCTTGTATTTATAGAATAAATTGTTACTCCAATCATAACTTTTATGAATAATGAGTATAGTCATTTTTTGATTTGATTGATTGATTTGATCCATCAATCAAATCTCTTGATTTTTCAAATTGTTAAACTCCAGGTATAATAATGATCATCCATATTTGGACGAGATAGAGACTAAAAGTCTCTTCTTCCATCCAACCCATCATCATTAATTATAGAATAATTAAAATAAAAGAGATTAGAATGAGAAAAAATAGAAGAATTGTGGATGTAAAAACCTGAGAGAATCTTTTGAAAAAAATATCCAATACCCTCAAGAGGATGAAGACACACCCTGCTTTTTTATGAATCCTTTGGGATGGTTAATGTCTGTAGATTTGAGCCACTCATGAGAATGTTGAGAGCAGCTTATAACGTCCTGAGTAAGAATAGGAGTATTGACATATTTAATAACTCATTGGGTTTTATAAAACTTAAACTGTACTCTAAATTGTTTATTTGATGATTTTTTTATTGTTAAATTTGCCTTTTACTTCCTACGTTTCCTTTGTATCCATTTTTTAGGTATATTTTTTATCTGTGTATTTATATATTTTAATTAATCTTTCAATTATTTTTTATTATATCACATGGGTAATTGGGTTCTGTTTATTCTGTTTGCGATAGATAAATTATTATTATCAGTCAATATTGAATTGCGGATCCTCATTTGTCCTCAGCCTATTCAAGCGCATGAACCCTGATCTTATTCCTGAAGTACTCCCGCCTCCCCTGCCTACACAGGCCTTGTTGTCTGGATTAAATGAATCCTGGAAAGGTCTACACATGGCAAATAATCGCATTGCAGTGGAAATTGGTATGGGGATGAATTTGACAGGAGTTCAATCATCTCATTGGGACAAGGTAATTGATTACAGAATTGCAAATCAATGGCTTAGATGTGATTACTTGGATTTTAGAAGTTTGATCAGCTGAGGTATGTTTAATTCTACAATGGATTGTCTTGTCTTATATTCGTCTATCAACTTAACATTTTCTTAATCAGCTTCTTTTTGTAAGCAATCTCTCAATTTCTTATATTATATCTCCTTTTGAAAGGCAGTTGCAAATTTTGGAAATATTTTTGAGAACATAGTGAAATTTTGTATTGCATGTAGTGTTTTAAGGACCATATAAATTTACTGATTAGCTATTTTAAAGTGTATGATAATAGTATTTTCTAAATGCATGAAACTATTCGATGGATTTGTATTCTTGGAGTAATTCCTAATCCAGCTCATCTGCTGATATTGCTGTCAAGAGCAATGAAATTGTAAGTTGAATTGTGATGGCTACTGCTTCGCCACAAGGATTTTTACATAACCGTAATAAGTACATACTTTTGCTTTGAAGTTACATTCATGTGTGTAAAATTTTTGTGTTTGAGTTCAGGTTTTTTTCATACGTAATATTTTGTCAGTGACTGACACAGTGAAATCTAAGTCTGTTGTTTACAATGAATTTCATAAATTTGTTGGTTGCGTAGGAGTATTTCTGAGATTTTAATATAGTTGCCTTCATCGCGAGTTTCTTGGATCACCTTGTTGTAACACCATATATTATGGAGGTCTTTTTGTGGTGGTAATCCATAATCAAAAGGAAAAGATAATTTAAATTTATACTTTGGAACACAGTAATGATACACAAACAACAGCCTAAGATTTTAAATGTCGCTCTTTAATCAGGCAGGAAATTATTAGTCCTCTGAAACGTCCTCCTCTAGGTCTCTACTTGTGTGTAAATGGTATGAGTCACCAAGGACCTATTTAGGTCATATTCAACTATTATTATAAGGTCCTATTTCAATTATTTCTTTTCTTCCAAATCTCTCTCATTCTTGCCCAATATTTCTCTTTCTTTAGCTTATTCCATATTGTACCGGTCTTCATTTTGGGTTTCTCTTGAATACGTTTGCCTTGTCGAAGTTAATCCTTTAGTGGCTAGCATTTTTTAGTATATTCTAGTGTGATATTTAGTTTTTGTATATCCTTCTAAATTTTATTGATAAATGGTCATTTTAATATTTCAGAGGTAGTTTAAGTCTTCCTGTAAATCTGTAGGGATTCCTTCTTTGAAGGTGTCTGTAAAATGCAATTCTTCTTTTCCTAATTATGTCTGTAATTTTCTCAATATGTGTGGTGTTTTCCTCTTCAACTGTTTGACAGTGACTATTTTTCTTTCGTTGAGTTCTTTTGCCATCATTTTCTAATTTGGGGTCAGACATTCTGTTAAATGCTTCTGGGAAAATTACTGTTTTATAGTGTCAAAGTTTTCATTTATTGATCCTGAATTCTTGTTGTAGAGAATTTTGGTTAAATGATAGGCCATTTTCATTTTATCAACTGTTGATTTATTTGCTATTTTTTCTTATTGTTAGTTTTGTATGTTTGACCATATTTTGTTTTTTATATTCTTGGAGACTGTTTTGATATTTGTCATATATTTTGTTTTCTTAAAGGAGATTTAGTGAACTATTTTTTGCATTTTTTCTTTTACGATCTCTATCTTCTTGATGTCCATATGATAAATTAATATCATCTTCTCCTTAATTGCATTCAACCTTAAATGTATTCATTCATTCATTCATGTTGTACTTGTTTCTTACAGTCATCCTTCAGTATCATTCCTCAGATATCTTACTTAAGCCCTAAAGAAAGTAGAAAAAGGACATTGCATGATGTTGCAAGGTGAGTGATTTTTATTAAGTGATGAAAAATATTTTACAGAAACCTTGCACCTTACATTTAAGGTGCTGTAAGTAGTTGTGAGAATATATATCTTTCTCCAAGACTCAATCCTAAACCAAGATAATTTAGCATACAATTATGAAATGTACTTGATTTTTTTAGCACTAAAAATATATCTAACTGTGATATTTTGGATACGCTGGAAAACTTGATTCATATAGGCAAAGAGTATATCTATAAACATGTCTTAATTTTGTTTTTGCTTTAATGTAAATACATTTTCTTCATTGCAATAACCCTTCTTTTCTTAAAAACAAAATCTCAAATAAAAGCTTTGCGATGAAAATCAGTGCGTCAGTTCATGGGCCCTACCATAATTAATCTTCTCTGAACTTAAATGAGAGCACAGATTTCAAAACAATATGGCTCTAAGATACCCACCTCTCAGAACTATGCGGATCCTCACTACAAAATGCAAAGTATTTTCTTTTGGCTAGAATTCCCATCGGCAATCAATTTTCTGTGCTTATCTCATATCTTCCCATGAGTCAATTTTTAACCAAGCCCTTGTGACATAAACGCATTATGGTTGTGACTCGTGGCATTGTCTTTTCTGACCACTGTTGCCATTTGAAGTCTGTGCTAGTGGTACTTCTGGTGACCACTTTAGAGTGTCACGAGGTGCTCCATTAATTTTAGTTAGCAGTGTACCATATTATTAAAAAAATCAAAAGTTGAGTTAGCAACCAAAGTGAAATATGTTGTGGGTCAATATTACTTTATAAATTTCCCGTTGTTCATCAGGGTGGAAGTTAGAATTCTTCAATCAATCAAATCTCCCATAATATGTTAAATGATAATTATCCAAGTATACAACTTAATGATATGTTTAATTAAGAAATATCAATCACTACAAATATACTGCCAACCAATAATTATGGGTTTACCAAACTCTTAACTTATTTATCCAGTAAAATACGATGTGATTATTAGTTTGTTATCTTGTATAACAATCCCTGTATTTTCTCATGGCTTCTATCTATCAATTTTTAACATATATTTTGCAGAGGAAAAGTTTAATGGTACTTTTCTGAATGTTATCGTGTTCACTGTTGCTTGAATATCTTTTGTACTGTGACACCATCCTATCATTGATTGTAGGGGAAGAGAAAATAGAGGCTTAATCAGGCAAGAGAGGAGAATGGCGTGATACCCAAACATTATTTTAACTTAAAAATTATCTCACCTGAATTACTCTTAATTCTGTAAAAAGGTCAAGGAGTGTATTTAAATATTGATGTTGGTTGTATACACCCTCTGATTTACATAATTACTAGGTCTGTTCAAAGAAAGATCCTACTACATGTGAACCACTTAACAAATCACAATAAAATAGGTTGCACTTTTTAGTGCTGTCCATAAGGAGTAAAATACCACCTTCCTTGTTGCTCTATCTTGTCTAGTCTTTGTGCAACAGTGGTTTTTGTCTGAGCCTGCATGCGATTGTTGTACTCATTCTTGTGTCTGTGAAAATGAAGGTGTTAAAGGAGCAACTCGTGTGTGTTAAATTCCGTCGAGTCCACTGGTGCAGGATCGTAAAGTGTCTGGGGAGATTACCAGCGTACTGTCTTTGGGCCAAAAACTCGTTTTTCCTCTGTTCGTTTGTTAACCCTCATGGTACAAATTTGGACACGACATGCTGCTTGGCCAAATTTTCTGTCAAAATGGTGAAACATGATCAAACACTGGTGACAATCATTGGCGATCTCCCTGGCAATTAACCTATGGTTTGCAAACACCAAATCATTCACAATGTTGACGTGGGTATCATTTTTTGGCACTAGTGGTCTTAAACTTCTCAGTTTTTCATTGGTCCAGGTTTGCCCAGACTGGAAGTGGTTGTACCTACGGAAAAACTATGCCTGACTCATAGATTCATTACCAAATGCTTCTTGAGTCATTTCGTAGATTTCAGTTGTAAACAAAATGTAATGCACATGCACTGTTCCTCTAACACCTTCATTTTCACCGACGCAAAAATTTGTACTACAAGCGTGTGCAGGCTCAGACAAAAGCACTGTTGCGCAGAGACTAGACAAGATAAAGCCATGAGGAAGGTGGCATTTTACTCCTAACAGACCCCGCTGAAAGGCTCAACCTTTTTATTGTGCCTTTTTTGTTTGCATGTAGTAAGACTAGTGTCCTTTTTTTTGAACAGATGTATCGTACATTTTCATTATCAGATGCGTTGTCAGCTTGTACTGGAACATTTTGCTTTGAATATTATGAAATATAGTTACTATCATTGCCTTTCTACTTGCCTGAATACATTAGAAAATGCCTAGATGTTTCTGAATTCCTACAAATTAAAATAAGATGTGATGAATGGATTTTGATGTCCAGATAAACCATTATCAAAGAAATCTTCATTTCAGTTGGGCAGATCTTGGAACAAACTTAAGCTATTTGAACCCACCATGCCAGTCCATGTCACTTCTTCGAAGCCAGTTTGGATTTTTCTTCCTTGCATTTGGAAGTCACTGCCTTCAAAAGAGATTTTGCAGTACTTTACATGAATTATTGCTCGCAGGTACTGTTCCTTCTCCTTTGTCATAACTTCGATTTTTTTCATTTCCAGCACATTAATTGTCAATCAACAAATAATGAAAACTTCTAAAAATGATGTTATAGCTGAGTTGTAAATCGTAATAACTGAAAGGTTTTAAACTTAAATTATATTGACTATTATTGAATCCATAATTTGCTATGAAATATATTTAATTATTATTATATATAAGCAAGATGGTTATTTTTCCTCTTATCGTGTTAACTTATATATTTAACTCGTATATCATGCAGATGAGTAACTGGCCTACATTTTTGGAATTAAAAGTGCATTTTATTCACCATTAAACATGGTAATCACTATAATTGTTTATTGGTCTATCTAATTATGTTGTCTGTTCTTTCACATTTTCAGTGTTTGTAAGGAAGCAGTACGATTTGTTTAAAAAGGCTGAAATGAGGGTGGAAGGAGAAACACATCTTCTCCAGCAGGTTGCAGCTTTCCAGGAGTATTTGGGTCAGCCCATCCCTGTAGTATCAGCTTTCCTTGCCAAATATCTGCAGATATGGACAGGGGAGGAACACCGAGCTTCCTTCTTTAGACTTCTTTCTTATATTCACTTTAACACCTTTGATGGTAAGCACTAGCATATCAGGGAGCAATCTAGAAATTTTCCTTTTTAGGGTTTGGATTGGTGATGTTATTTCACATAATTAAAATGTACTTATTACATCGGGTTGCTGAATATGGATAATAATAATATAATGTTTAGTGTGTTCTGGGGCTTTCCCCTGTAGAGCAAAACAATTACCGTATTTGCACGAATCTAAAATGAGTTTTTTTTTTTTTTCGACTCCTGCAGGAAAGTGGGTACATCTTACAATTATAAGAAACATTTTCATTTTCAATTGGATTAAATAAACTAGCTTAGAGTTACTCCTAGCCGTAGGTTGCATCCAGAACTGTAGTTGAAGGCAATTACAACGAAAGTTTGCAACCTGAACTGTGTTTCTCAATTTCAGTTCTTTCTTTATTGGTTTTTGATTTCTTCTTTTAGTTCCCTTGACTCTTTGGTGACTTAGAATTCTGGTCGATTTACTTACGACATAATTGTTAGTTTTGGTCTATATTTCTTTGAAAAATTTCTATTTTCTCACCTTTTGGGAGCCTTCTCTTCTTTTTTTTACACTTTTACACATAGACCGCACCCTGGATAGATCAGGTTGGTCATCTTCTTTGATTGCATCCTTGTTCAAATCTTTTTGGGCAATAAAAGAAATCTTCTCTATCCTATAAATACTTGATTAATTTTGCTTTTGCTCTTTCTTTTAATGCATAAGATGCTTTCTTTGTACATAATGTTTTTCATCTGCTTCTTATTTCTTATTTAGAGTTACCTGAATGTCTATGTTGTATGCAATATTGACTACTATATACTGTATGCATTGTATTGATAATATTTTTTGTAATTTGTATTTATCTGTCTCATGTTGTACCTAATGGATGCAAATCCATGTACTACTTCCTTATTTTGTTTGCTTTATGTATATTGCTATAATTTATTTAAATATAAAGAGATTCTAATTCATGTATCGCCTGCAAGTACTTAATGATAGTGTATTTCTATATTTTGTCATATTCTTTTTTCTCATCTTTTAGTTATTACTAACGGTAAGTTTGTGCAGGTTTTTCACACCCCCCCTTCTTTGTGAGTGTTTTCCTGCAGTGGATTTTTTTCCTAAGAATCTGTTAGGTTTTTTACTTCCACAATTCCTCTTATTGTTCCTCATACTATTCTCTTTGATTTAATTATTTTGCAATAAATGATGATAGATTTGATGGAAGAAAAGACTTCTAGTCTCAATCTCACCCAAATAAAGACTTATTATTGTACTAGGAAAGTAATAGGAAGAGATAATTAATGTTTTGTGAACAAAATAAAATTCTCAAATGTTAGCACCACTTCCCATAGTCATGCTATTTAGACTGTGTGTAAGAAGTGTCAGTATTATATAGTCTAGTTTTTCTGTATTAGAGTGGTACTCTATGATGAAAAGGGAAACTGATTTTCTTTATTTTTCAGAATTGAAGTTTGTCATTATTACACCTCTGTCCTGGCTATTTATTTCTGGCGATATGGAGTTCAAATGTGCCATCATTAATATGTTCAAGGAATTCATGAAAAACTTGGTGAGTTCAGTGCAAATATATAATTATTTTGTTAACAACAATTTTTTTTATGTAAATATTAATATTTTGTAGCATAAAAACAGAATTTTTAAAATTATTAGTTTCATTAATCTAATTGGCGCAGTTTATAAAGAGAAATTTTAAACAGGTTTGCCAATAATCTATTCGTTAATTTTCTTTATCCTCATTGTGTATTATTTTAATGCTGATAATATTTAGTTGCTGAAAGAAAAGTGGAGAGAAGGAAAGAAGTCGCCATTTTTGAATTTGGCCAGAACTTGGGATCCAGTAGAAATGTACCCAAAGTTGTTTGAAGCTATAAACAATCTTATCAGCATTGGCCTATCAGCAGAAATTGGAAACTCTCTCTTCGTCAGCACCTGCTTGGCTTATTTTCACACGGTAATAACAACTTTTATTAAATTTTTCAGGATATTAAAATTAATTATTTTTTTCCTTTTCATCTCAGTTTGACTTTGAACCTGAATTCAAATAGAATAAGAATAGTAAATATCATGTTTACTCAAAAGTTACATGCACCCTTTTGGCTCCTTTTTCTCATGCCTAGCTACTGTTGCCCTTCACTGGTGAAGTCCTCTTAAGCTCTGATGAACTTATCAGGAGGTGCTTCACTAAGGCAACAGTATCAACGAACACGCAAAACCATTCCCTGATTGAAAAAATCCAATCAGCCGGGATTCGAAACCAGGACCTTGGGGTAGGAGCAATAGCTTAGATGGAATGCTATTCACTCGGCCACCAAGGCAGATTGTAGTCTCCTAAATCAGGGTGGGCGTTAGAATTGATGGGGTACTAGATTCAGGTAGCATACTACTTGTGCATATGTCCTGTACTGCATGACCAGGAACGAAGATCCGGTGTAGGCCAGATCCTTGGCTCACCATGGTCTCATGAAACTCGTCCCATGCAACTTGTCTAACATTCCACCAATGTGCTATTGATGTTTTCATTGTAAGAGCCCCCACAGACTAAACTGTTGGCCAAATTGTTCTTGAAAAGAAATCATACTTTTTAAATGACCAAATTTGTGCGCTGTTATGTGCATTACGTTACATTATGTTGGCAAAGACAGCTATTAGTATTTTGCATACAGTGTTTAGGCATATAAATATACATATATAGCACCGTATACCTGTACAGTAAAGGTGTATACCATGCTGTGAATGGTGTAACCACACGTTTGAAGGAGCACATTAGATTCACGGACAAAGATTTTTGACGCTCAAATTTTTGCCCATTACATTTGATGGTATGCTATTTTTGAGTTAATATGGTATATATCTGTTATCCTATGTTCCTTCAAATGTCTAAATGTGAATATATAATATTTATGAAAGTGGTTGAAATGTATAGTATGTAATTGTGAATTCTTCCTATTAATGTTATAAAAGCTAACATCTTAACCCTATCATTGGTTTTATGACATAGGCAGCATTAGACTATAACACAGCACAATGTTGAATCTCATGTAATTTATTTCATAAAATATGGCATCCCTGTTTTAGACTGTTTCTAAGATATCTCATAACAATTCATATTTCAATTTATATATATTTCCCACCTTCAATGGTGCAACCCAGCTTTTGGAAGTAATATTTTGGAAAAACGTTTGTATGTATTAATATGCGAGATAATTATTTAAGTAATTCATGTTGGTAAAATAAGTACCAGGTATCGATTACTGTTTTTCAAAATATTTAACTGCATTAAAATGGCGTGATTTTGGCTGTTACAGCATATTCATTATAGTAGTTTAATTATAGCAGTGTTACTGAAATGTTTTCAAGTTCACCATTTTAATTGCCATATATCCAGCAAGACATCATGTGCCTTATCTATACAAAAAATATCTGATGTGGCCAACACATGACTTTCTCCATGTTTATTGAAAACAGAAGCCTATGCCGTTAATGTATAAATAAATCCAAAACAATGAGTGTTACAGAAAAATGTTTCAAACAAAAGTTGTAGTTATGTACATTATCTATTCAAGAATAACTCCTAAACAATCAGTGTTACGAAAAATGCTTCAAACAAAAGTTGTAGTAATTTACATTATCTATAACTTTTGTATGTAATTGTATATACCTACATTGCATTCTGACAGAGATATATATGAAAAACTTCCATTTCTGGATAAACAACAACTTCCGGTTAACCATTATTCAAGAATAACTCTTAAACAATCAGTGTTATGAAAACATGATTCAAACAAAAGTTGTAGTAAAGTACATTATCTATAACTTTTGTATATAATTGTATATACCTACATTGCATTCTGACAGAGATATTTAAGAAACAAAATTTTGTTCAGGATAAACTGCAACTTCCGGTTAGTCAGTATTCATCAAAAACTAATCAACTCTTGGCATTGTTAGGAAAATACTAAATATGAATTTTGGAAATGATCGGATAATTATTTTTTAAGATAGAGCACCCACAAACTTTTTGACCACAGACAGACACACACACACACAGACAGACATGTTTGGGAAAATAGATAAAACGAACTGTATGGGCCCCAAAACATTATTTCTGTTGAGATCTGGAGGTCAAATTTTTTTGCGAGTACAATACTTTCTCGACGCCAGAAAAATGATACTTTTGATTATGATTTTTATGGATTTTTCATCCTTTGCCTTCAGATCTGTAAGGCATATTAATTTATTTAATTTATGGTGATAACATAACTCTCATATGTGTTATTCTTTATTTCAGATGCTTCCAATATTGTGCTCCTTGAACTGTGAATACATGGTTGTTCCTCCTCCCACTCTGATGTACCACAGCTTGTTTTCTCACAGTTTGCACTGCTTGTCTCAAGCCTGTCTGCTGTTAGTCAGGTAAATCCTTGTTTCAAAATTTGCTCTTATCTATTTTTAGTTATTCTGATTAATATATTGATAGCGTCAGTAGTTGAATAAATGAGTAACTGATTAAAAATGATGAAAATGAAGTTTGACTTAGCACAGGAAAGCCTGCAACTTAACCCAAGGTTATACAAAAAGAGAAAAATAGTGACTTGGCTGGGACGCAAACCCAGGTCTCCCACTTTCCAGGCAGGTGTTCTTACCACTAAACTACCAAGCCACGTCCTTGATCAGAAAAGCCCCAATTTACAGAAGGGAAAGTGAGAGTCCTGGGTTCAATTTCCAGCCAAGTCACTATTTTTCTCTTCTTGTATATAACCTTGAATAACTGATTGTTCATATCAATTCTGTGATTTTGTTATAATCAGATTTAATGACAAATATCATGTATAATGTTACAGAATTTTTACTAATTAATGAAGACATTGTTATTTTGTATACTAGTGTCTCACAGAGTGTATTAATGCCATTAACGTATTATTTCTTGGGTTAAATTTTTATCCATTTTATAAAGAGTGTCAATAAATGATTTTACAGTATTTAGTGAATATTTTTAATCATTGGTCTTAAAAATTTATATTGATTAAATTGTATTATGTTCATTAAATACTTAATTGTGATCATTCCACTTATCTAATAAATAATTATGAAGATTAAAGTCATGAATGAACATATTTATCCTCCTAATATTCTCTCCTGCAATTATGATATTATTTACTTGATCTATCATATTTGATAAACGTTAGTTATTGTAATGCTGAATTGCTACCTTGATATGTTTAATGTCAATTTTTATAGTAAAATGTAATTCTTGCTATCAAATGACAATTAAGTATGACTTGATTTTTTGGCATCTCAATTATTGCTACTTGGTAGAAACTATTTTTCATGCGGTCCATGAAGATCCAAATTTAAAATGATTAATTTAGGTATAAATTAATACGGTTTTGATTAATTTATCTATACCTTGGTAAATAGTAATTAAATTAGAAAAAAATGTTAATTTTTCATTTTTTACGTTGCTAAAATTTATTTTTGATTTTCCTATGTACATTCAATTGTGTGTCAATTTTTGATACTTTCGTAATTATTGAGCATCATTTTTATTGCTTAATAAGTCGAATTCCCTTTTCAGGTATAAAAATGAAGTATTTTATTCATCAGATGGCTCCAATCGAAGAGCGAAATTTAAGGATGATTTTTCAATATTAGGTGTGATTACAGAGGATTATTTGAGATTTCTTTGTTCAGATGAGGTATGTTGATTGTCTCCCCTAAACATAAATTGTCTCTCCTAAATCAAGAAATTTGTTTTGTAGAAGTTTTTGTAATTTTTGTAGGAGGTTTTTTAATTTTTCTTGTATAACCTGGTCAATTTTTTTTACCTTCAGTAAAGTAGGGCTAAGATCAAATAATGAACAGAAAAAAGACGTAAAAGGTTTCATAAAAATTAATCTCCCCAAGCAACATCTGGTAGTAATCCATTTAAAAATTTAATAATAAATGGTAATGCAAATAATTCAATGCTTGTTTTATTTAGAAAATGTTTACTTTTTTACCTTTGATTTTAGCCCTTAAAGTCTTATTTTCTATCCATCATTAATTTATGTGTTGCTATCATTGAAGATAATTACTAAAGAAACAATGAAGATAAATACGAATAAAGCTATTTTCTAAAATCTATTTTTTAATGTTTACTGTTCCTGATTTTTTAATTTACTTTACATTTAATCGCATTTTACTTTTTAAAATGGTATATTGAGATAATATGCATCTTACATAATTTCTTTCTAGCCATTTGCAAACCGAAGCATAAGTTTCATAATGAAATATTTGAGTGACGAAATATTGGAGTCACTTTTCATCAATTTCAATCTGAATATCTACAGGAATATCTGCTACCATCCAGCATTTGCACCCTATTTTCTCTCTTTTAAGAAAGAAAATTCACCAATCACGTACAAGGTGAGTGTTTTATAATTTTTAATGTTGAGTTGTATAATAGTTATTACAACTCTGTTTGGCATATTGGTTTCTTACTCCTAGCTACGCATTTCTTTCTATAAAAATCACAGTATGCAGTTTTGAATATAATGATAGAATAGGTATCTACATGTATGGATTTATACCTATTAAGCATCTTTAGAGTTTGTCAACAATTTAGAGTTAAAACTTAAATAACTGAACTTATTATTTCATTATTTCTTATCTATTATATATAGACGTGTCTCCAGAAATACATACACGCTCACTCACTCATTCACTGGGGATCAATATTCTAACCATATTCCACAAGTGTCACTGACTTGAAATTTTTACGACGTTATGGCCATAACGTGTAACCTCCAGGAAAAAGCCGACTTTGAACCTCGGTGTCATGGGTTCGATTCTAGAAGTCCCCAAAGTCGCGATTTTCTCCATAAGGATACATGGCGGGGATTTTCGAAAAATTTTTTGAGGCACTTCCCGGAAAAGTAGAGAGTTCAAATTCGAGCGATCGCTAGAAGCCGTGCAACTCCAACGTAAATCAGAAAGACATCGCCGAATATGGTCCATGGTTCGATGCTAGGTCGGGGCAAAAATCGGCCGTTTAAAATGCATTGCGGCAATTTTGAAGATTTTTTTTGGATCCTTTCCCGATAACATGGATACTTGAAACTCGGCACTTGATAGATATCAAGAATATATTTCATAATCAAATTTTGCATGTTTGCTGATGGTCCTTGGTTCGATCCCAAAGGGGTATTTGCACTTCTCAATGCATTTCTTACGGAGATAACGGAAACAAAATTTAGGTACTTCCCGGAATGCTATCGACTTCTAACCTTGCATGATACAAGAACAAGTCTTTAAAAATCAAACTGTGCATTCACAGCTTACAATATGTCCTGGGTTCGACACCAGGTGTCTCTGCAATCAGAAGTTGATCCGATATTTAGGAATTATTTTGAAACCTTTCCCAGTAATATAGAAACTTGAAATTTGGCATATATATAGAGATCATAAATAAATATCAGAAACATGTTTTAGATTTCCAATATCGTCCTTGGTTCAAATCCAGAGAGCCATTTACATTCGTTAAAAGAAAAACGACGTTTGAGGCAGTTGCATCCAATATTTCTGCTTGAATATTCACACATAGTTAGAGATGGTGATCTTCTGCTGTGCTGCATCGTAAGTTTGACAGGAAGACCCAGGTTCGATGCCAGGCGATTAAATTGAAGAGAATTTTAAAAATATTTTGAATCCTTTTTTTTTTTCTTCTGAGGACCGTCCCGATATGATGCCAAAATGAAATTAGTGTTGTCGATCTGCTTGCAGTATGCAAGCTCTATTTTACTCGTAACTTATATGTATGTATATCCGGAGAAGCGTCTATATATAATAGATATTCATATCTATATTACATATATATACACATTCATAGGGGATCAAAATTCTAACTCAGTGCAAAATTCTATCCCATGAACCCAGGGTTATTCTGGAAAAATCTAAGGTGCGCACATGAGTAAACAAAATCGACACATTAAACATAAGTGACAAATATCTTTCATACTGGAAGTTACTCTTAAAAAAATTCTTAAATTCTCTGCTATGCATTTTTATGGGAGGATTTCCTGCTGTCAAATCAAAGACAGTATTGAAAGAAATCTTTACCTTTTATATTACTGAAGTATATCTACTAATACCATGTAGATGCTTAATTCTCTACCATCCTGGGAAGTATTCCAAACAATTTCCAAAAATCTACTTAATGCATCCTCATTTTTTAAAGCCTGAATTTGTGGCCTTCTAGTATCAAGACTTGATATTTCAATAGACTAGATCAATCAGAAATGCACTGTTTTGGAATTCGGAATGTTATTAGCTGTCACAATTTATGTTGATAATGCATGTGTATGGCAGAGTTGACTAACTCTGATTTTTAGTTTCAAATTTTGCGTAAGCAATGCTGTAGTGGCATTAAGTCTTGTACTCATACCTATTAGTTTTTAGGTGGTGACTCAAATGTCTTAAGCAAATCCACATTACACACTTGTAGGTTTCTCCTTGTTAAAGGCTTTCTTTCTGTTACATATATCATTTCAAGATTGAGTATCATTGGAATATTTATAGTGACTATATATACATTTGGGAAAACTGATAATTATTTCTCGTTTAAATTATTTCATTTTCTAAAACTTAAATTGTCATCTTTCTTGCAGGCATTTTTCCACCTTACAGAAAAGAAGTATCCTGGGATCTCTACGTTTATTACAGACTTTGGGCCAACCCAAAACTTATAGTTGTAAAGTATCTATGGGTTGTTAACTCATTTCATCACTGAAAATCCACTTTACAATTCTTATGGTTCCATGTGCCACTTTTGAGAGATACACTGTCAAGGTAACACACTGTCAAGGTAACACACTGTCAAGGTGTTTTAACCGAAAAAATAATGTTCTTTTGAATTGTTTTAGAAAACTTTCAGAAGTTAGTTTTGCAATTTCAATCTTTACAGGATGACTTATATCATGAAAATAAAATTAATTTTAAGAGAAAATTTTGACTTTGATTTGTTTGTATCAATCATTGTAGTCATCTTGCTTGGAATGCTTTAGCTCCAAATCCTGCTTTACATATGGGAAATACCGTATTTCCCGGCCTAGAAGACGCATCGGCGCATAATACGCACCTTGATTTTTCAGGTAAGAATTTATAAAAAAACTCATAAGTTGTTACATAAGGTTGAGTGCTGGTAAACTCTTTATCGCAAGAGATACAATGTATTAGCATAGGGTTGACATTTCCGTTAGCCCAATATGTATACTTTTGCAGCAGCACCACATGCGAGATTAAACTAAACATACTACATTGTATGCATTTCCAATTTATCTGGGAATTTTTCAAAGAAAGTTCTGTTATCGAAATAATAAAACTGTATTCCTTACTACTTAATCAAAAAAGTGTTATTATCGAAATTTGTAATTAACTGAACTATTTTCAATGCCTGATACGGTAAACAATACTTAACGGTATGCATTTATCCCGGGGATTTGGCTTGCTTATTATACGAAGTATACCATCGGCGCATAAGACGCAGACAGATTTTAGAGCATATTATGGAGTAAAAAAAGTGCGTCTTATAGGCCGAGTAATACGGTACTAATTTTGTTGTTTGGTTAAAATGTTGGATGGTGTCCTTTTTGAGAAATGTCACTAGCAATTTTTGCTTCCGTTTGTTCATCAAAACTATACTCTGTTTCCGAACTGAAGGCAACTGGGCATGAGAGAGCGAGTAGCCAATGAGAGGTGTTTCCCCTGCCACCTCATCTTTCGGCTTCGTCCTACTCACTCCTTCCCTCCATGCGGTTGACCAGTGTTGCCAGAACTTGGAAATAGATGCATGTTTGGGGCAAGATGACGACTTTCCGCTACTCTTGCATAGAATGCAATAATCTCTATGCAAAATGCTCTCATCCTGCCAAACCCTAGTTGGGGCGATATTTTGGATGGCCCATGTTTCATCCAAATAAAATATAGCTCTTTTGGGCTTGTTGGGATCCCGTGGATTGCGCAGGTCATGCATTCTCCTCAAAAACATCAATGCGAGCAGTTACGATGTGAGCTCATTCCATTAGGAATTTTCTCCCCATCATTACCTTTCCTATACTTAAATCCCACGGACTTCAAAATTCTCCAGAGCGATGAAACTTCCCATTGGAAATCCATTTCCTTCTTCAAATCCATTAGTAATTTCCGTTATGTAGGGTACTCCTTCCTCTCATAATATACCAGGACTTTCCTGCGAATGACATCCTTGTCAAACTCATTGATTTTCGCAATTACGGAATTGCCCTTCATCATCTTGGAGGGAGAAGCCAACTGCACGGCACGGCCGTGTTCTCCAGGCTATCCCGTCCTTCCCGAAGAATTCTCTGCAGAGTACGAGTACTTACACCACATGCTTCCGCTGTACTCTTCTGTTCTTTAGCCACGCTCATCAATGGCCCATGGTTTTCTTCTTCTCTTTTAAAATAATCGTGAACCTTATTTATGATTTCCCGTGCCTGTCGGTGGAAAACTTCTCTCCTTTCTGCCATTACGCCTGGCAAAATAATACAGAATAAAAGCACGTAGTTCGTAAGTTACAGGAACGTAGTGCGTAAGTTAGGAACTTTGGCAACGCTGAATGCTGAAGAGCGAAGTGCACTGCTCGGCTCTCAGAGAGAGTCCTCCCCTCCACCCTCACGTTCCCCTCTTCTGTGATTGGCTAGAAAAGGGAAAGGCACACAAGGGCACAATCCTTGCTCAGCCGCCTTTAGTTCGGAAACGGAGTATAGTTAAAATATCACAGGTGACTTCATTGTAAGACCACTCAGGTGACTTTAAGTTCACCTAATAAGAGCATCTTTTCTGAGAAAATCGTATTGTTTTTGTGATTATTATTAGCCCTCATTAATTTATCACTCCTTGTGTGACTTTTTTTCTTTACTCAGAATTTACAACAAAGTCAGCGACAAACATTATCATTCAAACCATATGCTGTAAAATAGTACCACATTTCCCTCTCATAGTTTATCAATGGAACCTATTAATACGTTACTCCAAGGTTTTTAATCTTGGAGTTTCTTACATTCAAAACCTGAAAATAACTTTTTACTACTTTAAAGGTTGTTGTAATTATAAAACTAATATTTTAAAGTGTTTTTGACAAAATAAATCGTTTTTGTACATTAAAATTTGTTATTTAAGACTTTCATATCTTGCATATCTATTTTTACAATTTGTAGTATTTTTATGAAACTAGTTGTGCTGTATGGTTATAATGGAAAAGGTATTTTTTTACCTATGTAATTGTGATAAAATAAGTTAAATCTATTCAGTTTGATATGAATTACAGGTCAGGTGAACTGAATTATGTATTTTAACTAATCTTCTACTAACATAAAAGAAAACAATTCTCTGAGTCATTGATCAAAATAACCTTTCAAAATGGATAACTATTAATACTGATGTGATCAGAGGTCTCTTTAGAAAGCCATTCATCTATTTTTAGTTTTCCCATTTTGAAGTATATATTATTTTGGAATTTTGCTCGCTTATTTTCAATGGACATATCTTATTTGTAGTAGAATTGAATTAATTTTATGAAAATATAGCTCTGAGCTTAGATTTCTAATTTTTTTGTAAAATTGTTTTAACAGATTAAATAGATATTTTAATATCTGATTGATATAGATCATAAATTCAAAACTTAACAGCATAATTTCTCAATGCCATGTAGATCCTGTTGAATAAAATGTTGATAAATTTTTAAATGTTATATTACTGTTATTGTCAACAGAAAGCATTTTACCAAGAATGTATCTTGTCAATAAATAATTGTAAATATATTTTCTTTGTGTTATATGGCAACTGAATTCTTAACTGTTAACTTATTTTTATGCTATTAGAACAAGTAACTAATTTTTATGCTCCCTTAATATCCATCATATATTAAATTGAATCCTTGGTGCAATTGCCGTTTGAAGGCAAAGGTGTAGCAAAGAGGCATTCCTAGCTATCATTTTGGATTTTGTAAGCATTGATGAATCCATTGTGTATTATTGAGGAAGGTTGACTAATTTTTTATGATGCTAGGCAAACATCCCCTACTAAGAAAAAACCTGAGACAGCTTTCACAGAAGGAAAATTATACGCCAATTCACTATTGAGGAATACAAAAAATACTACACTAATTTAAATTTATTGACCTCAAAATTATCTCTGTTTACAATCCATCTATTTTTTATTCTTAAATTAATGGTCACACCTGCTTATGGCCAATATCTATTTATTCTGACCTTACTGTCTCTATTCTAATGTCCTTCATAATAGCACGAGTATGAAAAAATGGCTTTGCTATAAATTTACTGTAATTTGTTATAATGATAGCTATGTTAAATTTTGTTTTAAATATGACTGCCTATAACACAAAAGTATTGAAAGTTTTTCACAAGGATATAATTGTTCACGAATAAAATTTCCTGCAAAATATCAATCTACTCTTTCTATTTTATAGTTTCTATTCCATTGAAACAATTGTTATATTTTATAGCTTTGTTTCCTGATAATATATGTTTGCATACTGCATCTTATTCCGAAATTTTCTGTTTCCCGAGTGGGCCATGAAAGTCAATTTCTAAGAAGATCATCTAGAATGTCAACATAAAAGACCTCCTTCAATGATTTTTTTATTCTCTAGTGGCTACTACATACTGACAAATTGTTAGTCTACTTAATACAACACTCGTACCACTATTTTAGGTTGTTGGAGGACAATAACTGCAACTCTCAGATTAGCATTCAGCAAAGATGCGATAGTTTTTGCTTTGTATCATTTCCATAGCAATTAGTAAGAATGAAGTCTTGAAAGTATCGCAATGATATTCTAATGTTATCACATACAACAGAACTTAAATCAAATCTTTTCGATAACTTGACTACTTTAAAGCTGCTAATAAGTGAATCAGTGGCTGTTTTGGTTGATCTTTTTATTTTTTTAACAGAATGGTTTTATCAAGAATGGAAAGTGAAATGTAGCTAAACGAAAATCCAGTCGAAACAATACGTCGTAGAAGGACCTATTATGAAAAAATGGTATGTTTATCAGCTAAAAAAAGGAAAATGTAAAACAAAGAAAATAAAAGACCATGGAGGACACGATCATTCGTCCTAAAAACGATTAAGAAGTAGCATTCCAGTACGATATTTCGGAAGAATTTCGTAATCGGCTGAGGGTAAGTAATTAATTATTTAATGCTTGATGACAGTGTCATACGGTAATTGTCTTGTTTTGACGTGGGCTATAATTTTTATTACTTTTTATTAATGACACGGCAACTAATCGTAAATTTTGAAATAGAAACGTTGATAGAACAATGTCAGGATTTCACACTCCTATAAGTTTCACAAATACTGTTTTATCTGTTATTTATGAAGTACAAATTGTAATAAAATTATTTTGAAAACCGCCTAAGATATAGAGAATACTTGCGGACAATTCAAAGTGGTTGAAGTCATTCATTTCATTTCAATATTATATATTTTGGATCAAACGTCTATCAATTCATTCAGTTTCCACTTTCTATTAGTATATTTACTTAAGTTCTGAATTTGATTTTTTTAAAGCTATATGTTATAGATACATTAATACTAGATACAATATTTTATCATAGGTCGCTGCATTCACGGTATAGTTCTCGGGACGGGTTTTGATTCAATTAAAGCGGGAAACTTCGACTTGTTTCTCACATTCTTTACGTTTCCTCGTGTATAAGTTAACGTCCCCGCGCCTTTCAGCAGCTTTATGACCGTCAATGACATTTATTAGCTGCTATTCCGAAAGTTACGCCGGATGAATGAGGATCACTCTTGAGCCTCAAATCTGCTCAAATCGGTAGGTTAAAAAGTAGGAAGCATTTAGCCCCTTGTAACGCTCTAAATATCTTAGTTAATGCGAATAGTTGTTTAAAAGATAACGTTTTGATAATATGTTAGTGTCTCTTCTCCCATAAATAACTCGTCTTATTTTTTTCAGATTTAAAATAAAAGAAGCAATGAGTATGAATGTCATTCCAATTATTCTCTTCGTAGTATTGAACCCATTTGTTGTGAAACCATCTCGGGTTCATACTAATACTTCCAGCTTTCATTTTCCTCTTGACGCTGATATTAGTAATAGTACCGATAGTACTAATGTTGAAATGGGCTCAGGTGCTTCTCCCAAAAAAGAAACAGGAGTTGCAGAACCCCTTTTTGGAATGAATGGAAAAAAACTTGATGATCAAGATTTGTACCTGTTGCAACGAATTAGTGATCGCCTGACAGCCTTGATGGCCTTAGATGAACAACAACTACGACGTTTAGAAACGCTTGAGTACAGGTTAATTGCATTTTTCATTGTGATTCATTTTACTTATTATTCTCTAAGATCATTCTTTAACTATCACTCCTTGGAGTCAATTCTTTCCTTAATTCAGAATGACCAGGCTTGAGTCTCAAAATCTTGATCGTGTCGAGGGCATAAGGTCTACTGTTGCAGACATGAGTCGTAGAATTCAGGACATGGAAAGGGAATTTGAATCTTCAAAGTCAGCTCTTGAATTGGTGCATCAAGATGCTGTTGGTCTTAGAAGGGGACAGGTTCAGTTGCGTCGAGAAATTCTGAAGGCCTCAGAGTTGATAGCAAAAGGAGACTTGTCACATAGTAATAAAGGTAAAAATAGCTATCCATCTACAGTGATCTTTTGTAAGCTTTTCTTTCTGATGTTAATTCTCTTGGGATACCACTCTTCAACAGTCTTGTGTATGATAGCCCCACAATCCTTTTATCCATGATTTTCTGAATAGTTTTGCCTTCCCTTTTTTATATTTACCTACTTATCATTCTTATTCTTAATATTTTCCTTACCCTCTACTTAAAGTAATCAGTCATTGAATTTGTGTAGAATTTTAGTCGTTCATACTGTATTTGTGCTGAATAATTCAGGTTTTAATCTATTTAAATGATTACTTTGAACAAAACTTTGGTTGAAGCAAATAATTTAGCTCTTATGCATGCACAGTTTTTTTTGAGCTTGTAGCAGAGGTATTTTTAATAGCATACTATATTAATGTCAATTCTTAACTTCTTTTGACTGATTAGATGGAATGAGTCAACCCTCAGATGTGGGAAATACTGAAACGCTCAATAAGTTGCAACTCTTGATGCCTACTGTTTACAGCATTCTTGGATCGATTGGGTCTCTTCAAAGTGAAATTAGCACCTTACGCCAAAATCTTACGAATATATCTAACATGACTAGGTAAGTTCAGGAATGCAACTAAAAATTATTATCATACATCATTATATAGGGTGTCCAGGTTTAAACAAATAATAATGCTAAATGTAATAACTTGAGAATTAAATAAGATATTTATTAGCGGTTTGTTTCTACTGGTATGGTAACTCAAAATGATTTTGTACATCCCTAATTCACCTTTATATGTGCACCATTAGTGGTGCAACACCTTCATTCCACTTCTCTCCAAGTGTTTTGAGGCATTGCTGGCATAACATTTGCGATACTTACACAAATGCAATGTCGCAGTTCTGGTACACTTGATTGATAAACCCTCACAGTAAAAAATCAAGTGGCGTCAAGCATGCCAGGCTTCTAGGACTGGACATTCTTCCCAACATTGAAACCAAACTCCCAGTTTTCTGAAGGTGCCTATCCCATTTCTTGATTTTTACGAAAGTAGGAACATTGTCAGTACATCACAGTCCATACTTATAACGAAAACAATTTTGAACCAGTGTTACAAATCTCAGCTCCATGAGAGAAAGAGCACAGAACAATGTGGAATATCTGCTGTGCAGTCCATGTGGCTTCTGATGCAAGTTTTCATGAACAAGGGAGTTACGCGCACATGGTACCACTGCCACAAGCAAAAAAAAAAAAACATTTTGAGTTACTTAAATTGTAGAAACAAACCGCCAATAAATATCTCAATCACTTTTCAAGTTATTACATTTTGTATTATTTTATGTTTAACCCATACACCCTGTATAATTGATTTCTGTTTAGTGTATAGATAAAAGTTAATTTTCCTTACCAGAAGGATTAGATTTTTATTTTTCTTAAGTAAATCTACAAATACCTTTTTTAAGCTTTGATTGAATCTATAGATTATGTCTCTTCAAAAGTTGCTCGTCAGTTTTCTGTATGAATTGGTTTGTGCATGCTTGATTTCAACTAGCTTGACTAGTGTGATAACATATCCAATCAAGTATTCCTTTCTGCTTAATTAATATACAATGACTATTGTTTAATGCTAAAATCTTAGACTCATTACAAGAAAGCTTTAATGAGTACATTATGAGGTTTGAATTTTCAGAGTAAATAAAAAAAATCAAGAAAACTTTGGTAAATGAATTGTTAACTCCATTGAAATGGGTGATTTTTCATTTAATTCTCTCCATTTACCAAGTAAATTCCTCATGGAAAAGGATATATAAATTCTGCTCAACATTAAGCAATTAAAAAATGAATTTTATCAAAATAAGAGCAATTAATTTTTTATCATGTATGAAAACTATTTGTCATGATCCCATTCAACTGGTATAATAAAAAGTGAATATTATATTGTTACATTTTTAAGTACGAAAGTAACTGTTATTTCTTTTCTTAAAGGTATATGAACTTGATAGCCAGCAGTTTGGTCACCAAAGATTATTTGAGTATCTTATTAACTGAAGCAAAGCAGGAATCTGCATCTCCTCCTAAAGCTTTATTCTTCCCTCCAAATCAGTATCAACTGATTGCTTCAGATGTAATGAGACAGAAAAGTGGTGGTACAATTATGCCAATAATTTATTTATATTATTACATATATTATTTAGTAAACTGTCACCCTCTTACTGCACTGATGGTCTGAGTGAATTATTTACTTTATTTATTATTTATATCTTAGTTTATTATATTTTTGTTCTATCTTCAATTTGAATACTCTGTAAAATCAATAGAATGTATTTAGCTTAAAAAATCTGTAAAAGCTAAGCCTATTTAAAATTGACAGCAAAGTAAAAATACTTTTCAGAATCAGTATGCATTAATTTTTTATTTTCTTATATGTTTTGTGAGGAATGTCATATGGCTGCCAGGAACTATATTTTTATTTATAATTAATTTTCCAACCTAAAACTTTGATAAATCATCATTTAAAAGTTCCCAAGGATTTTTTCTTCACCAAATTCAACCTTTCATTCATTTTTTCATAAATTTAAATCCTATTTAGTTGTTTGGTTAATAAAGTTCTTTTTTAAGTCAAGGATTTTGAATGAGATTTAGGTCTCATAATGATTATAAAAGTTTCATGACAATTGAGATTATTGGATCTCTTTTTATTTCGATGCATTAAATGTGTCTCAGATCTTGTGAAATAGTACTGGTATTGTTTACTTTCTGATCTCTTAAAACTTAATAGCTTGTTGTGAAAGCTCTCATTTTGCTATGATTGTACACCTATGCACAAAAAAGAACTTTAAATTCCCTGGGATATGTAAGGCTAAAGATTAAAGTTTTTTTACAAATATCTGTACATTAATATTATTGTTACCTCTTAAAGGTGAAGAGAAGTTGCCTGAAGACTGCCTTGAAGTACTGCAAAATGTATCTCAAAACCAAACAAATGCTTCAAATGGAAAGAAAGCACATGATGATAAATCTGGAGCTTATTTGATTCATCCTAAATGGTCTTCCCGCCCATTTTTTGTTTACTGTGATATGATAACAAGTGGAGGTGGTTGGACTGTAAGTAAAGAAGGATTTATTATTATCATACAATCATGAAATAAGTGATTACTTTGTAATGCTGTCATTCCTTGATTATTCCAGCAAGTTTTAATGTAAATTAAAAATCCTTTTATATGCTAATGTAATTATGAGGATATTTCTGCTGATGGATAATTGGAAACAGTATACTGTCACTATTTAAAGAAGAATATTTCTCTTGTGTATGATTTCAGGTTATCCAGAACCGCTATGAAGGAACTGTTGATTTTTTTAGAGATTGGAGGGATTATAAGAATGGATTTGGTAATTTAGCGGGAGAATTTTGGTTAGGTTTGGAAAAGTTGCACCTGATTACAAACACCAAGGTAATTATTATTATCAAGTTACTTTGTCAAATGTCAAAAGATAATGGATAGTAATTTTTTGGATGGCCTAGAAGATGTTTAAGTGTGGTGTTATTGATAATTTTAACATCCCTGGCAGCAACTGGGCTACCATGTGGATTTACATCAGGTTTCCTTTTTGAGTTAAACATTTGGTCAATTTTCGGGGCTTTCTTTATACTATCAATATTTCTTTACATCAGTATTCTATCTATGTTTCATTCCAAGAAGCACAAGTTTTGAATTCTTTGGGCTTCTTTGGAAAGGGAAAATAGGGTGGATCTTAGACAGAATAACTTAGGTATATAATTGTAAATCATTGCATATTGCATAGGGAAGTTGCATTAATTAAAGTCATTCAAGGTACGATACAGTTTCCCCCATTCCAGTTAATTTCCATTTCACATCTTTCAAAAAAAATGCTGGAATTGACCCTGCCAGATATCTCAATGGATTGTCCAACCGACTCGAATTTGGGAGAGTTCGGGTCCTCTCGATATATTTTGTTTTCCATATTTTCCTGTAGGACATTCATAAACGCATTTATATCTATCCGTTGATCTTGTAGTAGGTCACAGTAAATAAAAGTACACATCCTACTTTATAAGAGTCTTATCAAAGGAATTGATAGCATCTAGTAATAAGGAATTATTGCTTCGTCGCATTGCTGTCCGTACATGTTTGGACTTACCATAGTGAAGAGCCTGTCAAGAAATCACCCTATTACTTTTCTAGATATTATAATTCAAAATGCATGGTTCACATATTTGAATCTAAAGAAAGAAATTAAGGGTAAAAAAGTTTGCCATAGCTGCACTCATTGGATCCTCCATTGCACACAGTGTTCCATTATAACTTCAGAAGTAATGCTATGGAATGAAGGAAGTGTGACTATCTTTATATATCTACTTTGCCATATTACACAGAGTTTTACTACTGGTATTCATTTGTACTGACTAAATTGACCTGTAGAATGATCTCACCTAATATTTTGGCAGATGAATTGTCTTAGCTAGAAATTTAAACCAACCATCGGTATGGGAGGTGAGAACCTTAACTGCTATGTGGCCAAGGATGTTTTCTTCTGATATTTTAATGAATAACCCAGAAATTTGCTCACTGTGAGGAAAGAAATTAGAACAGGGCTGTTAATGAATAAGAGGTTTAAAAAGTCTCCAAGAGCCATCTTTGTTAGCTAGATCTAGGTCCTCTTCATAATGTTCTCTTCCACTCCTGAAGATGATGGTGTGGCTATTGAGATGTACTCTGGGTGTTCCTTAGAAGGTCAGTAATCTGCATATTCTGTCGTCTCCAGAACCAGTTGAAACACAATCAGAACTCAGTTAAAAATGGATTTGCAGAGATTTTAAATCTCCAAGCTAATGAGATACTCCCTGGTCTTATACACTACTACACGTCAACTACAGTATTACCAACTATCAAATTATAATGCTCTAAGCCAAGCAAATCTGTAATTACTTGCAATACAATTCCTACTACTAGTTATAGAGACTAGCTCCCAAAATAAAAGACTATTTTTGTATTAATGAGGGATCTGTCTAGGGTATGAATGCTGCAGATTCATTATCATAATTGAACAGGTTTGCCACTCTTTGTTAGTTAAAGTCAACTCAGCCGAGAGGAAAGATATATCAAACTTGTATTCCTGAATATTCTGTAACAAAGTGCATCTCATATGTCATCGAATATGGTAAATCTTTTTTTACAAATCAATGGTATAGTTGTATTTCCTTGTTAATAACTGTAGAATAAATTAGAGTATGAATAGAGTTGATTTTAAGATTGAAAAAAGCAACTCTGACATTTCATGATTTTACTTTTCGTTATTGTATCTAAAAGCTTGGAGTTATCAACTGAAATTGACCTTTTTAGGTTAAGCCTTGTTTTCTTGTTAAAGCAAGAGTTAATCATTTACACTCTATCATTAATTTTCAAAAGATTTCATGTAACATTTATTAATATATTTCATATAACATATCTGTGATTTTTAATCACTATTTTATTCAAAGATTAATTTTGAAGAAGGATTTAAAAATTTAATTTAAAAATTTTCATTGATGTGCAATTTATCACCAGGTATATGAACTGTTGATACAGCTAGAGGACTTTGAAAGTCAAAAGGCCTTAGCAAAATATAGTAGTTTTGCCATTGCATCAGAAGCTGAAGGCTATCAAATTATTTTGCTTGGAGATTATCAAGGCGATGCAGGTAAATGATACACCCCATTCAAGTTAATTGGAATTCTTATGTAAGTTTCTTACTTTTCCTTATGATTTGAAGCCATTTCCAGGTTTCCTATTCAGGAGATAGTAGCACTTATTTTTATTCTGATATTGAAATATTTGGTAGCTACTGGATATCAGTTGGTAACAATAATCTACAAAGTATTTAGCTAATAAATTGATACAGTAGAAGTCTGTCATAACAAGTATGGCATATAACAAGAGCTGTATTGTAGCGAGTGATTTTTTGACCATTGTTATCCATGAAAGATAGGGAGTTAGGTCCATTATGATGAGTGGTTATTTCTGTTGTATTGGTATTATAAGTGCCATATTTCTATATTTGTCTTGCAGGAGGTATATAGTGGAATCGTCAATTGACGTGAGAGACAAAGTCTGACTAGCAAACGGTTATGGTAGGTGCGTTATCTCTTCAAAGAGCAGAGAAAAATTTAATGCCAAAATTATCGTTACCTAATTCATACATTTGTTTCCCACAACTTGCCTCACTTGGTAACAATGCATCATGGAGCTTTGATAAGAGTTTGATTTCCCCTTTGTTTACATCTTATCCCCTTGTCACCTATTGCTTTTTGGTGGCGACTTCTCTAGTCAACGCCTGCATTTTTAATTGAGTGGAGTTTTCTTACGAAACTTGACACCAAATTGTTTGATCCAGGATGAGTGGGAATGTAGGAAAAAAAGCAGTGCTGATACAGATCCGAAGGGTAACCTCTCTCCCTCCCTCGGGACATAGTTTGTAAATGAAACATATGTCAAGATAACAATTTGATATGAATAAGGATTATCTGATATATGATATACCAATACTTTTCAAGGATTATAGAGCAACAATTTTCCCCATTTCATATTAGAGGACTCACTTTGGTTATGGTTTATGAATTGATGAGATAATATTTTTGAAGCAAATGCACTTTTTTTAGCATTCTGAAGCATTTGCATATGGATTAAAAATCCTACAGTTCCATTCTGCCACACTTGCTGCCCACGAATTCAAGAGGGCTGACATTAAATTCAAGAGGATGGACGGACGGACGAGAGATCGGCTATAACGAGTATGCTTTATAATGAGTACTTTTCCAATTATGTCAGTTCTCGTTATAAAGGACTTCTACTGTAATTATCAATGGTTAGAATGTGATGCTTGGCAAATCAATTGTGCGGATGTTATATATAATAAGGCAAAGTCTAATAGAGAATATCATATAAAATGTGACATATATGATAAGCTATCATCTATTCTATTATCATCAGGGATGAGTTACAGTCTTGTAAAAGGTCTGTAATTGGTTGGAATATTTTATTTTGAAGTTTAATATTAATTCCAAAACAGTAAGAGAAGGAATTTATATTTCTAAAGACAATAGTAAATAGATGAGAGGATAGGATTATATCAAAAACAAAAGGGTGGAGGAAGTCATGAATTTTGTATATATTACCCTATGTGGTAAGTAATGCATTCATTAACTATATAATGATAGAATTGGAAAAAATTAGGGTATGATAAACATTGGACTTTTGTATAGTAAAAAATAGATATAATGTTGAAACAGCTTAGAAGAATACATAGAATAGGTTTATTACTTCATTCATTTGTTCATAGTGATATATATTGGAATTGTGTTTGCTGCAGGCATTAGCATAAGTGTCTATGGTGCATTTGTCACTAAAGTAATACATTTTTAAAGTGTTTAATTTCTGTGCAATCATCATCGTGACATCATCTTTGAAACATGTTTGATGTAGTTGCTGTGCTGGATTTACCTAAAAATGCTTCTGAGATAGACAAAATTCACATTTTGATTATTTGATAATGTTGCTTGTCACCTGTGCACTGAGAAGGCATATGATCTTTCTACCTTGTTATTATTTACTTTTATCTGAATATTTATGCAGTCTACTATGCATTCAACCCCCCATAGTTATGGAGTGCCTTATTTACCCTTAAATGTAAAGGTTTATCCAAATTTTAGATAAAATAAATCCATCCAATTTTGAAAGGTAAATTTATTAACTTCCAGTTACTCCTTAACTGAAAAAAGTATGATAAATGCTTTCTTTGCTTTCATTGATTGCTTGTACAATTTTTATAATTTTATGTCACATTCAACAGTCTATTTTGCATAAATATGTCCAGAAGTATGCCTCCAATTCAGAATGTTAATTGTACTTCTGGCTAAAAAGCATCTGAGAAGATAGATGATATCCGGAATGCATCTGTTTTATAAAATGGGATATATTAGCTATTAAATAAATTCCTCCAATATGAAATATAAGGTCATGGGAAACTATTGTATTACAAACTAATGCAATCCTACCATTATTTTGCTTTCCCATCATATGTAGGTGATTCGCTTTCATACCACGTGGGCATGAAATTCTCTACTCATGATTTTGATCAAGATGAATGGATCGATGGGAACTGTGCTCATTCACGCTCTGGGGCTTGGTGGTATAAAGGTTGCGAAGCCTCAAATCTGAATGGGAGATATCTCAATGGACATCTACCCCCAGAATATGAAAACCAAGGCATTTATTGGCAGGATTGGCTTGGACCTCAGTATTCCTTGATGAAATCTCGAATGTCTATAAGACCAAGAGATGCTATCATACCAAAACCAAAGAAAGAAGACAAGATGAAAGTCAAAAATGATTCTGAAACTGAAGATGATTAGAGTGCAGCTTGTTTTCACTCAATTTTTGAAGTAAAGGATATAATTTTCTTGAACATGATATTGTAAGTTAAACATTGACAGGAACTAATTGGTACCCCTCCTGTTAGTTAATTTATAGAGCAATTTATGTGAAAGAGATCTAACTTTAAAGAAGAAAATTATTCAATAATTTTATCATTAAGGCAATACAAATAAATACAAGAATGATTCTTCAGTAGAGGAATAAGTTGTATCAACTTCAAGATATTTAGCTACATTTTTGTTGACTAATTTACCCTAATTAGATAATATGGTCCAGAAAAGACTGTTCTCCTCTTTTGCCTCATATTTCTGAAAAGAATTTAGCCATTCAAATTAGCAAATCTTAAATTCAGAGAGTTCTTATTTTTGGATATCTTTCATTTGAAAAAATGAAAATTAAGACACTGTAATTTTCCTTCTTAAAAATAAGGAGCATAATTTTTAATTTAACTCAAATATTGTACTCCTTATTTTTCATATCTCATTTCATATCATAAGTAAATACATACATTATTTTTAGATGTATGCACAATCGACCAGAAAGAACTTGAGTTAGAGAGAATTGACTATAAGTTATCATATATTTACTCATGAATGATTGTTTTTGAAATGTAAAATTAAAATTTTTGTTAATTTGTATTCTAGGTTCTCTAAGTTGCACAAGTTCATGAAAATAATAGAAGTTTCATGTTTCATAAGTAGTATATAGTTAATGTATAATGGGATATTTAATTATATCTTATTTGACATAAACAATTTTGTGTTATTTACTATGAAAACCAATTGGTGTTAACACTTTTGACAAGTTTGTTGAATTTTTTCAAGGCTTCTTAATCAAAGTTATTGAAGTTTACCAATAAAGAAGATGGTGCAGACTTTCCATTATTCTTATGATTTGTGGTTAGTAAGTACTCCTGCATACCTGTTGTTTCAACGATACCTTTTCATAGTCAATTCAACAGAAAAGATTTTCAGATTTTACTTAGTGCAAATTTTACACTTCTTTCTGGAGCCACTTCCCATCTGATTGCTCATTAATGAATATAAGACAACTTTCTTGTTTATTTGTTGAGCAGTATTTTCTTACAGACAAAAAAATCAATTGGTCTACGGTGGTGTACCAAAAATAAATAGAATATCTGGCTGTCATAGAGCCAATATTCAACATACACGTATTAAAGCGATTTACCGACTAAATGGAAACATAAATCCGAAATTCGCCAAATTTACTTCGTAAAGCAATCAAATTTGACCCTGTATTCAAGGTTGCTACTTCCTCCTTTCTTTCTTTCCCCTCTCCCCCCTCTGCAACCTTCGTCACCTCTTGGCCATCAAAGATTCTATTGCGTCATCTCCACTTCTTAAATCATTCGGCAGAAAGAAACGGGATATCAAAGTCCAAGTCCTCGTCTCCCCAGTCTCTTCCTTTTCGGATATGTCAATTTTGTTTCCAAAATCTCGAGAGTTATCGAATACTGTAAGCAGGGCCGTTTTTAGGCATACGCGGTTGCGTAGGGCCCCGTCAACTTAGGTGCCCCGCCGCCAAGCCACAAAAAGGACAAAAAATTTCAATAATTAAATTTTTTATTAAAAGCATAAAAAATTCAATTTCCTTACCATATTATGATATTTTAACGTTATATAATTATAATATGTATTCTATTAAGTTATTATAGAGGGGCAGTCTGGCACGGAGGTCTATAGGGCCAATAATGTTGCTTAGGGCCCCCAAAATTATAAGAACGGGCCTGGCTGTAAGACTGTGGCGGATTTTGGTGAAGTAATGACTTTGATTAAACAACGGAGATCAACGAAGAATTTCAAACTACGCGGGAAAAGGTTAGGAAGACGATTCTGGACGATTCTGTGGCCCAAATACTGTAGGATAGGTATGCTGCATAGGTTCCTAGATCTTCATATGGTTCATATATATAAACTCATTCAATCAGTTAGTGTTCATAATCTTCGATCCGTCAGAGTGGAAGATTATATAGGCTATAAAAATGAAACGAAAATTTTATCAATTTAAACCAAACTTGGGGAGATTTCAAGAAAAACAAAAAAAATGAGTCGGAATATGAAGAAATTATTTGTCCGAGCTTTATATAACACTACGATTTAAATCCTCCGAATTGATTGCTTTTCCGATCAATTACGAATTTACGAAGGTTATCTCTGGGTACCAACATTTATCTTTAATGAATGAATTCTGGGAAATTTCCTGAATGCGTACAATTTATAATGGATTTTTTTAATTTTGGCATTTTAACCACGATTAATGTTTTTTATGATTTAGCATTCTCTTTTTAGAATGTCCCTAAGAACATTTAAATCTTTTAATTTGTATAGGATTTAATCAAATCGGCCGCCAGGATCTTCCCTTCTAATACTATAATAAATATAATGAAAATAATATCACAATAACTGAGCAAATATTCATGATAAATTCTGTTATATGATCGCATTCTAGAGTAATTAAGAGTATCCTAACTTATTTCTACTTTTGGTGTTAATTACGCTTTTTACAAATTTCTTCCTGAATTCTGCATCAATATTGGGTGACCTTTCTGAATCAGGTGAAAAGCATTAAATATAATTAATTTTATATCCAGAAAGAACGTCTTTACACACTGTTACTTGATGAACGTATCTCCTGGTTTGATGTGGGTGCTCTCGAACTCTGGATGAAACTCCTCATAACTCGGAAGTTCTGATACTACAAGGTAGTAAAGAGGAGGCATATCGCATTTCATGGGACTGTAGGAATCGCTGTTATAGACTCGGGTGACATTGCGAGGCGTATGCTGTGAAGCTGATGAAGCTTGGGTTGCACCTAGAGATCTGCCGAGGGCGATGGATTCTGGTGTCACGTCCATTCGCGTAGACCTGTTTGAGGGTCCTACATTGCGTGTCAAATTCATTCTTGCTGGAAATTCTATTAAGTTCCTGAGGTGTGCTGGAGGAGTCACATCCATTCGGGTCGTCTTCCCCCATGCTGGAGAAATTGCAGGACTATTTAGGCCTCCCGGTCTACGAATAGGTTCCATCCTCGCCGGAGATATTGAGGACCTACAAAGCATGGCATCTGGAGTCACATCCATTCGTGCTGGAGATCTACTGAGCGGTGAGATTGGTTGTGTAGTGTTCCTCCATGCAGGAGAAATTGCAGGGCTATTTAGGCCTCCCGGTCCTCGAATTAGCTGCATCATTGCTGGAGGCATTGTAGACCTACGAACTTCGGCATCTGGAGTTACATTCATCCTTGTCGGAGATACTGTAGACCTGTTACGGGTCAGGGCTTCCGGAGTCACATCCATTCGTGCTGGAGACCTACTTAGTGGAGCTATCGTTTGAGTCGCATTTCTCCATGCAGGAGAAACTGTAGGACTATTTAGGCCTCCTGGTGCTCGAATAGGCTCCATCCTTGCTGGAGACACTGTAGGCCTAAGGACCATGTCATCTGAAGTCACATTCATTCTTTCTGGAGATACTGGGGTCACGGCTTCCAGATTCACATCCATTCGTGCTGGAGACCTACTGAGCGGAGCTATCGTTCGAGTTGCGTTCCTCCATGCAGGAGACTCTGAAGACCTATTTAAGTCCACCATTTGCGGAACCATCTCCCTCCTTGTTGGAGATATGCTGGACCTGTTGCCGGTTACGACTTCTGGAGTCGCATCTAATCTTGCTGGATAAGTTTCAGACATAGTGCAGGGTACACATCCTTGCATCACGTTCATAGGTCCCGAAGTTGACTGAAATCTACCAGCAGGCGTGGCAAAAGCAATAGCGTCTCTTCGTAGAGGTTGCCTGTAATGGATTGTTTGTGCTAAAACCTTTGTGGGGATAGTTTTACATCAAGAGTTATTGGGGTATTATGTTACTTCCTCAATCGCAATATTTTCATATTATTAAAATGAGAAATTCAAATGGAAAAATATAAAGAAACAATATTTTCATGAATGAGAACATCATGGAGATATGTGAAATCACAGAAAAACTTCACGTAATTGAACCCTTGGTTAATTCTTCAGCTTCATCCCTGAGAGTCCTTCGTTTAATTTGTCATTGGATTTACATTATGATGTCTAACCTGCATAGAGCAGCGATTTCAAGCTCTATTTTCTCGCGAATCCTTTCCCAGTATCTTCGTAATCCCTTGTTATATAAGAAAATTATTTCTTATGTTCTTTTTTTAAGAGATAGCCCTAGTAATGCTTCATGTGCATAAAATAAAGCCACTAGACGTGCATTTATAAGGTATCTCTGTAAGCTTTAAAACTTAGTGGCAGTCAAACTTTTGAAGATAAACAACGGCCATTTTTTCAAGAATATGCTAGTATGTATTTTTACAATGAAAGAGAAAAATAGCGCTGCAACTATTGCGATATGATTTGTAATCGTTTGGCTCCAATAGCCCTATGTGTATGTACTAATGTAAGAGCTTAGCTCTGTAGCTCTTGCTGTTGACAAATTCGGTTCGGTTTCCTATGACCGTACAACGTAGGTTTGCAAATCTGTTGCCTTTTTCCTGACTATAACATTGGAAATAAAAGCACAACTTCTTTTCCATTCATCAATTTCTTGTCGTTAATTTATTCCGAAATAAATTGTTATACTCGCATGGAATTGATCCATTTTTCTCAACTTTTAGTTCTTTCCAAATTATGCAGATTAAATCTCTAATCGAGAAAATTAGGTACTCACGATGAGGTTGCAGCAAATAGACGTCGGGGTTTAACCGAATCGAAGCTTTTTGCACTTGTTCTACGAGGTGTCAGGGTATTTGAAGGCCTCTCTGTGTATGTCCTTAACATTAAAGAAAAGAGATTTAATAATTTATTTCACCAACAACTACTATTCCTAATCGTTGAACAGCTCTGAAACGGAGGGTCGTAGAACGATTGAGGTGTACATAACCATTAGAATTTTACAATGATCCAAGTGAATAATTGTTCCCCTCAATAGTTAATGCCTAGGCAAATAAGCGATTTGTCGGACTTTGAATGAAGGAGTACCTACAGCTGAAAAAATCGTCTGTACGCTGAGAGTTAGTGCATAAATCGGTATTAGCAACATATACATAATAAGCAATAAAATTTTGCGAAGTTGATGCTCTTTGTAAAAATCAACCAACTGTTGGTACTCTTAATTTGCCCTCCATTAGATTACGCATACTAAAAATTACCCTACTACGATGATTATCTTTCAAATATTTTCGTGTATGAAGTAATACCTCGTACAACTAAACCAAACAAAATTTGATTCAGTAACACCCATTGCATCACCCACCTCGGTTGCTTTATCTGAGGACTTGCTGGTAGTTGATCAGGATGGGTGACATTTGTCCAGTCTCCAGTCTTATCGACCTCTACTGAATTAATATCTGCCTCAAGTTGTGGGGGCGGTTTCGTTAAATCTCTGCTCAGTCGTTGGAGGAAACATGAGTATTCAAAAGGTATAACCCCACGGTCTTTGAAGAAAAGGATCGTACGCATGACGGAAGTGGCAGTCTCTTGCAGCAAACTGGAAAGTTCACCAACCTGCGATTCCAGTCAAATGAAATTATCATTCATTTCATATCATCGTACAAAAACATCGATGCTGTGTACGATGATATGAAATATTTCCTCGGGGTTTAGAAGTTAACCTGTAGTTTTTTGGTTAATATACCAAATAAATAATGCCTCTTTAATTTCTGTTATGTTATATAGAAATTGGTTGATAGCTATGACATGGTGTTTTTTCGCATTGTAAGAAAAGAAAGATTAAACTCTGGCCATGGATCTGTGGTCAGTGAAGGCGAAGGTAATAAAAGTTCATATAACATAGGTATATCAGGGAAAGAGAACGAATTTGAGTAGGTGGTTGCGTAAATAACTGATATAATTTGTAGAATGACAGATAAGAGCATCATGAATCTCTATCAAAGTTTAATAATTAAAATGTGAGATATTTTTGGAAGATGTAGAATTTTATTTTACCTCATCATTACTTTTGTCTGATTCTTCTTGTATTGCTGACAGTTGCGGATCCATTAAGAAAAATCACCCAGTAAAATTTTGATTATGTGGTTGCAAATTAACTCTATTTACATATCGAGAGATTCCAACAATTACGCTTAGTAAATATATTTACTAAAAGTAATTGTACTCACTATAGTGAGAGGAAATAGTCGACGATTTCGTGTGTATTATTTTTCCTAATTAATCATTGTAACATTTAATCTAAGGAGAACTGAAGGCTCTATTGTTAATTTAGTCTCTTTTTTGAGTTGTCTTTTTAAATTACTTATTTCTATTAAATAATATTTCTATAAATATATAAACTTGGAAGAATAATTTACATTTCTGCTTTATATGTCTGGCGAAACCGATGAAACCAAACTTACAGGGACTTTGTGTATTATTATTTTACAGCGGAATCTATTTAGAATAACGTGAATAGTGATTCTTTCTGATGAACTAAAAGTGAAATCTCATGCCGAGGATGTAATAAAGGAAATTCACGATGATATATTTGACGAAGTGCCAAATTAACTATATAGGCACCCACACGTATTTCTACCACAATACATTTTCGTCTAAATCTCATTGCATTTACGTACTCTACGTACACGAGAGATTCCTATCTTGATTTCATGATTACAAATAAGTATCCAAAAGGCCTAAAAAGAGCTACATTCACAGGACCGGCTCATTACTTTATGGTAGACAGGAGTAATGGCGACAAGAGAATGCAGATTCACTTGTCTGAAATATGAATGAATTTTAATAATATCGTACTTATTGAAAATCGTACCTGTACAGTGGCGGAATAATCCTGCCTACCGGGATAATTTCGCAATGGTCTCGGGTTTATGACGCTGTTCCGTCATTTTAGGTAGCAAATAACTATGTATTTATTAATTGTTTTATATCAATTTATATTTTTTATAAAAACCAGTCTTCAAACATGAATTGCGAGGATTTTAACGAAAAACGTTGCATTGCTTACGGAATTAAGCCGTAGAAAATTTCAGAAATTAAATGGTAAAAACCCAATAAAACATTTACAAATTATATTATAAATTCATTATTTAGTTGTAAAGTAAATATAATATATGTATGAAATCATTCTGTTGGAATTGTATGTTTATCAAGTACTTATCTATATCACTCGTGTAAATGTATGTATAGGTATAAAAAACTGCCACCTGGCTAGCAGCCTATCTGCAGTTTATGTAATAATAAATAAATAAATCCCATTTCTGGGGGATTAGTCGCTGGGCGCCTGTAGTCGGTCGCTCATAGTCGCTTGCAGTGGACGACGTTCAGTTACTTAGGGGGCGTCCATTGATTACGCGTGGCGTTTAGGGGGGTGGGGGGAGTGGGGTTAATCCGAATCTCACTCACTCTCAGGTGGGGGAGAGGGGGGGTTCTCGCAAATATTACGTAATTTATTATCCGCAAAAAACAGTGTAGAATTATGAGATAACTGGGTTAAATTGAGTAAAACGTGTTTCTCTACTAAAATATGACTAAATTATACACAATAATATTTATCACGGTTATGCGAGCGCCACAAAGTAGCATATTAGCCCGTCGATTGTTTAACCACCGGCTATCCGAACACGCGATTCGACGAGCGTTGCGACGTACGAGTTTTTAGATAAATCCAATACAACGAAACATAGATTGACATATTTACTCTGAAAAATGCATTTTGAACAATCTCACGTGAGATTAGAGGAGGGAGGGGTCGTGCCAAATCTCACGATATCTCACTAGGGGGGGAGTAAAAAAATCGCAAAAATTGTTAGAAGAACAACTTACATTTCCCTACTGTTGGTAATGTGTAAGTGTAAGCTTATTATGTTGGTGGTATGTGAGTAACCGTTTCTTTTTTGTCTTACTCTCAACTTCCGGTTGTTGTTGACACATGTTCGAATGCTTGTATCGCAGTATGTAAGTTCTTTATCCAATACAATCTTTAATATCCAAATCGTGCCTTTGGACTTTTATTTAAGAACCAAATAACCTTTCATCAGGTTATGGGCCCAGTATGTGTATTGGATAGATAAACGTAACGTTTCGGAAATTATTAGTTACTCGACTGAAAACTACGTGTGGGTGATAGCGGGTCGGAAGAAAGCACGCCGGCGTCACTTCTCGAAGATGGCTTCAGAAGAGGAAAGGTACAAGCTCCCATTGTTCAATGGCTCCAATTATTCGAGCTGGAAATTTCGAATGGAAATTCTATTGGAAGAGAAGGAACTTCTGATTTGTGTTCAGAAGGAACTTACGCTTGCGGAGGTTAGCGGTAATGAGGGACAACAGGCGGCCACCCGAAAGAGCAATGCTGAATTATTAAAGAAAGACCGGACCTGCAAAAGAGAAATAGTGCAGAAAATAGCTGACTCCCACCTTGAGTATGTGCAAGGTAAAGATACAGCATTTGAAATGTGGAGAGGCTTAGCCTTCAGCTTTGAACGGCAGTCATTAGCCACTCAAAGCCGTCTCAGAAGTCAGCTCTCAGAATGTAGATTCAATCCTCGGAGGGAATCGCTTGATGAATACTTTCTCCGGTTCGATAAGCTGTTGCGGGAATTAAGGAATGCCGGAGGTATCATAGAAGAGAGGGAGAAAGTATTGATTCTTTTGCAGTCTCTTCCTAATGAATTCAAGACGGTGGTAAGCAGTCTAGAGACTCTATCGATAGCAGATCCTAGGCTCATTACGATGGAGATCGTCAAAGGAAGGCTGTTAGACGAAGAATCGCTGCTGATGTCCAGGACGCAGCATTCAAGAGAGGTACAACCCAGCATGGCATTTGCAACTCGTGGAGGAAGGAATGTCGGGAATACGAATCATCCCAGGAGACCCAGCTTCAACAACCAGGGCTTCAGAGGTAACAGCTTTGGACGGCAGTCGACGGTTTCATTCCCGTTCCTGTGCCACAACTGTGGGAAACCAGGACACAAGAGAAGGGACTGCAGGAATCCTCCTGTAGCGTCGGACAACAGAAGGAGGTTTGGACGGGCCAATGCAGTAGGAGCTGAGGTAGAAGTGGAGTATTCTTTTTCAGCTGTGCATGGAGAGAGGCCTAATTGTCTAAGTTGGTTTTTAGATTCAGGAGCTAGTGAACATTTGATAAACAGTAAAGAATTTGTAAAGAACATTAAATCATTGCCTTCTCCTCTTCAAATTAAAGTAGCAAAGTCAGGCCAGTATTTAGTTGCAAAAGAATTTGGGGACGTTTCTGTAAAATCATTTGTTGATGGTAAGCCTGTGAAGGTAATTGTTCGTGATGTGATGATTGTACCTGATCTAGAGTTAAATTTATTATCTGTTAGGAAATTAGATCAAGCTGGTTTTGATGTTGTGTTTAGTGATGGAAAAGCAATAATAATGAAAGGCAAAGTTCCTGTGGCTGTTGGGGTAAGGAAGCATAAACTGTATGAACTTGAATTTGAGCTCTCCAAGGAAATAGGGGAAGCGAAATTAACAGAATCCGAATCCAAGATATGGCATGAAAAGTTTGGCCATATTGGAAAATCAAATTTAGAAAAACTTGAACAAATGGTAGATGGCCTAAGCATAGGTAAAGGTGCTGAAAAGGTTTTAAATGAAAAGGTATGTGAGACATGTATTGCAGGCAAACTTGTGAAATCACCCCATTCACAGGAGAGAGTTAGAGCAACAAGGCCATTAGAACTTGTCCATAGTGATGTAATGGGTCCCATCAATCCTGTCTCATGGAATGGTAAGCGCTATGTTCTAAGCTTTATTGATGACTATACTCATTTTACTGCTGTTTATTTTCTTACCTCAAAATCTGAAGTGTTTCATTATTTTAAAATTTATGAGGCAATGGCTTCAGCCCATCATAATTCTAAGATGAGTAGATTTCGCTGTGACAATGGGGGTGAATTTATATCCAAGGAATTGAAAGATTTTTTTGAAATGAAGGGTATTCAATTTGAGTTCACAATAAGATACACTCCTCAACAGAATGGAGTGGCTGAACGAATGAACAGGACTATGGTAGAAAAGGCAAGATGCATGATAATTAATTCTGGGCTCTCTAAGACCCTTTGGAATGAAGCTGTCTTAACTGCTGTGTATCTCATTAATAGAAGTCCCACCAAAGCCCTTAAGAATAGTCTGCCTGCTCAGGAGTGGTTTGGAAAACGAGTTGATGTAAGCAAAATTAGGACCTTCGGTTGTGTTGCTTATCTTCGCCCTCCTGATGTTAAACTCGAAGGAAAATTTGGGTCCAGATCTTTAAAATGTTACTTAGTTGGGTACTGCCATAATGGATACAGGCTTTGGAGTCAATCTGACAGGAAAGTTATTTCAGGGAGGGATGTTAAATTTGATGAAAGTAAATTTACTAAGTCTTGTGAATTTGTAGACTGGGAAAGTGATTATGAAGCTGCAAAGGAGAACTTTCCATTGGAAAATGACCACTGTAATCTGGAGGCACTTGATTCTTCCTGGGAACCAATATCTGAGGCAGATGCAACAGGATCAGGCGGAGCACCAAACTCAGATGCAGAACCAACAAGAGAAGACAATATGGAGTTGGAGACTGAGGGTAATGACCTTCGCAGAAGTGGTAGGTTAAGACATCCCCCTGCCTATTTAAATGACTTTGTGCTACATGACTCTGAAGAAGTTAATTTTGCTCTTTCTGCTGAGACCTTTGTTTCTGACTTGCCAGAAACATATGACGATATAACAGGTAGAGCTGACGAGAAATTATGGTATTGTGCTGTGAATGAGGAGGTAAAGGCTCTCAAAGAAAATAATACTTGGACATTGGTGGAATTGCCTCTTGATAAAAGAGCCATTGATAGTAGATGGGTATTTAGAATAAAAGCAGGGCAAAATGGTGAGGAAAAATATAAGGCTAGGCTTGTAATTAAGGGATGTAGTCAGAGGAAAGGATTTGACTATTTTGAGACATATGCCCCAGTTGCAAGGCTAACTACGTTTAGAACTCTTCTGGCTGTGGTCAAATATAAGGGTATGGTTGCTCAACAATTAGATGTAAAGAATGCCTTCCTTCATGGTGACCTTAAAGAAGAAATTTATATGAAGCAGCCCAAAGGGATGGATGATGGTACACAACTAGTGTGCAAGTTAAAGAAAGCCTTATATGGACTTAAGCAAGCCCCTCGAGCTTGGAATGAAAAGTTTAATAACTTCATGAAGAGGCTGAAATTTATTCAATCCAAACATGATTCCTGTTTATATACTCGTAAAGATGGTGCTTCATTAATATGTGTACTACTTTATGTTGACGACATCATCTTGGCTGGGAGTGAAATGAGTAAGCTTGATGTAGTTAAAAATTCTTTGTTGTCTGAATTCAGAATTAAGGACTTGGGCACATTATCAAACTTCCTTGGTATAAAAGTGTCCTGGACAGATCAGGGAGTAATTCTAAGCCAAAACTCCTATTTGGTAAATCTTCTTAAAAGATTTGATATGAGTGATTGTAAGTCAGTGTCAACTCCCATGGAAGTTAGCCCTCCTAGGGATTTAGTTGGACCTTGTATTGTGCAAGAGAAACCCTATCGTGAGTTGGTTGGATGTTTAATGTATGTAATGACTACCACTAGACCTGATTTAAGTGCTGCTGTTAATTTCTTCAGCAGATATCAATCAAATGCCACAGAACCTCAATGGAAGGGTCTAAAAAGGATTCTCAGGTATATCAAAGGAACATTAAATCTTGGCCTGCTTCTCTCTCCTCAGACTTCAACAGCATTGGTTGGCTATGCAGACTCAGACTGGGCTGGTGATATTGATAGAAAATCAACCGCAGGGTATCTGTTTGAAGTATTTGGTGGGATTGTTTCCTGGGCCACCAGAAAACAGGCCACAGTGGCCTTATCTTCAACAGAAGCTGAATACATTGCTCTTTCTCTTGCAGGAGCAGAACTTGTTTGGTTAAGAAATTTACTCTTTGAATTAGATATAAGTTTTGAAGGTCCTGTTGTTGTTCATGAAGACAATCAGCCTTGTATTCACTTAGTTGGGAGACCAAATCATTGCAAACAGAAACATGTTGATGTAAAATTTCATTTTGTTAAAGATTTATGCAATGATGATATAATGTGTTTACAGTATATTGCATCTGAAGACCAAAAGGCTGACATTCTAACCAAAGGTTTATCTTCTAAGCAGTTCCTTAAACTGTGTTCAGAAATTGGAATGATTTCGCTGCATGTGTAAATATTATTTTGTATTTGTAATAATCATTGTTGTTGTGTATTGCTGTTCCTTTTTTGATTTTTTTTCTTTCGTGTAAAATATAAGTTGAGGCGGAGTGTTAGAAGAACAACTTACATTTCCCTACTGTTGGTAATGTGTAAGTGTAAGCTTATTATGTTGGTGGTATGTGAGTAACCGTTTCTTTTTTGTCTTACTCTCAACTTCCGGTTGTTGTTGACACATGTTCGAATGCTTGTATCGCAGTATGTAAGTTCTTTATCCAATACAATCTTTAATATCCAAATCGTGCCTTTGGACTTTTATTTAAGAACCAAATAACCTTTCATCAAAAATCACCTAACGTAATTAATGGATGCTCCCTTAGCGTGCATTTGGATTAGGGATTAACGTTTCCCGGGTTTTTCTCGATTCCGGGACTCAAATGACCCAATCCCGGGTCCCAGGAATTTTCCGGGATTCATTCATTGTAATGAAAAGAGCAAGATAGTAAGTAATAAATAATATATTCCTGAATATTAATAATCATTACTGATTAACCGGATGCAGCATCAAAATTCATTCATTGTAACGAAAAGAGCAAGATAGTAAGTAATAAATAATATATTCCTGAATATTAATAGTCATTACTGATTAACCGGATGCAGCATCAAAACAAATAGAGTAAGTTATTACAAAATGTATGTTAATAATATATTTTTATCACCAAAATTATGATGAAACAGCAAAATTCTTTCATTAGGAGAAATATCAATAATTTAGAACAGCATTTTCACACACAAGTTATTTTTCATTGTTAAAGTAATGTTTCAAAAAACAAATTATTTACACTATGGTCACTTAAATCTTTGCGTTGTTTTGTAACACAGAGACATGCCGCAGAAAATGCTCGTTCTGCTTCAACAGACGTTGGTGGAATAGTTAACAAAGCTTCAAATGAATCATTTATCTTAGATGTACACTCTCCGGTTATTACAAAGATATCTATTTCTGTAGAAACGCTTCCAGGAATCGCTGTATTTTTGTCAGCGTTTTCAATTGAGGCATCCACCGTGATGGGCTGATCTTACTTACTTCTGAGGACCTAACAAGTAGTTCAGATTCCATAACCTCCTCTGAATTTTTTCCATTGTCTTCAGGCTTTCTTATAAAAAGTCTCTCAATCATCTGAATAGTTTTGGCTTTTCACATTCACATTCCTTAGGTAGCGTAAAGTTCGCATTTTGTTGATAATGCTGATGACTGTTTAAGTACATTAACAAACCGACTAGATTCTGATTTCCACGTGTTCTTCTATCCTTATTTGTAAGGCTTGTTTTACTTTAGCAGAAAAATAGGTTTACTGTTCAGACAAATCATCCAGTAAAAATTTAAATATACCTTCCGCTGTTAGCAGTGTTGAATCTCTTTGACCAAGTCGGTCCGTTGCTATCTTGACAGTACGCAGTGATGACACAATGGCATTAATTATATTAAATTCCTCTTCTGAAATTTTTATAGTTGTCTTTATATCAATCATAGCTTTAAAAATACATTACTTTAATGATACAAATCTCTCTAACATATTTAATAAGCTATCCCATCTCGTTTTCGAATCAAATTTTGAAAGACACATTGTATGACATGGAAGCAGATTTAAAATGCTTTACGGCTACTAGTAGAAGACTCACTGCTCAATTCGTGGAATTTACACGAGCAGGAACTATCTATAACTAAGAGGCCATATATATTTATAACGTTGTAGCTTAAACCTTGTAGAACTAAATAAAAAGAAACTCAAGTTAATATGCTTTTATATTCTGTTCATAGAAAGTCTTTGTGTTGCGCATAGTAAGTAATTTTGAAATTTGCAAAAACATATCCCCCCTGCCACAAGCAGTAAGGTGGGTATTTGCGTAGCTGTAGATGAAAGGATTGGGATAGTGTGTCTTATATAGAGAATTTTCACAATTATCCACCACACTAATGTAATTAGCTATTTTCCTGTGAGTATTTGTTTCCTAAGCAGAACATATTCACCGTTAAGACTTGTAAGTTTATAAAAAAATTAGTTTGTTTAGTTCCGAGATTTTCCCGGAAAATGATGAATTTTACGTACGGGATCCCGGTAAAACGTGATCCCGCTTGAGAATCCCAAATTGAGATCAGTCGCGCGTATACGGACGACTACGCCCGGTCAATTGATCGCTTCCAGTGGACGAGCAGCCTAAATAAAAAGGAAATCGTTTTGATTTTCATCAATATTTTTCCATCAATAATATTTTTTCAATACAAGACTCATACAATCTATATATTGAAATATTTCCATGTTGACCGTGTGAGGTAGGCTTTCATGTGGCTATACTTTCCTCTTTGGGATAGTTAATCATAGATAGAGAGTGGTGAAGTACAAGAATGAGGGAATCAGGTGCTCTTTTAGGAATGAGGATTGAGCTGATAGGGTTGCCACCTTGCAAACGGTTAATTCCGAGAGATATTTGAGGTAAATATTTAGGTGCCTAAAATTCCTGGAGACTTTTTCTCATTTAAAATAGATCTACCGTAAGCAATTGTATGTTATTACCAACCAAACCATTGATATTCCAACCGAAGTTCTGTGGTGCTGTGCTTCACTCTACATTCTTGCTGAATTAAAGTGATGATGTTAGAGAAGGAATTCAAATATAAGGGTTCATCTAAAGTAATTTTATCATAGAATATTTCTCATGCTTTGGATTACATGTATCAGGCTGATAAAATTTAAAAATTTCAGATGATGAGACACAGATCAACAGATTTATAAATTCTAAGAGATTTGTCTCCTGCTGGGAGAGATGTGTTCAAATCACCCAAGTTCTAGGAGACTCCCAGAATTCCGGGAGAGGTGACAATCCTAGTTGAGCATAACAAACAAGGCATATTAAATATGTAGACGCATGAAGAGCAGTATAATAATTGGAGAAAGGGGTTGGGTCCTTGCTTTTAAAAAATATTCGGACTCAAATGTTTTAGGGATGCAAATGTCTGCATCACAAACCTCAGGGGTGTAAATTTCCTAGGGAAACAATTACACAATTGTCCTAAGGCCATGAGAAAAAAATGGGAAGACATGGTAAATTTAGATCCAAAGAAAGCACCTCAATTCATCATCTGCATGATAATACCCGTTCATTTGAATCATACCAAGCTCAAAATTATGAAGGGTTAAAAAAAAGTATGAGTTTAATGAATACCGATAATTTAATTACTTTCGAAAGATTTTTTGGTACAGTGACAGTTTGTGTCAATATACATACAAATGAATTAGAAAATGGATATTTGATTTTCATGAGTATAGTAATAACATAATATTCAATGAAAGTAAGTATCAATTGATCATTACTATTCTGAGATGAAATATGAGATTACTAAAAACATGAAGGCAGTACAAAGTAAGAATTAATCACATAAAAATAAAATAAATGATAAAAATTGATGTAATCCAAAATTTATGGAATCCACCACAGAAGTTAACTTCCTAGAACAAATATATCCATCCGTATAAAAAAAAAGACGGTATGGAAGAAACTGAACTCCTAACAACTCTGTTAGAAACAGTGACCTCTTGGCTGATGTCTAGTTCATGAGCCTCTGCAGAGTCAATACTACAGAATGAGCAAAAAAGGACTAATCAAATGCATTTTCACATGATGTCGCTGATATGAAGAAAAAATGGCACCAAAAATATTACGAAGACTCTATTTTAGGATAGTTTGCAGATTCTTGACTACAGCTCGAAGAATCACCGGGAGAGGCAGCCTGCACAGGAGATTCAAGCTCTGGGGAAATGCTTTTTTCCACATTACTGTCCTCTGGAGCTTCATTCGATTCAGGTGTAACCGTATGACTGTCATCACTTTCTCCTTCGGTAAGTTTTTCAGAAGCACTAGAAATTTCTTCTGGTTCGACGGCAACCGATTCTTCTTTACCCTTTTCCGTCACTTCCGATTCACTTGAAATGCCGCAGTTCATGCTTTCTTGAAACTGTGCCTCTGTCGGAGTTGATAGAATTAATACTTTTGTTGGTATTTCACAATCACTTTCTGTTTTTGCATGCACTTCCATGGAAGAACCAACGTCTATCACATCAACGATTTGACTATCTGCTTTCGCTTCGACAGTTGAATCATCTGGTAAGGATTCTTCCTTTGGAGGAGAGGTGTCCATACTCATGTCTTCCTCTACTTTTTCATCGGTTTCCATGCTTTTATCGGCAGCGGCAGTCATATCTTCATCTGCAGGAACACTTTGAGCAATGGGTTCTACTTCTGCCACAGTATCACAGCTCTCAACGACTGAGATCACAGGCCCATCAGAAGTTTGATCAGTTGAACTGTCACTTATTGAGGTATTTTCTTGGGAAAACTCTTTTTCTGGTTCTTCGACTGTAATAGAAATGTCAGGTTTGCAGATCTCTTCTGCTTCTGACACATCCTCTGCTACAGCTGAAGAATCCGTCTGAATAAAACAAAACAAAATATTAAAATTGTTTGTAATTGTAATGCCAAATACAGTAGAACCCCAGTAATCCGGACGAATTCAGGCACATAGGCATCTGGATTAGCGGGGTTTCCGGATTAGCGAGGTTTTCAATAAATAACCTAAAAAACATTTTTTCTCAAAAATTATATTGTAAAGATAATTCATGTATATATTACATAAGGTATTACAACATATAAAGTGAATGAATATTATCAGCAAGCAAAAAAGTCAGTTATTTTCTTTTGCGCGACCGTTCTTATTTTTAAATCAAGTGTGCGGTTTCTAAAACGTCTTAAGAGCATAATTTCATGTGCTTCAAAATTTTGCTCCTCGGCCAACTTTAATGATGTACTGAGTTCCGCCAAAGCCTCAGTATGAGAAATTTTGATGGAGTCTACAGAATTATCGTCGTCGTCATCATCATCATCTTCTGCCGTTACTGTTCTGATAATTTCGTCATCTGTTAAAGCTTAGTTTCGAGCCAAACTGTCGTCAGCCTCAGCAGCCCACCGGAGAGCTTCAGGGTTAGATATTGGGTTCGAATTTTGTAACTGATTAATGAGTGGCGCAAGCTGAATTTATTCAGTTTGCACATTTTCTAAAACTTCCGTAGCAATAAAATTTGGGAGTAAATTTTTCCACGACTTGCTGATCAATAATTTAGACACAGATGCCCAAGAGTTAGCTAGATTGAACACGACATCTTTTAAATTTACCTTTTTCAGTGCAGTTTCCAAATTTTCATTCTGCACAGGATCATTAAGAATATTTGTAAGAAGCAACTTACGATATCCTAACTTAATGCTTTGAATAACATTTTGATCCATGGGTTGGATCAGCGCAGTCGTGTTAGGGGGTAAAAAAATTGCGGAAATTTCACCGTCATCAGTGCACAATTCTTCTGCAGAAGGATGGCCAGGACAATTATCAAGCAACAATAAAGCACGTTGTGGTGAATTGACGGATTTAATATGTAGTCGAACTGCTGGAACGAATTCTGTTTTAAACCAATCCAAAAATAATTCTCGTGTGACCCAAGTGTTTTTTTGCCCTTGATCTCTATAACCCATGCATGGTCATCCTCATTGGACGTCTATCGAAGGGAAGGATTGTTTTTTACGCCTCTTCTCCCATAGCTTTTTAATGAAAGTGATGTTTTGAGAAGTGATACCCTGCTGCTACTGAAAATTTATTCTCTTTCGAAATTGTTTAGTCTCGCATATATTAAGCATTCCTCTAATGGAAAAATGCTGTCTCAGAAAAGTATCACAACTTAGATGTATTATTACAATAAACGAAATACTTCGCTCTCCATCACATCATTGCAGCCAATGGAGAAATTTTTCAAATAGTCTGTCCACCTCTCGTTTCTTGTTACTATGTAATATGCGTGTTTATATGTTCACAAGAAGAAGTTGCGGGTTTGCATAACTCCCTATGGACCATCCGGATTACCGAGGGTTCCAGATTAGCAAGTGTCCGGATTACCAGGGTTCTACTGTGCTACAAAGATGTTTGAAAAATGCCAAAAAGCAATAATGAAATTGACATTCGAAGACCTGACTTAATGGAAAGCCTACCTGAAATAATAAAACTTGTATTTTCTCCACAACTATGTTTTACTGCAAGAGTAATTGCATCTTCAAGTACATATCAGACTGATATTTTTCTATACCCAAAGATGCAAGTACGATTGCTTAACTGATTACAATAAAAAATCACAGCGGTCAAACACAAGGTATATAATTTCACAAATAGCAATAATTTGTTTTATAAAATAAGGGGATTTTATCAAATCTGTAACATCTGGTCCAGATACTTACCTTGAAATATGAGATGTCTCAACTTTGTGATATTTGCTACTAATTTTATAAGTAAATCTGAATTACCATAATCCAGAACCAAGCAGACAATATACCAAGAGCATCAATATACTTTCATCATACTAATTTCAGAACACTACATTTCAAAGAGGGGAATTTTTTCAAATAGGGGATTAGGGAAACCATACTATTTCCCTAATCCAAAGTTGGTGTATAAATTAAATAAGTTAAAAGGGCAATTTCTGGCTGAAAAATTCAATTAGACAAAGAGCAGAAAAATTAGAATATAAATCCATCTCCGAGACATAGCAGTAGTTGACATTAACTTCACTTTGCATTTACCAACTCTTTTTCATGGTAATGATTCATGCTATTATAAAACTTTTGTGATAACTTAGAGAGAGATAACATATTTTACATAAGAAGTTATGTTATTAAAGGTTAAATACACATTTTGGTTTTATCATTTATCTTAAAATCTGTATTCATGTTTCGCCAATAAACCACCACAACAATAGCAATAATTCAAAGTGATCTAAATATTTAGCTAGTATAAATAACTGTTAAATATGATTAATTTTAGTTTGATTTTAATTACCTCGGCTGATGTAAATTCCATTTGGTGATTTTCTTGGTGATCCATCATGGATTCTTCACCTGCAAAATACAGTAGCATGAATAACATGTTACAAAAACTAGAGCTAATATAATTCATAGATATACCACCTCCAGATGTTTATCACAACAATTTGACATTCTATCCATTCTATGACAATTCATACATGAACATCGAGAGGCTTACTTGTTTCCTGTGTCTTTTCCTGCAAAATTAAAACAAATCACAGTTAGGAATATAATTACAGACAAAATAATAAAATAAGCATAAAAAATCTATATAATCACATTACTTAAAACGCAATGCTTAGTAAATTTCTGAATACTAACCTGGGTTGAGGTATTTCCATTGCAATCCGTTGCTTCTCCAGCACCTTCTTCTTTAGATTCACTATCAGATTCTTCTATTTTCAACTCTTCCTCTTTGTTCTCACAACTTTCCTTGGCTTTATGTTCTTCTCCTTGTCCGTTTTCAGCTATTGTTTCTGTGGCAACATCATTTTCCCCGATCCCTGCTAAAATGAAATATTACCATAAATGGGTAAAACACTGGAATAAAATCAAGCATAAATAATATAGGGAAAAGATTACAGGAATCCATGAAAATATCACAATTAAATTTTTCAAATCACAAGAGTAATGATTTTTGTATGCACTAAATGTAAAAAAAGGGAAATAAACACTGGAAAAAGTGTTAAAGTATACTTATAATGCAGGAATTTGATATTCATTTACTAAAATATGCTCTGAGTGATTGAAAATGTTTTGTTAAGTGAAAAATTTGTCCAATAAGACCCACATTTCACACCTATGGGTGAAAAACGTGCACCTTAGAATCAATAGAATTCAGAGAAATACATATGGAGAAGCTAGGGATGGTTGGGGAAGAGGGGGATTGAATTGAAGTAATTCAACATTGACAGAGTGGTCAATTGGTGGGTCAAATTCTGATAGGAGAGGGGCTAAAGAGGTTGATTGAGGGTAAAATACCCTTGACACCCCTTCTCTTGTCTTTTAAAGAATGGCATCATTAACATGAAGGATGTCAACACAATAGTAATTGACTCCAAGACATGATAATTACGCAGTAAACATGAGTAAGAAGTTCTGATCGAAGGTAAAGATCCTTCTGTTTAAGATACTTAACAAACATTAAGTGTTACATCAAACACTTCCTTGCCTTTTCTTGGTTCAAAGTGATATAAAAGTTTATATTTTGACCACATTTCATAGATATTCCTATACATTTATTTCTCCAAACTAACTGGAAAAATTTGTAAAATGTTGTTTGATTTGTACCTGATGGATTTTTTTACTGCACCAAGAAAGATATTAATTTATTTAAATTTAAAAATTGCTAATGAAAGCCAATAACATGGAATCAAAACCCCAATTAAAATATAAAATAAATAAGAACACAACAAGAAAAGAAAAGAGGAAAGGCTGAGAGGAAGTCAAAGAAAGAATGTGATATAAAATAAGATGATATAAGGGATGGGGTAAGCTACCAAGAAGTGATGGAAATAGCATAAAAGAGGGAATTTTAAGGCACATGAAACTATCAAAAGGTAAGAGCACTTGGTTCCACAACTATAGGTTGAGAGCAATCAGGTCAACGACAAAAGGTTGACGCCAATAGGTCGCTGTGCCAAAAGGTCGATAGCCAAAGGGTCGGCAGCAAATAGGTCACCATACAAAAAGGATGACAGCAAATAGGTCGCCGTACAAAATGGTTGACAGCCCAACCCAATACAAACACCCTAGAGGTGTCACTGTCAAGGTACTTCTGATTGATACCATTTCCATGAAGTCCCACCTGAAAGAAATAATAAAATTACAGATTCCAAAATTTTTAGGCATCTTTTTCATTTAATTTCGACCTTTTCCACAGAGACCCATTTACTGTCGACCTATTTGCTGCTGACCTTTTTGTATGGAGACCTATTTACTGTCCACCTTTTTGTATGGTGACCTATTTGCTGTCGAACTTTTTGTATGGCGACCTATTTGCTGTCGACCCTTTGGCTATCGACCTTTTGGCACAGCAACCAACTAGTGTCAACCTTTTGTCGTCCACCTAATTGCTGTCGACCTTTAGTTGTGATACCAGAGCTCTCATGTATGTAACAGCTTTACCTTCAGCCTCCTCCTTAACCTCTTCCTTTACTGGGGTAGAAGAGACTTGGAAACCTTCTTCTATCATTTCCACTCCTCCATTAAGATGAAGTTGCCTCCTAAACAATGATAAACAGAACAGAAGTTTAGAAAATGAAACAAAATCCTTCATCAATCAATTGAAATGCTGAAACCAGCATTTAAATAAAAATTGTCTTTATTTTGGGAAAATTAAGACAATCAAGTCTTATCTTCAATTTAATTCACATAATGTAAAATGATCTTATCCTTAAATAATAGTAAAACTAATTTAAATTAATATAGAATAGAAAATATAGTCATGGATAAGAAAACCTACGTGAAGCTTGGGAAAATCAAACACACAAATAATATATACAACAAACAGCAATGACAAATCATAACATGTAAAAGTGATAGTCATCCATAAATAAAATTATTAAACAATTATGTATTAAAACTATGTGAAATTTTGATCAATTGCAGGCAGATTTAAAAACAATGGTATATAATATATTCAAGATTCAAGAGAACTATTAAAAATCTCATTTATTTGATAGTCTAAATGATAAAATCAGAGGGGCAAAATGATTAGATTAGTATATCTAAAAATAGCCAAACTACCTTAATTTAATAGCTTCATAATTTTTCATTTGTCTTAAGAAGCAAGATGGGTAAAAATGAATGTATATATTAGGATCTAATGCACTAATTAACCCAATTCATCTTAAATGTATTGGATGATATTAATGATAAAACAGTAATACAATAATTTAACTAATAAAAATCAAGCTCTAGAGAACACAAATATAATTTGGATTAACAATTAGGATATTAGATAAACAGTGTGGACCCTCTCATAGAAGAGAATTAACGCTAAAGGATTGACAGAATCACTTACAGGCATCCAGGCTCTACTCCGCTGACAACAAGAATATTCTTTTCGATTGCTCTCATATATTTATCAATCCTGTTATATTCTTTCCTTGGATTGATCAGCAACTCACTCAGTCGCTGAATGGTAAAAGGAGCACTGAAAGAAAAACAAGTATGACAAGATCCACTCAGTCATTTCCCTCCCCCAATAAGTCCTGTTAGCGAAATTTTTACCTAAAAGATGCTTACCTGATGAATTGGTCAAACCTTTCCAAGATTTTGGTCTTCATACTTTCAAAGGAAAATTGTGAGATGTCTTCGGTTGGGAAAGATTCGAAAAATTGAGACAGCACGCTCATTATCTTTGATCTGTAAACTGATTTTATTTTCACCCATGGATAAATGATGTTGCCAGTCTTGGCAACTATACCGATGAAATCATCTAATTCCTTGGGTATCTCTTTAGCTTTGGACCTTTCGAATTCTGTCAAAAGGAATATATGCTTACATTAAAACAACATCCAAATCCTGAGACATATAAAACTTTCTTTGAAATCAAATTAACAGAATTATAGAAACTGAAAACGATCGAGGAATGTAAACTGAATTAATATCGATGAAATCAATCAAGGTGGAAAATCACAAAAACCTAGGATTATCGTAATATTCAAAGACATAATAGAAACTTAAGTTGAAAATGGTAGAGCAACAAGAAGAAAAAGGAAATAAAGGCAGACGAATCATGAAAGCAAGAAATGGCAGTAACAGTTGCTTGAATGCATTATCATGATCACACAATATAAAGCATGACCTAACTGAAGCAGAGAAAGTATATACTAATAAAGGGATGGGAAGAGAATCACTTGCGAAAGAGTGAATAATATTCACCAAGAGTTTATCAGTTCTGCCAACAAGAGTTGTTGACAAGAGGAGGGATAAACAATGTCTGAAGGAACAGAAGAATGAGTCTTTATTGTACGGTAAGATGCAACTTAGAATTTTGCTGTAGGGAAATTGGAATACAGGAAATTATATCCTCTATGAAATTATGAAGAATATGCAAAGTCTGGTCTACATAAGGAATATAAGGAAAGAGTATGCAGCATAGATATTGAGATATGGATTGAATTGACCCTATTCCCTCTCATTTAGGTGGGGAAAGAGATAGGAGCGATAATATACTTGACGAAAAATTTTAAGATTTTTCCCAGAATTATTGCCACAAAATAGCTAAAGAGCAAACACCAATTACCTTCAAAAACAATGAGCAATTTTTCGTAGTTCTCCATTTCAGAACTTCGGAAAAAGTGCTTTAATTGAACAGGTATACACTACAGCTCCACAACGAGAGCTATGTTTCACCGGCTTATGCTGTTTCCGTTTCCTAATATTTGTATTCCTGTGGGGATGAGATGGATGAGATCATGTAAACATGCACGGCTGTGACAAGCGAATGTAGTTTGGAGTGAGGAATTCAGATCACCGATGGCGGCGCTTGTGTTTAATTCAGCAACCGAATAATTCAATCATTCAAATTACTGCTGCACTCCCATATTTAACTAGGATAATATACATTGATCTATATTATTTAAGAAAATGAGGATAACGTATGAGTGATTGGGGTTATTAACTAATTATTCGTTGATTTAGTTACCACCTGGCGCTGAGTTCTAATCCGAAGATTTTGGATCGAAAACCAGAGATTTGAGAAAGTTGTGTAATTTTTAAGTTAGAAACTGCGGTGTTTTGTGGTTTGTACGTTTCTGAAGTAGTCACTGACCGAAAAATATCTGGCGCTTGTAATGATTACCTTAAGAAAGGTCGTCTGCTGCCGCCTCTTTACTGCTGTAGCTGCATATTTGAATTCGTTTCAATGATTGCACTAACCTTTCAGACATAATTAATATTTATTTCAACTAAAAATTAACATCCTTAATATAATATTAGAATTATTTTTACGTCGTATGATAAAATGTAGTAACTATCGGAACCAAAGATTTCCACCTACAGCCACCTTTTTTCTACTTCGAGGTTCTCGAATGTTTGTTCAAAAGTGAGCTATTACGACGTGTCCTGAATTTTATTCGTAGGAATATATTCGTCGTACGTCCACTGTAAGGGATCCAGTCAACTGTTTCATTTTCAGTTTATTTCCTCAATATTTATGTGCGAAAATCCATTTGTGAATTAGCATTCCTTGAATTTCTTGCCAATTACGGTATGTAAAATGAGCTTCCTCATCAGTTTTGTACAGCTAATTAAGCTTAAGATGTTTTCAGTGACATGATTCAGAGTGAAATGAAAGTGACAAACATGAATTATAAATGAGATTTGGCTATTATTTTTCAAATCAGCGTGACAAGCCCCAAAACTTGTTTTGTACAAAACTTATATGGTACAAGTATGGGTCAGAATCAGCTCTACAATAACTGTATTTTTGTTTGTTATCCAGATGGAGTAATTATGAGCAATAGTATTTCTTTCTTAACCAAAAAGTAGAAACAATATTTGTCATTAGTATTCGTTTAAGTAATTTCCATTTTTATCAAATGAATGCATGGAATTATAAGATTTAAAGAAACGTGACTATGCCCCTAAGACATCCTAAGATTCAAATTGTATGAATCCTTAGTTGGATTTTTGTTTCATTTAATGTAGAACTTTATTGAACTAGTTGACTCATAATTTCCTCACAGCTAGTGGTAACTTTTTCATTCCTCAGTGATACATTTTGATGTACTTTTGATTTTGACTTATTTCTTTAATATCATGTATCTTGGCTCTATGAATCACTATTTGGTGGTTCAACACCAAAATTTATTCTTCATATGAGGGAAGATGATAAAAATCATGCATCTGATGTTGGCATTTCCTTCACTAACCCTGAATGCTAAAAATGAAAAAATTCTATGTGAATGCACAATGGATATTTGTGTAATACTCTGAGCATTCAACAGTGATTAATCAAGATGAATATCATTATTTAGTAGCACTCATTTCTTTGTTTCATTCATATCACATCCACTACACTCTGAACTAAACCGATGAAAATCAAATGTAAACTAAATTCATAACAGTAACTGATATTTTATTTTTTTAAAGGCAGAGTTTGGTGACACTTTATTTTTTGCCAACTCTTTGTCTTTTTTAAACAATCAAATTGATAAGACTTCAGGGTTTCCCAGTGGATAGATTGTTGAAAAAGTGTTTCAAGGGATCCTAACCGTGTTGCTTCATTATGTAAAACATGTTTTGTATGGCTATCTCTGGTGGTAGACACTGTGAAGCAACCCAGTTAGCATCCCATGAAGTGCTTTTTCAGCAATAATATTGAAGTTAATCGTGAATTGCTACATGCTGTTCAAGGGTTTGATTTCAAAGTAAGATTTGAAGTAAGGACTAAAAATATTAACCTTTGCGATTTTAATTTACAAAGATTTTCATGATTACGCATTGAATAAATCAATATTATTCATAACTTCAAAAATATTTATTAATGCTGTATTCTTTACTGTCCTGAGGCAATTTTCTTGTTGAAATGTACATGCTCTTCTGTCCATGTTGAATGTACTTAATATGTAAAAGTCAGTCTTTTAATACAAAATTTAAGTAGCAGTAATAGGATCATTATCAGTGCTTTCACAGCTGAGGTCATTTCGCACATGGGCTTCCACTGGTATTCCATCTGATACCGCTTTTACCAAAGCCAAATGTGATACAAATCCCTTGGCTATCTGTGAGAGTTTGAATACAATTTTCACAGAAAAAAATTAATAAGGAGGGAAGGTGAGAAGTATTTATGCTCATTAAAAAAAAAGTTATTTAAGGTTTAATTAAAGGACAAATTATCAGTATTGGTTGAAATGGTTATGGTACATACTGAAACTTTGGAAGTAATTATCGATTTGTACAATTTAATAACTACTATTTGTGACACTAAAAATGAACCAGCAAAAAGGAAATTTAAGCCAACATTTGTGTATCAACCTTAAAACTAGTATATGTGTTATGGGCAGATGCTTTGAATATCAATTCTTCAAACAAAATCCATTGGAAATCAATTCTTCCAACAATCATTTATATCAAAATTGACCTCCATAAAATAATCTGAAGCTGTGCAAAACTTGTTGAATTAACTGATGAAATCTATTCACTAATTAACATGCTTAGTCAATGAGATAATATCACTTCTTCATACAAGCATTTTTTGATTGACAGTTTGTTAAAAGATTGATGGCAATCTGAAATTAAAAATTAACTACCTATTTATTAGTGAATAGCTTTAAACTCCAAATCAGTTAGTCCAAAATAAGTTTTTAATGCTTCTGATTTTTTATGACGGTAATTTTTTGGGGTATTGTCATTCGAAGAGCTGATTTTCAAAGAATTTATTTTCAAACATTAGTTTTTGAAGAATTTGTGATTTTACAGTAAATGTGGTGGAATCACTGTTCATTGAGAATGAACTCAGGCCTTTAGCTTGGAGATCTATTCAGAGTAGGGGCTATAGCTTTACCCCTACTTGTCACTCCCAAACACTGCTCATTGTAGTGATAAACTGACTATTTATAATGAAACACAACTCTTGTGTGTATCATAGGTCTTTTTCTAAACAGTTGTTGATTTACAACCCCGTTCGGCTCCAACAGATTGGTCATTAGTCGATTTACTTGGGCAGCCTCCTTTTTGTTTCAAAATGGAGGCTGCTCAATTAAAAAAAAATCAACTTCTTTAACATCAAGAAAAAATTGAACAAAAAAGAATAAGAAGAATAAAATAGATTTATGATCTTAGTGTTTTTATTCTGGCAGATTTTCTTGTTATTATTATTTTTATAACTTTTTATCATCTTTCCTCATATAAAGATATTAAGAATTATTGCTGATTTGGTTGGCATTGCTTGGTAGGATACAGCATATCTTCAGCTAATGCTTAAAATGCCTTGTTGAGCTATTTATGCTTATCAATGGAAGACTGATTGATAATATTTTTGTGCGTCGTGGGAATATAAGGCAGAGCTGTAGCCTAGATAGAATTTTTTCTACAACTTTCTATCGGATTCATCATTGAGTCCTTCATCCTTATTGGTACCCCAATTTTCTTGTATTGATTATATTTTTTCTTCTATTATTCCCAAGCAAAAACAATAACTCTTTGATTAGTGTTCATGAAGACAGAGCTCATACGTAGTTTGAAGGATAAAAGAAAAATGTATGATGTGCTTGAAGCAGTTATTTTAGTTTGAAGTATGTATTTCCATTCCATTTTCCGTTGCCCACTTCTCAACTGCTTCAATGTCCATCTGCAATATTCTTATATCATCCTCACCATTAATTTCTCTATAAATTATACAGCAAGGCTCCCGGATAGTCATGTGGACAGCGCGTTTGCCTTTGGTGAAAGCGGTCCCGGGTTCGAATCCCGGTGGGAGCCAATGTGCGAAATGACCTTAGCTGTCGAAGCACTTTTAACAATACTACTACTACTACAAATTATACAGTCATCAGCATATAGATGGATTTTGGACTGTATGAGCTTTGGTAAGTGAATTGGTAAAATGAATATGGAAGATAATTTTCCAAATGAAGAAATTATTTGAAGACAGTGGTAGAGGTAAAATCAGACATTGAAGGGGGATTAATTAATGAGGTCAGTGTTTTTCTTCAGGTTGAAAATTTCTACATCCTTCCCTCTTCCTAAAAATAGTATAATCTTCATCATATTAGAAAAAGTTTGTTGAATTTGAAAGGGCTATTCATAATTATAATGAATATTAATTAATGAAACCATTAACTTTATATAAAGATGTCATAATTAGATTTTCTTGTTGGGAAGAAAATTAGAGTAAAGATCATAATCATTTCAAAGGTTAATTTTTCAATGGACAGTGTTTGTATTCAACACATTCATTCCACCAATGTAAAGGAAAATATATAGATGCATTTATGAATAATATTTGTAATTATAGAAACTTATATGAAGAGATTTTAGCTCTTTTTATACAAAATTCTGAATACATTGATCTTGCAAATCGAAAAATTCATGTAAAGCTTATTTTGTGTTCCCGCTCTCATGCAATAGTTTTCGTTTCGCTATTGTTTATCCTGTGGCGCGGTGGTCGACTGCCGCCTCAATATGTCAACATAGGAGAGGTCGAGTCTGGACGTACTAAGCAGAAAGCTGCTGTATGTGTTTCTCTAATCTTTAAAATCATTGAAAATTTCAAAATATCATAGGTATAAATTAAAAGTTAACTATTACTGTAGTGAATATCATTATTCATTCGAATCACGTAAAATTAAAGCTCGTCGTTATTGGAACTCATATCGAGTAACAGTTTTTTGTAAGGTTTCTATCATTGAATTAAATAAATGAAATTATTACGCGTAATACCGTAATTTATCTCAATTTTTATGTGTTACATATATTTCTAGCCTTTCATTTACATATCTTTCTTAATGTATCCGCATATACATATCTAGAAACTTATATCATTATTCGACGCCATAACATCGAGTTAAATTTTAATAATTCGTGAAAATTGTGGAATTGTGCCAAATGATTTTTAAAATGCATCAACAGGCCAAGGTATTAGTTAATATATGATAATTTAATTATGTTTTTTAGATTGTCTCGAGCATAGTGGAGATTGTCTCGATTAACTGATTTGTTTTAATTGTGAGTAAAAAGAGACCCATGTAAAAGTAATTGTTTCGGGCGTTATTTTGTGGAACTTCTCCATCTTATCAGAATAAAACACACTTTGTAATTTCCACAGTACAGTCCTTTATTTTATACCACGACCCGGGTTTCATTGCATTGCAACATCTTCGGGTGGACCTTCTTGAGGGAGACCCATGTAGCTGGAATCGAATGTCAACATCTAAAGGTAAATAAGCTTTAATTCCACTTAAAAGATTTTTGACTGGAATGGAATGCTAAAGCCAACGCACTGATCTCTTTCTTGTTGATAAGGATAGGAAGAAGGCATATTTAAAATATTTTAATTTCTGGGAATGGCTTTCACTTCAATTTTTCATTGTTAGATGAGAAATATTATAGATGAAATATAGTATTTATGGCATATAACTCAGGGCATTACTTTTAAAACATGTTAGATATTCATAACAATTATGAAGTTTTTATTATTGCTACCTCAATCATTTTCAATTGATAGTTTGGCATGAAGCTTCTCTGTTACCTTTTAGCTTTTGTATATCCTGAAATTATGATGACAGCTTGCTTAATTAATATTCTTACAGTTCAGTGTTGTTCAATAACAAGTTAGAACTGATAGAACACATTTCTAATACTTCTAAATTCTGAGAATGGTTTTAGATAAATAGATCTTCTTCCTCTTGTGCTACAGTCCTCTGTGGGCCTTGGCCTCTTTCACGACTCTTCTCCAAGCTTTTCTATAAGCAGCAATAGTCCTCCAGTTCCTAACTCCTATCTTCCTCAGATCCTCTATAATTCCATCTTTTACATGGTTTGCTTCTTTGTCTTCACTCTGTGGGTCTACAATCATTGATGTTCTTTACGGATCTGGATAGTTCATGTAAATAACCAAGCCACCTGATCCTCTGAGTCTTAATGTATCAGACAGTGCTTTCTTCTTTAATTAGATTGTTCATTTCTTCTCTTGTTCCAATCCTCCACAGTCCGTTTTCATTGAATGCTGGACCATAGATTTTTCTCATTACTTTTCTTCAAACACATTAAGTGTGTCCTTATATTTCTTTGTAATGGATCATGTTCACACCCGTGGGTCATAATATGCCTCGTGAGCGATCAATATATTTTCATTTTGCTACATCTATATCGTATACGAGTAAAAGTTGCTTGCATTCTGCACGCATATTGATTATACAAATTTCAAGTCAACATCAATTCGAAAAGGTCCTCAAAAGAAAAAAAGGGTTTGAAAATATTCTTAAAATTCAACTCAATTTATTTTAAATAGGAGAAATTTACATCCACCTGGCGAAAAACTCACTCACATTCCGTGTCGCTTTCATAGTAATAATGAAGAAGAGCATGTTTCCTATGATTTTGTATTCCCTATCCTACCGGGACGTAGCTTAAAATATTTTCGAAACTGTATCATAAATAATTAGAAATTCCCGCCAGACGTTTTTAAATAGTAGAGACGCCTGGTGTTGAACCCATGATCTTTTGAAAGATGTGAATACATATAACACTCTAGTAAATGTAAAAAATTATTTGATTCGAATTTTGAAGTCGATATCATACCAGTACGGTCCAAAATTAAGACTGTTATCCCCATATGAAATGCATACGGCAATTTAACTGTCCCAATCTTTCTATCATATATTCATACCCTAATTCTCTATTCTGTCATTGATATTCAGGTGAAAACAATAAACTTGATTGGAGACAACTGCCTACCATTGCCTAAAGTGGGGACTGTGGAAGAATTTCAGGGCTATCCCTACTCACCCTATACCTTCCAGCCTCTACCTACCCACCCTCAACCTTACCTCCCTCTTCCTTCCCATCCTCTCCCTTCCCATCCCCTCCCTACCCACCCACTCCCTAACCACCATCTCCTACCCACCCTCTCACTTCCCACGCTCTTACATCCCAACCTATCCCTACCCGACCTCTCCTAACCAACCCTCTCCCTACCCACCCTCTCCCTACCAACCCTCTCCCTTCCCACCCTCTCCCTACCCATCCTCTACCTACCCACCCCTCTCCCTTCCGACCCTCTCCCTTCCCACCCTCTCCCTAACCACCATCTCCTACCCAACCTCTCACTTCCTACGCTCTTACATCCCAACCTATCCCTACCCGACCTCTCCTAACCAACCCTCTCCCTACCCACCGTCTCCCTACCCACCCTCTCCCTACCAACCATCTCCTTTCCCACCCTCTCCCTACCCATCCTCTCCCTACCCACCCCTCTCCCTTCCCACCCTATCCCTTCCCACCCTCTCCCTTCCCACCCTCTCCCTTCCCACCCTCTCCCTACCAACCCTCTCCCTTCCCACCCTCTCCCTTCCCACCCTCTCCATACCCAACCTCTCCCTACCTACCCTCTTCCTTCCCACCCTCTCCCTTCCCACCATCTCCTTTCCCAAACTCTCCCTTCCTAACCTCTCCCTTCCCACCATCTCCCTTCCCAACCTCTCCCTAACCACCATCTCCTACCCACCCTCTTACTTACCACCCTCTTACATCCCAACCTATCCCTACCCGACCTCTCCTAACCCACCCTCTCCCTACCCACCCTCTCCCTACCAACCCTCTCCCTACCCACCCCTCTCCCTTCCCACCCTCTCCCTACCCATACTCTCCCTACCCACCCCTCTCCCTTCGCACCCTCTCCCTAACCACCATCTCCTACCCACCCTCTCACTTCCCACGCTCTTACATCCCAACCTATCCCTACCCGACCTCTCCTAACCAACCCTCTCCCTACCCACCCTCTCCCTTCCCACCCTCTCCCTACCCATCCTCTCCCTACCCACCCCTCTCCCTTCCCACCCTATCCCTTCCCACCCTCTCCCTTACCACCCTCTCCCTTCCCACCCTCTCCCTACCAACCCTCTCCCTTCCCACCCTCTCTCTACCTACCCTCTTCCTTCCCACCCTCACCGTTCCCACCCACTCCCTTTCCACCCAATCCAACCCAATGTTTTTGATACCCTATTACTTCCCACCCCAATTTTTTTATACCCTCCCCCTTCCCTCCCTCCTCTCACATACCCCTCACTTCATTCTATCCCTCTCTTAATCAACCTCCTCCGTCCTCTACCTTCCCTCCCTCTTCCCCATGAAATTTATTCAGAGGAAAAGTAACAGCAATACAATGAAAAGTTACAGAAAATATAAATTATACATCATCCTGCCTTACATATCCTTAAAAATCTATAAATACTACAATAGTTATTTAGGTTCAGGGTGCTAGGTCATTTTTATATTTTTATTATATATACATTTCAAGTAATAGGAAACTGTAAAAGTTTTGGCCTTGCAATTTTTAAGCTATACATGATTGAATATATATTTTGGCTCGGAAAAATGATAATATTTCACTTTTTATTCATCTAATGTGTTACTTATAAAGATGTACATAGATCAATAAACAAATTCAATCTCTAAAGTTTGAATAAACACCTTATAGATACACAAAATATAAACCTTCAAAAATAATTTTTACCTTGCATCATCATTAGTCATATTGAAGATTAAAAGTTGAAAAAGCTTCAAATAGTAAACTTAGATAAAGATTCACTGAATTGTTCAATTGATTGTTCATTAAATAGCATAGAATGTAATTATATGAATGGAATGTGCACTGTACTGGGACACTTCAGTTCACTTCAAAAGTCACGGATTTTATTTCACAATGAAGTTTATATTTCATTCTTCCCAATCTCAAATAGGTCACGATGCCGTCCCCCGCCGTAGCAACACAACTTCGTCCCCGACGCCGTCCTTCGAGAAAAATAATACCTGTATATAATATAATATAATATAAAAAATAATATCTATATAATTTCCATTGGCCTTGATAATTGGTAATATAGTTTCAAAATATAAAATAAAGCCTTTACAATGACTTGATGCCTATGAATATTTTAGGTATAAGTGTCGGCTTTCATTGTGATGAAATGGCAAGCCTTTATGCAAATAAATAACACACGTTTCTACCTAAATTTTTTATATTAATTTCATTTTACGTTTAGTAAGAAATTTTAATTACCATTTACGATACGCTAAATTAAGTATTGGTCTCGAAAACAGTTGCTTCGGTTTTTTCTTCCAGAATGTATTTACATCAATTGCGCTAGTATTTACGGGGAACACTGATAAGTACTCGAAACTTTTAGGATGAATAAAAAATTATGTAACACTCCATGCGTTAAGGAATGTAACATAGTAGTGCCGTTGAAACTGAGGCATTGTCTCAAAACTGCAAAGGAACGATAAATTGAAATTAAATCAATTGTGACGAAAATCGGCTGAGATTAGAGAACTTTAACGAATGAAAAAAATAGTACACATTATTGATCATACATAAATACGAATTATAATGACACTTGATTAAACATGTACTTATCGTATTCTGTGTTCCATCCATGGATTGAATTACTCTCCACAGCTTCTCTGCATACCTACTCTCGCCCTTCCATGAAGTAGAAAAATTCCGTGCGTTTTTCAGGAGAACAAATAGGAAAAATTTATTAAAACATAATTTCATTAACAGAAACTCTATGTTAATTAAAAGAACGCGCTAACTATCATACTTGGATGTGAGTAGTATTAACATTAGATTCAAATTTACTCATTGTATTTTGAATTCCATCCCTGGACCCAATATCCATCCTCAGTATCTCTGCGGTACTAATCTGCTCTTCCATGATGGAGAAATGATGCGACCATATATGAATAGAATGTATAAAAAAGGAAATAGAATAGGAATTCAAAAAAAAACAATTAATACCTGGTTAATCCGAAAATACGCACTTTGTAGCATAATGAAATAGGAATAGCAAAAATATTAGATTTATATTATAGAATCGGAGTATTAATAACATTAGATTCAATTTGTACTCATCGTATTCTGTGTTCCTTCAATCGACCGAATTACTCTCCACAGCATCTCTGCATTCCTACTCTCGCCCTTCCATGATTGAGAAACGTTCCGAGCGTATTTCTGAAGGATAAATTTAAAAATAATTAATAAAATATTATCTCCAAAACAAAAATACTACGGTAATTAAGAAGGTACTATCTATCATACTTGAACATGAATATTAATAAAATAAGATTCAAATTATACTCATTGTATTTTGAATTCCATCCGTGGACCGAATTTCTCTCCTCCGTATCTTTGCGCTCCTCATCTGCTTTTCCATGATGGAGAAATGATGAGAGCGTATTTCCGAGAAATAACTGAAAAACAGTAAATGAAGTATTATTTCGAAAGCAGATAACTCTATGTTAATCTTAATATACGCACTACTGATTATACTAAAAAACGAATAGCAAAAACGATTTATCCCTTTTTTACTTATTGTATTTTATGTTCCATCCCTGGACCGAATATCTCTTCTCCGTATTTCTGTGTTCATACTCCGGTCTTCCAAGATGTAGGAAGATTGCGAGTGTGATCTAAAGAAAAAATAAGGAAACAGTTAATAAAATAGCAATTCGAAAACAAAAAAACCTGTGTTAATCCAAACTACTTACATAATAGTAAAAATAACGATCATAATAAAGTACACTTCACTCAAACATTTGTTTGAGTATAGTGTCTATTTGAGCATATTCTTTACTTAGTAAGTTATTACTTTAGTAGTGTATTTGAGTATATACTTAACTGTACATTTTATTCAAATTATACCCAATGCTTTCTTCTATTTTCCATCCATGGATCAATTATCTCTCCGCAGCATCGCTGCACTCCTTTTCGTTTTTCAATGATAGAGTGATGGTTTTTTGGCGTGTCAGACCGTTGAGGAATACCGGAATCTCAAATATCTCGCTTATTTATTTAATATTCTGAAATAACCATTTAAAATAACAACTCTATATGGGACAATCGCAATATATCGCTTGATAATTCTTGGTTGAACGCCCTGTGGACATCACTCCACAGAAGCCGAAATAAATCATCCATAAGTGAGAGAATTCACTTCCCCGGAACTTGAGAGAGAAAGAAACCCAATTTAATTCAGTAGTTACAGAGATTATTGTTCAAAGAGAGATATATAATCTGAAAAATATCTACCAAAAACACGATTTCATGGCTTTTGTGAATGAGTCACCTGCCTCCCATTTTGCAAAACATCTCTTTGAAAATAAGCATTCCAGCAGTTTTTCTTCCGACATTTTATGTTTCGAAAATAAGGATAAACGTTTCAATTCCTTAGAGAAGTTCGAAATTATTCGACATTTTACACAAAGTAATCACTTTCTCACGAACGAGTACCTATTTCTAACCCCTCCCCTATCCTCCAAGCTGCCCTTTCCCCTCCCCCTTCTTTCACTGGCGACACTACCACCTCTTCCGTTCCCCCTTCCCTTCAGTCTCATTCCCATCCCCCTCCTGATTTGTCCTATATCTATTATATATAGATTATACCACTGTTTGGTGAAATTTTGGTTTGTGTTGACCTGATGATGGTGGAGTTCCAGCGAAACCGGTAGTCTTTTTTTTTTAAATAAAACCTGTGGAAAAGAGAACATGTGTCTACATCCATTAGAATGGATTTCCACAACATTAAGGCCACCTCCGTCGATTTTAATATTTCACTGGTTCTATACAAGTGAATATATATTCATTATTCCAGAACTACATGTCTAGAGATTTTGAATTGATTTATGAAATAACCATAGGAAGATGGAAATTTTCCTCCTAAGGGATGGATGATACAGTAATAATGGACGGTAAAATACAATTTTGAATTTAAATAAAAATCCAGTTGATATGATTTCTGTAGATATTATACATAAATTACCTCTAAATATTGAGAAATAATTGCTTGATGATTACAGTCCAGCTGTTATGTATTATTCAAAATCGATTCTAAAGATTACGACTCTCAATAGGATTTCTGGTTAGAAAAACTTCGACCCCAGAGTTTAGAGGATGGATTCATGAAAACTAAGGACAAATGGAATCTGAATCATAGAAGTTCGTTTAACTGTAATTCAAGGTTAGAGAAAAAGAAGATATTGTTGACGCGAGAAATAGCTGACTAATCTGTCAATGTCGCAGCTAAAACTCCTTATCTGCTAACTCGTACAATATGTTTGTCATAAGAATCGAAGTGATATATTTTGTACTCAAATACAAAAATAAAGCAAGTAATTCATGATGATGAACTCACTTACCAAATAAATGAGAGCCCCGACGAAACCACGAAAATCTTGACCTCAGGAAATGTCAACTTGTTTAATGAATATACACTTTTCTAATAAAATTAATCAAACATTAATTAAGCAAAACTTCGAAATTTGTTCGAGAACGCTCAATTTCGAACCTATTGTCCATCTAAAATTCAAAATTAAACGGCTTTCTCGAAAATAAGCCCGGCAGCAACTTCTCACTGCATGACGTCTCCGAAGATACTAAAGTTTAAATCTTTAGAATAACTGTTGAACCATCTACAGCGCTGTGATTGAACGTTGATTAAACTATTATTTACTCCCTGCTTATCTTCTAAGGTTAATAGTTTTCATAAATTATAATCACCACCGAAATAAGAATAAATCAAGAGCAAAACAATTCAATTTAAATTTAAAAGAATTTGGAAAATTTATATTAATTTTTAACTCCTTGATAATAATCCGCGTAGATTTCTCGTCTCCCCCGGGTTACGTTATGACTCATAGTTAACTAACTTCTGCCATATATCTAATTATGCTAATATTCTTTGTGAAAAGACTCGAATAAAAAAAATTAAATATTATCATGCGAAAGCCTGGCAATAATGAAACGGGACAAAGTGAGCATCGATCTGCGAGTTTGAATCGGACATGATTTTAGAGGATTACTAAAGCATTGATGTAATTATAGTAAAAACGTAAAAAAATCATCGAATTTCCGAGAAATATTTATTTTATACAAAAAATAACTCTTATAACATTTACTTTTTAATTGTGGAATATCTCTCCAAGGTAATGAGATGAGTACACACTAATGTTATGATACGTAGCTAGCAATAATATTCACTCTGACAAGAGAAAATAATCCAATAGTATCATACTTTTTATTGTACTACACAATAAAATTCCTGAATGTAGTACTTCATTAATGCTTCCATCGATGGAACATCTTGGGACGCAACTTACTCAAAAACAATCTAGTCCTCGTATATAAGAAGAATTGCTCAATTAGCACGAAAATGATCTGGTTGACGTTCTCATCCAAGTGAATTAATCTCAAAGGTATTTGATATTCAACTGGTACGAATTTGGATTGGGTGATGATGAAACTTTTTGAACTTCGTTTCCCTCAAACTAAACTGAAATATCACAATGTAAGGAGAGGCAAGAGATATTAATTTTCATATTTTTACAGTTCCCATCCGAGTGATATTAAGTTAACTTGAACTACATATTAACTCAGTACATAAGGATGATATTTCTTAACGTTTATGCGTTTATACTATCGTCTACCTGATGATATGTAAGGTACTTTAAATTCCTTGGTTCGTCAGAGGTAGGTAATAGACCACTTGAACAATGATAACCAAAGCGAAAGAATCCAAGGTCATTGGAACAAAATATCGAGATAAACGAAACTCTTCACAAAATATTGCTCGCAAATTTTGAAGAACATTTTTCCGAAAAATGAACGGAAAGGGAAAGCTAAATCATTCTTGTGTATATATGCAAGTAACTCTCACTTCTCTTTACAGAGATTTAGAACGAGGCGGGAAAGCGAAAGTACTTGCCTATTATGACTCACGAAGCAAAGCAACTAGCCTAATCGAAAATTATCATGGCTCCCGAAATAAAGGGCTCAACTATGACTAGTTCAGTGATAGCGCAATATCAACGACTGCCGATGAATTTCATCGTAGAATTCTATATCAATCTATATTTCTCTATGTGAAGGGCTTCTCATATCCTTACGCATGTCAGAACGCAATATATTTTTTTTCTTATGTCCATCGTCAATGTCATTTCACCTCCTTGTCCGCAAAATATGAAAGAGTGAAGAAAGGTAAACGGAGCCGTCAGAATAATGGATTAATCTTTGAAAAGCGTAAGCGAAAGCTAAATAAACGATTGAGTTGCAGAGAATTAGCTCAACGATCATAAAAAGCTCTGAAAACGTGAGGAAATTGCCTTGGCTCTTCTATTATTCTATTACATTTCAATCGTTGCTTCGGCAGCGAATATATCTCTATTATATATAGATGCTTCTCCGGATTCATTCATATATATAGCTATATAGCTATATAGGTATATAGATAGGATACACATTCACAGGCTAAACCATAAGCGTCATTGACTTGAAATTTTTACGACATATTGGCCATAACGTGTAACCTCCAGGAAAAAGCCGACATTGAACCTCGGGGTCATGGGTTCGATTCCAGAAGGCCCCAAAGTCGCAATTTTCTCCGTAAGAATACATGGCAGGGATTTTCGAAAATTTTTTTGAGGATCTACCCGGGAAAGGAGAGAGTTGAAATTCAAGGGATCGCTAGATGCCGTGCATATCTAAAGGAAACTATAAAGACATCTACCATTATTATCCTTGGTTCGATGCTAGGTCACGGCAAAAATCGGCCGTTTAAAATGCATTGTGGCGATTTTTAAGATTTTTTTTGGACCCTTTTCCGACGGCATAGAAACTTGAAATTCGGTATGAGGTTAGATATCATAAAAATATACCATAATCGAATTTTACATATTCGCTGATAGTCCTTGGTTCGATCCCAGAGGGACATTAAATTCCTCAATGCATTTCTTACGGAGATAACGGAAACAAATTTTAGGTACTTCCCGGGACGATATCGACTTCAAACTTTGCATATAGAAAGATCAAGTCCATACAAATCAAACAGAGCTTTCACAGCTATCAATGTGTCCTGGGTTCGACACCAGGTGTCTCTGCAATCAGAAGTTGATCCGATCTTTAAGAATTATTTTGAAACCTTTACCAATAATATAGAAACTTCAAATTCGGCATATAGATAGAGATCATAAATAACTTTCAGAAACATTTTTTAGATTTCAAAGATCGTCCTTGGTTCCAATCCAGAGAGCCATTTAAATTCGTGAAAATTATAACGTCTTTTGAGGCAGTTGTAGCCCATATTTCTGCTTGAATTTTCACACATAGTTAGAAATGGTGATGTTCTATTGTGCTGCATAGTAATTTCTCAGTAAAGACCCGGGTTCGATGCCAGACGATGGAATTTAAGCGAATTTTAAGAAAAATTTCAATCCATTTTTTTCTTTTGATGGCCGTCCCGATATGATGCCCACATGATAATAGTGTTGTCGATCTGCTTGCAGTATGCAAGCTACATTTTACTCGTATATATATATATATATTGATACCGAAGAGCAAGCTTTACCATCGGTATGCATTTGAGTTGCGAAGAGGTATGTGGAACGAGAGCATCGTCGACTGAATAATATGTTTAAGCATGCAATCGCATAGTTAAGGTTTGAGATTCACATTTTAACATAAATTCTTACGGTATAGGTAAAAAAACGAATAATTAGAATAATTCGTAGATATAACGAGGTGTTCGAATTTTGGAAAGAGCGGCTTATGGACTGAAGTCCACCTCAGCCCATGAAAATCATTTTCCCACACAAAATCGCAAAATTATTGACATCTGTTTCACTTCGGCTGGATTTCTTTCTCAAACGTCGGATATGATTCCACAAATATGTCGAAGCGGATGAGAGTTTCGGAACAATATTTGCAAATTTCAAAAAATTATATGGCTCGTGAATACTTTAAATTGATCGTTTCACATGGTCTAGTTCTATCTAAAAAGTCTTGCATAGAGTCTGAATAATATTCTTAAAAACGAGTTTAAGTTCACAGTAAACCTGCAATAGACTATTTATTTACGGAAAGTGATATTAAATCTATGCTTATGTAAAACAGCCTTATTCTAAAAGCGGAGGTAAATGCCAGCAACAAGTTTCAACAGGGCTTGAGATAATTGATAAGAAAGCCTCTTAAAAGTTTTATCTGATTAAATTATAACGATTACGAGTTACACATACACTGGAAGTTAGTGTCAGGTGATGGCCAGTCGATATGAAGGGGATAAGAAGGAACCATATTGCTACACAACCTAATTGTACTGTAAAACGTAATTCGATACTTAAAAATCTAATACTGCACCTTCCAGCAATGAAGAACCATCCGAATTATGGTATAGAATTAACAAATATGAAATTATGGAAACCATCCGAGTTATGTCCAGCTCTCGTTTGAAAAATTACAATCAGCATTTATGAATAACTACAATTATACTTAAGATATACACTTGAAAGGCACCAGATAAATAATTGTTTTCGTAATACAATAAATTCGCGATGCAATAAACTACTCCTTCATTCTGATGCTAAAAGACGAATATAGAGAAGAAAATTCTGCTTAAGCAGTTGACTCATAATTTTGCTGTAAATACGCGGAAGTTTTTCCTCGAGTTATTTCCTATTTTATAAAATCGAATAACTATCGCTATATGCACATTAGAAAGTTAGAGATACTTACTTATCATAATCTTGAATAACTCGATCTCTAAACTTAAATTACACATTTTTTGTAGAGAGGAAGAGCAAACGATTAAAATCCCCTCATCCTTTCGCTTTGAATTGGTACGCCTTTTAGCATTTTCTTACTTAAGAAAGTGGAGTTACTTGATTAAAACGTGTTCCATTACTTTCACATCACTAACAGTAATATCGTAATTTCATGCACTCTCTAAGCTTCAACTACTACCGATTATCCTGCAAAACACATTAAATTCAATAAATTACAGAGTGCTTTTCAAAGGTTCCAAACTATTTCAACCATGCATTCTTTCACCTGAACGGCGAATTAAAAATATTTAAAAGCACCATTTCATGACGAAAAACTCTCAATAAAATATAATATCAGGATTAGAGTATTAAGTGCGCTTACCAAATAGATCGAATTTCGTTACTGACGTTTCTACCGCGAAGGTCATTCCTTTTCCAAACGGAGTATAGCAGATGCCCATCGATGAGAGAATTGAAAGTTCAGCTTTTAAAACCTGGAAAAATAGAAATACCAAATCAGTAAAACATCAATTAATTTCAACCCGAAAAGTACTGTACTCAACGCCGAGTAGGTATATTTTATAACGGGTAAGTTAAATATTAGAATATCCGTTATATGAAACCACTATTTCAGCGCCATCTATGTTGTTAGATATAAGACAAAGGACAGGTGGAATGCTAACCATCGGATAATTAAAGTCACAAAATTTCAGGGAAAGTGATGAATATCGAAAAAATCACAATTTCGATTTCCTTAAATAAGATAGCGGCGATCCATTTCGGGATTGTAACACTAAAGTTATTTATCAATACAATTTTAAAAGGAGAATACATTTTAATCGGAGGCTCAAGGAATAGTAAAAATCTTTATTCAACAGAAAACTAAACCAAATATAGATCGCATGGAGATAAGAACACCGTTAAATCCAAACGATGGCATTGCATGAATTGAAATATGAGTAATCAAGAATGTGAGCATGAAAATGTGTAGTTTTAATCAGCATGGAGCGGTAACAGCAAATTTCAAATACAGATTTCCAATAATTATGCCGAACGGATAGTGCAAACAGCGAGTGTGTAGGAGATTACAGTTTTCGAGTCCCACATGCGTCAACATTTTCCTCAAACGCAATTTTCCTTAAATTAAGCATTCGGGGGGGATTACTATTGATCATTTAAGTTTCAACAATATTTTCTTGAATTTGCTTACACGTCAGCCACTCAAGAACTTTAGACAGAACGTAGTTATCGAATCAAATTCAAATATGATTACTAAATCGAATTTTAATCGACAAATACGTGGAGGCTAAATTTAATGCGAGTGCATTATGTATGTAAGTTAGGATTTAAGCTATGCCCGAACTTAATATATTATACAAATACGTAAACTACACACGAAATTCCGCGACTACAACTTCTAAAATACTGGAACTTTTAGCTCACAAAAGCAATTATACCTTTAAAGAAGCAAGATCTCAATCAATATTTGAATAAGGTTTATTCGTTCAACTTACCATTAAAAGGAAATCCCTGGTGACGACCACTTCAGGTCTTCAAACGTCGGTCTTTCTTTTTCAGGAATATTCCTTTAAGGAATTGTTATTATTGCAAAAAGTAATCGAAAAGCTTTAAAATGTCACTTACGTTTAACAGTTTCCAAATCCTACGGATGTCACAAAATTTAAATTGTAACGGAAATTATAAAACAATTGACATAACTTCCGCACCAGACGGGTCTAAGCAGGAATTGAGGAAATTTCCATCAAGACAACGGTTGAACATGACAGCTGAGATTTGATTGGTCGAATTAGGATAATGCGTCGCCCCCCCCCCCCCCCCACTGCTCAAATAAATTATTTCCATTAATTATAATTATAATTAAATCTATATACAATTTTATGAAGAACCTACTTTATTTAAATTAAAATTGTTTGGATTATTAGTTTTCGTTAATAAATGTATTTATTTATGCTTCGAATTAATTGTTTCGTTTCCTCCAATGGGAATTCTCGAAACATCGTGATTGTTCACTGTTTAATTTTAAGTTTTTTAAATGCTAATATTTCTATTTGTTTGTCATGATTACTAAAAATTGTTTAATATTTAAAAATTATCAATATAATTAATTACTCTTCGTCGGCTATAACGAATGAATGGAGGTAGGGCATCAATTCAATTCGTGGATTTATATCAGAAAGCGTCTTTAAGATTTCTACTCGAAGACATTTAAATTGATCAAAAACACTGTATTTATCCAGAAAGATCTACTCATCGAGAAAAAACAAGTGCATTGCATGATTCTGGAGAATTAAAATCGCTTCGGCTTGAGAATGTCTACATCACCTCCTCCTAAAATTAAACGGAGACGGATTGCTAAAGAATGCAATCTTGAATAGTTATGTCAGAGAAATTTGGTAAGACAGCAGAATGTTAGAAGAATACATTTTAATATCCTTTACTTACACGTTTTATAAAGCACCTTGAGTCCAAAAAAGACCTTGTATCCGTCTGGGAAGAAAAGAAGAATTCTAAAAGCATTTCAACCACATTCTATTTCGACCACAAGGTCGAAGGTCTCATCCTTTACGAATCTCTCTGTTTGAGGCCTTAAATATGCTTCGTAAATCCACAACAATACCTAACAAGCACTTTTTATTTATACTCTTTTTACACTCATCAAAGAAAAACATATTATAAATACCTCATTGCAATTGTTGACAAGCATTAACTCCTCGGAAGAAGGCGACATATTGTGGAAATCCACCGCCACGTGAGAAGAGACACAGACTATTGCTTTTTCGGTTTTATTAATCGTAGCATCATCATTATTATCCATAACATATTATCCATTCTGTCCATCTGTCTCTCTTCTCTCGTTGTTGAAAATAACTTATCACTTGAGTATTCGATATCAGATAATGATGATGCTGCCATATTTTACATAACATATCATCACCCCGTTGGCGATTTATCACTGAATCCAGTAGTGGAGAATATAACTGAGAAAAAAGTACTAGTTTGTCTCACGTCTATCGTTGGTAACACAAACTTTTCACTTGAATATTCCATGAGCTAACTCCCACTGTAAATGGGTTGCACACGAACTGTGAACATTAATCCAAAGGGTAACACCGTATTGAACATTTTGCACTAATTCATTTCACGTCGACTGATATTAAAACGTAAAAGTAACTCAAAAAAGATCTTCATTCCAGTCACGAACTCCATGTAACTATGAGGTTTTTACGTGAACTTTAACCGCGCTTTTACGCTTTCCCGATCGTCACGAAAAAACTGAAGTACGCAACTTGCGTCCGAAGAACTATGAGTAATATGAGGTAACTTGTGATGCTCATTATGTTTTTCACATTGGCAATCTTTCTGCCCTACAACATTTACCTTGAATATATTCCTGAGGAAATGCTATGTATGTTAAAGTATTACACGAATAGACTTTCCTGTGAATGTTCGAAGTGTAAGTAATAATGGTGTGAAAAAAAGTTAGAAAGCTTTACCCTCGGTATGCACTTGAGTTACGAATAGTTCAAAAATATAATCCAGGTAAATTTAGAAGGGCTGAAAGACCACCATTGTGAGAAACATAATGAACATGGCCAGTAACTCCACATTGCTCATAGTACCTCGCACTCAAATTTAGTACTTCAGTCTTTTCATGACGATCGGAAAAGCGTAAAAGCGCGGTTGAAGGCCACGTAAGAACCTCGTGCTTACATGGAGTTCGTGACTGGAATGGCGATCGTCTTCAAGTTTTAATAATAGTTGATGTGAAATGAATTAGTGCAAACTCTTCAAGACGGTGTCATCCCTTGGATTAATCTCCACAATTCGTTTTTAACCCGTTCATAGTGGGAGTGACCTCATGGAATACTCACGTGAAAAGTTATTGTAAACAACGAGAGAAGAGAGAGAGTCTTTTTCCACAGTTTTATTTTACACTACTGGATTCAGCGAATAATCGCCATAATGATGTGTTATGGATAATAATGATGATGCTACGATTAATAAAACCGAAAAAGCAATAGTCTGTGTCTCTTCTAAAGTGGCGGTGGATTTCCACAATATGTCGCCTTCTTCCGAGGAGTTAATGCTAGTCAACAATTGCAATAAGGTATTTATAATATGTTTTTCTTTGATGAGTGTAAAAAGAGTATAAATAAAAAGTGCTTGTTAGGTATTGTTGTGGATTTACGAAGCATATTTAAGGCCTCAAACAGAGAGATTCGTAAAGGATGAGACCTTCGACCTTGTGGTCGAAATAGAATGTGGTTGAAATGCTTTTAGAATTCTTCTTTTCTTCCCAGACGGATACAAGGTCTTTTTTGGACTCGAGGTGCTTTATAAAACGTGTAAGTAAAGCATATTAAAATGTATTCTTCTAACATTCTGCTGTCTTACCAAATTTCTCTAACATAACTATTCAAGATAGCATTCTTTAGCAATCCGTCTCCGTTTAATTTTAGGAGGAGGTGATGTAGACATTCTCAAGCCGAAGCGATTTTAATTCTCCAGAATCATGCAATGCACTTGTTTTTTCTCGATGAGTAGATCTTTCTGGATAAATACAGTGTTTTTGATCAATTTAAATGTCTTCGAGTAGAAATCTTAAAGACGCTTTCTGATATAAATCCACGAATTGAATTAATGCCCTACCTCCATTCATTCGTTATAGCCGACGATGGGTAATTAATAATATTGATATTTTTTAAAAATTAAACAATTTTTAGTAATCATGGCAAACAAATAGAAATATTAGCATTTCTAAACTTATAATTAAAAAGTGAACAATCACGATGTTTCGAGAATTCCCATTGGAGGAAACGAAAAAATTAACTCGAAGCATAAATACATACATTTATTAACGAGAACTAATAATCCAAACAATTTAAATTTAAATTAAGTAAGTACTTCATAAAATTGTATATAGATGTAATTATAATTATAATTAATGAAAATTTTTTATTTGAGAAGTGGGGGGGGGGGGCAGCGACGGATTATCCTAATTCGACCAATCAAATTTCAGCTTTCATGTTCAACCGTTGTCTTGATGGAAATTTCCTCAGTTCCTGCTTAGATCCAGTCTGGTGCGGAAGTTATGTCAATTATTTTAAAATTTCCGTTACAATTTAAATTTTGAGACATCCGTAGGATTTGGAAACTGGTAAACGTAAGTGACATTTCAAAGCTTTTCGTTTTCTTTTTGCTATAATAACTATTCCTTAAACGAATATTCCCGAAAAAAGAAAGACCGACGTTAGAAGACCCGAAGTGGTCGTCACCAAGTATTTCCTTTTAATGGTAAGTTGAACGAATGGACTTTATTCAAATATTTATTGCGATCTTTTGCTTCTTTAAAGATATAATTGCTTTTGTGAGCTAAAAGTTCCAGTATTTTAGAAGTTGTAGTCAAGGAATTTCGTGTGTAGTTTACGTATTTGTATAATGTATTAAGTTCGGGCATAGCTTAAATCCTAACTTACATACATAATGCACTCGCATTAAATTTAGCCTCCACGTATTTGTCGATTAAAATTCGATTTAGTAATCATATTTGAATTTGATTTGATAACTACGTTCTGTCTAAAGTTCTTGAGTGGCTGACGTGTAAGCAAATTCAAGAAAATTTTGTTGAAACTTAAATGATCAATGGTAATACCCCCCCTCCGAATGCTTAATTTAAGGAAAATTGCGATTGAGGAAAATGTTGACGCATGTGGGACTCGAAAACTGGAATCTCCTACACACTCGCTGTTAGCACTATCCGTCCGGCATAATTATCGGAAATCTGTATTTGAAAATTGCTGTTACCGCTCCATGCTGATTAAAACTACACATTTTCATGCTCACATTCTTGATTACTCATATTTCAATTCATGCAATGCCATCGTTTGGATTTAACGGTGTTCTTATCTCCATGCGATCTATATTTGGTTTAGTTTTCTGTTGAATAAAGATTTTTACTATTCCTTGAGCCTCCGATTAAAATGTATTCTCCTTTTAAAATTGTATTGATAAATAACTTTAGTGTTACAATCCCGAAATGGATCGCCGCTATCTTATTTAAGGAAATCGAAATTGTGATTTTTTCGATATTCATCACTTTCCCTGAAATTTTGTGACTTTAATTATCCGATGGTTAGCATTCCACCTGTCCTTTGTCTTATATCTAACAACATAGATGGCGCTGAAATAGTGGTTTCATATAACGGATATTCTAATATTTAACTTACCCGTTATAAAATATACCTACTCGGCGTTGAGTACAGTACTTTTCGGGTTGAAATTAATTGATGTTTTACTGATTTGGTATTTCTATTTTTCCAGGTTTTAAAAGCTGAACTTTCAATTCTCTCATCGATGGGCATCTGCTATACTCCGTTTGGAAAAGGAATGACCTTCGCGGTAGAAACGTCAGTAACGAAATTCGATCTATTTGGTAAGCGCACTTAATACTCTAATCCTGATATTATATTTTATTGAGAGTTTTTCGTCATGAAATGGTGCTTTTAAATATTTTTAATTCGCCGTTCAGGTGAAAGAATGCATGGTTGAAATAGTTTGGAACCTTTGAAAAGCACTCTGTAATTTATTGAATTTAATGTGTTTTGCAGGATAATCGGTAGTAGTTGAAGCTTAGAGAGTGCATGAAATTACGATATTACTGTTAGTGATGTGAAAGTAATGGAACACGTTTTAATCAAGTAACTCCACTTTCTTAAGTAAGAAAATGCTAAAAGGCGTACCAATTCAAAGCGAAAGGATGAGGGGATTTTAATCGTTTGCTCTTCCTCTCTACAAAAAATGTGTAATTTAAGTTTAGAGATCGAGTTATTCAAGATTATGATAAGTAAGTATCTCTAACTTTCTAATGTGCATATAGCGATAGTTATTCGATTTTATAAAATAGGAAATAACTCGAGGAAAAACTTCCGCGTATTTACAGCAAAATTATGAGTCAACTGCTTAAGCAGAATTTTCTTCTCTATATTCGTCTTTTAGCATCAGAATGAAGGAGTAGTTTATTGCATCGCGAATTTATTGTATTACGAAAACAATTATTTATCTGGTGCCTTTCAAGTGTATATCTTAAGTATAATTGTAGTTATTCATAAATGCTGATTGTAATTTTTCAAACGAGAGCTGGACATAACTCGGATGGTTTCCATAATTTCATATTTGTTAATTCTATACCATAATTCGGATGGTTCTTCATTGCTGGAAGGTGCAGTATTAGATTTTTAAGTATCGAATTACGTTTTACAGTACAATTAGGTTGTGTAGCAATATGGTTCCTTCTTATCCCCTTCATATCGACTGGCCATCACCTGACACTAACTTCCAGTGTATGTGTAACTCGTAATCGTTATAATTTAATCAGATAAAACTTTTAAGAGGCTTTCTTATCAATTATCTCAAGCCCTGTTGAAACTTGTTGCTGGCATTTACCTCCGCTTTTAGAATAAGGCTGTTTTACATAAGCATAGATTTAATATCACTTTCCGTAAATAAATAGTCTATTGCAGGTTTACTGTGAACTTAAACTCGTTTTTAAGAATATTATTCAGACTCTATGCAAGACTTTTTAGATAGAACTAGACCATGTGAAACGATCAATTTAAAGTATTCACGAGCCATATAATTTTTTGAAATTTGCAAATATTGTTCCGAAACTCTCATCCGCTTCGACATATTTGTGGAATCATATCCGACGTTTGAGAAAGAAATCCAGCCGAAGTGAAACAGATGTCAATAATTTTGCGATTTTGTGTGGGAAAATGATTTTCATGGGCTGAGGTGGACTTCAGTCCATAAGCCGCTCTTTCCAAAATTCGAACACCTCGTTATATCTACGAATTATTCTAATTATTCGTTTTTTTACCTATACCGTAAGAATTTATGTTAAAATGTGAATCTCAAACCTTAACTATGCGATTGCATGCTTAAACATATTATTCAGTCGACGATGCTCTCGTTCCACATACCTCTTCGCAACTCAAATGCATACCGATGGTAAAGCTTGCTCTTCGGTATCAATATATATATATATATACGAGTAAAATGTAGCTTGCATACTGCAAGCAGATCGACAACACTATTATCATGTGGGCATCATATCGGGACGGCCATCAAAAGAAAAAAATGGATTGAAATTTTTCTTAAAATTCGCTTAAATTCCATCGTCTGGCATCGAACCCGGGTCTTTACTGAGAAATTACTATGCAGCACAATAGAACATCACCATTTCTAACTATGTGTGAAAATTCAAGCAGAAATATGGGCTACAACTGCCTCAAAAGACGTTATAATTTTCACGAATTTAAATGGCTCTCTGGATTGGAACCAAGGACGATCTTTGAAATCTAAAAAATGTTTCTGAAAGTTATTTATGATCTCTATCTATATGCCGAATTTGAAGTTTCTATATTATTGGTAAAGGTTTCAAAATAATTCTTAAAGATCGGATCAACTTCTGATTGCAGAGACACCTGGTGTCGAACCCAGGACACATTGATAGCTGTGAAAGCTCTGTTTGATTTGTATGGACTTGATCTTTCTATATGCAAAGTTTGAAGTCGATATCGTCCCGGGAAGTACCTAAAATTTGTTTCCGTTATCTCCGTAAGAAATGCATTGAGGAATTTAATGTCCCTCTGGGATCGAACCAAGGACTATCAGCGAATATGTAAAATTCGATTATGGTATATTTTTATGATATCTAACCTCATACCGAATTTCAAGTTTCTATGCCGTCGGAAAAGGGTCCAAAAAAAATCTTAAAAATCGCCACAATGCATTTTAAACGGCCGATTTTTGCCGTGACCTAGCATCGAACCAAGGATAATAATGGTAGATGTCTTTATAGTTTCCTTTAGATATGCACGGCATCTAGCGATCCCTTGAATTTCAACTCTCTCCTTTCCCGGGTAGATCCTCAAAAAAATTTTCGAAAATCCCTGCCATGTATTCTTACGGAGAAAATTGCGACTTTGGGGCCTTCTGGAATCGAACCCATGACCCCGAGGTTCAATGTCGGCTTTTTCCTGGAGGTTACACGTTATGGCCAATATGTCGTAAAAATTTCAAGTCAATGACGCTTATGGTTTAGCCTGTGAATGTGTATCCTATCTATATACCTATATAGCTATATAGCTATATATATGAATGAATCCGGAGAAGCATCTATATATAATAGAGATATATTCGCTGCCGAAGCAACGATTGAAATGTAATAGAATAATAGAAGAGCCAAGGCAATTTCCTCACGTTTTCAGAGCTTTTTATGATCGTTGAGCTAATTCTCTGCAACTCAATCGTTTATTTAGCTTTCGCTTACGCTTTTCAAAGATTAATCCATTATTCTGACGGCTCCGTTTACCTTTCTTCACTCTTTCATATTTTGCGGACAAGGAGGTGAAATGACATTGACGATGGACATAAGAAAAAAAATATATTGCGTTCTGACATGCGTAAGGATATGAGAAGCCCTTCACATAGAGAAATATAGATTGATATAGAATTCTACGATGAAATTCATCGGCAGTCGTTGATATTGCGCTATCACTGAACTAGTCATAGTTGAGCCCTTTATTTCGGGAGCCATGATAATTTTCGATTAGGCTAGTTGCTTTGCTTCGTGAGTCATAATAGGCAAGTACTTTCGCTTTCCCGCCTCGTTCTAAATCTCTGTAAAGAGAAGTGAGAGTTACTTGCATATATACACAAGAATGATTTAGCTTTCCCTTTCCGTTCATTTTTCGGAAAAATGTTCTTCAAAATTTGCGAGCAATATTTTGTGAAGAGTTTCGTTTATCTCGATATTTTGTTCCAATGACCTTGGATTCTTTCGCTTTGGTTATCATTGTTCAAGTGGTCTATTACCTACCTCTGACGAACCAAGGAATTTAAAGTACCTTACATATCATCAGGTAGACGATAGTATAAACGCATAAACGTTAAGAAATATCATCCTTATGTACTGAGTTAATATGTAGTTCAAGTTAACTTAATATCACTCGGATGGGAACTGTAAAAATATGAAAATTAATATCTCTTGCCTCTCCTTACATTGTGATATTTCAGTTTAGTTTGAGGGAAACGAAGTTCAAAAAGTTTCATCATCACCCAATCCAAATTCGTACCAGTTGAATATCAAATACCTTTGAGATTAATTCACTTGGATGAGAACGTCAACCAGATCATTTTCGTGCTAATTGAGCAATTCTTCTTATATACGAGGACTAGATTGTTTTTGAGTAAGTTGCGTCCCAAGATGTTCCATCGATGGAAGCATTAATGAAGTACTACATTCAGGAATTTTATTGTGTAGTACAATAAAAAGTATGATACTATTGGATTATTTTCTCTTGTCAGAGTGAATATTATTGCTAGCTACGTATCATAACATTAGTGTGTACTCATCTCATTACCTTGGAGAGATATTCCACAATTAAAAAGTAAATGTTATAAGAGTTATTTTTTGTATAAAATAAATATTTCTCGGAAATTCGATGATTTTTTTACGTTTTTACTATAATTACATCAATGCTTTAGTAATCCTCTAAAATCATGTCCGATTCAAACTCGCAGATCGATGCTCACTTTGTCCCGTTTCATTATTGCCAGGCTTTCGCATGATAATATTTAATTTTTTTTATTCGAGTCTTTTCACAAAGAATATTAGCATAATTAGATATATGGCAGAAGTTAGTTAACTATGAGTCATAACGTAACCCGGGGGAGACGAGAAATCTACGCGGATTATTATCAAGGAGTTAAAAATTAATATAAATTTTCCAAATTCTTTTAAATTTAAATTGAATTGTTTTGCTCTTGATTTATTCTTATTTCGGTGGTGATTATAATTTATGAATTCTATTATCTGAATTCAAATCAACTGGATATTTATTTAAATTCAAATTTTATTTTACTGTCCATCATTACTGTCCATCCCTTAGGAAGAAGATTTCCATCTTCCTATGGTTATTTCATAAATCAATTCAAAATCGCCACTCATGTAGTTCTTGAATAATGAATATATATTCATTGTGTTGAATCAGTGAAATATTATTTTAGTTTTCGAGTCTTCATTTTCAGTAAGGCAGTTTGAAGGTCTTATTTAAAAATTCAATGAAAGTCTAAGATTTGTCACGTTCCTCTTCTTGAAGCAACCCGTCAAGAATATCGGATATAATTACTGGTAATATTATCAGATTATTTTAGCCGATACTTTCAATGGTCGTGTAGAGGAAGAAGCTGGATAAACGCTCCAATTTTATTTTACGAGCAGTGATCGTTTAATGCCTTTTTCATTCGAGTTCGCTTTGGGAAATCGTAATCAGAATAAGATTTTTCGAAATAATTTATAAATACTAAAAACAGAGACATAGCAAACGTTACGTTATGTTTTATGAAATTAATTCGGGGTTAGTAACGGATGTCAATAGCTGATGCCATATCAATGGGGGTTATTTTTGAATCTTAACTTGTTTTTTTTTCGATTACTTATCGTTCAAATGATTTCTTTCTGAATACCTTTCTATCAATATAAGATTAAGATTTAGCTTGCGTATTATTCTTAAATAATAGGTACATACTGATTCTCTCTAAAAATTTACATTTTTATTTTCACTCTAGAATCCTGAGTTACTATCAGTTATAAATTCTTAATATTTAAATTAACTTCTGTTTATGATGTTTGCTATCACAGCGTTGTTTCTTCAACTGTACTACTGGAGTTGAATTTCGGATATGATCATTCATAGTATATTCCAAAGACTTATGTAAATACTTTCTACTTTTCTTGTAACGGAAGTTCTGAAAAATTTGAATTGATAATTAATTATCATTTTAAGCATCTTGCTTATTCATTTAATAATAATATTTCATATTGCTTTGAAATTTTTATTGGATTCAAATAGAGATTTTAAATTAGCAATAAATGAGCAGGTTGTAGTGTTTTTGTAGATATTTTTCAGATTATGTATCTTTCTTTGTACAATATTCTCTGTAACTATTAAATTAAATTGGGCTTCTTTCTTTCTCAAGTTCCGAGGAAGTGAATTCTTTCACTTTTGGATGATTTATTTCGGCTTCTGTGGAGTGATGTCCACAGAGCGTTCAACCAAGAATTATCAAGCGACATCTTGCGATTGCTCCATATAGTTTAATTATAATTAAATGGTATTTTCAGAATATTAAATAAATAAGCGAGATATTTGAGTTTTAAAAGACTTCCATGGAACCAGGTACTTCAATGGAGGGGGGGGGGGGGGGAGGCTCCCGGATAGTCATGATGACTGCGCGTTTTTCTTTGGTAAAAGTGGTCCCTGGTTCGATTCCCAAGGGGAACAAATGCGCGGAAGGACCTGTCGAAGCACTTTCAACAATATTTCTAGTACTACAACATAAAGGAGGAGTAATATTACTCGCGAGATTAGTTATATAGTTATATTATTTTTTCCGGTATTCCTCAACGGTCTGACACGTCAAAAAACCATCACTCTACCATTGAAAAACGAAAAGGAGTGCAGCGATGCTGCGGATAGATAATTGATCCATGGATGGAAAATTGAAAACATTGAGTATAATTTGAATAAAATATACAGTAAAGTTTATACTCAAATACACTACTAAAGTAATAACTTACTTAGTAAGTACTAAGTAAAGTGTATAATCAAATAGACCCTATACTCTAACAAATGTTTGAACGAAGAGTAATTTATTATGATTGTTATTATTACTATTATATTAGTATTTTGGATTAACACAGGTTTTTTGTTTTCGAATTGTCATTTTATTAACTTTTTACTTATTTTTTCTTTAGAATCACACTCGCAACTTTCCTATATCTTGGAAGACCGGAGTTAGAACGCAGAGATACGGAGGAGAGATATTCAGGCCAAGGATGGAACACTATATACAATAAGTACAAAAGGAATAAAACATTTCTGCTATTCGTTTTTGAGTATGATCAGTAGTGCGTATATTTAGATTAACATAGTGTTTACTGTTTTCGAAATAATACTTCATTTATTTCTCGAAAACCCCCCCGCATCATTTCTCCATTATAGGAGAGCCGATGAGGAGCGCGGAGATACCGAGGAGAGAAATTCGGTCCAGGGATGGAATCCAAAATACAATGAGTATAACTTTAATCAAATTTTATTAGTATTCATGTTCAAGTATGATAGATAGTACCTTCTTTTTAATTAACGTAGTGTTTTTGTTTTGGAGATAATGTTTTATTAATTATTTTTAAATTTATCCTTCAGAAATACGCTCGGAACGTTTCTCAATCATGGAAGGGCGAGAGTAGGAATGCAGAGATGCTGTGGAGAGTAATTCGGTCGATGGAAGGAACACAGAATGCGATGAGTACAAATTGAATCTAATGTTATTATTACTCCGATTCTATAATATAATTCTAATATTTTTGCTATTCCTATTTCATTATGCTACAAAGTGCGTATTTTTGGATTAACCTGGTGTTAATTGTTTTCGAATTACTATTCCATTTCCATGTTTTATATATTCTATTTATACATGTTCGCATCATTTCTCCATCATGGGAGAGCAGATTAGTACCGCAGAGATACGGAGATAGAATTCAAAATACAATGATTAAATGATTAATTTCTTTTAATTAACATAGTGCTTCTGTTTATGAAATAATGTTTTAATAAATTTTTCTTTTTTGTCCTTCTGAAATACGCACGGAACTTTTCTACTTCATGTAAGGGCGAGAGTAGGAATGCAGAGATGCTGTGGAGAGTGATTCGGTCCGTGGAAGGAACACAGAATACGATGAGTACATGTTTAATCAAGCGTCATTATAATTCCTATTTATGTATGATCGATAATGTGTATGTTTTTCATTCGTTAAAGTTCTCTAATCTCAGCCGATTTCCGTCACAATTGATTTACTTTCAATTTATCTTTCTTCTGCAGTTTTGAGACAATGCCTCAGTTTCAACGGAACTACTATGTTATATTCCTTAACGCGTGGAGTACTACATAATTTATTATTCGTCCTAAAAGTTTCGAGTACTTATCAGTGTTTCCCGTTTATACTGATCCAATCGATGTAAATACATTCTGGAAGAAAAAACCGGAGCAACTGTTTTAGAGACCAATACTTAATTTAACTTATGGTAAATGGTAATTAAAATTTCTTACTAAACGTAAAATGGAAATTATATAAAAAAAAATTAAAGTAGAAACGTGCGTTATTTATTTGCATAATGGCTTGCTGTTCCATCTAAATGAAAGCCGACCCTTTATCGTAAGATATTCATAAACAGCTAGACATTGTAAAGGCTTTATTTTATATTTTGAAACTAAATTACCAAGTATGCAACGCCAACGGAAATTGAAGGTGCATAAAAAGATGAGAATTTTAATTCCGATTCCTTTTATTGGTTGTTTAATCTTACATTCCGTTAGATCTTTTTAGAAATTTCTAGTAACTATCGAAAATATTCTAAATTTGACGATTAGAAAGAATTTCGTTACCTTGCTGAACAACGCTATTGTTAATTCAGCACATTTAATTTTTTTAAAGATAATTTACGCCATTTTAATAGAATATTGTAATACTAACCACTTATCAGAAGAGTAATATTTTTATGGGACTTTTCGGTCAGGATAAATAAATCGCTGGTTCAACCTTACGATCTTGTATCGTATGTTGATCATTAAACATCTTCGTATTGGCAATAGTTTGTTAAATGTACCTGTTAAAACTGTTGTTTGTGATTTTTGATATATTAAGCTAAAACGACTGATATAAAGAGAAATACGCTGGATTATTAATTTTTGGGTTTTCGGTGATAATCTTTCGTTAGTTCATGTTTTTTAGAGTGCTTCTTTCGTAATTTCAATGAGAGTACGACTTTCAATGACAGAATTATGTTTACATTTTAAACGTTCTTTCATATTCCGATTTCGCCGTATCATTTTCTTAAATAAAGTTAAAGAGAGAAACAAGATTGGCGATCAAGGAGATGTCACTTACCGTGTGATTCTCATCTATGTTAATGATGATTCATAAATTATAGAATGAATACGTAGACGGCAAAGATTAGTGCTGTGGATGACTCATTATGGTTTGAGCATTGTGTACTTAGATTTTTCAAATTCGGGAAAAATGTCGGCGTAGTTAAAGATGGCATTAGTTCAATGTGTTTTCCCTTTCATCCCTTCCGTTTCAGCTGTAATATCAAGTTTAATTTCTTTCTATTCACAGAGATTATTATCTCACTTTCATTTTCTCCTTTTTGTTGGCAGAGCTGAAGCACATGTCGTTTAGGAATCACCTTAGGTCGATTATTCCTCTAATTTCAATTACTGACATTCCTAGAATTTTTTCACAGTGATAGCCTTTTTCACACTGGTTCGTGCCATTTTCACCTTAGGGTCTTTTCACAAGTTCAAGGTCTTGTTTTCAAATACAATCTCCGACATTATAAACAGAGTCTTATATGTCTTAATGCAAAGGTTCCGCCTCCAAGATTCTTGCGTTGGTTTGCACCTTAACTTTTCTCGCGAAATGTCAGAAAAACAAATAAGTTATAAAGGAATCATACATTATGAAAATCTGAGTAAGTTATATATTGATGTATTTTTTCATCATTATCTTCCACTGGATATACCTGTCTCTCTAATTTGTTTCGCTAAAACACGCTTAGTATTTATTTAGTATGATTTTAAATAATGATCTTCCTAAATTTGGGTAATCACATGAATCATTATTGAGAGTATTCAGTTAAGATTCTTACTTATTAAATTTCAGATGAGGTAGTAGAAATATAATAGTGAAACATGGAGATTCTCTAATTTAAGACGCATCCTGAATTAACTTTTTGTGTAGATTAATAAAATTACGTTATAACAGACAGTTGTGCTTTGCGGAGTCTCCGATTATGCGATACATGATTTAAGTACAGAAAAATGTGTGTCCTGTCTAAGTTTCGTTTTTGGTGAATCATACAGATATTATTTTTCTCGAAGGACGGCGTCGGGGACGGAGTCGTGTTGCTACGGCGGGGGACGGCATCGGAACCTATTTAAGATTGGGAAGAATAATATATAAACTTCCTTGTGAAATTAAATCCGTGACTTTTGAAGTGAAGTGAAGTTTCCCAGTACAGTGCACATTCTAGTCATATAATTACATTATAAACTATTTAATGAACAATCAACTGAAAATTCAGTGAATCTTTATCTATTTATACTATTTGAAGAATTTTCAACTTTTAATCTTCTATATGACTAATGATGATGCAAGATTAAAAATTATTTTTGAAAGCTTTTTTTTATGTATCTATTCGGTGTTTATTCAATCTTTAGAAATTGAATTTGTTTATTGATCTATGCACATCTTTATATATAACACGTAAGATGAATAAAAAGTTAAATGTTAATATTTTTTCCGAGCCAAAATATATTTTCAATCATGTATAGTTTAAAAATTGTAAGGCCAGAACTTTTATTGTTTCCTATTACTTGAAATGTATATATAATAAAAATATAAAAATGACCTAGCTCCCTGAACCTAAAAAACTATTGTAGTATGTATAGATTTCTAAGGATATGTAAGGTAGGATTATGTACAATTTATATATTCTGTAGCTTTTCATTGTATTGCTGTTACTTTTCATCTGAATAATTCTAATGTTGAAGAGGGAGAGAAGGTAGAGGATGGAGGAGGTTGATTAAGAGAGGGATAGAAAAAAGTGAGGGGCATGTGAGAGGAGGGAGGGAAGCATGGGGGTAACAAAAATTGGGGTGGTAAGTAAGAGGGTGGTAAGGGAGAGGGTGGAAATTAGAGGGTGGGGAGTGGTAAGGAAGGGAGAGGGTGGGAAGGGAGAGGGTGGGAAGGTAGAGGTTGGGAAGGGAGAGGGTGAGAAGGGAAAGGTTGGGAAGGGTAAAGGTAGGAAGAGAGAGGTTGGTAAGGGAGTGTGGGAAAAGAGAGGGTGGGAAAGGAAAGGGTGGGAAGGTAGAGGGTGGGAAGGGGGAGGGTGGGAAGGGAGAGGGTGGGAAGGGGGAGGGTGGGAAGGGAGAGGGTGGGAAGGGAAAGGGTGGGAAGGGAAAGGGTGGGACGGGGGAGTGTAGGAAGGTAGAGGGTGGGAAGGGATAGGGTGGGAAGGGAGAGGGTGGGAAGGGAGAGGATGGGAAGGGAGAGGGTGGGAAGGGAAATGGTGGGACGGGAGATTGTGGGACGGGGGAGTGTGGGAAGGTAGAGGGTGGGAAGGGAGAGGGTGGGAAGGGAATGGGTGGGAAGGGAAAGGGTGGGACGGGGGAGGGTGGGACGGGGGAGTGTAGGAAGGTAGAGGGTGGGAAGGGATAGGGTGGGAAGGGAGAGGGTGGGAAGGGAGAGGATGGGAAGGGAGAGGGTGGGAAGGGAAATGGTGGGAAGGGAAAGGGTGGGACGGGGGAGGGTGGGACGGGGGAGTGTGGGAAGGCAGAGGGTGGGAAGGGAAAGGGTGGGACGGGGGATTGTGGGACGGGGGAGTGTGGGAAGGTAGAGGGTGGGAAGGGATAGGGTGGGAAGGGAGAGGTTGGGAAGGGAGAGGGTGGGAAGGGAGAGGGTGGGAAGGAAAAGGGTGGGACGGGGGAGAGTGGGACGGGGAGTGTGGGAAGGTAGAGGGTGGGAAAGGAGAGGGTGGGAAGGGAGAGGGTGGGAAGGGAGAGAGTGGGAAGGGATTGGTTGGTTTGGGAGAGGTTTGGAAGGTAGAGGCTGGGAAGGGATTGGGTCGGAAGGGAGTGGGTGGTTTGTGATAGGGTTGGAAGGGAGTGGTTGGGAAGGGAGAGGATGGGAAGGCATAGGATGGGAAAGTTGAGGATAGGAAGGGAGAGGATGGGAAGTTAGAAGGTGGGAAGGGATAGCTTGGGAAGGGAGAGGGTTGGAAGGGTGAGTGTAGGAAGGTATAGGTTGGGAATGGTGAGGTTGGGAAGGGAGAGGGTGGGATGGGTGAAGGTAGGAAGGGGGAGGTTGGTAAGGGAGAGTGTGGGAAAAGAGAGGGTGGGAAAGGGGAGGGTGGGAAGGTTGAGGGTGGGAAGGGTGAGGGTGGGAAGGGAGAGGATGGGAAGGCATAGGATATGAAAGTAGAGGGTGGGAAGGGAGAGGATGGGAAGGTTGAGTGTGGTAAGGGAGAGGGTAGGAAGGGAGAGGTTGGGAAGTGAGAGGGTGGGAAGGGAGAGGTTGGGAAGTGAGAGGGTGGGAAGGGAGAGGTTGGGAAGTGAGAGGGTAGGAAGGGAGAGGTTGGGAAGTGAGAGGGTGGGAAGGGAGAGGTTGGGAAGGGTGTGGGTGGGTAAGGAGAGGATGTGATAATTTTTAGTAGAGTGTTGGTCATATTGCTAAGGATGAATGCTGCTACCATTAGTTTGACTTCAGCTCCATTCCCCTCCTGGAAACTATTTTGCTAACTTTTTTTGCTTGGCAGTGCCTTCGATGGCGTTCGGCCTGGTTTCGAAGGGCACCGTGAGGTGCTTGATATTCTGGAAGGTTGAAGAAATTAATCTTAAAACCTATGATCCTGTCATATTATCAATTTTAGAATAAAGGATATACACTCATTTGCATAACTTCTGTTGCTGCTCCAGCGACCAAAGAGTTCAGTTTAAAGTTTCAGTTTGTACTATGTGATTTTCAGATAGAAATTAAAACATAGTTGGGGGTAATGGTTTTGGTACTTACGTTGTGTGAAGGTAGCTACTGTGAAATTTCTGGGAACCCGATTCGAATAGAGAATGCGTTTTGAACCATTTAAAGGAATGGTAAATTTGGTCCGAGAGACCAAATTTCCTTTACCGTGCTTATAGTAGAACATGTTACATACCAACTAAAATTCTTGGAAATGTAACACTCACCTCATGTAGTTTACCGAAAAAGCACTTTTCAGTACTCTTTGGGTTTCGAGATTTTATTTATTTGGAAAGTGGCAGACTATAGTAAGAAATTATGACTTTCTCTCACATGTTGCCAATACTTGAAATGCAATCATCTTTTGCAAAATGCTAATGATTGATCACGATATACAGTGAGATCAAGATATAAAGGGCAAAATTTCCTTACATATATTAAAAATTTTGTTAAAGTTTTACTCTTATTTTGTTGCAATCTTAGTTGTTTAACACCTTTAGAATATGTTATTCACTCAATCAGCTTTTCTTAATTAACCAAATTAATGTTTATTCCGACTGGAAAACCACATTCGTTGATAGTATTAAATTTTGTTTTGGATTCTCCTTCATCTAATTTAATATTGAAGAATGATAACGCCTGATAAATATTCTTAGTTATTATACATCTTTTTTTCATTCCTCATCTTAACATAAGATGGGGTATGAAAATTACATAGAATAACATAGCAATAAATTCCTCAAAAAAGGTCCCGAGCTCACAGTAGATTTTTCATGGAAAAATGTTTAATGCGCACAGACATCGAACCCTAGATCAACTTGTTCAACTTCGGACAGATAATTAGGGTTGAGGGTTATGCTAACTACACTACGCACTAAAATTAAAGGGAAACCTAAAATTTTCGAAAAAACCCCCATTTTAAAATGACCGTATCTCTGAGCTGGTTAAGCCTTTTTTGACCTCCGACCCATCAAAATGTTTGTATTGATGTATAGTTAAAGATGCTCGTTTTTAATTGGTGTTTTGACTTTTAAGGGAGCAATGGCGTTCCGTTGAAGTGAAAAATATTTTTTTGGGAAAAAAGTGTTTTTTTTATCAAGTTGTGTTATCAAGTTATTGTCAAAGATATTGTCAAGTTGTGTATCAAGTTATCACTAATTTTTTAGAATTTTTGGTACTCGTAAAACTAAAGTTTCAGTAGGCACAGAGTTGCGATGGATGGATTGTGAAATTTTTCCGAGAAAGAAGGATGTTTTCTCTTGAATTTGCGCTTTACCTCGTACCAAGAAAACCCACTGGAAGCCGGTATATCGGTTCAAACTTTTTGTACTGTGTTCTCATTCAAATGGCCATAACTCACTAGCAAACACTTGTAGGAAAATTCTCATAAAAGCATTGTAAAGCTGAGGAAATTGTACAACTTTTCCATTATTTCGATTTTTTCACAAAAATCTCCTAACTCCGTACAACTTGACAAAAAAACACTTTTTACCCAAAAAAAAATTTTTCCTTCAACGGAACGCTATTGCTCCCTTAAAAGTCAAAACACCAATTAAAACCAAGCATCTTAAACTATACATCAATACAAACATTTTGATGGGTCGGAGGTCAAAAAAGGCTTAACCAGCTCAGAGATACGGTCATTTTAAAATGGTTTTGTTTTCAAAAATTTTAATTTTAGCGCGTAGTGTAGGTAATCAGTCATTGAAGGTAATGCCGAACATATTCTGTTTTATTTACTAATCTTATCTCCCAGATTTATACACTCCACAGGAAAATATATCTAAGAAAATAAAATAGTTGAAATTTATTGCACAGATGGGAAAGTAGACTATTTTGCTAATTAATATCATCCATTTCTAAGAAATCTGTTTGCTGAGGTGGTCAATTTTTTTATTACTATCGGTCTCCGACTTGATAGGATATCATAATGCACCATAGTCATGACATCTATTTACTTTTATTGGATAACTCCCGAAAATGACATTATAAAGCTACTTCATAGCGCTTCAGAATCAGATATTGTGTATTCGAGTTATAGACGTTATTTAGCAACTTTATGCGTTATTTTTAAATACTGAAAACTGTATTTCATACATAAGTTTAAGTTCGTGCCATTTAAAAAAATACTTATACTATAATTTGCCAAAGCTCCAGAAAAACTACACGAATATCTTCTCAGGACCTAAGATAAGAAAGCTTAGACCTAAAATATCATTTAACGGTGAAACTTGTTCTCAATAGAACGGAATCATGGGCTTCTGCGATTCTAAGAATATCTCTCTAGCCCAAAATAATCGCATTTTTCCCTGAGGAAATAAGGAGAAAATGGTCCAGAAAATGAGAGCAAAGGATTTTTCAGAAGTTAAAAGTAAACTAAAGAATCGAGAAAACAAAATTCCAAAATTTGGTTTAATAAGCGAGGCAAGTATAGTGGGGTCGGCATATACGTAAGGAAAAAGTATAGGTGGAAAAATCACCACCCATACGGCCGTAATATGCCATCAAAAATCGTAATTTTTAGCCGAGTTCCCAACTTTTTTTCCCACGGTGCATTATGGGTAGGCGGGCAATTTGAATCTTCAAAGAGTGATTTAGCGTAGTGTGTGCATTGCAAAAGCATGGAAACGTATATTTCAGTGATCTTTATTTTCGTATTAAGTTAATATTCCAGGAGATAGGAATTTATTATTATATTTGGATTATATTTATGTATAAATAAAGATAATTTTCTATTAGTATTTTCATTTATTTTATGGTTTTACATACAACCCAAATCAATGATAAATTATTTACTTAAATAATGAGATCTCATTATCAGTGCAAAGCAATATTAAGCAAAAGACTTTCTTAACAATTATTTAGAGATATCATGTTGGATGTATTATGAAATTACAATTGGCATTTGATAAATCAAGGACCAAATATTCTAAATTATTTAGAAACTCTTGAATAATGTTACAATTGCTAAAAAAGGGGCTTCTTTTATTACATGGTGTACCTACAGAGAGATGAATAACAGTAAGAACACCCAGTATGAACTTGGCGAAGTCAACTCTAACTCTAAAGGCCTTTGAAAACTTTGGAATAGAAGGTTGGCTATTGGAAAACTCTCAGTATCCTTTGCTCTGTGCATGCAGACCATAGGACCATGATGTTACAAGGAAGATGTATAGAAGAAGTTATAGAACTACCGCTTGGTAGTTGGGTAGAAGGAGGGAGAGAAGATTAGGGAGAACAGCTTAGCTACGCTGTAGCTGTACCTAAAACAAAGTTCCTATCACGGAAAATATAATTAAGAAAGTCGATATGGTGAGATTCTATATCTATATTTTTTAAGTCTTATTCACTGCCAATGCCTTCGAACCCAACCCGGAGTATGTTTACAGAGAATTAATCAGAAAATGTTTTTTCCATATGGCAGCTTAATAGTAAAGTCGATACTGACAAAACTTCGCTTAACTAACTCCACACACGTAACAACTACACTCCTCTGACTCTATAGAAATACTCGGTGAACTATCGGAGGACGTGGTTCAAGATCCTGCATTGATGAACGAAATTTTAAGATTTTCATCTCTCTGTGTTACACAACATTATTTTCAATTTGGTAGGGATTTCATCTTTCAGAAGAATGGGTTAGCCATGGGTTCTCCCCTCCTATAGACTAGGGAAGGGAGCCTCAATTTCTTGGACCTCTCTATTTCTATTAAGAGCAATAGGCCTAATTTCAGTATATTCTGGAAAATAAGCTATACGGACCAGATTATTCCGAGCTCTTCATGTCCACATGCATCCCGCAAATACGTTACATTCCATGCAATGGCTCATCAACCTTCCCCTCTCCTCTCAAGAATACGAAGGGAAACAGAAAGTCATCAAAGAGATAGCAAGGAATAATGGATACCGAGAGGAAGTGGTAAAAGACTTGCCTTAAAGATGATTTTTCCTTTTTTTTACCCGAAGACTTCATAATACAGAAATGGGTTAAAATACCTTTTCTAGGAAATATTTCTTATAGATTAGCAAGCCTCCTCCCCACAAACCTAAAAGCAGCCTTCTACATGCCGAAAAGGTCACTACCACCCGTGAAAGATATCAGAGAGAATCAATGCTCTCCAGCCAGAGCTCTCTACCCGCTAGAATGTGGCAATTGTTCTGTCAGAGCGGCAGATCCCTGAAGATATGGACCACAGAGCATCAACGTTGCTTCCAGTTGGGGAGCCCTGTCTCGGCATTCATAGAACACCTATGGGAGACGGGACACTCCAGCTCCTTCGAGGGGAAATTACTTCACCAAGTCCCAAAGGGAAGAAAAATGGACTCTTTGGAAATAATTGAAATTCATTCCCATAAAACCCACATTATCAATAACTACACTGTTTCTAACCCTTCTCTCCTACTTTCCCATCCTTCCAGGATCCTCTCCCGCAACTAATCACATCGACCCCCTCCCCCATAACCCCTCTTCTCCTCTCTCTCCCTCCCCAATACGCAGTACTTGTACCTGATGATGGCTGTCTTTGGTCCAAACGGGTTGAAATAAAAATATATTGTGGAACATACAAAGCCTACTCTCCTGATTCAGTTGTCATGGCGTTCCACAAAGTCCAGCCTTCTCATATTAATTTTACTAAGAATAATCTACATCAAAATTCTATCAGAATCAACATTGTATAAAAGGGCCCACAAGAAATTGGCATCATATTCTATAATAAGTTACCACGTCGTTTAAAGCTTTATGTGTATCAGCAAAAACTTAATAATAATAAAGGATAATTATTTCATGAAAATGATGAATAGAAATTCAGAGAGCATCTTACTTTTAATTATTTTCAAATTTATAATGGTAAACCGAAGAAAGAATTTGATTCACTGAGACTGTATCATTTTCATAAACAATCACTTAATGATTCTATGAAATTTCACAAGATGTCAAATTTAAGAGGATCCACTCAAAAAAGTTGACTCCAGTTTCGTGGGATGTAGGATAAAACATGATGTAGAGTAAAACATCACAATATGATTTTTAGCGTAAATCTGGCCTAAATTTTTGTTTAGCAAATTCAAGGAAGTTTTCAATTTTTTTTGTATTTTCATGACTTGCTCTAACCTAATTAAGTAATTTGAGCAAATTAGTAGTTATCCTGAAAATTCCATGTTCATTTAGATGGTTTTACAAGATAAACCAAGTTAATTGCTTATGATGCAATATACACTTTATTGAGCGTTGCAATTATTGTATTTACAGTTCCCAAATGTGATTGAATCTTCTTGTTTTGCTGTATTTGCTTTCTTAACCATGCAAATATTTTATTTCTTCAGTAAAATCCTGAGATTCTTGGGTGCTTGGCTAGCGTCTTGGACCTGTGAAAAGTAGAGCCTTGTGATTGTATTTTCGACAAACACTTTCATTGTTGCTTTGCTTTAGAATTATTTTCAATCACCTAACCTTATAAACTATTCTTTTAACTCTCCATTAGTTATGTGGAATTGATACGACTCCAGATTACGCGATTTATTATAAGGTATGGTAAAGATAGAATTTAGTATTCTAATATCTGCATTTCTTACATTTGTGATGTTATACTAAATGCCTTGTTAAGTATAGGACAAAACAAAAATGTTTACCTAGTTTGCCCTGGCATAAGCAATTTTCCATATCTATCAAGATTTGAAACATTTTTGACTAGTTTGACGGCTTTTAAAACATAATCACTCATGGATATATTATTGAGGAAATATATAATGAAAGTATAGTATTGTAAAAGTCTACTGTGTAGGGGAAAATATATAATTTTCAGTGGCTCTTTTCCTTCTTCCTAATTCTACGAAGTTAATAGTTTGAGCATCATACACGCAACATAAAAGGGACCATAAATCTAAAACTATGGAAGTAAGTCTTTAAATGTAAAAATAATTTTCAAAAATTTAAGCAATCAGTTTTATAACTGAATGAAATTTAATTTATTCATTCAAATTTTAGTTTTTTTTCCTTTATTCAGTTTTAAATGATTTTTTAGCTCTGTTTTTGTTTGTGAGAATCTCCATTTCCGCATTAGACTAATAAAAGGCAGTGTGCAATGATTCTTATTTAGGGTAGAAATGTTGAAGCATTAAATCATCATTAAATTTAAATTGATAGCTTAAATAAGATGATACCTCTGGCGAATCTTCCCCTCTCTTTGTATTCAAGTCGAGGAAGTACTGGTCGTGATTTGCCCTCCATAAAGGTGCTGCAAACTGGAGGTCTGAAGTTGTGGTATTCATCTAAAGCTCTTGGAAGTTGTGTGGGTGCTAATCTTCGCTCCCTTTGAAATCTCTGAGATTCAGGAGACAGAACTACAGGTGGACGTCGATTCGGAGATTCTTCTGGTGTTGTATTTAGGATGTTAGCCGCGGAACATTGGAGTTGCTCTAGGTTCTCTACGGCAGCCTGGGATACACCTTGTAGACCGGCTGAAGCAGCATCTGCAACACTTAATAAGTTGGCTGCAGCTTCCTCCATTACGCTCTCAAAGTCATCTGCTCCTTCGGCCTCTGAACATAGGTCGCATGAAGTGTACTCTGGGTCGGTTGAGGGATATGACTCGTTCGGAAAACTATCGAAAGAAACAATAGAGTTATTCCAATTTAATTATATTACAGGGTAAATGTTTTGTTGATGTTATTATCTTAAAATAAGATGCTTTCTTATTTTATCCTACTTTTTAGTTCTCCTTTGTCAAAACTCGGAGAATAATCTCTCAAATGTCTAGAGCAATATGAAATAATCTGCAAATTTGTACGATAGATACAAGCTTTCGTTATTAATAACAGTAGTCTCCGTTAATCCTTGGAGTCCATAGCAATAAGTTAAGGTTTATAGGGGAGACTGGGGTAATGGTGGTCAAGGGATAATCGTGGTCACTATGATTTCTCGTAAAGTTGGTAACGCAGGTTGCAACAAATTGATGCAGACGCTGCTCAGCTCTCTACGGAACTTATACACCAGAGCTCGCTATCTCGGCAGTTGTTTGGATGTTGAGCGAGATAAAGTTTTTTAGCAAGTGTGTGTCGTAAGCAAAGCCATAGTATAGATCACATTTAATCGACTATTTCACTGTTTCTGCTGACAAACTAATGATTACACTGTATCAAGGTAAGTCCCACTTTTGTAGCACATAGTTTTTTATTAAGGATTTTAAGAACAGTATTTCTTTTTATTTGTTGAATAAAATCATGAGTTCGGGGTAAAGGCAGTCACCATGTGGGAATATTCAGACTGCTCTGGTTGGGACACTCCCGATGGATATTTGTGTGACATTTACTCTAGGAAGTAAACAAATCAGCGTGTAAACAGAATATATGCTTTTTATAACTTTTTTTTTACTCTTATAATGACTTTTACGTTTTTATTTGCACTCTTTTGACGATAGGCTAATTGATTATTTTGTGTAATTTTTATAAAACTTAAGCTATGTAATATAAACGAAAAATTATATCAGTATTTCAGTTAAACATTGGTATACCATTAAAAAAAATCCCATGTTCCTTGTTTCCTAGTCAGTAAATAATCACGACACCGCCGACCACCATTACCCCAAGGTCAGGGTAATACCGGTCAAAGCTTATGTTTTACTTTTTTTGTCACTAAAATTTAATTATTTCGTTTTAATTCAATATTAAGTGATTAATTCTTAGGAAAGAGTATAAGTAAGGGGTTGTAGTGTTTCAAACAAATATAAATCATAATTCTTATAATATTTTCCCCTTAGGTGACTTCCATTACCCCAGTCTCCCCTACTCGTGTACAAGGCGAATTTTTCAGCGCATTTTTTATGCTGATAATGCCCGCCTCGGCTTATAGTCGAGTGAGGTCCCACTTACCTACCTGTTCCCCAATGGAAACAGTCTGGCGTAATCGGAAATCGCCTTGCAAATTCCTCACTTGCTCAATTAACTTTTCTTTTATCATTTAACCTATTGATGCCTCAAATTCTTTAATTTGAATGGAATCTAATTTGATGTTGAAATTTGCAAGTAATTTCCCATCCTAGGCTTATACTCGAGTATATACGGTATTCAGATTGTCACGAAATTATAAAGTAATATGAAATTAGTATTTTGGTCTAAAATATAAACAAAATTATTGATCAGATCCAAAAACATCTCTATCATCCGATAGCATGCCTCTAATCATTCTCCACGCCATGATATCTTTTTCCGGAAAAATTTGATTCTATTGAAGTTATCGTCACAGCTGAGAAGGTGGAGCAAGGAAAAGGAAGTATAAATAGTCACTAAGTTCATTTTTCTTCCTTTCCTTATCACTGTAATTCAATTAATGCTCAAGAATATTTCCTTATCGCTTCTACTAATCCTTTATCTTGAAATAACCTTGAAGTTATGCTAGACAATATTTATTGAAATAACCCATGCAGTAAGCACTTCAATTTAAGATCTCCTTCTTTAGATTTAAATTAAGCTTACAGAAAATAGAGAAATTGAGTGATATTCTTCAAGTCTCATCCACAATGTAAGCATTACATTTTAACCAGTATTTTCCTGCTTTACGTAGATGATTGCTTACTGTTTATTGTGCAGTTCGATTTAATAATGTTCCGATTGGCCTTAAGGCAAGGTCAAGCATCGGCCGGCAAATGGAAATTATTTCTCCGGAACTTAATATGACTTAATTCTCATGGGAGTTCCGTCTTGCTTGAACTTCATAATTATCAGCTTTCCGATATGAAGCCAAAGTATTTTCGCAAAACGATTTTGACCGGACGGAGAGGAAAGTCTGATTTTTCCCCGTGAGCTGTGGGTACGAAACCGATTAAGTGAAAGCTTTTCATTCTACCCTAATTCATGGAGGAATAACACCAGAATTGCTACCATTTGTTTCCTATTCATAATGAAACACCTAGGAAATGAGTAACTAGCAAACGGGAGGTGTGAAGCTACCTTAACTCTTTCAGACCCGTGCCCAATATATTGGACACCATTTTCAATACTTATTATATATTATTTATATTAATATTTATTTTTTGCATTATTTTATGGCTTTCTTTCTTTTATTTTAATATTATACCTATTCTATATCTAAGAAGTCTTAATAAGATTTTATAGTTTATTGAATAACGGAATGACATGATTTTTTTAATGAATTTCGGAGGGTAATTTATATATTTATTTTTACTCTTATTATGATTATATATATATATACTAGTAAAAGGTTGCTTGCATTCTGCAAGCATGTTGATAACACAAATTTAAAGTCGACATCATATCGCGAGGGTCCTCAAAAGTAGAAAAAGTATTGGAAATATTCTTAAAATTAGCTGCAATTTCTCCTTCCGGCATCGAACCCGGGTCTTCCTGGTAATACTTACTATGCAGCACAAAAGAAGATCACCATCTTTAACTATGTGTGAAAATTCAAGCAAAAATATTGGGTGCAACTGCCTCAAACAACGTCTTACTTTTTCCTTATATTCCTCATGTGAGAAATTTTAATGTGCTCTGGCATCGAACCCAGGAACAGCATGGTCTTATATAATTTTTTTTCTTGAACCGAGTCTTAATATACATGTTTTAACTTAGCAAGAACTTCGTATCATTTCAATAATTGCATCAAAATAAATAATGAATACTAACCCTATGTATTTTAAACGGGAGACATATTTACCGCCCGGTATCGAACCCGGGTATTTCTGGTGGTACTTCTTATGCAACACAATAGAAGATCACTATCACTAACTATAACTATGTGAGAAAATTTAAGCAGAAATATTCGCTGCAACTGCCTCAAATGACGTCCTACTTTTCCCTTATATTCCTTATGAGAGAAAAGTTATTGTGCTCTGGCATCGAACCCATGAATAGAACGGTCTTATGAAAATTTTTTTCTGAAACCAATTCTTACCATACATCTCCTAGCCAAGCACAAACTTCCTATCATTTCGATAAGTGCATCAAAAAAAATAATGAAAAACTACTCCCATGTATTTTAAATGGCCGATTTTTGCATCGTCCTAGCATCGAACCCAGGATATTTTTCGTAATAGGCATTTATATTTTTGATAGATCATGACCATAAAATTAGGCTCATTGAGTTTTGATTCTCTACCTATCCGGAAAGTATTTTTTTTATTCCCGAAAATCAAAGCAATGCATTTAAACGGGAAAAATCGGGACTTTGGGGCCCTCTGGAATCAAACCAATGACACTGAGGATCAAAATCGCAATTTTTCTGGCAGTTACACGTTATGGTCAATATATCTTTAAAATTTCAAGTGAATGACGCTTGTGGTTTAGCCTGTGAATTAGTATCCTATCTATATAGCTATTTTGCTATATAACTATCTATATGAATGAATCCGGAGAAGGAATTATATATAATAGATCTATCTCAACGGGGGTTGGGTTGGGTTGGGGGGTGAAAATTTATAGATTTCTAGATTTTTGCTAGAAATCCCCCACCCAACCCAACGGCAACGTTGTCCTGTAAAAAACACCTGCCTCTCTGACTGAGCAACGTTGCCGTGCATCAACGGGTCATTTCTACTAAAATCACGAAAAATCTTAATTTTAATCATAGAACGTCGATCAAAAGACGCTTGTATATCTCTTTAGACGAGTAAGACGACGAAGATAATAAATTGTTGCTCATTTGAATTGTTAATAACTTTTTAAATCGTATTCCACGTGGTCAGTTTTTTATGGTTCCCCCTGCTGTGGCGGTCGGGCGCTCCCAAGCTGGGAAGGCGAGCTAATGGTCCGTATTAGGACGGCGACCCTCCAAATTTCTGCCTGAAAAAAGTAACTGTGAAACCCCCAGATAACTACCATTAACCAAACCTTTTATTCTATAGAAAAATACTTGACCTGTAATATGTACTTTTATTTATTCCTCTTTCATTATGTTTAAACCGTGTTTTTTGTTTGAATTTATATGGCGGTGACAATTTCTGTTGTTCTGGTGACTAGCTTAATAAATTAAGTTTATTATTAGAATTTGTCATAGTTGGCATGAGGTGTGCAATGAAGGAATAATAATCGCTACAGTATCAGTGATTTAGCGTTAATTCGAAATTCCTTAATTCTGCTTTAGTGTACACATTTTCTCCGGAGATTCTCTCAGCGGCGTAAAGAAAGGAAAGTTGGGACACGACTGTTAAGGTATTAGAATTTGAAAATCTCCAATGGCCATTTTTGTCGCCTTTCCTCGTCTCATTCACCGGCATTCCGAGAAAACAAGAAATGACACCGCTCTTTTTAAGAGCACCTAATACGTATTTCGAATGTGATGCATTCATCTTCATCTTCTACTTATTCACTCCTGAAGATGTATGCAATGAATAAATTTCGTACAGTAGGCTAAAATCAAAAAATACGAAAAAGTTTTTTTTTAGTGCGGACTTGGAAACTTCGCATGGGCACTCTTGCATAAATTCTCCATGCAACTATGCAATTAATTTACGTCGATTCTTGCGCATTAAAGGTTGTACAAACATTTAACGAAAAATACCGGTCTTCGATTTTCTTCACGAAATTCTTCAACTTCAAGCCAATGCTGAACTCATATAAGGAAAATATCAGGTAAATATATATTCCCAAGCTGTAAATCTGTCCTTCATCTTTAATATTACCTGATTTTAATGATTTACGTCGAATTTCTGCGTAAGGCATATGACTAAACATACACAAGAGTTTTCTACCTTTTCGAAGGTTCATGTACATAAAAATTCAAGAATAACTATTCAATGCCATCTCCTTCACTTCCTGAAAATTTACCCCACCCTTTATGTCATCAAGCATAATTTGGTTTCGTCTCCAATTGAAGGAAATACAATTGAAGGAACGGTGGAAGGAGAAAAGAGATTAGGAGGAAGAAAGCTGAAATTAATAGATGAGATGAATAGAGGAGGATACAAGGAGACCAAAGAAGAGGCCCGGGACAGGATGAATTGGAAGCAGTTGTGGTATATGGGACCTGCCAACAGGCAGAATACCAGATGATAATGACTCCCCAACCATATCCAGCCCCTCCATGTTTGTTTTCCTATCCACCCTACTTACTTTCTCCATTCCGCGCCATTCCCATATTTCGAAGGCCTCTAATTTCTCATTTATTCATTTCTAACAATTTCCGACGCCGATAAATAAATCGACATCGTTCCAAATATAATGCCGCGAGAACGAGACTGTATGTTGATGTCCCCTCGTCATTACCGCTAAAGGCAAATTAGGGCGACCTTTTGAATTAGAAAACATGTTAAATATACTTACTCGAAAGGTGATAGCCGGACACGAGGTGCTCGGATTTTGCGGCGACCAGTTGGTGCTCGAAGTGGCAATGGCTGCCTCGTTTCACCAGGTCTAAAGGAAAGAGTTGATGTTCAAAATTTAATATTTAAATCCTCTCATTTATATTAAATTAATAACGCTGAACTCAAGATCGCGTAGTCGCGGAAACTTGGCACTCTTGCTTCTAGAGGATTGTTATTCATTTTAATGCGTTTAATTTTTTACAGCTATTCATTTCAGAGTTTGAAACTCATTACGTATTACTATTTCTCATAACATCGTTCCAGAAGAATGCAATCTAAGTATATTCTAAATCAGAAACTCTAGTTTGGGGAATTTTCCACTCCAATATGGATGTAATGTACTTCAAGTTAATTTATAAATTGGAATTCAAGAATCAACTGTAGGGTTGTTTTCAATGAGGTGTTTGTATATTGTTTATCTGACTTGTTTGACATATTGTACTAATTGGGCCTATTGCAACTGTTAAAATGTGAACTGTCCACGGGAGGTTTTTTGGAGGGGTTTCCCTCCCGTCTTTGGGCGAATGCTGGACAGATTGTATTGTTATTCCCCCTCAACCGTTGCCGCCTGGTATTAATACCAACTTGCAGCGTTCAAATTAATAAATAAATTGAAGACTTAGCAAAAACTTCCAAAACTCTTTTGTGTTTAGCCGCTCGAGCTGTCTCACAAAAGTCAATCGGATGCATGTGGATTCGGATTAATATATCGTTATACTTACTTCGGCGTAATATCAATAAGTTTTCTATTCATCCCCCGAAGATAGGTCTGGAACTCGATTGGCAGTAATTCCTTACTCGTGAATAACGCAACCAACCTCATGATAGCAGCGATCGCCTCCTGGATGCAAGCGGTTATCTCAGCATTCTGAAATATCATTCAATTGACGTATAGTAATACTAGCATGAAGAGGTTATAAAAATTAAAAACTTTAACCTTTCCAGCTACCCTTGGGTAATGAGTGAGTGATGACTCTTTATAAAAAAACCTATGGGTAATCTTTTGTTGAAAATTACTATTTATTACACTAAGATGCTATATTAAGTTAGTTGACACAAATATATTAGCCGTATGCTACTAGTAATTTAATAGATATGTAAATGAAAACCCACAGTTTATACTTAACTTTATTAAATATTTAGTATAATTTAGTATTTAGATGTACTGAATTCTTACCTGCTCCTCCTCTGGATCCACCGCATTATCCTCCGCGGGGGTTGGCTTCGATGTTGTAGGGTAGAAGACTCCCTCCATTTGAAAATATTTTGACTAATAATTTTGTTAGAAAGAACTTGTCAATGATACTTTCGGCGAGTTTATTTATTCGGCGGTTGCTAAGGGATCGTTACAATATAAACATTTAATAATTTATACCATGAGTGCTGAGCTTCTTTCGGATTTACGGATGCATTCCTTACTCGTCGAAAATTGCAGTCCATCTCCTCTCGATTCATACATAATATTTACGCATAGGAATATTTAATTTTGATTTTGCTTTCATCTCGTTTCTTTGACCGGGGACAATTCGTGACATTTTTTTACCACATGTCAAATGCAACGGAGCTATTTCTGGAAAAAATGAGGAAGTGTGCGAAATTAGTCGAGAATATGTATAAATCAAATGACCGGATCAACATAAGAGTAGAAGACGGAGAAAAATTTAGAACGGTACTGCATTGTTATGGGAGAATGGGGGAATGCCGGCAGGATAAGCAGTTTCATCCATTAAGTCTGCTAAATTTGGAAATTTTGGGCATTAACCTTTTTAGTTACTAGTTTGTTGTCTTTAGTTCAATAAATAAAATGTGCATGAGTATAAGAAATTAAAAAATCGCAAAACAATGCAATACAAGACCCATACATATACTCGTTTTCACCAGCCCTGGGGTAATGCCGGTAGGAGGATCCCCTATGTATTTCTCATGGAAAAATTATACTAGTACTTATTATATGAATATATTTACATATGGAACTTTAAAGTGTAAATAGCTAAGGAGAATAAAGAATAAAATACAACTTTACTAAAAAATAATCGAAGGTCGAGATTTCTGGAAGATTAAACAAAACAACTTTTTTTATTTATGTTTACTTTGGAATCATACCGAAGATCTTTTATTCAACACACAATGTGAGGTTTTCCCCCATGCTAATTGGCAGTTTTAGTGTAACCGTTAGAAACAATATTGGGAAGCGCCGGTACGCTACCGCCATTACCCCATGGCGTCCTATCGGGGCTACCAAAAATTAACGGTCCACTAAAATCATGCTTATAACCTTATAGAATGAAAGAAAATAAGTTCCTAAGTTGAATATCTCGAGATATATATGGTAATGGACGTGTGTGGCGGGGTTGCCTGACTCTGATATTTAGTGCCAATTTTTCAAAAATAAAGGCCCATTGAGTTGAACGGTCGGCAAATGTCCCCTATGTTTAAGCAAAGAATGTTACCTGAAAGTTTCGTGTGAATCCGTTTCTCGCAAACCTTGTAAGTACGTCAGTTCAAAATTTTCGTTCCGATCCGTGGATATCTACAGGTTCATGGCATCATCCTTATCAAAATTGGTCGAGAATCTATCCGAGGGAAAGTTCACTCACGCGAAGAATAAATTTAAGGATGAGGAAAATTTAATTACTCGGGAAGAATTATTCCCACACTAGTACGTTAACGGATTGGGAAAAATAAACGAGGATAAATTTAAGTACAAAGGAAAATTTTTACAAGTTAAGTCAAAAGGTTGAAAAAGATCCGGATCATGATTTCGCTTCTCGAGTATGAAAGGAGTTTAATTGTGAAAACCTAGGCGAATACTTGGATTTATTTTTTATTTAGTTAATATATTAAAAATTCATATATTTACATTACTAGTATAAATTGTCACAGTCTAGATCAGTGATCTGCAAACTCATTAGTCAACAGAGCCAAATATCGACAGTACAACGATTAAAATTCCTTTAAGAGCCTACTTTTAAAGACTTAAACTATATAGGTCCCGATATTACTCCCGATATCTATCAAGGGGTCACGTAAGGTTATAACCCAATTAAATATGCATTGATGTCACAAGGATGATTACTGTGACACGATTTCAGACTTTTGAACGTTTTATTGATCAACTGACTCATTTCCTATAATAGATAATGAAAAATCTCTTTCTTCGTCGGTATCCGAAGGACAGCCCGAAATAATTTTCGGAACTATCACTATCAGAGAATTTATTCCAAGGCTGTGCTAAATTTTACTGTTGGTCCATACATTTTACGAATAAATTTCGAAACGCGAAACCATATCCCATTTTTGATTTTATTTTTGAAGGCGACTTCATGTAAGGTTGTCGGAATTGATAAAAATAGCCTTGAAAGAATACGTAACTTATCGCCCGCATTATACCGAATATAACCGATGGAAGTGATATGAAAACTTGGAATTGTTTTTATATTTATGATTTTATTAATTTGTGTTACTTTGCATTTGTATTTCATTAAACAGAAGTATTGAGAACTTTATTTAGCTACTGAAAAATGAGTACATTGAAAAGTGGTATTAATTAAGGTTACTCCTTATAGTAAGCTAAGAAAATTTTACTCATAGAGTAATTGTAACTCACTTACATGCGTGTGTTCCACTTACAGCATTCTGGCTTTGCTAGGAAAGCAATGGAAAACTACTTCACTCCTCATCCTACCTAGCCAGCCTCATTCCCCACTCTAGCTCCTGGTAGCTAATGTTAGAGTGGGTGAAGCACCAATTGGGCTGAATACATTACTTTATAGACAGATGGTTGGTTAATTTCCTAATATTCCATACTTAATTTGTTTTTTTTTTAATATGAGGAATATCCTACACTTTATATCAACTGATATCTCTTCCCTTGTACGTTTTAGCTTTCATCCTACCTTCAATTAGTTTTTTGGTAATATCGTTTCTTTTAATACTTGGCCAACCTATTTACTAAAAATAATAATGAACGTTTTATTTTAGCAAAAAGCTATTCAATGAATAAAAGTAAAGAAGAATAGAATATGATGATATCTATTATTATGATATAAAAAAAGCTGTACAAAATTTAATATTTTCAATTAATTGACTTCAAACCATTTCTTTAGTGTACCCAAATTCGAGTTTACCACAGTTATTAATTTACTGTTTTCCCAGCCAGGTATATCAGTGTATCATCTGCAAAGAGATGGTAATGACAGTGTTTTGAATGTATGCCAAAATAATTTACCCATACTATTATGAAGAACAATAAAAGAATAAGAATACAACAAATATCTAATAAGGTTCTCATTCCAATACCTTCCATAACTGTGCATAAACTTAAGTTTTGCAAAACATGAGATATTCATTGCGGTATATCATACATTTTCATGGTTAATATATAAATGCATTGCATTGGTAGCATGTTGAATGAAATACAACAGTGGACAGTACGGAGTATAATGTCTTGCATTACAATTTAATGTTATGGTTCTTTTTATGTTTAAAATATAAAATTAGCATGGAGTGAAGAGTTCCAAAAATAGATGAAAAATATTACACAGGAGTTTAAATCTAAGGATAAAATTTAATTTAAGGATAAAAATTATTCAAGGGTGACAGTATGCAGTGACAGTATTGACAGACTCCTCAAGCTGCAGATGGTGCAATTTAGAAGAAGAATCTACTATTCATCTCCTCTGCGAATGCCTTGCTGTAAATAGGACACGGTATCGTTGCATAGGTACTTTTACAGGAACCCAGTGATATAAGAGATTCACCCAAAGGTAGTGTTCCCTTGCCTTTTCAAAGGCCTTGGGACTCCATAGGTAATCTCATATAATGGTGGATGGCACAATGGACCTTAAAGGACTAAGTGCCTTTGGGTAATCCCTTTCTCCTTTCAAGTCAAGTCAAGCCAAGACAGTATGCCTAATATTCCTAATTAGACAACAAGTAGAACTAAGTTAACTGCTTCATTTATTAATATGTTTAAACCAGAACAATTGCTATCTATAACTGAACCTAAAAATTATTACTTACAGTAATTCTCTGCAATTAATGAAATTGATCATCAGCCACAGCCACACTTAAGGCGGAACATGGCAACTTTTTGGAAATTGTAATTATTTTCTAAACTGAAACCTAGGGTAAAAATGGACTTCCTGATACAGGTTAAAATTAATATTGATCTGCAGTGAGGAAGCTAAATGTGCTCTCAAAAAAGTTTTCCAGATCTGCATCTTTCTATTTTATTTACAAAATATTTCTTTTCTTATCATCAAAGTGCCTTTGATTTTAATTAATCATTATTTTTAATGAATTTAGTTTCTGTTTCAGAGCTTGACTTTATGAAATGAAAGATTTAATATTTTGGGAGAGTTAAAACAAACCATCCGAAGGACGTCACATTGACTAAATTTCTTGCAACTCATTTTCTTCCCCAGAATTTTCTAATAAATGAAATGTTCTTCAAAAAATCATTCATATATCATGGATTTTAAAGGAGAAATTGGGTAAGGAAATATTAAAAAATTACTTAAAAATTTGTTGTTATTTTGAAATTAATTAGTAAATTTATGAAACATACTTATAAATCAAACCTATTGATTGATTTATAACAATCATTTAAAACGGGTGATGTAAAAATTGGAAAATTTATTTGGCTAATGATTAATTACTTTCTTTTTAATTCATTACGTCAAATGATCATGATGCTATAAATTCATATCAAATTTTGACAATAAACAAAACTTAAAACATATTCATAATACAAAAGTTTACTACACCACAAAAAATGATACAAATAAAACCAAGGTTACATAGCGAAGCTACATCATCAGGTGAATGATGTAGCAAACGTGTGTACACCTGATGATGTGACTGCTCCGAAACCTTGGTCGTATTTGTATTATTTCTTTTGGTGTAGTAAATGTTTTTAATATGTATCTGTGTACTGTTCAAAAGTACCATAAAGTGAAACCTGAGCCTGTCTTGGTTAAACAAAACTTACTTCAAATAAATGTTCATGAAACATTTTCAATACCTTATTTACACTTAGAAAGGAACTCACATGTTAATATTTAAAGCACCCTATCATATTGTCCTTCATTAAGAAGGGTGAGATGAATCCCACATGCATGCTTATCATCAGCAGTATTTTCGGGTGTGAAAGAGAGGATAAGGAATTTTGATGATGCAATTGCTGGCTATCTCAATCATATAAATGTCATGCCCCTGTGTTTTTTCTCAAAGATTCTTATTTCCTTGGCTGAGTGGACAACAAGCACTTACAACTGAAGCCACGAAAATGTTTCCAGTTCATCTAGCAGTGGTTTCTACTCTCCTTTGGATTCAGCAGGATATCACTGGTGCTCAGATTTTGGGGGAAAAACAACCTGGAAGCAAAACTATTCAGTTCTCTGTAAAGATTAAAAAAAATCAAACTGACCACCAAGTAACGCAATTTCAACTGAATGAAGCCTCTGCCTCTGTGATGAACTGGAAGGGCGATTTCCTCCATACCAGCTTTGAGAGTGAAGGAATGCACAAAAATTACATTGTGGGAACTGTGACCAGTAAGATTAACTTTTAATTAATTAGTTAAGTTTTAAAATCCTTACTAATTGCTTGATCTTAATATTATGACATCTTTTACTTTCTTAGCCACGTGAATGCTGAAAAATTTGCTTATGTTATAGTTTTTTCAGCAGGATTTATCTTAATTAATTAAATGCATATTCCACAGTCAATTTAATTGTAATGTAGTCATTTATGGAGTCCGGCTATTTTACTTCAAAGTTTGAGTTTCAATGGCTGAGACCCATACTTACCTAGATGCATTAGTTTTCAATGCATGAGCTGTATGATTAATGATAACTTATATTATATTATAGCTTTATTATAGCATTTGTACTGCATTTTTTATAACAATTAAAGAAATAATATCAAAACATCATAGTTATTTCTTAATTTTAAAATTTATGATCTATTATCAAATTCTCAGGGTATTGAATACTTGTTAGTTTATATTCAGTTCAGTTCAGTTAATATTCATCATTCTTACAGTGAATGTCATAGATTTTTTGAATTAATTACTAAATTTTATTTAGTCATTAATTTATTTAAGATTATCACTATTCCACTTAAGACTCCATCAAGATCATTTTCAAATGAATCAAATCTAAGCAGCAATTCAGGTTATAGGTACATTCCTTATTTCTTAAATTATATATCCCTTAAATTCATTTTATATAATGGCAATAATTTGAAATGTATTGTAGCTCCAAAGTGCATTGCTTAATTATTTAAGCCATCATTATCATTAATGAATGATATTTAACTTCTAGTTCCACCTCAGAGATCAGAAGGGTATGAATATTTTCCTGGATTTGGTTACTATAAGTTTCACACAACTAAAGTAGATTTTGTGAATGCATCTAAAATATGCCGAAGTGAAGGAGCACATTTGGCAATATTAAATTCTGAGGGGGAAGCTGATGTCTTAAAAACAATTCTTCTGAAAGGTAGTTATGATATTGTGTGGGTTGGATTACATGATCCTGGAAAGAATCGTGAATTCAAGACAATTTTTGGTAAGTTACTAATATAATCAAATCCTTAACATTTTCAACATAATATTGTAAAAAATTGGAGATATATTGATGAATAAACATTTTGCATTTTTCTAGGAACACATCTGAAAGAAACTGGTTTCTCCAATTGGAAGAAAGGCCAACCAGATGGAGCCAGTAATCAATTCTGTGGTTATTTTCATCCTGATGGCTTGGGCGATGTGGAGTGTACAGCTAAAGAAGAATTTTTTTGTGAGCATGACCTCTCATGGGATGACATTTAGTAATTCCTCCACAAAAATGTATTTTTATACATTATAACTATGCAAATGTGTATATGAAATATTTATAATTATACAATATTTATATTCATAAACTGTAATCCATTAGAAATGCAACCTACTTATTCTCTTAATTTTGTGTTGTATTACATGAACTAATTGAATATAGCTTATGATTCCAATAAAACTTGATCAATTTTTTATTATTGAGCTATAGCAATTTGAATTTCTTGATTTCCAGCAATGGCTAGATATCTAATGAAAATTTAAATTACAACCTAATGTCAATAGTGAATAAAAAAATCTTTTTCATTCACTTTATTTGGGTATTATGTTAATTGATGAGTAATTTAAGATTCTTTTCTACTAAGTAAAAGCTTGAAACTTGTGGCAACATATATAATAAATAGAAGTTTTTTCATATTACCTTTTAGAGAATTTTTTTAAGGCTATTTTTCATGTCTTATATTTCTTAGAATGCCTATGATTTAAATTTTTAAAAATACCATACAAACCTAAGGATAATCGGTAAGAATCCCTGAAAGTGAACATATAAATTATAAACATATATAGAATGATTTGGTCCTTTCCCCGCATATTGATTGCAGAAAATTCTCTCGGGTGATCAGCTGGGTTGTTGGGTCAATTACGGTGGAAATCAACCCAACTACCCAAATTATAATACCACCTAATTATATGATGAAGTTTCGTTATGATGGATGAATCAATAAAAAATACCGTACTTACCCGAAAATAACGTGGCATCAAAAGCAATGGGTACCCTGAAATTCGAGAGCTGGGTATTGAAATATCATTTTCCTGCGAATGTAAGGCTCACCTTAAGACATGCGGTTTCTCCATTCGCTGCACCTCATATGTCTTAAATTATCGACTCCCATCTTTATGTCTCTCATTCTAGCTTCAACAATGAGTACGATTTGGATTAAGTTCGCAAGCTTACTTTATTTCTCCACAAAAATGTATTTTTATACAGTATAACTATGCAAATGTGTATATGAAATATTTATAATTATACAATATTTATATACATAAATTGTAATCCCTTAGAAATGCAACCTACTTATTGTCTTAATTTTTTGTTGTATTATATGAACTAATGAAATATAACTTATGATTCCAAGAAATCATGATTAAGTATTTATTATTGAGCTATAGCAATTTATATTTCTTTATTTCCAGCAATGGTTAGAATTCTGATGAAAATATTAATTAAACCTAATGTTAATAGTGAATCAAAATAAATGCTTTCTAATTCACTTTATTTGGAAATTATGTTAATTGATAAGCAATTTAAGATTCTTTTCAACCAAGTAATAACTTGAAACTTGTGTCGACATTTATTTTTGACTGGCAACATATAGAATATTTCCTTTCAGAAACATAGAATGAAGTTTTCTCATATAAACTTTTAGATAAATGTTTTTTTAAGGCTGTTATTCATGCCTTATATTTCTAAAAATGCCTATGATTTAAATTGAAAAAAAAATCATACCAAAACTAATGCTAATTGGTAAGAATCCCTGAAAGTAAACATATAAATTATATACATATATAGAATGATTTGGTCCTTTCCTAGCATATAGATTGCAGAAGATTCTCTCAGGTCAACAGCTGGGTTGTTGGGTCAATTTTGGTGGAAATCAACCCAACTACCCACCTGAGCTGATAATAACTAACGAAACTCTAGCCAACAGCTAGAGCATATTTAAACAAATTTGTCTTATTAAGATGCACTATCTCAGGATAATTTGCAACTTTCTAACATTTAACATAATGAGTATTGACAATCATTTTGAAGCTGGATAAAAATTTTCAACTAAAAGCTGATCTATAAAACAATTTATTTTGAGTATTTATGCCAATGCCACATTTTTCTCTTACCCTTGTTTCTGAATGTAATAAATTAATATCAAAGGTAAACCAAATACATTTTATTTAATTTGAATACATACCATTCATATTGCTAAGAGTCTCCTGTCACATCTTCATATAATATTATTCTACAATTCTATTAGGAATTGAATTGAAATTATAGTTGTCAACTGTCTTACTGCATTAATATTCATGAATCAAGGATAAGGCAAGGTGTCAAACATTGCAGTAGAGTTCTCACCTGTATGTGCAAGGATAAGGGGATATATTGAATTAACATTTAAATGTGTTAAATTAACATTTTTGGTGATTAGATTTTAAAGTGCACATTGTGCAATTCAAGTGTTAGTTCAACTTAATCCCCTATCCTTGTTTCTTTCATCCAGAGTGAATTTTTCATTCATCCTTTGTGAATCAGCTACCTTAATGAGACCTTTAGCAGTGGTTAGAGTCACTAGAGGTAGCATCTGCTTACAAAGCATCTAGATAACAGAGTAGAGTTTATGCAATTTAGAAATAAAGTGGATGGAGTACCTGCCTGGAAAGTAGATCTGGGTTTGAGGCCCTGTCATTTCTTTATTTTTTCTTTTGTTTACCACATCTAGAATAATAATGAGCTCATTTATGCATAGTCGATATACCTTTTGGTAGTTTCATATGCATTAAAATTCCCTATTCAATGCCATCTACTTCCCTTCTTGGTAGCTTACCCCATCCTTTATGTCATCTTGCGTCTTCTTTCTTAGTTTTCCCTTTGTTTTTTAACTTGTATAATACCCTCAACTACTTACTTTAGCAACCCCTATCCTATCAATATTTGATGCACACATTTCCTCTGTCAGTTCTTAATTACTTTAATGATTGTGAGTGCACCATGCAATAATTACCAATATGCAGAAAAAATTAGGTCTCATTGAGATGAATACAAAAATATTCATTCAAAAGTAAAATGGTATATTAGTAAATATGTATAAAAAATCACCAACATTTGTCCCATTCTCTTGAAACCACCTGAGTATACTGTATAAAAAATGTCTAGATATTGTATAGTTTGTTTAGCTGTTAATTCTCTTATATCTGAGCTCAAATAAGAATTCTATTTTTTTAAATTTACTAATCCATTTTATTGAACATATGTGCCTAACTTTCAATGATGATGATGATGTCTCAACCGGGCCAATAGTTCATGTTTTCTGCATCTTTTTGGAATATTGGCTTCACTGCAAGAAAAAAAGAGGTCAAGGCTGAGCTGTAGAAAACTTAATTTTTGTGCCACCCATAAAATCATCCCTAATTTTCTAGAATATTGGATTTAAATTATTATCTGTAACTTCTAGAGTTTTACATCTTCAGGCCCCGCTTCAGACTTTTGGCTTCCTGGAAATATTTGTTTATTTTATGAGCCAGGAGCTCAACATAGTATATACATTAATATAATCACTAGATACATAAATATAAGACAAAACCAGTCATGTCTCAGCAATGAATGTCACATAAAATACATAATCAAAAAATACTAATATATCACAGTGCTATAATATTAAAACTAACATTAATATCAAAGAATAATTACATTACGTTTCAAATAAAAAGGAAATTGCTGTAATGATATAAATTAACAAATAAATACATATCTATTGAATTTGATACGTTATTCACTCTTATCATTCTAGCAATAGGCAAATTATAAAGGAAATTATTGCGCAAAAAGTTAACATTAAATAAATTTATTCTTCTAGTTTTACAGGGAAGAGAATTGAAATCTAGTTTGCAAAAATATAGGGACAATCAATGTCATAATGCACTAATCTATAAAGAAACATAAGTTTATGAAGGTTTTTGCACCGTTGAAGAGTTAGATTCTAGATCCTAATTCATACATCATGTCAGAGTAGGGAATACTATCAGTAGGGTAATGTAGCTTGACCTTAACCAAATGGATAAACTTCGTTTTAATATTTTCAAGTTTAGCTTAATGAGTTGCCTGATGAATGGACCATATATATGAAGCATATTACAAGGAGGAATGTACAAGAGAACAATACAGATACTTAAAAGCATGTATGTTTTGGAAGTTGCTAGTGCTTCTGCGAAGAAAACCTTACATTTTAAGATTCCCTACTGAAAATTCATTTACAGTGTTATTGATAAAAATAGCCCCAGTAGCAGGTAGGGGAGAATGGGGGAATGCCAGTAGTTTAATCCATAAAGTCTGCTAAATTTTTAAATTTGGGAATAAGCATTTTTATTTACTAGTTTATTGTTTGAAGTTCAATGTATGGGATTTGCATGATTTTACAAAATTAAAAATTCCATAAAAATATTAGAATACAAAACCCTTACACATATCCATTGCCATCAAATCCTGGGTTAGTCCGGTAGGAGGACCCCCCATGCATTTCTTACGGCAAAATCATACTAGTACTTATAATATGAATATACATAAATAATTAACATTTACATGTAAATAGACATGGGGAATTAAGAATAAAATAAAACTTTACATAAAAAACATGTCATTAATGTAGACAAAGATATAATATATGTATATCAATTGGCTAACTTCATAGTTTCTTCAGTCCAACTCCCTCTAGTTGCCAATGATAGAACGTAACTTTAACTTTGCACAAAGTATGCAGTTTAACCCAGGTTGTACAAGAAGTGAAAAATAGTGACTTGGCTGGGACTCGAACCCAGGTCTGTCCTACCCAGAAAGTGGGAGGCCTAGGTTTGAGTTCCAGCCAAGTCACTATTTTTTACTTCTCCCTCCAGTTGTCTGTCACACCCATTTTCTTGGCATCTACAAAGTGCTAAGCCATTGAGCATTTTAATTTTCAAAATCATACATTTCAAAATGCATACAGTAAAAATTAAAACAATGTTGGGGAGCCCCAGTATGCTACCACCATTACGCTATGGCGCCCCACCGGTGCTACCTAAAATGCAAGGTCCACCAAAGAGTGCGACAGTAACCAAACCACACACAAACAAACCCTGCTGCTGATACACTACCTACCGGGGCTACCCCATTCCCTCCTACTTCACGCGTCAATCTGAAGCAGGCCAATTTAACGAAATTGCTACTCACTTGGAATCCTCTAACACTTTGCTGCTCATGAAATCAGGACGGAAGTCTGCGAATTCTCCTGGGTCGGATACGTGCATGAGTTGATCGAGATAGTCGGAATTGTAAAGTTCCTCTGGGCTTATTCCGCCGGGTCCGCTTTGTGGTGTGGGGTGAAGTTCGCATTCCTGGAGGTTACCAGCTGATTGAGGTCTTACCGGACCCGCCGCAGCAATAGACCTTGGTGGGGAAAAACTTCTATTCGCCTGACTGGATCCTTGCCACTTTGGCATATCTTCCCCAGAACTAGTCGATAAAGCAAGTAAAATGGTAAAAAAACGCAGGTTAAAACGTTGCAGACTCGCTCTGACAGCGCTTTTTAGCTTTTAGATTTCCCTGGCATCTCCATGTGAGATGAAATGGGAAAAGATATTTTAGTGATATAAGAACGAATTCCCTTGGAACGAAAAATAAATCGCACGTTATTGCATAAAAATAAGGTAGTGAAATGTTATCTTCGGTTACCTTATGATGTAGAAAGATTTTAACACATGATAGAAAAAAATCGACGAATTTATTGCACTAAAAATCATGAATGTTATTAATATTTATTGAATATTATGTATTTTTATATTAATTTATAGCAGAATGCTTGTCAGCAGGTTCCCTTCCGGTATTCTATGATTAATATTCAGAATTTAGGTTATATTAAAAAAATTATTTAAGTATTATTTTTGAAGAATATTAATTGAATTCATAAACATTTTTAACATGGCGCAATTATGGGAGGCCCCCTCAATTGCTCAAGAGCATACAATTTAAGTTAGTCAACGCGAGAAAAGTTTACTTGAAAATCTGTCTGAGCTAAAATACTAATTGGATATCGGAAAGGAAATCAAGCACAGTATTGTCAGAGTTCAAATGGTATGTATGCACTTATGATACGTAAGTTTTTCAAGGTGGGAGACATAATCTTAAGGGAAATAACTATATTGTTCTAATATACTGTTATGTGTTATAGGAACGATTCTTATCTTGTCCTACCAGAGCTGATGCGTTAAATCTTCGTAATGAAAGTTGGCTGTTCTACTTACGAGTCGTTTGGCTGGTAGGTAATGAGGCGACGTTGTGGAAATGGTGGCGGTGAAGCTGGAGGACTCCTTAATGCTTCGGTTGCGACTGGAATTGGCTCTCTATCCATTGGTGAACATGAAGAAGTTGACAAATATACACTTATACTCGTATACATACATCATAAAAGACTACATTGTAAATGCTAAAGAAGAAGCAAAACTGGAATTCAACAAGAACACAATCCTGACTGGTTTTGTCTGTAAACTATTCAGCCCGAAGGCGGGTTTGTACCTCACCCTCTCTGACATGATCTCCTGGGAGCTTGCAGAGAGGAATGAGGTTTACTGGTCAGGATTAGGAGTGAGATGGTTTGCTTTCCTTGCTCTCCTCACTGAGCTCAATACTATAAGCGTAACATGTCCACGTTACTGAAGCACATTGACTTTACGAGGAACACTTTTGTCGGCAGTCTATAAGGAGAGACCATGATCAGTACAATGATTCACTCATGCCTCAGTAGCTTTCATTGCATCACAGCCGTGATCAAGACTAAATTTTCTCTGTCCTGTACCACATGATAAATGAAAATATCCCATTCATCGGAACGTAGCAGGAACGTACTGGTGTAAGTTTCTGATTCATAGTGTGGATGGCCAGATCACATGAAAACTGTCTGAGCTATAACAATACGTGAGGCTAAATTTTCTGATCGAAAAAATTTAGATCAGCAGTTCTTAAAATTAAGTATACGGAGTTCTTTTTCTATTTTTCGTTCTGGGGGCTACATCTTTTGTTTTCTCACTGAGATATTTTTGCTTTTAAATACAATTACTTACTCGTTGAATGCAGTCGACCGCGGAGTAAGACTAGGCAAACAACCCTTCGACTATATTTTGATGAGATATATCAATGTGCAAGCAGTTGGATCTCATGAAGATAGAGAGAAATAAATCAAAATTTTATTTGCAAAATTGTTAAAATCTCAAAAATTACTTTTTGGTTGACTTCAGGTTAAAGAAAACTGTTTTTACAAAGATTTCCTTGAAAATTAATGGTCTTGTTTTGCCTCAGAACTGTTTGAATGGAAAAATAGTGCTACTGAATTCTATATGATGTTTGAGAAATCTTTCCAGGGTATTCAAAGAATATTACTCCATCGTAGATGAAATCGTACGTGTGTCTTAAGACACACATACTTCTTGAAAGAAGCGTTTTGAGAAATTTCTCAAAACGCTTCTTTCAAGAAATATTTACCACATCAATTAAACATATAAAAGTTGGTTATTATATACTTAATCATTGAAAACTGACTTTGGAAAAATCCTTTATAACGACGAAAAATCGTTTTTAACCTCCGCAAGTTGGAAGTATCAAGGCCTATCAAAGTCTTTTAAATCAATGTTTTAAGAGGTAATGAACATAAAAGATTTTTTTGTGTCGGCATTTGATGAAAAGAGAACGTAGAGTAACAGGACATAGCCAGAGTCATTCAGGGTCGATTGATTTAGTATTTGAAGAAGTGTTTGAAATAAGGTTGGCAAATGTAATGGAAAGAGACCTAGGCATAAATGTAGCAAGTAGAATGCATTAGCAATTGAATACGATAATCATACAGTGAAGAAAAGGCAAGCACTAGGCAAGTTAGCAAATGGTATATTATCAAAGCTGTCAATCTATGGATAAATTCAACGACAGTTCTGTTTAAGCTGGGTTTCCGAATGCAATGATTACTAGCACCAGTTGTTTGCAAGTAAACTGACGCCAGTTTACGTTTCCACTCATTTCAAGTATTTTTAACTGGCACAGCATTAAAAATATGTACCGTCAACTGAGATCCTTCGGGCGTACGTCGATGTCGATAAGGGCCAATATTAATTATAAGGGGAAATTATTTTTCTTTCGGAAGACTGTGATTTTAGAACCACATGATGACTCGATGAGTTAAAACTAGTTGTTCCAATAAACCGTTCTTTCATGAATATTTTGACTTTAATTTTTCTGCTGCCATTCCTGAGATGGAGTTTCGCCAACTGACGGCTTCAGCGCGCGATTACATGCACAATAATCGATCGATTGATTAGGGCAAGTTGAAAGATGCGAAGGAAAACGGAGTGCGGGAGGTCCACTGGCACCAGAAAGTTGAACTCATTTCTACTATTACTGGCGCCAGTAATCATTGCATGTGAAAACCCAGCTTAACTCACATGATGTAGAGGGTTAATTGTTAATTAAAATCATTTTTTCCCATTTCATAGATACTTCCTCTCATCTGGTGCATATCTTTCGTTCCTCCGAGTCGTACAAAACGTACGTACATTTCTAAACCCACCTTGGAGGACTGTGTACTGGGCAGCTAGCGGTTTCCCTCGTGGTTAGATGGGGATAGACGATAGGTGACCGCTGTGGAGACTCTGAAGATTGTTCCAGCAATTTTCTCGCCAGGCCACGAACGATGAGCAAATATTTATCCTTCAACAGTCCCCTTTCTTTGAAGAGAATGATCAACCGCAGAATGGATGTACAGGCGTTCTGCACGCGGTCAATTATCTCATCGTCCTGAAAAAAACGAAGATGATAGAGATGCATCACAATATGAATTAATATTTTGTTAAGGCGCTTTCCACCTGCACCGTCGGCTTCTAGAGTGGATTAGCAAGACTTCGCTTGAAGATGATGCTGATTCACCCAAGAAGTACTACAATATACCTGTCATCACTTCTTCGTTTATTTTCGGTCAGTCTAAGTAATTGCATCTAATCACTGTGAGTATTGTTTAGATTATAATACTTTTGTTGAAAAACTACATTTTTAATAGCAAGCTCCTGTCATATGTTGGTTGATGTAAACGTTTCAACCATAGGCTACTTTGAAATAAATAAAGGACGTCTCAATATGTTTGTACTTATTCTTAAACTGAAAGCACTTTTGATGATGGATTGACAAGAACCATTCAAGGGTTCCGTATAATATACAAAAGCGAATTCTAACAAACGAGTTTGCTTCATAGTAGGTTAAGACAATCACAGCCAAGAAAAATTCTAAGGATTTAATTTTCGTAAGGCTATTGCTATTACTAAAATTTCGATGATATTAGGTTCATATTTACCACAACAGCCTCACGGCCATCTGAATTTCCTGGAGTGGATGTAGAAGTGGGATGCATCGGTTATACACGAACAATTTTGAATATCCGTGTTCCTGATGTTTAAGTAGTCGTTGTTATGTAATCACAACAATAAATAATTAAGTAAACAAAATAAAACTCGTTAATTTATCCTCAGAATGTATATGAATAGTGCTTTTTATGTAACGAAATATTTGTCAGAGGAGAGTTTTTGTATGATTTGTTTTAAAGTGAAAACATCGACAAGGCAAGATCGCCCCTTCCTAAAGCCTGCTTGCTCTTCTAATAAAATATTTTCAGAGATAGCTTGCAGCCTAGTATTGATTATTCTAATGTATATTTTATAAGCAGTATTTAATAGAGTTATACCCCTATAGTTATCTGGGTTATTTCTTTTTCCCTTTTTATACAATGAAACAACCACGGCAACTCTCCAATCCTCTGGGACTTCAAAATTTGTCCAGCACATGCTATACAAATGTAGGATTCTTCTTTCCAGAGATGTACCTCCATATTTTATCAGCTCTGTATCCATTCCATCCATGCCTGCAGCTTTCCTATTTTTGTCTTGTTCAGAGCGTATTCCAGTTCTTTCAAATCAATAAGATCTACTCCTATTGCTTCCTCTGGAGTGTCGGTAGTTTCATCTAATGCCGGATCATTCCATAGTCTCTGATAATGGTGTCTCCATTCTTCTTTCGGTATAAAATTTAATTGAGCAGTATCTTTCTCTGTTTTATTAATATGTTTCATTAGTTTAAATGCGATTTCTTGTCTACCATGGATATCATCTTCTATACCAGGGGTGGCCAACTTTTCTGAATATAAGATCTACTTTTTATCTTAAAAGTGTGTCGCGATCGACTTGTTGTCAAAGCGTAGTATAAGGGGTAAGAAGGGGTGTGAAATGCATACTATGTTTATACACTGTTTTTCAGTATAAGGTGCATTCCAGCGAGGTATTGGTAGATAAGCAAAATATATCATTTTTTAAATCACTTATTAAGTTTTCGAGATAATAGGCTCATGAAGAACATAACTAACCAGACCTAACTTTTGATAGCAGCATTCCGTACATGTGGTACCTAAAAAATTCAATTTTCCGACACCTTTTCAAGCAAGATTTTTTTCTGGCTTGTAAGATTAAGTCAGTTTTTAAAATTATAATTTCATTTTCTAATGCGTTTTGATCCATATGCAATATGTCTGACATTTTTTGGCTAGTGCGTTTCACACTTAAATCTTTTTTAAAAGGAAAAGATATAAATTCCACAATTTCTTTCATTTTTTTAAAATCCTGGAATCTTTCCTCAAAATCTACAATTACTTTTTGGATTTCCACGACGTATTTGTCAATCTTATAATTAATATTTTAATGTTTTTTATGTTATCTGTCATATTTGGAAAATGATTCAGATTATTTTGTTGCTGATCTTCTTTTAGCAAAATAAATTTTGTTCTATATGGGTCTATGCAGCAGATCATATCAATTACTATTTTATTTTTACCTTCATTCATCTTCATTTTGACATAGGGCTCTAAGTCCATTTTTGGAACCTATCATTGCAGCTGCGACATCCGTTGTTATTGAGACTAATTTAAAAAGAGGAAGAAAATTTCAAATAATTGAGCAAGTTTTTAAAGGCTTTGAATATTTCTACACCTCTATTCCTTTCCCTCAAAGTAATCATACCCAACAATTCTTCTTTAGATATAAAATCCTTAAAAACCATTCGAACGAAAACAATTAAATGTGCTGTATCACTTATATCTGTCGATTCGTCACTCTGAAGGGAAAAACAAGAACATCTATTAATATAATTATATAACTGCTCTTATACATTCCCACTCATCACTTTAATTCGTCGCATCACTGTGTTTCGAGACAATTGCAGATCTTGAAATGCAGCAACAATTTCACTCTTGTTCTTAGAATCGTTAAAAAGTGAATATGACATTTCCAAAATAAATTCCCTGATTATTCCGGAAAATGGCTTACATTTTATGCTAAGAGGTAGCTTACTTTAAATGATGCAGTAGTTACTGCTTGTGACTTCAATCTTGGCTTTTCAAAAACGCTTTGTAGATTTGTTAATTGAGTTTTAAGATCCCTAAATTCATGTTTCCTCAGTTCAGAATTTGAAGGATAATCTGTTTGATACTTTTTATGTAAAGCTAAAAAATCTGATGTGGCCAACACATGACTATTTATTGAAAACAGAAGCCTATGCCGGTAATATATAAATAACTCCCAAATAATGAGTGTTACAGGAAAATGTTTTATACAACATTTGTAGTAAAAAACATTATCTATAACTTTGGTACAGAATTGTATATACCTACATTGTATTCTGACAGAGATATGTATGAAAAACTTCAATTTCTGGGTAAACAACAACTTCCGGTTAACCAACATTCAAGAATAACTCCTAAACAATCATTGTTACGAAAAAATATTTCATACAAAAGAGTAGTAAAGTACATTATCTACAACTTTTGTGTGTAAATGTATATACCTATATTGCATTTTTACAGAGATATTTAAGAAACAAAATTTTGTTCTGAATAAACCGCAACTTCCGGTTAAGCGATATTCACCAAAAACTAATCAACTTTTGGCATTGTTAGGAAAATTCTAAATATGAATTTTGAAAATGATCGGATTATTACTTTTTAAGATAGAGCGCCCACAAACTTTTTAACCACAGACAGGCAGACAGACAGACAGAGACAGACACACACACAGACAGACATGTTCGGGAAAATAGTGAAAACGTGCTCTATGAGCCCCAAAACATCTATTTCCATCGAAATCTGGAGGTCGATTTTTTTGCGAATACAACACTTTCTCTATACTACGTATAGGGAGAAAGTCAAAAGTAATCGAGTTCCCATTCTTCATTGAAGTGATAAGTTTTCGATTTTTTCGGTTTACTACTCATGTTCATGGGTGTACTATAATGCAAAGAAATATGACAATTAAAAGAATAAATATTGAATTAAATATTTTCCTAGAAAATTCAAAAACTCATGAACTGCGGCAAGAATCTCCGTTACATTGAAAGAAAAAATAACATAACTGCATATTACGATCGGGGACAGCAATACAAGTATATTAAAATCTAATATAGATATATTCAAATTTACAAGAAGTATGTTAAAATTACAATATATTTGTTACCGTTTATAATACTGACTTCTTAATTTAAATAGAATTATTGTTATACCTAATATATCTGTAATACTGTCCCTTATTTTTCTCTCAGTGTAATGACCGCAGTTAAGAGATCTGTTGCCGATAATGCTCACTTATCAAGTAAATAGGTAGGTAAGAAAAGCAATTTAATTTAAAACAAAGAAAAGGTACTTACATTTTTAACAGAAGTAAAATTGAAACTCAACGTGGTCACCGAGGATAAATAATATTGATTATTAATTATTCTGTTAATAAAAATGATAATAAGCTACCTTATGACACTACCAAATATTCAAGCTAACTGACTGCGTTCTTCGATGAGTCGAGTCGTAACTGTTGCGTTCACGCGTTGCGTCCGGTGAAAAGTGTGAAAAAACACATAGCCACAATGTATTGTGCTGGGTGGGCGGAGATCAGTGTCAGGCGGTCAGAATTCTAGGAATGGTAATTCTAAATTCTAGGAATTTATGACCTTGGCAAATTCCCAGAATGTATTAAACTATTGCTAGAAAGTTTTGTCTTCTACAATCGCTTCAAAGTCCATGGTACACGGAATTCCACCCCATACATTGCGAGCGATCGACGATCGACCAAAATTGGCCTCGCGATCGACTTGTTGGCCACCCCTGTTCTATACCACTTATAAAACTATCCCAAGAAGTCATATGAGCCTGCCTTATTATAGCTTTTGTGCGGTTTCTAATATGGTGATATTTATATTTCGTTCCCTCTGATTTCCTCTGCTTGGCCCTTATCGACATCGACGTACGCCCGAAGGATCTCAGTTGACGGCATTTTCAATACTGTACCAGTTATAAAGTCTTGAAATGAGTGGAAACGTAAACTGGCGCCAGTAATCATTACATGTGGGTACCCAGCTTTATACTTCGTAGCTTGCTATCTCCCGCAACGCTTTGAAAAATCAAAGTGAAAAACTAAAATTTCGATGCCTCCTGTGTATGCTACGAAATTTAGCGGTGCATTTGTGCGGTTTTACGAATATCACACTTGCACCAGTAAGTGGAGAGGTTTCTTTTAACTTACCTTTTGGGTGAAAATAACTGCCATTCAATTCACATACTTAAACTGTGGACCGTCTCATGCAATCATTCATTCCGCGAATATATACGCGGGCTCAATCATCAATAATCATAAGTTAATAGGAATATTTTTAGAAGAGTCTTTACTAAAAAAACTGTACAAAATCGTGATATTAAATCATTATAGCGCAAGGTATGCAAAGAATTATTAATTAATGCAATCAAAGAATGCTACCAAATAAGAGTCAACATATAATGGTAAAGATGTTGAGTCGAAGGGTGATTAAAATGTATTGAAACAGGATAGATCGTAACAATAATAATACTCTCAATAATGTGGACGAGGAAGTTCTTTAAACACATCATAAATCTGATTATCTTCACTTTCGATTTCACAAATGAATATCTCACAAAATGAATTGCAGTCCAAATATCTGTTACCAGTCTTCCAACAAAGAGCAAATTCCAAGTGTCGGAATGATATGGTGCATCCAAGTTTCAGTTTGAGTAATCCTTTTTCCACGTACAGTTTTAGGAATCCTGCAAATAATAGAAAAGATAACTTCCTTGAGTCTCTCGTATGTACCGCATATATTTGATTTGTAAGAATAATTATTTAGCCTACAATTGCGTTTATAGCAATATAGCCATTTATACAATTCTTTGCGTTTAAACAAATACTAAAATGCAGAATGAAAACACTTCATACTTTTCCACAAAAATATTATTTTGCTTTATAATGCTTTAAAATTAATTTTCTGTGGAAAAGTACGAAGTGTTTTCATTCTGCAAATGGCTTTCCACGAAGTCACGCCTTCTCATATCGATTAAAATACTAAAATCAACCGAGTCCTACGAAAGGGGGTAGAAATCCATCACCACCATCATTCTACTTAGCAGACAAATTATCTCATCACGTAAAAATCTGATTTTGGAAATATGGATAATTAATAAAAAGAAAAGCCAATGCAGAAGATTTATTGGTTAACATAAGTTAGTTAGCGTATTAACACTAAAGATCATTTCAATATATGATGAAGAGTATCATTATAAGAATCATTGCACGTGTTTTCTTTACGTTAATTCGGCATTTCATGCCTATTTAACTGCATCAGCTAATTTGGAAGAAAATGTATTGACGAATATTTCACAAAACAAATTTATACGCTAAACATCTTTATTTGTGGGTAGTTTTGTTGTTTTTCTCGTATCCTTCGATATGTCATTTTACTTATTTAAAAATAACTAGTCATTTGACACTCTGGCTACACTTATCTAGATGTAGCGTTGTATAGATTCGACGATCAAGGTAATCGAGGAATCATAATTTCAAAATTACCGTGTATAACTGCCTATAAGCTTAGTTTCTCAGCACATGTTTTATGCCGAAAAATCCCCCCTCGGTTTATCTCCAGTGAGGGTTCCACTTAACAATTCTTCGGTGGACATTGTCGGAAATTGGCTTGTAAATTCCTCACTTGCTTCGTTAACAATCCTTTTTCAATTTTATCTTACTAACCTACTAATGCCTAAATTAATGTATTTTTATTGATATCTATTTTTATTCGAAATTTACCAGTAGCTACTACATATTCTACAATAGCCTTATAATTAAGTCAATTAGTTCTCCAAGATTTTGTAATTCAATTAGGTGCCTCGGCTTATATTCGGGTCTGCTTATACTCGAGTATATACGGTATAGCAATTATTACTGATTAATATTGATGAGTTTAACTTACCAGCAGCTGAGGTTGCCTGGCTCAATCTTTGCAGGAGATATCCAGTTCAAGCCCTCAGTTCGCCGCAGTTCACTCGTAAGAACCACGTCACCATCAAACAATCGAAGAACATTGATTACGCCACATCCGCAATTAAAAGGATTGTCCTCCAGCATCAAGGTAACATTAGCAAACTGTTCTCCTCTTCTTCTCTTCGCCAGCTAAAAATAGAAACCATAATTTGATTGACAAGGTATACCAGCAAAAATTTTAGCCAATCCTTATAGGGATAAGCAAAGAAAAGATTCATTTTCATCCAAACGTTAGACTCTGCAAACCAAAAAACGAAGGGCTATGAAATCGCTCGTACTAACTTTAACTTTCAAGAAATAACGAGGGAAAGGGGAGGGATGCAAATGAATAATTGAATAACTTTATGCCAGGCTTTTCAAAATAAACGCTAACTATTAGAAAAGAGGAATGTTTCCAATAAGTAACTATTCAAATGATAATTCCACGTACCATATTTTTCGGCAGCTCCATTCCCATGATAAGATTATGCCTCAAATCAATTTGGAGAGAGTGGGAACACTTAACGGGTATCCGTAGTCCATCGGTTGTTAGGATAGTAGTTGGATACAATAAATCCTGATGCGTCAAATATTTTATTTTGTTGTGCCGTAAATCAAGAATGCGAAGCTTGACCAACATGTTTCTCCAATCCAGAAAAATTGCGGAAATGGAATTGTTGGCCAGAATAATCTCCTGCGAATGAAAATTATCCTCTGTGAAAAAATAACAATATTTAAAACCATTAAAAGATCGTAACATGACCATTCATAAGGAGTAGTGTGCTCAAAAAAACCCACGGCATAGATTAACTTGATGGAATATCAAGAAATGTGTCCCGTTTAGTGTCCGAACTCCGTGTAATCTTGTAGGAAAAGAATAGACATTTATAAACTTTCATTATTTGAGTTCTATATTTAATTGGGATTTAAAACGGATATTTAGCGGAAACTTAAACAGTTCCTGCTACCATACATTGATGAATGGAGTATTTTCATTTGTCATTTGGTACAGGGTAGAGAAAAATGTATCTTTCATTTTCTTTTGTCCCAGTCTTGATCATGGCCGCGATGAAATGAAAGCTATGAGGCATGAGTGAATAATTGCACTAATCAAGGTGTCTCCTTACGGAGTGTCAAGAAAAGTGTTGATCATAGAGTCATTGTGCTTCACTTGCGTGGACATGTTCCGCTTATAGCATTGTGGCTCAGTAAGGAAACCAATGGCAGACTACCTCAAATCCTTTCCTGCCTAGTGAACCTCATTCCTCTCTGCAAGGAGGTGGGGTACTAATCGGCCTTCGGGCTGAATACTTTCCAGACTAACTCAAACAATTTATACGTTTCATTCCATGGCGTTTTTAAGCTTATCAGCGGAAAACAAGTCATATACAACCACCCTATAGATTTACACATCCATGATGGTTTATTTTCAACTGCAAGGATACATATTATGATGACCATGCCACAATCTCATGTGATACCAGCCACGAGGTCAATGAAAAGAAGACACTCATCCACTAAAACAACGAAAAAAAACACCCGTTAACACCGAAATCATTGTTATTTGAATCAGGAGATATGATCATTAGATTCATTATTGAATTTACGAAATTATATTTTATATAATATGCGAAATTTGGGTTTCCGTAAATAAAAAAAGATTATAGAGAATATCCCCAAAGTCTATTTTAAAACATTTCCCGATAAAAGTACGAAAATATACATTTTTACTCACCTCGATGTTAGGAAAGTAGATTAAAGGAGATATGTTTCCCCACGTTCTTCTGTCTTTATCATAAATCCAGTTCGCATCATTAAAGGTAAGTTCGTTATTTGCAAGATTCAGTACTTTCAATGAGGTTATTTCGCTATCGCAGGTATGGCTATAGTCTCCAATGGAGTGTAGTCCATTTCCTGACAAATCCAGTTCTTCAATATGTCGATGAATGTTGAGCGTGCAAACATTAAACTTCCCTATCTTATTTCCAGATAGTAGGAGCTTTTTCAAGCTACTGGCATAATATATAACTCTTTCTGGTATTTCAGTTAATAGGTTAAATGACAGATCTAACCATGTTAAATGTCTGAAACCTCTGTAAACTGACTTGGACAATGTCTCTAAGGCGTTCCTTGATAGGTCAAGTATATTCAGTTTAGATTTGCTTGGAAAATTTGTGCTTTCTAAAACTTTCAAATTATTATTTGAGAAATTCAAAAGCATCAACGAGAGATAATGCAGTGGAGGATTAAAAGTAAAGGCGTTCCCATACAGATTAAGAACATACAGTTCACTAGAACTCCCCAATTCAAGAAAACAAGTCATGTTAGAATCGGACAAAATGTTGTTACTGAGATCCAAAGTGTTCAGAGAGTTCAATCCTGCAAAACAGTCATGCTCCAATGTTGAAATCTTGTTATTAGATACATTAAACACCATAAGTTTATCTAGATTAGCTACTAATTTATTTGGAAGTTCCCTCAAATTATTTCCACCGAGACTTAAATAAAGTAAAGATCTGCAGTTAGAAAACAGTGAAGATGAAAGATCACTCATGGCATTGTCCGTCAACAGCAAAACCCTCAACTTAGAATTGTTACGAAAGACATTTGGCGGGATCACAGTTAGATTATTGTTTTCCATGGCTATCTTCAACAAATTTGGATTGTGAGAGAAGAAGTCTTCGTGCAAAACACTAAATCCGTTGTTACTCAGATCAATCACTCCTAAGTTTGGAGAACTGTGTAAAAAATCAGGATCAAAGGATTTAATGTTTGAGCCAACCAGTTCCAACTCGTAAAGTGTTTCACTCACCATAAAACGCGATACACGAGAAATAGGTGTAGTATTTTCGTTGAAAACGAGCTTTCTCAATTTATTCAAGATAATAGGTTTGTCTGGTAGATTCGACAAAGATGTTCCTATTATATTAATAGAGGTCAGGTTCTCGAAGCTAAAGATGCACTCGAAATCTACACGTGATAATGGATTACGCTCTGTTCTTAATTCTCTCATTTTTTCCCACTTTGCACAGTGCTCCATCTCAATGTATTCTATCTTATTTCCAACTAAATCCATAAATTCCAAGTTCGCAAGATTTCCTAAGCTCTTCGGAAGCACAGTTACGCTGCTGCTCTGCAGAGAAAAACTCTCCAAATTCGGAGCGTATCTGAAAACATCATTTTCCAGGGATGTTAATTGAGGCTCGTTAATCAACAGATAAATTAAAGAGGCTGCATCCATTAAATTTCCGTTCCGAATTCCCTCGATTCTGTTCGACACAAGACTCAATGTTCGAAGATTCGGTAATGAGGAAAGTAAACCTTCTGGGATGGTTTCAATAGCTGTGTTGCTGATATTCAAAGAGAGGAGACTCGGAAATTTTCCTTGGAACAGATCATCCGGTATTCTGTGGAGACCCGCACATGATATCGTAAGATGTTCCAACCCATTCAATCCTACGAAGTACTCCCTCCTGAGAGTAAACTGTTCTCTGAGGGTACAGTCAATCACGAGCATTCTGATAGAAGATTTCCGCTCTATTTGTTCACGGAGACCCAGGGCCGACGACGTCGTAAACAGCAATGCGTATGAATCCGGCGGTTCGGGACAAGCAGTAATATATACCATGACCTCATTCAATCTTTCCAGCCCCAATGTAAGATGGTAATCATGTAGCAAGCCCTCCGGTGGTAAAGTTTCATTGCACTTTAAGTCTAACTTCCCTCTCATTCCTCCAATTGGACTCATTTGAGCATGCACTTCTCCCTCGCAGTGAAACACATATCCATCTCCTTCTCGATTGCATACGCATCCTGGCTCTATTTGACAATAAAGTAAGAATTCTGTTGGCACCGATCGAGTGTGGGCGTGAGAACGATATTTTGCACCTCCGGCCACATAGGAAAGATAATTAGAATAGGATACGGCAATCAAATGGTTGAATATTAGAAACAAAAGGCAGAGCGTATTCCCAGTCATGCTTCTCGCGAAGATTCGGTGCCCGTTAAAACAATATGGATGTTGATTTGAGAACTTTCCGTCCCACTTATCGAATGTCGAATAACAAGTGAGTTGCACGAAGAAAATTCTTTCTGCCGGATATTCCCGCATCAAGATATTTAATTTAGAAATTAATTAACAAACCGGATGTTACCTAATATCTTACGATGGGGACTTCCGCTGAAATTTGCAGCGATCACAATTATGAAGAGGCTTGGGAAAAAGCGGCAGATGTTATTGCTAGCGAATATAGTTTTAAAATTCTAGATATTTAAGGAATTTATTGTTCTCCGTAACTACATTGAGTAAAGTATGATAAATAATTGTCCCGACCATGGTGGAAAGAATATAATACAAATAGAAAGAAGAACATGCAACAGATTGCTTACTAATGATTTATCATTTGGTGAGAAAAATATTCACAAGAAACCAATAAGGTATTTATGTTTTAAGATAAAACTGCAATACTAGAAACTTAATTTACTGGCCATTAACGTGTTAGTGAGATGGAATCTCTCATCTTGCTATTCTGCTTGAGGAGTAGTGGGCTCAGTCGATTGAGGAGCTCATCAAAACTGGCGATTGACATCCTAAAGTAGTTAAAAACTTTCTCTCGTCATGCCTTAAATCATGATACAAAGTGACGAAAGTACCGGTAATAGGTCTCTGCATAATTAAAGGATGAATCCACTTCCTGACACCTAAGCACTTTTTTTTTCTTTAGGTAAAGGTAATACAAGTAACATAATTTATCGCGCCTATCCATGATGACGACTCAAGAACTACTGAACAGGGATCGCTGATTCGTAGCGTGGACGGCGGCCGGCGAAAATTCGTACCGTCTGAAAGCGGCCTAACAAGTTTGGAGTCCCCGGAGAACAAAATTTTCCGGGTACAAACATAAAAGCACCAAACGTTTTGATTGGGGATGAAGCTTATCCACTCAAGCCGTACTTGATGAGACCGTACCCCGGGAGAGAACTCAATCAAGAGAGAGAAGCTTTCAATAAAAATTTATCACGGGCAAGAAAATGCGTTGAGTGTGCCTTTGGCATATTAAATGCAAAGTGGCGTTTTCTTTCTAAAGATATAGAGACGCATCCAGTAAAAGCCTGTCAGCTGTTTAAATGTGTATGTGTGCTCCATAATTTAGTTAGGGAGAAAGATGGCGAGAGTGACCACGACTATTTTGAGATAGCAAAGAAATTATACCATCCTACAGAACAAAACGTTCCTCTGACTGAACCCAGAAATACACCACGCCAGTATGTCAACAGCAGCGATGCAGCAAAGGATGTACGGCGAAAGTTTACAGATTATTTCTCCGTCAAGCATTATTAATGATTTTGATATTACTTTCTTTGAAAAAACAAATAAAATACATTCTACAGAAACAGAAGCATTTTTATTTGACTAAAGGTTACCTTAGCATAAAATAAAGAGTAACGGAACAGATTAGCTAGTAAATAAGTTGCGTGTTCCCGGAAAGCCATATGGGCTGCGCTTTCAACTTCGGCGAGAGCGGTGCCGGGTTCGATACCCAGTATGCAAAATGAGCTATTCATGAGCGAAATGGCGTCAGCTGTCGAAGCACTTTTAACAATACTACTACTACTATAAATAAGTAAATTAGGAAAGGATAAAGTATAATAACATTACATAAGGAAATACATGTTACAGCTACAAAAGAAGATGCTTGAAAACCTTACCTGTCATATTTAATGAGTTTCCCGCTTCTTTCCATAATTGTTTCGTAATCTTGACATTTTTGAAGTCTTTATGTCTATCGTTCCACAATTCTGTATGAGCCTGCACAAAAATAATGAGAGATTCCTTCTGTTCCTCTTCCATTCGTGCCTCCATGGTCGCGAATGTGGTTTCCAACTTGAGCGGTGAGCGGCGTATATCATTCTAGAATGATACCTGAGCGGCGCCTCTCAGGAAGAAGAGCGGCGCTCCAACTTAAAACTATGTAACTGATATTTAATGCTTGGCGCCGGCGGCGACGCTCACCGCTCGCCGCTCACCAGTGTGGCCGAGGCCTAAAACCTCCGATTCCGGAGGAATCGAATTCAAGGGTACCTGAATCGAATTGAGAAATAGCCGCCCAATTGAAGTTGCGTTGCTTCGCGGCCGATATACCGCAGTTCTCTGAAAGATGGTTTTTTACTTCAATATATACTCGTATTATATTTACGTTCATGTTATCAATATTTTAATAATATAAGAAAAATATACAAAAAGAATATAATATAATAATAATAAGAAAACTATTATCAATAAGTATGATTATATATTAATAGTTCTCTCAAAGGCGACTTTTATTTTCTATTTTTCTATTTGTTTTTCTTGTATTTTTAATATATTTTTTATGAATGTAGTTGGTTAGCATTGTTGTTTTTAATCGGATATTCTGTATTAGTACATACATATATTTAAAGCTTTTACGATTTTCTAAAATTTATCATTAAATATTGATGCTGCATGTAGTGCTTGTAAATTCTTATGTAAGCCTATGTACAAGCTTTGTATAAGCCTAGTTGTAATATCGAATTGATGTATTGAAATATGGTTTGAATTTATTGTGGTATAAGTTAACAAATAAATGAATAAAGAAAAGATTCATCGATTTTTGCGTGACGCTGATGATTGACAGTTACTTCGGCCATCGAAAAAGGAAATGATAACTTAATTATTGCTTTTCCGTTTTTAATACTGTTTTTAGGCTGAATTTTTATCACTATTTTAGAGACAAGATATTATATTTGAGTAAAATTAAATGCGGTTTCCTTTCCTCAACGCGATTCTTTGCACATGAATACTGAATGAAGCTGTTATAAATATCAAGGAATACTGTAACACCCAAATGGTGGAAATTACAATTAACTCCTTCAGGAGTTCCCCTTTGTTCAGAGACTGAAGCAGCGCAGTATTTCCAAAGAAATGTTCCATGATTTTTCTAGCATATTATACTTATATACATGTATAGTCCATTTGCGATCTTGAGTCCGATGTCGCACTATTAAGTTCACCGCTGGAAAGCTGTTTGCACATGGCTCCCCTCTCAGTAAGAACTGCCTCTCTTATTTTATTATATATTATTCAGTTATAAGGGTATTCAACTATGGAGAGTCGGCCTCAGCTAATATTCCGTAAGAAAATTGGTCATTAAATGGTTGTGGATGAATTTGAAGACACAGTTACAGACTAATCCAATCCAAAACATATATGACGGGCCACTTTGGTTCTTTTGCTTTTGTATCGAGTTTTACGCATATTTAGTGTTGGATGTGGAGTAATATAGACATAAATGTCTAATTTCAATCATAATATGGGGATGAAATGTAATAAACATTTTTTATGAAAAAAAAACGTTTTTTATTCAACGTTTTAAAACGTTCACATGAAAAAAAACGTTTTTCTCCCATCACTAGCGTCCACAGCGACTGCCTCTCTCTCTCTCTGATAACGAATAGCATACCAATGAAGTCATATATCATATCATAAGTCATTAAGTCTTAACCGAAGCGAGTCCGAGTCTAATGCGTATTCTTCACAGAGTAGAAGTCTTTGTATTTATTTTCTAATATTAGTTCGTCTCCGTTTTATTTTCCAATTTGAAATCGAAAAAAACTCCCCTCAACTACGTCAGCGGAACCCACTATACCCGTGAGTTATTGTGGATCCCGGAAATACCGATTGCTGCGTGAATCCTCGAAACGAAATAAAATGCTACTGATAAGGGACTTCATGGAGGGATAGTTTTAGAAAGGCATGGTCACATTATTTTTCTTATGGTATAACTAACTCCGAATCAGCTGTTAGAAGGAGAGTCGGTCAATGGCAATTAGCCTTTCCCCATCGAACAGAGATCTAATGTTACACTTTGCGATAAAAACGAATAGCAAACCGATGAATATATCAATGAACTAATTAACGTATTTCGTCCTAATAATTGAAACCAGTATTGCGAAAATTTAAGTCGAGTAAATAACATATTAATGTAATAATTAACACAGGGCTGTAGTGCCAAGGAAGAAGAAGAAATAACATATTAATGGACACTATTGCCTATGGGTGGCCAGATATGTAAAGATACCATATGTAGCGTAACGTATCACACAAACAGCAAAGCTCGAATTAAAACTTAAAAACATAGAGGAAAGATTTTCAATCGAATTTCTTACTCCTTTATTCAGAACAATATCAAGCAATCTTAGATAAATATGTCCCCCTTAATTGGACTGATTCCACCTACGAGATGCATACAATACTTTTTCTGCACAACTTATCATTCGCCAAATCATATCTGAGGTGAATCTAAGAACTTGGTAATGGGGGAGCAATTTGTAACCAATTCCTTATGAACTTGTCTTGGATTTCATTTATTTTGTTGACACAGCCATATAATTTGACTCAATGATTTGCACTCAAGATTCGATCTGATATAATTCATCGTTACAGCATTTTTCCTCAGATAAGACGATAGTAGAGTCATAAATAAGGCCCCCAAAATCCGGGGCCGTCTTGTAGGACAGGCATAAAAATACATAGATTATCAGATGAAAGAAAACAAAATTTGCTCATTCGAAAATATACGAATAGGACATAATTACGTATACGCTTTACTGCATTACTATCCAAGCGATGATCGCTGCTCTACACTAAATTCATAGGCCGTTGACAGTTTGAGATTCGTCTTGTAGGGTGTACCTGTAAGCTAAAACTATAAAACTTTGAGGACATTTACATCTCTTATATGAAGGTCGTCTTATCTGAGGAAATATGTGGTGATTTTTATTTGGCTGGTGGTCTGGGCCTCCTTAACTGAGGCTACACAATATTTAGGAGCTTTTGACAAGTATTTTCATATATAATACATAGAAAATAAACTGCATATTAGACGCAAAAAAGCCATAATACCCGCTATCGATACCAAATAAATTAATTGCAAGACCATAGGTAACCTATAATTTTACTTTCACCCTTTGTTCTTCCTTCTTCAACTCGTATGGTTTGGATTTCCTCCAAGAATTAACTTTTCACAAAATTTATGAAAGGAAATGCAAGATATGTATGAAAATCTAGTTTTTATTCCAAAATGCTAGTTTTTTTCAGTGGAAACAAGCCACTTGAAGCGAAGAAAGTAACTACGTGCTCAGCAAAGAAGCTATTTTATCTTGAACCAAAGAATTCAGTTAAGCTTTATGGAAGGCGGAATATTTTAGAGGTTCTTTGAATCGCTTTTTTCCAAGTGAGATTATAATTCTATCTTCTACGAGGCGAGCAGCTACAGTTCCGCGGAGGGGAGCCTGTCCTTGGACGTCTAACGCTTGACTTTCTACTGGTTGCGCTCCTCTGTCTTGCCACTGGAGTCTGAGGTATTGGCTGGCAATAATAGGTGTCGTTCATAGGAGAGCCAACACCAACTTGGCCGAAGAGATTCTGTTTCGGACTGGGCCTTAAATGCTCACAGTAATTGGACTCATTCCTGACATTCATTGGAGTTAACCGGCACGGAATGACTGCGCTGAAAATTCAAGAAAAAAGTTAAATACTTAAACCTTAGCATTAAACAGAGTTGATTGTTTTAAAAATAAAGGTATTAAGCTTCTATTCAAAATAATAGTGACGACCATACAATAGCAGGCATGCTGAGAAACTGTTTGCAGGTTCATGGGGAATTATTGCTAGGAACGAAGTACATCAGCTAACATGATACTTACCCAGGCTGTGGAGCCCATTCACCACTGTCAGTGGCACCCGAATAACTTTGGCTCCCTGGTGGCATAGGACTGAGGCTGGGGAATAACATTTCATATCAGATATAAGCAAAAACAATCCATTCTAATAGAAATGGAGGTACTCAATTTCAGCAAATTGTGTGTAATTGTATACATTAAGATGTAAAGTGTATAGTACAACTGCAGGTACATTTTTAACGCTCTGTAATATCTCACGAACAATATTTAAAACATCAATTTTTAAATTATAAGTTTGTTTTTCTTCAATAGCTCAAGGTGCATAAAATCGCCTTTAGTCGGAAATGAGTGAGTAATAATGAAGATACAATCCATCTTTAGCGGAATACTTTTGGGGAAGCAGTAAAATAATAAGAGCAATTGGAAGGAAACGTTATCACAACGACAGGGGAATGGATCACTCTAAGAAACATTACTTCATGGTTTCGTTTTAGAGTGTGTTTTTAGCTTGAAAATTGTTGAAAACCACTATTGGCTACTTTAATTCCATATGGTAATGCTCAGAGTTTGGAGATAAAAGTTAGCGAAAATCGTTTTACGTACTCATCGTATGTGTATTTACGTCCGGTGGCGGCCCATGGAGGAATGGCAAATGTGACATTCATCGGTGTTGATGGAAAAGCCATTTGCCTCTCCATCTTGGTGCTGGAAGAAAATGCAAGGCTAAAAATTGAAAAATATACCATTGAATAGTCATATATGAGTATTGGTGTCATCACGGCCCAATTAGCGTGCAACTGACGGCTTTCAGGGTGAAAACTAGAGATGGGACAATTGATTGAAAAAACAATCGGATAATTATTTGATTGTTATAACATCTATTATATTGCTTTTATTGGAATGTTTTCAATCGGTTGGAATTGCAAGTGATGCACTCGGATGGTCCATCGAAACCATTTCGATGCTCACTAAACTCACTTTATAATACGTAAAGACTATAGACATTAAGAAAGAAAGAAGTCAAACGTTTAGAACCTTTCGAGTTGTGGTTTTGATGCAGAATGGAAAAAGTAAGTTGGGTGGATAGGGAAACAAACACGGAGGTGCTGGAGATAGTTGGGGAGAAGAGGACTTTAACTGAAGTGATTAAGAATCGGTAAAGGAAATAGGTTTGTCAAATATTTAGAGGGGAGGTGATGCTAATGTTTGTGATTGAGGGTAGAATTCAAGGGAAAAAGTAGAGGGTAAACAAAGACGATGTTGGGTGACATAAGGGGTGGGGTTAGCTATAGGGTAATGAAGGAGATGACGCTTAAATATATAAGGATTTTTAAATACACATGAACTTAACGAAAGGTAGAATACTCGTGCATGCAAAAAATTTTAGATCAAGCAAAGGAGAACAGAGAAATATCATTCGGTTGAATTGACGCGTGATGAAAAATAGAACTGTATTCGGTTTATCAATGGAAGAAAACAATCGAATTATTCGAATGTTTTTATTCATTTGTTCCCACTTCTAGTGAATACCCGAATGAAAATAAAACTGAAAACTCACACAGTGGCCGGTGCTTTCCTAATGGCTCCCATGCGTCTAGGTGATGGTATCCTCGGTGACTGCCCCAGCATTCCACCTCCTCCACGGTAGTCACCTGCAGATGACCCTTCATTCACCTCTGGCCTGGTGATTTAAAGATCAGTCAAACGAAATAATCCACTTAAGTCGAACAAACAACTGTCATTTCCAATATTAGCTAGTGGTTTACGGAGAGTGACAGGCGAAAAAGCGTAATATTCGTAGATGAACCCAGATTATGTACTGATCAGACTTAACCAACAAGTCGATGGATTCAGTACTTCCTATCTCCGTTACGTTGATTGTAAAAACCTTTGGAGTTACAACGAATAAAAGAAAATTCTTTTGAGGGAAATAGCGAAAATAGAAACAAGACTCAAGGCCTTCAGTTAGCTCCCATGGCTGAAGATTACAGGTAATCATGAACATGAAAATAAAGCGGTAAATCGCTGTAGCTCCTACATAATTAGATCACAAATGTCTCTGTTACCAAATTAAGAGAATACCTAGATTTCATATAGGGATAAATAAGATGAAAGAAGGAATCATTTGGTTTACTTGGAATAGTTTATGCAATAGTTTCAATTGGTATTTTAGGATTTGTTGTATGAGCTTATCAAATGTTTACTGTTGGGTTAGATGTAGATACAGGAGCTTACTTTACATCGGCTACAATAGTATAGACTGTACCAACAGGTATTAAATTTTTCAGAAGACTAATCACTCTTCATGGTACACAATTCTCATAGCCCATCACTATTAAGATTTAGGAATTGTATTCCAATTCACTATCGATGGTATAGTTTCACCAAATTCATTGATTGATACTGCTAAAAATTGTACGTATGTACTATGTTATAGTATCTATCCATTATATACGTACGTATTCCATTACGTTTAATCAATAGGAGCTATATTTGCTATTATAGATGATTAAGTTTAACCATTCTTATTATTTATTGCACTTACAATATATAATTATCTTCTAAATGCAAAATTCTCCATTAAATTCATTGGGATAATTCTAAAATTCTTCCTACAAAACTTCTTAGGATTAAGAGGAATACCACGACTACCAAAAAATAGAGCCCGTTTTTCCTTCATATTGTCATAGCTCTGTCTAATTTCCCCCCCGCAACGTCTCATTGCACTATCTCAGAAATATCTAACTTCGATCTTTACCACCACCCAACCGAGGAAGGTTTATTTCAGTCAATAGGAGAGCACTAATGCTTCCTAAGATTCATGCTCAATCCAGCCGAGAGTGATCACAAGGTAGGCTATAGAGAAAAAACTAGACGCGAAAGAAGAAAACTAAATACATTTTTTAAATCACCATGACTTAAATAATTTTAAACAACTGAATTATCAAAGTCAACTGAAATTGTGTTAAATATTGCTCCCCAGTGATATAGGTAGATGGTTCTTATGTAGATAAAGGTGATGTTGAGGTCTAACATGGGGAGTTTCATCACCCACCTCGGAAAGCCCCCTGGTGGCTGATGGTTCTCGGGATGAGGGCAAACATTCTCCATTTCTGGTAGGGGCATGGCTCCAGCACCCATAGGTGGTCCTCCTCCGGTTATATCCTTCATCAACCTCCGCAAATACAGAATGAATTCACGTTGCAAAAAGCCCTTTTCCCCGAACTCGAGAGCCAATCGAAGCATAGCCGAGGCGATTTCTTCTACAGTAGTGACGAGCTTGCTTCCCTGAGAAAACGGTTGTAATAGTTGGGAAGTACTTAAGAGTTACTCCATGGTATATCATGACTTAAGCCGCAAGATATAGAAACTTTGATGCTGAGGATGTACAGGAAACCTGCCTAAGCCGGATGGATTATTGATATTACTGCATATAGTACCATCAAATTAGACAAAAGAAGACCATTCAAAAGCTTAGGTATTGCTGATTATATTATATGTTGTTAGGACCCATTTTGCAGCTTCGAAAGACCTGCGCGGGCTGAGGATTGCTCAAAAAAGCAAAGAAATCTGTGCACTATTAATCTTTATTCAATATCGTCTAAAGTATGCCTTGTACAGAAAATATGGTTCCAACATTTTTAAAAGACCTTTCACTACAAAATAAGTTCAAAATCATCTCTGTGCGTCTAGAAGCTTCCGAGAAACAGATCTTCCAAAATTGACAATTTTTTATCAAAAAGTAAAGAACTTTTGTTTTTGTCATGTATTTTGGTCATTGTGTCATGTATCATATTTCAATAGTAAATTTGTTACTAAGTTGTTGTTTTTAATCTATAATTTATGTGGAAGTTACAAAGTGCGTATTTTATTTCTCTGGCACAATGATGAACTTCCACTATATAAAGTATTACTTAAGAAAATTATATTAGTTATTCTATTATTGAGTAGCATATATGAACTGGTAATATCAACACTTTCTCCATGTTATATTCTAAGCACTAAAAATAAAAAAGTGAGGTTTAGTTAACAGAAATTTAATCGGAATATTAACGATGAGCTCAATGGAAACCATGATTAGAAATCTACATCTACATCTACATTAATACCCTACAAGCCGCCTTTCGGCGTGTGGCAGGGGGTGTAAACACCAGTTGAATCTAAACTACTTCCTCATTCGGTTATTGTCGCGTATCGTTCGCGGTAAGAATGAATCTCTAAAACGATTCGTCCTAGCATCTATTTCTCTTAACTTACGGTCATTATCGGATCGACCGACGTAGCACGGGGGTTGCATGATACCGATTGTATCTTTGGAAAATGTAGTTTCCCTGAATTTATTAAGCAATCGCAGCTTAGCTTCCAATCTCCTTTCTTTCAAGGATTCCCAACCTACGTCTGAGAGCATTTTTGTAACGCTTGCTTTTTTATCGTAGCATTTCTTAACAAAACGAACCGCTTTACGCTGCACTTTCTCGAGTTCGCGAGTACACGTTACATCCGCCGGATCCCATATACTTGCCGCATATTCCAGAAGGGGTCTGACCAAGGTAAAATAACATCGCTCTCTCACCTTTTATGGTGATAAATATGGTGAAATTGATAATTATGCGATCAGATTCCATAAATTTGCATTACAAAACTTCTAACCCGGGATATAATACACACAAGTACAATTTTCTTTTTTATTAGAGGACAGAAATATTTTATTTACCTCTTCTTCCTTTTCTGCTTCATTGAAGGTGTCTCCTTGGGGAGGGTTAACAGGATTTGGGATGAAAATACCCTCCATAACGAAAAATTTTGTTTATTTGTTAATTTGTTGAATTTATTGATAAAACTGATCGTAAGAGGCCACAACAATTATGTATTACGTAAACGAAGTAACAATACCGAATAATTTATTATTTATTTGATACATAGAAGAAGCCATCCATTAAGATTTGTACATAGAGAAGTTTTTCGATAAAAACCCTGATCCGATAATTTACATGCACGTTATTATGACCTCAGTCGTTATTGGATATGATTGTGATGGATCAAGTATCTATTTGAATGTAATATATAAGCTGTATAGTTTCCGATAGAATTTAGTTTTTGAGATATGCGCTCAGTTGATCTTCTGAGTCCGAAATTTCGGATTAGTCATTTCCACCTGTAAAAAATAGAACATTAAAATTCACCACCAGGAACTGGTAGGATGTATTACTTAAGGCTTTCTCGGTGTTCCAGTCTTTTTCAGCGTTATTACCTTCAGTTTTCCTATACATAAGACAGAGTCTGCGATGCACCTTGTATTTCATGACGCATTTTGGGAGGTAATTTCCTGGATGGAGTTCACCGGGACAGAATAAACTGGAACATATATGTTAATATCCGGTGAAATTGTTTCGTTCCAAACTTCAAATCACTGTGTTTAACTTAATTGAGTACGAAACAGATTCTTGTCACTTTTAAATCGGTAAAAATTGTTTCATATACTTCAGTATAATAATACATAATACAAGTACATTCAGTATCTTCACTTTGAAGTCCTTTAAAGTTAAAGCTTTGACTGTGAATTGATGCGACAGATTTGAGGAGCGCTCGATTACTCGTTTTCGAGTTAATGTAACTCGTAAAATAAATAACCTTTTGGAAATCCTTAAATGCAGTTATCAGTATGTAGTTTTAAGTGGAATATTCTAATCTCGTTTCTAAAAATACGCAAGGCCTACATCACTGAATAATGATTAACATTGAGATGCACAATTATTATATTGTTTCCGGAATAAAGTGTCTTAGAGCCATTTCACACTTGCCCGGCAGCCGGCTAAACGGCACCGTTTACACGGTCATTTATTGAAAGGCATATGGAGCCTTTAACACTTGCCCGGCAAGTGCCGTGTGCCGTCCAAACGGCGCACGGCACCGGATAGCAGCCCGGCCTTCCCACTACTTCGGACGGTTGCCGGGTCGTTTTCAGGCGGGAAATATAAAAGATTGTACAATCCCAGCAATGTCCAGGTGAATCTAGGCGATTATTTGGCCCTTCTTTTAAGAAATAATTGGATCGGAAAACGTTGTACTGTCAATGATAATAAGATTTAATAAGCTACGTATGTTTCGGTATTAAATATTATTTCTATTTCTCTTCCTCCTTTTCGCTCGTCGATAAACTATAAAACATGCTATCATCTGCTCCCTTTCCATTTATTCAGTAATATTTACAATATATCGTAGAATATGAAACAGGTGGGTGGATATGAAATTAAGGGACTTTGCCGTTTAAACGACTGCCGGATAGATGTGAAACCGCTCGCACCGTGTGTCGTCTATACGGTGCCGTTTAGCCGGCTGCCGGGCAAGTGTGAAATGGCTCTAAGAGCCGGACGACTCTCCATAAGGTGGTGGTGGGAGAGATTCTTTTCGTTTAAGCTTCACAGATGGCGTTGTATTAGCACCCTGACGTCAGCTACGCGGTAGCTCGTCTACATCGTAGCGTAGCGTCTTGTAGCGTTCTATTACGGATCGCGCGGGTCTTATAAGAATCGACTAGACTATACACCGACGAAATTATATCGAGAGAATAATTACTTAATATTATTATACAGGAACATATGGTTGGTAATGAAAATATCGATAATTTTGAAGGTAAAAATAAGATGAGCATTTATTTTTTAAAATCCACTGAGTATAAAAATACATAGTAATACATTGTTCAAGACATAAACATACACGATTTTTTCAACTTTGCTAGCAGAAGAAGGGTGAGCATTTATATTTTTTTTAATTCACAAAACATGAAATATGCATTAAAAATATTCAAAATGCAGTGACATTGGAAGTAGATGACCATACACGATTTTTTTTCAACTTTGCAAGCAGAAGAAGGGTGAGCATTTATTTCAAAAAATTCACAAAACATGAAATATGCATTCAAACTATTCAAAATGCAAAGAAATTGGAAGTAGATGAAATTAAATAAAAACTAAAAGCAAAAATCTATCTACAAACCATAATATAACACTTTATTGATAATTAAGAGTAACAAAATACATAATTCAAGAGATCACTTACCTTTTTTTCTAAACAGCACTTCTGATTAAGTCACTTATTTGTCTACATGAAAAGTTATATCCACAAGTTGAATTCCTTAAAATAAGGAACACTCTTAGTCTGGCTTCTCGGCAATGACCTATCTGGTATGACAGACCTAAGCAGTAACTCTTACAACCACCAGCATAGCCCATTGCTTCACAGAAGCACTCAATCCCCTCCACCACTTAAAGGTGGTGTTCCACGGAGAGGTCACTAAACCTAAACATTGCACAATAACTAGACACCCTAATATACAATATTTAAACAAACACACATATAATACACACATTTACCCAAACACACATATAATGTAACCCTACCAAATGAGCCTTCACTAAACCTAAGAACCTATCCTTAACTATCCTCAACTGAAATGGCTCAGGGAAAATGCCTACAATTAATAGATAAGCAGAAGATGAATTGCAAGCCAATTTCCCTTGCCTGCTCCCACTGGCTTTTTTAGCTTGATAATAAATATGAACCTAGAGAATAATCTGACCAGAAAGCATGCATTATTACAATTTGTAAGTTTCAAAAGCAATAAATGATTAAGAATCACAACCATCTTTAGGCATAACTGATTATTCAGTTAATATCCCTTTCAGGGAGATCAAGAAATAGTCCATATAAACACAAATAAAGACTTTAGACTTTGCTGAAATACATTTCTATGTTCATAGATATGTTAATTTACTTAAAGCACTCACATAAACTCATGAGAAAATGAAAGATAACACATAAGTTATGAAACCATGCTCTTAGCTGACATTCAATTTGCTCAGCCACTGATTGATCAAAGACATAATGTAAATCTAGAGAATGGCCTGACTTGAAAGCATGCATATTACCATTTGTAAGCTTTAGAAGTGAGAAATAATTAACAAGTATTACCATCAACAAGCATGTTAGGCACAACTGATTATTCAGTTCATATCACTTTCAAGAAGATCAAGAAAACTTCCATGTAGATACATTCCAATGTTCATACACATGATAATTTACTAAAAGCAGTTACCTATAGTCATAAGTAGAGCGCGGAAAAAAAGTCTTTCGACTTTTTGTAAAAGTGGGACTTTTCTGGTTTTAAATACAAATCTTCACCAATCTCATCAAATAAAACCGTTTTTAATGACTTTCTTAGAGACTTTTTGGGACTTTTTTTTGCTGTGGCGGGACTTTTTCGATTAAAAGAGACTTTTCTGGGACTTTTTATTGAAAATACCTGCCTAAGTTAATATTTGGCTGTTGTGACCACACTTGTTCAACTTTGTGTCGGACAAATCTTGTTTTTTATGCGGTGCATACTACACGGAGCAGATATTTACCGTAAAATGTAAGCTACTAACAATTGCTAATGCGGAATTTTATTGATAGCTCCGGAAACTGCAATGAATTCTTTCGATTACTCCACCGTTCATGAAGTAAACCCATGCAGTGCTTCAACTCGAAGGTGGTTTGGATATTTGAGGGTAGAGCTCACCACGTACTTATCCAATTGCATGTTAAATTCACATATTGTTTCTTTCCCTGGGCCACCTCGCCCTTTTTTTTGCTAAGGGTGTCCAAAGACTTCACAAAGGGACATTATGATCCAACTTATTTGAACCCGTGTGGTCTGCTGACAAGTGGACAGCGCTACACTGTATGCTAGCACTCTGCTTTTTTGCAGGAGATTAGTGGAAAAATGATACAAATATATGAAAGGTTATCTAGAATTTCCGACGAAGTGAATGTCTCACGTTGAGTGTAGATGGTTACGAAATGAGCCTAGGAAAGGAGGAGGAGGAAAAATGAAGGCTCAACAAGGACTGGTGAATGTATACACATTGTATGAACACAATTCTATACATTCGAGTAAGCCGCGTAAAGTTTCAGTCATTCGCTGAAGTCCCCAAGCGTCGCAAGACCATCGTCCGCTCGTTTGTGCAGCCCAGCCCAAGAAAATGTTCAAGGTGAAAGGACAGGCGTCTTCAGAAGCCAAGCTGACTGCGTATGCTTCACTATGCCTAAGTACCTGCAAGTACTGAGCAACAGTATTTACTGCAATGCTTGTGAAAAAACCGTGAGTATTAATACAACTTTTGAATCTGAGGACTTTAATAATTATAATTATTGTCTTAAGAATTTTTTGGCATTCCCGAATAAGTCAAAATTGTGAGATATATATTTAACTATACATTGCGTGTGTTTTTAATTATAATTCTTCATAAAAATACAAAGACCTATTTTCTGCCTGCCTTTCAACTTGCATAGTTTGCGTCGGAAATAGTATTATCTATTGAAATACTTTTACTATTTTCTGGTCGTAATCCGACTGGAATAAGATTAAGAACGAAAAAATATTAACTATTTACTAAGAAAGTAATTATGTGCCCTGGCCAATTTTTATTGCTCTTTTAAGTGTTTGCCTTAATATTTTTTTAAAATGCTCTTGTGTTTTAGATCACGAAAAGTATCAAGGATGACCTGAAAGTAAGCAAGTCATATGCCATTGTTGATGAAACGACTGATGTTAAGGGTCGATATGTGTGCAACATATTAGTCGGAAAATTCTGTGCTCTTCACAGAGTATGCGAAGAAATTCGTAAAAGATTTCCCACTGCAAATAAGTGGGTCTCTACCATTAAGAAGGTAGGTACTTGCCGTTAATAAAACTAAAAATAAATTTTCCAATATATTACTGCAGAACTAATATTTAATATTTTCGTAGGTATTTTTGAAAGCACCATCGCTCGTGGAAATATAGAAAACATTTTGCTGTGATCTGCCATTGCCTCCGGATCCAGTCCTCACGAGATTTGGAACATGGCTGGAAGCTTGCGTGTTCAATGCACAACACTTCGAGAAAATTAAGAATGTAAGTAATTATTTGTAGTTATGATTGTAACTGATGAATCAATTTCATTATATAAATAGAATTCCTGCAATCTTGCTCAGTTAAAAATAACTACAACTGCACGTTCTACATTAAAGAGGAAAACTGTATTTTAATTTTTTACTTCAGGTTATACAGAATATTGACCCTGAAGACGATGCAGAATGTATAGAAAATGCTCAAGAACTCTTAGAAGATAGCACACTCCCACTGGAAATGATATGCATTTCAGCATCCTTTGGGATTTTGGTAGAAAAAATCAAATATCTTGAATCTTCCATCCTGAGCCTCAGTGATTCGGTGTCGACAATAATGGATGTGAAGAAGAAAAATGAATGTGTAAAGGGTGAACAAGCCATAAGTGTTTATGGCAAATTGTGCAATGTTTTGGATAAAAACGAAGGCTTCAAGTTAATGACTGATATAGCTCAGATTCTCAACGGAGAGGTCAAGGGGCAGACATCTAATGTTTTACAAAAACTCACCTTAAGTGAAGTGGCTACGCTGCGATATGCTCCTATTACAGTGAAGTTGAGCGATCGTTTTCGACGTATAAACTTATTTTGACCGAACGTCGCACAACATTTACCATGGAAAACATAGAAAAATACCTTATCTGTCACTACTTCATTAAATAATTTTTTGGCAATACAACTCAAAGTGAATGAAAATACGTTTTTTCCTTTATTTTATATCATGCAATTAATAAATAAAATCTGTTATCCATAACCTGTAATTTGACTTTAATTTCCCTATTTCAAAATAAAGATAGATATTGATCAGCTAAAAAAATTACAGGGGTCAACTATATTCTTAAACAATTGCTGATCATCATAGAAAGTGTTCAGAATTTAAAAAAATATTTTGTAAATTATGGTGATCTCCTGTCTTAGAAGTCCATAAAATAACACGTAAACCCACGAATCCGCATCTCTACCCTCTTTTCTCCATCAATTCAGTTAAATTCAGCCACTTTCTCATGGAAATAACTTAGACTTTTAAAGAGACTTTTTTCAAAAATCTTGACGACTTTTTAGGCGACTTTTTTTGAAAAATTGGAGACTTTTTTCCGCGCTCTATATATTACGTTGTACTATTTTACAATTTTCTGAATTTAGCCGTTTTCGTGACCTGACTGCTGGTATGATTAGTGACAATTTTTGTGAATATAATGTTTGTGTTGATAAACAATAAAATAGCATGGCCTGTTTTCCTGTTTTTACTTTGTTTTCCTGCTGAAGAGGATAATGGGATGTGATGTGTGTGAAAAGTGTTAACAAGTATCATTGATTATATAGTCATCCAGCTGATAATACACTTAGAATGTTTCCTTTTATTAATTTTTATCGAGGCTTCAAATACATCGGAGATGTCACCAAAGGTCACTGAAACATCTCCAAGATATCCTATGAGACGTATCTGAAGAAGACATAGGGACAGATCTTCGTGATGCGACTGCATGAGAACTTTTCGAGACATCTTGATAGACATTTGAGATACCTCTGAGATGTGTTTCTGATGTGGGAATCTAATGTTAAAATTTACAATTTTCTTTACTGTTTGAAGTAGCGATAAGAGAGAGAGTTAAGTATATCTATAATCATTTAGTGGCTGAGAAGAGGTAAGAGCATGGTTTCATACCTTATGAGTCATCTTTCATTTTCTTATTACTATAGGTAACTGCTTTTAGTAAATTAAACATTAATAGAATAATGAGTTGGAAAATTTTTGTGATAAATTGCGACGAACAGCTCAAGGAATTCGTGAAGGTCGGTTATTTGAAAGAGTAAAATCAAGATTCTCAATTACTACGCATAATTCAAGTTGTACATTTGCTACATAGCCTTGTTGCTTCTTTATATTTATTTTACTTCAAATGATGTTTTGCTTTCGAAATCTCCAAATCATGTCTTAATTTAAGTTTTCACACGTAACACATTTATTTTTCTAATACATGAATTTCTAAATCAATTACTGAAATAGTTATATATTTATGGTTTGAGATAATGAATTTACTTCAAATACTCTTTCGAGGAAGCTTCAGCGATAAAATATTACTTTAGAGTTTAGGAATTTAAGAAAAAATCGCAAATACTTAAAAATATAGTACTTTTGCTTTGAGGAATTGAAGTATTGATTGAAAAAGAAAGTGAAACTTATTTTAGGATTTCTGAAGTTTCAAAAAAAATATGTTTATCCTAAAAATGGTAAAAATACAATTTTAAAATTTCAAGGTCTGTTGATAATTTAAGAAAATTAGGAGTTGAAAATTAAATAAAACACGTGCTGTCATCTCTTGCTGAAAATTGGAACTATCGTTATTAAACTATGACGCTGCTGCCATCTCTTGAGGAAAATTCGAACTATCGTTATTAAACTTTGACTCTGCTGCCATCTCTTGAGGAAAATTCGAACTTTGGTTGTTAAAATACGCAGATTTTTCCTAATTTTAAGGAATAAGCGATTTTTTATTAATATATTAGAACTTGAAATATATCCGATATTTTTTATGTATAACCTCCTCTTTCCTAATTCCTTTTTGTTCGAGATATTATTGAGTATTCGTTACTCCTCCCGTATTTTTCATAATGGAAATTGTCCTTTCTATGGATATTTTTAGTAATCTCTTTTTCAGTGAAAACAAACTATTGAAATAATTTTTCCGTTTTCAGTTTTCATATTTGATTCGCATTAATTCGGAAAAGTGTTCTCGAAAATATATTATCTTCTTTTTGCATTCCTCCAATAGAAATTTTATTATTGCAATCAAATATGAATCAGTGTTTTTTATAACGTAAAATGTTTTGAATATATATTTTTGGACATTCTTCTAACAAACTATTCAAACAAAAGTTTATGGCCAAAAAAGAATATATATTCAATTTGTTTCTTCTGGAATTTATCAGGTCTCCCTGGGACCACTATTTGTAATTATTTTGGTCGAGAAATATCGTTTTTGATTCTAAATTGCGAGAATTATGAATAAGAGATATGAATTTCTTAAAATTCGAATTTAGTTGACGAGTCTGTAGCATCTAAGCTTTATATTTATCAATGTAATTGTTTACCGTCTATTTCGTAAAATGAATGGATTTTATAGTTGTGGTTTACCGAAAATTGATTTCTGTCGATCAATTCAACTGGTTGCGTATAAACATCATGGTACGTTGCGTATATTTTTAAGTATATTCTTCTGAATTATGTACTAAATCTAATCTATTTGCAATAATGTATATTTAGCGATTAACGGAAATGGAGTTAGCGAAGAACGTAAAGATTTCCCAGATTAGGTGTTTGTAATCTTTGAAGAGTTGAACGGCGAGTTGTAAAGTTGTAGCAAACGTCCAGCATTGTATGATAGACCAAAAAGGTAAATAAATTTTATTTTATTACATGCAGAATATAAACATTGATTTAATCGTTGTTTTTAAGTGCTTCCAATCCATTTTATTTAGCCTTAGTAAATATCTTCATATTTTTTAGCCCTAAAATGTACCTATTTAATTTAGCATGCAAATATCGTATTTCAAAAATATTAATAGTTTGGCTGCACATTACTTGAAATCAAAAGAGGTGTTACACTTGATAACCAATCTTCGATATACTAAAAAAAATCCATTTAATGTCTCAAACAAAGACAAAATTCCTTTTTAACCTTTCCTGTATCACGCAGATGTAAACTTTTTATTCTTTGAACTTCTTCTGAACTTCAAAACTATATTTTTGCACGAACTAATAGATTTCATTTCAGTTGGTACATAATTTTGCATATATACGGCAATTCAGCGAAACATAAACTTAAACACATTATGGAGAAAATATATTTTTAATATTCTTATTCCCGGGTAGAAGTTATTATCATTTTGAATTTCGCTGTAAAAGGAATATTAGATGAACATTGATGAACATATCGAAATCCAATTTTGCTATCGGAGTACAATCGATAGCATTTAAGTATCGCTCGTATCGCTATAGCTTACTTTGAAAACATAGATTGTTGTTTTCTTTCACTTAATGTTACCATTCTTCTGAGATGTTGTTTTATTGAATGACTAAGGAAATGAAGACCAAACACTTCAAGGTTGCGGAATAATGTAAAAAGTTAGGAATATCATATTTCTTATTCATATGTTAACATTAAATACAGATATAAAGGGGTAGTGATCAGTTTTAGCAGAAATCTCGGTAAACTTTTATACTAAGCATAAAATTAAATGTAGTCAACATTCTTGATGTTCAGTATCAATCAGCCTGTGATATTACTGAATGAAAAGTTCGTAATAATTTTCTCAATGAAATACCTACTATAGTTTTTCGCAGGTGCTCAATCGTCAGCCTTTTCATAATAGCACCAATTCTTTTTAACATTCAAATCACCAAATAATTGAAACAACATGTTTTCGATCGTTAAAATCTTAATTAAAATGGTATACATCTTCTGCCGAATGTTTTTGGCAATCTTTGCCTGGCAACTTCATTTAAAAAATAACTCTAGAAATTTTAATATCGATAGTCAAATAACAATTATAAATATCAAGGTAAAATTTCACGATTCCCTGAAAAAATCATCGAAAACGGGGTATTTTTAGTAAAAAATAAAAATAAAACCCAAACAGCACGAAAGTGAAATTTTACCAATATCAAAGTATGGACTGGATTTTATACTCTGAAGGTATCACCGGTTTGCTCTCAAGGATGATAATTAAACTGCGAATTTATTCATATTGTAGCAAAGATGCAGTGCAGGCTCTTTCGTCTGACGAAAAGGTGATTGTGATATCAGTGTTTGGCAAAAGTCCAGTCACAGCATGTAGCTTAAAAGCTAGCGCATTTGATGTAATCTTAGGGAAACATGTCATTCATCAGAATCGTGATAAAGAAGACGAACTAGAAGAAGACTTTTTGGTAACAATTACATGAGTAATCGTATTCATTAAATGCATTGAAGTATTATTTTTTCTATATCTCAACCCTGTGGTTTTTATTCTTGTTATTTATAGTGTGAAATAGATGGGTATTATAATGGAAATCAGAGAGTCATCTTTCTTCATCTTCGGGGTGTGTTCGATACACAAATATTAATTCAGGCTTATAATCTTCTAGCAAAGGATTTGCAGGAGAAGGTATGTTGTACTGTCATTTATATTATTTCATTCATCATTGCATTCATTTTTCAATTCATTGCATATTTCAAGCTTACATTCTTTATCTTAAATATTACATTTTGGTGCTAATTTGGTAGCCCATTTAAAATTATTTTTAGAAGATGCCTGAACAGTGGCACATATTAAAAAAAACTCCACCGAATTATTTACTTGTTTCTCTTACATCTATATCTAAGAATAATTGTTCCATAGTGGTATTTAATGGCTGCTTTTCGTTTTTGGTTGATGCTATGGAATAAGAATTTTGCTTTTATTCTAAAAGTGAGTAAAGGAAAGTATTAGAATTCAACTTTGATGATATAATTTTAAATGCAGGGATTCCTGATGGTGTGGTCCAAACTGAAGTACTAGTATATTAGAGCACTGCTGTTTCTGTTTTCAATCTCACATGTGCTAATTGTTTCACACCCAAAGCACACCTTTGACATAAGTTACATTCAGCTGTTTCGAGCTCTTGATGTTGCAAGGTAGGAACCAAGATCCTCATATTAAATGTAATTAAATATATGTTCTGTGGCTACCTGAGTAACAATACATACTCATGCCACACAATTGTAATATTTCTCCTGAGTTACTTTAAAATCACCTTCCCAGGTGATTTTTCTTTCATTTCATTTCATGACCTTTAAAAATCATGTAACTGGTCAATTTGAAGATTAAGTTGTTCATGAAGAAAACAAATTGGAAAAAATATTTACAGAATAAATATTTTATTGTATTATTTTATTGCTAGATTTATAATATATTCAATGTTATGCTTGAAGCTAGTTTTTTTTAGCATTTTTACATCACATTTAAGAGAAGTATAATGGAAGTTTTAGAAATTGGATTGATTTTTGTTTTTGATAGGCAAAAGGCTCAGCCCCTGCTGTCTGAGATTCTACGAGGGATAAATGGTATTCCCAGAGATTGGGTTATGTCTGCCCGGCCCTGTGCTCCTCGAGTCCTTTTTTTATTTCAGTCTTGTCCTCGAGCTCATATGGAATTGGGTAATTTTTTAAACATTTTCTTATCATTAACATATTCATACATCATCTAGATTTTTTACTATTAATTATCCCAGAAAATTTAATATCTTCTAATTTCTGTAAAAAGTAGTTCATAATGTATTTTATTTGTAATAATAGTATAGATTACATTTTTCATTCTGATGTTTTTAAAGCTTTTTTTTAATGTATCATAACTGCATTGCAGGGACGGATCCAGGGGGGTGGTCCTGGGGGTCCGGACCCCCCCCGAAATATCACTTGTGCCTATTTTTCGAAAGTGAAACTCAAATAAAAACACAATTTAATAAGCAATCACTATCGAAAAAATCGAATTCGTCTAACACAATTCTAACGTCACGTTTTGTGAAAGCCGAAATATCTTTTATTTTTAAATTTATCGATCGGACCCCCCCCAAAAAATTTTTCTAGATCCGTTCCTGCTGCATTGTATTATGGAAGGGGAATTCAACAGTCAGTGATTATGAACATCAAAGCTTAATGAAGTTATGGGCTTCATAATTTCTTTTATTCTGAGTTCAGTGATTTCAATTGCTTTTCATAGTAAAATTTGAATCCATTCCTTATGGCAGATTCCTTTTTGTTTTAGTACTGTAATATTACTCAAAACCTAGCCTTTGAAAGTATATCTTCAAAACAACTTTCTAATTCTCTGTACTAATTTGTTCAGTGCAATAATAGAATATTCTATGATAATACACAGGAACGGATCTAGAGAAAAATTTCGGGGGGGGTCCGATCAAAAAATTTAAAAATAAAAAACATTTCGGCTTTCACAAAACGTGACGTTAGAATTGTGTTAGACAAATTCGAATATTTTCGCTAGTGATTGCTTATTAAATTGTTTGTTTATTTGCGTTATTTGAGTTTCATTTTCGAAAAATAGGCAGAAGTGATATTTCGGGGGGGGGTCCGGACCCCCAGGACCACCCCCCTGGATCCGTCCCTGATAATACATCTTTGTTGAGAAGTTATGAATATAAATTATTTTTGAAGTACAAAAAATTATTTTTATTTTTAGGAAAATGCCAATCCTCCTTGCCTGTATATACCTATTATCTTATTGAATGATACCAGGAATATATTTTTGCAAAATAGGAAAAACCTTATTGTCAATATTGACTTACATTGATGTAAAACTCATTGATTTTTATTTGCATTGGGATATTGATACTTTTTTCTTAGTGTGTAATTAGCATAATGTATTTTCTCATTTATAAATACTAAATGGGTTTACTGACAGTGCTTTGTAGCCAGTGAGCAATAGAAGTTATACCGAAGAAAATAATTCATGGTAGTTTCTTATAGTCTCTACATTATGAAAAAATATGTATGGGAATTTATTTTAAGCTTTAGGTAATCATGCTAAAATGTTGTTTAATTTCATGAAAATAATTTCCAATTGTTTCAGTTAGTGCTGCAAGAGCCAAGCAGTCAAATTCCAAACACTGTAGCAGTAACCAAGGGGAGGTGATCAGTGCTGTTGCAAAGTCAGTGAAAAAATTGGAACATGCTCTTGAAGATCAAATATATCACATTTTAAGGAAAACCAGAGTGATCACAAATGTCAGGTATAGCATAAAATTGACTATTTTATTCATCTGAATCATTTTTTGCCATTTTTATCCTTGCCTTTAATAGTAGAAAATATTTCATTTCATTTTATTGGTTCTAAATTTAAAATAAAGCTGCTTTATATTTATGCAAATTGATAAAAATAGATTTATTGGAATCCAGTTTATCATTTTAAGTGTATTTTTTTTTAAATTTTAGTATATAATATGTTTTATCATTTAAAAGACTTTCCTCTTATTTATGAGGAAAATTGGCCTTGATACAGATCTGCAAGTAGTGAATGCTCTGCTGATTCAACTTTAACTTGATCTGCTGTAGAGCAATCTTTTAAAATAAGCATCGTGATATTGAATTTTGTGATTACAACTACCGTATTTTTCGCCTTAGAAGACGCCTATAGAATATAAGACACACCCAATTTTAAAGGAGGAAAATCTAGAAAAAAAAGATTCTGAACCAAATACTGTAGTAAATATTTTATATCAACTGTATAAAGTTAAGAGCAGTTTAAGAACAATTTTATGTCAACCATGTAACATATTAAGAACATTATGACATATAATTTCCTAAGACCGCGGCGGCATTGCGCTCTGCGGATTCTCGTTCTTTTCCGGTTGATCTCTTCGGATTGTGGATCGCTGAGGTGAACTGTCTATTCGTTGTATAAGTCGCACCAACTTTTACCCCCCAGTTTTTGGGAAGAAAAAGTGCGATTTATCCTGCGAAAAATACGGTATATACTTCAGTGCTTCCGTTAGAGCCTGATATTTCTACATATTGTTTAGTATTTTACGATTTGTTTGTTTTGCTAAAGTTGAAGGAAAGTATATCAATATGAAATTGAAAGATTTTTACTATGAGTACTTTGTTATGTTGTATGTTGCAACATACACTGAATGAAAATAGATAAAACTTGAGCACAAAATGAGAAATGAGAACTAAATAATATCTTGAATCTACCAATTTAATCGTTTAATCAATATTATGAAAAAATTGTAGCACTTATGTTAAACTTCATTTTTTCACAGCTCCAATTCCCTTTTTGCCATACCGGCTAATCAAGAATTCGTATTCGTTAATACTCAGAGTCTGTCATCTTCTCAAGAATCTGCAGAAGACAGAGTAACTCAAATGATTCAATCTATGATGCAATTCTGTGATAACCCTTATAATGGTGAGTAAAGAAAGCCTAGTAGAAGTAACTGATATAAGATTTGAGTCTTTCCTGTTATACAATTTGGATAATTTCTTCTTGGGACCTCCACCAGGTCAACTGTGTTCCCATTAAGGTTTTAATGGCTGTCTCCACCGTTAGACGGTGGCGATGAGGATGATGGTGAAGTCATTCATTGAAACGTTGTTGGTAACACATATGATCTGGTGGAGGTTCCAAAAAGAATTTATCCAAAGAAATCCTCCTCACTCAAGCATTTCATCTATTTAAATTTTATTACTATTTATGAAATTATATATATATATTATATAGCCAATATCAAGTCATGTGTTTTGTGTGCCATTTTCAGAAGGGAGAGTTTATTTCTTCCGATGCTATGTCTAAGATACGCCAGGTAAACTACTAGGATTTGAAAACTTAAAATCTTTTACTATCAAATTTCATCATATATGTGAGATATCTTTAAGATCACCTTCATTATTTGATGTGGCTATTCAGTTATACATATAATATTACCTTTAAGTAATATGTTGATGTAGTAGTTTTGAATCCTTGAATTTACTTATGTTTTAACAGTTGAAGTTTGAGAATTTATAGCCAGCTACATCCTTTTTTATGTGTATAATTTCAGTTGAATTTTTGGATAATCTCATTGCCGCTTTCTCTGAGTATTCATATATTCATATCGATGATTGCTTTCTCCTTTCGGTTAGTAGAGAACATAACATCATTGTATAGGTGTACAACTTATTCCTTTATGAACTGACACATTCCTGTGTTCATTGTGTTCCAATTTTGTCATTTAGAAGCTCTTACATTGTTTTATCAATTTCATTTTCTTTCGAATCTCAAGATTTTTGCTTCTTGAAAGTTTACTATAGTAAGTCTCTTGGTTTTGAAAAGAACGTTGTTGAAATATCAATGAATTGAGCACAGTATTCTTTCAATTTTCAGAAAAATCCTGGAGCTGTTAGAGTTCCAGAGGAGGACCCTGGGCGAGAAATGCTTCCTATGGACCTCTGGGTAGAAGTAGGAAATTCAGCATCAAGTACCATATCACGTCACATACCTTCACTTTGTGCTGAAGCAACAGATGCCACCTACACAAGGGAATCTGATTTAGAGCTTTGGGCAGCGAGAGGTGATGATGATTTCTGATAAATCTAATGATGAGTTAAACATAATGATACTAACTTCAAGTGAGGGATGAGTTAACTTTGTAGTCATGGAAGTGCATCTTGTAAGACTTAAGGGTAAATAGAAGTGAAGATTGCTCACAGAGCATTCCTTTAACAGCAGTAGAATGGATGTTGCATGGCAGTTTAATTGCTAGCATACCCTTCTTGGATCATGTTCCAGTAATGTTTCTATTTTCCACTTCTATTTATACTTGGGGTGCTATCTTAATTTTATTGGATTTTGGTCAATTATTGGTGTGGAGGATTGTGGTTAGTATTTCCTGCTATGTGTTTAATGCAACTAAATGGGTTATCTAGAAGCTATATTTATTCTTTGGTATTAGCAAAATTAATCCAAAATTCCTGAGTTCATTAATAGTGGGGAAAGGTTGATGAAAAAATTTGGAAGCTTCAGCATAAATTCTTAATGCCCAAAAGAATGCTTTGTTGTCTTATGTCAATGTCTGAACTACTTAGATTGGCTTGGGAAATTTGGAAGACTAAGCTATGAAACTTAAATCATGGTATATAAAGTCGAAACTTATGTTGTTGTTTGAGGAAGAAAATATTTCATAATACCAATCATATATGATTCACGTCTTCTCAAAAATCCTAATTATCTGACTTTTAAAGTTAGACATTATCGATAGCCAAAGAATAGATGTGCATGATGTTTGATACATCAAATATGATGAGGTCCGCTGCTTTTACAATTCCTATTTTCAGAAATTGATGGCTTGAAGGTAAGAATAGTTTCTTATTGAACTTTCTAAGCTATGTAATCATTAGGAAGTTATCCAAGCCAATTTTAGTTAGCTTCTTTTGAGTTTTTGCTGGAAATTTAGTGTATATTTATTTCTAAAGTGCTATGTGCACAAATATTTACCATCTAGCAAACTTGTAATTAATCAACTATCTATGTTACAGACCTCACTCTTTAAAAATTTACTTTTAATTAAGGCAATGAGAATTCTAGTACATTGAAATAGGTAACTTATTCATGTAATGCTTCTTTATATTAGTTTTTATTTTCTTTAATAACTTAAAGTAATGTCCTGTACTTGTTATATATTTAATACAATACTATTTTAAATGTTTAGCTCAAGCAAAGGTTTTGGATTTTTAAATTTTAGTGCAAATAACTCAGAAAGGAATTATTTAGATGCTTAGTTGTGTTAGATGTTGTTCTATAGTTCTTATTGTATATTTATCTCAGGTATTTTATGATTTCATCAGATCATTCCTCCATGTTGTTTTCAGTTTACTAAACCCCTCCTGTGGTTAAAGCATCCCTGTTAATTTTAATTAATTTCTTGCAGAAGGTGGTCTCTCAACGAGGGCAGCTCTACTTGCAGCAGTGAAGAGGTTACCTCCAGCCGCAACCCCTGTTCCTAGGTGTGCAGACATTACTTCATCTGTGCCATTCTCATCAATGCCATGGACAAAGCCTTGCATATGTAGGCTAGAGATATGTGTCGGCTGGTACCCATGTGGCCTCAAATATTGTAAAGGTGGGCCTCCAGGGAAGGAAGGGGCCCCAGCTGCTGGTGCTAATGAAGTTGGCAGCAATGGCAAAGGTCCCTCTGCAGAAAGCTACAGATGCGGGATCAAGACCTGCCGTAAATGCCGCCTCTTCGAGTACTACGTGCGGCAGAAACGGCTCTGTCTCTGGGATGAATGACGAAGGCGGGGGTGGGTGGGAGGAACAGGTTGGGGCGGGTGGCGCCGCAGAAGACGAAGGGGAAGTGAAGATGGCTGAGGAAGATTGTTGCCGAAGAATTGGCCATTTTCTCTCATCCCTTGGCTTGTCATTTGAAGCATTAACTCTGAAAAGAACGTGTGGACCTGTGCTACGAATCCCAACCAACGGAATCGTCATGATGGACAAACTGGGTACCAAGCGAATCATATCCATATTATTGTCACATTTCCTTAAGTATCTCATCTTTCCTTCGATGAATCGTCTTTGAGGAATCCTCATTTCTTGAAGAGCGAAAGAGTTCAACTGAGGGTTTTCAGCCTGAGATGTTCACGAAAGATGATTGACTTTCTATAATTTTGGAAAAAGGCATGAAAAATCTTCACTTCCTCGTGTATGGTTTGTCAGAGTGGGGTCATTTAGTACATCCTTTCTAATTTCTACGTTTGATTAGCCGATATTAAGAAAAAGGAGACCTTGACGGTGTTTTAAAGAGAGCTTTTAAAATGGTTTAATTTTTGTAAACTTTTTGCACTTTTTTTGTGAAGAAAATATCGTGTGACTTTTCTGATGAGCTCCATTGAACCAATATCGGTTGAAGATAGGTGGAGAAAACTATATAAAATAGTGAATATTTTAATATGGTAATTCCTATTTCTACTCGTCATTTGATTCCTTCTGTTTTGAGCTTAACATTTTCAGAGTTCAGAACAATGTCAATTGTCTTGGAGTAGTGGCCTTACTTGTGTGTGGCAGTTATTTTTTAACTTGTTGGCTTTTCAAAGATATATAGCATTTGTTTTGATTTTTTTTAGGCTTTTAAAAGTGTTGATTCATTGTTTAATGAAGTTTGGTACTTATATTTGGTTATGCAATTGTTGTTTAACTTTGAAAATTGGGTGTAATAGATAGCATCTCAGATTAAGACGTTCATCAAAATTTCTGCCAGTAGATTTTTAAAAATGTAAGAATTTAGCATTGAAACCCATTAATGAAGGAGTGGATATTTTCTATTGAAATTAATATTTTGCTCAGGAATCAATCTAAAGTTACTCATCATTAATAAAAACCTCTTGCTTAATATCTTTATCGGTACTTAAGGTTTTGGGCATTTTAGTTATATATATTTTGAAAGGTTTAATTAAACAATTACATCATGTTGATTATTTTTTATCAGTATGACAATCGTGTGGCATTTTAGAACTTTGGTTTTGAACATGTGGTTTTACTTTGGTGCTATTATATTGTTTTTTGTTTTCTATAATTTCTCCACTCATTCCTATTTTTCATTCTCTCATTTACCTTGATTTGATATATTCAAGTACATTTTCCAGTGAGATCCTACATGATTGCAGAAAAAATTAAATTGCTCAGTGTTTCATTTCAAATATAGTATCGTGTTAAAGACGCTGAGTAATGGATTCCACCTACCTTCTGTAAGTATGACTTTCATCCTGATTTAAGTGTTTCATTGTGGGTTTCTGATTGTATAACAGCACTGTGATATATACATTTGAAATTCGTTTACTATCAAAATCCTGGTGTCATTCTTCCTTAAAAGCATTATATTTCATCTTTTAAGCAGAAGTCTGGATTTAGGATGTGGCATAATGATAATATCATTTACTTTTGAGTTATATTCTTCATTGGTTTTGAAAACTAGGAGAAACCTTTCTAAAACTTTGTTAATGTGATCTTTTATTTTCCCAGTAATCCTTTATTTTGTGAAATTGTTTCTCGCATATAAGGTTATTTCTAGTGGAATACTTTCTATTTATTGGTACAGTTTTGTGTTAATGCTAGTGCATTTGGTGAAAATGTATCACTTTCAGCACATTCTCTCATACTTCGAAGAATTCCTGCTTATTGGTGCCTGCATGTCTGATCCTTAAATCCCTTGTGCTACAAAGGACTCGGTCCTCAGATGAGGATGGTGGATTTATGGCTGCTTATACTAATAAGACTTCTGTAAAAAGACTCTTCACTTTGTAATACAATGAGTTAGTCACGTGCTATTGTTTGCGTGACAATAATGGATGCGCAGTGGAATGCAGTGAAATTGAAGTGCCATATTTTTTAAATAAATCAATTTGCATTTTTGCTTTAACAGCTGTTTGTATAGCTCATTTACATTCCTATAAACCAAAATTATTTAAATTCCTTACACCTAGAACATATTATGGAAACACCTTGATATTAGTCTTAAGTTTGAACTACTTATAGGTCGTACTCAAATTACGTAATGCAAATTTCTCCAATTTTTAAACCCCCCCCACGTAATGCCTGGCCGGACCCATCCTCCCCCTACGTACCAGGACCGTACGGCCTGGCCGGACTCCCCCTCCTTCAAACTGCGTTATGTAATTTGTGTATGGCCCCTTGTCATCCTCAAAGCAAATTGATTGTTTTGTAATATCATCAAGCTGTCGATCACTCCTCTCAGGATCTACCTAAGCCTTTTGGTTATGCAAGGAATAATTGTAACAAAAATTCCCTGTATTTTTATCATCAGATTTAATCATATATCAAGATATATTTCTCTTCGAAAGCATTTTTTTTCTATTTGTATGCCTAAAATGGTTTTAAATTGTACATTATCTTTTTAGTGAAATGAATTACTGAGTAAATATATGCCCCTATTTTATAATTTCATTACAGATATCAATGAGTTTGAAAAAAAATTTAGTTAATTTAATCCATAATTGAAAAAAAAATGTGGAAATCAATTTATGGGAACAGTCCTCGTATAGTCTCCATTTCTAAAAGCTTTCCCTCAACTGATACACTTATCATGGTTATATAAGTTGAATTTTTGTAAGCTTTGTTTGTACCACCATGTCATTACGATAACTATTCAAGTGAAATTCATCTTACTAGAGGTATCATTATCAACCATTCTTCACCTCCTGTTTATACTATTACTTTTAGTAAAATCCTCAAATTTAAGGTCTTCTCTCTTAGAAAGGCTGTTGGTGATAATCAAGGAAGTAGATTCAAATATTTTTCATTTCTTGTTTAACATTTCATCTTGCAATTAAATTTGGGGAAGATTAGCCCATCTATTGCTGAGAGAGTTAATTGAAGGATATCACCATGAGTAAGAGACCATGCCAAACTATTTGAGCATACCCATGGGTGAGAATATCTTTTGCCAAACATGTTTGCACACCAACTACTGATGAATTGCCAACCACCATGAGGTTTACCATGACAATCATGTTAAGCATACCAAGATGACTGGTTATGTCATAACTGGATTGGTAAACATGTTTGTATTAGGCCTCCTTATAAACTGTATTTTCTATGCTAATGTATTTATCCTACTGTATGAAATATTTTTTCCCAAATTAGGTAAGTGATTCTCTCATGCAGTTGGCATTTCAAAATTTGACTACCCTTTATTTCTAGGTGAAAAATCATTTAGTTCTTTCTAAGACCCAAAATTGCAATAATTTGACCCATAGAAAAGAAAGGTTTTAATTACTTGACTGGAAAATTATAGCATAGCACCTATTTTTTTGATATGATATAATTAATCTAAATTTCAATTTCATGATTTGTAGCGGAAATTGGGTGGAGGAGCTACGTAGTAGTCGTCATAATAAATATCAGCCATAATAAAAACCTTTGAAACCGAATAACCTTGCAAACCAACTGTAGCTTGCAATCCGGACGGGAGGGTGACTATCTTTTTCATAACACAAACCCACTTTTGCGACAAAAACGATAATTATGGGAGAAGGTAATCTAGCGACCGTTGAAATATTCGGAACAGGCAGAAGGATGCTCTATTTTAGAAAAAGTTTTTGTCACAAATGTTGCTTTGTGATAAGAAAAAGATAGTAACCCTCACGTCCGGATTAATAATTACACAAGATGGTAACTTTAGCAAAAGTTTAAACAAGCCAGTGGGAGCAGGCAAGGGAAATTGGCTTGCAATTCATCTTCTGCTTATCTGTTAATTGTAGGCATTATCCCTGAGCCATTTCAGTTGAGGATAGTTAGGGATAGGTTCTTAGGTTTAGTGAAGGCTCATTTGGTAGGGTTACATTATATGTGTGTTTGGGTAAATGTGTGTATCATATGTGTGTTTGTTTAAATATTGTATATTAGGGTGTCTAGTTATTGTGCAATGTTTAGGTTTAGTGACCTCTCCGTGGAACACCACCTTTAAGTGGTGGAGGGGATTGAGTGCTTCTGTGAAGCAATGGGCTATGCTGGTGGTTGTAAGAGTTACTGCTTAGGTCTGTCATACCAGATAGGTCATTGCCGAGAAGCCAGACTAAGAGTGTTCCTTATTTTAAGGTATTCAACTTGTGGATATAACTTTTCATGTAGACAAATAGGTGACTTAATCAGAAGTGCTGTTTAGAAAAAAAGGTAAGTGATCTATCTTGAATTATGTATTTTGTTACTCTTAATTATCAATAAAGTGTTATATTATGGTTTGTAGATAGATTTTTGCTTTTAGTTTTATTTAATTTCATCTACTTCCTATGTCTTTGCATTTTGAATAGTTTGAATGCATATTTCATGTTTTGTGAATTTTTTTAAATAAATGCTCACCCTTCTTCTGCTTGCAAAGTTGAAAAAAAACGTGTATGTTCATCTACTTCCAATGTCACTACATTTTGAATAGTTTTAATGCATATTTCATGTTTTGTGAATTAAAAAAATAAATTCTCACCCTTCTTCTGCTTGCAAAGTTGAAAAAATCGTGTGTTTATGCAAGGGCGTCGCGTCGCCAGCCACTGGGCTAGGGGGGGGCAAGCTGCCTGATAAAATGAAAAATGCCTAACTTACAGGGGCTAGTTTATTTATGCCCTCTTCTTACTACAAATACGTCAAATCTTTCAAAAACTAAATGCATTGAAAACTAGAGGAGTTTAACGCTTATATGGCCAACTTATTAAACTTTCCAAGATAGTAGTTTACATAAGCAAACTATTGGAAACTTATCATAAGTTTTGTTTGGATACGTCCAATTCCTATTAAAAAGTCATTTTTTTCGATGCGAAAGTATTTTAATGCTGTAGATATATACTTCCCGAGTCTTTGAGAGTTCTTTCTTCCAAGAGGTTAGCAAGCGCGAAAAGGATAAAATAGTTACCGTTATTTGACAAGCGATATAAAACGTCTCAATAAATCACCACATTGTTGCACCCATCCTTATTTGAACATCTTTCGTTATTAGTAAGGAAAGGGTAAAGGTGACTTTGCACATAAGGGCGTGCACCCAGGAATTCCTTGGGAATTTCGTTATTAGTTTATATCATCACCAGCTTTCTTAGGAGTGACTTCATTCGTTGCTTTTAAAATTACCTCCTCCTCTAAGAAACAAAAAATCATTATATCAGATGAAATTATCTGATAGGCTTACAATTATGCCTGATTTCGTTATTTATGTATTAGTCAAGCATTCAATTGAATGCGTCACATACCGGAGAGTAAAAATTCGGCTGCATTAAAATATTCTGTAGACTCTTGATTATAGTTGATATTATGATTGAATTTGCAGAAATCAAGTTATACACCAAGGTAGAAAAAATGAAGCCGTCAACTTACAATTATTTAGACTAAGCAATAGGTGGTTTAACCAGCAGAGAGATGATACAAAACCCTGTCTTACGTACTGAGTGTTCAAAGAAAACATAAGTTTCCACGAATTGAAATTTTTAATGGGCATTGCATAACCAGATATGAGATTCGTGGGATTCTATCACAAGAGAAAAAATTGGTTGCATCGAAAAGGAAGCTGAAGAATTCAAGTCACAGTTTAAACCGTTTCTCAAATTTATTTCAAGTCATCAAGTAACAGTTCCGATAAATATGTGCGTAACTTACGGGCACAATACCTTTCAGCTGACTGATTTGCTTCCAAAATGGTATATTATTAATAATATCATCGAAAATTAATTTTTAGTGATATTTTGCATTGCTCCAATACTTTTACAAATTTCTATGGAAACCCGGTTATTGAATTATTTTCGTAACTATACAGCAAATTAACGGGTAATTATAAAATAAGAATCAGTATATTTAATATCATCCCGAGTAATGAAGAGGCTACTGTAAGGACTTTTAATCGTCCAGAATACTTAACAAAGGAACCAGTTCCTTTGGAATCGTCGCTAAACTCATCTTGAGATGTGCCCTCCGATAACAGCCCTAAAATAATACAATCCTAATTTATGCAACTAATAATGGTCATTTTACAAAAAACTACATAGACATTAACTTATGTTTTCCCGATAGAGGCCTCGAGCTATTAGCGGACTGTGAAAAAAATTTTCGGATGTCCACCTGTACCTTATGAAATCCAAACTAAACTCTCCTTCGAACTGTTCCCTGTGAATTTCTCAAATGCACTATTCACGAGCCTGGCTTTGCATTCACACCCTCAAAACAGTCACATGCAACTAGAGATGGGAACCTCGAAAAAAATGAAACGTTTTAAACGTTTAAAACGTTTGAAAAAAACGTTTTTTTCATTCGTCATGAAAAAAACGTGAAAAAAACGTTTTTTTCGTCAATTTTGAGATGGCGTTCTTCGTGGTTTATCCGATAGATTTACTATCCTGATTAGTAAATTTTGCAGTTTACCTGACCTAATAGCTTGTAAAGAATGTATTTCTCTAGTTTTTAAAACGATTTTATAAAAAACACAAGTGTGTATATGTTTGCAAGACTGATACATTGTATAAAATCAACATTTTCAGGCGTAACTTTGTGGAAGTTTGGCTTCATGATAAAATTCAAATGAGTTAATAGCTTTGTAAAAGCAATCTATGATAAAGTGTAGAAAATTTCGAAAATTGGCCCCATGTGGTTCACTAGTGACCGCTAAGGTTCATGTTGCCGAACAGAAAATAGTGTTCATAGTTTTTTCTTGACACCATGTATTCACGTGTTGGAATTCATCAAATTCAGCGTTCCGCTACAAGCTCTGAGTGGAAGACGTATCATTGCGTGGATTATTTGAGCGTGTGTATCATCGTTCGAACTTAGTTTTCAGATGTTCAAAAGAGCAAAAAAAATTTTATCACTTAAAAAACCCTGCAGTAACTCGATTCTGATCCACAGCTATTGCTCTGGAATCATTAATTACTAACAAAAGTGTGCTGCAACAGATAGCGATTGATGCGAATCCTAAGAATCCATCCCTGAGGCTTCGTCACGACACAAAAAACGTGTTCTGTCCGAAAATTAACTTTTGGATTTTTTTAAATAATCTGCAAGACGTTCTGATATCATTTAAAGCTTACATAATCGACATGGCAATAAATGATGAGCCACAGCTTAGCAAAGTCTGCTGCATTTTCCTAGATCCCTTTGAAAGAGTAAAACATTTTTGTATGATCACAACTTAAATTACTGATGGTCGCAGTTGTAAAATAATAAATTTAATTAAAAAGAGAAGAGATTTGGCCGTGACGAAGGCCCATTTGCCAGATAATTTTTTTTTCCCCTTCAAGAAAAGGTTCGAGCTTGGAACCATCAAAAATTTCTGATGTTTTTAAATTTGTTGATATTCTCGCAAAATCAGATCCCTCCTTCAGTGAAGAGAATATAGCTGAAATTCATTCCGAGATGGCAACCAACGTGGCTGACGATGGTAAGTGGAAGACACCATACGTCATTTCAGTATCTAAAAAACTTTCGCCTCTAATTTTTTGGAAGGGAATATGCTCCAAAAAAAAGTCTATTGAGTTGCTGTAAAGATTTTTCACTTCCACCCAAATCTTCGGCGACGGAAAGAAGTTTTAGCAAGCACGGAAATATTCACAACCTAAGAAGAAACCGCAGGACTAATGAAAGAGCTTTGAAACCTATTTTAATCAAGCACAACTTGAAATTACTGGAAACCGAAAGGGCTAAAATTTCAGGCGATATTCTCTCGATAACTGGATGGAGAGGAAGTTGTTACACCTGCGGGTGTAGATGAGAACAATTCTTCACTCATTTCCAGCGAGGAATCAGATCTAGATGGCGTTGTGGAGGAATTTGAAGACACAGTTACAGACTAATCCAATCCAAAACATGGCCACTTTGGTTCTTTTGCTTTTGTATCGAGTTTATGCATCTTTAGAGTTGTGCCCTACAAACTATAATTTATTTGCAACTAATACAGACTATAATTTAACTACAAATAATATAATTATGACTGTAATTAATACCATGAAAGATGATATAGTCCATGATTTAAAAAAATATGTAAAAATATATCCTTCTTATTTATAATTATCTACGAACTTTTTCACTCATTTATTTCAAGCATTCTAAGATACGAAACGGAATTGTTAAAACAAAACATGTGTCATCACAATTAGATTGGAATATCAAACAAAAATGTTGCTGCTGTTTGTCTTTAATTTTACGCTTTTTAAGCCTCAATTAATCCCCTATACTCCCTATACTATTAGATAAAAAAACCACTATCGATATACTGAAAAGATATAAACATTTTTCGAAGATGTTTCTGCTATTCGAGGTAAGTCGTATTAGTATTATAAATAATTTATTTATTATTTATATTAACTCCGCCCTTACCGTGCGAAAACTGGAGGATTCCTCAGCATTTATATCTAATTGAATATTTTCCTTTAAAATTCAGAACCTGTTAATGGTGGCTGAAATAATTTCATATCTAATACTAATTATTATACTTATCATAACTATTATATGCTTAATCCATTTGGTTCCTTTATTGGCTCTTTAATATGACAAGTAAGAAAGATTTACGTATTTGAGATCATCGAGTATTCAAATGTGATTTTCAGCGCATCATTGTGCATAATTTTGTAATAAACTTACGTCATAAATTTAAATTTTTTGTTGAATAACTATTACTTGGAACAGATAATGAATCAGTTTATATTTTCAATGAGAACTATACACATAAATGTCTAATTTCAATCCTAATATGGGAATAAAATGTAAAAAACGTTTTTTTTAGAAATAAAATGAAAAAAACGTTTTTTATTCAACGTTTTAAAACGTTCGCATGAAAAAAACGTTTTTTTCCCATCACTACATGCAACAGATCTAATTGAGCGTTTTATCAACCTTTTTGTCTCTCAAACGTAATCTTAATCTCTGTTTTCAGGGTGTAAGTTTCGAATTACTTCTCGAATGTTCCCTTGTGTTTTTGCGAGGAGTAAACGAATCAGCACTTTCGAATTCTTCTCATGGGAATCTTATCTTATGGTGTGAGTCATCTAACAAAAGGATATGGTTAAGAAGTGCATGCGTTGAACATCGTGAGCAAAACACTCGTATCGTAGCGTCCCATTAATATCGATGTCGGCTCAGGGCCTGCACTGCTACCGAAAACATCAACTTAGCTGAAATCGGAGCCATATTTACGGGCATACAAAGCTTTCGCTGAATTTATCAAGCAAATGATTGGGGTTTTGTACTCTTCAGCAGAAAAAAAGGACACAGCTAATCATAGGACTTGACTCTTGGAGCGGGTTTGAACCCCTAAACCCCCCCCCCCCTCGCTGCGCCACTGCTTGGGCCTATTTGCAAATTACTCACCGCAAAACTTTCTTATGCCCATTTGAAGGGAAAACGAAAAAAAACTGAATCCTTTGTCTTCTGCCGGCGATTGTCGGACGATACTCAAGGAAGTTTGAGAGAGAGGACATAATCGCATAACCTCGCGCTCTGATCGCATCGAGAGGCAGTTCACATTGTTCACCCTGAAACCGAACTTTTCTTCTCTTGGGACGGAAGGGGCGAAGGAAAGGAGGGATGGCTGTTGACATTGCTGCAAAGTATTGTTGAAATATTTGTGCTGCGCTGGAGGAATAAATGAATTTCCTACGAAGAAGTACTTTTCCCATCACTGGTGTTTACACGTGCCAACACTTGACTTTGTTTTGGGTCTAAATTCTTTTCAAATACGCTCGTGCCTAAAAATTGTTTCTACAACACATCCCGAACCACAATACGAATGGGTCTCCAGGGGGGGGCAGCTGCCCCCCCCTGGCGACGCCCATGTGTTTATGTCTTGAACAATGTATTACAATATATTTTTATGCTCTGTGGATTTTTAAAAATAAATGCTTATCTTATTTTTACCTTCCAAATTATCGATATTTTCATTACCAACCATATGTTCCAAGCCCTAGCCGATTCTTATAAGACCCGCGCGATCCGTAATAGAACGCTACAAGACGCTACGCTACGATGTAGACGAGCTACCGCGTAGCTGACGTCAGGATGCTATAGTTGAGCCTAGAGATGGGCGCCGCGCCGATTACGCCAGCCGCCGACAATATCGGGCACGCCGCCGCCGCCGAAGAAATAACTACGGCGCGCCGCCGAGCCGCCGCCGAAAATTTTATCGGCGGCGGCGCGGCGTGGCTTGGATTTAAAAACAAAGTCCCACAGTCGAAAATATGTTGACAAGTAGTTCGAAAAGATACACTTTGAACTGATAGAACACATCTCGGGCTTTTCAAGAGGGTGCTGAGTTATACGTGATATCGATACGTGTTACGATTAGGCCGTTTGCACACATGCCGGCAAAATCGGTGCCGGTGTAGGAGTCGAGGAGCACTTAACGGGCAGGAGTCACTGTACAATGAGTCCCACCAGAAGGTGGCGTTCAATTGACAAGTGTGCCTTGCCAGGGCGGGGTACACTTTACTCAGGCGGCTATCACTAAACGCATAATTTTCTTCAGCAGTGTTTTGCATTAGAATTTGCGGAAATTTGTTTCTAATTATTAGACATAAGTTTTAAAGGAATTATAAATTATTATATCATATCTTATTAGTAAACAAAGTTATTAATATTAAATACATGAAAAAGCTATTTATTGTCTTTCTTTCCATTATAGTTACTTGAGTTTTGAGTTGAATAAAACTTAAACAAGAATGTCCACAGAAAAATAAGTTCCATCAAATTTTAGCTTGATATATTGCATGTGTAACTATGTAATAGAAATTTAAAAAAATCTTTTTGGTACTCTATCGCAGTCAGAAATAAATAAGTTCCCGTTATGTAGGAAAGGAAAAGAACACTATGCCTTGGTTCCACAGTAAATTTATTGTGCGACCGGTTTCGACTAAACTTCGACCGGTTTCGACTCTCTTAAAGTTCCCGTTATTTCGCGCTCTCAAACAGATCGCCCAATTTGAAAAATTATGTCTCATAAAATATTAATTAAACCAAAATGTTAACTCCAATAAGAGAATTTTCTTCATAGGGTAAAATTGTATTTTCCTGGATTACCTTCAATTCCTAACATTTGAATCATCTTTTGATTTATAAAAAAAGTCTAATCCAGAGTTCTAAAATATTATAATCGATTTGAATATTTTTATTAGAACATATGAAAAATCAGCTCAGGTTCTGCCCGTAATTTGACGATTTGATCTGACGACATACAATGGGTGCGTGCGGATATACATTTTTTATTTTCTGGAAATTTCAATTGAAATTCTATTCCTGGATTCCATACTTGAAAAATGTGGCGCGAATGTGATGTTAAAACTAATTCACAACAATAGTACATCCATTGATCGACATTCTCTTGGCTATTTGTAGTGTTGTACCCAATTTGTGATACCTCTCTTTAAACGTTCTTAAAGTAATGTAGCGTAATTATAAGAAGCATACTTTTGTGAAAATAAGGAAAACAACGTATTGCCAAATTAACCCCTTTATGGCGCAGAGCGAGAAAGAATCGAAAAATGCTGGCCAAGAATAAGGAAATATTTTTTGAGTGTGAACTTTGAAACTTCGCATTGCCATACCTCAATAAGTTCTGATATAATATTTCCAGACAGCGTCTTATGTGAGCTCGTTTTCCTTAAATTGGAGGGTCTGAGAGAGGATAAGAGAAAGAAATATAACTTAAAAGACATGTTGCATGAAGTGAGTATTTCACCAACAGAAGCTATTTCAGAGATCTGATGGAAGTGATGCAATTATTCAAATAATCAACTGTGATCACTTAAAAAATCATAATTAAGCTTAAGGGTTGATTATTTAACACTGTATTGATTTTTCCCAATGATTCTGCTCATTTGGGTTTGGTTTGAGGCTGAAGAATTTTGCAAAAATCTAAACCTGGCATTATTCGTGAATTTTGGTAAATTTTGACCACCTGTAGAATTTTAATTGGTAGAAATCAGCGGAAATAATTTGGTAGTAATAGGCAGGATTTATTTAAGAATTGCCAGTACTGAAGTCCGCACTCAAGAAAAAGATTTTTTGCCAGTTTTTTTTCGATTATAGCCCATTTTGCTGCGTATTCAAGATATCTCTACATTGTCTTTATTGGTATGATATAATTATAATAATTTACTCTCAGATATTCGAGTTATTCGACTTTTTTTCTGCCGCATACGAACGAAATTTTACACGCCGCCGGTTACGCCGCGCCGCCGCCGACAATTAAGCAGTCAGCGTTCACGCCGTTACGCCGCCGCCGCCGGCTTCATTTTCCCCCTACGCCGCCGCTGACAAAAACCATAACGGCGCCCATGTCTAGTTGAGCCGCTGAGTCTTGATCTCTGCCCCGCGCATGAGGTATTTCTGGGGGATGAGTACAGTAGCGAATGGTATATCCGGATTTCGGGCGGGAAGCCTCAAAATCCGTACAGCGTTGCATTTACAGATGTCAGTTCGTCCTCCGTGTTGGTCGTGACTGCTTTGGTGCTTGTTTCGCCGCAATTCTCGCTTCCGTACATAGTTAAATTCTTTGTTTTCAAGTGTAGGTCGGTTCTTAATCTTATATTCCTTTTCTTTCTGGTTAACTTTATTGGTTATTTAAGTAATTACGTCTTTAATGCGTGAAGTGATTTATTTTGTATTTTAAGTTTTCTTACTTTGATGTTTTATATTGTCTCACTTTTAGTAGATTTTTTTCATTCTTTTAGTCCTACTATAGATTAATTTTTCTATAATACTTATTTATTTATACTTACTTACTTATTTAGCTTCGATATTATTCTAATTTTGCTTTATTCATATTAGATTTAAATATTTGGTGGATAATTTAAATTCGGTAAATCATTACGTTGAAATGAGCGATAAGAAGAGTGAATCAAACCGTGAGGGAGAATTGAGGCGTAAACATGTCCTTGGTATTGACTACCCGAGAGATGGTTTTCAATCTGAGAAGCTATTTTGAGGAGGAGAGAAACAATAATGCGTCTCTTTTACCATCGGAGAAAGTACTTGAAAGGACTGCTGCAGCTTTGAAAATTGGTAACAGACAATCGCTCATAGGTTTCTTTCTCTACCGGTTGGGGAATGTATTCCCGGAAAACATTCTAAAACATTAAGGCTGGGTTTTCCACACCCATTATCATCAAAATACTGAGGAAAATTTTCTTAGAAGAAATGCAATGGATTACAGTGGTGGCTATGAACTTAAGGTCCACCGAATACAATAGGGATTTCCTTCTTAGTAGGGGGTATACGGGTATGCCCAACTATGCCTTCCATGTATTGGAGGTTATGCGACTTCCAGCTGAGGTACCTGAGCATCAGAGTAGGAGAAAGAGAGATTTTTGCTTTCCCTAAAATTGGGATAAAGTTGAATTTGCAATTGCTTTTTTATTTATTTAATACGTCTACAAAACTGATATTATTTAAATAGAGCACGATTGAGACTCGGTACCTTAAAATCTCCTATTCCTTCCAACCTCATTAAATATAACTGAACCTGATAGCCAATATCAGGTAGATGATGCTGATAGATAATTTTTCAATAGGATTTTACGAAGCGTTTATTCAGATTTCGTGATATTACGCTATTTGTTATTATGCTTATCGTTTTCTTAATTAGATTTTTTCCTTCAGGCGACTGTATGAGGCAGGACAGTCAGCTGCAGTTGATAATGAAATAGGGGTTGCTTATTTATGAGCCTGTCATTTGAATTTTTAATTATATGTACACCGATAACGTTTCAATAAGTTAAGTTATACGTTACTCACTTCAAATTTCAAATAAATGTATAACAGAAACTGAAATTTCTTTGGTCAACAGACGACTACATGGACTACATTATAATTTGTGAAATATATCTGTTGATTCACATAAGGTACTGGAGTTAGTAAAAAATACATTTAGAGCAATAAAGTATAGCCAACTTGTATATATTCATCTAATTTAAATTATTCAAGTAAATATCAGAATACTACCCAAGCAAAGAGTTTTCTACGCGTTCCACCCGAGGATGGGGCTTAGCGCGCAGTTGAAGCTATTACAAACTACCATAACTCAAGCCTCGATTAAGATATTGGGATGAAACTTTCATCAAAAATATATTTCATATTTGCATAACATTTTTGTGTAATTATCATGGAGATTATTTAAATAGAACTTAATTTAGCTAGATACTACTTTTTTCACTACGTCGACTAGATAATTTGTGGTCATCTACTATAAAACATTTATTATCTCTACAACATACCAACGTATGTTTAAATAATAAATTACGTTTGAAAGCTATAAGAACGAAAAATGTATTTTAATTTTTTCAACTTCGTTAGATGAACCATTTCTCTAAAATGGCTTTAGGAATGAAACTAAAAAATAAGCCGCATACTTCAGAAAGTTCGAATAAAGTATTTTTTGAGGATTAACTATTAGCACTACAACAAAACAATTCAGGGAAGATATTCTCCTTTTATTGAAATATTTTTTATTTTAGTCAATGTTCGATTATCTGAAAAAGTCAAATTTGGCAACACTGCTTCCCCTACCACTAGCACCGAAAAGTACCGCAGAGCTCAAGACTCAACGGCTCAACTATAATACAACGCCATCTGTGAAACTTAAACAAAAAGAATCGCTCCCACCACCACCTTATGGAGAGTCGCCCGGCTGCTCTCGTCGCTCTCGTCCTTCACAATCTAAAAACAACTGAACGAGCAATACATTACTTTATTTTTATTACGATTTTACAAGACATGCACATATATCACCTTCATAATATTCTATCCTTTTTATTAAAACATCTTAAAAGGAGTACTAAATTCTTTTGGATTCAATTTAATCAATATCTAATTTAATTTTAATTACTGAAATTAACAAGTCCCGCTGGTACAGCATGGTAATCTGAGAACCGCATTTCAACAGAAAAGAAGTCCTGAAGTTATATGTGGATCCATAATTAATCTCAAAATCACTCTCAAAACTTAAGAAGAGCGATCCCCACACATCGTAAGTTTTTTAGAATTTTGTATCCTAGCGAATTTGTTTTAATATCTTGACTTACGCAAAAAATGAGAGGAAAATGGATTTCATATATCCCATATGGGTATCATATTTCCAACTTCAGGGATAATAAATAACCATCACATTTAGAGTCGGGGGTAAATACAGATATGCTTGTTTTAAATACTTGTGAGGCTGTGGCGATAATCCGCGTATCGCCACCGCGTTATCTTTGTATTGTTTGTTGTTATTTTGGTTACGAATAACAAGTATTGTTGTTATTGACTTCGAACTTGGAGAATAAAAACGATCTAAAAAACTCGGACTTTGATTGAATTTACATTCTCGCTATCCATATCACTGCTTTAAATAATAACGTGTTTTGAACGACGAGTGGTCAGGAGTGAATTTGTAACATCGCAAAGCTAGCTAAGAAAACAAGTCGTCGACTACATTAATCGTCGGCTACAAGGCTATTCATTTCGTGTTAGCTATTCTCTGCCAGAGTCTGATCTCTGCCAAGATAAAGCTTTAGATTTCGAAAGAGACCTACTGCAAGAATCTATATATTTCTAACATATGTATAACATTTCTTTTTTATCAACGTCAAAATAAACCACAACCATTTTTATTGCTTTAATTTTTTGTCTTTCTTTATTAAAGTAATTCTTTAATAATTCCGCCATGACTCTTCTCTGCTTAATTCACCTCGCTGGGCTCCTGCAGGTGAACTAAAAATTGAAAAAGAAATTTAAAATCGTTAACATGCGAATATATATATTTATACAATAAACAAGATTCTCTCAAATGATGGAAATGATTTTAAACTTAGCACAGGAAAGCGTGCAACGTGACCCAAGGCTGTACAAGAAGGGAAAAATTACGACTTGGCTGGGACTTGGAATCTTGTGAATGCCCGGAAAATGGGAGACCTTGGTTCGTGTCCCAGCCAAGTCACTTTTTTCACTTCTTGTATTCTCTCAAAAGTTATCTTATAATCAAAAGTTGAACTTTTCACTTCTTGGAAGTAAGACATGACGAAAACTTAAACAGACTTTGTAACTTCAACTATTTATTTTCAAAAATATTCCCGTGCCTTCTACTTTATTTTGGGTAAGACAAACTTCACTGATCTCATTATACCTGAGGATGGCCTTACGCCCGTAACCAGTTGTGCATTGTAAATAAATAGTGGAAGTTACGAAATTTTTTAAGTTATCATTGTTCGCCTTCTTTTGATTATATCGTTTATTAATGGAAAATAGGTAGCTATATATATATTAACCTAAAACTTCCTAGAAAATGAAACATTACTTGAATGGAATAGGTCGATACACAATCATTGATAAACTGGATAATATAATAAGGAAATGTTTATTTATCAAGAACATTACATGATATCCATAATATCTCTCAAACTGGAAATGATTCTTTTGGTATAATCTTTTTCGAAAATGGTAAAGTCCATCCTAGAAATGAGCTGTCATTTCAAGGATCTCTTACACAATAGCCAATTCTTTGAATACAGAAAAATTGACTGAAAACTCTTTATGAAAGCCAAAATACCATAATAAATTCAACCGATGGACGGAGAATGAAACTGCTGAGCATAATCTGTATGCTCCATGCAATCTCCACTTTATACGGTAAAGAAATAAAACTTAGATGCTTACATTGACCAGTTTCTTCGGAAATCGTGGGGGCTGACTTGCGGAGAACTTGGAATTCCTGCAAACGTATGCATGATGCCTGAACTACCATCTGCAGATTGAACGCATGTTGGACATTGGGCACTGAGAACACAAAATGGTCGGTGATGAAAAAGAAAATCAGTAGCACTTATGAACAGGATTTAAGATCTGGTTATTGATTGTTAGTGTAGCAGAAAACATAGGCTTAAACTAACTTGAATGAAATAAAAAAACTTCGTAATAATTCCACGGAGTTAATTTGATGAACACAACGACTGGTTTCAAGTGTTGGATAGTCATCGTTAGGTGACTGATGATTATGATCTGAGGATGACTAACTATTAGTTGAAACCGGTTGTTGCGTTCATCAAATATACTCCAGGGAATTATTAATGTTATTTCATTCACAATGAGTTATTATATATGATGAATTTAGCCACATAGTGACGGCTAGTACCACTCAAAATATTTTAACCTAACTTGATAAACCTAAACATATATTATAATTATTATTATGGGACTTTACTAGGCAAAATTATGGCTTTTGAGTCTTAACTTCTATTCAACCGAATAATGTACATAAAAATATTAATAATACCAATGACACAATAAAATAAAATAAAAATCTATAAATGTATACAATATGATATATTTATGAATAGAAATTCAATATTAGGCAGGTTGGGGAGTTCACGGAAAACAACAAGAACGGCAATGGGTTTCATGGAGAAATAGTTTGAGACCTAAAATTTAGATGATATTAAAATTCATCTGTAATATATTCAGCTCGAAGGCCGGTAGGTACCTTACCCCCTCAAAAAATAGCTAGCAGAGGGAATGATGAGGAGTGAGGTTGTCTAAATTTGCTTTCCTCATAAAGATAGAATGCTATAAGTTGAACGATACAGGTAAATTCTCCGAGATCAAATTCTTCCAACAATCAATTCTTCGAATGAAAAATTCTTCGAATGAAAAATTCTTCGAAAACAAAATAGCGTGGTAAAATTCAACTTGCAATACTAACACCGTACTCAACCTTATCGGCCGGCGCCGAATCCGCCGCGCCGAACCGTCCCATTTCCCATAAAAAGGGTCGTTAGAGAAGTCATAAGTGGATTCCTGCTTTTCCTTCCATTTCCAAATTCAAATGACATACGCGAGCGAAGAAAATTGAAATTTATATCATATATTATAATTTCTCTTGAAATATTTTCATTTAATACTATTTCGGTAATAGTTTATTGATACTTTGGTTTATTGCAAAATTAGCAATTGTGAAAAATTGTGAAAAAAAACCTAAATCCTCTTATGGCTCTAAAACTTTAAAAATTAGAATTTATTCACGGTTATTTCTAATAAAAATATACATCACCGTAATCAACTATTCCTCGGAATTAATGATGAGTATATATGGATTGAAGAAAATTAATTGCCTTTTACCTAAACCTCTCTTAATATAATCTTTTGATCGAGTAAGTAGAATCAAACAAGAAGATATAACTAGGAAAAGGGAAATGGTATCACGTACTGCCTAGGAAAAAATATATATCAGTTTGTTATTCTATAGTGATCATATCTTACAAGATATTAATATTAGGATTAGAATCAATCTTAGAATTACTGCAAATTTGGTACATATTAAATGGGATTTATATCATCTTATATTTACCGCTGGAACTTAAACATTTTTAAGACTATAGTAGTATTGGTAGTCTCTCATAACGGAGTTTTATGAAGGAAATATTTAAGCAAAATATACAGGAATTCTCCTACCAACCATTAACAAAGAAAAATTGCATTCACTTTTATAATGGTATGTACATAAATAAGTATTGCCAATAACAGGACACGGCTAATCCCACATATTTTCCTGCCAACGTTATCACCAGAGCGCGCAATAAATTGGCGTCAGAAATGGATGCGGAAATGTAACCAGAACACTCGATCATTGTCGGAGAAGTAAACCTCGCATCTTCCCTCATTCCTCCTTGTCGGCAGCAACGACATTCATTTCTTCCGCGATGCTCACAAAGACGCTGCAGCGCGTTTCCTAACCTTTCGCGATCAAGAAAAACTAATTCTCAGGAAGTATAGACGACAACGAATTTGAGGAACACTGAACGTAGATAGGAAAGTTATCAGGGACGAAAAAGTAGTCAGAGATATCTTAGTATACGAACGTAACAATAATTAATGCACAACCTATACTATGAGAGACAGTTACTATCGACAGCCCTAAGCGAGGATTACGTAAATTATATCCGATGAAAATAATACAATTGACAGCGCGAGATATTGTTATGATTGTGTAAAGAGGTAACTTGAGAAACAGAATTACTCAATGAGAGTGTTTATATAACGGCGTTGCTTGAACTCTTATGAATAAATAGTACCGCTGAAATTGCAGAGCAACATTTACCAGAAATAAACGGATAATTCATGTAACACGCTATAACTCGATACCTGTAACCAGCTATACATATAAACAAACACACAAGAGAAACGTGTTTGAATGAGAGTTTACATAGGTAAATGGTTACTAAGATAAACAATAAATTACAAACTCAAACTGACGAACTTGAATAGAAACAGAAGAAACAAATTTTTCATTCCAATACTTTGAGCTTTAGTTGAAAGATACTTTAACGGTATTATTAAGGGTTATATATTCAGAAAATACAATAAAATATTTTGAATTCAAATCACGAACTGGATCAAAAAAACCAAACCAAAACTATACACGTACAAGTATGTAAATGTGAGCATAAATAAATAAATGGTTGCTAAATTGAACAAATAAATAATGCGAGATATGTATAAATAACGAAAATAAGTAGAACTCCATTCGAGTACCTTACAATCAATACTCTTCAATGATATTATTCAGGATTAAGTATTCGGGAAATATTATAAAATATCTTGAATGTAAATAACGAACAGAATAACTCGACACTTTCATCTGCGGCATTAGCGGTTGGCGCTCGCGCATGTCGCTGAATAGGTATCGAATTAATTCGCGAGGAGGGTATAGATGTTTGCGTATGTTAAGAGATCTGCAGACACGTCCTTCGGTAGGCAATGTGTTGCAACGGCAAAGTTACAGAGCTCTTAGGGCAGTATTGGATGGGTTTGAAGCTCTCCATTTTTACTTTCTCCATATACGAAGTATAGAGAAAGTATTGTTTTCATGAAAAAATTCGACTTCGAGATTTCAACGGATATACATGTTTTGGGGTCCCTAGAACACGTTTTGACCATTTTCGGAATGATGTCTGTGTGTATGTGTGTGTGTGTGTGTGTGTGTGTGTGTGTGTGTGTGTGATAGTGGGCGCTCTAACGTGAAAACTATTAGTTGTATCAATACCAAACTTCATATATAGTACTGTGGTGTGTGCTGTCAGAGTTGATTAGTTTTTTGAGTAAATCGGTTCACCGGAAGTCGAGCTTTATTCATTAAAGCTCATTTCCGGTTTTCAAAATATCTCCATAAATATGATATATACGTATATTGTATTACTTATAAAAGTTTTAGGTTATGTGATTTACTATAACTTTTGTATTTAACATATTTTTGTATCACCGGTTGATTAGGAGTTATTCGTGAAATACTGATAAACCAGAAGAAGATGATTATGTACTTTGTGGGCGCTCTTACAGGAAAAATATTTGTCAGATCAACACCAAATTTCATATATAATACTTTGGTTTGTGTCGTTAGAGTTGATTAGTTTTTGGAGTAAATCGGTCAACCGGAAGTTGAGCTTCATTCTTCAAAGCTCATTTCCGGTTTTCAAAATATCTCCATAAATATGATATTTAGGTATATAGTATTATTTATACATGTTTTAGAAAATGTATTTTACTATAGCTTTTGTATGAAACATATTTTTGTATCACTAATTGTTTAGGAGTTATTCATGAATTACTGATAAACCGGAAGTTGCTGATTATGTACTTTGTGGGCGCTCTGGGCTCTATGGGCAAAAGGCCAAATTCATCGTTTTTTATGGAGCATGTCCCGAAAAACATTATTTCTAATGTTTGTGACGTAAAAGATAATAATATGTAAATTAATCACTCATCTTCCAAGTTTAGATTGAATATAGAGTTCGAAATTACTGTCGTAGATAAATATTTACATCTTATATATGGAGAAAGTCATGTGCTGGCCACATCAGATTTTTTTGTTTGAGGTGAGAGATGACTGCGCTGAAAATTCAAGAAAAAAGTTAAATGCTTAAACCTTAGCATTAAACAGAGTTGATTGTTTTAAAAATAAAGGTATAACCCATTCTATTAAAAATCATAGCGATGAATATACAATAGTATGTATGTTGAGATCCTGTTAGCAGGTTCATGGGGAATTATTGCAAGAACGAAGTATATCAGCTAACATGAAACTTACCTAGCTAGTGTAGCCCATTCACCACTGTCAGTGGCACCCGAATAACTTTGGCTTTCTGGTGACATAGGACTGAAGCTGGGGAATAACATTTCACATCAGATATAAATAAAAACAATCCATTCTAATTGAAATGGAGGTACTCAATTTCAGCAAATTGTGTGTAATTGTATATATTAAGATGTACAGTGTATAGGAAAACTGAGGGTACATTGTACACGCTCTGGAATATCACACAAACAATATTTACAACATATATTTTTGAATTATAAGTATTTCTTCAAAGGCTCAAGGTGCATAAAATCGCCTTTAGTCGGAAATGAATAGGTAATAATGAAGTTATAATCCATCATCTGGGGAAGGAGTAAAATAATAGGAGCAAATGGAAGGAAACGTTATCAAAACGACAGGGGAATGGATTACTCTAAGACACAATACTTCATGGTTTCATTTTAGAGTATTTTTTTAGCTTTACAATTGTTGAAAACCGCTATTGACTAAAGTAATTCTATATGGTAAAGCTCAGAATTCGGAAATAAAAGGTAGCAAAATCGTTTTACGTACTTATCGTATGTGTATTTACGTCCTGTGGCGGCACATGGAGGAATGACAAATGTGACATTCATCGGCGTTGATGGAACAGCCATTCGCCTCTCCATCTTGGTGCTGGAAGATAATACAAGGTTAACAATTGAAAAATATACCATTGGATAGTCATATTTGAGTATTGGTGTATTCACACCCTATTTAGCGTGCCACTGACGGCTTTCAGGGTGAAAACTAGAGATGGGACAATTGATTGAAAAAACAATCGGATAATTATTTGATTGTTTTTACATCTATTCGATTGCTTTTATTCGAATGTTTTCAATCGGTTGGAATTGCAAGTGATGTACTCGGATGGTCCATCGAAACCATTTCGATGCTGCACCATCGTGTCATTGCATTGAATTGTGTTGTTCATCTTGGATGTCATTGCGAGAATCCAATAATGTTCGTACTCAGCGCATCGTGTAGGGTGAAAAGAAAACTCACTTTATTATAAGTAAAAACATTAGACATTAAGAAAGAAAGAAGTCAAACGTTTAGAACCTTTCGAGATGTGGTTTTGATGCAGAATGGAAAAAGTAGGTTGGATGGATAGGGAATCAAACACGGAGGTGCTGTAGATGGCCGGGGAGAAGAGGACTTTAATTGAAGTGATTAAGAATTGGTAAAGGAAATAGGTTTGTCAAATATTGAGAGGGGAGGGGATGCTGAAGTTTGTGATTGAGGATAGAATTCAAGGGAAAAAGTAGAGAGGTAGATAAAGACGATGTTGGGTGACATAAGGGGTGGGGTTAGCTATAGGGCAATGAAGGAGATGGCGTTTAATTAATAAGGATTTTTAAATACACATGAACCTAACGAAAGATAGAACATTCGTGCATGCAAAGAATTATAGATCAAGCAAAGGAGAACAAAAAAATATCATTCGGTTGAATTGACGCGTGATGAAAAATAGAGCTGTATTCGGTTTTTCAATAGAAGAAAACAATCGAATTATTCGAATGCTTTTATGCATTTGTTCCCACTTCTAGTGAATACCCGAATGAAAATAAAACTGAAAACTCACACAGTGGCCGGTGCTTTCCTAATGGCTCCCATGCGTCTAGGTGATGGCATCCTGGGTGACTGCCCTAGCATTCCACCTCCTCCACGGTAGTCACCTGCAGACGACCCTTCATTCACCTCTGGCCTGGTGATTTAAAGATCAGTCAAACGAAATAATCCACTTAAGTCGAACAAACAACTGTCATTTCCAATATTAGCTAGTGGTTACGGAGAGTGACAGGCGAAAAAGCGTAATATTCGTAGATAAACAGATTATGTACTGATCAGGCTTAGGCAACAAGTCGATGGATTAAGTACTTCCTATCTCCGTTACACTGAATGTCAAAACCGTTAAAGTTACAACATATAGAAGGAAATTTTTTTGAGAGAAATAGCAAAATAGAAACATGACTCAAGGCCTTCGTCGTAAAAATCAAGGTAAATTTAATTTCTTTGAGATGCAGCTATGAATGTAAGTAAAACAAAAATGTTTTGAGGTTCACTAAAGGAAAGAAAGCTAAGTTAACCATTAGGGTGGATGGGGAAAAACTAGAGCAGGTAGATAAATTTTCTTATTTGGGAAGTACTCTCTCTTGGGACGATGTAAAGATGAGGTTCGTAAAAGAATAGCCTTAGCGAAGGATGCCTTTATGAAGCGAAGGGAATTAATGACCAAAGGTCTTGATAAAGGAATCAGGAAAAGATTGGTGAAATCCCTGGTCTGGAGTGTGTTGCTCTATGGGTGCGTAACGTGGACCTTGAGAAAGGAAGAAGTCAAGCGATTGGAGGCCTTCGAGATGTGGGTGTGGCGTAGAATGGAAAAAGTTAGTTGGGTTGATAGGAAAACAAACAGGGAGGTGTGAGAGATGGTTGGGAAGGAGAGGGCTTTAATTGACGTGATTAAGCATCGTCAGAAGAAATGGGTGGGCCAAATATTGAGGGGAGAGGGATTGGTAAAGGTTGTAATGGAGGGTAGGATTCAGGGGAATAGGTAGAGGGGAAGACAGAGACAGATGATGTTGGATGAAATAAGGGGTGGGGTTAAATATAAGGATATGAAGGAGATGGCTATTAATAGGGATTTTTGATTGTGCCGAACCTACCGAAAGGTAGAACACTTATGATGATGATGAGATGCAGCTTTTGGACCTACGATGGGCAGAAGATGTTGCGACGACTCCTTGGTGGTGAGCGGTCGTACATACATTGGCGATCCACCAGCGAAAATAGAAACATGACTTCAATTAGCTCCTGTGCTGAAGATTTCAGGTAATCATGAACATGAAAATAAAGCGGTAGCTTTAACTATCTGTAGCTCCTTCATATTTAGATCACAAATGTCTCTGTTACCAAATTTAGAGAATACCTAGATTTCATATAAGGATAATTAAAGACGAAAGAAGGAATCATTTGGTGTACTTGGAATAGTTTATGCAATAGTTTCAATTGGTATTTTAGGATTTGTTGTATAAGCTCATCATAAGTTTACTGTTGGGTTAGATGTAGATACAGGAGCTTACTTTACATCGGCTACAATAGTATTGACTGTACCAACAGGTATTAAATTTTTCAGAAGACTAACCACTCTTCATGGTACACAATTCTCATAGCCCATCACTATTAAGATTTAGGAATTGTATTCCAATTCACAATTGATGGATTATCTGGCATAGTTTCAGCAAATTCATTTATCGATACTGCTAAAAATTGTACGTATGTACTATGTTATAGTACCTATCCATTATATACGTACGTATTTCATTAAGTTCTATGAATGGGAGTTGTATATGCTATTATAGAAGAATTAGTTCAACGATTCTCATTATTTACTGCATTTACGTTAAATAATTATTTTCTAAATGGAAAATTCTTCATTAAATTCATTGGGGTGATCCTAAAATTCTTCCCACAACACTTCTTAGGATTAAGAGGAATACCACGACTACCAAAACGTAGAGCCAGTTTTTCCTTCATTTTGTCATAGTTCTGTCTAATTTCCCCCCCGCAACTTCTCATTACAGTATCTCAGGAGTATCTAAATTCGGTCTTTACCACCCCCCAATCGAGGGAGGTTTACTTCAGTCAATAGGAGAGCACTAATGCTTCCTAATATTCAGGCTCAATCCAGCCGAGAGTGGTCACAAGGTAAGCTATAGAGAAAAAACTAGACGCGAAAGAAGAAAACTAAATACAGTTTTTAAATTACCATGCATGAGTAAATTTAAAACAGCTGAAGAATCAAAGTCAACTGAAATTGTGTTAAATATTGCTCCCCAGTGTTATAGGGAGATGGTTCATATGGAGAGAAGGGTGATGCTGAGGTCTCTCATGGGGAGTTTCATCACCCACCTCGGAAAGCCCCCTGGTGGCTGATGGTTCTCGGGATGAGGGCAAACATTCTCCATTTCTGGTTGGGGCATTGCTCCAGCACCCATAGGTGGTCCTCCCCCGGTTATATCCTTCATCAACCTCCGCAAATACAGAATGAATTCACGTTGCAAAAAGCCTTTTTCCCCGAACTCGAGATGGCCAATCGAAGCATAGCCGAGGCGATTTCTTCTACAGTAGTGACGAGCTTGCTTCCCTGAAAAAACGGTTGTAATAGTTGGGAAGTACTTAGTACTTAACTCCTTGGTTTATCATGACTTAAGCCGCAAGATATGGAAACTATGATGATGTGGATGTACAGGAAACCTGCCTAAGCCGGAAGGATTATTGATATTACTGCATATAGTACCATCAAATTAGACACAGAGAAGGGCCTTGCTAAAGCTTAAGTTTCGCTAATTATATAATATTCTTTAGGGACCAACTTTGCAGCTTCGAAAGACCTGCGTGGGCTGAGGAATGCTCAAAAAACAAAGAAATCTGTGCACTATTTAGTCTTTGTTCAATATCTTCTAAAGTATGCCTTGCACAGAAAATATTGTTATTATATTTTAAAAATATATATTTCACTACAAATTAAGTTCGAAGTCATCTCCGTGCGTCTAGAATCTTCCGAGAAACAACTCTTCCAAAATTTGCAATTTTTTAAAAAGTTAAGATATTTCGATTTTTTCATGTATTTTGGTCGTTCCGTCATGCATCATATTTCGATAGAAAATTTTTTACTAAGTTGTTTTTTTAATTTATAATTTATGTTGAAATTACAAAGAGCGCAATTTATTTATCGGTTACAATGTAGAACTTCTACCAAATAATGCCGTAAGTTTAACTTAAGAAAATGAAATTACTTATTCTAATGTTGTGTAGTGTACATGAACTTGTAATATCAGCATTTCTCCATGTTATATTCTAAGCACTAAAAAATAAAAAAGTGAGGTTACAATAAAAGATATAAAATCGGAAAATTAACGATGAGCTCTATGGAAAAATGATTATAAATTGATTATTATGCGAACAGATTCCATAAATTTGCACTACAAAACTTCTAAACCGGGATATAACACATACAAGTATAATTTTCTTTTTATTAGAGGACAGAAATATTTTATATACCTCTTCTTCCTTTTCTGCTTCATTGAAGGTATCTCCTTGGGGAGGGTTAACAGGATTTGGGATGAAAATACCCTCCATAACGAAAAATTTTGTCTACTTCTAATTTGTTGAATTTATTGATAAAACAGATCGCAAGAGGCCACAACAATTACGTATTACGTAAACAAAGTAACAATACCGAATATTTTAGTATTAATTTATACATAGAAGAAGCCATCCAATAAGATTTGTACACAGAAGTGTTTTTCGATAAAAACCCTGATCCGATAATTTACATGCACGTTATTATGACCTCAGTAGTTATCGAAATTGATCGTGATGGATCAAGTATCCATATTAATGTAATATATAAGCTGTATAGTTTCCGATAGAATTTAGTTTTGGAGATATACGCTCATTTGATCTTCTGAGTTAGAAATTTCGAATTAGACATTTCCACCTGCAAAACGTAGAACGTTAAAATTCACCATCAGGAACTGGTAGGATGTATTACTTAAGGCTTTATCGGTGTTCCAGTCTGTTTCAGCATTTTAACTGCAGTTTTCCTAAACATCCAGACAGAGTCTGCGATGCTCCTTGTATTTCATTACGCATTTTAGGAGGTAATTTACTGGATGTAGATTCGATTTTACAAGTCATGCACATATATCACCTTCGTAAAATTCTATCATTTATATGAAAACATCTTAAAAGGAGTACTAAATTCTTTCGGATTTAATTTAATCAATATCTAATTTAATTTTAATTATTGAAATTAACAAGTCCCGTTGGTACAGCATGATAATCGGAGAACCGCATTTTGATAGAAAAGAAGTCCTGAAGTTATAAGTGGATCCATAATTAATCTCAAAATTACTCTCAAAACTAAAGAAGTGAGATCCCCACACATCGTTAGTACCAAGAATATTGTATCCTAGTGATTTTGGTTTAATTTCTTGACTTAAGGAAAAAATGAGAGGAAAGTGGATTTCATATTTCCCATACATTTCTTCAGGGAGAATATATAACCATCACATTTAGAGCAGCGGTTAAATACGGATATTGATTCTTTTAAATACTTGTGAGGCTATGTATTTCGTGTTAGCTATTCTCTGCCAGTCTGACCTCTGCCAAGATAAAGCTTTCGATTTCGGAAGAGGCTTACTGCAAGAATCTATATATTTCTAACATATGTATAATATTTATTCTTCATCAACGTAAGAATACACCATTAACGCCTTTTATTACTTTAATTTTTTGTCCAGCACACATTGTCATGATTTCTTCAATAGTTCCGCCATGACTCTTCTCTGCTTAATTCACCTCGCTGGGCTCCTGCAGGTGAACTAAAAATTGAAAAAGAAATTTAAAATCGTTAACATGCAAATATAAATATTTATGCAATAAACAAGATTCTCTCAAATGATGGAAATGATTTTAAACTTAGCACAGGAAAGCGTGGAACGTGACCAAGTGACAAGGGTGTACAAGAAGGGAAAAACAGTGACTTGGGATTCGAAAGCGAATTGGGATTAGCACTCGAATTCCTCTGAATACCTGCCCGGTAAATGGGTTCGAGTCCCAGCCAAGTCGCTATTTTTCACTCCTTGTATTCTCTCAAAATTTATCTTATAATCAAAAGTTGAACTTTTCACTTCGTGGAAGTAAGACATGACGAAAACTTAAACAGACTCTGTAACTACAACTATTTATTTTCAAAAATATTCCCGTGCCTTCTACTTTATATCGGGTAGGAGAAACTTCACTGATCTCATTATACCTGAGGATGGAATAACGCCCGCAACCAGTTGACCATTGTAAATAAATAGTGGAAGTTACAAAATTGTTTATGTTTTCATTGTTCACCTTCTTTTGATTATATTGTTTATTAATAGCAAATAGTCACGTATATATATTAACCTAAAACTTCCCAGAAAATGTAGCATTACTTGAATGGAATAGGTTTATAAGCAATCATTGATAAACTAAATAATATAATTAGAAAATTTTTATCTATGAAGAACATTACATGATATCCATAATATCTCTCAAACTGGAAATGATTCTTTTGGTGTAATCTTTTTCGAAAATGGTGAAGTCCATCCTAGAAATGAGCTGTCATTTCAAGGATCTCTTACCCTATAGCCAATTCTTTGAATACAGAAAAATTGACTGAAAACTCTTTATGAAAGCCAAAATACCATAATAAATTCAACCGATGGACGGAGAATGAAACTGCTGAACATAATCTGTATGCACCATGTTATCTCCACTTTATACGGTAAAGAAATAAAACTTAGATGCTTACATTGACCAGTTTCTTCGGAAATCGTGGGGGCTGACTTGCGGAGAACTTGGAATTCCTGCAAACGTATGCATGACGCCTGAACTACCATCTGCAGATTGAACGCATGTTGGACATTCGGTACTGAAAACACAAAATGGTCGGCGATGAAAAAGAAAATCAGTAGCACTTATGAACAGGATTTAAGATCTGTTTATTGATTGTTAGTGTAGCAGAAAACATAGACTTAACCTAACTTGAACGAAATAAAAACACTTCGTAATAATTCCACTGAGTTAATTTGATGAACACAACGACTGGTTTCAAGTTGGATAGTCATCGTTATGTGAATGATGATCATGACCTGAGGATGACTAACTAATAGTTGAAACCGGTTGTTGTGTTCATCAAATATACTCCGTGGAATTATTAGTGTTTTTATTTCATTCATTATGACTTTCCACATAGTGACGGCTAATGCCATTAAAAATATTTTCAGCTAACTTGAAAAACCTAAACATATATTATAATTATTATTAAGGGACTTTATTTGGCGAAATTGGGACTTTTGAATCCCATCTTTCATATAACTGCGAGATTTTCTTAAAAATATTAAAAATACAAATGACCTAACGAAATAACTCTACAATATGGTATATGTATGTGTGAATAAAAATTCAATATTAAGCAGGCTGGGGAGTTCACGGAAAATAACTAGAATAACAAGGGGTTCACGTAGAAAACGTTTGGGAACCTAAGATTTAGATGATCTTAAATTCTATCTGTAAAATATGCAGCCCGAAGGCCGGTAGGTAACACAACCCGTCAAACATTAGCTACCATGAGCTAGCAGAGGAAATGTGGCTTACTAGGCAAGGTGAGGAGTGAGGTGATTTATCCTTGCTTTCCTCATAAAGATAGAATGCTATAAGTAGAACGATTACAGGTTAATGCTTCGAAAGCAAATTCTTCGAACGACCAATTCTTCGAATGAAAAATTCTTCGAAAACAAATGCTATATGCAATGCAACTACTCAGCCCAAACTTCAAAGACGTTCATTGCTTATCAGAATCGATTTAAACCGCAAATCAGTTCCTTTAGGCCCGTTTCACATGGACGCGGACGGTTCTCGTCCGCGGCACAATGTCAGTTGTGTGCAGCTTGCCAAGGTGGAAGAATGTATGCTTCCAAGTGCAATTCAAGCAATGTGTACTAGGCAAGCTGTGTACTAGGCTATGGAAAAACGGAAGAAAAATACCCTTTCATTTAGTTACATATCCTGGAGGCGAAGGTCTTTATATTTGTCGTTCGAGACACCTCATAAGTTATTTCTACTTCTCCAATTCACAGCTCAGTGTCAATATCCATGGCGAAAAGACGCACTCGCACTGTTCTCTCCAAGCTTGCTCTGATTCTACCGACAAATCTGCTTGGTCCGCATCAGCCGTCCGCGTTCATGTGCAAGCACAAACCTGTTTCTGTAGCCCGTACGCGCGCGGACGATCCGCGGGGCGTTGGGGCCTCGCGGATGGCTCCTCCGCGTGCGGACTGTACGCACTCATGTGTAAGCTTCCATTAACGTCAATGGAACCTTATCCGCGCGCGTCCATGTGAAACGGGCCTTAATAAGTATTATTTAAATAACTTCAGATTCATTAGAGTGGTCTATTTTTGAAGAATAGGCTTTCGAATAATTAGCTCAATAAGAATTTGTTTTCGAAGTACTTGCTTTGGAAGAATTCGTTTACGAATAATTTATATGCTTCCAAGTAAAACATGTCCACGACTTGTGAGGCACAATGACTCTACAGGTACCGTTTGAATGAATTTTGAAACATTGTCTGTGTAAAGCTGGGTTTCCACTTGCAATGAATACTGGCGCCAGTTGTTTGAAAGTTAACTCGCACCAGTATTACTGGCGCCACTTTACGTTTACACTCAGTTCTAGAATTTTTAACTGGAGCAATATTAAAAATGGCGTCAATTGTGATCCTTCGCACGTATGCCGATAAGGACCAATATTAATTTAAAGGGAAATTATTTTTCTTCGGGAGGACAATGATTTTAGAACCTCATGATGACTCGAAAAGTTAAAGCTAGTTTTTGCAATAATCCGTTTGTTTTCATGAAATTTTTGACTTTAGATTTTCTGCTGTCATTCCTGAGATGGAGTTTAACCAAGTGACGTCTTCAGTGATTGATTATATGCAAAATGATCGATCGATTGTTAAGGGCAAGTTGAAAGATGCGAAGGAAAACAGAACGGGGGAAGTCTACAGGCGCCAGTAGGTTTAACTCCTTTCTACATTTACTGGCGCAAGGATTGTTGGCGCCAGTAGACTGGGGCCAGTAATCATTGCATGTAGAAATCCAGCTTTAGTTAATGAATGTAGTGCGGGATGACGTCCCCACCTGTCCTAGTGACTTACTGCGGTATTATAAAATACATTAACAAAAATGATCCTGTCTTACTCGGCTTGCCCAGAACTGGCTGTGGTATTCGGGAAAGAAATCTGGGGCACCGGACTACGTGGACCACTGGACCTGCTCCTCCATGATCTTTCTCCCATAGAGCTGTCCTCGCTCGGAACGAACTCGAATTCCGCCCTAGAAATTTCAAGAGAATTGAAAATCAGCAACCACGGTGAAAATCAGTGGACTTCTTCCATGGTATCAGTGACAAGCAACTGCTCTGAGATGTTAACTGACACTAGTCGCAGAGATGTGAAAAAAGATTTTAAGGTCTATAAATTCTTTATTAAGACGAGATTTAGACTGAAAAGTCTCTTCTTCCATCAAAAATTACATCAATGAATGAACGAATAAACTCTTTATTAAGGCGAGGTTAGTCCTACGTTCTCTCTTCCACCAAACCGCAATTGTGTGTACATATTTGAAGGAAAATACTAAAAAGATTTGGGTTTATGAGAAAAAACCTTCTTAAAATTTCTTTGGTGAAAATGTTAGACAAGCCTGGTCAGCAATTATGGGTAGGATTTCAATGTTATTTTTTAACTTTATAGAATAAATTTGAGTCATATTTTGAATTACTAGTCGTTATTTAACAAAAAAAAACATTTTCCGACGGGAATATTCTCCGAGAAGCAAAATGCGATTTAACTGTTACACACTCATTAGAGAAACGATACGAAAATTCCGAAAGTAGGTCGCCATTTTATGAAAATTTATCGTAATGAAATAACCCTACAAACCAGATAAGGATTAAATCTAGATATATTTAGGATTTGGAGATACATTGAATCTGGATTTCGAAATCCTTGTTTAATACATGGAAAATCTGGATTTCGAAATCTAGATTTCCAAATCTCAGTTTTACATATTTTAAATTTAGATTTTCTGTTCCCCTGTTGTTTAATTTATCATATAATATAATATATAATTTATATATAATTATAAAATAATATGTAGGTAATGTATATATTATTTTTAGGATTTGAGGTACAATGAATCTGGATTTCGAAATCCTTGTTTAATACATGGAAAATCTGGATTTCTAATTCTAGATTTCCAAATCCCACTTTTACATACTTTAAATTTAGAGTTTCTGATCCCCTGTTATATTAATATTAATATGATCCCCTGTTGTTTAATTTATCATATAATATATATAAATAATATTTGATGAATCAAAAATTCAGGAGTGGAATTTGTCGTAAAAATCTGGTAAAATTCTCCAGAGTTTCGTGAAAGAATAATGGCTGCCGTCAAACCTCCATTTCGTCGTTCACCGATACGCGGCGCTAATGTAACTAGGCAGAATTTGAAAAGGTACTTCCATGAAATATGTGCTCTCGTCACTCTACCATAGGTACGATAACCCTTCGCTTTTGCATTTATCCTCTCTACTTCAGTCTAATTTCATTTTCACGTTCAGAACAGTTCTTTTTAGGACTTCCATTACTCATCTGCATATCCTCTCCATTCCCGCTTTCATCTACCTTTACATACCTTTAATCTCATTGTTTTCATTTGCATTCATTTCATATTTTCATTTAGTCCTCCTAGGACATTCCTTTGCTCTTTTGAGAGCAGTAAGTGCCGAGTTTAGTGCAGTAGCGCTGTAATATAGCGCTGCGCTGCTGAATATTCTAATCAGCCAACGGTATGGAGGATCATCATATGATTCGTTGCTGATCACTTATTGGATTCGCAGGTAAGGTTTGTTTTATTTAGTCAAAATCTGTTTATATAATTTCTTGTGTTTGTATTTAGATTTGCTATATTTCGTTGCAAATATCCCCTAGCATTTAAGTAAGTTTTTTTGGAAAGTTGAGGCTGCAACGTGGCGATTTAACATCTCTGAATTCTAACTAAGCACTTCCCCAATTCACGTTGCTATTATTGTTCGAATTAAATGTGTTCTCACGTGAGTAGCAGTTCAATGTGTAATATTATGTAAAGTTTTGCGATTACGGCGATTGAGTTGTCGATGCACAATGCAACCTTCTAACTAACTCATTTAGATCAGTTAATCGTTGTCGTGTTTGCATTTATATTTGCTATATTTCGTTTCAAATATCCCCTGGTATTTAAAATAAGCTTTTTTGGAAAGTTCAGGCCACCACGTTGCGATTTAACATCTCTGAATTCCAACTAAGCACTTCCCCAATTCACGTTGCTATTATTGTTCGAATTAAATGGCAAAATTAAATTGGCAATTATTGCAACAAAGTAATATGTTGCGTATTTAGTGTAATGTATATTTATGTATATAAAATAGAACTTCCCTTAACAGGAAGAACAGTTTCGGAATGGGAGGAAGCTGGAGAATGCAGTTGTGGTTCACCTTGCTGCAACAAAAACAGGCGTAAGTATGTCTGTATGAATGATTTTAGATTAACACAATTGTAAAATTGCATTTGCCATATCAAACCATTCTCTCTTGAATGCACATACACCTTGATGAAGATTATTTGGTTAGTTAAATGTTTTAAGTCTTTTCTAAATGTTACTCTTCAGGCACTATTGAAAATCTGGAGAAAAGAGTTATGGCAAGCAATATTCTTCTTCAGGAACTTCTGGAAAATTCAAAGTGCATGAGGATGGCATTGGATGGTATAAAGATACAGGAATCAGTGCCTAGACTGGAAGTGGGCATGGAAGAGGTCATTCCATTTCCTCTTGAGTCAGAGGATGGCTATGAAGCTATGGAGGAGAAGTTAAATGATAAAACATTCAAGGAGTTGGTGGTAAGTTTTGGATGAAAATTCACTTGTGTATCTTCCCCTTTCACCCATTCCCTTTGTTCCTTTCGGTCTCTCTTGTACTAATGACAAAAATTAGTCACACTGACTCTAATTTACCAAACTATCAGATCTTGATTAGTGTTTGTGCATGTCTCTGCCATCATTTGTATTTGCGTTCCCATAAGTTACTCTAAGACCATATGTGTATATTTAGTTCCCTTTTCTAATTCAACTTACCTTGACTATCTTGCATTTTCAGAAAAAGGAGCTAAAAGTCCAGGGAGGTGTGTCTTTGGTGGCCTCAGTCAACAGTATAATATACAGGATAATGACGGATTCCCTGGCAGTGTCATTTACATATAAAGGTGTCCCTGCAAGGAGTAAATCAGCCTTCAAAGACTCAAAACTTGATAAATTAATATTTGGTAAGAAAATAATTCATAGATTGTAAACAGAAGTTCAGCAGAATGAAGTTAATGATGGAAACATCACTCAGTGTTTCAACCAGAAGGTTGACATATTAATTGTATTTACTATTTCTAACATTAGCTTTCCTGCTAAGATTAGTAACCCAACCCTTCAACTCATTCAAGTTGATCTGTCATGAGACTGCTTAGGAAACAGTTGTGAATATGGAGATACATTTCTTGTCCATCTCAAGTAGAGAATGAGCATAGTTAGTAGACCTGATAGAAAACTAGTGAAAATACTTAAATTCTTTCAGTGGATTAAACACAAATGAAAAATACTTTTAATTTTCATTTCAGAGGTAATACAGGGAAGAGCTAGTTTGGCCGCCTCATCAAAGAAGGAAGTGGGGAAGGAGTGTTGTCATATGTATTTAACTCTGTCCTTGGACAATAAATGTATTATTATTATTATGAATATCTTTAATTAAAAAATGTTGATTTCAAATTTATGGTCTTCTTTTATATTACTGATCACATCCTGATAAGTTTATTGTGGAGTTTTCCATTCATGCGTTGTGTGATTTGTCATAACAGTATGAAAATAGTTTTTAATTTTTAAAAGGTCAATAATTGAATTGTATGCTTTGAGAAGTAATGCTTTTTGTATGCCATCCAATGATCAACAGAATTAAGAAATGTGGGAATCCCTCTTGAAACGTTCATTAATGGAAATTAAATATTAATCATTTTAAGATTCAATAAATTTTTAATTTTATGAAGAATTCATTGTAATGGTGTATTACTGATCTCTTACTGATGAGTTTCTCAAAGATAATTCAGTGGTGCCTTAGTAAGAGTTGCACCAGAAATGTTATAATTTTCATGAGTCATTAAAGTAGGAATTTAAATCTCAGAGTTTGAAATTAATTTCTTATATGTGACATCCCTTGATCACTGGAATTAACTTGCTCCAGAAATATGTGGGATTTATTGTAAAACAGCCTTTAATTCAAGCTACCAAAAATAATACGTGAAATGAGGGTGCACCCCCTGGCTGCCTTTTCCTTGAAAAGATTTCAAAATCTAGATTAAATCCAGGAAAAATCCCAGATTAAATCTCGAAAAAATCTGTATAAAATCTAGATTTAATACGACATGTAGAGGACATAGCACCTAAAAAAATCTAGATTTAATCTAGATTTTTTCTGGATCCAATGTTGGCTAGTATCTATATTAAATCTGGATTTAATCTTTTCTTGGTTTGTAGGGAATAAAGTCTCTAATCATCAATATCATCATCATTAGAGAAACAAACATATTCATACTTTGCAGTAAATGTAGAGGCTATGATTTAACTTGAACATACAAATTTTTGATTTTCGCGGACTTTTGGAACCAACTGGATTAATCATCGAAACATAAGAGGAATCCGAGAATGATTCAGGAAATATTGAAAACCCACCACAGTTTACATTCATCGGAACTTAAGATGCTAATTGAGTAGAAAATTAAGAAGGACTGGAGTGAAAGTTCTAGAAATGTTGTTTTCTTTGTTTCAAGATTTTTTGGTCAGTTTTCTCTAAAGAATTAAAGCTGGTAACACTCACACAGGCTGTCTGCGGCGTCTTGGAGGCGACAGAGAGCGGGAACGAGGGTTTCCAGACCATGAATGAACTCCACCAGCTCCGCCCAAGGCATTTCTGTCTGCATTTATTCGCCAAGCAGGTATTGGACTGAAATTCGAAAAATTAGCTAGAAAATATGTCATGTTAATCATCCTAGGTAAAACCTCTTTCTCTTCTAGGGATCGCTTACCGTTTCACCGAAATGAAACATTCAAATTCACTGGAATTATTATCATAATATGATAATTATTTTAATGAGATTTTTTTACGCATGCATAATTATATGTTTAAAATTACGATAATGTTTTATAATGCAATATAATTTTTATGTATATTTTTTTTTTAATTGTAATATAATAATATTTATTTATTTAGTAGTATACATGTAAATACAAGAATAAAGAACATATAATAATAATAAAGTAATATACAGGAGATTCATTTTCTGGATATACTTTAAGGTCCACCTGAGCCAATAATTGGCTCTTCAGGTGGTTCCTGAGTTTTATGAAAGATTTGGTTTTTACATGGTTATTTACAGAAATAGGCACATTGGTATTAACAAAATAAACTAATTGTACATATTTTTATACCATAATATTCTCAAGATACTCTTTTATTTTTATTTTCACTTGGGACATACTTGTCAAAGTCCTAAGATTTTTTGGTAATTTATTAAAGATTTTTGGTACCACAACTTCAAGTTTGTTTCTGCCAAAATGGTTTATAAAAGATGGCACATGATACATATCTTGTTTTCTACCTTCCATAACATGTTTTCTCGTCCTCAGTATTTTGTAAGTGTCCTTAAAATAATTATCTTGTATGATTATGTAGGTAAGGAGTTTGTCCAGAGGTAGTATGCCTAAGGATTTGTACATTTCTTCAATTTTTATGCTCTTATTTGAAGTGCTGGAGCTATGTATAATTTTAATTATTTTATTTTGCAAGGCAACAAGTTCTTTTTTATGAACATTGCTGGTGAAACCCCATAAGGTAATACCGTATCTTAAAATAGATTCTACCAGAGCATGGTACATCAGCATCAAAACCTTTGCTGAAATTATTTCTTTAATGTGATAGAACTGATAGCAAACTTTCCTTAGGTTTGAGGTGATTCTCTTTATATGGACATCAAATTTCAAGTTTTTATCAATAATAACTCCCAGATACTTATAGTTCTCAACTTGTTCCAAGGGCGTACAGCGACAGAGAGATTCATTAATATCATTGTGTAAACAATCATGGTTGTGTACGCATAAAGTAAGAGGTTTCCATCTTAATGCATTACTAGCTACATGCATAACTTTTGTTTTATTTTCATTAATTGTCATGTCATAATCATGACACCATTTTGTTACATTATTTAGGTCCTCCTGCATTTGTTTTACACAGACCTCGAATTGTTGATGAGCAGCTATCAGGAGTATGTCATCTGCATAAAGTAAGATTTTTGTGTTTTTAATAGAAGGAATTATCTTATTTATATATATTAGGAATAAAGTAGGACCTAAAATTGAGCCCTGGGGTACTCCATATTTAATGACCTTAGAGTTGCTACATTTGTTATTGATCTTTATTTTTATTTGCCTATTACTAAGGTAGCTTCTAAACCAATCCAAAATCGAACCCCTAATACCAATTTCGTTGAGAATTGCGAGGAGTATTTCATGATTTATAGTATCAAAAGCCTTTTTAAAGTCAATGAAAGATAGGATAACATGATTAGGCTTATCCAGGTTTTCATTTAAGTTATTAAAAAGGGTTTCTAGGGCATTTTTGGTTCCTTTGTTCTTTTGAAACCCATATTGGTCCTTATGGATGAGATTAAACTTATTTAAATAGTCTACAAGGGAGTTTGATATATATCTCTCCATAACTTTGCTGACTGAGGGTAGGATAGATATTGGTCTATAGTTATTTATATCATTATGTTTACCTCCCTTATATACTGGCTTAACTTCTGCAATTTTCAATTCATCAGGGACAATGCCTGATGCTAGGCTTTTATTTAGGATATCCTTGACTACTTCTATTAAAATTTTATTTTGTTTGATGTCGTTTACTCTAATGTTATTGTGGCCAGGACTTTTGTTCTTAAGAGAATTTACAATGCTGGTTACATCTAGGAGGGAAGCAGGAGGAATTACAATACTCTTACAAAATTGGTTACCATCCTGATTACCAAGTCTTACATTACAATTTAACTTCAGTTTTTCAACTTCAGAAATAAGAGAGTCTTGAAACTTTTCACATAGTTCCTCAGTATTGTCATATTCAGGAAAATATTTCAAAATTATATCATCATTTGTTTTCATTGCTTTCCTTCCAACTAGAGTATTAATGTCTTTCCACAAAGTTTTAAAATTTTTTGACTCACTTAACTTCATATTCCAATATTTCCTTTTGGCTTTTCTAATTTCTGCTACACATTTATTTCTCATGGACTGATATTGACTTTTGTACTTAATATTACTATGGTTATTTTTCCATTTCCTGAATAAGATATCTCTATCATGTAGTAATTTATAGAGATCATCATTCATCCAACCACAATCTTCTTTTCTAGCAGTATTGTCTCTACAAATTATTGCCTTTTCATATATTTTATTGACCCCAGTTTTCAATATGTTATAGCCTAAGTTAGGATTAGGTTCATTCAAGACAGTTGTCCAATCATAGGTTTGTATACAATTGTTTATAATCTTAGCATTAAGATAGGTAACCTTTGGATTTTTATCTGAAATATTTTTATCATCAGCAGGTTTTTCTAGGAGGGTAAGACCAACTACATAGTGATCTGAGATTTTTGTTTGGATAACAATTCCATTTAATTTCTTGCAACTTCCCTTGTAGTATATATGATCTATGCAGGATCTCACCAACTCATTATTGACAACTTCCTCTCTGGTATATTCATTTATAACCCTATTAAAACCATTGGAAGCAAGTAAATTCTTGTATTTCACTGTGGTAATATTTTTACATTTCTTAACATTTATATTTACATCTCCTATTAGCAGAGTTTCATGGGAGTTGGAGATTATTTTTGATTCTAATTCCTCTAGAAACTTATTTACATTACTGTTTGGTGGCCTGTAGACACACAAAATATTTATTAGTCTATTTCTTATATTAATTGTGCCACTCAATAATTCAAAACTCTCCAGAACACAATTATCCAGTTTTTTAAATTCACAGTCGTCCCTTACATACAGAACTACTCCACCACCTCTTCTATTTACCCTTAATACATAATACATATGGTACCCTTTGATTTTGTACAGATGAACATTATTAGGATTCAAGTTAACCTCAGTTAGTACAAAAGATACAGTATTAAATTTCTTAGAGGTAAGGTTAAATAACAGATTAAATGATTCCCAATTCTTTTTCAGGGATCGAATGTTAAGGCTGAAGATATACAAGGAAGATGAATAGGTACAAGTAACACTAGTGTTACAAAAGGAACTTAAACTATCACATACACAACAATTAATCTTATCTACATCTAATTTGTCAGTTAAATCCATTGTTAATAGTTGAAAACAAAATCAAAAAATTTGGATAATCTGAATAATCTTTAGTCAATTTTTGCAAGGTCTCTTTCATTAAAAATCTTTTTGATTGATGAGTTTTCATCCTTCTTCACCAAAATATTGCCATCTTTTACCCACACAAACTTTTAACCCAGTTCCCCTGCTTTACTTTTACTCATCCAAAACAATTTCTTAAAATAGGGAGTCAGGCAGTCATTCAGAAATATATTATTTTTGTATGCATTTTTGACTTCTTGGCTTTTTAGTATTTGCCTTTTTTCAGTGAATTTTAGTTTCGTTGCCTTGTTTTTGAACTTCACAATCACCTTTGTTTTTTTAATCTCTCCTCTTGTCTCAACAGAATAAATGTCATCAATGTCATTTTCGTTCAAGTTAGTTATACTTAGGACATTTCCTAATTTCATTACTTCTTTTTTTAAACTGATCGAGGGGGACTTTTCGTTAACCAAACCAACTATTTCGAGGTTTGCAGCAAGGTCATTTTGTTCCAAGTGATTCACCCTCACAGTTAAGTCCTCTATGACTTTATCTTTTTTTAATAGCTCGTTTTTTAATTCTAAGATCGTGTCTCTTAGCTCTTTATAAACTTCTTGAGTAACCTTCATATTTTTGCTCACGTCGTCATATGCTGTGCTCAGGAACATAACTGACCTTTTTAGATCCCTTAGTTCACTTAGGATCAAATCCTGTTTACCTTTGCCCTCCGAATGCGCTCCACCATCTTGCACGTCCATCTTCCTGCAAGCGATGCACCGCCATTCTTCCTTTTTCTTCTGGGATTTGACCTTCCAGGTAGATTCGGAAACTCCCGCACATTTAAAATGAAGACCTCCATTACATCCGTAACAGAGTACATAATATCCATCCTTGGGTAGGTTATCTACACATTTTGTACACGCCATAACAGAAATTAATTCCGCCTTCCGGTAAACAGCGCAACTAATGAACCGACAGACGACGGCACGTCACTTCCGGTAGGGAACCACGTTTTTAGGGAAAGACAAAAAAGCAAATAAAAAGAAAACGAGTGAAGTAAAGTGGTGTAGTATAACGCCAAAATACTATATATCGTATGGCACGTCACAATCACTGAAAACTGCAACTCAGCAACGATCACTTTCAACATACGGGGCAACAGGTACGAGCCTCACACCCAACAAGACAATCCGTTTAAAACTATCTATCTATATATAAAAATATCAAACTTTATGTCTATAATAATGATATTATACATATATATTCTATCATTAGTATTGCTATTGTGTAGCAATAATATTTGTATGTACTGCAAGATATTTGAATATAATTTGATATTGAAGAATATACCACAAATATGTTTAAGTTGAACCGGCTGACAAAGTCTTAGCTTAATAAGATCCTCATGTCTCTATAGAAGTAAATGTTCTATGTATGTGTAATGACCAAGGTTAATGCTATGAATGAGATGTGAGTGCCACACACATTTATTTTCCAAATTTTTTCCCCTTCACCCTATTTGGCGGGAGACGACAAGTGACCTCTGGCGCTTACACAAGATATGCGTGAATACCTGCTGTCCCTGGAGATAAGGCATGCCACGCGCAAGAAAGGAATGTGGGTTGCCTTTGTTCAAGGCGTGATCAATAAGGCGGCCTGAAAGTGTTGTGTAGTATTCACGAATCTCTCAATGGCTTTGAGGATGGAGTGTGCAATAACTGCGGCAGACAGAGCTAAACCTTCAAACTACAAAATCTAAGGATGTCAGCTCTTTCCAAAGAAAATAATAACCAACATCTTAGGAAAGTATCCAAGGGACAGATTAACCTTGTCCTACGATATAGATAACATTTTGAAATGGTGAGATGACTGGTAACTAGAGCACAATGTAGACAAATACTCTGGAGGTAACTTCTTCCAAAGAAAATTATCCGAATAAAATGTTATATTTCTAATTATATTAATTATAAAATTTATTTTTGATGATAAATCGTACAAAATTCGAGGGAAATGCATAGTAGTAGCAGAATTGGTGAAACGTCTTGGAGTAACCTTCACGAATATTCTAAATGGAGTACCGACATCTGTCATATTTGTGGAAGACCACTCTAGAAACATGGCTTCGTCAAGTAAATAGATAAAGAAAAAGTACGCGAGCGATGTTACTTTTCGTTAATTAGGCCTCACCAAGATAACGCATGTGGCGTATGGAAAGCTGAAAATCTTTGTATTCGTAAATTGGAAAAAGTACAACGAAGGCCTATACTCTTCGTAAAGAATTGTTGCGACACATCAGTGAGAGTTGCTTCAGGATGCAGGATGAGAACCTTCAGAGGATGGATGTAAACAAAACTCAACTCATTACATTCAGAGAAAGCACGTTCTCATAGGATGTAGTCGATATCATGCTGTTATATATGCCGTTCAGACATGGCGAGGAAGGTCAGAGAAATACATACCAGAACAAATCGGTTTTTGATTTCTCTTTTCGCGGTCGATACGTCAAAGTAATCGATTAATGAAGTAAAATCATAGTGCAAGCGGCGTAAGCACCCTCTGCCACACGTCGAAAGGAGCCTTGCACATTTAGATCCGTTTTGCAGCCTCGCGATACGCTACATTAACTTAATTTACCGATTTTGTAGTTTTTATGATGATATGCGAGGATGACAGCGAATTGGAATGAGGTGTTGGGCAAACGCTAAATCAGTACGAGCTCGTATATGTTCGCATTTCTTTGACTTAGGAATAGTGGTTTTTTGGAAGAAACATAAAATTGGCTGCTGGAAAAAGCATTAATCTTTTGTTTTCTTGATGAATACTTACCCTGAGCTTTGCTCGGCGGCATAACTGGATTCGGCTGGAGTCACAGGAGATCGAGTTGATGTCACCCTGCTGGGTGTTCCCCAAGATCCACTCAGGTTGGTACTATTTATTTCAGGCATAAACTGTGATGCGGGACTGAAGATTGAAAGTAAATTAAAATGAAATACTGTTTGAACAAATTAGTATCAGGTTCTGAAAGTCTGCTTTAATGATAAGCGAATGAAGATAGAAGATATAATTGAAAGACCAATAACAGGTGCAAGTGCCCATAGAACCATACACACAGTTGAAGATGTCGATCTAAATTAATAAAGAAGTTTAACCTTAACATACTTCTCATAATTGTAACTACGCAAAAAGATAAGGAGCTTAACTGTCAAGAGTGAGTTTCAAGAAAGAAAGTTCTCAAAAATTTACTACCATTACAGGTAGGTTATTGAACTTTTTACATTAAACCATTCATCTATAATAATAAATATTTACACTTGCTTATCATAATCACCTATTCAATTTTTGGATACCTTCTCGGTGCTATCAACTAGAATTCATGAATGAATTGAAGTGCAATATCTCGAGATTAAATTTGATTACTCAAACGAATGAAAGAACTCCATGAGGTATCGCAATCTTTTATAAATGAAAATGGATACTATTTGTATAATTAATCAACTGAAGCTTTTTTATTCTTACAAGGGGAAAACCTGGTGTTCGTACCACAAATTTCAGGGTATATCGGTGGTGCTGTTTATGTTATTGAGAAACTGACTGTATGTGGGATATCTTCAGGTCTAAAACTTTAAAACTCTTTCATCAACGTTCAACTATAAGCCTGTAATCAAGCGCCGCGAAAAATTTAAAAAAATGTTTTTCACTAAATATAACTTGATTCCATTTGGAATCATGACAAAAAATTTGGTTCTAATTATGTTTGAATGAATTTTAGTTTTCTGAACATATATAACACATCTTAAGTTCTTTCAGTGGAAAAATAAATTTCTTTGCAAATTTTTCAAATTTTTGACCGGAATGGTTGAATTAACCCTTTCCGGTCAAATAATTAACACGAAGAGATATTATAAAAATGTATTGTATGAAAGGGGGGTTTGAATGTGTTGTTTTAGATACTTTTAAATCTATAATATGTAAGCGAAATGATTGAGAAACTTCTGAAGTGACATGTGATTAATCAAAGGAACAATATGAAACGTGATTATATGGAAACAGTAATTATAGAATATATTTGGTGTAAATTTATTCAGCGGAGTTATAGGGGGATATTTGATAAATTTAGTCTTGTTTGTTGTTATAAGCGTGATCTTATCCTGTTTTTTCAATATAATGACATTAATTAGGAATTTTAAATGTAATAATTTAAGTGTGAAAGGGTTATTAAATTAACAATGTTTGTGGCTGCCACCTGACTGTGACTCAAACTGTGACAATAATAATAAAAAAGTAAAATTTCGTATCGAAGAGGAGCTAGAATACTTGGCATAATATTTCGAATAAATACCACTTCCGTCTGATATTATGAGGGAAGCACATGGTGGCACTTACATCGAGTGATATTGGCAAGTGCTGTCAGGTGACATGGAGCGTGAGCGTTGGGTCCATGTCGAGTTCATTCTTCCTTGGCCAGGAGCATCTATTGCTGCTTCTTGTCCCCAAGTCGTCGTTGGGCTACAGTGACAAGAAGATAAAAACAATTAACCACGTTAATATTTTCCTAGCGCAATATATTAATTTTCGTTATTCGATTCTATGGTATATCTTCTAAGAATTATCTTTTTCTCTTCTCTCATATTTACATTTACAATACCCCGCAAAGAAGAATACATTGTGTTTAATTTTTCCAGAAGATGTCAACAAAGACTCAATTTACTTACCATACATACTTGAGTATAAGCCGACACGAATATCAGGCGAAGCACCGAATTTTATCACCAAAAAACTGGTAAAACTAATTGACTCGAATATAAGCCTCGGGTGGGAAATGTAACAGTTACCGGTGAATAAAAAAATAAAATAATAAATACCAATAAATTACAGTAATTAAGGCATCAGCAGGTAAATAGGAGACCATCGATAAAGAACTGATCATTGAGCAAGTGATGAATTTAAAAGCAGATTTTCGACTACGGCAGACTTTTTCCTCCGAAGAATTGTTTTATGGAACGCTCAATTGGGTTTAAACCGAAGGGGGCTTTTAAAGCATAAAATATGTGCCCTAAAAACTCGGCTTGTATACGAGTATATACGGTGATTACTTTAGAGAAAGTAAATTCTCAGAGAATGAAGCCGAAGCTATGTAAGGTGTTCAGACACTGAGGACGGTCAGAGAAATAGATGCTAGATCGAGTCGCTTCAGAAACTCATTTATGCCAAGAGCGATACTCGATAATCATCGAATAGGGAAGTAGAGTCATGATGCATGCACCCATGGCATTGTTTGCACAGTGAATATGAGAAATTAGATTAATAAGAAGTGCAATTACTAACCTTGTGGCATTTCTGCCGCGGTTACTCATCATAGGTGAACGAGATGCTGCTACCGCCTCGCCTGGCCATGAACCTCTGAACTGGCTATCGGGAGAAGGCATAGACGGGGCACTGTAAGTTCCACAGATCAGAAAGTAGGCAGATTATTCAAAATTAAGCTAAACTTTTGACAACAAGCAGGGGTTTGATTAATGAGAAGAAAACAAACTTCGTTTTAAAGGGCTCAAAAATCTCGGCATACATCTCTATTCCGTGACATTTTTAGAAGAGTTGATAGTATTATGAGACATAATAATAATAATAAAGGACTTTATTCAGGGCGAGATTGAGACTATCAAGTCTCTTCTTACACCTAACCCTTTGTCATGTTGGAACAGAAAGAAATAGATAAATTGCAAAAGTACAGAGAAGAAAACTACTATGTGGGTTTAAAAACCTAATCTAAGAGCATAGGAAAACATTTCCACTGCAGGAAAACACCCTCGAAAGAAGGGGGTGTGAAAAACCTACGAAACCTACATATAGAAAACTAAATTTAAATATGGTAGTAGATAAAATAGCTATATAAGACAAGAGAAAAGGAAGTCATTAGAATGTACAAGAAAGAGCAAGTTATAACATGTTAACATAAAATTCTGACACAAAAGTATTAACTTATAAGTAATAATGTATAGCTAAATTAGGATTGAGTTATAGAGTTCAAACTATCTTAAACTTTTGTCAATTACATGTTAAATTATATGAACATAATAGACGTACTGTACAAAAATACATTATAAACATGATTTCGCTTGGTAAAAGCTTGTTAAGTATTTGGATTATAAATAAATAAAAACGGTTCAAAAACACTGAAAAAAGACAAAGAAGAAAATACAACGAGAGTTATAGAGTAATGAATAAAAGAACATATTGCAAATAAAAAACCATTCGTTTGGACGGTGGATAAGATAAGGAGGAGAGATGTTCAGAAATTGAGATATTGATTTGACAGAATTGATTGACATAACCTCTCTCAGGGACCATGAGAACGGTCAATGAAATATAAAAAATTGTGATTGTGAGATTTTTATAATTTCTCCTTTACGTCTCTTAGGAGGAAGTTTTACAACTATTTTAATTGTTTTTAATATTTTAAGACACAGTATTTTGGTGTATAATAAGTATTTTACGTTGATTATTTTCTTGTATAGCTTTGTATTTTATTATAACGCTTGTAATTGGGGCTACCTGTTAGCGTTAAATAAAATAATAATAATAACAATAATAATAACAATAATAATAATAAAAATAATAATAATAACAATAAAATAATATCTTTAAAGAAGATCCCTGCATTTATCGGATACATAAATATTTCTGCTACTCTTTGAGAGGAACAGAAAGAATTTCAATGAAATTCATCGCGAAAAGCTAAAATTTGGGTTTTTAAATTGATAGCAGTTGATTCTCGCGATTGATCGAAAATAGTTAACAGTTTGCAGGAAAAATACGTTTAAACTTTCCATCAAAGTTTCATCGCAGTTGTTGCTATGAATTTGAAAAATATTGTTCGCTCCCGCTTCGTTCAAAGAAACCGCGGATGTATCTCAAACAACTTGTTATGGAAGACAAATTATCGCGAGGGTTTGCAATTTTACGTCTCCGCCTATTAAACAATTGGATAAAACGGCCACCCTAGCTGAGAGCGGTCCTGAAATCGGTTCTCGGTGGAGACCATCATGGAAAACTTATCGGCGTCCTAAATTAAAACTTAGCAGATCCATCGGAGTCTGAGAAAAACAATATTTAAGATTTAATGCCTTACTATTACCTCGAAGAATATTTTACAATTCGGAATAACAGTATAGCTGAGGAAAATAGTAACCAAACAGTATTGATGCGTTGGACTTATTGTTAGATTTTTCCGCAAGTAAAAATTCAGTACGTACCTTGTTCCTCGCCTACTACTACCTCTAGGTGTTCTTGCTGTTGTAGTTGCCATAGGTTCTCCGGAAGATCCTCTTACTAAGCTGCTGTCTGGAGAGGGTAGCCAAGGAATCGATCCACTAACATCAGAGAGAAATTGTAACAGCGCGTCAGGTTATTTGAGTTTTTAATAAAAATCAAAGCAAATTATTAGTCAATTAGCATTGACTTGACATTTATAGGTATATAATAGCATACCTGTATTCTGGGGAATTCAGTCCCTTTAATAATAATATCAATGGAAATTTACGTAAATAATCGTTTCGTCAATCTCTTTCGAATAACTCCATAACTGTACTTTCGATTCATATTAAAATTGCGTGAGAATCAAATTATTAGATTTTAGATTGATATGAATGAATTCTTGCAATTCAAACTTTTAGGTCTAATTTATGTAGCTGCTTTGAACCAATGATGATTAGGACTCGCAAAATAATAATTATTAAGGAAAAACGAATATGAAAGGTTAGAGCGGGCCGGGATTCGAACTCAGGTCTTCCACTTGTCTAGTGGATGCTTTAACTAATTGTAATATTTAGCCAGAACATTAATATATGCCGTTTATGGACTATATCTCAGAGTACAAGAGAGTTCAATTGGTTGGATCTAGCGGAGTATCTGGTTCAACTGCCGGTTCCGTCAGGCCATTTTCAAGCTCGATTCTCCTGGGAATATTTTAAAAATGATGTAAATGGAGTTAGACTTAGCACTTTTAAAGCGTGCGACTTACCCAAAGGTTGTGCGAGAAGAGAAAAATAGTGACTTGGCTGGGACTCGAACCCAGGTCTCCGGGCGATTGTTCTAACCACTAAACTACCGAGACGCGTCCTTTTCCCTTCTGTAACTCGGGGCTTTTATGATCAAGGTGATGGTGCTCCACGTAGTGGCACCAACCACCACCAGAGGTCCTCATTGAGGCAACCGAACCACAAAGCGAAATTCTTGATTTTTTAAACCTCAAAGATAGATCATTTTGTGTAAAGCAGTTGCAGAAAAAGTCTCTGAGACCTTTCCTTGCTTTGAATAATTGTTTCTTTAGGTTGAGTTTATATAGGAAGAGATAAAAAATAATCTAAATACTCACGATGTGTATGGACTGCTTCCAGCAAATGTGCATTCTGGAGAGCAAGGAGTTCCTGGCGAAGGTGCAACTCCTCTAGAGCTAGCTGGAGATGACATCCTAGACTGAACTGGTCGTCTGGGTGAACTGTTTCAGCATAAAATGAATCAATGATCCCACACATGTCTATTTAGTAACTGTATCAGCAAATCAAAATGCAAATGGATTTCAGTTTCATTTTTTCCTTTAACCCTTCTTGTAGTACTTTATCTATACAGTCTCCCAGATTTTCAGCCGCGCTTACAGGGGATTCATTCCCTTCATCACCGAGTGAAAACTTAAGTGAAAATTATGAGTGAAAAGATGCAGAACCTACTGAGAATGTTCCCTTTGTGTAGGGATGAATTTAGAATGTGAGAGCAAAGATAAGTTGTAAATTTAAAGCTTTCAACAGAATACTAAGTGTATATAACTCCTCGAAATTGAAATTTTATTGTAAGGAAAAATAATTGGAACGCGGCTGTTAACGAATTAGAGGTTTTAAATCTCCAATAGCCGTCTTTGTGGGCGTTCCTCGTCTCATTCTCCGGTAATCGGAGAAAGAAAGGAATGCCGTACTTTTAAGATACCCAAAGCGCCTTTCAAGATCAGGGGTACATAAATTTTTATTACCCCTGACGACTTCACTTGACTTGGATTTTATTTAACGACGAGAGTTTAGCAATTGAAAGGCGCTCTGGGTATCTTAAAAGTACGGCATTCCTTTCTTGTTTTCTCCGAATAACGGGGAATGAGACGAGGAAGGCCGACAAAGACGGCTATTGGATATTTAAAACCTCTAATGAAATTTCGTTGTGTAAATGAAAGTAGTCACTAACAGCGGTAAGCCCTTATAGCTGCTCCCGGGAGAAGACGCAGTCTGAGCACGGCCGGCTCCAGCTGGAGATGGTGTCCATGGGATTGGTCCCCTTAAACATTTCACATGAGGTTGCGATTAGAGTGACTCATCAACAGAAAACATATGCCAACACTACCCGCCCCATAAGCTAGCCCGAATCACTATAGTATACTCACGTTACGAGACACGGTGTGGCTGGTGACTCACATTCACATGGAAATCGTCCTCCGGGATCAGGGAAGAGCCTTCTCGGGACGGCACCTCTGTGAAATTGAAAATTGAAATTGAAGGCTTCACATACTGAGGTACATAAATACTGAATATAGAATAAAGAGAAGTCACGTTAAAGGGGAGGACCACAGATGCACGATAACGGAGTCTTAGTTCAGGACCTTCCCAGAATGATATCGACTTCAAAATTTGAATTAAATGCGTTTTATTTCTACCAGGGCGTATATCCTGGGTTCGACAAACAACATTTGAAATGTATGGCGGGAATTTCAAATTTTTTATGATTGATTTACCGAGAAGGTGGAATTTCTACGACTATGCATGTGAACAGAAGTAATGAATCATTATCTTTTATCTTATGATCATTGGTTCGACGCCAGGGAACCATTTGCATTTTAGAATTCAATTATACGCAAATAAGGATTCTCGTTTGAAGATATTCCCGATAATCGACTTGGCATTTTAGAAACGGTCAGATTATCCCGAACCAAATAGTTTAATGCAATCTCATCTTAAAGAAAGTCCTGGGTTCGACACCAGGTCACTTGGATACAGAATCGATTTTTACAAAGAGAAATTTGGATTCCTATATCCTAAATTTTCAAGCCAAATAGAACTTTTCCAGTACAGTACTTTATATAGGTATATCCGGAGAAGTGTCTATATATAATAAATATGTCAGTTGTCAAGAATTTGAAAGAGAGGCCCTTTGTCTTTTATATTTATCATACTTAAAGGTCGTAACCCTAAGATTTTTCTTCTACAAGAGAACAAATAATTTCAGTACACTCACGTTCTGTAAGGAGTGTAGGTTTGAGATGCGCCATTACGAGGACCTGGATATGCAGCGCGAGGCGAAGGCGGGGGAGAACGATCCAGGCTCTTCATTCTTCTGTCGTAAAACTCTTTCGTGCTATCGGAGAGTGTAAGTCCCTCTCTGATTGCAAAAGATATGTTTGAAAGATCAAATGGGCATTAGCGGTACGATACTTAACTACTGTTAACATTTACAGCCTCTAATTAAGGGGACATATCAATAGAGGAAATCGAATCTGGAATTTACAACTGTATATTCCTCACATCTTCTGGTAAACCTTTAACACATGGCTACTCTTGAATATTTAAGAAAGGAAACGAAATTCCAAACTACTAGCTTTTTTAACAGGTGCAAAATAATCATAATGAGCATAATATTTAATAACATAATGAGCATAATGATTAGTGACAGTCAATCATTAATCCTTAAATGGTACGATGCTCTACGGTACGGTAAATTAACACATAACGAAAAATATGGAATATGATTAAGATGTACCGTATTTTACGGACTATAATACGCACCTTATTTTTTAAGCATTAAAAAAATAACATTTTTATTATTAGATTGCAGAGTCAGACTTAAAAAAAATCTTAGTTTATAAAACCGAACTGACCTTTAAAATCCCTAAAAATCGTCATATGAACTTTTTTCTTCATCTTCTTAAGCTATGTCTACTCTTGTGCAACTTTGTATTCAACACAGTCATGCGTCATAGCGCACGGCATGATGAAGGAGAGGCATGCAATAGCGCATGCCTCTCCTAAGTTGGCTGGACCTCTTTTTCATGACGCATGGCTCAGCGCACGTAAATCCAACTAGTTGGATTTTCGTTCAATATTCTGTGCGTCTTTCCAGTGATTTCGATATCAGTTTATTTAGTTTTTAAATAAAATCGACTGAGGCCGTATTGTATTGAGGAAATTCATTACGAATGAAATAAAATGGTATTCACTTCTCCACAAGTTCATTGGAATAATTGAACGATCATTTTCAGGGCCACAAAAACAAACACATATGTTATGAAATAAATAAAACAAATACATAATATTAAATATCAATAAATGAAATTTCCGCCATAAAGTGTGACCCCACCAAAGCAGATCATTGCTGTATTAAATTCATTTTAAATCGAATACCTTAAGAGCGATAAACTAATATCGCGTAAAAACATATTTAGTGCCCTATGGTTATATATACATGTAGATAAATTCAACAGTGGATACAATTATATACTCATGCAAAAGCCGAGTTTTTCTGCACACTTTTTTATGCTGAGTACAAGGCCCATCTTCTTAAACTCGAGGGAGGGCTCTCCTTATCAGTTCTCTCATGGTAAAGAAGGGTCATTGTCGTAAATCGGCTGGGAAATTCCGCGCTTGCTCATTCAACAATTCCGTATCAATTCTCTCTTACTAAACTACCGATGCCTCAATTACTGTAATTTCATAGCTACTTCTTTTCATTGTGTACCAGTACCTGCTGCATTTCCCACCCTAGGCTTTTCTTCGACTCTGTTACTTTTCCCAGTTTTTTGGAATAAAATTAGGTACCTCGGCTCATAATGGGGTCGGCTTACATACGAGCATAAAATGTATACTCTTTCACAAATACTGCTAGTAAGACTATTGAAATATCACCTATTCAGTTTACATATATATGTGGAAATTTTATATCTGGAGGGGAAAATTCTAAATATCGATTTGTGTTTCGGTTGCCTCAGTGAGGATCTCCGTTCGAGCCCCAGCCAAGACACTATTTTTCACTTCTTGTACAACCTCAATATTATATCTTCATATTCATCTCTGAGTAGAATTGATTGAAAGAAACGTATTTTCACTTGAACAGTTTTATTGCAAAAGGAAGCATCAATCTTAATTTTCAATATTTTTAAGTGAGAGTGTATGTCCGTTTTTCTTCTCCCAGAAAATAAACATTTTGGTTATGATCTTTCTAAACTCATAGAGCAAAAGCATAATTCAATGTTCGTGCAAGTTAACTCCAGTGCAACTTCTGTGGCTCAAATATTATATTTATTCCATCATAACTCAAGATAATCCACTCTCTGCTGAGTCAGAAAATTAAATGCGTAACTTCCCATTGCTACGTAAAACGCAAAGGCATAATTTCACTCTAAAGACGGTGTAAACCGCATCAGGCATACGGGTAATTTAATTAGTGAAACCGAAAGACTTCTGCAACGATTAATATCTCTAAGAATTAGAAGCGCAATCGATATAAAGATTTTACCATCTTAAATATACATTATTAAATAGTTTTGTATCGAAAAGGGATGAGTCGTTTGAGTTCTCTTTCCTCATGATCAGTTTGAGAGACCTGACCACAGATAAGAATATTCCATTGCGCAATTAGACTGAATGTTTCAGCCTGCTTTTCTGGTGGCTATTCTATCCCTATGAGTAGATAAGGGGTGACGTAGAAGGTGGATTTCGCAAACAAGAAATATAGAAATGCTTCTAGTCATGTTTTTGGCCTTCATTTTCAGTTCTTCTCGTGCAATAGAGTTGTTCACATCGAAAACGTATCTTTCAGAGGACTTACCTATATTGGCAAAGTGCAAGTGTGTTTCGTGCTCTATCACCAAGAAATTGTACTTCAGTTTTTCTTGCTGAACATACAAGGATTTTAGTCGGTTTACGAAGTGCTGCGGAAAATAATTCGAGTGTCGCGCAATTGCCCTAAGAAATTTTGTGGAATTGTGACTGCAGTGCTTATTTATAAAATATCATTCATTTTCAAAGTACACTTAATCCACTCAGTTAACGGAGAGTGTTAGGCGTAAGAATATACGCGTTAAGAGGTGTTGCTTTTGTGAGCAAAAATGGATACAGTGAGTTTGAGCAATTACTCGGCAAATAGTTTTTTTCGTCACCAGTGGTCATCAGATATGTTGTAATGTTATCACTCAAAATAAAGTTTTGTAAGGAGTGCTGTGATTTGTTATTTAAAAGCGTTATTTGAGGAAATCTAAAGAGGTAAGAAAATACTACCAATTGCTTTTATGCGAGGTACTTCATGCCGTATTTTTTAAAAGAATTGCTATTTTTTTAATGTAAATCTATCAAGTGACTGATCATATTTCTCACCGCAAAATACGGAAGTTCTCACGTTCCAGCAATTCGCTTTTTATTGAATCACAATGTTATTAAAACAAAAGACCTTAAATGAAGTAATGCATTAGCTTATATAATGTCGATATGCAGATTATATCTAATCACGTGACGGCTCCTGTAAAATAGTAATTCTTTAGAATCGAAGAGTATTTTCTGCTGAAACACCCGAACTTAAATTACTCATACCTGTTGTATAGTTTTATCTAGAGAAACAACTGAAAGCTATTCATTTTAATTTCAGCATAGTAGTTGTTTAAATAAATGTGGCTTCGATGGAGTCAAACTTCTATTCTTTCGATTATATATCCACACTATGTAACTAAAACATTGCATCCAGAAAGCGTTATTATTAAAAATAAGATTTTTAAATACATCCGTTTGTTTATTTTTTAATTAAAGTTGATTATAATGAAAGTAGACTTTAATTTGACAGCACTACGAAAGTCGTTTTTCGGCTATTTTCTTGATATTTAATTAGGAAGCTTTGATTTAAACCATTAACTCTGGTGAGCGGTATAATTTAAAACAACATTTTCAAATATATCTTTTTGTTCTTTTAAATTAAATAAAGTTATAATAAAATAGGTTTTATTTTGATTACTATCACGACTACTTAAGTCGTTTTCTCGCTATTTTCTTGATTGTAAAAAATTTGGAAATTAACTTATGATTCTAGAAAATTTTGATGTAAACTATTATTTCCGATAAGCAGTATCATTTAAGAAACGATTTTAAAATACATTTCATTTTCATTAATATGAAAGTGGACAATAATGTATGTAGATTTTATTTTGACATGAAACACTAAATTCAAAGTGCCATTTTTGGTATAATATATTATTTAACTATCTTACTCTTAATACAAGGTATAGTTATTGTACAAAGAATCTTAAATAAAACGTGAATTGGTAAAAAAGAGTTATTGGCAAATAAAGTAATATGAAAAATAAAGAATAAATTCATATTTACAAGAAAAGTCAGGGAAAACAGGATAAGGTCTACGTGAGCCATTCTTGGCTCATCTGTTAGTTCCTGGTTTTAAATTGTTGTATGGTATACTTATATTAATTTTATATATACTGATTTAAACTATATATAGATACAAAATATTACACAAGGCATAGAAAGTGTGATAACATTTAATGTTTTTTGTTCAAAACTTATAAGAAGTCACTTAAAAATTGTCCTTAAGTCTCAATTTATAGACAAACTCTCTCTTTGGAGCTACAACCCTATGTGAGCCTCCACCCCAATCAACCTCCACTTCTCTGTCTTCTCACTTTCATCTTCTTCATGTCCTTTATGAATTAGCCATCTCAATCTGGACCTTCCTCTCCGTCTAGTGGCATACAGTCTTCCTTCTATCTTCTTATTCAGCAGTGCTGTTTCAAGCATCCATTCCACATGGTCCAAACATTATATTCTCAAAGATTTTGTGAACTTAACTACATCTTTCCTAATTCATTATTGTCTTTAACTGCTCTTTGGTTCTCCTTTGCCATAATCCATTCTCAATAACAGGTCGGTATATTCTCTGCAATTGCTTTCAAATCTTACCAGGGCCATACTCTTGTGTGATTGTTAGTGTCCATTTTTATGCTCCATAGGTTACCACTGGTCTGGTAATTGGTTTATATAATTGTATTTAAGTGTTTCTGTTTATTAACTTTCTCTTGAGTATCTTCATATTTGCAAAGTAAGTTTTATTCCTTGCTTGTATTCTTTCATTTATTCATATTATGATTATGCTTATTTTGTAAGTTATATATTCTAGATATTTAAACTCTTCCAGACTATCAAATTTTATCTGTTCTATCTCCAAATCCTAGGTGACTCTAGGTTTGCCAGATGAGTTCATAAGCTTATATTTAGGTTTACTGGTATTAACTATCAATCCCATTTTGCTTGCTTCTTTCTATTTATTTGTTAAATATTGTTCCTCTTTGATCTATTTTTTCTTCAGATTTGTGTAATCCTAGAATATCCTTGCTTTATCCCAGTGCTGAATTCAAATTCATTTTATATTTGATTATGTATTTTTACTTTAGCCATGCTCTTCTTCAATGTCATTTGAATCAATAGAATTATTTTGGATGGAATTTCCATGTCCTCCATTGCTTCTCAGAGTTTGATCCTGTTTATACAATCAAATGCTTGTATATAATCTACAATAGCATATGCAGTTAAACATTATGATCATAGCATTTATCTAAAATTTGTCTGATTACAAATAGTTGGTCTATTGTACTTCTATTGGACCCTACTCCCACACAGAGAATCTCCAATTATCCTCCCAGTTACTACTTTCAGCCTTTCTTTTATGATAATTTCATATACTATATTTAAAAGTATTTTCCATCTATATTTCTCGAGAACCAGTTTATTTCCCTTTCTATATATTGGGCTTAGGATTACCATGCTCTATCCTTCTGGCATTTTTCTGCTTCCTATATTATACAATTAAGTTTATGTATAGCATCACTCATTATATCTCCTCCATATTTTACTAGCTCTGCTGCAATATTTTCTTCCCTGGGTCTTATTTATTTTTTAACTTTTGTATGCATTGTGCAATTTCCAGCCTAGTGGGTTTAATTCTGAGCAAGTTTGATATATTTGATTTGATTGATTTAACATAATCTATATTTGATTCTTTCCTTAGCCTGTCATTTTCCTCAGTTGTTACTCTCTCCTTATCTTCTGTACAGAGAAGTTCTTTGAAATGTTCTACCAATCTTTCCAGAACTTTATTCTCTTCTTGGACTACATTTCCCTCCGTATTTTTAAATCCTTCCATTCTTGGTAGGTATCCTCTTTTCACCTTTTCTAAAACTTAGTAGAACTATTTCTGTTTATTCTGTTTGCTGTATTCTTCTATATTCTCTAGCTGTTCTCCATTTTCTCCTTTTTTCTTGCATATCCTATTTGCTTCCTTCCTCATTTCTTGGTATCTTTCTGTGTTCATTCTGGTTTCTTTCCTTATTTGCTTTCTCTAGCTTTATTCTTCTCCTGTATAATTTGGGAACACTCGTTGTTAAACCAATCAGCATATATTATTCTCTTGTTTCTTCCAATAGTTTCTTCCATAGCTTCTTTGATTGTTTTCCCTATTTTTCCCATTCTTTTTCTATGGTTATTTTATAAGTTTTTTCATCAGCTGTTGGTTTGCATTTTACTAGCTAATCCTTTTTGGTTTTGCTTCGTGACTTCCTAGTCTTCATTTAACTAATCTGTGTCCCATATTCTCTTAACTATATCAGGACCTTTTTCTGTTTTAATTATTCTCTCCCTTACTCTTGCTTTAAATAGTTAATGATCCGAGTCACAGTTTGGCCCTTTTCAGCTTCTTATGTCTATATCTGATTATTATCCATTATTCCTCATCTTTCACAGCTTTTCCTCGGCTGAGATTTCGCTTGAAATAGCGTCACTTCCTGCAACGTCTAACTAATTATTCTTCCATCACTTTTTCTATTAATAAAATCTTGTAAACATAATTGTATGATATTTTTTCCGTTTATAGCTCTTCGATAGTTGAATAAAGTTGACCGAATGGTATGAAAGAAATTCCTTGGTTCCATTTTCGTACATTAAGATATTTCCAATTGTTTCTTGTGCAATAGAATCAAAAATATCTACTTCAACATTAAAGAAGCTCTGTTCAAATCGATGTTTATTGAAGGCTGAGAAACTTCACCTCTCTGAATCCAACCCTTTACCCCCGCGTCTTTATGGACTTCCAAAAAATACATAAGGAAGTCATCCTTATCCTCCCAGTGGTTTCAAACATTTCTTCCCCGTGTCATAAGATGCCACTGAATTTAATCATTTAATTGCTAATTTATCAGACTTTATGCCGTTGTGTGAAAAACTCTTTCGTTGTTTTTAACTCATTTACCAGAGTTCCTTGTGTAGAGTCTGTTGTTGTGTTGGAAGGGTTACCAAAAAGGAACAATGCGGATGAAGTAGTAACTAGTAACCTGTTGTCGTTGGCGAATGTGTGTTTAAAGAAACCTTTTTTTTAGTTCCAAGGTGGTTTTTATGAACAAAAATATGGACTTGCCCTGTTTTAGCTAACATTTTCATGGACTCCCTAAAAGAGAAATTGTTTTATTCAAATTCCCATTTGATAAAATTTATTTTATGCTGGTTTCGGTACGTTGATGATATCTTTTGTTTTTGGGGTGGGAAAATCCGACAACTCTCTTCCTTCGTCTCTATCCTGGATTGTATCCATCCTGGTATTTCATTTTCCCATGAAATTGAAACTAATAACACCTTGAACTTTCTTAACCTCACCCTACGTCTAGTTAATCAAAAATTCGAATTCAATGTTTATAATTATATTATTATACAGACAATCAACTTATACTAACAGTGCCATCCCCTTTACTTCCAATCACTACTACTCACATAAGCTAACCGCTTTTCACTGCCTTATCCACAGATTATTTAATATTTTCTTTATCTACTATAAACTTTCTTCGCGAGCTTAAAACTATTAAAGAAATACCTGTTGCAAATGGTTATTATAATGGTTCAACGGAAACAAAGACGCATAATCGACAATCGACTTTTTCCTCTTGCATCCCAATCTCAGATGGGTTCCCCACGACGTGTTGTCGATCCGTTTGAAGGTAAGATTTCGCACAAACTTGCCAATCTCTTCACAATATTCAATACTATGCCAGTTTTTAGAAATAAAAATAACGTAAGGAAATTTTTATGTCTTCAAAAAGACAATGTAGAACCTTTTTATAAATTCGGCGTCTATAAACTAATTTGCGACACTTGCAAATCTATCTACATCCGTCGTACTTCCCTAAATTTTAACGTTCGCATTAAAGAACAGTTAAATGCATTCATCAATGCTTCATCTTATTCCCATTCTGCGAAATCCCTTAACGTAAACAAATATTCCAGCAATTTTCCGCCCGACATTTTCCATTTTGAAGATAATGATAAACGCATTCGAACAATTAGAGATTGTTCAATACTTTGTATTACCTAATTGCTCTCCCAGAGAGATTATTCGATACTTTGTATAAACCTAATTGCTCTCTCAGTAATTAATATCTTTTTCAAACCCTTCTCCTCAACCTCAACATTGTCAATAGCTTCATTTCAGCTGGAATAGCTTCTCGGAAACTAATATTTTTCTTCGAAGTAACTGGTTCTATCATTCGTAACAACTTGTAAAAATTTTCCTTTGAGATGCGTGTAAAATTCCGGAATGCGTTTACATCATGCTGAAGTTCTCTGAGTAGCCCAATATTTCGATTTTTGTTAAACTGCTTTGTCCACAGGTCCCGTTGCTTTTTTCTTTTACGTGCATTTTTTAAAAACACACCTGCACAGATGGCTATCACACTTGCCGATTCTGTATCATCATGACGCACAGTAGACAATGCAGTGTGGACAACAAATTGAATGCCTTATGAGGCATACTCGAAAGGCATGCGCAACGCATGTTGAAATGGAAAGAGGAAGCGCAAGTTGAAAGGGAAAGGGAAGAGGAAAGCGCACAAGTGTAGAAATACCATTACTTACTTTTACTCCAGTGGCATTTTCTGAGATATTTTGGGTTTGGCCATTTTTTAATCAAACACTGGAGGGAATTTTAAATCAAACACTGGGCATTTTATATAAATTTCGAATATAAGGCGCACCTGAATTTTGGAGGCAATTTTTTAAAGAAAAAAGTGCGTCTTATAGTCCGTTATATACGGTAAGAGATTTTCGAGAACTTCTAGTTGAACACTGCAGCGAGGATTTCGAAAGGAACAGATGCATGGCATTCGAAGAACGTATGAAAAAAATACGTGAATTCATCTGAGGCGAATAATTGTTACGGGATCATATACAAACGCATATCCGTCGATAAGTTAAATCGAATACAACATATCGTAAAATGGCTGCTATACTTTCTATACTGTCATTTTCTTCACCTGAGGAACATTTTACGCTTTGTTTATTCACTGATATCCTCAGCAATTCTCTTTGCTTGTATACGTCCTTCGCTTCTAAGGATTCCATACATCGAACTGCTTGAACGATATTTGGTAGAATTCTATCATATAAAACATGTCTGATAATTATCGTTACAAGTGTTTTAGTAACAATAAATTGTTTTGCATCCATACATCTTTCCATACATTTCTTTCTGTTATACCGGCTATGATTCTCTTTTCTCTTTGGTATTTCATCACATTCAACCATAGAATAAGATAAGGAAAATACCTTAGCACGAAAAGCTGAGCGGCTTAACCAATCAAATAAATTAGCGACATAACTGGGATTTAAACCCAGGTTTCTCAAAGATGTTACAGGATTAAAACTTCTATTGTGGAACCTACAAAGTTTTATTTCTGTTACATCTTAGTTATGGCGTTCCACGAAGTAAATCTGATGAACCTTAATTTTATCCAGGTCTCCCACTTTACTTAGAATAATTTATTTAGGAATATCTGTCTGGTAAGTGGGAGACCTGGGTCCGAGGCCAAGTCAAGTCGTTATTTTTCACTTATACATATTTCTCCATAGTTTAGTTAGGAATTCCACAGAATATAACATCTGCATTTATTCTTTTACGCACTTTAGTACTATTCATTTCCGACTACCATCTTTTATATTTCATTTATCTGCAATTTTTCGTTACTCCTTGTAAGATAAGTCGAGCATATTTAAAGACAACAATTTCTTGTTAAGATGCCAACCAATCATCATTAAATTATAAGATTCATACACACTCACGATTTACTGACGGTTGAAGGATTCTGCCATCCCCACGCTTCTCCGAAAGAGCTTTCAGGGGACTGGACTGCACCAGGTGACCTATGAATGTGAAATATAAGAAAGAGAATATCGCCTTCGCGCATTCATTCTTCATATATGACAAAATCTCTCGTTAATAACTAGCTTTCCCTCCATCGCATCCCTTTGATTTCAAACTTTCATTTTGGTTGGATCGATGATAACAGAATGTTTTCCAGAAAATGCTTTCAATAATTTAAAAGAGAACAGAACTTCGACTTACAAGTCGAAGTTGTTAGAGGTCACCCAATAAACATCTAAATTTCTAAAAAAATGTATAAACGACTCCAATCTTCTGAATAAGTATTTAATTGACACAGTATTTGTTCTATATACTAAGTACACAAAGTAGTAATGTGATGTAAATTATCCGTAATAATAAAATCAGATAATTGATCCGTAAAGGCCGTCATACACGAATAAATATTTCAAGAATAGAACATGTTCTAATTTCAACCTATCAGGAAGCCAGGATCCGCCATTTTGGAAATATTTCCTCTTGTACTTCCTTGCATTTCCTCGTGTATTACGGCCTTAAGAAAATTCTCTTTCGAGAATTGTCTTGACTTAAGAACCTGGCCAACAGTTCATGTTTCAACTGATACGCAAACCTTTCTAGGTTAAAGGTAATGTTATGAACTCTATTGAAGAATTATAGGCTGACCCTACAATGAATCACTTAAATGATTTTTCCCTTAGAGGTTCGAAAGCTGAGTTTAGGTAAACAGCCTCCATCTGGTCCAACCTCCAATCGTGTCCCATTCATGTTTACATACCGCAGATTATAAGAGAGTCGAATAATCAGAACTCTACGTGATGCTCTGATACGGAAAAGTATTTTCCATGTAAAAAATTTGATGTACTCACATAGGGCGGGAAGTTTGCATAACTCCAATTGGTCTTCCACAACAACAGTCCTGAGATCCTGGAGCGTCGGGTCTAAAAATTAAAAAAAAGAAATTGACCATGTCAACAGTGGTTTGAAATGTCGTACCATAGTCAATAAAATTTGCTTCTTATAACGGAAAGATACGCAAAGAGAAATTTAAAAACAGTTTCATAGACAGAAGATTAAGGCAGTAATTTCAATTTTCACGAGCAAGAACGTTTGTACAGATCGCTTATTCTGTACTTTTTAGCGTTTACACCCGAAAAAATTATTTTACGAGGTGGTTTATTAATTATCTTGGCATAAGACGATGAATCTTGGGTGGAAACCCCTGTCATACCCAAAGAAAACATTATAGTAATCATAATTTAAAAATAGAAAACCTAATCGGGTTCACAACAAGCATTGCAGGTTTCCTATAGAAGGTATTAGATGGAATAGTGGAAAGTAAACTTGAAAGTAGAAAATTATGGATAAATAAAGGGATAGATAAAGAACGGATTAGTTTGAAGAGCTACAAAAAATTTTCTTCGGATTGATAAATATTGGCGATGATCGAAATTAAAGCCTTGGATTTCGGAAATTACCATCACTAATATCATACTTATAATAGAAAGTCTAACGTAAACTAAGTTAGCATTGATTGAACAACATTATGTTGAAAAAACCACCCTTATGCTCGAGTGAGGGTCCAAGGTATCTGTTCTCTGGTAGAAAAAGTCTGCAAATCGTACAGTAAATTTCTCACTCGCACAGTTAATAACTTTTAGTCAATTTTCTCCACAATCACGTTCCGTCCTTCGGGAGTTGTGGGATTGAATACAAACATGATTGATCGGACATCGAGATCGGGTGACACTGGGTGTCGTCGGATGTCATCACCCTATGCTCATACTCTTTATTATGAAAAATTACATTTATATTATTTATATACAATTAAATAACAATTAGCTTTACCAGTTTTCTGCGATAAAATTAGATGCCTCGGTTTATATTCGGGTTGGCTTACACTCGAGTATACATTGTGTCTTTCAGTAATGTTTTATTAATGTTTATATTTTGATTTACGACGTTTGCTTATTTTTTCCAACTTGTAACTCCAATAACTCTGAAAATAACATCATCACAGATGACTAAAGTAAAGTGAGATTTGCACAATAGGTAAAACCTTATTGGTGATACGATATTGTAATACATCTCTCCATTACTTGTATTTATGAACGTCATTGTATGATAACAAACTCTGCCACCTGGTGTATACCTATCTGCAGATTTGACTGAATAGTAATAATGATAATAATAATATATAGCTAAGTTTAAACGGGCATTAAAAGATTTCGGTTTTCTTTTACCACCTTTTCGGAAGCGATAATAACTTCAATAGAGTAGGGGAAGGTCCTCTAGTATGGGATAGCTAAGCCATTTTGCAAATTGAAAAATTTTTAAGGGCTAAATCAAATTTAAATTTATGCTAAAACTAACTTTAAAGTGTTATAAAAATACCCTTCGATGGAATAACGTCAAACCGGATCTATTCGATATTTCTTTCATTTGAATAAACCCATACATTTTGCACATTTGAAACGTTGGAGGGTTCTATGGGACACCTTGTATAGGTTACGCAATAATCCAGTCCCGCTTGTAATTCAACCTTCTACCATTCAAAATCCAATAATACATGTTTTAAACCATTATTATAAGAACGATTATTCTTAAAAAAATAATTTCAAAATTTTTAAACATAATTTTTTTGTCTCAAAGAGAAATTTAAATAGGTTATGAAAACAATCTGTCGTCACAAATGTTTATTTGGCACTCTATGGCAAACCTGTGAGAAGTGTGCGGTGGAAGGCTCAGCATGTGAATGTGGTGATCTTTTGCAAAAGCTATTACTTCCTGCTCCTTGTGGCTTACATTACCGTGCCTAATGAGAAGGGCATGTTCATTTTTGGTTGGGTTTACTCTTTCAACGAACAGATTAAGATTAATCGCCTAATTTGTGCATTCAAATTTTGTCCCATAAAACCCTAATGCACCTGTCCCATACAACCGAACTGTCATACAACGCAACTTTTACTCTCAAAGGCAAACTACCAATCCGGTTGGAAAAAATCGCTCATAGCTTACTAACAATAACCTTACGTTGCTACCAACATAATTAATAATTTTTGAACTAAATCACAATGAAGGTGGGATGGTTTAAAGTTATCTCCATGCACGAAAATTTGGTGCAGAACCACTAAAATACTCGTTGCAAGCAGGCCCGTGCGCACGGGGTTCGAACCCCCCCATGAGGATCCTTCATACAAAATGTTCCACGAATGACGAATTGAAGATAGGATAAAATGAAATTATTTTATTTAATGTTTCATTTAGTAAACTTTTTCTTCCAAAATTTAGCGCCTCTTTCAACTTTCATGTTAACTTCTGTCAGGACTCCTTCTTTCGTCTCGGTGAGTCACACTTTCGCGCTAAAAACCCCTCCCACGAGCAAATCCTGCGCACGGGCCTGGTTGCAAGAGAACGCGTTGTAACACAAAACCAATCTGGATAGAACTGGTCTTTGGCATCAATGTGCTCGTGCCAATGCCGTAGTAGCGGATGTCCCTGGAGTTGATTGGACAAAACACCGCCTGTCCCATGCAATATGCCGTCCCGTACTAGAGGAACTTCCCCTATAGCATAATTTTAAATTTAATATGAGTAACTACCCGTCGGGAGGGATGTAGTCTTCCAAAGAGTCTTCAAATCCATCGTCTTCAGGCTCCGTCAACCTTAACAAGGCATTACGCAAGTGTCTGAGGAATACATCGGGTAGTAGTCCTCTGTTGCTGAGATTGGTTGCTAGGCGAATAGCCGCGGAAATGGTCTCTTGAGCGTTTATCATAGTTTCATCCTCCTGAAATTTGACAGAGCAATAAGGATAAGGAAAGAGCTAAATTGCATTTTAAAATTATCCCAGACTATGAATTATTTCTGCTTATAGAGAAGGTGGTTAACACAATGACTTCCACGCTGCCTCATATTGGCTTTCGTATAACGCAATGACTGCTATTAGATACTTAACACCTGTTAGATAGATATAGGGTTGTTCAGAATTTTTTCCATTTTTCTAGTTTGAACATCAGGGCCATTATCGACACTGGTGCTACCCACACGTTTATCCGGGGGTCAATTTGTAGAATACATTAGAGACGAATTACCATGTTATTCTTTAAATCACTCTCCACAAACTACTTAAAATTTGAAATTAAGATTTCATTTTTATTTTAATGATCAGCATAGGCAAAATTGAGTAAAAAGATAACTATAATTTAACAAAATAGATAACTGGGATGATTTGGATCTCTAAGAGTCCTTGTAAAGTAAAAAAAATGGATCAGTTACAAAAAAATTTCCAAATAATAATTTCTTGAGATTCAAGGTTCTGGTAGTAAACTTGATCATATATAGTGCAGCTCCATTCCAATGAATTAATGATCAAAGTAAAATCTCCCATAAAAGCTTAATTCCGGTAAAATGCCACTAGCACAGCAATGACTATTCTACAACTGCAGGACTAACATTGAAACATCCTAAGTAATCAACTTGAAGGCCAAAAAAAAACATGAAATATGGACAAACAATCAAATACAACTACTACAAATTGAGCCCGAGATGTGTTTTGCATAACTCTAACGTGCTACCCGCTCGTTTACCCGGGGACCAAGTTTTAGAATATACTACATCAACGGTAAGTTTGTACAAAGATTAAGTAACGTTTTATACAAAGCATTAATTTTTCGAACACAATATTCTACATTCAGAAGACGATATGAGATAAAAAAGTTAACAAAAAGTGAAAAAAATATGCCAAATGTTAATCATAACTTAATGGAATACAAAGGATAAGAGCAGGAACTTTGAATCATTTCGAATAATTTATGATGTTCGCGATATGGAAACTGGACTTCTTCTGCAGTGTTACACAAATTTATTTCAACGATCAGTTTCTGACATATGCGGGTATCCACAAGGTACGATGGCATTCCAAGAAGTCCAGCCAAATCACATCAATTATAGAATGATAATTGCATAAAATAGTCCACAGTAATCACTATTAATTCTGACGTATGCAAGAATCTGCTTTTATAGAAATGGTGCATAATTTTAATCTCACTGTACAGGGCCGTTTTTAAGCATACGCAGGATACGCGGTAGCGTAAGGCCCCGTCAACTTAGGAGACCAGCCGCCATACCACAAAAAGGACATAAAACATTTCAATAATTGAAATTTTTATTAAATAAATAAAATTAGAGGCATAATAAATTCAATTTCTGTACCACATTATGATATTTTAACGTTATATAATTATAATACGTATTCTATTATATTATTAGCAGCCTGGCACTGGGGTCTATAGGGCCCCATTCAATAATGTTGCGTAGGACCCCCAAAATCGTAAGAACGGGCCTATCACTGTCCGACGCACGAGAGAGCAACTATTACTTACAACTATTACCTTACTATTGCTTCGCTATTATAACAGAGCGGTTTCTTATCAATAAGTAATGCGTTGGGCTTAAAATTAAACAAAACCGTAATAGACTGATTATTCATCACTTTGAAGGTATGGAATCTAAAGAAAGACACGGGATATTTACTTCACTCAGATTAATTAGAAATTTTACGGTTTATCAATCTAAAATGAGGTTATAAACTGTTTGTTTATGGTGATTAATGCAGAATCATTCAATTTCAAGCAAATCGCAAGCTTTTAGTATCCCATTAATGCGGTTAAAAATAAAACAAAAACCAATTATTGTCAGTTACCTCTTCGTCGTCTGTCGGTTCATTATCGAAGGACGAAGTTGGGTCATCATCGGGATAATATGATTCTGCCATTGCGAAAAATTTTGTTTCCGAAAATTTTCTTTAATAAAACTTTGAATTTTGAAGAAGCGGGCTAGTAACGATTCACAACAATAAAGCCTTTTGTAAATAACAAAAGACTGAAAATATGATCACCAATCTAAATACTTATTATTAGAATGTTTACATTGAAAATTAGGGGTACGTGAGCAGCAGACGCCCAGAAGAGTTAAAACTACAGTAAACTCCCGTTTATCCGAAATGATCGGGACGGGGGCCGTTTCGGATAGCGAAAATTTCGGATAAACCGAAGTCCCGCGTGAAACGCCATCAATCCGCGAAATCAATACCGCGAGATATGATCGTAAAACGTGTGTACGTAGAATGCTATTGATATGGTTGTGAATAAGCCTGCATGCTTTTGACTGAAAAATTTGTGTTGAAGTGTTAAAAAGGCGCCAAAGTATGATTGAAAACTCAAAAGTTTTTAAATTCTGAATAACAAAGCTAATTTATTTTGTGTTCTTACAGAAAAAATCCACCTTATTTGGCAGCGGGGGTGTCACGAGCAAGTAATGGGTCGCGATGGTATTCGGTGGGTGGGGGCGGGGTACGTGCATTCGGAAAAGTATGTTCGGATAATGTGGATTTCGGATAAACGTGATTCGTATAAATGGGAGTTTACTGTATCCTGATATTGCATTTGTTGCTATCTTATAGTTTATACCGATGATCGTTTTGGGCACGAAACTGTTATTCTGCCTTCCAGTTTTTGTAGTCAGTTTAATAGCAGGAAAATACAGTTCCACAGCATATTGTTGAAATCTTCTAATATAAGCGGTAAATCGTAATTTATATCTTAAGATCAAGGATCCAGAAAAACTGTAATGCACCACAGCTTATTCTCTCATGTAAATAAAGTTTTTGCGAAGAAACTTAATCCAATATCAAATGTTATATAGTTTTATTTAATATAATTTTAAATATTTTTTATATAATGGCTTTAATAGATCTCCAAATTACCAAAATAACATTATGTTTAAGACAAAAACCAATTAATTCATGAATACTAAAAATTCACAAAGATTGCTTAGCTCTACAAATACTTAGATTCTCAATATTATAGAGTATTTGAATTCGTATGATGCGTACAATTTATAACTTTGGGGATGAGATCACCTGGTGTGATTAAAAAATCATCAAAAAGATACAATGGAAGAAAAGAAATGAAGGATGAACAGATAGGTCTGCAAACCTAGCGAGAAAAAGTCTTCTTAAAGGAAAGGCAAACTTTCACATTTAAAAATAAATTTCCTTTGGTTAGTTTTACCTTCATATACAAAGCTATTTACTTCCATTTCAAATACAACATATAGTAGATAGATCTATTGTCTGCATCCAAAAACATTTGGGAAGGCAGGTGCATTTATGCACTTTTATGCAAGTTTGGAAGATTGTTTAAAAACATTTATTTTCTCTCGTTTATAAGTACCTAAGGCATCTACAGAATACTACATAAAAACTGGTGATTATGTTATCATCAGACAAACTATACTAAACAACAAAATAAATCAATTAATTTAGTGCCACTAATTAAAGACACTCCAAAAAGATGACTACAATATGTTAGTTGAAATTAGGAAATAATAATAATTAAGGAAATTCTGAATAATAAATGAGGCTGATGGACATTCTGTGAAAATTTTTGGAGGCAAAAATTTCATTGAGTATACAATTTCTAGGAACCTAATTCGAAAAGTACAGTCTGCCAGGTGAATCAAGGTGAAATTAAGTTAATAAAATTGTTCCATGATAGTGCTGCATATTTTCTTCTGTCTTCTATAGCTTTTCTATGTATTTGTTCCCTTTTACAAAATATGCTGTGTGTACATCCATTCATAGATGCTATGATTTAAAACCAATTAGTTCCTTTGCACTTGAAACACATTTTATGCAGGATTTTTCAAAGTCGAAACAATTTATTTTAAAATCATACATTTACATTCATCACAGACAGGTATATTTTCTTTCATTGAATTTAGTTTTGAAGAGTAGTATACATTGATTAATTATAATAAGGTTAAAATTCCTCATATTAGTCTTGAAATAACTTACAGCAATAAATCAATAAAAATATTTAACTATTGAAAATTAATAATTAGAGGTGAAATTTTAGCTTCTTAAAAGCAACCAAATGCTGTTATTAAAACATCACAGAATGGAAAAATGGAGATTGAGTAGGATTTCTGCTGGAGTTTTTATTATTTTCATTAAAATATATTATTTGGACTACAGCTTTAGGAAACCATGAAATATGAATTATGTACAATATTACTTATTAATATATTAAATGGAAATAGAGTTTATAATTTTGGAATACACAATTACTTGCAACAAATTCATACAGTTCCAAGGATTTCCATAATTACAGGTAGATCTTTTATCCTAAGATTAAAAATTAGTTGCAATTAGTTAAGTTGTTTACTCTAAAAAATCAAATACATTACAAGAATTAAAACAAAATGTCCTAAATATGTATGTAAATAAAACTGTGCTCCACATAAAATGGGAAAATCAATTGAAATTACTATGTTTACCTTAATTCACATTTCATTTTAGATTTAAATCACTTAGAGGGAGATATACTTTGTATAAATTCTCTGAAAGCCATCATAACAATTGGGTAAGAAAGGTTTGTTATGCTGAATAAATTCAATTTGCAAACAGTCATTTGTCCATCCTAGGTATTGAACACAATTTTACGTAGAGTAATATCCTGGAAGTTAAGCAAACCAATTCAACCACAGTGAAAACCGTGGAAACATTTTCTTCAAAATTTTCCATTAGATGGCTGGTAACAAAACAGAGGTCAAGTTTAGGAAAAGGACACCATTTGAGCAGATAACAATACTTATTTTTCTAAATTATGAAGCCAATTAAATTTAACAACATGAATGATCTAAGTCCAGTATAAATGATCAATATTAAATAACTTTATTTTGGATTATGAACTTCAAATTTTCCCCAGAATATATTTTGATTTTGAAATCATCAGCACGATTGGATATACCACTCAATAAAACAGGAAACGTCAAAGAAATTCTGCAAAAATTGCATAAATTATGCATTTCTGCGATAAAAGTAAAAAAAGATTAAGACTTAGGAGACATTCATAAAATATTTATTGAAAGATATTGATGAATATTTCATACTACACATTCCACTTAACAAAGAACTACAATCAACTGAATAATGACATGCTGTATTTATAGAAAGGCTAAAAGCCAACAATAAATGATGACATCTATTACAAAGCTACAGCCAATATTCCCAATATTCCATCACATATTCAATGTACTTAAATACAGATAACTTGAAGCACTCCACCATATAGCAATCTATGACTAGAATTAGTACACTGATAACATAAATAATATTGTTCACATAAAATATAAAAATCACAGTAAAATTACAAGCTGAGGTACACAATTAGTTATTCAATACATCTCTGAATCTTAAATGAGTTACATTTAAGCCTGGAATAGCAATTTGAGGGCCTGAATATGCAGATGGAATTTATGAAATCAAATAGGTCTTAGGGTTGATAATGTAGTCTGAAATATATTTTCATAGAAAAACCAAAAGATTGAAGATTTGTTAGCATAATTATTACTGCTGGTGAACAAATTATGTAGAAATCAACAGCCAACATATATTTATGATAAACCAGTAAAAACCATCAAAGAATACAAAGTCTTCATTCATCAGACACTTCATTGATACATGCTTTCTAAACTTCAGAAGAAAGCAATACATATTTGTAGCTGAAATATCATTAATAGAAGATAAAACCCATGCAGTAAACTGCTTCATTCACAAATAAGTAGAAGCTCCATGCAGTTAATCTATGCTAAACATGAAAAATCATAGATTGATACTATTTAAATGATGATAGTTTTTTAATTTTGTTTCTTCAACTTAAACGGTATTCAGTATCAATATCTTTTTTACCTATGTATCACAAAATAACTATTTATTCTATTTTATATTTCACTTTATTTTTTCTCATTAAAACTAAATTTAAAACTTATATGCAAAATATACCAAAAGTTTCTTATTTATTTGTAGTAAACTAAATGTACAAAACAAGATATATAAAAATTTAAACTAACCTTTCCTAACCGTAGGTATTGATTAAAACAAGTTTTTGTACAATAAGTTATAACTTTTTAATTTATGAAGATATTATAAAAACTTGCATCCTTGCTCTCCCGAATTACAAGTTTTAGAGATGGCAGAATAGTAAATTATCTGATACAATCATTCTGCATTGCTAAAAAAGACCTTGACACTAGAAATGTAAGAAAGATAAGTATTCTCTTTTCACAGGTAAGTCGGTCTTTCTTTACAGTAGAAATAACAAATGATCGAACATAACAATCAAAGTGACCACTAAGGGAGTTGATGAACCTGAACATTTGGTGCTTTTGAAAACTTATCCTGCTGAAATACATGCTTAATATTGATACAATACAAGCGTTTCATTTGTTTATTTCAGCAAGTTCTTTAAAATCAACATCAACTTGTAAGTTTTGTAAATGATTAACAACAAACTATCCATACCATCCTTATTCCATAAGTTTATTACGAAAGGAAACAAAATATTCAAATATTAACTGATAGTAACATTGGTTATGGTGGTGGAATTCCACTGAATAACCAGCATGGAATCACAATTAAGTACGCAATAATACAAATTTAATGTTATTGAAATATTTTATTTAAATGATTTGAGCAGATATCCTACTATTTCCTCAAAATATGATTTCTTCAAATAAATTTCTATTTAACTCCAAAATGAATAAACATAATACTGAATATGCTACAGATCATTGATTATAAATTCCTTCTTTGCAGCAGACAATCAACTCAATTGACATCTATGCTTCATAAGGCTGAAAACATACTAGCCAATGCAAAATTAATATAAACTAAAAACTGTTTATTAGCATAGGTCAACCATAGATTTTCCCTAAGTTACTTTATTCAGTTAACATACCGAATTAACGCAAAACTAACGTGCACCCTTTTGGCTAAAAAATCGGGATGTCCCTGTTGAAATTGATGACACACTAGATTCAGTCACCAAACTACTCGTTCACATGTCCAGTGGCGCAGAGCCGGCTGCATTCTCGGCTCACCCTGGTTCAATATAACTCATCAAACGTTCCACCAATTCACTATCAATGTTTTGACTATAAGAGCTGCTATAGACTTAACATTAGGCCAATAGTTTTTAATTGAAAGGGGATTGGCTAGCCTATCAAAACTTTTTGAATGACCAATTTTGAATTGGTTAACTTGTGCACTCACATACTGTTTCTGGCATAGACAACTACCTGTATTTTGTGTATAGTGTATATGCATATAAATATATATCAGGATAAATGTGTACAGTACACATGTATACAGTGCTGCGAATGTAGTTACTTCATGTCTTAAGGAGAGCTTTAGATACACAGGCAAATGATTTTTCAATTACCGAGGCTTGAATTTTGGGGTGCAAGTTACATTCAATGGTGCATTATTTTCAAGTAAATATGGTCATTCCAGAAGATGTTTTAATTTCTGGAAATTTTAAAAACTTACATAAGGCATGGAATAATGATATAAACCTTACAAATTATAAAATTAATTTAATTCTTATTTCTTCAAAAAATAATATGAAAATTTTTCTTGTACAGTTAATAATTGAATTAACTCTTTATATCAAGGATGCAGTCAGGTGTTTAAAAATAACCTCAGATATTTAGCTTCATATCTGAGCTATCAAGTTATCTCAACAAAGACAGATTGTTACTACATGTCATACAGGTCTTCTGAATTATTTTGTACTTTTATTATGAACATATCTGCATGTGCTTATGCTTGGACAACCAACAGAGGGAAGGCTAAGAGAGAAAACTTGATCATTGACTTTTTCCTAACACAATTTTGAAATTTAACACGCAGCGTTAAATATAAATAAAAACTGTTCTGAAGAGAAAGTGACAAAGTATCATGTTACTCTCAAAATCTTTTATGCTTTATCAACTGGATAAAATTTTATTTTCCTTTGGATTGTCAGAAAAGGTTAAGTTAAGAAAAACGATAACTATAACGTAATATCATGGATAACTGGGATGATTTGATTTTCTCAGAGTCCTTGTCAAGTAAAACAAGATAAAATTGGATCAGGTACAAACAAATTTCCAAATAAACTGTCTTGAAATCAAAGTTCTGGTAGTAAACTTGATCATATACACTGCCACTTCATTCCAATGAATTAATGATCAAAGTAATATCTCTCAAAAAAGCTTAATTTAGGTAAAATGGCAATGACTATTCTATAACTGCAGGACTAACATCGATACATCATTCTAAGTCATCTACAGAGTCAACTTGAAGGCAAAAAGTACATAAAAGTGTTACATGAACAAAAAATCAAATACAACCACCAAGACCAAAACAGCATGTCACCTACCATCTACTAAAAGAATACAGCATTTAATACTAGTGTACAGAAATTAATACCAAAAATCACTCGCAGCAAAAAAATGCAGCATACAAGAACTGATTGTGGGGAAACATTCATGATTTAAAAAGGCCATAATTTGCCTTTTCTGTTGGGGAAGAAGCACAAATAAATACTGAATGAATGCAAACATATACTCTCAGGCAAAAACTAATACATGCATTTAATAATACATCAAATTACCTCAGTTAATCATTTTGATTACATTTTTGAACTACCTTATTTTGTTCTTGTACATCTTCACAATTTTCTTCCCATTATGTTGCAATACAAAACTTACTGGCACATTTAAACGGTTATAGAAAAACCTTCAACTTCTAAAATCTTCCTTCAAATATATGGATGGCAGTGGTATGGACTGATAGTCTTCTTCAACCTCCACCTGCAGAACAGAAAAAAAATAAATGAAATTATAAGACCAATACAGTAATTATTGAATAAGAAAGATTTTTAACTATCAGTACAGAATCGACCCATAAATTTGACAAAAACCAAGTAGTGTTTGCACTGATAGAGGTCAAATCTACTGATAGAGTAAAAAATTCCAATATTGTTTGTAGAAAGTGTAACTTCCACCAAATCATATTTTTTATGAATGAATACTTTAATAAAAAGGATTTATATAATAGTAATAATAATAATAATAAAAGGTTTATTTATTAAGTAAGTACCATTTTAAAATTAAAACACATAAGAGTACTTTTCATCAACTTTATTTTTACTGCACACTTAAAAACCCACCTCATATTTTATTTGATACATATATGAAAATCTCAAAACAAATGAGGTATAACAGATATCAAAAGAGAAAATAATAACAATAAATGAGAATAAGACAAGGAAAAAGGCAAAAACTAATTAAAAGTAAAATGCAAAGAATAGAGAATAGATACATGATTTAAGATTAAAGGACTGGTAAAGTTTCTTGCATATTACCAATAGTGAGCCAAAACAAGGTCTGAATTGCATAATGAAATAAAGTTGTTAGCTTAGTGACAATTATAGGCAGAGGTGAATATCTAAAAGCATCAACTTTGATAAAGATTTTGTGGAATACGTTCATGCTCCTTGGGATGTGTTTTGGCAATAATGTTCTGGTTAGATTATTATTTGGGTGAAGTCAGTCTTTTTGGGAAAATTTTCTTAGGAAGAAGTAGATTTTCTTCAGAAAAGGATTTCCTTGAATAATGGATTACCTTTGGAAGATGGAAGATTATGATAACCGCAATCATACTAAAATTAAGTTTTCTAATAAGAAAATACCTTGACAAAAGTATGTTGTAACAAGGCCTCAGCTGTAGCCCGTTTCTTGGTATCATGCTGTAAGCACTGTTCAAGAAAGTCCTGCCCCTCTTGGCTTAGAGTAGATGGCCAGGATGGAATCTCACCCATCCCTACTTTGAACATTATCTGATAGTTGCTGTCAAATTCATGCCATGGGCGCTATGAAAGAAAATTACCAGTCAGATGCATTTCAAAAACCTTAGCAGATACTCATTTTTTATTATGTTATGATTTAATTATTTGTTGTATCAGTTGTGTCTAAAATTTATCTGACTGTGAATCTGATATTCATACCACTACTGACTAAAGAACTCCCTTTGAGTACAATATGCTAAGACAAAGAACTTTTTTGGCTGTTTATCTGTAAATATGTACCATGCAATTTACACTATCCTTCATGTTTATCTATCAATCTATTTCTGAATTTCTTTCAATCTTTCTTACATATTTTTCACATACCCATTCTCACTACGTGGGTGTTTTTTTATGATCAAAATTAGGGTAAATCCTTTCAGTAATCAAAATTAATAGTTTTTTATTTTAATTTTTTAATCTACAAAAGCATTCTTTCTTTCCAAAATTCACCCCAATTTCCACATTTCTTGTTATTTAATTTGTACATATCTGTTTTTTTGTTTGCTTGAATTAGATAAGACTTAAATGGAAGATGAGACTTCCTAGTCATGAATTTTGCCCAATAAAGACATGTGTATGTATTTATTTATAAGGAAAAATTTGATTGACAATCCATTACCTTCCCAGATGCCATTTCAACAACCACACAACCAAGAGACCAAATGTCGGCTGCCCTTCCATGACCTTCCAGAGTAGTCTTCATAAATACTTCAGGTGCCATATAAGCTATAAAAGTGAATGAAATATGAGTAAATAATTTTTTTCAATCTACAACAAATTGACGACACAATATTGGTAGCAACAGGCTGAATAGGCATAATGCTAACCATACAAACTTCACTTTATACCATTAGACTCATGCATTAACAAGCTTAAACTGCTAACTTCCAAGGTGTTAATATGGTATGATCAGGAGACTATCATTGACAAACAATTTAAGTACATACATATCAAACAATGGTGATAAATGTACTTAGAATTACCTCAGATATCTAAAATGTAAACTAGACATTCTTAGAATTCATTATTATAATTAATTTAAACAGGTAGAAATCTAATACAAGAGAGCAATGGTTTACTCAGTGATTCTGTGATATCCAGAGAAATCATCCATGTCCAGTACCTTCACATATGCAATTGAATGGCAAGTGAAAGACGAAGAATAAATTTCCAGCTAAACCTCATTTTTTCTCTTTTAAATTTTATTCACAGACATGTAATTCATTCATTAATAGGTTCTGTATACTTCTAGTAGTGAGTGAAACACATTAAAAAAAAGTTTCCATATTTCACTAGCCATGAAATTACTTGTTCTGAAGGAATGTTTTGAAATTGTTCCTTTATAAATAAACATAAAATAAAGTAAATATACACCAAAAGGATAAAGGAAAGGTAGTAAAGTTTCCACCTATTATAATGTGCCTTAAAACAGGCATAATAGTTAAGTGGTTAGAATATCTGCCCAGAACGTGAGAGATTTAGATTCAAGTCCTAGTGATATCAATACTTTTCACTTCTGTTCATCCTTAAATTTTACCACCATTTACATCTCTCTGTATAAGATATTAATGATTTAATATTTGAATTGAAAAGATGCTACTGGTTACTCTAGAACTTAAACAAGACGTCAAACATTAAACTCACCTTGAGTTCCAACAAAACCTATGAGTTCTCCAGGCATAGTTGTATGTGTTTTAATTTGGACAGCACTCCCAAAATCTCCAAGTTTCAAGCAATTGCCCTCATCTGCCAAGAATATATTGGCACCTGAAGGAAACAGAAGGAGTATTGATACTTGGCAAGAAAAATAATTTTAGAATTGATACAGCTACAGTAAAAAAACGATAAAAGTGAACTAAAATAATTATCAAACAAGAAAATAGTACAATAGTATTGTAACATACATATAAATACAAAAATGACTGATCTACCATTTGGTAAGTTCATGCGTATTAAAAATCCCAATTCAATTGTATGTTCAATAGGATAATAAATAGTAAAATATAAATCTAAGTTGAACAACTCTTCATCTTTGCCTAATTCCTTTAGGGTTTAGAGTATTCCAAAAGAGATATAGAATAACTTTTCTTAAGGATTAGCTTCAATTACAGAAATTGTAGTTCATCATTATTAAGTACAATATAGATAATGATAAATTAAACATGAATCATCTAGTCCAGCGGTTCCCAACCGATGGGTCTTGGAAAGGTAAAAGGTGGGTTGTGACTCAATCCTAAAACTAACAGAAACCATCGAATAAACAATATTTGATGGTAAATCATATATACATAAGGAAAGGATATGATACAAATAATGTTTTTTTACTCCACTATGGACCGATGCACCGCGGAGGTATTCCGATAAGCAAAAGTGAGTCGCCAGCTGAAAAAGGTTGGGAACTACTGATCTAGTTATTCAAAAAAATAATTGATCATTTTCTCAATTTCTTATCAGTATCAATCAGTATAGAACAAACTTTTTATATCTCGGTGAACTATTCCATTGTTATGCAATGTTTCAACTGCATGTAGGAGTTGATACGTGTATCGCCTTATAATTAGCTCTGGGAGTCCACTTGCGGTTGCTTCTTCTGTTGTAGCAACAAGATCTTCCAAAGTACCCTCAGGACAATACTCCATAAAAAGCAGCATTTCTTCCTGCAGAAATATGGAAATGAATCCAATTTAATCTTGACAGTATTATAAGGTCTTTCTTAAGGTAAGACATTATGATGATATCACCATCCTAAAATTACATCATAAAACCTTTCATTGAATTCATATATGAAATTGAATCATGAATGAAAATATTTTAATTTAAACACCTCTATAATATTTCATTGATAAATTTTATATTGTTAATACTTTAATTGAGCTTAAATTTAAGAAATTTAATATGTGTGTGATACGTAGGGAGAATTTCAGGCCTAAAGTTTTGGAAAAATAAGTTCATGTTATACACAGATAAATACAGTAAGGTAAGGGGCACAAATTTTGTCCCCCTAGGGGAATTTGCCTATAACTCAGGCCCAAAGAAATATTTTCCAAAAACAAAAATATCTATGTTTAGCCAGAACTATTGAGTTTTAGGGGCAGATATTTGTTTTTAGATTTATTGTTATAAAAGCTGAAAAAAATTAGAGGTTAAAAAATTCAAAATTCAATTTTCGAAAAACATGTTCCTAATATCAACCCCCATAGAAAAACTCCCCTTTCCCTGAGAATTCAGGTGAAGCTGGTCTTATGATTATCAGAACCAATTTTTTATCTTAACTGACACTTTGGGCCATCCAATAATTTTCTTTTACATCGTATATCACTCATTTTAAGTATTTTGATGCATTTTAAGATATGACTGAAGTTTTTGCACACCTCAGTGGTGGAAGAGAATAGAAAAATTCGAATCTGATTATTAAAAGAAAAGAATTACCAAATTTTTCAATTAAAAGGGACTAGGTAAGTAAAAGAGACTAGGATAGTAAAAGAGACTAGGATAGTAGGTTTTGAAAGGAGCTATGAAGGCAACGTCAAGCGGCTGCATTTTTTGCAGTGGAATGAGGAGGCAAGCAAACAATGGAGATACCCACTTTTCGAGCCTTTTCAATTACATGTATATTTCTAAATATTCAATAAAACCAGCCCAAACATGTAGAGTAGTTACTTGAATACTTAAAAGGGTTCCCAATAAGTTAGGCCCAATTATAGTCCCTGGGACGATATTTGGAACCATGTTAGGGGATGAAATTAGGAACAAAGCGCATTTTACCAATCGCCACCATCATCGGCAAGCAGAAAGCAAAAATTAAATTTCACTTACATAACGTGAAAATAGACACTGTAGGTATAATACAACCGTGAAGAGATCAGAAAAATACTTACTTTTTTGCTCCAAATGCAGGTTGAAAGATATCTTCAACTTTCAAATTAACAAGTTTCTATATAACTGGCCTGCACCTTTCCATATCACCGTACCAACAACACTAGCCTAATATGGCGTCATAAATGACAGTTTCTAATGGTCGTCCAACAAATGAGAACACCTACTTACGAAATACTCTGGGACACGATATTAGGGACAGGGTCGATAATTGGGCCCCTTACCCTATACTAGTATATTAACATCAAAGCTGATCCTTTTCCAAAAATCACTACTTTTAAATGCTTTAATTGGATTTTATGTTCAATCATAAATACTATGAGGAATCACTATGTGTAAGTAAATGTGAAACTTAAAATCATGAAGTTCTCTTGTTTAACTTTAATTGATGCATTAATGTCTTCAGAAAGTAAGAAATCCATCATGAAAATCGATTCTTTCAATACTTACCCTGTGAATTTCAACTCCATAATAGCGAACCAGATGCCGATTATGAATTCCTTCAAATATTCTCAACTCTTCGGCAACTGAACGTATAATTGTTCTATGATCGTTGGGATGCAACTGTATTTCTTTCATTGCCATAAGTTCTCCAGTTCGGTTGTTGACAGCTGTGTAAACCTTGCCGAATCGACCTTGACCTGTGAGGAATTTCAACAAGATGTAAAGATGACTTGAAAATGACAATTAATGCATGAGATATAGAATTATGTATAATTAATTTTCTCAGAGCGATTTGTAAAGAAAGCAAGTTTGTAACACTTTTGAATTAGAGGTATAGCTCCAAAAGTCGTGTTTGTTGGCGCTCCTCGTCTTACTTCCCCGGTAGTCGGAAAAAGCAAAGAAAGGAAGTCGCTTTATAATTTTTCCTAATTTTCTCTTCCACTCTTTAAAAATTCAATTGCTTAAATAATACTAAAGGCAATACTTCTGGACAATTTATATCTTACGATATACTCCATTAACTACAGTTTAAAAGCGTCCTTTTGAAGCAAAAGTTACACCAAAATTGTGAAATTCTTATCATTTTGCTGGTTCGATTTCCCATCCAACGATATTTAACACACAATATACTATAAATCCATAATTTAAGAAGTAGATTTTTAAGTTTTACTAGACATACCAAATGAACGATTTTTATATAATAACGTAAGAGCTACAAGGAAATGCGGTCAGTTTCTTTTATTGCCTCGGGTTGAATTGCATATAGATATCCGCAACCACGAAGACAATTAACGTGGAAGAGAACCCGAAACCATAAATAATATACATGAACGCCACGGAAATCTACGGACTTATAAATGCTGAATAGATTAATGACTATAAGATGATTACGTTACTAATAACGTATATCTTAACTATATTTAAGCAAGACTCGTTTCACTGTAGCCAATTTCGAATCCATAGACTGGGGAGCCCTAAACTTACTTGTTTTGGCAAACTTATGCTGAATAATTTATAATACATCCCAATCTAACATAAGTCAGCAATCTGAAGTCATAGAGCAGTGCTCTGCAACCTTTTCTCACCTACGACACACCATAATTCTTCCTAGAATTCCTCGGCACACCAAAACTAAAATATGTAGGTATTAAATTGATACACAGATTTTACTATACTATACAAATTTAGTTATAATAATCATTCTATACTACATCTTGAAAAAATAGAAAATATTATGAAAAATAATTTTTTATTGTGTATTAAATACATAATGAAAAATTGTAAAATTGTCAAATACATTGAATTTGACCACGGCACACTTGAGTCCGGCTCACGACACACCGGTTGCCGAGCACTGCCCTAGAGGACCCGCCAAGAAATTATTCATCTAAAACGTCCTTTATAGGAACCCATAACGGTGAGGTCCTCAGCTCGCACCTACTGGCAAATCCGTCCCTTTCTGCAGCCGATGTTGAGTAAACCGATTTTCAATTGATTCCGCTAATATAACTGAAATCTCAATGGATTCACTTATCTTCCATATTTTATAGTTGTTATACATAGCGATAATAGAGTGTACAAATTATCGTACTTTGTAATATACGCAAGTATCTGCAAGCTGTTAATCTCAGCTATTACTCTTGGATTTCATTTCTCCGGGTGATTAGTTGTAATCCTTTTCCGAATCGCTGTCGCATTGAGATATTTTATCAATATTTGCTGAGCGATTCAAGAAAAAATTATAAGGACTGACATCCTAGATTGCTACACTCGCGTGACTTATGTTTAGCCTTCAAAAATCATTTCTCTCCTTCGTTACATTTAGCAAAAATATACGCACGACTCATTCATTACACCCGGTGAACCGAAAAGCATTTTCGGTAGGCTCAAGTGCACCGTTTATTTTGGAATTCTTATGAAATCAGTTTCTTATAATCAATCGAATTATTTCATTATCACGTTATTAGAGATCAAAAAGATACTGTGGACTCGCAGTGGTAAGTGAGCCACATGTATTTAGGGTGTCCAAACGTCCCGGTTTTGCGGGATTTGTACCAGATTATAATCATTATACCCAGTGTCCAGAAATATATTTTCGGTAGACTCAAGCGTCCCGTTTATTTTGGATGACGTGCTAAGAGATCTCTAGTGCTAGTAATCCGAAAATCTAGGTTTTTCTACCGAAAACCTGTATTGTATTTTGTGATAATTTAATTAAGATCCAGTAGAATTTAATTCTACCTAATTCATTTTCCGTATGCTTAATTTTACTGCTTTGATGACAATGTTTCCAACTTCCTTACATGTATAAATATAAAATATTATGTATTTCATTGTTTTTCATTGAAAATAATAAAATTATACGACAATCAATAGGATAAAAGCCTATTTCGATAGAATTTATAGAAAAACGAAAGCAAGCCGCTTTAGTTTTTCTGTCAATTGACAGTAGTATCCTAATACTCCTAATTATGACAATGACGGATCCAGAACATTGTCCCGGATTCGCCCTGATGAATTCCTGGTTGTGTCCCGATTGTCCCGGATTTTCTGCCGTTAACATAGAAAAGTCCCGATTTTGAACAACTGGTCTCTGGACATCCTAAATATATTCCCCCTCCGCACTCTTCAACAGTGACTCACGTAAATCATTTGCGTTTTCGAGATAGTCAAACCAGAATTATAAATGCACGAACAAGATCTGCTGCAATATGTTATTGCAGCGTTAACACGACGTCAGTCAACAGCTGTCAGTGCTAAGTAATCGGTTTCCGTGATATAATTATCGCTTCAGTGGAAAGTCCAACGTAAACTATTAAATAAATTTAAGGATATGTGAGAAATTTCCGTCATTGCGAGGGATTATCCGATAGCTCGCACTACTCTACGTTCTGAAGGTAAGTTATTCATAAAGTTATCATTAAGAATAAGTTAAATATACATAACCATGAACAACCACATCTGCTGAAAAATAGTATATAGCAATCACCGAAGTGTATTTTTTTTACTCGTTAAAAATTATGAACTAAATTTAAGTTTTAAAAATGTACAACTTTTTACTGCGCACTTGTTTCTTCTGAATAATCACAAGCAAAATTAAACGCCCTTTTAATTTAAATATCCTAAATAGTCGTTGCTAAAGATTGAGATATAAACAGATCACCTAAAAATCGACTTTAGAAAATTTAATTGAACCAAAGAAATGCAAGAGAATTACAGAGATTATACGTTAACTCAAACCAAAGAAAAGGGATATTTTAAGAACAGAAAACTTTGGAATACGGATGTTAATGAATTAAAAGTTTAATAGATCTCCAATAGCCGTCTTTGTCAGTGCTCTGCATCTTGTTGCCACCATATTTTGGAAACGAGAAAATGAAGGTACATGATGAACTAAGTTTTAGCTGATTTTTCTCTCAAACTATCTGGCATTAATTTGATAATTCTTAAGTACTTTATTATCGTACCCCAATAAGTAATAGTGATACCTATCATGTTTAAAGCTCCTTCATATGGAGTAACAGACAGTTACAACTGATATATGATATGTTTAAGAGCTGAAGTTTTCAAGAGCTAGGATAAGGTCAACTGAGAGTGATATCTTACATAAATGTTCTATCTTTCTGTAGGTTCATCTACCTTAATATTCCCTAGTCAATGTCATTTCTTAAATTGATTGGTAGCTTATACTACCCTAAATGTTATCTAGCATCATCTGACTTTGTCTTACCCTTTTTTTCCCCTTGTATCCTATCCTCAATAACTTTATTTAGCAGTTCCTCTCCACTGAATATTTCACTGACTCAATTTCTCTGTCAACATTGATTTACTTCAATGAAAGCCTTCCTCTACCTAACTATCTCCAGCACTTTGTATTTGTTCTCCTCTCAACCCAGCTAATTTTTTCCATTTACAATCCATGCCACATCAGCATCTCAAAGGCTTCCAAATTCCCTTAAGGTACATGTTTCACACTCAAATAGCAAAACCCTCCACGATAAGGATTTTACCAATCTTTTCCTAATTTCTTTTTCTCTAGTCATTGGTTTCCTGCACTTCATAAAGGCGAATGATATCTTATGTATAAAAAATTCATAACAATAATGATAATCTCATTTTATAGTTGTTATGAGTAGCGATAACAGAGTGTACAAAAACTAGTATTTTGGAATATACATGAGTATCTGCAAGCTGTTAATCTCCGATATTACTCATGGATATTATTTCTTTGTATTTAGTGATTATTACTTTCTGAATCACCCTCACAGTGAGATTTGTTATTAATATTTGCATAGCAATCCAAGAAAAAAATCTAAGAACTTACATCCAACACTGTTTCACTTGTTACTTGTGTTAAGCCTTAAGAAAATCATCTCTCATTACTCATTACTCATTTTTACAAAAGGAAATTTCAGACTCAGAATTCCATTCTTATGATTATTCCATGGCAAATACAGTCTTACTTGTCCAAGCTGAGATTCAAACCTTAGAACCTGATATGATCGGGCTAGTATGCAATTACTGTGCAGCTGGGTTTAAATGTTATAAGCAATGATGGTATTTAAAAAGTAAAACACAAACTTTTTCATCCACTAACTGACTAAATTTTCATCCATTAACCAACCTTAGAAGAGAAGCAAAAAATTTCAAATGCTAAACTAACTCAAACAGTTCCCTTACAGAGTTAACAACTGCATTAGCAATGGAGAAACCAGCATTTTTATGCATAGGCATACTGCTTTGCCTGGTGCTTGGAATAAGCTTAACGGCAGAGGCCAAAAGTCTAATGCCAAAATACACCAAAATTGAGCTAGAGGAAGAAGCAGAACCAATTTTTATCTACATTGACAACAAGCATGATGACAAATCGCATAAACTTAAGAAATATATAGCCAAAATTGACAAAAGACTTGAAACTCTTGAAGCCTCGTACAAGCAGCTGTTAGTGTCGGTAGAAGACCTATCCGATACGTAAGTATGGAACCTCTGAACCATGAAAAGGCACGAAAATATTTCAATTACCAAATGCAGTGTATGTGTGTTTTCTTTCTAGAATGATGAAGTCAGTCATTAAAAACTTCTTTGAAAATATAAGAAAAGCAGTGATCACTCAAGAAATGCAGGAGAAAATTCAAGAAATTGAAAGTAATGTGGAAATTTTGAAGAGCGGAGTCAATTTTCATGGTGAGGGAGCAGAAGAATCAGAGAATGCTCAGAACATGATCTCTGCAGTTGAAGTTGAATTAGGTCCAGAAATTTCAGGTAGGTGCAAGAAGAGTAAGATTTAGATGAACAGGTTAGTGGGGAAAATTTTTAGTGGGGAAAATTTTTACTGAATGGCAAAATAGACCATCAGACAACATAAGAAACCATTGAAGTGTGTAAGAAAAATACAGGCTCACTTAAATTGCCAGCACTCCAATTGTTTCACATCAAACTTTTAGGGGCTTCATCCACTTAAGGGTCCAAAATACACAGTTAAGTTCAAAAATTTTTTCCTTAGAAAGGAATAGTGGAAAAGATATGAATTTTATAGTAGTTGTACATGTATACTTTCTTGTTTTTTTTTTAATCTTTGAAAAATATAGCAGAGTAAATGCAAAATGGTCAACAATAGAAAAACATGTAAATCGCCATTTAACACTCTGAGTACGAACCTCACTGTCGTCATGCCGAGTACGGACCTAGGTCCTTGAAGACTCAGACTTTTGAAATCGATTTATAGTGACAATATTTACTTCCCAAGAAATAAATAAATGAATATTGAATTAGGATATTAATTTATACAGAAAAATTGTCTTGCATTGTAGATAATTAGGGCCACAAACAAGAAAAAATGATATTCCAACATGATTCGGGAGGAATACAATGATGTGAACCTGAGCAGAGAGGCAAAGAGAAAACTGAATATCAAAGCATATAGACTTAGAGAACAGCTGCAATTTATTACAGTGGAATGCTGAATGAGCTGACATTGACTGTACTTAGAATTGCTCCCTCATAAAAGCGATAAAAGTTAAATGACATAGAGTACTGAGCAGAGTCCCCAAAGACCATCAGTGCTGTATGGTCCGATGATTCCTATAATTTAAATTCAGGAATACTTTAGTAATCAAATTTTAATTCTTAATATGATTCTCTACGAATAAGTGAAGTTTCAATCATGGCAAAAAAAAATTGAAAGAATATTTTGCAAAAATGTATTTTTCTGGTCTCCGAAAACCTGAGTTCCATACTCCGAGTGTTAAAAGTGGTTGGCAGTTGATATTTTCCTGCTTAAACAATCTATCCAAAATTAAAAATCTGATGTGGCCAGCACATGACTTACTCCATGTACAAGATGTAAATATTTATCTACGACAATATTTTCGAACTCTATATTCAATCTAAACTTATTATTCATCACTTATCTTCCAATATAAGTGATTAATTTATATCATATTATATTTTACGCCACAAAAGTTATAAATAATGTTTTTCGAGACATGTTCGAAGAAAAACAATGAAATTGGCCTCTCGCCCAAAGCGCCCACAGAGTACATAATCAGAAACTTCCGGTTTATCAGTATTTCATGAATAACTCCTAAACAATCAGGTATACAAAAACATGTTTAATACAAAAGTTATAGTAAATTACATTTTCTAAAACTTTAATGAATAATATTCCTAAATATCAGATTAATTGAGATATTTTGCAAAAACGGAAATGAGCTTCGAAAAGTAAAGCTCAACTTCCGGTTAAACGATTTACTCCAAAAAACTCTAACGACACCAACCAAAATACTATGTATGAAATTTGGTGTTAATACAACGAATAGTTTTCATGTTATAGCGCCCACAAAGTACATAATCAGCTACTTCCGGTTTATCAGTGTTTCAAGAATAACTCCTAAGCAATTAGTGATAAAAAATATATTAAATACAAAAGTTATAGAAAATTACATATTCTAAAACTTTTATAAATAATAGAATATACCTAAATATCATATTTATGGAGATATTTTGCAAAAACGGAAATTTGCTTCGAAGCATAAACCTCGACTTCTGGTTTACCGATTTACTCCAAAAACTAATCAACTCTGACAGCACAAACCAAAATACTATATATGAAGTTTGGTATTGATACAACATATAGTTTTCATGTTAGAGCGCCCACTATCACTCACACACAGACATCATTTCGAAAATGGTCAAAACGTGCTCTAGGGTTTCTCTATACTTCGTATATGGAGAACGTAAAAATTGATTGTTCATTTTAGCGACATATCTTTTACAATAGCAAAATTTCAAGATAGATCTTTATTACAAAATGGTGTCTAATTTTATATCAAGCATGGAAAATGTAAGGAAAATATAATAGTTGCTGCACCTTTTATAAAAAATATGATCCATTTAAAAAATATGAGATTGTCAGTGATCTTTTATTATTATTCTAAGGATATTATGAAAATTTGAAGAATATTCATGTGATAGTTATCAAGATATGTCCAATGTAGTACATAGAGAAAAAACAGATTTGAAATTACAAATATGATTCTATCTTAGTAAGAAAACATATTTTAACTTTACCATTAGTTGTCAAAGCAAAAGAACATACATGCAAGGAAAATGAATGGGAAAGCAGAAATCCAAAACAACCTAAGTAAATTGCATCATATTGGATGTTATGGCATGCCAGTATACTGATGAAAAATACATTTACTAAGAATTCTATCATTGTCAATATGACAAATATTGCTGTAAAATTTTCAGGGTATATTTGTAACATTTAACAGATTTCGAAAATGTAAGGAAAAAAATTGCCAAAAGATTTAATTTATAACTGGATGTAGCTCTTTGAGAAGGAATAAACATTTAATTACTAAAAAAATAAAATTAGAATATTTTCTATTACATTTTATTTTGGAATAAAAGCAAAATTAGGAAGCATACGTTGTATTTTTTAAACATAGACATGTATTTTTTGAGATGTGAACTTCTCTAATGAAACAGGAAGATCCCAATTATATCTATTTCAATAATTATTACTATTTACAAACACACCCAACCATTCCTTAAATTCCAAGTAGCTGGGATTCGAACCCAAGACCCTGGTGTTGGAGCGCTAGCACACCACTCTGCCACCATAGGCTAAGAGTTCTTCTTTAAATCAATGTTGACACAAACTTGCTAATGATAGCTTTTGAATTAATCTTTTCCAATTCTGTCATGAAAATGATATCACAATTATTTCCTTTGATATCACTCAGAGGATCCAGACCATGATACAGAAAACTCAGAACAAAAGAACATGTTTGAGAGAATTTTTCCGTATTTGGTCAAGGGAATGGAAGAGAACAACAATGAGGAAACATCAGATGTACCAGAGTAAGTAGCATCTATATTATATTTCATTTCATTAACCCTATTATGCAAGCAACTTTAATACTATATCATTTAAGAATCAGTTCAAAGCAACCATAATCCTAACCTGTTCAATGCATATAGCAATCATTCCCATAATATTCTTCAAGCTACATCTACAAAAATATATCTTTTCACTAAAAAAAAGATGTAAACCCACCTAAACATTTTTAACTTTTGATGTAACATAATTGTTTATAAGGCAATAAATGAGGAAAATGATTACTTCCATCAATTCCTTCATTTAACTGTTCTAATTGTAAGCCTCAGCTCATTTATAGCTCACTATGTCATAAATTCAAATCCTGTCAGACCTAAATACAAATAATAGAGATGAAACTCATATTCTCTAAGGAATGCGTATAAAGTGAACGTGTAAAAATCAAATAGACCTATTCGATTTTTCACTCACTTCCTCTCAATGAGTGAATCACTCACTCCGAACAACCAAATAGATATATTTGATTTTTCACTCGCTAAAAACAATCGAATATATTCACTTGGTTAGAATCATTAGGATAGAGTGAAAAATCGAAAAGCTTTATTATTGTTTGCTTCAATCGAATTATTCGATTATTTTCATTCCATTTTTACCACCTCTATTTAAAGCCATGCTGATCACCTTCCATTCCTGTTCATCAAGTACTTCCAATATCTGTTTCCAACCAAAAATTAAACAAGTTAAAATAACAAGGATTCATTCTACATCAAACAGATCTTTTCCTTAGCTCTTCTGACTATAGTTTCTCTTTTTTTCATCATAAAGATATATCTAACATAAAAATAATTATTAAATTAGCAATTCAGTGATCATGAAGGGTTACGAAAAATTTAAAATACATAATTTTGAATACTGCTGCAACTTTACCAAATTAAAAATTTTCTGAGGCTTATCCAACGTATTCTTAGAGTACAGACATCTGATTTTCATAATTATCTTTGAACAATGTTCTCTCTGAGTTCACTTCATTTCGTGTAACCTTCATTTTGTGTAACACGCAAAAATTTAATACAAATTCTATTTTTAAGATTCAAGATGGATTGGAGTTCTAGTGAAGAAGATTATTAAATGAATGATGAAACTTTTGAATCTGAATCATCATAACTACCATCTACTGTGAATTAGGTATGTAAGAAATACAGTTTATAGTAGCTTATAACTATTAACGCACTTAAAAATTAAAAAATGCTATGCATTTCAAAGTAATACTTCTACATCATATCTACGGCTAAATTAGAAAAACATTTTATAATAATTTTTTTCTGTAAATTTTATATAAAAAAATAAATTTTCTCATTGCAGCAGATATTAATTGATTCTTTAAATTAAAGTCATATTCTCATATTGAATGTATCATGAACCATTCAAAAATAAGAAATTAAGTTAATTTGGTTAATTTTTGTGCTCCTGCATTGCATATTCCTATGTAACTATTTCAGGTTACGGTGAAAGGGTTAAATAAAAAAGTATTGCAAAATCATAGCAAAATTGCAAATTGGTTAATATTTAATCGATACTCAGACTAAGATACTCATTAGAATTTACTATATTTTATCTTTTTAATTCATGACTGCAATGAAAGAAAGGAAAACTTAATTCCATAATCTTTCTTTCAGATTCTGAAAATGGATTGTAAACTGGGAAACATACCACTATTGATTGATATCCTGGACATTGCATGTTTATTTCCATAAAAGAAATAAATAAAATCTGAATAAATCATAAACAGACCAGAATGAAAAAAAATAAAAACCTTTGCAATAAGGGAAGGGCTAGAATATCTCTCATGGGTCTAAAGGTATCATACAATTAAATGTATTTCTTAGTAACAATAACAAGTTAATAAATAGAGCACCTCAATTTCTGAATACTACAATTAGCTGAAAATTTCAATAGGATGGATACTAATTTTTTTTAATACGCTCTTAAAGCAAACTAAATGCTAAAATTCCCATACTTTTACAAACAATATGTTTTGTTATTTGAACATTTAAGGAAAATTTTACTTCTAGAGAAATATGTGAATTCAGTAATCTTGCATCCAAATTATTTATAAATTGATAACGAAACTCCCTCTTTGGATAGTATTCTTTTTTTTTACTGTGATACACATTAGGAAAACACATTTTGACATTTGCCTTCTTGAATGTGACTATAGAAGCATACATGTCAGTCCCATTTCCAAGTTATGCAAATTTTCAAAAATAAAATTACACTCATCAAAGATAAAATTGATATAAAATAATCAAACCCAGAAAACTATCATTTACAAAAAGAGTAAGATTACTTTGTCTAAAATATCTCTCATAGCTCACCACACTCAAAATAAGATGCAAAAATTTAAAAATAACATTTTTCATGATTCAATTAACACAGTAACTACAATGCTTAAATACATCATCATGAAACTCATTGAATGGAGGCCCAAACTGAACTGAAAAGTATATCATATTCACTATTCTTACGTCAGGAAATGGAAGACTGAGAAATAAATGCTATATGGGAGCAAAAACATTGCTTGCCAGTTCCAGCTTCAGAGTACAGAGGCATAGCATGCCAATGAGCTAGAAAAGTAACAAGTATGTTAAGCTATTACACTCAATTATTACACAAAAAATTACATAATTATAAATATTGCACTCTGGAACTCAGTAAAAAATTTGATAAAGAAAACTAGACTTAGTAATTTCCACAAGATATTTTTATTATGACCGGTTTCAGCCATTTATGGCCAACATCATCATCTAACTCATAACAGTGAGGTTTTTCCAGAGGGACTTTAAGCCATGAAATTCATTCTTGTAAATTGTAGTTTCCATTGAATTTATTTTTAAACTTAAGACACATATGTCTATGTCTATGTAAGAACCCTGCAAGCCGCCTTTCGGCGTGTGGCAGGGGGTGCAAGCACCTTGACTCTATTTTCCTAAACGGTTGCTTTCGCGTATATACTTCGCGGAAAAAATTAATTTTTGAAACGATTCGTTTTAGCATCTATTTCCCTAATCTTTCGGGCAGTATCAGCACGGCCCATATAACAGGGGGGTCGCATTATATCGGTTACATCATCTGAAAACGTAATTTCTCTGAACTTATTTAATAAATTTATCCTTTGAATTTTTCTTCTATCTTCTAATGATTCCCATCCCGCGTCCTGTAACATCTGAGAGACACTCGCTGTTTTATCGTAGCAATTCTTTACAAATCGTATCGCCTTTCGTTGTACTTTTTCTAAATCCCGAATATGACATTACTCGGCGGGGTCCCATACACTACATGCATACTCAAGGTGAGGCCTAACTAACGCTAAGTAACATCGCTCGCGAACCTTTTCTTCGCTCCTACCGACTATTCTTTTAACGAAGCCGAGTTTCTTAAGTGCTTTTCCACATATATTTCGGATGTGGGCACTCCATGATAGATAATTCGTGAGAGTTACTCCAAGATACTTTACCGATTCTACTGTCATTAGGTTTACCCCTCGGAGACTATAAGAATAATCATTTATTATAGATTTACTTTCGAAGAAGTTAACTACCGAACACTTTTCTACATTAAGCTCTAATTGCCAATCATCGCACCAATTCATAATTGTATCTAAGTCTATCACATAAAAACTGAGCTTGGAAAAGCTTCCTTACTTAAAAGATTTTCTATAGCAGTGTTTAGGACTTTGGTATTTTGAATCTGTGTTTAGTATAAAATGCATTATTTATGTGCAGCAAACTTAAATTTAAAAACAGATATCCATAAAACGTTGTTGATATTATAGGCTGATATATTCATTGAGTATGCAGATTCTTATTTTGATATCCTTTGAGATGTATCTTTCTTATGAATTCTTCAACTAATAAGAAGGGACAAACCTTCAAAAAACAATTTGCTACTCACCAAGCTTGATCCCACGCTGCCAGTTAAAATTTACACTGCGAGACCGAATGTGTATGTGGTCAGATGCACAACGCTGTGCCTCAGCAGCCACACGGCCAATCAGTTCACCCTCCCTCAGACTATCTTCCAACTGCTGATCCAATTTTGTAATGGCTGAGCGAACTCTTTCCATTCGAGATATCGCTGGTGTGTTACACCGAGGTGAGGCTGCATCTTGATAGAATGCTGTGGATATAGACCACAAAAGCTTACGTAAGTAAGAGGATCTTGAACATTTCAAACTTCTAAAATTTGACATCATTTTGATTCAAACTATTTCCATGGTATGTAGGATTTTTAAATGAAATGTTAACCCTTAATTGGCCATGTAAGGTCACATTGACGAAATCGAGTTTTGCTTTAATGATTTTTAAAAAAGAATGATGTCATTTTCAGCTGTTCTTCTCTCTAGTCTCTTATTTCTCGTCCTTTTATCACTAAGTAATTCTTGATTTGCAAAACGATACTTTGTTTCTCTGAAAATTGGTGAAAAGCTCACTAATTTCATTTTATATTAATAAAAGAAATTCATGGTGGTTTTGGTTTAGGTTTCCAGCACAATAAAAAATTAATGAAAAATTGCTGTAATGCAGTCACATGTCTATGATAAAACAGTGGCTATTTTTAATAAAAATATATAAATGTAATATCTACAAGGAAGATCATTCATTAAAATAAGAAAATTAATGCAGTAGTATCATGACACTATTTTTGTTAACTGCAATTTATGTATCTCTGTCACAATGAACTGACGTGACCATTTATGTAAGTTTTTGGGTGTGGCCAGTTAAGGGTTAAAAATGGTGGATACATAGTTCAAATTTGGTTTTGGTTAATTTAAACTTTTTATGACAAAGATAAGATAATTCTACACAGAACTTCCCAAATACAAGTCAGGCAATGATAAATATTATCTAGGTCCCTTGCCATTACTCTTAGTGTTACTTGAATTCGCCCATGATGACTACCAGCAAATACAATTATCTAGTACACTATTTGTGCATTTTTTGTGTGCTCTCTCATCCTTGAGCTGTCGTGACGCATAAATCAAGCAAAAGTTTGTAAGCAGTCAATTGCTACATCATTAATTTTTATCATTTAGAATTGTTTGGCTGTCAACACAATAAAGTAAACAACAGTATAGACTAATAATTTTATATACATATCTGTCTATTTGATAAATAATGAAGTGTGTTTTGCAACCATTACTGAGAAAATTCTCTGATTAAAATGTTAGTATAATTTGAATTTATAACCTGGTTTCTTTCAGTAAAAATTGTCATGGCTCCACTGTATTTCAAATTCACTTGAATTTTATATCTCAATATGTATCAGATATTCATAAGCAAAGAGAGGTAAATGTTTCAAAATGCTAACCTCTGTTGGGAACAATCAATGTTTCTGAGATGATACCATTTCCATCAACATGAGGCAATGTGGTTCTCCGCCTGTCCAAAACACAACAATACAATTAAATTATCACCAGTTCAATTGAAAAATGCAACTTTTACACTGGCTTCAAAGTCAATTATGTTAGCATATTAAAATAGCTATGGTAGCTCACATATATATTACCTGGGAGAAGAAGGACTGACAGGTTCCTCAGGAGTCATATCCTGTACTGACCGAGAACTGCGATACGGCTTTTGCCCTGGAGATGGGGACACTGCACCTGAGCGACCCTCAGTGGCGGAGTATATCCGTCGAACAGGGCGTGGTGAAGTTGGACGAGAAGAAGCAGGAGAAGGCAAGAGGTTGGCTGATTGGGCAAGAGAGCTGGACGAGGAAGGGCTACGCTCTAGAGCACTACCAATAACATGGGCAATGCACTGTTCTATGTTTTGTTTGAGATCCTAAAAAAAGAGGCAATAACAGAGGGTGGCATTAATTTACTGAGCTAATTTATTAAGAATGCAGGAGGGTACCAAAGCTAACCAGAAGTGACAAATAGCAACATGGTAGGGACTTAAACGCAGGTCTCCCACTTTCTGGGCAAGTATTACAACCACTTACCAACAGTGTCACGTCAATGTGATTTCTGTTAAAAGGGTGAGTTATGAGCAAGGCAATGGTGCTCCACATAGTGACACTGGCATAGTGCTCCACAAAGTGGTCTGAGGTCATCACCAAAGCAATCGACCCAAAAAGCAATATTTAGAGGAATACCCTCATAGGAAACCACAAATATGATGGACATTAAATTTAAATTAGCACAAAACATGTACCTTGAAACCAGAGGTAGGTAGGGGTGAAAAATATCAATATGACTTTCACTTGAACCCAGATCTCCCACTTGCAAGTTTCTGCTGCTTGTGAGTTGTTTGTTATTATTCATTAGTCATATCAGAATCATAAATAAATTGTGCTAATTACCTTGAAATCTTCATCACAAATACACTGTGTGTGTCTTGGGTCACAAATGGTGGACAAAAATTCAAGGCCATGCTGTGCCCATCTTGGACGAAGGCCTCTTCCACGTTCACATCTCTGGAGTACAAAACTCATCCAGTGCTGGGCAAAGGCTATCATGCCCTGGGAAAGTTTGGTTCTTGCCTTTCCAGTCACCAGGCGAGATAATTCCTTTTGGTACTGTTCCAATTAAGATTTAATGTTAAGTTGTGCAGTTCTGTTAATCTCATAACTCATGCTTTTCATAAATTGGAAGTATGTGCATACTTTGTTAACACAATGGTAAAAACTAAATTTCATCTACACTTAATAACATCCATGATTAACAAAAGCATTTCAATAAACTATAAAAAATTGAATACAACACAAACATGGTTTTGTAGCAAAGTTATATCTTCAGGGGACAAATTGAATAGTCTTCAAAATATACAATGAAAGGAGGATATAAAATAAGAATTAATTTAAATATAAAAAAATCAAAAATAATGATAAATTTCAGGTTTATAATCAATAAATCAATTTCCAAAAGGTTATCCAAGAAATGCTTAGCAATAAAACATTGATAGTAAAAATTATGAATTTATAGACCAGTCCTTAGGAATGCATTAATATCCCAACAGGGATAAGTAGTATAGATTGATTCCAATCAAAGATAATGACATATTACACTGATTACAGCAATGATGATTTACCTCAAATCCAAACTTGTAGCATTGATGCAGTATTTCCCGACAACGCAAAATCACTGACTGCCTTTCTGACTCTTCCAAATCAACTAAATTCTCAATGACGCTTTTTTCTTCCACAAGGTTGATTATGTCAGTAATACAGTCACTTAGGCTCAGTGCTTCAGTCTAAAGAGTCCAGAAGAAGACCAAACAAAGCTTTCACAAATGTATTTTACAAAAAAATCTTGCATAAAAAGAAGTTTTAATTTCTCAACAATGTATCTTGGTCAACATCATTTTCTTCAAGAGATTGAGAAAACATTTTGTTCCAGGGCCTACTTTTTTAAGACATGGGACATTAAATTCTTAGTATACTCCTGGCCAAAATTAACGCAGCACCGGCCGTTAGAATCGCTCAGGAGGTGCTGCGTTAATTTTGGCCAGGAGTGTACATACTGTTAGAGATAATTGTTGATTAATTTCTCATTAGCCAAAAATGTTGAAATTTTCCACTCAGCCACAATAAATGTAATCTTACAGAATTAAATTCACTTTCTGATAAGATATTATTCATGTCATTTTGAATTTTTCCTTACTAATATTACTTCCATAAAATATTAGCCAACCCAGCAATTATTTATCAAATAACTGTTTCATTTTTAATTGGATCCAAACAGAAATCCAAGAGGATTACTGTATTTTCCAATAAAATGTAATTCATTCGAGCTTTTGATTAATATTTGTGCATTCATTTAAATTAGAAATACTCAAATAATGAGCTCTAATTGGCTGCCTTTCAATATTAAAGTTTAGAAAGGAAAATTTGAACTTTATTATTATAACATTGGTTTTACAGTGCTTCATCAGTACAAAAATATGGTTGCTTCTGTAGGAAGAATTGATTTGATGATATGATATTTAATAGCGAGAGATAAATTGAATAAATTACATTAAATGATGCATTTTGTTAATTATTAACAGCTTGAAGGAATTCCTTGAGAACTCAGATAATTTGAATATTGTATTTACTTGAAAATAATATACCATAAAATTCAAGCATCGGAAATTGAAAAATCATTTGCTCATCAGATGCGGCCATGGCATTTGCAGAAACATATATATTTTTACTATAGATGTATATGCTGCTTTATACATATATTTATACACATATAAACTGTATATGAAATGTTGGTAGTTTGTTAGTTAACCAATTCAAAATCGGTCATTTAAAAAGTTTTACAGGCTAGACAATTCCCTTCCAATTAAAAACTATAGGCCAACAGTTTCGTCAGTAGTCTTTAGTGAAAACATTGATAGTGCATCGGTGGAATAATTGACGAGTTACATAGAACCAGGGTGAGTCTAGGATGTGAGAGGTCTGCTCTGCACTACAGGACATGTACACGAATAGTATTGTACCTGAATCTAGTGTGTCATCGATTCTAACAAGCACCTAGATTTTTGAGCCAAAAAAGAATCAAAAGGGTGCTCGTTGCAATGATTATTTTGTGTTGAGTGTTTTCTGGGGACCACAGGAGCAGGGGTGTGCCACGCCCTTGGACCTTTTCCCCCAATAAGAGCTTTTCTGGTAGGCAGGTAGTTGTGCCATATGTTGGTCCCAGGGAAACCCATGCAAAGAAAGACGTGGGCTTCTGAGCATGAAGTGTGAGAAAACTTTTGGTGAAAAACAGTTAACAGATACAGCTTGACCAGGACGTTTCTCCAAAACCCTGAATCACTCCTGCTGTGTTTAATGTTCCCTCCCTTTGAGTGAATTCTTCCCCCAAATATCTTGTTTGCGTGTTAATATATGTTATGTGAGCTAGGTTATTATAGTGTAATGTAAGGTTTATTGGTGGTGGTGTTTTATGTTTCATTTGTGTTCGGTTAGTGTTTGTTTTCCTGTCTTTTGGGTGTATGTTTTTTGTGGATGCTAGGTTTATTTGTCTTGTATTTTCTAGTTTGAATCAATTCCTGTCAATTGATTAAGAGAAATTATGGTTTTTATATCCTTTGGGAAGCGAGCGACCCTGAGAGCATGTATTTCGAGATAACTTCAATTAATTTGTTCTTTTAAAAGTTGGCACCCACCTTTTTATTATTTCTATTAATGCAATATCATTATAACTTTTATGCCCCACATGGCATTTTTATTATTGAATATCATTACATATTTATTTTCAAGTAAATACAATAAATTCTTCCAATAATGAAGACAGTAAATAAGCAGCGATAAATATGCAACTATGTATCACAACCACATTCAACTCATTCAAAGTTACATGTTTGGTAAGAATATAACTATAATTAGAACTTACCTTTAACTTAGTAAGAGATTCTGCTATGAGACTATTGGAGGGACGATGCTCACATTCCACATTAACAATATCCCCCATTGTTTCCACAAAAAACTTGCGATGAGCTGTAAGTTGGCATGGATCAGACGCAATAAGCAGGACTCCATCTACCTATAAAGGCAGTAAAAGATACAAATTTATCTTTGAAGAAAATTTGAAGCAAACAAAAGCTTACTGTCAAACAAAAGCTTACTGTCAAACAAAGCAGAGTTTTCTGTGAGATAATGTGTTTTGCCAAAAAATTCTCTTCCAAGAGAAATATTCCATAAATTTATCTTATTTTCATATATCAGCTGAGATTATTTGACCAATTTGTATGGAATAGCACTTAGCAAATATTCAGTCAATAGTGTCTTATGGGCAAAACTAAAAGCTCAATACTTTTAGACTTGACTGAGCGAAAGTTCATTTCCATGACAAAATTAATTTATTTTTACAAATATTTACTGATATTGTATCAGTTTCTTTTATTATATTTTTATTTGTAAAAATAAATTAATTTTGTCATAAAACTGAAAGCCTCACACCAAGTAGGTTCACCTTCTGATTTGAATGAATAAAACACACTATGAAGAAGATCAAGGTACTAGAATCGACATGCTAGAATAAGTTGCATTAAGAAACCTTTTTTTTCTGTGAACCATATGCAAAAGTAATTGATGGGGAAATAGAGTTATGGAGCATGCATTCCCTGCCACATGTCAAAAGGCGGTTTTCAGGAAACACTTCTAGATGTAGATGAATTTAAAATTATTGTACTTTTTCTAAGATAAATAAATCAACGGAGCTGAGAAAGCTTGTAAACAGACTTAAAATTAAAACAAAAGAAATTCAACAAACCTCAACATGTGAAAGGGTTATAGTGGTTTCAGCTGTTGGGTGCAAATTGACCGTTTCTCCTTCCCAATGCCATTCATCTGAGATCTTACAATCTCCATCACCTTGGATAACCAACAAGTAAACTCCACAGGGAGGCTGAGAAGAGGTAGGAGATGACACTTCCACTCCAACTGATGCTAAACCAACTTTTCCATCGACCCTTCCTGAATTTGCTTTGGAATTTATGGTCCAAAAGTCTCCCACTGAACAGTTCATGTTCACCAATTTCCGAATGTACTCTGAGCAGTGACGGATGGATCCTAGAAACGAAATGCATTTTAGAGAGATAAAAATTAATTTTTTATAACTAATTAAAATTTAAGCCTTTCAAAAATTGTGAAGAACTTAGGAGCCGTACACAAATTACATAACACAATTTGGGGGGAGGGGAGTATCCAACCAGGCTTTACGGTCCTGGTACGTAGGAGGAGGGGTTCAAGGTTTGTGTTACGTCACAGTTTTAGAACTGCAAAAATAGCAAAATTTTGGGATGTTTAAAGTATGAATTTAAAACTCACACCCAATTTACCGGGGAAAATTGGCAGCTCTGTTCCGATCAAGCATGAGTGTCGAACGGAAGTAGTCAGAGTGCAAGTGGAGTGTGGTAGGCTGCACAGATAGTCCCCTGTCTGTGTTCTGTGCGATGCTAACGGGCCATAATCTAGGTGAAATGTATGCATGGCCTTTAAATTGATATTGTTTATTAAAAAGTGAATTATTATTAGTACTAAAACAACTTCCTATCCTGAATATAAGCCCAAAACTTTTCACTAAGCACTCGCAAAGTAACAGAGTGGAGTGAGGGGGGAGGGGTCCTGCCTGGCGTTATCATACTGTTACATGGGGGTCGAAAATTAGGAAATTTTGCATTACGTAATTTGTATACGACCCCTTATAGATTTATCAAGCACTCCATATATATAAATTATCTATCTATAAGTTTCCTATTGATTTAATATATCTACCATACTAATAAAATTTTTATAGTTCAAATATGTAACATTTATGTATTGTGTAATTGGCTTTTTGACCCATACTTAATAAATATTATTATTAATATTAAGGTATAGGAAGGGCAATTCAGATATTTAACCCCTACAATGTTTAATTAACCAATAAATATCTTACCAGGTATGAATATCAGGTGCTTGCAGCTGTGAGGAGCAATGACACGAACGTGTCCAGTCTCTTGAAGGCGTTTCAAAAATTTTCTTGGATTTGAATTGAGAGAAAAGGCAGCTGCAATCTCAAGATCCTTCCTCAGAGTTTTTGCAAATGATATTCCCTTTAGCGCTCTTTCCCTTGCCTCCATAAATATACTTTGTAAAGATCTGCATGTAGCTAACATCACATGTCTATAATTGAGAGGAACTCATTAATTTTCATGTTCCAGGAATTAATTTTGTTCTGCAATTTAAATATTGCTACATACTTTGTGGTGTCTTCAGGCGGCCAAATGTCTCCCATACATTGGATCAGGTCATCAATTTCTGAGTTTAAGTACTTCCCAATGGTTCTTAACATATCTGTTGCCAATAGACTTAATAAAAGAAAAATTCAACATTAGAATGTTTTTCTGTTATCACTGCAGAAGAAAACTGCTGTATTTACTTCAATCAAAGATACTGAAATACATGAAGACCCATTTAAATGGTCATGTAAACATGCTTAACAACAACAGCTGAACTTATTAAAGGTTGAGCATACTGTATATTATGCTTTGTACAAACTAAAGTTTCCATCAAGACACATCATACACTGTTAAATAGATAATTATGATCATGTCTTTCACGTATTCCGGTGTTACCTGGTTATTTTGCGGAGTTACTTAGTATTTTTTCCTTGTTTGTCGTAATGAACATGTCTCTATTGGCCAAATATTAGTCTAATTAACCACTCTAACAAGTAAGCTTTTAAATACCAACACAAATAAGCATGCCCTAACCAAGATTTGAACCAGGGACCTCAGTTTAACTGGGATAGCACATTACCAAGGCCAACAACAAATGTGTCCCTATGCTGCAAAAATGAACACCGACCTTCTGGGTGAAAGCCAGATATTATAGCCACAAGACCACATGGAAAAGTCAAGAACTCCAATTAAACAAGAAATACATAAAATCTTTAATTAACCCTTTGAGTGCCAGTGCCCCACAGAATTTCCTAACATCATGCAAAAATTGCCAGGCTATTTTACAGAGAATTGCAGACTTTTTGAAAAATAATCTATTAAACCAATAATATTCTGAATAATTTGCTAAAAATTTTACAGGGTATAGAAAACAATTACTTTTTTATTATGCAATCTCTATTTCAGAAAATAATCAAAAAGGGTTATTACAGTAAATTTTTTTACATAAATAGCATTCGAAATAAGAGTCGCTCAGGGTGACGCCGGCATTCTAACGAAAATTTTCCAACGTCGCTGTGAGCGACGTTGGAAAGGGTTAACAGACATTTCACTAAAGCAATCTGAGGAACTAACTTTTACTGTTAGGATTCATTATTCAATGTTTAAAGTGTCTCAAACATCACAAATAGGTAAGGAAACCTTAAAAATAAATATTTTGCTACGACAAAACATTATCACTTACCAAAACATATTTGCTGCTAAGGCCTCTCCTCCGGGTATATGAGGACATGTTGCTTTTACAAATGACCATTCCTCTTCTAACAAGTTCTTTTGGTAAGTTGATATCAGAAGACTTTCTTGTTGAACCATTGAAACCCATTGCTTGAGATATTCCAGATATGCCTATAATGAAACATTGAGGAAATGGTGCTAATATTTTAAATAGGGTTAGGGCAGTACTAAAAACAAAAATGTGATATATTGAATTGAAATAAGAATTGTAAAGGAAATATGCATATCAATACAGTCAATAAGAGCCTAAAAGAAACAAAGATATGTATGTACACTTTTTTGAATAGTCAATTACTATTTTATTTTTAGGCCAATATTACTTCCTCAGCTTCAGATTTTCCTTTAGGTAGCATAAGCTTCCATAAGCCCTTTTAGAATATTTTAGACTGTGTACGTTGATGATTTTCACAGAAGAAATTAAATGCCTTAAATTTGTAAAAATGTTATGCTATCCCCTTAATATTTTTATACATGCATTGTCAGTTTAATATTTTTCAGAAGGAAAATATTTTGGAAGAAATTTTTGGTATATCTTGAATTTAATTTGAAGATATAGGTAAATCAACATGTAAATGTAACTCAAAGTTTCAATGATAACTGAGAGATAACTTTATGGTCAAAAAGTAAGTGGCTATACACTCTAACCATGACGGAGTGTGAGTGCTATATGAATTCTACATGCATGCTATGATTCAGATGATACTTGAACATTTTATGAATTTTTTTTAAGAAAAAATCTCACCTCCAGTATGTTCCTCATACTATGGTCAAAGTCGGCAACCCCATTCTCAAACTGCCTAAGGATTTCAGGGTCGGCATTCCACAGAGCTGTACGGACGCAATGAAGATAACGCTGCCTCTGAAGGACTGCAATTTGAATGCCCTCCCTGAACTCCCTCATAAGCTGTTTTGAAAAACAAAATATTTGCTTGATAAACACCCAAGAAGAACACAAAAGAAAAATTTTTAAGCAAAAAATTATCTTATATATAATGCAAAAACCCATCATTAAAAGATTATCATAAAATAATTTTTTTGATTTCTAAAATCATAATTTATTGGATGATCTTTTCAAAGCAACTAATTCATCTTGAAATAAATAAACTTTGTTGCTTCCACAATATATGTATGTAAAATCTGTAACCGGTTTTGTTAAAGTATTAACATCATCTGGCCAGATGATCATAATACTTAAACGAAATCGGTCACAGATTATATATATATATATATATATATATATATATATATATATCTATTATATATAGATGCTTCTCCGAATTCATTCATATAGATAGATAGATAGGATACTAATTCACAGGCTAAACCACAAGCCTCATTGATGTGAAATGTTTGCGACGTATTGGCCATAACGTGTAACAACCAGAAAAATTGCGATTTTGATCCTCAGTGTCATGGGTTCGATTCCATAAGTCCCGATTTTTTTCCATTTAAATGCATTGCTTTGATTTTCCGGAATTTAAAAAAAATACATCCCGGATAGGTAGAGAAACAAAACTCTAGGAGCGGATATAAATATATAAATGCGGATATAAATGGTCATGATCTATTGAAATCATTAATGACTTTCACGGAAAATATCCTGAGTTCGATGCTAGGACAATGCAAATATCTGCCCTTTAAAATACATGGGAGTAGTTTTTCATTATTTATTTTGATGCACTTATCGAAATGATAGGAAGTTTGTGCTTGGCTTGGAGATGTATGGTAAGAATTGGTTTCAGAAAAAAATTTTCATAAGACCGAACTATTCCTGGGTTCAATGCCAGAGCACAATAACATCTCATAAGGAGTATAAGGGAAAAGTAGGACGTCATTTGAGGCAGTTGCAGCCAATATTTCTGCTTGAATTTTCACATATAGTTAAAGGTGGTGATCTACTGTTGTGCTGCATAGAATGTATAACCAGAAAGACCGGGGTTCGAAGCCAGGCGGTAAATATATCCCCCATTTAAAGTACATTGAGGTTGTTTTCATTATTTATTTTGATGCACTTATTGAAAAAATAGGAAGTTCTTGCTTAGATAGAAGATGTATACTAAGACTCGGTTTAACAAAAAAATTTAGATAAGACCATGCTGTTCCTGGGTTCGAAGCCAGAGCACATTAAAATTTCTCACATAAGGAATGTATGTCAAACGTAGGACGTCGTTTAAGGCAGTTGCAGCCAATATTTCTGCTTGAATTTTCACACATAGTTATAGATGGTGATCTTCTGTTGTGCTGCATAGTAAGTTCACCAGGAAGACCTGGGTTCGATGCCAGACGATTAAATTGCAGCGAATTTTAAGAATATTTTCAATCCTTTTTTATTTATTTTGAGGACTATCCCGATTGGATGCCGATATGAAATTAGTGTTGTCAATCTGCTTGCAGTATGCAAGCTACATTTTACTCGTATATATTGTGGAAGCTACAAAGTTTATTAATTTCAAACTGGTTGTATCACCTTTCCACGAAGTGAAGATTGAACATATTAATTTTTCAACTAATTCATAATAATTAGAATTTTTTATCTTATCAGCATTTGGAAATCTACTTCCTGCATCCAACATGGAAACAGAAATGAGAAGATGCTGAGTATTACATTTGAGGTTTAAGTTAATCCATTTTAAACTATCGAAAATTATAAATTAGTCAGATTAAAAATAAAAAGCACAACATTTAGATTCTGATATGGAGAATAAAGGAAAGGAATTTTATAACATTTCAATAAACAATGAGATAATAGGCATGGAATTGCGACAAACAGGACCTGCGGATTTCTTACCCTTTGTAACTGGAAAACAAAGATTTAATCAACTGAAAGACCAAATCTGCTTCAATTAAGAATTTAAATGAATTAAATAGTATTTACTATAATCTGATACATAATGGTAGGCAAAAGTGATACAAGAACTGTGAATATGAGCAGTGTTAAAAATGGTGCAGCACTATATGACAAAAATCAATGTAAGAACATCTGACATTATAAGTACTATAGACAAGCCTATGGAACGATGAGTGAGAATGGCTCATTTCTTTTTCATAGAAAGGTACTAGTACAATAAACATCACTGTTCATTCTGTAAAAATGCTCATAAAATACTTCATGAATATGATCCAAGATCAATACCAAAAGAAAGATTTTGAAATGGACTATATCTATAAAGTTATTAGAGAAATGTAATCTTCAACATAGATATAAACTCAGATGATCAAATATACTAAATAGAAAATGGGATAGTTATATGGCAACCATAACATTATTAATCTCCTATATCAGTGATCCCCAACCTCTTTTGGCTGGCGACCCACCTTTCCTTATCGGAATACCTCCAAGGTCCATGGTGGAGTAAAAAACCTTATTTGTATCGTATCCCTTCCTTATGTATATATAATTTACCATAAATATAAAATATTGCCATTCTGATGGCTAATTCCATGGCTTCTGATAGCTTTAGGATCGAGTCGTGACCCACCTGTAACCCTTCTGCGACCCACTAGCGGGTCGCAGAACTGCTGTCCTATATGATAATCCTCCTCTGATTAATAACATTCATCTTAGCTAATATTGTTCAAAAAGTATCTTTATGAGAGAGTACAAGAAATGTATCAGAATAAACAGAGGTCACTAACAATTTACCTGTCTAATACTCAAGTCCGAGGGTTTCTTTGGTTTCTGTTCATAGCGTATTTCGAGGTAAGCTTGAATGACATCGAGCGGAATGCGACAAATAAACAGAAATGCAGAGCAATAAGATGGCAATTCAGTTTCTTGTGCTTCTGGACACCAGAATCCATGACGCTGCAGTTCCTTCATTTCTTGTTCTGACATTGCACCAGTACCATCAATGTTTGGAGAAACTCGACCATCTAAAATAGGACACTGCAACAAAAGAATATTAAGGGATGAATAAAAAGGTGATACATAGGTTCAAATGAATGATTAAAAACATACACATGGGACAACCAGAAAGTAGTACCTGCTTGCACCCTATGGCAGGTTGGCAAATACATTAGCCTCCAGAGAAGCTCAAACATGATCAGTTGTGTGTATGCTGAATGCATATAAAGTTTCTTGTCATTGTCAATGACTGTGCTTATTTGGTAAGTGTTTATTATGTTTAAGAAAATAGAGAATTTCGCCACTTGTGAAGTTGGTTCTGTGATATTTTTTCTCAAAGAAAGAAATGTGCAACCCGATGAAATTCAATGTCAAATGACGGTGTATAACAACAATTTTAGAGATGAGTCTTCTATCCGACGCTGGTGCATTAAATTCAACTTGGGTAGGGGGAACACCCATGATGATGAGCATTTGGGGTGGCCATCGGTCATAACAGATGAACTGAGTTCAGTTAATGAATTTGTGAAGTTTAACTGGTACGTTACAATCGATGAAATCTGTGAACATTTCCGTAATTTTTCACAAAATTTGAAAGTAATGAAGAACTTAAAGAAGAGTGACTATATATCTTAATAGACTGGCGGTGGAGGAATATGAAGCTGGGATACAAAAACTTGTCATATGCTATGACAAATGCTTAAATTTGCACAGAGATTATGTATAGAAGTAGTTAAATGTATGTTCTTTCCAAATAACTGGTTTTTACACTTTTTTAGGGAATTCGGCCATAAATTGGAATATCTAAATTCAAGTTCCATTAATTTTGTCTTTGCTACTAGTATTTATTTCCTTGGGTTTATTAGGGCTTACCTCAAAATCTGCCAAAATCGATAGAGCTAAGTTACAAAGTCTTAAGTCTAAGTCTTCACTGAATCCAATCTCAATAGCATTTGATTTTAATCCAAACCTTTCTCAGGAATTTTTGTCAAATTCAACACTAATGTAGCAAGTAACTCCAAAACAATGTTTTTAACAATATTTTCCCAATTTCAGAAGAATCTCCATTTACTAACGTAAAATATGGAATAATCTCTATAAATTCTTTAAATGAGATAAGTAGTGGTAAATTATAAAAGTTTTTGACACCGGCTGTAGCCATCCTCACACCTTGAAAACTTCATTTAAGAATTTAAGTATCTGAAAGGTTTCATCTAAGAATATGCACATTTATCAACATACCTAATATCTGTGATTGGTATTGATTTGTGATATATATAATTTGCAACAAAATTATGTGTAATGGATTTAATCTAAATCTGTGATTTTCAAATAAGTGAAACTTAAAATTCTTGGTACAAATAAAAATAATTATTATTATTTTATCATTGCATTCCTCAATCCAAGACAAAGCACTACAAAACCAACAATTGCAGCTTTTCCTAATCAATCTTAGTTTATTATGTTCTCAGCTTCCATTACTTGGGGGATACTCACTAGTGGATTAGTCTTCTTCATATTAATGTGAAACTAAAAGATTCTTCATTATCCATTTACAGAATTTTTAAATCGAAAACTTAAAATGGTAGAGCTACTGCTTTGTTCTTAGGTTATACAAACGAATTTTAAGATATCAATACAAATTGTTATAAAAGGTACAAAGAATTTAGACTGTCGATAATGAAATGGTCTCCTTACCTTGGAGCTGGTACAGGCATCCTGCGGCCTTTGCAGACTTATTCTGGATTTACACAATAGAAACCTATGTAACCTTTCAATAAAGTGCAATGCTTTCCTCAATCCTTTGGTCTTGAGCATTCTCTCTATGTAGAGTTGGTAGGGGGAGGCATTTAAACCATTGTCACCTTTGTTTTTAGTAATTCTCTCGTCAGATAGCATAGACATCGAAGCACTGTATATGATCTGACTGCTTACATCTCTACCAGTCTCTTCATTTATTTCACCACCATTTTGACTGCATATGCTAAGATTGGATGCATCGGACCTGTTGGAATCTGAAGCACTTCCCTCAAAACAGTCCAATGCAAAAGTAACACGGCTGATTCTTCTTTTGGGGCAACCAATACCACTATTCATTTCAGATCTGTACATTGCGTTGATCATTTCCCGCTGCTCCCTAAATTAAAGCAAGACTTTGTTTACTAAAACATCATAAAGGTACATCCATGCATCCTTGTCATAACACCAATGGTTATATAACATAGTGTGTAACGTGAGTCTGAGAGACTTAGCTCCTTCTAATCTTTATAATTCTTAATGTTATATTTTCATTCCTGAAAACACTTGCTATAACTGCTGAGCAGAATATTAAACTTATTTACAAATAACTTTAATTATCTATTGAAAGAGGAGACATAATAAAAATAATTGGTGGCCTGATGATAAGTATGACTATATTAAACCAGTCAAATTTGCAAATTTCATCTTGGTCATTTCCAGCATTATTTCCATAATTAAAATGATTTACTAGTGAATTACACAGAAATGGAAGATATCTATAACAAGACTGACGGAACAGTATTTTGCTGGCCTTAAAGATAACAGTTGAATGCATAAAAAGAAACGGAATATACTTCTATGTTATCAATAACATATTTGGTAACAAAGAGAAAAGACTTCACAGCCAAGAGTGGCATTAAGGATAGTCATTATAGGATAATCAAACTGATTTTAGATGAAGAATTTCAGACATCCAATACTTTTTACAAAGAGCAAAGTTGTAGCTAGGAGAGACAAGTGTTTGTTCAGATCTATAATTTTTAAATAATACAAGCTATAAATATTACTATGCTGAATCATAAGTGAGGTTCTCATTCTTTAAAATGGTCAACCTTATGAACGTTATCTACAATATTGCATTTCGTGGTAGTGATGAAGTCAAAACCAAACAAAAAATGATGTCATGTAAGTGAGCAAGATATCTGATAGAAAAATTGTCATTAAAGAATGAAAATTGGAAAAAATTAAAGTCAAGAAGATATAGTCTCTCTCAGCAAAATGTGACTGAAATTTGATTTGGTGAAAAGTATCTTAAGAACATCATGTAGTTTCCAATGTGATCATTAAAATATCAGCAATTCCTTACAAGAGAAAGACTAACTTAGCGCTGTATTTAATTTTCTACTGGTTTTGAAAATGGCATCACTTTTCAAGTTACCAAGTGATGTAATAATTATGTGCTGACAAGTTATTTCTAATTATCCGAGTGCAAAGCTAAAAAAACAACTTAATCATTGATCTTAGCTAGGAAGTTCCCAAATTTTGTTCCACCGAAAGCTGGTATGCTAGGGAAGAAAGTGATTCATAATTAAATGATAAAAGTTGATATAAATCTGATTCAGCTCCATGATAAGACATATTTGAAAGATCATCATCTGTTTCTAAGTTTATAGTTTCTTGCATTGTTTTGTTACTGGACTCTGGTGTTTACTTGCTTTTTTATTTATATATATAAATAACAATGTTATTTCTTTAAATTTCAGAATCAATGAGATTTTCTATTAAAGTACTAGCAATCAGATAAAAACAATGCTCTTAATCAAGAGAAATAAAAAATACCCTACATTTTTTCGAACAAACACATGCTTGAGGATCCCCCCCGCTGGTATCACCATCTTGAAGTGATGGGGGGGCTTGCGTGCCTAAGGGATCCTGCGAGCTATGCCGGCGGGAGCTTAAGCTCTTTGTAGGGTCACCCAAGCCGGACAGGTCAATGGTGATAGGCCAGACTAAGAGTGATACCTTGGTCCTCCAGGTTGGGGGTTGGTCGTGGGGCTAACAACCCCACACCATAAAACAAATATATTGTTACAAAACCCAAAAAGAAACCTCGGAATACGGACGGATTAATTGATGATGAACTTGGTAAATGAACAGGAACTCGAAAACGGAACACAACATTGACCTTAGCTACATGGAATGTAAGAACAATGCTGAAAGCAGGGAAAATGGTAGAGATTGCTGAAGAAGTACTTAGATACGGGATTGATGTAGTGGCACTGCAGGAAGTAAGATGGAGTGGTAATGAAAGGGTGAATAAGAGGGATTATACAATGTTCTATAGTGGACCTAAAACAAGAAATGGGCAGTATGGAACAGGATTTATCATTAATACCAAAATGAAGAAAAGTTGCTTAGGGTTTGAGCCCTTGGGAGATAGAATGTGCAAATTAAGACTCAAAGGACACTTTAGAAACTTATCTATTATCTCAGCCTATGCACCTACAGAAAACTCTAGCGACAAGGAGAAGAATGCTTTTTATGACCAACTGGATAGAGAATGCAACAAGATACCCAAATATGATGTGTTGATTATACTGGGTGATTTCAATGCAAAAATAGGTAGAGAAGATTTCTTGCAGCACACAGCGGGGAAACACTCCTTACATACGGAAACAAATGTAAACGGAATGATGCTAAGTCAGATGGCAGAATCTAAGGGACTAATAATCAAAATTACATGCTTTGCACATAAGGATATACATAAGGGAACCTGGAAAATGCCAGGTACAGGAGTGGTTAACCAAATAGATCACGTTCTGGTCTCCAGAAGATATGCATCTGCAGTTATTGATGTAAGGTCTGCACGAGGCCCTAATTGTGACTCAGATCATTATTTGGTAAAGGCCAAGTTTAGAGAAAGAATTGCGAATGTAGGTTGTATTAAAGAGCCCAAGAGAATTCAGTGGAATGTGGGAAAGTTTCAGCAACCTGTATCCGTCGCCCAATATCAAGAAATACTGGGTAAGAAACTAGAAGAAGGAGTGGAGAATCTGAGTGTAACTGATACAGTGCAGAGAAAATGGTATAAAATAAAGAAAGCAATGGAAGAGGCTGCAAAAGAGACTATAGGAGAAAGAAAGAGAGTAAGGAATGAAGAATGGTTTGATGACGACTACAGAAGAGCTATAGAAAGGAAGAATGAAGATAGAAAGAGAACTATCCAGATGGAGACGAGACAAAATTCTGAAAGATACAAAGAAAGTAGAAGACAAGCAAATAGAATAATAAGAAACAAGAAAAAACAATTCCTAAGGGGATATATGGAGAAGATTGAGGAATTGAACACACACAAAATGAAAGCAGAAAGTTATACCAGGCAATCAAACAGATGACGAATGAATTTCAGCCAAGAACAAATGCCTGTAAGGATAAGAATGGAAGGTTGATTGGATCAGAAGAAGAAGCTCTAAACAGATGGGCTGAATATTTTACGGAATTGTTGAACTCAAAAGAAAGAGATGAAGAAAGTGTAAGAATAATAGATGTGAATGTAGAAGATGAGGTTGCTAAACCATCTATAGAGGAGGTAGAGGAAGCTGTAAAGCGGCAGCAAAATGGGAGAGCCCCAGGGGAGGATCAAATCATAGCTGAATTGATCAAACATGGAGGAAACGATCTAATGAAGAACCTGCATGGACTGATATGTGAAATATGGGAGAAAGAGGAAATGCCAGAGGAATGGAGGACCGGTTTTATCTGCCCTATTTTCAAGAAGGGAGATAAGTTGCAGTGTAGCAACTACAGGGGTATCACATTACTAAACGTCACCTATAAGATCTTCTCTAGTATACTGCAGAGGAGACTTAGCACTTACGCTGAGGAAATCCTTGGTGAATACCAAAGCGGCTTCAGGCCAGGAAGAGGAACAACTGATCAAATCTTTGTAATGAGACAGAGTATGGAGAAATGTTATGAATACAACATTGATCTACATATGCTATTCATTGACTTCCAGCAGGCGTTTGATAGCGTAAAGAGGAGGAGGATGCTGTATGCTTTAGAAGGATTTGGAATACCAAAAAAACTAATTAAGCTGATAAATATGACCATGGAAGGATCTCGAGCCAAGGCTTTTATTGGAGGCAAGACTAGTGAAGCCTTTGACGTAACAACCGGAGTGAGACAAGGGGGCTCACTCTCTGCAGTATTATTTAACCTGGCTCTTCATGAAGCCATGAAGGAATTGAGAACAGAGGGAACCATTGTATATAAATCTATACAGGCCTATGCATATGCTGACAACATTGTTTTAGTGGCAAGAAGTATGGACTCACTGAGAGAAATATTCAGAATTTTAGTGCTGAAAAGCCAGAATATGGGGCTTAAAATTAATGAAAAGAAAACAAAATATATGAAAATGTCTGCAATTGAGGACAGAGCGTAGACCCCAATTATAACATTTGGACAGTACAACAAGCTTCAATTACCTAGTTACTAATTTAAATTGTAAGAACTCAATGACAGAGGAGATCCACAAGAGGATAATGTATGGAAATAGGGCATATTTTGCTAATATTAAGCTCCTGAAGTCCACCCTGTTAACCAGGGACATGAAAATCAAGATATATAAGACACTCATCAGACCAGTTGTGACATATGGAGCTGAAGTGTGGACCATGTCTGCTGCTAATGAAGAGGATTTGCGGAAATTTGAAAGGAAGGTTCTACGAAAGATATATGGTCCTGTCAACGACGGTGGAACTTGGAGGATAAGAACAAATAGGGAAATAGAAAAAATTAGTATAAAAGGCAAGGACATAGTGAGATTTGTGAAGGCTCAGCGACTAACTTGGCTGGGTCATGTGAATAGAATGAGTGAAGAAAGGCTGCCCAAGAAATTACTACATGGAGAGATGGATGGAAAAAGAAGAAGAGGAAGACCGAGGAAAAGATGGATGCAGGATTTGGAAGAAGACATGAAGGCTATGAGGATTGAAAGATGGTGGGAGAAAGTGCAGGACAGGGGAGAATGGACAGACATCTTGAGGGAGGCCAAGGCCTACAATGGGCTGTAGTGCCAAGGAAGAAGAAGAACATGCTTGAGGATGAACATAAAGTTCTCACCTGTCAAAATTATCGTAACCCTCTCCTGGTGATTGAGGAGTAGTGGAACCATTGGAGGATTCCAAACAGGATGATGAGGAAGAGATTCCACTGGATGTCATTTCATTCTGATTTGCAGAGGACGATTGGGTTGATGAATTAGAAGTCCAAGGAGAATTCTCAGCATCATTTGGAGTGTGGCTACCATCTCTGAAGTCCAATGGCCAAACATGCTTCTTTGATTTGAACTGCAGCAACAACTTGCCCAAAATTATGATCTTGAGCAGATGATTTCGGGTCATATTATACCAAAGGCACATGGCTTTTATTCGCATTATGAACTCTTGACTCAAATAAAGTGGATAATCCACAGAAAATGCCTTGCTGGAAGGGTAGAGTGACTCGGCATGCTACATGGAGAAAGGAAGAATCATTAATGCATACTGTTAAATTCAAAAATAAAACAGAAAAAAATAATAAATCTGAACAAATCCAAAACAAATTATCTATTTGCACCACAAGCATGATTCATGAAATTGATATTAAAAGGTGTTACTCTGTGAAAAGACATATCTGAATTAAAAGACACTTAGAAAGTTTCAACAAGGACTTAAATGCACAACTGGTTTTGTAAGCATATTTACATCTTCAGGATATTTAATTCACACATATTTTATCACTTTTTCTTATTTGAACTGGAAATCCCCAGGCATTAATAATGGAAGATACTTTAACCAAAAGCAGAACTTAAAATCTCAAAGTAAATGGAATGATATCAATATTACCTTCAATCTTCTCATCACCTTAAATTGAACTTTGTTCCTTATGCTTCTATTTTTGTTTTTGAATCAATTCAAATGTCAGAGAAAAAAATCAAAAGACACGTAATGAAGTACTGGTTGTCAAGATATGAACCAGAGCTATAATATTACCGCATAGTAAAAAGCCTTTTTCAGTATCAGTGGGCGGAGCATCAACAATCTATCCCACTGCCAAATACCTCTCTCTTTGGTATCCCTTCCCCCATTCTTAAGCAGTGAATCTCTTCTATGAACAGCAGTGTTAAATTCTTTCAGACATAATTTTACACATGGCATATTTTGAAGAAAACAAAGGAATGATTAGCAATATCTGGCAACCACGAGACAATGAAGGTCATATCACGAAGTACATAGGGTAAGGAGTAAGTGCCAGTGAGGGTATAACCCTCCAAGGAAGAAATGCACAAAAATTTATTTTCAGGCTCTCTACTATGTTATACTGTTATAAGAGAGATGTTGTACTCAGTAAGTTATCTAAGTTGTAAGTTAGGATATCACTACACTTGAAAAACAATCTAATCATACAAATGAAAGAACAAATATTCTTGAAATTCTTACCCCGAGTCTTTGAAGAAAGCTCTCAACTTCAGATAAGGCAGCATTCTGATTAGCCAAGCATACTTTACAATACATTGAATAGCATCCAGGACAATCTTCATACTCCATACCCTCTTCTGTGTCCTCATGTGTTTCATTTTTCCCTCCACCTACAGTTTTCTCATTGACTTCCCTCATATTTTGATGGTGTAAATTATTTGACCCTTCAGGAGCCTTTCCATTCATCTTACTTGTGCCATCAATACCATTTAAATTGGATTTATCTAGAATGAAGTCATGAGATGTTAAGGTATTCTCCCTGCTTCCATCTGCTGCGGGAGATGTTGGAGCAGAGCTATTAACTCTTCCTACAGTATCCTCCGAAAGCATAGAGCTGCCCTTCTTGATTTTAAGTTCTTTTCCACTTCTACGCACAAAACGGTAATTCATGATTTCATCAAGGAGAATGCCTATCTTAGTGCGCTCTTGACAGACGAACTGATCCTGTTGTGTTGGAGTGCGATCGGCGTGCCATGCCTGCAGCTCCAGCCAAATCAAATCCTTCAGTTCACTTTGCCACAGGTGCTCTTCCCTGCTCAACTATAGAAAAAGTATTTCATTAATCACCTATCAGAAAAAGATGATTTCCTTAACTTGAAGAAAGGAATTAAGAGAAAGAAACCTATTTATACCTAAGTATTTAGAGCAGTTTAAAGCTTTGCTTATTGAGGGCTTTAATTAAAGAGATTAAACACTGACAGAGGAAATGGGTGGATCAAATACTGAGAAGAGAGGGTCTGATGAAGAAAGTCATCGAGGATAGAATTCAAGGGAATAAACAGAGGGGAAGACAAAGACAAAAGATATTGGATGACTTAAAGCAGTATTTCCCAATCTTTTTTTTCAATAATAATAATAATAATCATTTATTTGCCACAGATCACACATAGATATAGGCTTCGTCACTACACTGGAGTCAAAATCACAAGACAAATACAAAATCAATAATTAGAAAGAAAAGCATCAATAGAATAAAACATTTTACCAAAAAGAAAGTTCTTAACCTTTGATTTGAAACAAGATATTGAGCCTATATTTTTAATTTCTACTGGAAGTGCATTGTATAAAATAATGGAAAGATGAAATGGACTATTGAGGGATCGAGTAGTCTGTACATAGGAAATATGGAGATTGTTACTTTTGCGAGTGTTGTGGGTATGAATGTCGGCATTTGTTTTGAATTTGTTAATATTAATTTTAACATGTATAACTGAAAATAAAATAAAAATGCAAGGAAGAGGTAAAATAAAAAATTGTTGAAAGAGGGGAAGGCTGGGAGCATCAAGATTAGAGTTAGATATTAGTCATGCCACCCTATTTATGCCTTTTTATAATCCTAAGGCCCCCATGCAATATACAAAATTTTCATAATAAAAAATAAAATTATTCACGGAATGAAGCCTATACAATGTCTTGTTCAGGTAACTGGCCATAGAATTTTAGAATAAATTATTAGGAAACTGTAAGAAATAAGTATATTTGCAAGGCATGCAAGACATTTTCCATTGCCCCCCCTAGCTAGCAAACTATCCCCTTACGGGGAGTGGGACCCATGTTTGGAAACAACAAGTTAGAGGGTGGGGTATTCTACAAGGCAGTGAAGGAGATGACATTGAATAGGCATTTTTAATTTTGAAGCACATGAACCGACTGAGAGGTAAACACTCATGCATCTTTTCTTTAAAGGGATTTTTCTTACTCCAGTCCAAGGAATTTACGGCACTTACCTGTCTTCTAGAGGTCTTATCAATCACTTCTGCATTGCCAAATCGAATTAAATGAGAGAAAGTTCGATGGAAGTTAGCCCTCTCATTAGTGGGTGAAAAGTCTACCGTCAGAATTTTTTCTGTTTCTGGCTTTGCAGCGGATAGAGTCATAACAGTTTGCCCTCTTTCACTTGGATGCGTGGCCACGAGTTTTGACGTAAGACTCATGAATCTGTTGCTTGTTTCAACCTGAAAGTATTGCATACATCATAAGTAATTGCATGCTGCTAAGAAGCAATAGATTAAATACATCAAACTATTCCCTTTAACAGGAGAGGAAAATAGTTATCAACTTAATGTCATGCATACTTGGAAACTATTAGAAGCATTTTTGCTACATGATGTTCTTTCCAAACTTAATTTGAATTATGCAACATGTGGAAAGTTTTGTAAATCATCATACATCTAATCTAAAATCCAGAAAACCTTTCTAAAGATTTGTCAGGGCGTAAGTAGGATATAAGTTTACGAATAACTACATATTATACATACACATATTTTCACATGTATGGATGTGAATTACATACTTATTTAATAGAAAGATACATCAATAGGAACATGCGAAGTAACACGTACAACCATAGATAGAACAATATACAAAAACAACAGCATTCAAATGTTAATATACAGAAGAATTTAAATGGCATTCATCCCAATTTCACATGAAAAATAGAATTATTCTTATAATTCACTGAATTTTCATTTATGACATATCGTACGACTTCTATGTAACAGAAAAAATTAAAAATTGATGTTCATAACAGTCCACAAGAAAGCAACGAGAGAACCATAAAGTATCTCAATCAAAATGAATCAGAGAAGATATAATTTCTTCTCCAGGCACAGATTTCTTTTCCTGCCATCTTGCATTTAATTAAAATTAATTCTGGGATTTATTTACACATGAAACAAAAATAAGTTGAAATATATGAGGAAAATACCTTGATGACTGGCAAACTTTCGGCTCTATCATCCACATGTTCTATAAAGGTACTGTTGTTGGTGGGAAGATTTATGAGGTCCAATTTTAGATCCCGCTGAGATTCCCTCAGTAGTTTCATGCACCTTTTCCTCCTGTCTTGGTCCATCTTTATTTGCTCTGTTGACAAAGGTCAAGCGTTAACTTCACCTGAACTGCAGTAGGAAATATAACATTTTGGGCAAACACTGCAGCTTCAAGAGCACAACAATGATTTAAGATACAGATGATACAGGCATAAATTTCATACATACACTAACAACATGTAACAATGAATGACGCAAGATGAAAATTAAAAATCGACAGAGGCGGCCGTGATGTTGTGAAAATCCATTCTAATGAAGGTAGACAAATGTTCAATTTTCCAAAGGTTCATTTAAAAAAGCCAACAACCGGTTTCGGTGGAACTCTACCATTATCAGGTCAACACAAACCAAAAGACCAGTCGTATTTTTTAAATAAACCTGTGGAAAAGTGAACATCTGTCTACCTTCATTAAGATGAAAATTGACATTTTAAAATGATCATTTTATAAAGTGGAACTTAGGTAATTCTAAGTTCTAAAATTTGAAATTGTTTTCAATTTGAAAATTTTCTGTTGTCTGCGGCATTTTCATCCGATGAATGTTAAGACATTGTGGATTATTAAACTCCTTATATAAAGTAATAGCAAAACACTAACTTTCCAAGTGGCCAGACTTCATTGGAATGTGGTCTAGATCTCTTTTTCCTTACCTTTCCTGTCCCTTACATTCACCTGTCTTGCTTACCAGCAAGTAGATATTGTGCACAAGTTCATTTTGTATGCATTATCTCAGCAGTATTGACACATTAATCAAGTGAGAATTCAAGAGATTTCAATTACAGTAAAACCTGTCTAGGACCTGTTTCAGACTGAAACCTGCCTAAGCGGGAAGCATCAATAATATTACTGCGTACACACAAGGTCTTTCACAGAAAGGCCCTCTATTAGACAGAACCTGCATAATAGATATAAAAATATATATTCCTGCAACCTCACTTATGAAAAACTGGTATTAGAACCTGTGAAGGGAAGAAATTATTCTTGTTTTCAAAGGGTTTGCCATTGGCTTGCTTCGATGCCAGAGTTATTTATTTTTGTAGGAATAAACAAATGGTTAATCCTAAAATAACAGGAAAACACTCGAAATAGAGGACTTTGTTTTGATAGTTAATCTTGAAGGTCTTCATAAGAGCTAAGCTCACCTCTGATATTCCCTCACTTCTCTAGCAAAGCATTCTTGCTTTAATTTATTCTGCCAATAGGTCACTTGTTTATAAAAAAAATGATTGCATCACAATAAATTTACCATATTCATTGCATTATCTTTATATCTATTTGTGAGTTTTCCATTTCTTGAAACAGCAATTGTAAATAGTTAACTGTACTTTGTGTTAACCTACCTCAGCCAGAACATTTACTTGGTCCCCTGGAGTGCCGTCTTAGACAGGTTTTACAGTCATACATTATTAATGTTTATCATGTACATTTGTCTGATTATCAATAAAACAAAACAAGATACATACTAATAAGTTTTCAGTTTGCTAAAGATAATGAAGTGTCTGAAAGACCCTTACTAAGAAACATCTTCAATTGAATTTTTTGATAAATCTAACTTTTTTTGGTCAGTTCACATTTGAATCATCCAAGTTCTGCTGTATTTTCCAAAATGAACAAAAGAGTAATGCTGGGGAAAATTGTTGAAAATGTAAATAAAATATTACCACTGTCACAACGATTCATGCTGTTTAAATTAGGGCCGATTTTGAAAGAAGGCTTCATATTTTCCAGCTTCTTTGCATGGACAGTTTTTGGGATGGCTTTTACTTCTCTGCAATGAAGAAAAAAGTTTTTAAGAATAGAAACTGCACATCTGTGATACATGGCAAATTTTAAGTGCTGAATAAGAAATTTAAGGTTAAGAAAAATGTCAATTGTTTTTGGAAGTATTGAGTAAACAATTATTGCTCAACGACTTCCAAAAGAATTAATCATAATCTTCATAAAAATAACTTTACTTTACATATAAAATATTTCATTTATTAGTATCCCATGAAATCATTTAAAAGAATATTCAGCATCCAATTTGAAATATGAATTCCTTTTAGATAGCTAAAATAAAGGACTAATAGTTTGTCATTCTATTCTAAAGCCCCAAACCCAACTTGTGAATTGAGGTTAAGCCTTATCATAAAATGTAAAAAAATAACATTTAAATTATTGACAAAAATTATAAAGGAAGACATAGTACAAGCATGCAGCCTAAGCATTTTTTAACTCTGGACTTAAAAGAAAATCGTATTAAATTAAAGAAAAACTAATAAAATAGAGATATACGTAAATCAAATCAGAAAAGCATTGGTAGTATTTTTAAATTTTGAGCCCAAGAAAAGGGATTACATGAGGACTGGGATTCAGATTTCACAGTAATTGGAGTAAAAATAAATTTTCATGTCGTTCTATAAAGCACATAATGGAGGGGAACAGAGTATACTTTATATTTATTATAACCGGAAAAGCTCATTATATTTTACAGCACATGGTAAAAATATATAATACTTCTAAAATGTGAAAAAATTCTTGTAATTCTGCTGGTAGCATCGATAGCCGATATATTTAACAGTTTAAAAAAGGTTAACACATCATTGAACGTGGATTAAAGCGGAGGTCATGTTGGTTGATTTGGAAATTCGATTTTGAAGGGTGCTCAACTGCAACTATTTGAAAAGTCACACTCAATATTTGAATACGATACAAATATTACAAAAGATAAATACGGATCATGACATTGATCTAAAGGGAAAATTTCTTATTGTAGATTATGTAATATTTCTACATTTGGAAAAGAAAACCGATAGAAAAGTGTTAATAAAATTAAAATAGATAAAAAGGTAGCCGAAACTTATAACAGGGAAGCAAACACACAAATGGACATCGAAACCGAAAGCCTTAATATTAAAAGTTTAGATACTTATAAGACTATCATTTCCCAATAAAAATACACGTTTCGAAAACAAATATCAAAACATTCGCTTAGAAATTGAGAAAAAGCGGTGACAGTATCATAAGATTTGAAATTTCTCAGTAATAAACGTAGCTCGGTGTGCAAGTAAAGATTATATCGCGTCAAAAGACCACAAATAACCCAAATCCTTTTTTCCTGGTCAAATAAAAATACATGGATAATATTAGTAACCAATATCACATCCCTCGACAGAAGCGGTTGGTATGCACAATTATTTTAATACCCAAAATCGTCTCTATCTCTCCATTTTCTTAGCTTTTCTTTATTGGAAATACGAGTTCTTGGTGGCGTAGTGCCATAATCAGCATACTCATTAAGAATTTCGTCAAGATGCAATCCTTCCATTCCTCCTTCATTGCTGTTGATGCTAAGATCCACTGATTCTCTTCGATGTCTCGAGTCATTTTCGTCGGAATTCCTTCGGAAAAATTGTCGAAGCGCAAAATTAAAAACCTGAATTAAAAACAACTAACTGTCATTTCCTAAGTTAGCACACACGACAATCCAATCGCCAGTGATAAAGCTGCATAATAATACACCACTCAGGAAACTCAACAAGAGAGGACAAGTTGATAATGTAAATAGATCAAAATAATTAAAGTAGCACAAATAGAAAGATAAATTCAATTAGTTTTTACCCGGCCTCCTCGTCTGAATCTTCAGAATCAGAACTGTAATTTATTTCTATCCCGATTCTTTTCTTCCAGTCACTGTCTGCCATTTCAAATAGATACGGAGGTCTTCCGCCGATTCTGCGACGCAAGTTTCCTCGTACAGAGCAAACAGGTGTTTGCCATTGACCTCCGATGATGAACAAATGATATACGAAATGACGCAAGTATACAAACAAATCAAACCAATCAAAAATATGTTCATTTCCCGCTTGGGTAAATTAGGAAGGATTATATCATAACCACATCCAGGAAAATATAAAACATCATCACTGTTTTTATGGCAAAGTATTCATAATTCAATTAATTATCTTTTTAGAAATAATCTGCTTACAGATAATGAGCGGCGAAGTAACATCAATTCCTTCGTTTCGTGAGTATTCATAAAGGTATGGCTTTATTTTCCGATTTTATTTAATGCTTTCCATCATAATGTATGAATAGTATAGAGCTTATGTATTTTTTGTTCTGAGTGACTTGCTTGCATCGCTAATGTAGTTGATTATTCTCATTTCGCCTTTTAATCCACACCCGGCGGATCTTATGAATTTCTCTTTTGAAATTTCTTATTCTATGCTATGACCTGCCAAATATTACTTTCCAATCATTACTGCAACCCATTTCTTAGGCTGGAGAGTATCTCTGCTTTCACATTTTAACCTTAAAACTTTTTCCGCTTCGAGGAAATTAGGATAATCAAAATTCAGATGCAAACATTATGCATTAGAAATACTGACTTTTATTGATATTTTTTCAATACAATAGATGCAATTAAGTCTCTTTTTTAAATTTACTATCCGCAGTTCTGAAAGGAATTCATAGTTTTCTAGGTTTGAGAAGCATTTTGAATAATGGAATGATGAGAAATATGAATGTATTAAGTATGAATACTCAAAGAAATTGTAAAATGAAAAACTATTTATGAACGACTCAAGATAACATTTATTTCAGAAAATATCTCTCAACATCAGCAATATTTCAGTCTTATTCAATTCAACTGAGGAATAACATCAAGTAACACATAACAACATAACATATTTAAATACATCTGATTTCATTCAATATTCACACTGGAATTAAAAGTAATATCTTAAATATTGAGATGAAGTACTCAAATGCAATCTTTGTACAATATAGCAATGAAGATTCCTCCAAATAACTACAGAATACTTCATAGATAATTGCAGTAATGTAATGCAAGGGATAATTTTCATTAACTCGTGCTGGTAGAAGGGGCTGAGGTAGTTTCCATTGGGGTTGTGCCATTTTCTTCCTTCTGACTGCTTTCCTATAATGCATAAGAAAAATGAATAAACCATATTGAAAGAAAAGCCAATTACCTTAAGATACACATGTTAAAAGTTCCAACTGTATAGGAGTATCATTTAATAATTTTCAAATAAGGTACATTCAACTAAACTATCACAATAAGAATCATGGTTTTACCTGTTCTACAGTGTTATCCTCAGAGTTGGGTTGGTTGGCTTCCTGAAAAAATATATTAATTTTTAAAAAATATAACATATTTATAATATATAAGATCAATTATTATAGAAAATAAGGAATTGAATTTTTCTATTATTATCAATACTCATACTCAAAAACATCCATTAATAACCAGGAAACTAGTGAAATACATTAACACCATTTGGTTATAAATTTAAAAGTTAAAACTATTGTAATTCAATTCTTAAAAAAAATCAAATTACAACACAAACTTGTACTAGACATTAATTTCAGATGAAGGAAATTTTTTATATGAACGAGCACTACCACCTTTAACAATATATAGTTTGAGAAGTTTGTTCATTTATCGTGTAATTTTCATAACTTACCAGCCATTGGCTTGCATAAGAATTCAGGTCCTTCATAACTGTTTGAATTTTACCTATTTGATCCTTCATATTTGATTTTATTGAATCTGAAGCTTCATGGAAGTTTGTCACCTAAAACAATAAAAAAAGATTATTAAAATTAAAAATGATCACATGATACTACACAGTAATACACCATGTGCAAAATTCTTTACTTACTGTGAGTTGTGTGTACATTGCCTTAGCATAAACAGCAGCTATTTCAAGGCGAGAGCGAAGCTGTGAAGGAATGGTGGAAGCTGTGGCTGCTAATGGACCTGGAGGTACTGGCAATGACTTTGCTGCTTGGGTACACAATTTCAAAACATTCTTGATCAGTCTCCTCGCAACTACAGCAGCCATTGCCACATTTCCTGGAGCTGGCTTTTCACTCTTGTCTTCATCAGAATCTACCTCTTCATCAAGTTGTAACTGAGTCCACAGCTGACTGGCTCGTGCCGCTATGACAGATCCATCCATGGTTACACTGGTCAGGTGTATCTGTAAAACAGTATCAAAAGGTAAGAGTAATATTATTTTGTTAAAAAATAATTAAGAAGCCAATAGTTATGAAAGGCTTTACATAATTAACTATGTCCACATAAGTTAGGGATGGAAGAGAAGAAAAATATTATTAACTCATCAAAAGTCACTTTTTAAAGCAAATAATAAGCTTTGTTTAATTAATTGTATATAATTAATTAGTAATCTCATTTGAAAAGTCATTTTATGCTTCAAATTAATGATACCGAAGACTAACTACAATACAGAACTCTTTATATCTAATATCCAGGTCCACATCAATAAATATTCCCATTAAAAATCACTATACTACTCTAATATAATTGTGTAGACATACCTTGTCTATACTAATGTCATAAAATTCCCAAAAATTTTTATCTGAATTGTGTAGGCTTTATTTGTTTTACGAGGATAACTAAAATAATCTGTCATATCAAAGTGAAAGAACTACAATCAAGGCAACTACAATAATAAAAAGTCATACCCCGAAAACTAGTGAAAGACAGGTGATGCAATTTATTGAAACCTTACTTCCATAACTAATCATTCATTGAAAATTGCTTGTAAAACTTGGACCCATCGATTGGTTTAATATAATTTTCAAGCTTAATTTATACGTATTACTTATATTTGGATGAATCCACAACATTCTTTTTTTCTTATATTTGACTTAACTCCAGTAACTGATTTACTATACAATACATATTCTATAAATAATTTCGTCTTTCAATAACTTCTGAAAATAATAAAAAAAGGAACGAGATTAGAAGGGAAGCTTAGTGGATTAAGAGAGATGCCACACCCCCTAATTCAATTATCGGAATTTGAAAATACGAATGCGGAATACTTACCAATTCAGAGAAGCTGGTAAGCGAAACCAATGATTTCTCGCTTTTCACTTCTAGGGATTTCATTTGGGAGACAATTGTTCGATATAGGCCCTTTCCTACTCTAACCGAAATTCTCCCGACCTTTTGAGGAACACTCTGTTCATGGAGGGTCTGGACAGGACCTAGAGGGTTGAAGAAAAATGTACATGAACGATACATAAAAACACCACATAAAAGTCGAAAGAAAGATCCAAATATTTTATTCCGAAACGCACTTGAGAAACTTTTCGGGCGTAAGTGGCGGGACCAACCCACCTGTTGATTCAGTTGAGGCTGTAGATTCGTTGTTCTCCGGCAGATAATACTCGACATACTGGTCAGCCATTTCAACAGTTGCATGTAGACTGAATTTGGCATAATTTCCACAGGCAGTTCCGAATCTTTTCACTGCTTCTACTTTGTCCATGGCTGGCTGCATCGTCGCGTTGACATAAGTTTTTGCTGCCTCATAGACCTAATTTTAATCAACATAATTTTGGTTCATTATTTTTCGTATAAATACCTTCACAGAGAGGATTCTGAACAAAAATCACATAAATACGATCGAACATTGATCCATTCATGTGAACTGATAACGCGAAGTATGACATTTACCTGTTCGGGTTTCTCTTTAACGATAGGTACTTTTTCTTCCAAGGTGTTTAATCCTTTACATAGAGTTTCATCTACTTTCTGAATAGGCTGTTCAAATCTTTTGGCAACCGGTGCAGCATGCTGCATCGCTTTCTGGACAGTTGCTTCAGCTGATGACAAGGTCCAGTTCACAACGCTATTCGAGCCCTGACAAAACGAAGCACTCGCACATGAGCCATTGACCTTAAAAACGAACCGAACTTTAAAACATGGAAATTTTAGTTGATCGACACCTACCTTTACTTTCTCGTACATTCCAGTTGTGTGATTCCACATAAGCTCTACGACGGGAATCTTGGAAATCCTTTGCAGGCTTTGCAACTGAGGGTTGGAAGTTTCATTATTTTCGACGACGTCTGTCATTTTGATGGTTATTCTTCTACGGAAACTTTGATGGTCAACAACACGACTGAAAGCAACTCGGCTGTCTCACTCAAATGGCAACGACAAAGGATACCGTAACTTGTCTATAGGAATCACTCAAGATTGAACTACAAATACTGATAGAACTCGAGGGCAAAGAGCGTGATTCACAATCCTCTGACGTAACACTTCCACTCATCCAGTAAAGTCACTTTTCGTATCAAGAGTTGAGTGAGCAATGGAGTGTCACCGCAACAGCCAATGGCCTTCCGAGATTGTGATGGCGGTTAGTTTGAATTTCCAACGGCGCGGTATGAAAGTTATAACTGGAAAAATTAGTGGAAATGGAATTTTGCATTCAGATAGTGAATAGAAATAATAAAACAAAACAAATTATATGCTGATATACATATTCTACTCTTTCACGCGCGAAAAACACGTATTTTCCGAGATCCCGCATAATCGCATGAATTCATGATAAGCAGCTGGTAAAGATGAAGTTAAGAATCGGAGAATGGCGTTCTATGACCATTCTATGATATTGAGAAGTGTTTCAAGTTAACTCTTGGGCAGACGGTCCTCTTGAATAATTGGATTTTAGGTTCAAAGTTCAATAGTCCCCAGTCCTCTTCCAGGAGGAAAATAATCCAACCTTTGAGTAATTTTAGATATTTTTACTTACTGATGTTGTCTTTAATATAGAAATAATTTATCAGACTCCTATATTAAGTTTTATAAAGTCATATTCGTAGAAGCATGAGATGATTTATTGTCTCATGTTATAAAACATCCGATGAGTTTCGACGTTTATTAGATATTAATTTTTAGCGATATAAAAGAAACGAGTAGAATATTAATGTAAACAAAACTGACTCGATAGATAATCTGATTTTTTGTACGAGATTCTCTGAAGTTACTAGAAAATCGAGATCTCGTTAAAACCCAAGTTTTGAAGCCATTCACCTGATTTCTCTTTTGGTTGCATTCGTGAAATTGGTGAGATATTAACACTTGGTGTTGAAAACAAACGTGGTACGTGAGTTAAGCACATTTCAATTCTGGAAATGGAAAGTAAGAGGTCAACACATCCGGCAATGGCTCTCCCATCTGAGATGTCCCTCGCGAGTTATGGACGATCTTGGATACTAAGATAGTAAGATTCGTGTGAGTCGTATTTACACCTTAAAGAACTTATATGAGAATCTTTCTTTTTTTCTGATAATACTCCATATTTTGTATTATCTCTCTTTTTTAAGGCAGAAAAATGTGGGACTATATGATTTCAAGCATTTATGTAACTTTTAAATTCATACTACCTTTCATACTACAAAGTTAATTGTAATTAGCAATAAAATTCATTATTCCGTGTTAAAAATGTTCAAAAGAAAACTCTCGTATTCTTCAGAGCGTTCTATTTAAATTTCCTCTGCAATTGAATGACATTTCATAGAAATATACTATGTACTTAAGGTTCATTTCTATCTGTTGCACATTTTATTGATAGAATACTAGTTTCAGCTCATATTGTTCGAGTGTTTGACATGTGTAACTATTTTTAGTTTTTGGTCATGATAAAGGTATCCGATCTAACTTCTTTTACGTATTTCTTTCAGTAGGTTTGTGCAGGTTTATCGAGCCCCCTTCTTCGTGAGTGTTTTCCGCTCTCGTTACTATTTCATGACCTCCATCCGCATTTCCTAAATCCACAGCTAATAATTTCCTATTCACTATTAATTTGATTAGCTATTATAATTATTTTCTTTTTAGGTATATTCGTATTTTAAATTAACGACCGATTAAATAGAAGAAGATATTTCAGTGTCTCAATTTAGCTTAAAAATACATTATTTCCTTATTCTTTGCTATTAAAGCCTATGATAGTGGGTGTAAAGAGTATATATAAACTTTGCGTGAAATATTTTGCCATCCAATGACTTGAAAATCGAATGTCAGTACGAATTTATTTCCTAATGTTATATTGCGTACTTAGCAGCCCCCTGGCACTTATTTAAAGCGAAAAAAATCGAAACCATACTATGTAATTTAATCGAAATACAGCAATAGGTAATTTGATGCTGAATAAGTAACTACAAAGGGCATGGTTTCATTAGGCTTAGCGTTTTATTTTTGGGATTTATTTTTCCAATAATATTCTAAAATGTTAGCATTTTGTTTTTCATTTTAGCGCCATAAATTTCGATAATATTAATTATTCAGTTGATTTAAACGACCGATAGTAATTTTACATTTTGATGTATATTTCAAAGTAGATTATACTTGCTATTTCATGCGTAATTTTTCTTAGATTTTCAGCATTATAATTTGGTGATTAACACTTCTCATTCTATGAAAAGTGACAATCTCCAAATATACGTGGATGAATATTAGGAATAATTGTTAGCCTTGTTGATAGGATGATAAATCAATGATCTGCGCAGTATATTATCGTTTACTGGAAATATTTCGTAACCACGAAGTAAGTGATACTTCTTCTTCAAACCCCTCTCTCTAATACCTTTCAGAACAAAGATGCCAGTTAATTTTTTTATGTCGCCAGGAAAGTGCCTAGAAAAGTCACAAAATCCGGTGAAAAAATCGATAAGAACTGGTTAAAAAAATAAAATAGCTCGATTAAAATTTTTAAAGTGGAGTATCAGTTCAGATATTGTACAAATCAAACAGTGTGGATTCCAAGTTTTTTATTAAGTGAACGTATTGCCATTTTGATTTTAACATAAGTAAATTTCATTAATTTACGAAGCAGTTAAAGCAAGTAGTAATTGTGCTAGTGCTAGATCTAGCGAAAAAATCGCTAATTTTCCAACTGGGTTTCCGAACCCCAAGGTTTGCGCTCCTCTTGGTAAGAAATCGCTAATCTGGAGTATCGCAGATTTAAGCCAATTTTTTAAAGTATGAAACCCGTACAATACACCCAGTGTCGGCCTAAGGCGTGGACGACATGAGCAATAGCCGCAGGCAGCTAGACGTGGAGACGGCTGTCGTAATAACGAAAATTTTACTGGGAAAAATAAGTATTTTCCTCAGAAAGTCTACCAATTAATCATAAGGAATTCCAACAGTGTTAGAATTAATTGCTTGTCAAACATATTAAAATAGTGACAGATAAATTCTTAACCGAGAAAGTCAAATATAATCTTGTAACTCGTAAAATTATTTGAACCCTCACTGAATACCCCTATAAATTACTCTACCTCTATGTTAAGTGCGGAAAAATATAGCTATAGATGTATATTTCGGAAGTTTCAATGCGCTGCAGTAAAGGATTACGGTTACAGATATGCTGGAACGATAACCACAGGGAAAAAGTTCAATGAAATTATATGACTAGTAAAAGGAGTTTTAGGTAGATCGCATTTGAAAAGTTGTTTAGTTTACGACTTTATAAAAAAAATGTTTAAATAATTTAGGTGATCATAAAGATCGAATCTACTACGATATTGAATCTTATCGTAGCTTGAATAGTTAAACTTGCGACGTACCTACACCGTAAAACCTGGAATCATAGTGAACCTGTGTTAATCTGTTCTTGGATGATCTGTATAAATCTGATTTATCTACCCGATTATCATTAAATATCCTTTAGGTTTCAATCAGAGGTCTACTTTCATATTTTGCAACGCTTATACAGTTATTTGCCACTTGGAGTATACTATTTTCTAAAATTAAAGAGCATAGCATTAGGTCAGGTAATTATTTTTCGGGAAAGGAACAACAGGACGTAATTTCTCAACATTTATTTAACATCGGTGAACATTGGGCTAGAGTTGCAAAAATAAAACATCTTTTTCTCAAGTACACGTACAAAAACCATGGCCTATCTTCTCCTTCAGTCATTTGAATCTTTAATACAAGCGCCGTAACACTAATCACCTATCACAGCAAATTTCACTCTTCCAGTTCTTCGATCAATTCCAGCTCCCGGATCTTCATCGGCGGTGGCGGTGGCAGCCTCCGGCGGAACGGCGAGAGGAATATCGTGAGCATCGGAGGAAGGGCGATGGACAGGTGGAGGAAGTCGAAGTTAGTACCGCATAACATAGGGTGCCTCGGGTTGCTCATTATTGCCATTGTATTGCATGGCTGGAGGGACTGCCGCAGCTTCTCCGGAGTCAGGATTCTGTGAGGACTGTGCCTTCTTCTTCTTGGACTCTGCTGGACCCATGCGGCGAAGAAGAAGGAGAAGAAGAAGACTAAATGAAAGAATGCAGCCGCACGAATATCAACCGCAGACGGTGGTTGCAATCGAAAGGTTAGTTAGGTTCGTTACTGGTGGTTATGCGTGGGTAGTCTGAAAAGTTTCCGACCCGACAAAGATTTTTATTTGACTGTCAAAAACAACTGCGCTTACAAAATGGCTGCACTTATGGTGAGCGCCATTCAAAAGATGCGCAAAACTCTTTCAAAAACCAAAACTTTTAAGTCTACCAAACGCACCAAAACTTTTCAGACTACCATGTAAGTATCTAGAACGGATCTACCTCGAATGACCGATGCTCAATTGACCAACTGCTCGCTTAACTGACAATTTGTATGACCGACAGCTCTATTGAAAGACATCTCGACTTATTTCGGTTGTAAATACGCTATCACATCACTTGCTGATTCTGTTGTAAATACGTCACCAAAGTTAAATCTTATTGTTAATTTGAAAAGCATTTAGCAAGTCTTTCGCGATATACCCAACTCAACCCAATTATATTTACAATTGAACTTGTTCAATCGAGCTGTCGGTTAATCAAGCAGTCGGATAATGGAGTGTCGATCAGTCAAGAAGATCCCATCCAGAACTACTAGAGCGTCACATAAAGTTGGCAAAAAGATTGACAGCTTGATTTAAATGTAAAGAAATGCGTTTTTATAAGTTTCACGTGCTCCATAAATGCTCCTCTTATTCCCGATCAATATCATTTGTATGTATGTCCCTTTAAGTTCGTGCGTCACAATCAATTCCTAGGAGTTATTGCATGCTAAATTCCACAGTTATACACTGTTTGGATTGAACACCATGTCAAGTACACTGTTACTACATCTCGTAAAAGATTTAAATTTCTTCTTTACGATCGAAAAATTAAAATTAGGATTTGAAAACTGAAGGTGGATATAAAGTTGAAGTCGGAAATATTAATAATAATATATATTTTAATAAATGATATAAACCCGACAGTGTTTTGACTGCTACAACCAGAGAAATTCTCAACTTGAAATCGTCTCGTAGATTTTGTTCGGTACGGAAATAGAGTTAGTAGAGAGTTTATGCTCGAAGAGTTTACGGAACTTCTATTACTTTAGAAGCCATCGAAGTATGAAACGTCTCAAGTAAAAGTCCTGCTTTTATTCAACGACATTGCAGTGGTACGAGAATAAAGCAAAGGAATCCAAGCTTTTGATTGAGAAATTTGGAATGTCAAGAATAGGTATATTTATACACAAAACATGACTAGAGAAAGATATAAGATCTATAGGAATTCAAATTGCTTGGCCTTGAAGTTATCCCGGTGTCGTCTTCAGTCTGCTCAAGCTTGCTGGGAGAACGGAAAGTATTATTTCATCTCTTCGTTGGATTTTAATTTTCTTCGAATTAGTTATCACTATTTCACATCATATCTCCATTGTAAAGATTTTGTGCAAGTGAATGATGTTTTAAAATGTTTCAAATAACATGCAAGCGTAAATACTACCATAGAGTAACTATACTCTATGATACAACCAATGCCCTTGCATTTAATGTATGTACAATTGGGTATGTTTTTGTACCTTGCGCTACTCACAGACTAATCCACTGGTATTAACGAGTTAATTCGGCATTCTTTGACAATACCGGTCTCTTTTATTCGTTTCATGAGCTTGCTCTTCGGCGTTCAAATCTTTGAGAGAAAAAGTAAAAATTCTTATTTGGTTATTTGAAGGAAATTAATGGAAATAACCGTTAATAATTTAAATTTTGGTATCCGGATTACTATTTTGAATTGAACTCTTATTTACAAATTAAGTTTTAATAAAAGACTGATAAAATTTCTCTTGGTGGTATGTCAATATTATCATTTCCTTTTATTTATCTTGATGCTATGTATTTCGTATATATACACAGATGTAAAATGTTCTTAATTAAATCAAAAACGGAACTACGTGTTGTCCTAAAAATTTTAATCAACTTGAAAAAATTTAATTATTTAAAATTATTTGTTTATTATAATTTACCAATTTAAAATTATTATGGAGATTACGAGTTCCATTTTTTCATTTATTAAACGAGGTTTCACAGAGTTATTTCAGATCATATCGACTGCATTCGTTACATGTTCTTATTCTGATTCTCAGGTTGATGAGAAAGCATCCTTGTATGCAATTTTGTCTTATTTACCGCAAATTTAAACGAACGTAGCAATTCCATTCCACCCAAAAATATTCCATTCGTGAGAATAAGCTAAGGAACCTCATATCAATTTTAAAAGAAAAACTTCTCCGTTGATAGAGGAAAATCAACCCCATCCACTTCTATTGATATCCGATCAGCTTCGAATCTTTGCGCAACGCAGTGAAACGGATGCTGATGTTGCTTCACTGCCGTTCTCGTCGATCTTAAACTGATTTCGTACTTGTTTATCAGGGATTCTCGAAGCGCAATCTCTCCTTTTACATCGCATCGGATAAACCACGAAACAATCGCCGTGTCATTTCCGAAGCGTCAAACAATCGCTGTCGGGCGATGTCTGTCGATAATGATCTTCGTATCTGAACAAATCGATCTTTGTCAAGAAGGTTAAGGTTCCCCACAAGAGAATGCATTGCGGGAAATGAGCTTTTTATTGGCGTAGATCCTTCAGGTGATGTTTGTTGATTGAAAAACGCCCTGTTCTCGTTTGCTGACATCAAGGTTAGAGGGCGGAAACGAGCTAAATCGAGTTGTTCCATCGGTTTGTTTGTCTCCGAAACCATTCCCGGTGACAACGTTCTCTGATTACAAATTTAGACGGTAATTTTCTCTGTGAGAAAGAGTATAAGGAAGAAGTAATTACTGAGTCTATATGTCTTTGTCTCCAGGAAACTCAAAACCCGCAGTTAGTTACTTGACTTCCTTATTGAATGCTGTGAAAAGAATTATTCGTTGCGTCAAACCGGCCTTCGAGGTGAATAGATTACAGACTGTTCCTTGCATGACAGTATTATATAAATTTTCCCCTGAAATTGTAAAAACATCTAAAAAATCGTTTTGAAAAGCGCAGTAGATAGGAAAGAATCGCATGTATGAATAATTGAATAATATTTAGTTATTTGACTGTTACTTGATACATAAATGAACTATATCTTGACAAACAATCAAAATACGAGGGCGGATACATTGTCAGAGATTTAGCCGCGTAATGGGTTTCTTTGAATCACAAATTGTATTTCTTACGTTATGTGTTATGCTAATTATAAAATTAAGGGGTTTGGACTTGCACAGATAATAAATTCACTGTTTTCTCCGAAACTCTACTTCTGGAAGTTTTTTCCATGTGATAACAATTGAAAACTACTTTTTCTATTGCCTTTTGCAAAAATTTCTCAACTTTACCGCTCATTTCATTCTCTGTTAAAATTTTGCCTCCAAAGCTTTTACCAGCTAAAGTAAATACGCTAACGGAAAGAGAAAGATTTGATGCAGAGTTGGATGTTAAAATCCCTTGTTTCTTGAATTGGGGGAATTATAGATATTTTTATAGAAAAAGAACGGAACGAAATTCCGCATTTATTATATGAATTTTTTGTTTTTTTCTGCTACTGTTAGCAGGTATGTCTTGTAGTAGGAACAAATTATAATTATACCCTACAATCACAACTAATTTCCGTTATAATAAAAATGTACCCAGTCTGTTTCCTTCTGTGTGGTCCAAGGGAATATCAAAGAATACCAAACCCTCTAAAATCGAATTCCATATTTTTCAATTCTCACCTTCTTCTATTTCCTCTTCGCTCTCCTTTGGAGTCATGAATCTATGCGCCACGTCTTTGGCCATTTCCATTCCACTGGAAGCCAATTCCTTGCAGTTTTGTGCCAATAGAGCTGCTCCTTGTCGGTCCAGACTCATGCCACGGACGAAGCTCAGCCTCCTCTCTCCGTACTCTTTGACAGCCTCGGCTTTCTCTTGCAATATGTGTTTGGTCGCCACTGCTTTTTCTTGGACTATGGTTTTGGTTGCCGCAGCCTTTTCTTGGACAATGGTTGTGGTTGCCGCAGCCTTTTCTTGGATCATGTGCTTTGTCGTGTCCAGGATCTGTGCAAACATAGATGTCACATTTAGTTTTCACATCTCCTTATTTGATTTGTCGAGAAAAGTTGCTTGTAAAGTCATCGAAGGTTGTTGGGGTCCTCAGTCACCCAACCATTAGCTACCAAAAGCATTTTCCCATTTATTCTGATAAGGAATGAGCTATTTTTCTCATACTTTTTTCACGAATACTAGCTTAGTTCTGTTTTTCAAATTAGTAGCTCTAAGTTGCAGCGGTTTATATCAGTGATGCAATTTTTTCCAAGTGTCAATATAACAAAAAATGCTTCGATATGGTTACTTTTGGTTATTTTGTAATAATAGATATCTATATGAACATTCGTTAGGGCAACAGTAAAAGTCCTTAACCACAAAGTGTAGGTAAGCATACAAACTAGTTTTAATAAATCAGTAATTTATGTTACCACTGAGTACCATCTTATTACTCTCATTCTGATACTCTCAAATTGAACTAATAAATTCCAGAATATTATGCAGTTTGATTAATGATTGTAATTTTTAACACATTTATATTTTTTATTATATAATCAACTGCATTGTCTCAAAGCAATCGTCAACGTTTAACCCCTTTAGTTGGTCATATCCCTCTTCTGAATTTTACAAAAGATGTGTTTATTTAAGGTTTGCAAAGCAAATGGTTTGTATGTATCGACTTCAAACCATGTTAATTAATTCATAATGGAAAGAAAAGGAAATATCGAAGGTATATTGAAAAGACAATCGATCACAATTAAACAAAGCTACCTATGTTTAATGGAGTTGCACAGGAATTTCACCATTCAAATACGTGGGCAGAAATGTCTGATATGGGATGGAAAATACTTTATTGCGACGAATTATTTACTAATTCCCTGGCAGATAATAACCTGTCAATAATTGAAAAAGTTAACTAAGAACATCATAGATTCAACATCAAAGATTGATTGGGTTTAATCAAACTTTGCTCGGGTCATAACTTTTTCCAGTTTAACCACAACTTCTATCGCCATAATAAAGGACTAGCTATCACCTACACTTCCCGTCATTTTTTTGAATCACTTTCATTGCAATACATTATTTTTATGATAGAAAAACACAAGAATTTAATCGGAACTGTTCAATTTTGCCTATGAAATATTTTCCCGTCTCTTGCGTCGTATTATATCTGTGCTCCATCTGTTTTTATCTCGAGTCATTCATATCTCGATAGATGTGCATAAGAACGAATTTTTGAGACTGAATGGCAGAAAAAATGAGTGATGGATACAATAAAAGATTGGATGGAGTGCTATCATTTGCTTCATCTGAACTTTGTCCATTTCGAATTCTAGAAACAAGATACCGGATGCATGGATTACTTTTATCGAAGGATTAGATAACATTGCAGGTGCAACCGAGGCGAGCCATATCATTATTATGAGATACTCAAATGGTTTTTACTTTCTTCAGCTTGCTAAACTTTTGAGGTGATGTACCTGTTTCAGGGAATTCCCAGAGAATAATGTAGACGCATTTTCTCAATTTTTTATGAGGTTGGTAATGAATTCAACAGGAGTGAACCTAAAATCATTCCTTCTCTACATTTAATATTTTCCGCTTGCTTTCTTTTTATCCGAAATATTTATTATTTTTCGCAGCCAATCGTAGCTACTAATTTCGCACGTGGTCCCGCAAATATTTTTCTGGGAAAAACAGCGGTAGATAGATCTCGATATGCAAGAAAAAAATTGATATTTTTCTAACTAGCGAAGATTTTAAAATTCATAAGAATTCTAAGACAGTTTTTGGATGTAGATTTTCCAGCATTTAACAAAACTTCTATGAAAATATGAGTTTAGAGCAGAATTTTTTCAGTTTTCTCAAAAAATTATTTATGTTCTCAATTGTTTTTTTACGAAACTATACAAATATTGTCATTAAATTGATAGTTTAATCTGAAATTCTATTAGGTATAGTTACCAATCATTTATTTTCAAATTTCTATGTAACGTAAAATAAAATACTGAAATGGTATTTGAATTTTTATGTTTCTCATCTTTTTGAAATGTCTTTTCCATTCCACGAAGTCACGTCACAGCTTCTCAATTTTATTGAATTTGTATGTGTTAAAAATCGTACTAACTTCACCAATTATGAGTGCTCTTACCTAAATCAAATAGAGGAAGAAGTTTCAAAAAATTTATGTTTCAGATGAAGATCTAACATTTAAAAATGAAAAAAAAAGTTTTTGAAAATTTTATTAACGTTTTTTAGCTCATTGGCTCTGCATGATTTAGGTTTTCCCTTCTTTCACATATAACTTTCTTCAACATCGAATTGAAATATTTATAAACAAATAAGATATAAATAAACTATTATTTTATTCCCCAAATTCTGTGGAATTTTATTCTATTTGTTTAAGATAAAGTACCACCAAATGAAGGCCTAAGTGACTGGGTGTATCTACGATATCTTGGACCAGTTATACTTACGCTACGCTTTATTTATTTATTGTTGAAGTTTTATCTTTTAGAAGTCTACCACTATCAGTGCAGTTTGAGATGTGTTTATAATGACAGTAATCCCTTCATATTGATTCAAAATGCTAACAGTTCCAGGGTGTGTCGTGAATTTTAATGCGTTTAAACCAACATTTTATCTTTATTTCTAAATCTTTCCCTCACTCGTAAGATTGCCTCCCACCTCTCCATTCACCCACTACTCCGCCGCCTGATTTTGAATTCAGTTCCGGGTTTTCTTCCGACTTATTTCTGACCCCTCACGCGATAAACATTGCCTTTTAGAGTTTGTATTCAATCCATTGGGCCGCATCGCTCAATATTGCAGCTATAGAGGAAGCTGCCCTGTAATTATGAATGCGTATCATTGTTTCCATCAAGGAAATAATTGTGTACTTTGATGATTCTTTTTCATAAGAAATTTGTTTTAAAAAATAAGAATTACGCAAATTACTCAGAATACTATATTTATTGAGATGAATAAAAATAATTGCAGAAATCCTTATACAATGAGCTTTGAGCTTAGATTAGGGATGACGTTCCTTCATAGATTATGAAAAACCGACTAAGTGAAAAATCTACGGTTTTTTAGTTAATCGATGCAGTCTTCACTGTACTTTATTCCCTTCTTGTATGGAAATTAACAGTTTATAGAATCATTTCATGCGTATTCCATTCCTTATGTATCTCGAAATATCTGTAGAATCGAAAACGCGATAGATCGCCACATATATAGTTATCGCAAATTCGAATGGAGCATAGAACAAGGGTGGAGATGATTATGCGACAGATTTAATAAATGAATATGTATGATTAAGCAAAACTTTGTAAAAGAATATTCTTGGCCAAGGAAGCCTTCATGAAGCGAAGGGAAATGAGAACTTGTAAAATAGAAAAGAACGTATTGGTAACATCCTTGGAATGGACAAAGGGAGAAGATAGATGTTAGATAATCGAAAGGGTTGGGTAAGCTCCCAAAAGGGACAAAAATGTGGTATTGAATATGGAATATTACCTACAGGATCGTAGAACACGTATGTATGTAATACAAAATGTATCGAAATGCATGTAGGAATATAACATATATCCTTGTATTCATTAAGTAATGGAGTAGTTTTTGATTAATGCAGGTATAAGTTTTAGGTATTCAGGAGAATTCTGTTCATGACTTAGTTGGAGTAGGTTTTCTAATCCTATATGAAAATATATCCAATGCTGAGAATGGTTTTACGTAGTATTGAGCATTCTCTCATTCATCGCCGCGAATCCTTCCTTACTAATCTGAGATTGAGCTGATAGATGTCATTATGCCGTGCGTGAAAGATAACCATTAGATGAGGTTTTCGTAATAATATCACAGAGGAATATGGAATTGTATAATAATTTGCTTTATCATAAATTATTGCATAGCTCATTATTTTGGTGGGATAGGGAAGACAGACCGATTCAGTTATTAGCTCTCGAAGGATCTCTATTTGGAGATTTTTTAAGGGTTTAATGACATCTTAGCACTAGAGAAACCTTATAGTTAATCTTTTATTACATGTTTATTGCCCTGCAATGACGGTGGGTTCTCTCTTCATGAAATTTCGCATGAATATATTTCACCTAACGCTTCGTTTGAATTGTTATTTCTTTTATTCGCTCATCTTATCCATATAAATAGTATGAAGATGTACAGGGTGTTCGGGTTAAACATATAATAATACGAAATATAATAACTGGAGAAGAAATTGAGATATTTATCAGCGGTTTGATTCTACAAGTTTGGTAACTCAGTATGTTTTCTACTTTTGCTTGATGATGGCGCACCTTGCCATTATGCAGTAATTGTGACGGATTTCTTGGATAATGAGTTCCCAGATCGCTTGATTGGGATCGATTGCTTGGCCCCTTTATAAAACCCAGCCATGAGGCCACTTGATTTTTTCTGCGTGGGTTTATCAAAAATCAAGTGTATCAAGCACCAGTTCGTGATCTACCAGAACTGCGCCATCGAATTCCTGCAGTTATGGCAAACGTTACGCCAGCAATGCTGCAAAACACTTGGAAATAAGTGGAATACAATAAATATGTGTCGTACCATCCACCAGTCGCAATGGTTCACATATCAAGGGGTATTAGCTGTTTACAAAAAAAATTTGAGTTACAATACTTCTAGAAACAAACCGCCAATAAATATCTGAATTAACTCTCAAGTTATTATATTTTGTATTATTATACGTTTAACCCAGATACCCTGTATTATTGTTCATAAAGTGGTATAATATTTGTGTAAATGCAGGATAATGTGTCTTCACTTCTGTCAGAAGGATGTTTTTCGAGGGATTTCCCTTCCTACTTGGGCAAATACCTGACAGATATTGTGATCCCCTCAATTTATAATCAGAACAGAATATATATATTTTAGTCAACTAAGTACGACTGTATGTATATGTGTACTATGTAATGTATATCCACCGATACTTGATAATTCATCTACTTACTACGATTCTGTCAAAATAAATATATTATAGCCCAATTTTTTGAGTAGCCAAAGCTTAAAGCAAGTCATGTTTAGCTGGTTTCTCATATCGGAAATATGTAAGGATTTCTAAGTAACTATAAGAAAATTTTGGTAAACGAAAAATTTAAGTATTCAACGAGCTTCATTTAGCATAAAATCGACAGAAAGTTATCTCTTTCGAGAAAAATTATTTTCATAGGTATTTTAAGTGTTAAAAGGAGTTTTCAAATTTAAATGCTAAAGCGAGAATTTGCTCGAATTCTACCGAATATAGAGATGACACAGGCATGCTTTTACAGAAACATTCCAGCTTTTACCATAAAGATACAGTTTTCTGTATGTCTTGCTATGGAAGGTGTTAAAAGGCATTCGGCGACAATCGTAAAAGTGTCACCAGCACGCATTTCATGCATTCATAGTCTTCGCTACTTTTATCGCATTCAATGGAGTTGCTCATTTGAAATAACGATCGTCATGGAAGCACTCACTTATCATAAAAGACTAAAAGACTGAATTCTCTATCGCAGAGTAAATCTTTTTTGGAGAAGAGAAACAATGGAAAAGAATGTTACGGTGGGTTTCATCCCAATGAGGACCTCCGGGACATTGTTAAAACGCTGATGGTTAGGCTGTCAGAGAAATTTAAAGGTGAACATGAAGTCTTTCCGAAGTCCTTGGAAACCAGAATCGCCTACTCATCATTCTCGGGAGTGCGGAAAAAATGTTCAGCGGTGGCATCTTTAAAAAGTCCCCGCCGTTGAAGGAGCAGAAAAAAAATCCCCGCTATCCTGTCCTTGAGAACTTGAATCGCGGTTTCATCATTACGTATAATTAAATTTAACGTGAGGAATTCTCACATCTAAAGCTATATTCTCAACTAAATGCTGTCTGCCTTTCGACTCGCCACGTGAAATAATAAATGGTTTAGTCAAATAGCGTGATATTAGCTTAAATATCTTCTACAGTTGTACTGCTGTATGCGTGTAAATTAGACATCTGTGAGCCGCTTATTTTTTTCTGATCCTATTGGCAATCTTGTTTCAATCTCGAATCGAAATTAGGGAAATGCTTTCAAGTGTAAGAAGAACGCTGCAAATCAATATCAAATTCATGGGATTTTAACCTGAATGCGGGTCTGTATGAATATTTTGTGCATCTTTCTATTACGTGTGAGTAGCATGCGGTCCCTTCCTCGTTCAATTCAGTCTTTACTTATTAAACAAGCTAAGGTTTTTCAAATACTTAATTACATCCAATGGAAATCAAGAGAAAAAAATCTTATTTATTCAGAAGAATGATCAATACTTGAAAGAGTCTCATAGAAAATATTATTTATTTTTATGCAACATTACAATTTTATTGAAAGAAATAGAATCCTGGAAACCGGTAGTTTTTCTTTGTATTTTCCATGAGCGCTATCAATTTTTAATTATTCTTTTAAATGAATTTATGAAAAGGTTACTCTTTCTCTCCTCTGTAATCAGCTGGAGCGTGATGAATGATGATCTTTATGCAGAAGTAATCGATAATTACAATGAAAGGATGATTTTATTTTAGACTACAGCAAAAATACATTTACTGTGGTCTGAAGCATACATTAAAATTATCCTTTCCTTTTAGTTAACTTGGATTATTTTTATTCTCAATTTCTAGAGTGCTTAAATTCTATTTCTTAGTGTTTTATTTAATTTTGGTCCTAGTTTTTTTCCTAATTACAACGGCAATAATCGCATTAGCTGTTGCATAGTTGAATGTAAATAATAGTCCACTTTGGCAAGAGCGGACAAACCGGTTGTAGCCGACGAGTAATGGCTAGATTCAAAAGCATTAAAAAATCATAGGTTATGCATAAAATAGAATAAATAGGATCGTTTAAAGCGGCCAAAATTTATTATTTACATAATCAATATTTAATTATTTAAATACTTTGAAGAGTTCAACATTGCTTCTATGAGAAAATTTAAGCCTTATTTTTGGTCTTAGAAAATTCATTAAAAACCATTAAATACAAAAAGATATCAGCAGTGACAGGGAAAACATTTATAAAACCTGTTACGTAAATATAAGAGAATTTTACGGAATAAGGAAGCTTTAATCCATTTATAAACCCCAATTCCTCGCAGTTCCACAAAAGGGCTTCTAGCATCCATTTTGGCATTTTGTCTTTCCCCGGAATCACACCATTCCGAAATTGTGTGCAATTTCGCAGATACATCGGGAGCGAATGATAAAGATTCTGGCGTCATCCGAGCATGCTTCTTACGCCTCCTTGGGACACGCGAGTATTCCCGTGCTTGCGTGCGTCCCCGTTTTCGCCGATTCATGACGCGAGCTGGGAAAACAAAGCGATCTTCGCCATTATCTCAGCGACTCTTCCGCAGATAGAAACTGTCTTCACCGATGCGCCATATGTCGTCAGACGGTGACGTGTTTACCTAATCTATCTCGATAATTCGAGGGCGGAATTGATCTCAAGTGCAGTAATCGACGAGATGAGGGGATGGGATCGAATCGTTATTCCCGCACATACTAAATTTCGGGATATCCCTTAGAGTTCGTGCGTCAAAATAAATACCTATTAAGCAGGTACGTTAACCAATACTTTATCTTCAAACCATTAACATACCAAGGTGAGCCTCGGAGTCACTTTTTCAGTGATCCTTTTGTTACTATAACAAATATATTTTTTCTTAATTTTTGTATGTGTCCCGCATCAGTTTAAAATAAACAAATATAGTTTGACTCATACTAAATTCTTTTATACAAATGCAAATAAATAAAAACAGCCTTAAGGTCCAGTGCAGTTGTCTATTCTGAAGATCTACAATTAAGGATCAAGCAAATCTTGCCTGAAATTTACCCTTAAAGAATAAATGAATGATAAAATATTCATATATACTACACCACAAGATAGTTCACCGTATGCAACCTATGTTTCAGAGCATAGTTTCATCATCAGGCTTGACGATGGAGTTATGCTCTGAATTTATGGTGTATACTTTTCATGAAAGTTTCATTTTGGTGAAAGCGGTCCCGGGTTCGATTCCCGGTGGGAGCCAATGGGCGAAATGACCTAAGCTGTTGAAGCACTTTTAACAATACTACTATTATTATTATGGAATGCCACTACACTAAGGCCTCTGCCATCCATTGTATATTTACCCTAAATATCGAAACTACACTATCAGTTTAACTGCAATTGAAATAAAAATGTGCGATTATAGACGATTATTATTTTATATAAAATTAAATCGAAATATTCTTACTGCGAACCAAAAAGTACGAAAAATGAAGTTTTCAGGCGATTCATTAGTTCTTCTCCGACACTTCTTCATTAATTTATCTCCTAATCCTAACTCCTTCAGTTAACTTTACTCCTGCATCAGTAATTACCTCCGTTTCATTACAGTTCATGCAAGTAAAGTAGCACAATAACAAGGTCGTTATAAAAATGTTCAATTACGGAAGTAGAGTGGATTGCCTTATGAGAATAGGAATATAGAATAACGAGTTTTCCCTCTCTTAATGCTTTACTGCTCTAATGTGGGAAAACGGGTTATGAACGTCCAATGTGTACTCAATTAAAATACGCTTCGCTTGGAGATTGCTCCGTAACAATTGCTAACAAAGTAGCACAAATCTATGAAACCCACAAGAAAAGATGACTGCCACCTAGCACTGATTTTACGAACCATAATAAAGAGTACTTGAATGAGTTACGAGTTTAATACAGTGCATCAGATTTCATAGGTCTCTCAATAAAATGGTTAGCCTTCAGAAGTAACTTCCTTGCGTCTAGAGAGATACTTAGCGTGTTGTTTCAGAGTAGTGAAAACATGATAAGAATTGGAAATGACGGCAACAAATTCTTCCTGGGGTTGCTCTCGCTGTATTTCAAGGTTACTCTGCCATTAGATGCCTTATTCCGATGTAATGGGCCAGGATGGTAGTGCATCGAGAAAACAGTAATTTACCAAATTGATTCTGATGAATTGTGATTTGGTCATAGAATTTTAGTCTTATTTTAATTATGTATCAAATTAATTTATTTCAAAGAAATCTATCTTATTAATTTATTTATTTCAAATCGACGTGTAATCAATCTATAATTGCTTTCATCATGTTATGGAAGCAAGCTCACCAGACTATTTATCATTCATCCTCCCATAAGTTTATACATATTTTTTTGTTAAAGTGTTTTGATCTTAAGTGCTGAAAACATTTCAATTTATGCTCTCACCCAAATATCATTACTGCTCATTTTAAGCATGGAGTTTAATCTGAGTAGGATGTAAGATATTACCCGTTGTTTTTGTTTTTTGTTGTTCGATAGTGCAATGCCGCGGATATGAGCACACCCCATCCTCCTATCCGCTATCCTCCACTTTCTATCCTTCGGCAAAGAGGAAGAATAGACATGCGTTCTGTCCGTGTTGTTTGTCAGCCTATTGCTCTCGAAGGTGGTCACTTTCTTTTTCTTCCCATTTTCACAAATACCTGGCATAAACTTAGATTCAATCTCATTTTCCTAAATATCAAAACCAGGCATATAAAGGCCACATCAGGGCAGAGACAAGACACAATCAGGAGGGAGCTCGGTAGCAGTTATAGCCGGCCTCTCGCCTTCTATCGCCTTCCTTCTTCCCGTCCTCGTATCTGCGATCTTAGTACATTATACGTTATTTTAATTGATATTAAGAGGTAAATATTTATTTCTCGATCGCTTTCGACACCAAGGGCAAGAATTCACTTTTCTTACGTGGTCGCCGCACCCCCCATCGTGTCGGCGGCTCTACAATTTGGTGGCAGCGGTGTTCAATTGCCTAGGTTACTAGTTCCTCGGCTCGTTCTGGATCACCTCATTGGCGTTGGAAGCCAAAGAATAACTATTTTCTTATAATTTGTTTTGTTTCTCCGAGTATTTTTTCATTTAAATTCAAATTACGCCCGTAAAATTGTCATCATCCTTCTCGGCCCCCGTCACATCACAAGCGTGAAGTGTTAAAGAACTTTTTCTCTCGAAGTAATTCATTCGCGAAAATACAAACGAAATTCAGTGATTCGCGCGGGAATGCGTACCTGCCGTGCTCAAGAAAGCCATATGCATCGCCTTGCATGAAGAGTAGCACGAGAATAGATGAAATTAATGGAAATAATGGAGAAGGGAATCGATGAAGATTTTTAGGGGAAATTTATGTAGACACCGGGAACGAAGCGAATAAACTCCAGATTAGGTTGGGGAAAGGTTTTGAACTCCCACCACGTAACGAGACCATCGAATGTGCGGAAATCCCCAACCCTACCCCTACTACAATAGTAAATTTTACTAAATGTTAATCCATCTGCCCTTACAGTTCAAGTTTATAGGTCATTCCATAGCTTAAAAATTCTCACATTTAGGAATATGCTGTGGCAGAGTCATAAATCAGCTTCCTATCCTCAATTGAATGTCACGGTGAAAATTTTCCTCGGTCATTAAACCTATGTCGCACGTGTCTACGGAGGAAGCAAGAGCTCACCTCTTGTGGTGGAAGTTTGACAGCGGGAACCTTCGACTCCACGTAGTCGAGTGAGGAGCAGAGAAGGGAGTCCACTGTCTTGATCGGTTTCTCTAATTTCGCGGTCAGTGGCATCGCTGACTCCACAGCTTTGTTCACCGTCGACTCGGCAGTCGACAGGGTCCAGTTGAGGGCCGGGCTCACCTCCTGAGTAAAAAGGGAATCCATTCATTAGATATGACGCTCCTTATGGGGAGATAAGCTCATGCTGAAGAATGTGGACGATGGGTTAAAGAAAACTTACTTTAATTTCGTTAACATTAAGTTCGCTCCGAAATACCACGTTTTTGCGTCAGGTTATGATAAGGGTTTATTTTCATAATAATAATAAAGCTTCTTTTATTAGGGGAGATTGAAACTTTTAAGTCTCCTCTTACATCTAACAATTCGTTATATAAATTAAAAGAAAGAGATAACTTGAAAAAAGTACACAGAAGAAAACAACGTTGGGGGTTTATAAACCTAAGGTTTAGCTTAGGAAAAAATACACCACAGCAATAAAACACCCACACTTCTTATGGAAAAGCAGGTTAAGCGAGATCTAAAAGGCAAAATAGACAATCTGGCAACATGTTCACGTAAATAAAGCAATATAAATGTTTACATACTGGTAAAGAACATAGTGAAAAGCAAGTAATAAGGTTGCAAGAAAAATAACTACAAAACTAAAATGGCAATAGGGTAGTGGATATTAAGGAGTTCACTAGTTCTTCAATACAAACTATATAAATATTTCAATACCTTTCAGTAGGCTTATGCAGGTTTTTAACACCCTCCTTCTTTCTTTATTTTTTATTATTTCCCGCGGTTTGAGTGCCTACCAGGTGGCAGCACCCATCAGTGTCTACAAAGCAACGCAAACATCGACACATCAAAAATCCTTAATTCATATACAATCCACTTGGTACCCATTCTAATACGTCTCTATAAAATTCGTAAGAAGTATTCCTTATTTAAAGATGACAGCAGATGAAAGTAAAAACATTTGTTAGTATTAGGTAGTACTTACAATATTACTATAAACAAGATATTTTCATAGAATTAATTTGATTTACATCCAACCTATTTTATTAAGGTATTTTCGTTTTTCCCCGTATCCATGTTGCCTTGTGAATATTTTACAGGCAGTATACAATGATTTCATGATCTCATCCCAATTTACCTTAGAGAATAATAGTAGCTCTCCGTGTATTTAATACATTTTATTAATCCATTCATCATTTCAATATTTTCATCGTCTATTCTTACGATTTCCTACTTTCCTATCTCATTTCGTTTTCACGTTGTAGTATAAATTGTATATTATATAAATTGCCTTGAATATAAACCGAAATAAATTAGCGTTACTTGCAGCTTCTGTATGCCATACATTGGGTATGAAATAACCTCTATTGATGACTGAATTTCCTTGTTGAACTGTAGTTGCTGGTATCTAGCAAAGCAATGGATAAAATGCACTTCGGTGAGAAAATTTTAGAGTCGTCATAGAACCGCTTTAAGGGGTATTCAATAGTTTGCTCTTTTATGAATATCTTGGTAAACGCTCAGAAGATATCAGCATCCATAATATAATATCTATATAAACCTTTCAAATAAGTTCGTGTTGTGATAAAATTTATTTTTAACTGAATTGATCGGAATAGCTTATGGAAAAGATTAGGCTACAGTTATGGTGAACATACTTTCCTGGATAAAACAGTTATTGATAAATAGGTTCACAGGACCTACTTAGTAACAAATAAATCATGAGAATGACGAAGAAATTTATTTTAATACTTTATTTTACTATTGAAAATTTGGAAAATTAATTGAGAAAATTCTCTCAAAATGTTTATCGGAAGAAAATTTTGAAACTTCTGAATTTTTCATTTATAAAACTAAAATTAGTGCCAGCCAAAAAATCAATTTCTCAAAAATATTTCCTTATAATATTACCGGACGGCACTAAATTAGTCAATCAATCCAATGAAAAACATTCATATACAGAACTGTAGCATGAATTACATATGATCATCAAAGTTACGCTCTAATTTTAGTATTTGGTAATGCACTGAATGTTAAAATTTTATTAACATCAGTTATTTCAGGTTAGAATTTTCCATCTTATGCATTGAATTCACAACATTTGCCTCTTCTTAACGTGTAGCTCGACTTCATTAGAGTTAATACCGCCAGCCACATAGTCCCCTCCCCGGTTAGTGATCCCATGGAAGAGCGGGAAGCCATGGGGGAAGCCCAAGGTTGAACGATCCCCTCTGAGTTGTCAATTAACCGTGGAGCGGGGCCTTTCCCCTTCCTCATAGAATACCTCTTTGATATCCGTAAGATTTATTTCCTTCGGCAACGTTTCGAACAGAATACTACTGTGTTCGGTCCGTTCTTGACCATTAGATATTCCTTTTCGTTAATGAAGCGTTCGCGATGTTTTGCGTCCTATTTTTTGTTGTACATATCCCTCTCGGATTATCTTATTGAATGTACGAAAACTACGGCCAAACTATATTCTGTAATCGGAGTCTATAAACCAAATTTTTTTATCTTATCTTATTGTTACGCAGTATTTTATTGTATGAAATATGCTAGTTACATTCATTAGAAATATAAGTAAACTATATATATTCAAAGTCCCCATGAGACCAAGTTGGTTGCTCAGGAGGTGCCAGGATACTACTCTTCACAGTTGTTTAGAAAACATAATTTAAGTATGCATTTAAGTATTTAATGCATACTTGACATCATCTTGTCAAATATGTAATATCTGTTAATAAAAATTCAGTGAAACAAGAGCAACATAAATTAAAAAGATATGTGAGATTTCTTAGTTATTTGAATATATTTATGCAAATAATAATACACTGTTCATAGATATTTTAAAACTGGCGAACAAACAGTATACTTATAGTTAATTTCTCCTTGTATCCAACTTTTTCAGCTGTAGTTCAAAATGTTATGGTTTATTTTCTAACTGAACAGAGTTACTCGGCTACACAGTAAATATTGGGGTAAAATATTAAAGACGCTGTTATTATTTATTCATCTAATGATACTGCAAGACATTGAAGCTAAAGTGCCCGAATCACGGGAAATTTTAGCGAGTTTATTTTGAGTATTTATGAATTTCAGTAACTTTTCAATGAATATACCAAACATATTTTAGCCAATTTGATTAGCAACATCATTAAATTAATTTTACAGAGGTGTACCAGACCTTCGGCATTTTGGAATTTTCCAAGGAAGCGACAAAAAGATAACAGAAAACGTTCAATTTTACGGATTTCAAGAGTACAGATACAGGGTGTACGCATATCGTGCTATGGAAACTATAAAATTATTATAAAAAATATTATTACGATAAATGTACCAGACAAACATAATTTCTTTACATATTTACCTGTTACCGACCGTTATGAAGTTATAGGGCAGTAGTTAAGACCAGAATATGTAAGATATCATCAGTGAGGTGATAAAAGATATAATATAGGAAAAGGTAATGAATACTTTCCTTCATGAAGGAGACCGTGCTCTTTCGAAAAATCTAAGGAAATCACTATTTGACAATTTACTATTATTGTATCCCTTGATATTCCCAAGAGACTGTGTTGATTTTAAGTCCCTTTCTTTTTTGGCTCTGCCTAATATGATCAACTCAGCATCGCTGGAAACAAAATTTATTCATTTTACTATCGGAAAAATAAAATGATAGAAGTGCAGCATCACTTCTAATATCTGGTACGCTGAAAAGGTGCAAAATGACCTTAGCTGTCGAGGCACCTTTTAAACATATTACTGATACTACTACTTTGGCATTACACTATTTTATTTATATTAAAAAAGCTGTGTATTTTCTGAGGATATGGATAGGTATGGAAACGGAACGCTATTGAGGATACTGAAACAATGGGAATTTTCCTCTTTTGGCGAATCTTAGTTGCGTTATAGTCTAGGATAGATTATTCATAGCGCGTAGATGCGACTTTCATAATAGGGAAGATTTCTTCTTTTCTTTTCATTAAGCGGGGAATACCTTGCGGAATTTCGCATCCTTCCTCAAAGCTCTCGCGAAAGACTCGCGGACCTTCCGGAGAGAAAGGAATGATCTCGAAGACACCAATGCATTTTTGACGGGTTACTTATTAAGTATCAAGTCGGTAGGTCATAGAGTTTGGGACGTGCCCAGAAAATATAACGGGAGATGAACGCGTAAGCTTCGGGAAGATTTGGCGTGATCAAACGCTGGCACTTAACGCGGGAGAAGGATATATGACGTAGTTGAGAAATAGTGCCGATATTCTATTTGGGAAAGGTGAGGCGGAGATATAGCCGTAGAAAATACCGTGGTGTGATGCACAGCTTGGCTCTGAGATCTGATTTATTTCACGATTTGGATTAGAAGTAATGAATGCCATTCCACTCGCATCGCTAAGATTGCGGAATGGGATTTCCGAATGCCCTTCGCCTTTGTTTCCTGATTATGCGCAATACATAAGAAATGCAGCTGAGGGAAATTTTCAGATATTCAAATCTAAGATGAAGTTGGGTATGTGATACTTCAATTAATTTTCTCTGGTGATAGTGTTTCATTCACCAATCTGCACTTTCTTATTGCTATATAATAATGAATACACATTCGAATTAAATTAATAACAGTAATAATAATTTAATGCAAAGTTGTAGATATTAAGAAACATATTGACAAATGTGAAATAAGCTTAAATACATATATAAGAATTATAAAGTATAGGTAAGTCGGTCCTGCTAAACAAATTGCTTGTCAGCAAGTTCCTTCCAGGTATTCTGTTACAATAAATAGATTATAATTTAATGTTCCCACTTATGTTAGAATGGAAAACCATAAGACAAACAGTAAGTGGTTGAAAAATAGCTTATATAAACATGGTTAATTATATAAAATACGATAAGGATTAATAGTATCAAGAATAAATATTCAAGTTGTAAAAAACTCAATGTAATTTCGTTAAAAGTCTGCTTGTAATTGGTACTCACTTGGTAATTTTGTAAATTCTGTAGATATTTTATGTTCAAATTAATTACTTCCATAGCCACTATATGAAAATTAGTCTAAATCTTTGGTGAATAGTTTCATTTTCCTTTATATTGAAGTTGATTAAGGAATTATCGTATCATCTACAATCATGTAATACCTATATAATTTGTCAATTCTCAAACTGCAACTATATACGATCAATGTTGTTTTCACACTTTCCCTCTTTTTGGTATAGACATGTTTCAAAACTTGTTTTGTTTACTTATCAATAGTCTATGAAGCTGAATCCCTGATGTTCTATCTATCAAAATCCTATTTTTGTCGAAAAATTCATTTTGCAGAAAACTTTCCAAACCGATAATGCTCTCAAGTCTTCTTTAAAATTCTTGCGATACTGTTAATTATTGTTCTCCTTATCCATCCAATAAATTGAAACTTCCTTCCATCTCTATGTTATTCTCCAAATATGTGTTTTACGTTTCCTAGAAAATCATTCGAGACGAAGCATTTGAAAAGAGGTTCTCTCGTAAATTAATACAGCTGGAGTACAGGAAAACGGCTTTCGAGGAAAACGAGGGAATCCCATGAAATTAGAAAAATGTGTACAGCACATCCGGAAAAGATTCCTCGACATACCACCGGCAAATACTTATCTATGGAAATGTCTATATGTAGAACCGAACGTTCTATCAAAGTCCGAATTCCGCGTTGGTTAATGATTCGTAAGAAAGCGATTTACTGTGCGGTTATCTCTTTCGGTAGGCATTCGCCGGGTTCGTGTAACACGGATTTCTTTCCTTGTAGAAGATTCCCGGAAAATTTAAGCATCGAATGAAGTAATCTGCTTCTTACTGCTGTAAAGCCTAAGTAATTAATCACGATGAAATAGCTGCTGTCGATCAGCATGCGTCATCTCCTAAATCCCAATTCCGAAGGCTGGTTGTCCATGTATATGTAAGCTCCCAGCAAGCAGCCTTTCGGCGTGTGGCAGGGGGTGCAAGCACCTTGACTCTATTTTCCTAATCGATTGCTTCCGCGTATCGATCGCAGAAAACATTAGTTCTTGAAAAGATTCGTTTTACCATCTATTTCCATCTTCCGCGCAGTATCAGAACGGCCTATATAACAGGGAGGTCGCATTATATCGGTTATATCTTCTGCGAGCGTAATTTCTCTGAACTTATTTTGTAAGTTTATCCCATGAATTAGTCTTCTAATGATTCCCATCCCTTGTCCTGTATCATCTGAATAAAACTCATTGTTTTATCGTGGCAATTCTTTACAGGTCACCTCAATCCCTCCATTCTCTTCCTTTGAAGAGGGAAAGAGGCTTTAATGCAAGATATGGGTTTAAGGAAGTTTGTCCTTGCTTTTCTCACCAGAGCCAGAATTCGTAGAATAAGTTGAAGTAAAATAAGTCGAAGACAGCCTCCCTTGAATCTGAAAATAAGCTCTCGCACTCCCTTAAAAAAATTGTTTCTATTTTTATTTGCGAGATGATTTATTAATTGATTTATGTATTTATTTATGCCTTTTAAGTCCTGAGTCCTGTTACCTCTTTTCGATAGTGTCTGAAGGCAGTCTTACAATTAATATATTTTGTCACGTTTCTTATTCTTCCACAATTCTTCTCATTTTTTCTCATACTATCTCTTTAAGTTTATTACGAGGCGGATACTGTATGACGATGGGCTAGATGGAAGAGGAGACTTTTAGTCTTTATCTCGCCCGAATAAAGGCGTTTTATCATTATTATAAATAAACCTTCAAGCATTAACTAATGGGTCTGGTCAATTTTGAACTCTGACAGCCACTTTAGGGCATAGTGAAATAGCTACTGGTTTCAGACCCGAAGTAAGATGATCTCTGCATCAATTGGGTATATTATACAAACATTTTCCTTCTTCTTACCCATCACATTTTGCCTATCATTGTGAAGTAAAAACTCATCCAAGAACTTTCGGCAATGGTCGTTAAATGTGGGCACTAGAATGTGGTAATTAATAAGCTTGCAAATAGGATCTTTTGCATTTTTACACACTGTAAAAACTGAAATATCTTCGAACTAAAATCATATTTCAGATATCCTGAGGAACATTCTGAAATGTAGATATCTAGACTAAATTCCCAGGAAAGTTTGTGCCCTCAAAGTGATCTCGTCGTTTATTTCAAATCATAGGAATCGTTGAAAGAAATAAAACGTTGTTTAGTAATTTGCTATAAATCCATTTGAGAAATTCTTTAATTAAAATCTTATTGAAAGATTTTTTAATGAGAGGTTTCTTCTATAAGCAATGTAAAACTGCCTAGACAGGATTTATATCTTCACGTTTTCTCAATTCAGTTTTCAATATAACAGCTATTGCAGTTGAGAATTTCAATTGGATTTATATCTTCTCGTTTTCTCAATTCAATTTTCAATATAACAACTATTGCAGTTGAGGATTTCAATTGGAAACTAATTGATCCAATTCAGACAGGGACCGTCAACCATTCATGCATATTTGAATCAAATTTGCAAATTAATGATTTTCCTTGAGGATTACGGATGGAAACGCAGTACTTGATGAAGTACAAGATGAAGTATAGCAAAATAACGGAGATGGCCTCGGCCTTTACTTGGTGTTAATCCATGATAACGGGAAAAGTGGACAAGACACTTTAATTTATAACAAACCAAAAAAAATAATACACACACATCATCAGGTGGTGATGATGCTATGCATCGAAACCTGGTCGTGCGTGTATGAATTAATTTTTGTGGTTTAGTATAAACTAATGAACTTGTCTGCTTTTCCCGTTAAGAATAACAAAATTAGAGTAATATTCATAGCGACGGAATTATCTAGATTATTTATATTGAATACTTAGAGAAGACAGCTAAGTAGATTGTCATCAGAAGTGAAATATGTTGAATGACTCGACAGGAAGAAGATGGTTAATAGAGCAACAGACGGGAACGGATTCGAGATAAAGTGAGATTAAGATGGATGAAGGGGGTTACAAGGTTGTAAAGTGCTGAGCTGAAGACGATATTGACAGGTCGCTATTATATATTACCAGGGATAGATAACTAACGATGATGTAATATCAAACTGCATTTCATCATATTTTCATGGAAGAAGTGAACTATTGAAACACATCCACTATTTATAACCTCTTACAGCCGACTTTTCAGTGACTCATGTTAGCAGGAGTGAAGTTAAATTTAAATTAAACAAAGAATATCAAATATTACATTTGCGTTAAATGCTTCGGAAATTGATTTATTGTAAATTTTTATGCCTGTTAATAGCAGAGAAGTAGATCGTTGAAATAGAAAATATATTTGAAAAGTACATACATTAATATAAATGATTAAATAAGTAGATATAGATAAGTTTTATTTTTTTATAAAAATATGATGGAAATTTCAAATATTAGCAACAGGCGAAAAATATCGGTTTTCGAGTGCATCGTTTTCAACATTTTTCGGAATTACTAAATTTTATTTTACAACCACGTACGAAAAGACCAAAAAGCAACTGAAAATTTCCTTTTACGTACATTGTTGTCATCAAAAGGAATAACGCGGAAAAGCCTTTATAAATGTAAACAGTTCAAAAGCATCATACGAGAAGTGAAAAATAGTACCTTGGCTGGGATTCGAACCCAGGACTCCAACTTTCCGGGCAGAAGTTTTGGTTTTTTTGCCAACTAAACTTTTTTCACTGCTACGACCTTGGGTCGAGTAGCACGTTTTTCTGTGCTAAGTCAAACTTCATTTCCATCTCTAGTTTCAAAAGATTTTAAACCCGAAAGTAGTTTCAATTAGTGCTGTGGGCATTAGTCTAGCGGTAAGAGCTCCCTTGAGCATTATCGGGTTCGATGTCTGATGAAATCCTCAGTCTTAAAGTGATATATCTCCCTGAATTTAGTGGATAGAAACAGGATTACGAAAGGTGTCACCAAGAGGAGCTGTTTCCCAAACATTGACCGACTGTCCGCAGCAATTTAAGTTGTCTGGCATTGGAGAAGACTGTTTCGCCTCACTTTTATTTACTTTAAACATTTTCTTCTAGACGAGCTAACGCTTGAGAATCAGCTCCATGGTCGCTAATGAATGTGTCCTTGACACAACGGCAAAAAAAGAATTTCGTATCGATGAAGTCAATTAGAATAAGCCTCCAGCAATGAAAGTTTTATAAACACTTTTTATGAACCGTATACGGATTTTTGATAGTTTTTTTCGAATCTGACGACAGATGTTTATTTTTTGATAGTCTTATTCTTGTTGTTTTCTTCCTTACATTTTTAGTTATCTTGTGATCATATGGATGTACTAATGGCTATTTCCTGGATAGTGGTATATAATTACCAACCGGATTTTTGCTAATTCTTTCCATACATTAACAACTTTGCACTCATCTTAGGTACTATGGTATGCATGCCTATGTGTAATTGAAAATTTATGGATAGAGTGGGAATAGTAATTAATGAAGTAACTCACACAAGAAAAGCAAACGCGAATAATGGAGAGTAAGATGCAGAAGATTTTAAAGATACAAAACACCATTTACTACTGTAAATATTGACGTACTTAAAAAAGTGCTCTTAAGGCTTTAAGAACGTTTTCATAGGTAAATATACTCAAAATATTTTTAACTTATTCTGATAGGTCCGATGAACTGCCAACCTGAATTTGGATATTAATGCTAATGAATGAATGTGATAATTAGCTTATATTTTGGAAATCCAATTTAAAAATGTGATTATTTCTTCTTCACTAATGCCGCACGAAAATTCAAACCCATATGTTTAAAAATGTGTCCTGTTTTTGCAACGTATTTAAAAAGTCAGTGCAAGGTTCCTTTAAGATTATTTTTTCGTATTAATGTCTCCTAAAATTCCTTATCACTAAAATTTATTTTCAATACCCTTTGAGCGGTCCTTATCGAAAGCAAAATCACTGATAATTTACCCAAACCTGTACCGTATCGTCATTTAGGAATATGATTTTTCGCGTATCTTCTGCAGTACTTATAAGATATTCGAACTAAGGAATATGAATGAGTAGTAATTATGATGGTTTATTATAAGTAAAGACCAAATATATTAATCTTAGAAATTGAATACTGCTACCACTGTTCGCTCCAATTATCAAATAATATTTGGTTTAGTGATGATACAAATCATTGAGTGATGATCATATGCTTAAAGGCGTAGGATTGGAATCTATAGAGGATAGAAGACTTAAGGAAAAGGATAAAATCCTTAACAAATTCAGAGAAAGTACGTTCTCAGAGGATGTAGTCGGTATTATATTCTTCTAGTTATTATGGTCGTTCAGAAACTGCAAGAAAGCTCAGGGAAATAGATACTAGGAGTTGGCTTCTCTTGACCTGACCTTAGTCGTAAATACACGTTTGAAGTCAGTAAAAAAAATAGAAGAAATATTTATAATAAAAACACTAAAAGATTTACGATTGTGTTTTTGGGGAAAACGCTTCTCAACTAAAGGTTGCAGAAGACAAATTCCCCACTGAACGATAAACATACACAAAGAAGGGGGATGAATACAACAAGGAAAAAGTGCGTCAAATGAATACTTTTAAGATTAAAATACAAGATTACACAGTATGTATAAATCTGAATATAATGAAATCGAACATTAAAAAAATCTAGTACATAACTACGCATTGAATTTAACAAATTAAGTATACATTCATCACCCGAATATTCATGATGAATATTTAAATGTGAAATTCACAAGTATACTGTTAAGTTTACAGGGGTAGTATTGCTATCTCCCTCTAGCGCCCAAAAGTGAAGCCAGGGGTAAAGGAGCAGATTGCGCATTTAGCCATGCTGGGTTGCACTTTTCGTATCTCCCTATACCAATACATTGTTTTTTCGTGATTTTGCGGCTTTGATACAGAGTTATTAAGGTTTGGTCGAGTAAGTAGAACATTTTGGAACACAAAATTTAGTTTGAGCAATGCGTTACACGAAGTAATTTTGTTATTTTCGCGTTTCTAAAGGTTTTATAGGTAAATAAGCAGGGGCTTGTTTCTGCCTGCAGCATGCTCAATTGCTGTGCATCAGAACAGCTGCCCCCACAAAATGTTCCGAACTAGAATCTATGCAACTTCCTTAATTTTATTATTTCATTCATTATCTGAACTCTATGAAGCAGAACGAACGTCAGTATTAATCCAAGGCGTTTTAATGAACATTTCATTGTGCTCTCGGCTGCACCTGCAGGTCTTGCATGGTATACAAGTTCTCGTATTCGTCATTTTGACAACTTTTACTTCATTAAGCTCCAATTATAAATCAGAGCAAACATTTGCACAAGCGGAAAATCTCTAATTACCCTGATTAGCTATTATAATGTATTATAGAGTAGCTTTATTTCATTGCGGTAAACGACTATTAAGGAATTTTATGCCGTACTTGGTATTGATCAATTAAAAACAAAGAAGAACTAATGCATTATAATATATATAAAATTAATATTATAATAATCAACGAGGTTTTAATAGAGTTTGCGGGAGGTTGGCAGATGATTCGTTTTCTATATCGCTCTAGCAGACGACACCGGCATCCGAGAAGTTTACATTGCAGGCATGTTTTATTTTCCATAATAAAAGGAATCAAGAGGACTTAGAGAAAAAAATCGAACATGATCGTTAAGTAAAAGGTTCATTTTAACTATCTGAGACCATGTCATAGGATAGACAAGCTCCTGAGTCCCGTATAAGAGTAAAATAAAACCCCAAAAATACATGTAGTTAAAGGGGAGCAGGAGAAAAGTTCAACCCAGTGCTCTGCGGGTTGCGTTATTTTTGCCTTCACTCTGCTTACGATAGACTCCCCCTGTGGTTTAGTCAAATCAGATATATACGATGTGTATCCACAACTTTTAATATAACAGGGACTCGAACCTAGGTCTCCCACTTTCCGGGTAAGTATTCTTTTTTATAATATAGTCATTCTGAAACCTGCCTGGAAAGTGGGAGACCTGGATTCGAATCCCAATCATGACGCTATTTTTGTTTAGCTTTGGAAGAAATATATTCCTTCGCCCCCCCTTAATGCACTTCTAAAGAGAAGTAGCCACCGTACAGCATTTACTGAATTACTAAAATGTAATTAAATCGATTGAATTTCAAACTACCCGCCAGAATCCACATGTAATCGCCTCGAAGTGACATTCGGAAGCGTTCGCCGATATCGCACCACAGTCCATAAGTCCCATTGGCATTTGGAATTGGCAAGCGGAAGGCACCATTAGGCAATGTTTTCTGAAAGTAATAATAACTTCCAATCGGCTCGACATCTATTGGGTGAAACACGCGGCGTATTTAACATTTCCACGGGTGCCAAGAGAAAAGTGATCAGGAGTAGCCCAGTGGCCAAAATTATATTCGACAAATCACCGATAATACGGGAAAGTTACTCCCTCTATGAGTGAATAAGATGCTGGACATCGATGGATCATCGATGAAAATTAAGGAAGTTGTTTTTAAACATGGGGAAACATTGGCAGTAATGCAGATTGCACCTCCGCTAAAATAGTGCTCTATCTGTCCCTGAGATCAAAAAGGTAGTACAGTACTTCTCATTTTCTCCACGACACTCTTAACTCATTGTCGTAATCAAGGAAAAGTTGGGTATCAAACCCCCAGAAATATATGCAAAGGATCTTTTTAATCTTTAAACTCCTCAAAAGCTACATAAAGATCACCACCTCCAAGGAACGACTCAATGGACCATCTTATGCCATCAAACATGAAGACATTTGTGTCACTGCTGTTGACACACTTTCAGTCCTCGCTAATGAGCCCAGAAATTTAATATCAGGTAGAAATGTAAATCAATGAAAAATTCCTGGAGTTGGATATTTATAATTACTTTTATTCGGCCTCATGTTAAAAATATATTACAGTTTTTAATTAGCTTCGTATAAAATGTAATTATCTAAATAGAAAAACTTCTACAATTATTCTTAATGAAAATCTCTATAAAGATTTATTTGCTGGCTACACCAGTGCTTAATCCATAGAAAAGTCCATTCAACGGTGATTGACCTGTCATAGTAAGGGCATATGATACGGAAGTTTAGCAGACAACTTCCATGCAACACATCTGCCTTATTGTCCATAGTGACAAATTTGTTGGTATATATATATATATCTGTTCTTATATAATGATTGGTGGAGATATTGGTAAATCGATTGGTAGACATAATGCTATTGGTAGATAGATTGATCCTTCTTTTCGTTGATTTAGAGAATACTTTAGTTGAGTTTGTATGGTTTAATATTTTGTATGCAGTCATTCAATTTCTAGGTAATAAAGTGAGAAGCAGCGCTGTGAGATGGTATCACTTTATGATGTTTATTTTCTTAAGTGCATAACAGCATCCTGGAGAGAATGTATCCTTGGGGTAATTCCAAGGAGACAAAACGAGGAAGTAGCTACATGACTAGGCGTAGTAGCGCCTCTGTTCAGCATTTTATGATCGCAGTGATTAAAACAATACGAAGAAATGTTAATAATTTTTTACTGAATTTTCCACCTGTCTGCCACGATGCGCGATCATTTCCATACGGGGAAATTAGCTGTTATGGCATATCTGCTATCTGCTGTGTGTGAAACATAATTATTGAGAAGGAAAATTGATGGGAGATGTAGTTGGGATTTCCATTTAAAATAACTAATAGCTGGAGATATGAATATTGTCTTGCCAAAGATTAGTGGCGGTAACTGCGTGAGAAATATATTTTCACCGTAATTCGTATTCCGATCTTCTAAGACTAGATTTAAGGGAAATTTAATGGAAGTCTTTTTCTATTTTATCTAATGTCTGTGGAAAAGATAGTGCAGACTTGATTGCAAAATTTTATGTAGATTGGGTTGGATTGATAGTAGCCGTTGCATATTATTGTTTCGAAATAATTCATACGAACTTTATTGTGAAAGGATATTATTATTAGAATCCTGAATAGAATATTTTTGTCTTAAAAAGTATTTTTTGGCGAGATTCTTAGAATTCATTACAATAGTATTATTAATATTTGTCAATTAAATTATTTTAGGTGGTAGATCTTACGTTGGAAGAGGTGCGAACATATTCCTTTAATTGCTTGCTGCTATGTGAAATTAGGAGACATCATTCTGTCTTAGAGCTAATTAACACGTGCAATATGAAGGGCACCATTCTGTGTAAATCTGAGAAGTTCATGTTGCTAATCACTGTGATTTATTGCCGCAAACGAAATGAAACGGCTCCTTAATTTTGGCTCTAAGTGCGGGGAATATTCTGCGTAGTATAAGGCCAAGCGAAAATGTGTGTTACGATGTCAAAACATTGGCACTCTCAGCCACATCTAGCGCTGGAATTCTCAATCTTCACTTCCTTGTGCAAGTTTTCGAAATAATCGCGGTGGAGTGGATTTCATAACAGTAGAAATAGCATTGTAGCCAATGCTTCGACAGCTGAGGTTTTTTTGAATGTACCTCTCCCACCCCACCGGGAATCGAACCCGGGATCGCTTTCACTAAGTAAGAGAGTCTACTCTTACCGTACGCTCTACCCACTTGGATTGCATTTTCATGGAAGAATTGAAAGCAATCAATAAACAAAAATATATCCTACCTCATAAAGCCATTTATAGGACTCATTACTTTTATGAATAATTCCATTTCTACGTATCTGTTTTGTATGGAACCATAGAAGTTAATCGCAGTATTCAAGAAATATGTATTCAAGGAGTTAATACAGCAGTGGCTTAATTTGGTCACTTTTATGATATTGGTTTGTTGAAAATGTTATATTTATAAATTTCGCGCTCTTTTGCAAATTACTTCTAAGGATATAACACTCATACTCTTATACAGTGCGGAGAACAATTGATATTTGAAAAACATACATGCGCGTGAATTCATTACGGGGTCGATGGACACAGAAGTTTTAGAAATAGTGGTTTCGTATGTGCTTATCCGGGTCTTTAGTAATGGAGGTTTTAAAATATTTGCTTCTTTTGTCTTAATTACTCTCCTTCCAATATCTACTGGTGAATTCGCTAGTTCTTTTCTTCTAAACTGGCGTATCGCGATACCCTACAGATGACTTTAGAAATTCAGCATAAAACACACGAATGTTATATAATTATAAATTTATATTACACGCTTTATTAATACATATATACAAACGTCTTTTTTGGGGAAAATTCGGAATAGGAAGTTCCATCTTTCCTTCTTGTCTAACACAAAATACATTAAATTGATACAGAATTTAAACAAGAATATAAAATATAATAAATTTCAGGTTTTTTGACAAGAATAAGGGGCAATAATATAGTGGAAGTGGAAAGAAAGGTAGAAAATAAAAACTGACGATTTTTATCACGGAAAAAATATTTTCACTTGTGTACAGTACGGTTTAATTACATAAATATTAAAATTTATAATTTACGTTTAATGTAAACTTATTTATTATATATTGAATCCCTTAATGCAATTCATACGCATACGATTTAGAGGGTCGCTAACTTTGCGTGAGCAAAAGTTCCGGTCAAGGAAAACAGATTGGGAAGAACCCATCTTAATGAACACAAGGAACATGAGTAACGTTGAGGATCAAATTCTAAGTTAAGTCTTGGATCATGCCGATTTTTCCTAGTGCCCGTAAATTATCCACATGGTTTCAGTATCACTTACCTCTTTCTCGAGGTTTTATCCTAATTAATATATAAGTGACGATAATATATTAAATTTATTCACAGCTGAGGAAGAGGAACAAGAAATTTCTTACTCCTTCTCGTCAAGATAAATTTAATTGACTATAATAGGGATGGCGAACCTATGCATGAGTGTCCAAGGTAGCATGTTGAAGAACTGTTTTGGCACGCAGAACCTTTGAAGGTCCTTCATTACGCATGCTTAGCCTAAGAAATTTCAGCTTCAATTAAAATACATTTCGATTCAGATGCTTAATAATGTTAACTATAAGTTAATTTCGTTAATGACAACAACTTATGTCAACTATTGATGTAATAATATACCATGATGATATAAATGAACTTAAACTGAACACGAAGAAAGCCTTAAACTCATCCTGTATACATCCAGCCCGGGATGTAGGAAACCTGGGTTCGTGTCCCAATCATCCATGTCTCTATTTTTCACTTCTTGTTTGAATACAGATTATATCAGCATATTACGCCACAGTTAGACGCTACATTGGCGTACAAAGAAAGAAGATTTGGAACATGGCTGTGAGGTTTAAAATCTCCAATCTCCGTCTTTGTCGGCGTTCCGTATCTCCTTCACCGGTATTCGGAGAAAATAGGATCGCTTAGATGACCGAAAATTTAATAACTCCCAAAGCATTTCAATAGCGATGCCATCATCCTCAGGAGTTATCTTAAAAGCTCCGAGCCTTCCTGTTCTCTCCGAATACCGGTGAAGGAGGTGAGGAACGCCGACAAAGACGGCTATTGGAGATTTTAAACCTCTAATTAGCATGCAAGTCCTTTATTATATCAAATATGGTACATCTCTGACAAAAGATTCGCCATCCCTGGACTACTGGATCTGCCGAGCGCGTCAGAGCACCGTCATGTAGCGAGGGTCAACACCACGTCAGCTCACCTTGACTTTCTCGTACGCATCCGTGGCGGCGTGCAGGGCCTTATCCACCACCGGTATGTGGACAAACCTCTTCACAGACTCCAGCACAGGGGTGTGGGGTGTTTCATTATGCTCCGGTTCTCCATTCATCTGAGGGTTATCCATCTTGTTACGCACTGCCCTCGGGACGATGCTCAAGGCGGTCTCGCCTTCTCAAAGTTCTCGACTTGGAATGGGGATGGACTCGTCACGGGGTCGAACCCGAGGTATATATACACTCATTGAAGGAGTAAGGGGTGGAGGGAGTGCGTTGGCTATAGTTGCAAGAAGAGGGAGACGCAAGACGGTGCCTTGCAGTGTACACCGTAGACATCCGGGGAATTCCATCGGTCGCATTGTGTCGCACTCCTGTTTTCTCACAGTCCACTTTCTCATTTCGATTTTCGACCAAACACGTGCGTGGTATGTCAACTTATGTAATGTAATTTGGAATCGTATCCCATGTAGCATTCGCGGTATCAAAGTTGGCGAGGAGAAATATTTTTACATTTTTATTAGAAATTTCTAAATTTTTTAGGAAATGACTTTTTATTTTAATTAAAATTATGAATAACACTGAGAAATAATATAAACATAGCATAGCATTTTATGTAAGCCAATGTAACGTTAATTGTAATCGTTTTCTAAGTAGCATTTGCGGTTTTAAAGTTGGCCCGGTGTAATATTCTTACATGTTGATGTTTAATTACTGAATTTAGTCAGAAATGAGTTCATAAATTCCTTATTTTTGATGAGATTACGAATAATAATAATGACGTGTTTATTTAAGTGTGAGATTGAGGCTTCCAGGCAAAATTTTACATCTAACCATATTTCATTAACTGTTTCAAGAAAGAGATGACACTTTCATAAAATAATACTAACAGTTTTTTGACTAAACACATGCATGGTATGTAAGTTAAGTTAACGTCAATCGAAAAGTTGTCCTGAGTAGCATTTACGGTTTAAAGTTGGTCTGAACTAATATCTTTACACTGCGATGAGTAATTTCTTAATTTAGTAGGAAATTACTTCCTATATTCCTTAATTTTGATAAATATGCGAATGAAACTATGAGGAAATAATTTGAAAATACGAACATAGCGTAAGTACTGTATAGAATGTTACATAAGAGTTAAAGTTCGAAACCATTACTTCATTCCACTTGAATATTCGGAAATTGTTGTTTCTGTTGGTATCAACTATTTGGCGTTCCTTCTGCTACTCGTATTAACTCATACGTCATCTTATAGAGTTCCACAAAATACATTCACATATTTATTACATTATTATTTGAATTTAATTTTTGTAAATTTAACAACCCTGTTTAAATGACATTTTCTTTCATCAAAATCAGCTAAATTCTTTGGCTATAATTAGAGGGCTTATTATCTCTGATGGTATAAAAACAGCTTAAATATCATGAAAAGGTTTTGTTTTCTTCGAGGAAATACTCCGTCTGAGGTCATATCGACCACATGCACCTAATTAAGGGTTAATGAGACACGCTGCCTGTTTCGGTCTCGCGATGCACTCAAAGAGTGAAGACCATGAAGAGTTCGAAAGCAGTAGTGTGTTTCATAAAGTATACGTAGAATAGAGTAAAAATTTCGACGGCAAAGTGTTTTGTCATATTACATTTAGTACTTATGCTAAGATTGTATCATTTTCTTACAGGGTAATTTATTTTATTCTTTGCTTAGATTAAACTTATCAACTCAGGCTTTCCATAACTTCGTCCCATGGCTATTCTCCAAAGCTGCTCTTTCGTTTGACGTTTTCGCAACACTATAATGGGATGTATTTTGAAGAATGTAAATTTCAGCATCGTTTTCACCGAAGGCATTTGTTAGTTTGCCTAGCTAATTTCTAGGATGTGCTCAAGGCTGGGTAGCTTTTCAAATTTAGATGGCGTTAATTAATCTTAAAGAATTTTGAAGTCCGTTTGATTTTGGGAATGCGGATAATATTGTCAAACATAGGGATACGTTCGCCTCAACTCTGTTGTTGTTCGAAAACTGTTTTCATGAAATGCGTATGAAGACGGCTGTCGTCTCCGAACCATTAAATCAACTATTTTTACGGGACTTTCTTTCCCTCAAATTGTTTTGAATTTTATCGTGCGTATACCATTGACTTCCAACGGAATGACATTATTATGATTTACTATTTGGCATCTCTCCTGCCAATTCATTTAGAACAAATCGCTCCCGCTTATTCTTTCTAAATTGATTAAAGTGTGTATAGTAAAAAATTCCAATTGCATTGAATAAAATGTGTAGAAGGAGATCGATTTATAATTCAGACGATTTTCAAATGTAAACCAATAAATATCTCGAAACCATGAAGAAAGCTTCAGATCTATGAACTTTTGCTGTAATTTTGTTTTTTTTTTTGAGGCAGGGTCGTTGTTCAGATAAGTAAACATGACCGAATCAAGAGTTTCCGCCAATTTACCGTATTTTGATTGGTTTCTCTCCCTCTCAGATTAAGTAGGAGAAGGATGTTGACTCTCAATGCACGTTATTTTGAAGGCAAAGAATTGCTCTTTAAAAATATGTATAACATGATCAATTATAACCGTATATCATGGAAAGAGAATGCCTCAAAGTCCGGGCCCATACTTTTTTGGTCCGACGATTGTGACAAACGTAAGTAATGGTCAAAGTCAGTGTAGCATCAGCTGTCATAAATCTCTTAACTATCCGTATGAACCTCATGAGTTCGATCGCTCTTAGCTGGAAGTCTAACTTGAATCCAGGAAACGAATCTTTGTTGAGTAATTTTGCTGTCTATCCTCTTTTGAAATTTTGAATAAGTGGAAATGATCGCACTGGTTTTATAGAGTCACTCTAGGAAATATTAGAATGGAATCGAATGGAAGAAGACTTCTCCTAAATTAAAATGTTTGCCTATTTCAGGCTCCCAATTGCGAATATTTTGTTAAAATAAACGGCCATTTCGTTGCGATAGAGAGTTTATTTTAGGCAATCAATGTCAATATGAAGTCGTGTTTCTGTAGCCAAGTTTCTCGCCCTTCTCATAAGCGACGGCAGGCACAACTTACCGCCGCTGTTGCTAACCTTGCTTGAAGTACACTAAGAAATTAGAATATACTGTCAACAGAATAATATATTTATTCACACGACCATGTTTTCGGACTTTGGTTTGAGACACCATCATCAGCATATTTTAATTTCTTAGCGCATTTTTATAATGAAGTTCCTCCAGTTTTTACTTTTATTAAGAGACCGTTAACTATCTTTGCTTGAAGATTACATGCCCAATCAATTAGTAAAATTTAAGTTACCGATAGAATCGAAATGTATAACCGAGGAAATTTCATCTGCCAAATTACTCATTGCTGTTTTCCTGAAAGGAGTCAATGACTCCTTAATTTACCCGTTGATATACCCATGATGATGAAGATAAGCGTTGAAACCTAGGATCGTGTGCCCTTATTCCTCAAATATGGAAATCTACCTCCGAGTTATAGGCCGAAATAGTGTCAGGAGATCCATTACGATTAGAGGTTTGATTTGAAACGCCCTAAGAACTCTAATTGAAATGACTTTGTCATCATAGGGATACCTAAATTGAGGGGATGTATCCGAAAGTATTTCTGTTAGAGTTAAATATTTCGAGTATTTTTCTTTCTTTTAACTACTTTCTAATCGAACGATCCGATCATAATTTTAAAGACTACTCAGCAGATAACAACGTGCCTGCCAGTATCTGAGAAATTCGGAGAAAATTCCACACTGCCAATAGAGAATTATAATCAAGGAAAAATGATAAAATCATTATTTTCGCAAAGAATGTAATCTGAAATGATATTAATATGATCGAACGTAACTCGTACTCAAAACTCATGTGAAAATAAATCTTTGTAATTATAACAGCAGGTTTATTATTTCACTAGTTTTTACAGTGGGTTGACATCTTTAATGACTGATTATCTGCAACTGCAGGGCTTAAACATATAAAAAATAAGGAATTCTTAACGAATGCATATCTGTTCCCTAAGCTTTCCTTTGCCTTCCCCCTACTTTGTTCTCCTCCTCCCACCCTTAATAAATTTACCCTTTCCTCTTCTTCTTCTTATATTTAAGCCCTGCACTTATTCAAATGGCACCTGAAAATATTAACCCGTTGACTAGTCGAATGCTTCTGTTCTGCTGTGTAAATTTCAGCGCATTCTTTCCTTCAGCAAATGTAATCTGATTATATAGTTGCCACAGTATAGCCTACAATTATAATTTTTGGTTGTATTAAATATTTTTTCCGTTAATTAGTAATATTTAACTATCAGTATTATCTAAAAATCCAATTACCTTTAAAGCAAATATTGGAACTCAGTTGTTAACGATTTATAGGTTTTAAATCTCCAAAAGCCGTCTTTGTCAGCGTTTTTCGTCTCGTTCCCCGTTATTCGGAGAAAACAAGGAAGGAATGCCGCAATTAAAAGATACCCAGCTTTTGAGAACCAAGCTTCCTTCGTCGGGGGTAATAAAATACTTTGTACTTGAAATAAATTATTTTCTCACTTTTTGTTTTCTCCGAATAACGGGGAATGAGACGAGGAATGCCGACAAAGACGGCTTTTTGAGATTTATAACTTCTAATCCAATTAGCTGTTATATTTTATTTATTTAAGATTTCATTGCAAGTTGGCCTGGCCAACTCTGGCCAATTCTGGCCTGGTGGCAATGTTTAAGGGGAACATAAAAATGATTTTAAGCCTGGCATTTGCCTAAAGACGGGATTTAGTTACACATTAGGACTAACTCGCGCTGATCTTCCGATTTTTCACCCTTTTTGGGTCTCTTTGACATGAAATCAGGCCTTGAGCTTTCACCGGCAATGACATTGTCCGTGCGTGCTCCTCGCTCTGCTTGCATGATTCATTGGCCACTGCTCCCGGAAGCACGGCGGAAGGATCGGCTATTCCGGAAGATAAGAGTGTGGTTTATCCTGCAAATGCGACATTTTCACGTGAGGAAGTATTTCATTTACGTGCCTCGCGGTTTTCATTAATCACTTATTTGAAGTGATTATCTTTTAATCAAGCTACTCGAGTCCAGAGGGTCGAGATGACCGTGAAGTAGTGATTCATATTTAATCATTATTTTCCGACGTAATTATGTCATTGGTTTTCTTACTACCACGCTTTTAATGTCTTCCTTTTGGAAGATTTCCATCACAAGTTTCCCCTTAATGCGAGATATACGTTCTGAATAACAGTCGTGTGAAACAAATTTGTGTCAAATTACCACGATAACGCATGTCCTTCGTCGTGACCAGATATAACGATTACAGTAATGAATTTTAAAATTGCTTAATTTAAGACGTTGAAAACGTTGCATTGTTTCTACTGTGATTTCCTGTTAGGTTAAATGAAGTAGGAAAGTTAATTAAGAAGGTATTTATGTGCATTGTAAACGAACTGATATGAATTTGTTTCAAATCGGGAAATTTGTACGTGTTATGCGAATACCATCACAAATTACTATTCGTGAAAATGCGAAATTCGTGTTCATTTAACTCGTGTTGACCAGGAGTCACGCCTGTATAATTCCTGGATTTATACTATTAAGCTCGAAAAATAAATATAAACCAAATGGTTTTCTTTTCGTGGTTCGCTCATATTTTAGGTCTTTCTTAAAACCAAAATGAACTATTCTTATGCATTTTCAACTGAATTACAATTTGTAAAGAAGGAATCATAAATACCTGGAATGAAAATATTCGAATGTGTCAAAACTCGCGTTAATTACCAGTCCATCTTGAAATTATACGTCTCGAAGATTCTAATACCTACACAGAATAACAAACCCAAATCAATAACACACACAGAGTATTTTATTTTTAGTTATGATGCTGTTGGAATTTTCGACTTATTTGAAATGATAGTTATGACAGATATTGAAATGTTAGGTACTATTCGTCCTCCCTTCGAGATAGGCAGGAAGAAATGAGAAATTATATATATTTTATTACTAACTTATAAACATTTTGTTGTTCTCAAAAACGAGGCTATCGATGTTCTTATTGTTAATCATATATTATCACTGTCATACACTGTAAAAGTCTTGCGCTCCTACTAGATTCACTTTTGAATATAGGTATGCATTACTTGATTAATGACATTTAACCGAGTTGGAATTAATCCAGTTGATAAAATGCACAGGTTATTTTAGTGCGTATAAATCTATATTCGTCTACGAGAAAGTTCTAGAACGTCTCAGTTTTTCGTAAATTCGGAAAAAAAATGTTGGGAACGTCAATTCCATCGCGCGAATAAGATTCTTAAGGCTTTTTTGACGAGCTTCTTGCATTATGCCCAAATGCAAAATTAAGCGATCATATTTTAGCACCTCTGTTAGTGAGAAGTTTTGCTGTCGACGTCTTGTTTCATAACTGCCTATTCACGCTCTAATCTCGTGCCTCTATTTTCTCTTCCCCCTCTTCTTCCTCACCCCAACTGCCTCCTTACATCCTTTCGCCTTTGGCCCTATGCCTCGTTCTCGAGAATCGCACTGGAACACCCTTCTTAGCCCCATGTCCTTCACCTTTCAACTAACCTCACTTCGAATATATTATGACAGAGTATTGTATTTTCTCCGAGCGCAAGTGCCAGTCATTATGCTATGGGTTGTAGACCCTTATGACCCTCATCACACTCTTATATGAGCTTATTTTTCAGTAAATTTTTCCTCATTAAAAGATACATCTCAGAAAGTTCTCCAAAATCTCCACGAAAAGAGGACAAACCTTTATGTTATCGAATACATTTTTTTTTTTCGTTTTCGCTTTATATTCCTTTATGATGTGCAATTGGCACGAAGTCGTGGGAAAACTAGCGGATTATATTAGAATTATTCTTCCTTTTCCGTATTTTTAGCGTAAAAAGTTCTTACTACCAATGAATGGAATCATTTCCATTTTTCTTTTGGTATAGTGTAGAGAAAATTAACCTTTCATTTACTTTTTCTTCATGGCTGTGATGACGTAAAAGCTACAGAGATATGAATAATAATAATAATAATAACTTTATTGTGCTCTAGGAAAGTCCCATAAGAGCAGAAAAAATAATACAAATATTATCTGCTCACATAAGATAATAATAAAAATTATAGAGTATAAGTAATAATACAAAATATAGACAGCTCACATAAAAATTATACAAAAAAGAAATTAGCCAGTATTATGGTTTTAGAATCATTATGTGGTAACAATAAGATAATCAAACAATTTTTCTTTAAAAGATTGTGCAGAAGTGGAATTCTTAATATGTACCGGCAGGTTCTTCCAGAAATTAGATGCAGTAATTAAGACGGATTTTAAGTAAGTGTTACTCCGAGGGATTGGACATAAATGATAGTACGCTGGACATTGGCAGTAATTAAGTTATCTCATAATGGATGTAGTAGTTGTTATTTATAAGTGCTTCGATAACTTAGATCATTTCGAACATGCGCTCCACCGGGAATCGAACCAAGGAACTGGTTCACTGGAGCTGAACGCGCAGCCCACTCGGATATTATGGAATGCCAGGCATTGCTAATGGAGTCATTGTGCTTCACTTACGTGGACATGTACGGTCTTATAGCAATCTGGCTTGGTGAGGAAAGAGAGGGCAAACTACCTCACTCCTCATCTTGCTCAGTATGTCTCATTAACCCGTCTAGTTCTTGTTAGCCAATCTTAGAGAGGGTGAGGTTTTCGAGTCGAATGCTTTACAGAGTCGGTGCGTAAATATTACAGGCTCAGTTACAGTATGTCACATCTTTTATGAAAAAATTAAAATACTGCTAATTGCAAATAGTGCGAAGACAATGGAGAAATTGAATACTTCAAATGAATGATACAATGAATGAATTCTTTAAATGTTTACGCGTTGGCGTAAGTTTGTGGATGACATCTTCACGAAATCAGATTACTTAGCATTTTTCCACAGAACATTTCGCGGAAAAATTACCAAGCAAGTTGTGAAATAGATTAAAAAACGTCTTCAGAGTAGCTCGTTCGTAATGGGCCGACATTTCCCGCTTATCCTTATTAGATCTGAATTTAACGATGCCTATAACCACTGAGGTATCGTTTGTCCAAGCTAGCAATTTTTTTTACCTATAACCCGTTCATTATCATCAAAATATATTCAACAAATCGGTTTATAATAAATATGGAGTATTTAATATTCTTCATTACTGAGTTTAAAAAAATTTGTCTTGAATCCGGTATTTTGTAATCGTTTCACATATTTGGGCGTAATAATTCAGGTATTTACGAAAATATATTATCGGGAAGTATTTGTGTAAATTGTTTCACCCAAAATTAGAACAATTTACCTTTTATATTAATGCATCAAGGAATATCATTCCAGAAGAAATGTACTGCTTTGGAATGATGTAACATTGGCGGAATCAAATGGAAATAGGATTTCTTTTACGAAACGGAGGAGCCATGGAATGCTCAGTTTCTTGTTTACCAGTTTCCTTTATCTTCTGAAAAATCTTGGTTATCTCACACCTAATATACAACTCTTGTGTTCAGTGTTCGATGGCTGTGCAAAAATATGTCGGACTAATGATGAGGCTCATTTTTCAAATCTAATATACCTTTAATATCGTTCAATTATTTTCTCTTTTCTTCTCTCCCGTAATGCCGGTTATTTATTTGAAAATAATTCCCGAATACTTTAGCTTCATCGCAACCAATAGAATTCATATCATTAGGGTTTCGTTTCTACCAGTTTAGCCTATTCTAAACCTTCTATCTCAACCGAAATATTTACCCTAGTCTTCAAATTTGAATATAGAAACATTTTATACATTAGAAAGCCCCATTTCGATGTAATAATTTGACTGATTGCCTGGGTTTTTCTTCCATTTTTATTTGAATCGAAACGTTTCGCAATTTTTCGCTCATAATTGTTGAATATATCTTTTCATTTTCCCCAAAAGAGTTTCTTGCTGAAATATAAAAACATAGTAAGAGATTATGTAATAGAGTTCAGACAAATAACAACTAGTACATAGTGCATTTTAATACAGGCGAATGACAGCAATTACATTGTCATTCTTCAATAGTTTATTCACGGTAGAACAAACCTTGCTTCACTGCAACGACTAGCATAACAGTTTTTAATTATTGCTCACAAAATGCTACATAATTAACTTGATGTAAAAAGTGGATAATTAACTTCATTCATGAGTTATTCGTGGAGCGAATTAGTTTATGCCTGGTAGTATGAATCAACGGAATATTTTGTGATCTCATCATTTCAGCTAGAAATTAAGGTCAGAAATATTTACTCAGCGTAGCTGGTACACTCCCCTTAAGTCTTCGTTGAGCGCGGTATATCAGATGTATGATACATTCATCCGGTCAAATGCCTACAACCTACTTCGTACTCTATGTCTAGCTGAGGATAAAACCTGCAACCTTCACTATCCCCATCACCGTCTTCTCCCTAGGTATAAGAAGTTCGTTCTCTCATTTGCTTCGATAACTTTCCTCCCTCCAAAGCACAAACAACAGACATCACTGGGACGTGTTAGTCCAATCTTCTAACGCCATCAAACGTTACAGACACGCAACCCATTCGATCACGCCATCTTGGAAGAATCTTCGCGCCAACCGAAAACGAACCTCTTACGTGTGACGTGCCTCTTATACGCCTACGAAGCACGTGCTTCATATTAATCACACTAGATAGACGCGCGATTGTCTCCTGATTACGGGTACATCTTAGGCATCTTTCGAGAGAGAAAAACTATTAAAATCAAAGTGACACTCACCGAAGTCACTGAGAAATTGTTCTCAGAATAATGATAGGTAACAAAGTTAATATAAATTTTTAATTATGATATGTCGCGAATTCCTCCATTTGAAACCTCTGGAATATATCATTATCACAATTAATACAAAATCGCGTATATAAGCCAGGGTTTCCCTTCGGAACACCATTATGTACGTCACGCAAGGAAATAGTACAAATGTACAAAGTAAAAATAAACAGGTATAAATATTCCCTTTATTACTCTATAGTTGATTACCGGAATGACAAGAATCATTTCCTTTACAATTTAGTTTACCAATATGATGAAGTATCTTTAAGCGGCAAGAAGTACTTCGAAGGTCTTAAGAAGCTTTTCAACAAACATTTAAGTATTTCTAGACTTTTTGCTTATCCCAAACCCTGCCATTTTCTCCCGAAAAACAGCTTTTTCGTTTAAATGATAGCTGGCCATTCAAGTCAAAATATGTACCAATGTGTTTATTCATGCACCGAGAAATGTCAATACAATAGTACAGTATTGAAATAAATCAAAAGCTAAATTTAAAAAGATCTTTTACTGCTGATTTGCTGCCTCAATTTGGTGTCTTCCTACTTCAATTTATACTTTCAGAAGATTTTCCCACCCATAGGCATGCAGGTTTAGTTAAGAGAAATCTAAATTACAAAATTCAGCCGACAGTAATCTTTTCAGTTACTGTAACTGAAGGTGGTTATCATGCAACAATTTTCTTGTAAGTTTCTACCAATACATAGAAAATCGAGAAAATTCCACAAAAGCAGTTTTAGACAGCTCCGCTTAGGTTTAAGTATCTTTATCAGAATATTTCAATAGGGCAAAGAACACAATTTTGATTAATAACTGCATAATTTATTTTCATCATACAAGGATATTTCTTTACAAAAAGTACACAAATATTAAATTTCAAAAACAAATCTAAAAAATATCGACGATTTCTTAAGAACTGGGAAAAAATCGCGGAGACTTGTTTAAAAAGGATTTAAATATAAAAATAATCTCCGTAAAAAGTCTTTACTCTGGTATCACCTCTAACTTGCGGCGACTTTTTTGACCGTAGACTCTACTTTTGGGGTGGGGACCTTTGGGGTGGGCACCTTCTCAATTGTCGTTGGCTTAGTTTCGCTGATCACAGGCGTGGACTCTTTCATCGGTTCTGGAGGTGGCGGTGATGTTCCTTTGTCCTGCAGTTATGAGAAATCTCCAATAACTTTCAGTCTTTTCTATATTTATTATGAACCCCAACGTAAGCTAATGAAAAATAGAGTAAAATAATTTAACTCCAGTTTATACACTACAGTAAGGAATCAATAATAGTGTTATTTCATGCCATCATCAATATTAAAATCTCTTTTGGCAATAATTATCCTGAAATATAAATTTTCGGCACGTGAATTTTAAAATAGAATGAGTATGTTTAATCTGAAGTAATTTAATGGTTTAACTAAATGTTCAAGACATTAAAACACGTTTGTTAAAATCTTGCTAGTTTATAATTTTAATGCCTTTAAGAATTATATTCTTGTTTTATCTGAATAATGTTAAGTTTATTTTGATGCTCCACTTCAACTATTTAAAAGTTTCCCTTTAAGTTTTAAAAATACCACACCCTAAAATTGAGGAAATTTCAAATTACAATTTGTAAGATTTGCTAGACACACGTAGTTAACTTTGAATAATTTTCTTACTTACATTGCAAATTTTTGTTAACAAGAAAGTAAAATTGGATTTTACTTCATTTGCATTATTATGATTTAAGCAGAACGCTCAAACAAACAATTTACGCAATATTTTTTTATGAAAATCATTTCGCTCACTAATTCAATATTTTCGTTATATTTAAAATTTTAATTTCATTAATCTGAGCAGTTTTTTTACTTCAATTAAATTTAAAATTAAAATAATTCGTCGTAAAACCTCAAACAATCCCAAATTTAAATTAGCAAAATTTCATTTATTGTCACAAATTGTGCGGTACAAAATTCAGTCTGTCTAATAAAATAATACACTGGTTCGTTCATTCATTAGAAATTTAAAATTCGAAACTTAAAATACTAGTCATCCTTAAAAATTGGGAGTGTTGGGGGTTTTACTCGAACTTAAAGTCGAACGTGTCCCTTCCGCATGCAGAGTAGATACCAAACGTCACCTGTCTCGAAATCAGCTGTTTCGCCTTCTCGTCTGAGTCCGGGCATCCGTTTACAGATTCCTCCTTCGCCTCGTTCTTAGGCCCGAGCTGGAAAAGCCACAAAAAAGTTCAGATTAGAAGCTGCAATATACTTGGAAGATCAGATTGGATTTAAAGATTAAATAGGATGAAGAAAAAAAACTAGAATTTCTGTTTAGCCGTAGTTTGCTTTTGAATCTCGAATATGATCATTAAAAGTTTAAGAGTAATAGAATGCGGAGACTGACAGGTAGAACACAGAGGGGTTACCCATCAAGTCAAAAAAACAGCTGATTTTCCGTCGTATTCTTTAATAATGAGAAACTATACTCCAAGAGAGTATAGGTTCTCATGGAAAATTTAAAACTACGATAAAAATATTTGTAACTGCGAAATTTAATTAGCTATCACATGGCGGAGCTCCATGGCGGTGAGGATGAAAGACTAAGAGAAGACCAAGTTATTTTTGCAAATACTGTAATTTTTGGGCAAGGTTAAAATCTTTAAACCCATGCTGTATAAATATTCAATGAAATAACGTATTACTGGAATATGGTTTCATACGCAGTTTATCATAATAGTCTTGTAAACTTCTTGTAAATATTGTTGTACCGTATAAGCAAACTCTCAGATATTCTGATTATTCCGGTTATTTAAAAATTTAACTGGTATGTTACAATCTTCATTAAATTTTTGAATATCAATCATTACCAACAAACCGTGCTAAAAGCATCTAAATGAAAAGAATTATAATCAAAACCATTACAAATGTGATTATTTTCTCAACTGCGCAGATTGTAATAATTTTATTAACTGTTATAATGCCTAGCTCACATTTAGCGTTTCAGATTAGATTTAGTTCAACAGGTAAGTTATAGCCTGTTGAAGTATATAAATAAAGAGCTTCGCGTACGAAGATAAACCTCAGGTTAAAAATATCTACAGAGTTAAAAATTCAATCTGCTAAACTGCCAATCATGCTTTACCCCTCTCTGAATCAATTGTTCGCAAGTACTTAAATTAACATGTAGTCATGTAGATATCGATGGTATTAAGTTATTTTAAAACTCATTTTATTTAGATAGATTTAAGCAGATGTTCCACTGGGACTTAAAACTTAATCTTTTAAAATGAAAGCTCTATTCTTGAATTGGTAGACATTTTCCACAAATTTTATTACATAAGATATTTCCTCACTATTTACCAAGCGCTGATGAAGTTTCTTTTACCAGCTCTTTGACATTTTAACGGGATATCTTTTGGTTCTAAAAAGATTACTGCCGTAAGTCCACTACAGAGGACAGAACTAGAGAGTCAGAAATTGTGAGGGAATGAATTTCCTTCAGCTTGATTCTAATTTTAGCTTGAATCTCATTCTTAGTGTTAAAAAACAATATAATCTTCAAAGGACTTTTCCAACCATGTACTTTGCTATTTACCCTAGATTTTCTCGACTATTGTTACTTTACCTACTGCAACAATATCAGTTCTAAGGTTTATCAAGAACGAAGAAAGAATAGGAGAGTAAGAAATTAATTGAATAAATATAAATATTATATGAAAGAACGTATAAGCAATATTGAAGAGAACCAAATCCTATCAATAACAATATTGTTTATAAAGGATTGCATGTTTCAACAATTAATATTTCTTTAAGGCAGTTCCTCCCAAGATATGGCTTCTTGCTTAGTGACCATCGATGAAGGCCACATTAGAAATGGCAAAGGATAGTTTCCCAGTACAAGCAACAGGAGAGATTTATAGCAATAGATCGATAGACTAATAGCGTATAAGTGGAGAACCTCTTCGAACATTTGGGCGGTATAGAAACGAGTGCAAATTTGAAAAAAAAAAAAAAATAGTCCTACCTGAAAAACTGATCTCACCATGTCCAGCCCATATTTCTGAGCATCATCTAGCCTCGCGACCAGTCCACCGGGGAGGCTAGCGATGCCACTGCCCACGTCTCCTAGGATCTCTACAGCCAACGACGTCATTTGGAAAGCCACCCTCGAAGCCATGTCCTTCGTTGACACGTCCTTGTCTTGTACAGTTTTCGCAATCTCGGCATAAGCCATCGCCAATTTATCCAACACCTTGGGATGTGCATCCTTCAACTGTTAGGGTGAAAAAGAATTTAAAAACTTAAGTACTTTATTACAAAAATCTACTGATAACAATTTCGTGTCTATATTTTTAAGCAATGCTTTATTTAATTCAATTATAAATTGCAAAGATCGGATTTCTCCCATTCCAATGAAGCAGGAGTGAACATTGCAGTGAAATTAATTTTTTTTAATTACTATGCCAATTATTGACATGGGCTTGATAATTTGTGTATTCCTTGAAGCTGTTTTAGACTAATCCATTTGAAAAATAAGATGAATTTTTAAGCTTTTAAATTATTTGGTAGTACAGATTGAAATATGTATATATAACATTATTGAATCATTAAGACTTAATTAAACATGGCGACATTATGAGTGATTTACTTCAAGATTATACATAAATATTTTGAATAAAAATTCAACTAAAACAATCATCTAAGGTAATATTATAATAAATTCTGTGTTGATACACAAATAGCTTTTACAGAATTTTTCTAAGCATTTTTAAATTTACATGAAACTAAGTCTTTTACTCTTATGAAAACATTTAAAAATAACTTTGCGTCTAAGCAAAGAATTTCAGCGGCTAAGTTCTGATAGGAAAACTGTTTTAATCTTTAAAGAGAATTTTTTCTTAATCTGAAAAAATAATTCAAACACATTGTCTACTTGCAGCATTAGTAATTTAATGAATGTGATTTTGATGGAAATTTTGCTAAAATTACGTCAGCGATATTAATGGTCCTTAAATAAAAATGAACTTAACTTTGCAAGTTTAAATAACTAAGTTTAAAATAAATAGAATATAATTAAGTAAAAATATATACACAATATACGAATTTGGAATTCTTTCGAAATTAATCTAATTTATAATTTTCTCCCTTTTGGTATCTCAAACAAGACTGATTAATGCGGAGAACCACCGTTTTTAAGTCTTAATAGAGCTATCAAGACGGCTGCTGACAGAGCGCGACAGTTTTCACTTTCATCGAAGGAATCACAGATGTCACCACCTACCAAGGGACTCTACACGCTGGATGGAATTCCGAAAGATTTTCCTCATTCGGCGTATAATTATAATTAGAAGAATCGCTCGTTACGTTGTTGGAAATTTAATTCCATCCGAATACCATATTAAGAGTTGGGAACAAGCTAAGAAACCCGAGGGTGCGGTTTCTCATTCAGTTTTCCTTTTGAGACTTCGCCGCAAACCGACTGGAGTAATTCAATGGAATTACAGTCTGATTTCGCAATTTGGGAAGCGAACGTTTCCGGAACACTCACGTATTCTCCCATCCTGCCCAGGAAGCCGGCTATATCATCTCTCTGCCGCTTCACAGAGTTGCTCACTACTCGTTGCATGCGACGGGTCACCTTCTGCCACCGGAGGAGCACTTGGAACGGTTCAGGGACGTCTGCAAAATCAAATAAAACTATCATAAACAAAATTTGTGAATTACAATTTTCATCAAATGACACAAAATGAACTAGGTTCATATCATTCTGTCTGTTAAGTATGCAGGACGTTTGGTACCTCATCCTTCTAACGTTTGATACAATGAGTTAGTATGGTGGTGACGAGGCTTACTAAGTAGGATGAGGAGTGAGGTAGTTTGACTTTAGATTCCTCAGAGACAATGCTCTAAGTGGAACATGCCCGCGTAAGTTAAGCATCACGACTCCACGTTAACACTTTTCTTTGCATTCCATAAGAAGAGACCTTAAGAGTCTCTCAATCTCTAGCTTTCATGTCATCACAACCAGGAACAATTGTGACAAATTAAGTAAACCTCTCTCTCTACCCTGTGCCTAATGACATTCCATTCATGGGGATAAGGTAGCAGGGACGAATTGCCCTAACCACATCTTACGAAATACTTCAACAAACCCAATATATTTCCAAATATTCCATACTCCAGTTTCACCATACGGTTTATTACGATTATTATGAGACTATCAAAACTGATCTACACCAATAGGATAAATATTTTCAGTTTAAGCCATTGGTAATCGCGTGACAATCTAGTATGCGTTTTTGTTATCTTCGATAGCGTGTTTATAAGTTGTGTTCAGTTATTTGTTTTCTCTGACCGTGGCTCAATTTAAAGCCTCTCAATATTCAGTATTAATACATTTAATCTATTAATAAATATGGCTAACCGGGTAATTATAGTTTATTCCTAGCCCCTAGACAAGATTTGGTTTTTATCAATCTAAGACATTTCTAACTTCTATCTAGGAAATTGAGTTTATTCCTAATATATTTAATGTTCTCATTCGAAGAATATTCATATTTAAAGGATGATTGGATTTTCAGAGGTTTCTTTTACGGCATCAGTTACTCTGAGGGTACTCCCGCATACAAATAGATTTCCCCAGTTTCTTGTAAAAGCACTCGATATTCGGGAAGAATATAATTAAGAATTACCGGCTTTTAAATTCTCTCACATCCAAAGACCGTATTCCATTATTTTTTGACACGTTTATGAGTCCGTTGGTTCATCCATCACTTTTCCCTATGATTTTATTTTCAAAGTATTGGATTGATTAGAATATTTACCTTCTTCGCTCTCTTCTACATTTTCGGTTTTGGCTGTTTCTTCTTCCGCTTGAATGTTTGGGTAGTTCTTGTCCAGGTACCTCTCAACGATCGACACTGCAGAGCGAAGTCCAGTCGTAGCAACTCCCATTCCAACGCCCACCACGCGGGCAGTCACCGAAGAATCTGGACTAATTGCGCTCAATCCCAGACCATTCCTAACCATCTTTTTCGTGTTATCCAGCATCTATTAGCGAAAAATAAACAAAATTAGCAATCTCTTCTTGCTGACGACTTTATAATTTGGCCGTTAAATGTTTTGATTACATTTACTTTGTTATTTTAGTTTTAAAATATTCTCAATCCCAAATAGCCGCATGTGAATGGAAGGCAGCAGCTTTTCAGATCAGATTTAATGCGCCTTATAGGGCCGCAATTTTTGCCCTTAAATAAATAAAATGTGTAAATAAATAACTTCAAATGCTGTATGAATATAACATATCCATCTTCATAAGTGAAGAATTTCATTTATAAGATATCAAAACTATGATAGAATTCCGCCTAATGCAATACTACAATACAATTTTAATTTGTTTAACAAATATGTGATTAATTTTGAGAAAATTTACATCGTAGCTAGATCCCAACTTGACGAGCAGTTTTTAATTATGATTAATAAATATTATGTAGCAAATATTTTCTATATCTGACCATTAACACAAGCAAACATTTTTAAAATAAGTCACTTCGCTGTCTTATTTTGAAAATCTTGTTCCAAATAATTATATTTGAATCAAACGTACGGTTACTAAAAGGTTTCTCTAATCTAAGTAAAAGTAAATATTTACTTTGAAAACCATCAGCTAACTTTTAGGAAAATTCTCTCATTACGTCATCAAGCATTTGTTTTTGTGTACACTAATGCAATGTTTGTCCTGGTTTGGTAGCTTATCTCCGTGGTATAACCCACGAAGGACTTAAAGTTCTCTTACCTCCTGTGGAGTCAATTTTATCGCTGGGACTTTCTCCTCCACAAAGTCCATCCCTTTTCCAATGATGTTATCGACGGATTGAATGGGGGTTCCGAGGCGATTGGCCACCGGCACCAAGGCAGCTACACCAACACCCTCCGCCTGGTTCAAAGTCCAGCTCATCACCCTGTTTGAATCCTTTAAGAGAAAAAGTCTTCGTTAATCTTTATATTCTAACGAGTCTAAGATAATTAACGTATCATACGATCGTCTTAATCACTCACGCCGTAACCTAAAATCGTTGCATAATGCCAATACTTTTACGAAATTTTCTTTATTTACAAATTGCTTATTACTATCCGAATAGAAAAAAATCACGTAACGCTGAGGAAAGGTTACCTAGATATGTTCTTCTATTTTCTTATCTTTAAACATACCTACCACGTTTGCTACTGACAAGAGTAGAAGATTGAAATGTTGGGGCCTGAAATTTAAAAAGGACTAATTATTTTTGATTTGGTAATTTTTTAAAGCTTAAGTACCTGAAAATTAAGGAATCTCTATACTTTATGACGAACTTTATAAAATAATTTCTAGTATTGGTAATATTGTTGTGATACTCTTTATATTCTTCCATTCTCTATATCGGCGTCGTTAATTATTCTAAATTTTAAGGATTTTTTTATTAAACTTAAAGTTAAAATTGTTGGATAAGAGTTTGAGAAGCAAACCACCTATACAGTAACAACGTCCTGACAACGCTCAATTTGGTCAATGAACTAAAAAAAGTTAACTTTTTAACAATCTTTGCTTATACTCATCGGAATGTTCTATGCATGTACGAGCACTGGTACGTAAATATTATGAGCTCATTAAATTTTGTGACTGAAGAAAATTTTTCGTGATCGACGATTGGGTCTTCACATGCCATACGATTGGCACTAGCTGACCTGAAAGTTAAATTTTATCTAGGTGGATATAAACTTAAAACTCTCCGAATTTTAAGTATCTCAATTTAACCTCCACATATTTACGCTTACTTTATTACCCTTGAGGATGATAGCATCACTATTGAAATATACATAGGACGTCTCAAAAAAGAGCGGAGATCCTTATTTTTTACGAATGCCGGTGAAGGAGGTGAGGAACGCCGGCAAAGAAAGATTTTAAACTTCTAATTCATGAACAACAGTGTTCCAAATTCTTTCTTTACAGTATTTACGCCTCTTCATAATCCTGGTGACTTCACGAAGTGACGAGACATAACTCGACCGAATGAATCATTCATTTAAAGCGAAGCTATATGAAAGATAACACCCTCAAATCCCATGTGCTACTCTCGATAAGATTTCGTTTATGTAAAGGCCATTAGGTAATCTATGTAACCTGTAGGTTAACTTCAACTATTTCCGAACAATCAGCAACGGACAGTGATCCCGTTACGGCAAGTTTAGTTTCGGATCTTCTAAAACAAAAAGCCATGCGGCCGAACGACTAGATATATTTCTTATTTCTAGAACTTTTATAGAAGTTATGTTTGGAATACCGATAGAGGTAAGAAGATTAAGAGGAGAGTTGCGTAAGGAACTGATCCTCTCATACGTCACATCTGTCGCGAATTGGAAGCCTTTGGAATTGCAGTCTCTCAGTTCTTCCCGTTACCTTCCGCTGGGACTCTGTCGTCTTCCAAACATAGTACTGGTGCTTTGAATTTACTTTAATCCATTTCTCACATTTCACAAAAACTAAAATACGATGAAAATTTAACTCTGACATTCACAAAGTCAGATTTTATTTACGATTGTCTGTAAGCAAAGTTTCAAATAGGAAGTTAAAATATTAGCAATATTTCTATTACTGAATCATGTTCACAGAAAGTTTGACTTTTTGCATTGCCTAAAAATCATCGGTTTACTCTTGATTTATCTTGCCCACCAACCATGTGGAATTAGATTGATCACCGTGAAGAACCGTCAGAAGTACGTCTTACGGACTCTTCAAAATGGCACTATTTAAAAGTGGACTAATTATTCAACGAAATCTTATTTTATGGAATTTAAGAACCCATGTTTACAGAAAAGAAAATTCTTTTTAAAAAATTTTTACATTTAAGCGTTAATAAAAATTAACTGAGATGCGGACTATTTTCGGTAAATATAAACTTTCGGCTAATAATCGCAACCTTTCGTTATATTAACTGGAGATTATGTATAGTTGTTAGTTGAGAGGTAATTAGCATTTCCCACGCGCAATCTGTTAAATTCTAACATTAAATTTACACAATGATTTCAGGTCTATCGAAGTATATTTATCAGAAATTTTCTACCGATAGCCGTAACGCTAGGCTAATATAAAGAAGGCTCTTCAGAAAAACATTACGCTGATTAAACCTTTAAGATTGTTTGAAAAAATGGGTTTTAAAGTAGCGTGATGACTCATCCCGAGGGAAAATCCTGGATAGTTTCCCTTTCAATGCTTTCTAAAATCGACCATAGATTGCATAATACTAGGAGTTTTACTGGCTTCTTGCTAGTTTGATGCTACGAGGGGGGGGGTGGGGGGGGGGGAAATCAGGTGCCTGACAACCTCCATCTCTTAATTTATAAATAATTTCCTGTTCCTAGTTTTATATACAAACGAGGTATTTGATAGCTGATTCATACATTGATATTTATGAACATATAAACGGTTATGCTCTAATCATTTGCCCGAGTGCACCAATAAGTCTTTGCTAAAAAACGGAAAAGTGCCCATACAGTCTTTCGGTCGCGCCAAGAATTGCTAACGCAGACTGCATCTTCCGGAGTTCACGATCCAAATGCTTCTTGCTAAATCCGTGAAGTCATCGCATTTCATAGAAAACTTATTTTCAAGTTCGAAAGGCCTTCCGAGAGACCTTAGCGCTCCACAGAATGCATAATTTTGGACTACTGTTAACTATGGGTGTAATGTCTCTGCTTTGCAATCAACTGAAGGAGATCTATATTTTATAGAAGTATGAATCGGCCAGCTTACGGAAGATTAATGTGCAAGCGCAAATCTGACAAAATACATCCTAAGGGCTTCGCTAAAACTTTTGTTAAATGTAGATTTTAGAAAATTCAATTCATATCGTATTACAGTCATTACATTTTCGTATGCATTTCATTTAAAAACAAAATGAATAATTATTAAAAGCTATCAAGTCATTAGTTCTAATTTTCATACTGTGATAAGGTTCACCTCAAATTGCTGCTGGCCATGAATATTTGATCGAATCTATCTGTAAGTCAGTCTAATCAGGCTGCTTAATGTATTTCATAAAATATTTTAAAATTATGAATGCATTAATTTATAAAAGTTAGTAAACCTTATCCGCCCTGCGATTTCTTATGTAGTTTCGTGAAATTTGTTTACTTTATTAGACGCATCACAATATTATGACCCGCTATTAATAAAATTACAATTGAAATTAATTCTTATTAAATATAAATTAGCATTAATACTATTAATTAATCAATTCGTCACAAAATTAGGATTAGTTTTTATTTGTTTAATAACTAAACGTTCATCCTATAAATTGGTTAATCTTAAATTTTGCTGATTTAAAAAAAGTCTTATAACGAATCAATCTTTTGCTTACTTTCACCTGAAGCTGCTTAATATCATAGAACTATAAAATAGTAAATAACATAAAATTTATAGAAGTTGTTAAACTTATCAGCATTATTAGTCTTGCTCAAAATTATGACTCCACTTAGAAACACATCTTTAAGTCATACTTATCGAAAAATCCGCATCTGAATGTTTTATCCGATTTGATTTAGGAAATTATAAAAATTAAGATTTCACTGAAATTTAAAAATACATCTCTGGTCATATTGCCTCGACTTAGGTGATTAGGGAAGGGACTCTCACATTTCAGTCACTTGCTGTGACAAAAATAACAGACTAATATAGTCAATGTTTGCCGAAAAATCAACGAATTTTCCATTCAATTCTAATAAACATTTTCCTCGAAACCTTTCCCTGCAAAATTCATAACACATACTGAAAGAGATTTGACGCAGGATGTTAAAAATAAAATTGCCTTTAACAAGGGAATTAAAGACACCCGTTCCCAAAAACTGCACAAAATGCTACTTTTTATTGTAATGTTAAAGTTGTTTCTATGGCAATGTTAGAAATTGGCAACTGAATATGGCAACCATAAATTGCATATCTTGCACCTCTTTCACTAAACATTTCAACCAAATTTTTAGCAACCATTTTCACCCATATTGAACAGCATCGTTCAAATTTCTCTCAAATGCACCAAACATTTAAATGATGCTTTCGTCACGCTGGAGTAACTTTAGAGCAAAAGTTTGACAGGAAAATCCGCAACTTCCCCGGTTACAGGAATTCGTGCATTACTGGTGCGCGAATCAGCCGGATGATATTTCTAATGCCAGTCAAAACCTTGCCTTCTTTACAGTGCAAAGAGTGCAATCATACTTTGAGAACATGCTTTACGGCGAGAATAACTCATGGAAACTTCAGAGCGAGTCTAATAAGATAGTCAAGTTGGAAATCTTGTGAAAAACGATCAAATCCAACTTATCAAAGTCTTTTCAAGACTTGGCAGTATAAAGTTAAGCATAAAATGAGTAACGACTAATGGAATTTCAAAAGTGATTAGATTTATGGAAAGTAAAATGCCGATTCATCGCGATCATTTAATGTAATTTACACGAGGTTATCGCCTAAGAAAACTGTGGTATGACATAGCCTTGACCTTACCTTAACTCTTCCGTAGATACCAGTGGCAACTCCTATGGCAGATTCCACGATGGGAAGCTTTGATATGCGAGTCACCGATTGGAGATGCGGCAAAGCAGGTCCATTCGCCGGTTGGGGCTCTTCGATCACTGTCATCTGCAAAGGAGATAAGCAAATTAATTTTTATTGCGTTGCTAACCGTTGTATCTTCCACAGTCCAAGACAAGGGAGTTCTCAAACACGTGACAACGAGAAATGGGGGCATTAGACAGGTCACGAAAAACAGTGCAGTACCATGCACAAAAGTGATAATGCTATAGGTAAGCAATACCACGGCAACTTCAATCCTTCTAATCTCGTTCTTCTAAAATTTGTGAAGTTTGCAAATGGCATAATCAATTATGAGGGAAATTCTCATCAGTTGAACAAAATCGGCGATTGCGTCAAATAGGTGTGTCCCATCGAAATTTAATGCTGACGAACAATGGAGCAAGACGAACAATGTTATCGGTTTGAGGTTACGTAAAAAAAATTAAAAATATTGAAGAACTCCAAATGCAAATCACTGCGATGTCGTGACCTCTGCCGGACCAGTATGACCGCACGCTCATTACATAAACGGGTCGTGATAAATACAAGTAATTAAACTGGCTATGAACGATTAAATTTTAATGGCTTATTGTTCTCTCTCGCCGAGCCTGGCGCATTCAACAAGTGTCTCTTACGAGAAATAGTCAAATAAATACAACAGTACAATAAATATATTTAAATTTAAATATTGTTAAAGAACAAAATAAATGCAAGAGTTTGGATCATTCCGAAAAAACTTGTTATAATACGTACGAAGTCTCATACTCAAAGTCTCTTATCATTAATCCTACTTCTGTATTAGAGCCCCATATTAACTAGATCATAACGCTAAATGAATCCTCGCATATTACTGTAGAGAATAATCCTGCTAAAATAGAAGAAGCTAAGTCCTCAAGTCCACCGGCTAGGACATCTATGCACCACGAGTGCTTCTAAAAAGAGGCTATCCACAGTTTTGGGCATATCTAAGCCTGGACACCCTACCGGTGAATATTCGAAGTTCTCTTATTCGAAGTTATTATATTCGAAGATTCTTTTAAGTCTAACAGTCTTCTTCGCCTTAGAAAAATAATCACATGGGTAACTTAAGAAGAATAGGAAATTTAGAGTCTCCAAATTTTATCCTAAATTAAATCTACATGAATTTTTGGTTGGAAGAACGCAATATCTAAAGAAACGCGCGAAAAACATTACCACGTGGGTTGAGAGTAGCAAAAAGATTTGACATATACGTACGATATTGATCGAACACGCTGCTAAGACACTTCACGAAAGTAAAAACCGGTAAAATATCTATGCAAATGTAATGCAGATTTAGAACCTCCCTCGTAGTTCACAAATTATAAGAGTCTAACCCTAAACTATGTAATACTTTTGCCATAAAGAACGCAGTACTGACAACGCGCAATTACAAAAAATACCACGTGGTCCGAAGATAGCAAATAGTAGAGTATACACCAGACTTTGTACTCTGGTTGAACAAATAGCTAATATACCACTTCGTTAAAATAAAACACTAAATTATCTACGAAAATAATTAAAACGTAGACAATCACTCATCGATCACCAATTACGACAGCTGTTCACTTAGAAGCACTTTCAAATGATCAATAGTTGCAGTTTACTTACATTGGCGTGTTAGACGAAAAAGTTGAAATCCAGTGGAATAGCTCAATCGGCAATATCGAAGACACTATGCGAATGAAAAACTTATGTCAGTGCGAGAGCGCGCCAAGCACTTATATACCTTCGCGAAGGAGAGGTGTGGAGGGGGTGGCTGGGGGTTGAGGAGAAAAGGTACAAATTCCTCTGCTGGGGAGAACTCCGCAAGGGTAAAATGAGTAATACCAGGAATGTCCCTTGATAACCTATAGCGAAGGTTGAGCTCATCGAATAACGCGGTTGAAATGAAAAGCGAGGTCGCAAACCTGATTGCCATAGTCACATCCCGGACTTATCATCTAGTTTTTGCCAATTTTTGTGCCGATTAATTAATTAATTGGGAAATATTGTAGAAGAGAGACTTATTCAACCACCCTGGTATCACAGACCAACCTCTTCAAATCAACTGAAAGTTTTCTTGACATTTTTCCATTTCGAAAACTTTAAATAAGTTTTTCTCAAAATATTAAATTCCGCACGATCGACGAATTCTCAACCGATTTGCTTTAAATTTGAACATATGTTCTTTGAAACATTTTCCTTTGCAGTAACCTAAAGGTTTTATGAAATAATAACAACAAGCAATGATTTTTCAAATTCGTTTGTAAAATAGTTGGTATTTTTTTTCAAAATGGTGACAATATTTTCGATATTTTGTCAAAAATTTATGTTCATGATTCATACTGAATTTTATATACAAATGGAAAAATTTTGGGTTTTTGGTTTCGGATAATTAAAGCGACCTATATGTTCCATGGTGTATTTACGAGAAGGCAATTTTCAGTAGCTGCTGCTGAATTATTTGTGAACCTTTTTAATTAAAAATAATCATTTCAGATGTTTAAAAAGATATAGTTTAACCTATAGTTGCCAGTAAAGCAATTCATTCAAGCTATCTTTTAAAAAATAATTGAGAAAAACGACCGTCTACTTGACCATCCCTTACAGGATTCGACATCACCAGCGTAACGGGAAACAACAGCAGTGGAACAAGGTGTTCGATTTTATTATTTATGGAAGTTGCTGTTGAATGTAATTGCTGGAATCCCATGGCGTCGATTCTCAAGTGCGGGTTATTCGGCCGCATACGGCCGCGGAAACATTTTGACCCGGCTACCAATGGCATTAAAAATAGCGTGTGTATAATTTCCAAACGCGATTCAATCAGCGGTGTATCCTGCGTTTCACATCTGAAACATTTCTTGTTTTTTTCAGAAATAAGAGGTTAATCAAAAATTGCGAACTGAGAATCCATGAAGATTAATTTAGAAGTATCGAAAACTGTTGCATATTTTCCCCATCTGCATTGAAATGAACAGTGGATATTTTTTGGGGGAATCGCGTGGAAAACTTAAAAAAACTCGATCATTTTATATTCCTTCATTTCAATCGTTACTTCAATTAGATTCATTGGTATGCTCCTATCATGACTCGGTTAGTGTTAGCAAGTTGGTTTTAAGTAACGTATCCTTCAATATCGAGGTTATTACAACTAAAACTCTATTCGAACTGTTAGAAATCAATTGTGTCTGTTAGGAAGAAGGTAATGAACTATACACATTATTGATTTGCATTATTCTTTGGATGCACAGATATCTTTGTCCTATTACACATGTAAGGTAAGAAAAGACCAAGATCTTACGAATAACGGGTCCAAAATATTGGCTTCATATTGTAAAAATTATTAAAATATGAGTATCTAAGACCAGGATAGAAACACTCATAACAACCCCTAGTTTAACAGAGTCATGTTTATGGAAAGTGTTCCAAGTGGCATGATAATTCTTAATAATTTTTAAAAGTAAGCTCTAATGCTAAAACGGTCTAAGGTTGGCCATATTATATGAAGCAACCGTCATGTATCACTGTTTTGGAAACATGCAGAGTTGTCACTACGGTTAATAATCCCAATTTTGCTTTCTATTTCCGCATTTCTTAATCTGTAGTGGAGAATTCCTCTACAGATAACTTATAAACTTTGTGACATTCCGGAAAGATTCGTGCGAGGTATTTGTAACAAATTTTATTTGACCGTTTCACTCAAGTTTATAAACAGGAACTTTGCGAATTACAAAACAGAAGAGTTTATCATCAAAGAGGAATGTATTAATAAATTAATAATAAGGAATGTATCAAGCTACGACTTCCTTCCCTATCCATAAATATGAATTTTTTTGACCTCGTTGTTTATCTTTCCAAATCCCCAGGAACATACGAATTGCAGATTAATTTTTCCGTGGATGTAGCGCCATCAAAAATTAACTTATTCGGGGTATAGTCCAAAGCAGACCACCGAAATATTAGGAATTCGTTGTTGAGGCTTATATTAGAACTACTGACTGCGATAAAATATAAGAAACTGTGAATAGCGTTGAAGAATACACAGATTCCTCAGCAAAGACTCTAAATATGTCGTTACTGACTTAAGTAACCTAGTAACAATGATCGCAGCCTTTGGTCTTTGCACGCCTGTGATATTAAAATTAAACGGATATCAGTAACAACGTAATGTTTTATCTCAATTACCTGTTGAGATATCGGCCACGGCTCATGGTAATAACTCACGATGTGTCAATCCTAATAGCAATAAAAATTAATCTTCAATTGATCTAGATTAGAACATAAGTTAGGGTAATATAATTGATGTCAACTAGGAGACATTTTTCTCACGGGAGAAAGGAAAACCATGTCAATGCATGACACGACATTATATAAGCATGACTTCTTAACAGTTGATACAGTTTTCGAAGTCATTATTTTTATTTAGGTGCTGGCGGTAATGTTTATATTGCAATCATAAATATATATCTGTGATTAATAAGAATATAATAATATAAATATATAATATAAAAATATATATAATATAAATAATATAAAAATATCTATTCCATGTGCCTTAGCGGTATTCGATGACAAACCATTAAAATTATAAAGATTTATTTATATTAACCACAAGAGCAATTAACAACACGGCCCTGGTTGAGGATGATACCACGCATCGAGACTGGGTCGTGCTGATAATTGATGTAGTGCTGTACTGCAAAGAAATATTTTTGAATTTATCATTTACGGTTTTAGGCAATATAATTTGGAGTAACCGCACTTTATTCTGCCTCATAAAGACCAACGTCGACAATTTGAATGACTAAAATAACCTTATTTAAAGTTTGAGTTACTGAGGACTAAAATATTTCTTGAGAAAAGTGCTGTCCTCTATGTTGTTAGAGTCTGCTTTTATTTTTGATCGTTGTTGAAAAGCGCGGAACATCAACTAAAGTCATTCCTCGGAAATATAACGCTCCCCGATCGGCGTTAGAAATTTTAAAATTCTGCCCTTGTCTGTACCATCATCTTTTTAATAAGTTTTATTACCATTATTTAACATTGGTAGATATATCTCACGGTGAAGCATTTAAACATCGATTGCTTATTCGCGCTTGGTCTCCTACCGGGAATAGAACCCGGGACAGCTCTCAAAAAACCCAATAGCCCCTAAAATATATTTTCGCCAATCATCATCTTCCTTTAGTATGGCAATTTTACTCTATCCTTGATTTCGTAATCTATGTGTAATTGTGATCTATCTTAATTAGTATATTTCTCCGTTATTGTACTTTTGAACGTCTAGCACGTTACTCACCTCAACACATTACACATCTTAGAAGATCTCTGAGGTTTATTATTTGTTTTTCAGCATTGATGAATGTTTTAACAAGCTTATCTGCTGTTTTGTAAATAAAGTTGAGTTCTATTTTCAAAGTAAAATACATAAAGTAAAATAAAAATAATATGCAACCATAGTGGACGAATCAATGAAAATTTATAAAACAATCCGTAAAGAATAATCTAACATGTGTTTAGAACGATTTTATTAATTTTTTTAATTATTTCAACTCTTCAAAGAATTTTGAACGTATCAAAGAAAATATATATCAATATACTTTCATGTGGTAGCAGGAACCTTTAATGCTTTAATTCTGGCAAAAGTTCTAAGCGTTGATGAATGATAGGGAACACCATAATATTTACTACGCGCCCTGTTTGCAGGTAATGGCCGGTTTTGCCCTATCGTCTCCCTTGTCCACAATACACTCAGCCGTGGAATCCTTAGCAGTGCCTCATCCTATTTCAAAGGTCTTCGCTCGCATGACTTGCAATCGAATGTCATTTCCTTCCCTCATTTATTTTTACTGCTGAAATGCCGCATACAAAGTCGTGTATGCTCCTAAGATATTATTCTCCGCCTGTCTGAGCCGACGTAATTCTAAGAGTATTTGTCTACCGTTTTCTATGCACATGCACAATGCACAGCATTTTTCTTCTCTATGGAAGCTAGCAGTAAGTACCAACGTTTCGATTCTCGGACTGCGTTGAATCAATCCAAAAATGTATTGGAAACAAATTGTTTTTTATTTTGTCCAAAAATATTTATACTTACAATTTATGCGCAAATTACTTGCATGGCTGCATACAAATTTATTCAGCAGTAAACATGTGAAGTTTTAAAGTCCACACTCAAAAGAACCACTTTTCTATTTTTGTCCAGCTTTTTTCGATTCTAGCCCACTGTGCGTCGTTGGTTGCATTAGAATAAATGATAACCAGGAAGGTAAATAAGATGAAATTTAATCGTCAAATGGTAAGTTACCAGCAAAAATATGTAAGAACGTAATTTCCTAAGTGGAAAATCTCGAGATCTGCGTGATACTGCACGTGTATGGCAGGGCTGCCTAACTCCGATTTTCAGTTTCTAATTTTTCATAAGAAAAGGCCCATTGAGTTGAACGGTCGGACACGTGTCCATTATTTTTAAGCAGAGAATGTGCTCTGAAAGTTTCGTTTGAATCCGTTTCCCACAAACCTGGTGTTCTCCTTGTTAGAGGTGGTATTACAACGTATTATAAAGTACAGAGTGTAAAAAAGAATTACCTCGTTTTAAAACTTTATGTTTATGGAAGAAAACATCCTATACATCTGGAGCAAATTGCAATATCTTCACAGAGTATAAACGTTTTAGCCATGCTATTTCATATGCTCTATGTCCTCCACCAGCTGCATTGACAACATCTAGTTGATAGCAGGATTCGTTATTTAGTCATTCTTTGTTAAGCACCCTGGTATACGCTATGGTAACAGTATATATAGTATGGTATAATATACCAGTATAATTACCAGTATTATTATACTGGTATTTAAGATGATGTTTAATGTAACCAACAGAATAAGTTAGCTTCAAATCTTAAAATTATGTTCATTTATACTAAGCTCGATTAACCAGGCATTGTAATACTAGGCCTCACGATGGTACTTACTTGCGTCAAGCATCATTTTAAATACTAGTTAGGTATTAACTAACTAATTAACCAAGTGGAATAACGATGATAGTACAGTTTGTTACAGTTAAACGGAAAATTACAGTTTAACTCAATTTTAACTAAATATTTTCATACTTGCCCTTAATCAGTAATTGAATCTAAGCTACGCTACTCTAATTGCAAGTATAAGTTACTCATATTTAATAACTCATCTTAAGCTCGAGGATATAGAAGTTACATGCTAGAAAAACAGACTAACCAAATGAAATGTCTTGAGCGTATTTCAATGAATAGTAATAATAGTTGTGCTTCGAAAAATACTTCTTATACTTTCGAACGATCTACATCTTTTTTGGATAATGTACAGTCCTGGCCAAAATTAACGCAGCACCGGCCGTAAGGATCGCTAGGGAGGTGCTGCGTTAATTTTGGCCAGGAGTGTACGTATGTTCATTTCCCTGTGTGTTAATACCCATTACAGATGTCCTGAACGTGCTAGAGTCAAAGTGTCTCCTCATGCATACTTACGTGCCTTTGAATTTAGCAGAGGGGAATTGTGTGTGAGCTTGAATTATCGCTGTGATAACGTTAGATTGTAGAAATCATCGATCGACTTTCACGTTATATTACTGAGAAATGTACTTATCAGTTGTTCGGGGAGATATGGCTATATCTTTCGCATCGTAAACCTCTCGATTGCTTCGCTGCTAGTGCTCTTAAAATCTGTATTAAAACTGTATACACTATAGGCTTTAAAAATTCAAGAATTATACGTTATAATTATAGCTTGTAATGATAAATTGCGAATGAAATTGTGTTATGTTATGCAATGTGATTGATGTTAAGCTATAACTTGAATTGAAAGTAATGAGAACACAAGGAGTTCGGGAAATCGTATTAGAGGTTCCAAAATTTTACGAGGCCATGGTTCGATGGAATCGACGAAGAGGGATGATCTCACCGATGTTGTCTTCCCTTCGAAGCCCAATATTTTCTGTCTCAGAATTACGGGGTATTACGAAATTTCCAATAGAGCTTTTGGCAGGAAATTCCTAAAAACAGAGACGAAGAGTTTCCTTGTCAGTTTGCGAGAGTAGATAAGAGATAGAAAGAGTGTATTAAAATAAATTACATTTTGATACTATAATTTCGCCTAAGTTATTTTATATACGCATTTGAGATTTCATTATAATTATGATGATAACGAAACGTCTTTCTTTGAAAACATAACGGTCAGTTAATTCATATGAGTAATGAGAATGTGTCTTCTTACATACAACCAATGGTCGAAGAGGAATCAAGAAGAAAGACATAGGTGTCGTAGATACATAGGAGAAACAAGGAATTCAGCAGGCATAAGAGGCGTAATTTAGCGATTGGGGGAAATACAGCTTTGATGGAAAACATCAGCAAATCGGATGTGGTGAAGATGAGTCAAACCTACTGGCAATCCATGAAAAATTTAATGAGAAAATTCAAAAAATAATTTTAGGCTTTGTTCAACCTTATTTGCATTAAATTTGGTAATAGAAGGAAAAACAACAAAATAAAAAATAAATGAATGTGAGCTTTTCAGTTATCAGACTACTTAACTTCCCAATTCAGTTATCCTGAAGTTAATTTCCGCAATATGAATTCCATAAAACGTATCGAAAAAAATACAACTCGAAATTAGTTTGAGTCGCCGGTTTGACATGTCTTATTTAGAATCTGCACTAAATATATTTCTAATTCCAAATAAAATATGCTATCTTCCAAAGGAACTTTTTGTCAACCTTTATCATTCATCGGTTCATAAAAACATTTCGTGTCAGCGTTCTTACTTATTATAATTAATTATAAAATTTGATATGGACATTTACTTTGAGTAATATAATAATTTTAATGATAATATATTCATAGCAAACAGGGAAAACCCAATTAGATACGCTATAAAAAATTAATAAATTAAATACATAGAGAAATGATAACATATAAGAAAATTGAACATAAACACTACACAAATTACATTTAAAAATCACTCTGACAGGTTTGAATATTTTAATCCCCTTAAATAAGACATATGTCAATATCTTTGGCATCATTCAGGACTTAATTCGCCATTCACTTTATTCTAGACAGGTTCAAATCGACAAACATCAACTCTCCCAAAAGAATCCCTTAATAGCTTGGTATTCCTAGAACGTCTCGATGGTACTGTCCTGGCCAAAATTAACGCAGCACCGGCCGTAAGGATCGCTAGGGAGGTGCTGCGTTAATTTTGGCCAGGAGTGTACATAAATTCAAATTAACAAGAGAAACAAGTTCATTCGAGTCAATTAACTTAACTAAAATATTTCGTAAAAAAAATTCCTAATAGAATGATTCTCGACCTTGGACATAGAGTAAAGCATTGCAGTAGGAATAATTTTCTGAACGAGTGGCATCAAATCCAAAACCTCGTTCGCTATTTGATGGATCGTATTAGAGTGTAAGTAATTCATAATAATCCCATCAATCTTTTGGACACCGCTCCCCTTTCGAAATTCTGAGTATCGTAGGAAGCATCGAAGTCACGTGGAAATTACCGCGCAGCGCCTCCATTATCTGTCTCATGCATCCACACGCATGGAGTTAAGTTGCATCGATTACCACTGGTGTCGTTCATAGGCTTCGTCCTCCTTGTTTATTTTGAAACGGGAATTGAACTTTGATAATACTTGTTGGCGCGATTGGAATCGTTTCATAAGAATCCAGAGTCCTTCCAGTTATCGGGAATTATGGAATTTCTAATTTAATGTACTCGTGTAATATCCGTGTCTGAACAAGGATACGGAATAAACATAGGGGTTTTCAAAGTCTCGGGGAAATAGAAGAAAAAGCGTGACTGATATGACTTCTGATGTAGTTGAGAAATACTCAAGAATTATTTTATGACAGATCATAAACCAAACTGGAATAAAACCGATAAATGAGGTGATTGTATAGAAATCATGGTTGACACGATGGTAAATCAATAACTTCTTTATTCTGTTGATCATTGGTTCCCAAAGTAGTCCCCCAAGGATACATATAGATTAACAAGAGGTCCATCTCAGGGAGAAAGAAAAGGGGGTCCAAGATTTTTTACAGATTTTGAGCGTGTTTTTGAGCTTTTGGAAGTCAAGGATCCCATTTTAAAGGATAATATAATCAAATGAAAACAATCTATTGCTTTTTCACTGATAAATTTTATAGGAGGCATGCTGGGGTTCCAAGGAAATTTACAAGGAAAAAAATCTGTTGTTGCCAACGCATGACTTTCATCATATTTATTGAAAACAGAAGCCTATGCCGGTAATATATAAATAACTCCAAAACAATTGAGTGTTATAGGAAACCTTTTCCTACAAAAGTTGTAGTAAAATACATTATCTATAACTTTGGTACATAATTTTATATACTTACATTGCATTCTGATATATATGAAAATATATAAGATATATATGAAAAACTTCCATTTCTGCATAAACAACAACTTCCGGTTAACCATCATTGAATAAACTCCTAAACAATCAGTGTTACGAAAAAATGTTTCAAACAAAAGTTGTAGTAAAATACATTAACTATAACTTTTGTATTTAATTGTACATACCTAAATTGCATTTTGACAAAGATATGTATGAAAAACTTCCATGTCTGGATAAACAACAACTTCCGGTTAACCATTATTCACGAATAACTCCTAAACAATCAGTGTTACGAAAAAATGTTTCATACAAAAGTTGTAGTAAAGTACATTATTTATAACGTTTGTTTATAATTGTATATACCTACATTGCATTCTGACAGATTTTTAAGAAACAAAATTTTGTTCCGGATAAACCGCAACTTCCGGTTAAGCGATATTCACCAAAAACTTATCAAATCTTGGCATTGTTAGGAAAATACTAAATATGAACTTTGGAAATGATCCGATAATTACTTTTTAGAGCTCCTACAAGAGGCACCTTTTTACCACAGACAGACGCACACATATACAGACAGACATGTTCGGGAAAATAGCGAAAACGAACTGTATGGGCCCCAAAACATCTATTTCCGTCGGAATCTGGAGGTCGATTTTTTTTTGCGAATACAATACTTTCTCTATACTAAGTATAGGGAGAAAGTAAAAATGTTTGGGGACCTATTCTGTAGGCAAAGCCATACTTCTGCCTTACCCACCTGCAACGCTAACAATACCCAAGGGAAAATGAATGCTGTGAGGAAATAAATTGGTACACAGCAGTTAATGAATTAGAAGTTTACGAGTAATTAATTATATAGTTAATAAATAATTAATTAAATTAATATTTCTTCTACCCATGAAGGTGATATCGTGGATACTGAAATGCGCATCGCACTTGTTAGCAGGACAGTAATCTCAGCCATTCCGTTGTTTCCACAACTGGTCGCAACGCGGGTGCAGAACGCTGACAAAGACTGCTTTTGGAAAGTTTTCAAACCTATAAAGAAAACGAAGTTTAATAGAATCCTCCTAACGAATTTAATTTTATTTCATATTAGTTTTCGGGCTCGGCAAATTAATGCTAGGAATCTCGCGCATTCTAACGTTCTAGCTAAATTATTCAAACGTTAAATGATTCAGAAATGAGTAATTTAGTTGCTATCCATTATTACAACTTTGAAATGTATGGTGGTCATTTTTGGCTTTGTACGCGTATATTATAATTTGGTTGTTTATTGGAACTTCTATTCTTCTATCTAACTATTGCTTCAGCAATTACAGAAGGTTTCGCCTTACTGAGAGCTTTCCGAATAGAAATATCTTCTTTAGCCGAATTATCGCTGTGAAAAATTTGCTTCCAGATTCCTGAAAAGAGTGGAGGCTCAATGAAAGAACATTTCTGAATCAGAAGCGCTTTAGTCAAAATCCTTAAGTACCCAGAGGTCGGGAACATGTGGTCCTCCGACCACAAGCGGCCTTTACTTCATTTCGTGAAAATTACTCGATTAGAGATATAATTGTTTCTTCTTCTCACTAACTATAGTCCGTTCACCATCATGAAGGTACAGATTCTCCCCATTTAAAATTCATTAGCCCATATATTTTATATGGGAGAAATTTGCGCGACGCTGCAAAATTTGCGTTAAATCATGCAGTTGGTCAAAATTGTTTCAATTTTTTTCAGTGTTTATTATCAGTGATACGATACATAACACCGTGATGATTTTTTTTATTTGCAACATAATCGTAAAAAACAACAAAAATGTTACATCTCAAAGAAATACGGCGTTTTGTTCCGTTTCTTTTGGAACGGGTGCCATTAATTCTCTAATTCGAGAAACGTGGGTTTTTTTACATCAATATCAGCTTTAAACCTTTCTCTTTCCTTTAGTGTTAATACTTAGGCAGGTGAATAAAGTTAGGGAAATTTTCAACAGAAATTAATGGAAAAGTCGAGAATTTCTCGCAAAATGCATTGAAAAAAGTAGTCGCCTGCCACTTTTCGTCCAATTCGCCCACTAAAAAACATCCAGAGAGAAAGTTTCTTAGAAAATAGTGAATTTATTTTTTGTGCAAGTCCGAACCCTTAAAGTTCATATACAACTTAAGAAAGCAATTTTTCTTACGGCGGTACCGCATTACGCGGCCTAGAAATAAAAATAATGCTAAGTAATGCTTCCAGTTCCCTCGTGGAACGGATTATTTTCCTTACCATTTCTATAATCGATCATTTGAATATACGCAATATGTCACTCTAATGGAGTCTCATGGGTGCATATTTGGTTCTAATGGGAAATACTGTCTTCCGATGAAAAATTTCCCCGCCTCTGCATTAACTCATTCATCAAACTTGTCCGGACTTTAGCCTACTCCCCTATCTGCGCTTATAAGATGTGCCAACAGGAAAACGTTCGACTATAAGGTACCAGTGTTTATTGCATCCGATCCATCGGAGATCGTGGAAGGTCAAATTTTATTCGTTCTTGACCTTGCGGAACTCGGAAAAATTCTCTTTATTCGTTTAGGATGAATTCCGTGATAGGGAACGATGGAAAAGTAAAACTTTTTCATGTTTTCGGATTCAACCGAAAGGCATAATAAAGCTTGCCTCCATTCAATCATTCTTACGGCATAGTTCTTATTCCCATTTTGAATTCAAATTTATTGAATGAATTTCCTCGACATTATTACCAGCATTGGCTTACACATGGAAATTAAATATATTTCGGAATCGATGATTTTGATGGTAATATTTGAAATTCTTAGGCAATCACCTTTCATCTGAGTAGTTCGGTAAATATTGGAAAATGAATTCCTGTTTGTAGGAAATCATATATAATACTTGCTCATTGAAGGAAACTGGTTTACGCCTGGTGGAGTAATTACTAAAAATATGGAATATATAATTATGATTGACGATGTTATTTTGTTAATTAACAAACGCTCTACTTATTGATTCGAGTACTGAGTTCGCAAAGAGAAAAGAAATACGTCAAATTTGTTTATGTGACCAATTAACTCCTGCCCTTCGTTTACAGAAGTTAATTTACAATCCTCAATCGATGACTACAATTAAGTAATGATTGACATTACTTAATTTCAATGGCAGCATAAGGTCAATTTTAACTGATTACTGCTTATATTCTGAGTTTAAAACGGAAGGAAATTATAAGGAAAGGAAAACATACTCACCCCTAATGTAATTGACTGATTGATATTTAAGTACTATGTATTATATCGCTTACAAAGACAATGTTTTTGGTTCATCTTGTCACGTGCGTAATATTTCATACTCTAAACTAGAATACGCCATGTTGGGTACTCGTAACGCAAGGTAAAGCTTGTATAGGGATACTGTGAGAAGCAATGTTACGCTATTTAAGTAACTTTGAAATTAATTTATGAGCAATTTTTCCCTGCTGTTTTCGTGCTGAGGATAACTTTAAAATATATTCCTATTACGACGAATCGGTAGTATGGGATAACATACTAAAAAGGCAAGAAGTTTACGGGAACCACTAAAATACCTGCTGAAAATCTTTGTTTTCAACGAAATTCTCCAATAGACTTTCCTAAAGTTTTGGCCATTGGATTCAATTTATCGCACCATTCCGATTGGTTTTCCACATACTTTCTTTCGGTAATGAACAAAATCTTATTGGTTTCTAGCATGTATGCTATTAATATTTTCATAAATATTATTATTATCACTCAACATCGTATTGCTGGTATTTTGGAAATTATAAAAAAATTCCCGATAGGAACTACAGAGTTTTCTCAAAACAATATAAGCCTATAAAGTTAACGATAGAATCCGATTGGAACCAATATAATATTAATAGGCTCGAGTGTAATTTTTCAACTGCGGTTGGAAATCCCCGCTTTAAAAAGTGTCCTCGTTGAATGAATGCGTTATGTTTAGAGGCGAGGGACGTGCCGAGGAGGCAGTGAGTCTGATTGTCATTTTGGTTGGGAACGCTTGGCTCTTCGCCCGCACCCAGAACAAGATCTTCCTCCAGTTGGCCTACTTGACATCCGATTCGGTTCATTACTAGTTTAACTTCTGTTCTAAGGCACCTGCGACCACACGAGAAAGTGCATTTATCTTTGGAGGTCGCTCTGTTTCACTGGGATTATTTAATATAACCACCTTCTGCGTCTATTCGTGTACTGCTATGTAAATAAACGGTCTCGGGTAATAAACATCTGTGCGGGCTCTTATGTTTATGTTTTATTGCAGGACTATAAGGGGAAGATCAATTAGCCTCGTAACAATGTTAGTCCATCGTTTGTCCGTTTCCAATTAGAAAATTTTACAGCATAGCGATTTTAATTGAATAAATCAACTTTATAAAAGGTTTTATTCTGTGCATCATGATACATTAATAGTACCCTAGCCTCAAGCTGTTGAAGAGATGACTGGATAACTTACAATTAGTTGCGGGAAATATGTGATGACGATTATTTTAACACGTTACAATGGCATTATAAGGTGATACCATTTTCAATACAAAACTTTACGACATGCCATTTTCAATTGAACATATTACCTTGAATATTTATTAAAGAACCCGTACATCGGTATTCATAAATAGTGCGTCCACGTCTAAAGAATTTTAAAATGTCTCTCTGAATAAAGAGTTAAAGGGATAAGTTACTATAAGGATCATACATATGATTCCAAATTCGGTTCAAATAATAATAAGAGGTATTTATTTGGGCGAGATTGAGACGAGGGAGTCTCTTCTTACATCTAACCCTTTGTCAGATGAGGGACAGAAAGAAAGAGATAGTTAGCAAAAGTACACGAAGAAAAGTAATATGTGGATTGAAAAAACCTAAGCTGAGGGCTCCGGAAAAAAATTCCCCTGCAGGAAAACACAAGAAGGAGAGTGTGAAAAACCTGCGAAACCTACAGATAGAAAACTATATTTTTGATGAAGGAGAAAGAAAAGACTTATGGTAGACAGGCAGTGAAAATATAAAAATTGTACAAAAAGAAAGGGGAAAAAACATAACTGCACTACAAACAATCAGATAAAATAAATCAACTTCACTAAACTGACATTAATTGTAGATGAATGAAAATAAACGTTGAACAATTTTTCACAAGATTTAAAATAACTAAAATGTGTTTACCATGTTGCATATACTGGAATAAATAGGGTTAAAGATGAGTTAAACTTTAGGCTATAGCAGTAAGGTTATTTATAAAGCTTCCTCGGGGTCAGATCGCAATACTTATTCACTAGGAGAAAAACGGGCTTTTCACATTCTAATGTAATTTTGGACGCCAAAATAAATGCTTGAACGGCTTCTTCCGAGACACTGAAATACTTTTGAGTTTCGGGGGCTGGAACTTCCTACGCCTTTTACTGGATTCCAGAATTCCACAATGGTTTTTAACAAAAATACCGTAACAGTGGCATCTAATCGGAATCAAATGGAAGAAAAAACCTCTAAAACGACCTTTCCGTTTATCATTCCATAGGAAAAGGGGATAGATTTAAGTACAGAAAAAATATTTAATTAAGAATAACTAGCAATAAATTTGATGTAGTTACTATCTATATTAATTTAGTTATGGCCGGGGTTTTACCATTATCTGGTGATATTAATAATCAGACTCCTTTCAATGCTATGTCTCTTTGCCTTCAAATGCTCAATGTATGATATAGAATACAAAAAATGGTGTGAATGAGAGGCATGTTGGGAAATGATGATGTACAACGTGAAAGTAGGTTAAGAATATTTATCCGACTGTAAATACAAAATATTCCAATGCCGCCAGTTTTGTGTGTATTGAGGTGAATAAATTACTGAAAAACGTTTTCGGTTATTATAACTTTTTATTTCAACTAGTATTAGCGTATGAATGCAGTGAAGACAATTAAGAGACTAAGAAACGCTATGATGATGCTAATTATCTAATCACATTCACTATAAATCATCTTTCTGTGATCTATGATATGAAATCGGCAGAAAGCTAATAACGAATCAATTGACTTTAAGTTATTTGACAGCTATTTATTTTACAGTTATTTATTTGAAATTAACATCAGTGGTATGGCAGAGCAGAGTGGTAAGATTTTTTTTCGATTTTCCCCAATCAATTTTGAAAGTAAGCTTACACATTGAGTTTGTACAGAATTTTGAGTGCCTCAAATATAGAAATGAAACAAAAATGTACTTGGTTTTAACAGCTCAGTAGTTGATATGTAAGCGTATCTATATTCAAATATAATTCGATTACAATCTGTAGACAGAGGGGAGTTGCTGAGGATCAAAGTCTGTCCTCAAAGAACAAGGAAACTTTCCATTGATGAATCGATTACTACCCGAGGTCTTTGACTTTACCAAGTTACCTTTGCCGCCTAGATTTTGAAAGTCAATTTCTCGCTTCATACTGTTTTTATGGCGAAGAAAGGCCATAGCTCTTTATTCATGCCACGACCTCCTGCTTCGAATATAGCCCTCTCTGCGAGCGTATCTCTCAAGTGAGTATATATTTAGCATTCCTCTTCTTTTCTCGTGCGGAGAAATAGAAATTTGGGGAGATAGGTGGAATGGAACTTTTTTATCGGCTGACGAAATTCGTCCCTTGCATTGCCCTCTCAACGCAACCACAAAATTATCTGTCTATGGTCAGAAGAGCATATTTTTACGCGATTACGTAACGTGGAGAGATACTCTGATGGTAGACGGCAGTCGTACATCTGTGTCCACTCACGTAACTTGGATCTGCATCGCGGTCATCGGTTTATTTCGAGTGCACTGTGAGGTTTGTTTGTGAAGGCCCATTCGAAAAAAGAATTCCAGTGGAAAATAGCATCAAAATTCCGTTGCTGAAGGAATTTGTACGCTCGAGCAAAACTTACAGGTCCGATTTTTTTAATTTATCACCACTCGTACTACTTCGCCGGAGGGTTCTTGAGGTGGTCCCTCGAGGTCGACCGCGATACGGTATTTTTACAAAATGAGAGATTTGAGAACTCCAAAATCTGGCTCTGAAAAGCGTTCCGTACCAAGTTGCTACCAATTCCAAAAATCGGAAAGGTCTAGAAACCAGAAGGTCAGTAACATTGACGTTTATGTTTTTTTGCGCGATCGGTAGCAAAGTGGTATGGAACGCTGCGCTGACAAAGATGGCTTTTGTTGAGTTTCTATTTCTCTAATTCATTAACAGCCGCGTTCTACTACTACTACTTTCCTAATATTTATAAATTAAAAAAGCGAACTTCGTATTTTCATTTATAAAATGGCATTCCACTGAGTCAGGTTATATCATATCGACTACCATATTTCTTTACAGTTACATAATTTCAAAATAACCAATGAGCTTTCGTTTGTATTTATAATGGATGGATATCATTTTACAGCGCAAAATGACTAGTTTTCTTTTTTAGTAGTTAAAATAATGATTAATAATTTTGCTAAGGCATGGGAGAACACATTTCAATAACTTATGGAGTGCCATCAGCTAAAAAGGTTCGGAATTACTGCTTATGTGTATCTTCACTGTATATAATCATGTAATTCAGGGTTTTCTTTATCATTAATTAGAGTACAACTCTCTTTGAGCATTGCATTTTTCTTGTATAATATCAGCATATTTGAGCTCCCGGATAGTCATGTGGACAGCGCGTTTGCCTTTGGTGAAAGCGGTCCCGGGTTCGATTCCCGGTGGGAGCCAATGTGCGGAATGACCTAAGCTGTCGAAGCACTTTAAACAATACTACTACTACTCCTACCAATATTAGCATAATGATAGCTACCTCTATCTTCTGCCTATTTTCACAGCGGAATGAATTCTTAAAATACTTATTAACGTCTTGTTTTTGAATTATCCTTTTCGTGGAGATTTCAAAGGAGAACACAACGTTATCTGCCTGTCGGAAACCGTATTTACCCGTGAAAGTCAATAACAGCTCGCTTCATTGGCAAACAGACGTTTTCTTTCAACTCCTCCAGCACCCAATACATTTCTTTCTTTGCCCATTTTTCGTTTCTAATAGAGTTTACACACACGAGGTTCGTCACTCAAAATCATATCTCATTTTATTTCGAATCGTTATCTTCCAGAAGATATTGTAAACAAATGTCTCCTCGACTAGCTAAGGAATACGTAGATGAGATTTATTATGTATAGGGGAGTATAATCAATGATTTTTGGAAGAGTTTTCACAGAAGTTACAATTTTCCTCCTAAATTGTATGGTATTAAGGGTGTGAGGTAAAGAGCATATAATAGAGCACAGTATAAAAGTATATACACGGGAGATATAATTAGAGTATTAATCGCGTTACTTTTACCATTCTTCCATTATATTTCTTAACATAAACTGCGTCAAAAATTCAATTGAGCACCTTTTGTTCTATTTTCTAAAATTAAATAGTGAGGAGCTGAATATTCTTAAAATTGGGTGTATGGAAACGAAATCAAATAAAACTTGTCAATGTCATTGAAAATTGAATCGTGAGAGTAGAATATGGTGGAATGTATATCTTCAAAAGATATTTTATTTTTAGAACCTATTGATATCATTCCTAGAACGCTTGTTTATTTTCATATTCCACAACTTGAGGGTTTCTCAAAGTATTACGAAGTCAAAGTAACTTTCCTCCGTCAGAGCTTAGTCTATTTAATATTTCATACTAAAGAAGTAAATCGACTTGTTTACTGCTTTGCGTTTCCATAAAAGAAACACCGGCATGTCATTTTCATAGAAATGCAAGCCGAAGACTGCTTTGAGTATCACTCGAAAATTTTTCTTTGCATTAGTTTTCTGTTAACGCAGCTTTAAACAATAACATAGTGAATAGTGTACCGATCAAATCTCCTGTCAGAGCGATGATTCAAATCTTATTACCGCATCTTTCAATCACCAGTTCTCCATCGAGACCTTGAGAAGCTGTTCAACTGATCCTCATTCTATTCACCATGGACTGACCACAACGTGAAACAGTTCACCGACCGGAATGAAGATACACACGCCTAACAACAGCAGGAAATACTGGCTCCCCATAGAAGGTAGGAAGCTCAAATCAATCACATTACCTATCTGTAACTTATGTTTACTCTTTCCCTTATATATTGCCAAAGTTTGAATATCAAAAATGTTTATCTTTCCTCTACGCTTCGGTTTTCACTGTAAAGTCGGCAATGTAAATGCTACCTCATAGCTTTTCTTTCTTTTTCTTTTCCTCGGAAATTGAGATTGTAAAACCATTGAACTCTATTGATCTACTATTGACTCCATGATTTCAGTTCGTTAATGGATTTAACTTCATGAAAACAACCTTACTCGATTAAGCTTTTGTTATAAAATACTCGGTCGTGCTAGCTCTTACATAAATATCTGTTTATCACACCGTTACTTAAATATATGTGGAGTAAAAAAAGTCTTAAATAATAGATTAAAATGAATCTTTTTCCATGACTTTTTGTTTTTTAGTCACCTCATCTATCAACCCGTATTTACCGTAAAAGACACAACAGCGTAATAAAAACGAGGGGAAAGGAAAATTAATTATTCAATAAAGTATTTCAATATTTTACAGGGGAATTAAGTAAAGAGAAAAAAGGAGAATGGTCAACTAATTACTCTAGAAGTAGTGATATTATTGAGACTAATTAGAGGAGAGAACCACAATAACAGTCAACATGACACTTCCTTTATACTAATCGACAATAAAATTATCCTATCATGACGATTTCTAGTCTCGCTGTATTTGGAGTCATGTTTTGAATCTTAAAGTACACTCTTACTGCATTACAAAAATCTTTAAAATGTGTTTCATTTTTCGTAACTTTTTATTTTAAAGCTACCTCTTCCATCGGCTTATATAATCACACAATACCCATTTTTTACCGTTTGTCTAACAAAACAACCCGCTACGTCACCGTAATTGAAAAGAAAATTTGATTAAATGTGGTGTCAACTATTATGAAGTAATAAGTAAGAAAATGCTAGTAAGAGTCTCCCAGACTACGATCCGGTATAAAGGCAGATGATAAGACAAGCCGTAGTGCGATATCATTGTGGAAACTAGGCAGCTTTAGCATATCACACTTCCCCTCTGTTCGATTCGATAAATGTCACTTTTTTAGATCTTTCCCTCCTTCCAACACTGTTATTAAGAAGCTAACCGACCATATGAGGTAGGTATGAAATATTAACAATACGTCAAGTGTACGTGTAATCACTAATTCAAATATCCTTATGATTTATAAAATTTTGAAGTTTTTTAAGTAATTTAATTAAGTAGTATTATAATTAAGGACCTCTAAACAGATGAAAAACTGAAACGAGGGTAAGAATGGAAAGAACATTTTTTTCAGAAAAATGTGATGGTGTACCTTTCACGAACAAACGGAATAGTTGAATTTTATGTTTCATTTTTGTATGCAATTTTATTATTATTTTATTTCTGCAAATATCATTACCAATTGCTGAACGTCCACAATAATTTTTAATTGCAAAAATACGTCCAATTGAATCGAAATCGAATCAGGGAAGGAGAAAAATGTATTAAATTTTTTTAGATGGCGAATGGAAACAAAAAGGTCGTACTGAATCGTTCCTATCTGTGCATTTGAAAGAAAGACAAACCTCAAGTAACTTGTTAAATTTTGAGTAGTTTAAGAAAATGATTGCCGATGTTGATTCACTAATTACATTAAGCGTTGAGAGACCCATAGAAATGTCAGTCTGTCCGTAAAGATCCTTCCAGAAAAATCTATCTCTAAGAGACCTCAAAAATATATATTTACCGTTTTTTATATTTCTTGACGATATGGATTATCATTAATCATGCCAGACTTAACATCTGAGTCATCCGTAACGATTTTATATATGGTTGAGAGATAACGATTAGTTACAAGGCGGAGAGGCCCATACAGAGAGGCGAAATATTCCTTTAGTGATCCCGAAAAACGTTTCCTCGATACTATCTCGGATATTATTGTTACGAATTTGACGCTGCAAGTTTTTGCACCTCTTGGTAACATTTATAAAGTAAAATTGACTTAACATATGTAGTTAAAATTATATGAAATTTGGAAAAAACACAAAAGGTAGGGAAACCCTTCAAAAACCCTCCCTTAGAATGTAGTAGCAGTACATAACAGAAGAATCGCTAATACTAACAACCCTTGTTCGTCAATATAAAATTTCCATATAACCAATTGTGCATCTACTTACAATATTTTAAAATTATCCTCACTCCGAATACACCTTTCTACTAATATTGGAAAAGAATCACTTTGAACAATCACATAAAATTTATTGATTCGGCATGTTTTGCTAGTGGTCTAGCATCAATACATTCTGTGGGAGTGTTCAAAATAATTATTTTTCATTGCTATGACCTTCCACGATGTATAATAGAACCGCGTAGTAAAGAGCCTTTTTCGGTACCAGTGGGCGGAGCATCGAAGCATCTACCCTACCTCCGAATACCTCCACCTTCGGTTTTACTTCCCCCCATACTAATTCAGTGTCTATCTTCTATGCACAGCAGTGTTGCCAAAATCTCTCGATACGAATATTCCTTAATAATTGATGGCATACGCATAGCATATTTTGAAGAAAAATCAGAGAACAATTAGCGAAAGCTGGCAACCACGAGGAAGTGAAGGTCGTTTTGCGGAGTCCGCGACGGAAGGAGTTCGAGCGAGTGGGGTACACCCCTTGGAGGATGGAACGCACCGAAAATAGCGAATACATTCTCCGGAGTTCCAAATGAAAAACTTGCACTATAATACTAATGAAAATAGAAAAATCTGATGTGGCCAGCACATGACTTTCTCCATATATAAGATGTAAATATTTATCTACGACAGTATTTTCGAACTCTATATTCAATCTAAACTTGGAAGATAAGTGATTAATTTCTTTCATATTATCTTTTACGTCACAAACATTATAGATAATTTTTCGGGACATGTTCGATGAAAAACGATGAAGTGGCCTTTAGCCCCAGCGCCCAGAGCGCCCACAACGAACATAATCAGCAACTTCCGGTTTATCAGTATTTCACGAATCACTCCTACACAATCAGTGATACAAAAATATGTTTCATACAAAAGTAATAGTAAATTATATTTTCTAAAACTTTTATAAATAATAGTATATACCTAAATATCATATTTATGGAGATATTTTGAAAACCGGAAATGAGCTTTGAAGAATGTAGCTCGACTTCCGGTTAACCGATTTACTCCAAAATCTAATCAACTCTAACGACACAAACCAAAATACTATATATGAAATTTGGTGTTGATCCAACTAACAGTTTTTATGGTAGAGCGCCCACAAAGTACAAAATCAGCTACTTCCGGTTTATCAGTATTTCACGAATAACTCCTAATCAACCGGTGATGCAAAAATATGTTAAATACAAAAGTTATAGTAAATTACATTATCTAAAACTTTTATAGGGGAAAAAATATACCTATATATCATATTTATGGAGATATTTTGAAAACCGGAAATGAGCTTTGATGAATGAAGCTCGACTTCCGGTTTACCGATTTACTTGAAAACCTAATCAACTCTGACAGCACACACCACAGTACTATACATGAATTTCAGTATTGATACGACTAATATTTTTCAAGTTAGAGCGCCCACTGTCACACACACACACACACACACACACACACACACACACACACACACACACACACACACATACACACAGACATCATTCCGAAAATGGTCAAAACGTGTTCTAGGGACCCCAAAACATGTATTTCCGTTGAAATCTCGAAGTCGATTTTTTTCATGAAAACAATACTTTCTCTATACTTCGTATATGGAGAAAGTAAAAAACAAAAATCTATAGACCTGTTTGGCTATTCGAGATAGCACTATAGTGATACACAATAGAAAAGGAATGAAAAAAATTCCATATACCTATGTAGTGCTATTCGAGATAGGTCGTCTACTAATTTATTCTTACATTACGTTCCTTATATTTGTCTTAAAGTTACGCACACGAGGGGAGCAATGGCTCAAAAACACTTCCAGGTAAGGATTTACAATGGTTCAATTACAATTGGAGTACAGTAGTTCTTTGCCACTTCGAATTTCATGCCTTCACTTTATCGCCGATTTTTCAAATATGTATATCGTATAAAATAATTATATTTACAAAATATAAAGCATATCATATAAAATAATTTAAAGAAATATAACATAGTATGTATTATATAAAATAATGAACTTATTAAGGTCCTTTTCCCTCGAATCTCCTTTCTAACCACAGAAAAGTTCGATTTATAAATAAAGAATCCTACTTTGCGGAAATTCACATATCGCGGTAGTCTGGGACTGATTATAATTATCGCGGATAATTATCCGCGATAAACAAGGAGCGACTATACTGCTCAATAGTTCGATACAAATGGAGTATATCCCCACGAGTGAAGCAAAAATAGGGAATCCAGTTTCAACACTTTCCATTCCTTGCATGCATCAATAGCTATCATGGGCAGGCTGGTTCTTATAATTTAGGGGGCCCTACGCAACAATATTGTATGGGGCCCCATAGACTCCAGTGCCAGGCTGCAGTGCAATGATTGCACCGTTCCAATGACAGTTGAATAACCACTTCGTTTTAAATTCGTTACATGTGAGGCTAGAGAAATGTAACGTTAAAATATCATAATATGGTACGGAAATTGAATTTATTATGCTTTTAATTTTATTTATTTAATAAAAATTTTAATTTATGAAATGTTTTATGTCCTTTTTGTGGCTTGGCGGCGGGGGCCCTACGCGACCGCGTATGCCTAAAAACGGCCCTGATCATAGGGAAACTTCCTATAGCGTCTTTGGACTCGCGGATCATAGACTTGAGTCTAATTTTACAGTCATCGGCCGTATCTTATCCTGTCTAGCACAGATAGGGATCGGACTATGACAGTCGACGCAACGGATAAAGAATTCGCGGAAGATAATTCACGTGGGAAATTTTGGTTAGGGGCATCCCTTCGCAGGTAAAATAGTCACAGTCACGCGAGACCTTCCTCAAACAAGAGGTTGACCCAGCGGAGGAAGAAAACACAGTTGATCGATTTTTCAAATGGGGACGTTTAGGTCGATCGTGCCACTTTCTCCATTCGAGTGTGCCATTCGAGGCGAAGGATTCTTTGCCCAAGGGAGGATTTCAATCAACATTCCTGAAAGAGGATGAATGGAACTGGTTTTCTTATCTAAAAGACTTCAAGACCGGAAGAATTGGAGTTTCTCTCAGTGCAAGCGCAGGTCTATCCTTCGAGCGGATTTTATACTAATTCCGCGATCGAATATTTCTAAAGTCAGCTCATATTTTTTAAGAGTACTACTTGAATAATGTTCTTATTGAACCGCTGGAATAATTACTTACGTATGCATTGTACCGTAACAATTCCTCTACATCTCAGATTCACTGTAAAAAGTGATCTGTTCAACTTTTTATTTGTGATTTTTATCTCCCGTTTATACATTAATAAATCATCGGTATGTATCTAAAACACGGAATCGCTGGTTAATTAATGACGTTGTTAGGCTTATTAAAATTATTGAATTCGGAGTTTTTTTATCTCATTTTTTGTTTCAATTCCAAAAAACTCATTAATTTATCTAATATTTTATCTAATATTATATAATTTTATATATGTGATAATTCATGGTAAAGCATGGAATCCTAATTGTTGAGAAATTTGAGAATTATTCCCGGACCAAAACTATATGTATAGTTATTTCCCCTGTACATTAACAGTCATTTTCTTTCAGATAAATTGGCTTACACAAACCAAAATTAAAAATAAAACCCTATGCCGATGGGAAATGGAGAAGTAATCCGGTGGCAACCTTATTGCAATACTATCTTACTTACTAATACAATAACATTATGCCACATACAATACTAATTAAATATTGCAGCATTATTGACTATACAGACTACTTAAAATAACTACGACAAAACACTTTTGTACATATACATCATCTACCTACAACTTTATACTATCACAGTACAGATAGCTGCTAGCTACAGTACAATACTAATATATCTCTTACAAATAATAAATATTCACATCAAGGCTGACTTACTCAATACAAATTTACTTTCAGTTCGTTATTTTAAATCCCTTATTTGCCATACAAGTTTTTCCCGGTTCCTTTTAAAGCATTTAGGTATTGTTACCATTGAAGCTATTTCACTTATAGATCACTGGTTGAATTCCGATTCAGCTCAATGACAGCTGTTGAGTAATAAGGGCATCCTGTTTGTCGATCTTTGAGCCGGAAGTGCTCTTCGCGGTCCGCCAAATTTGCTGAATAAATTCATCAAATCCGAGGCGAGAGTATTTGAAAATAAAATCAGCTGTGCATCAGTAACCCCTCATGACCCCACCTTAGTTTAGAGCTATCTGCGTTTTCCCGATGAGATTTTTTATTACAGACTTTATCTGTGGTAGTCTATTCTCTGTCGTTCGATTCATTCGAAGGATCTAGAAAAGAAAACTCGCTGGATACTTATGAGGAATAATGCAATTTGCCCTTGCTTACCTCGCCAAGCTACTATGCTATAAGTGGAGCATGCCCACGTAAGTGAAGCACAATGATTCTAATAATAGTAATACTTTTATTGGCATTCCAAAAGGAGATCCTTAATTAGTTATTCAGCGTACTCATACCTGAGTGACTTTCATGTCTTCATAGATACCTGTATGACCAAGACTGTGATAAAATTAAATGAAGGATACAGGGACGGATCCAGGGGGGTGGTCCTGGGGGTCCGGACCCCCCCCGAAATATCACTTGTGCCTATTTTTCGAAAATGAAACTCAAATAACGCAAATAAACACACAATTTAGTAAGCAATCACTAGTGTAAATATTCGATTTTGTCTAACACAATTCTAACGTTACGTTTTGTGAAAGCCGAAACGTCTTTTATTTTAAAATTTTTTGATCGGACCCTCCCCGAAATTTTTTTCTAGATCCGTTCCTGGAAGGATACATTTTTCTCTATCCCCTACCTAATGAAAAATTACATACATTCCATTCTTAATCAATTCCATTCAGAATAAATTTCATTCACATGATAATAAAAATGAAAAATTATTATTTTAATAAAGAATGTTTAATTTGATGTAATTGACTTAATATAATTGTATATGTCATGCGCTTGTAATAGTATTTTTAAAGTTATTCCTCTCTCGTTTAGAACTGTAATATACGATTCAGTGCTATTATCTTAGTCTGGCTCCAAATTGTTACGTTTGAACATCCATAGGCCACGATAGAAGATTTATAAATTGATATTACTTTAAGTATAGGGTTGGTTTCCTTATGGCAAAAGTGGGACTGCTGAGATACATTTGGGGAAAATCGCAAATTTATTTTACCGAAATGAAGGAACTGGGAAAGAGTTATCTGGGGGTTAGAGCGCCAGAGAAGTTGAAACAAATAAAGGTGAACTTTTCGTGATTTTAGGTATGAAATCAAACAGAAGAGACGGGAATTCTGAAAGTCTTCAAAAACACGCGATGTTTATACCATTAATACCGAATCGTCGGATTGAATCAGGGATATTTACAATCTATGGACGCAATTTATGGTTGAAGTAACATCATTCGTTTATATCACATTACCAGATGGATGTTTGCTTTTTAATTTCTGAAATTTATTCCTCATGAAAAGAAATGATTTTGATGCCCAAATTCGATGCTGTTAAATATCCTTTTAGTGATTTTCGTAACTTTATTCTCCTTCTAAACTTCGTGGTAAATTAATATTATAATAATATATTATATCGATACTATTCGCAATCATTAAATTAGTAAGAAACGGTGCATAATGACTTAATTTAATAATTTAGCATCGAAATTTCACCGAAGAATTGAATGCCTCTAAAGTATGACATAGCATTAAAATCTATAAATATTATGAATTATTTTTCGGTATACCAAGGTATATGGTATGCCTCACCGCACCGGTTGTAAAGCTTGACCAACATGTGAGGTTATTTGGTTGGGATTTCATAAAACTCTCGTTTGGGCTGCCCTTTACGAAATAAACTAGGAAATAGATGTATAATAGCAAGGATAATGTCATAGTTATCATAGAATAAAAAACTTCGCGTAGTAAATGCCTGCCTTGCCTAGGTTAACCTACTCTAGAGTACTCTATCCTCTGTGAACTTAGAAACCTAAATTTCAATTCTACCATTTTGCTGCCAGTTGCTTCTTTACTTTTCCTTCCACGGCAAGCTTCTGTGTCTCATTGATATTTGGTAACAGAGATAATATTTTTTCATTTAAACATATTGTTAAAACAAATATTTAAGAATGGAACTTGTTGATATTACTATCACAAATATAGTTTTTTTATAAAAAATATCGCAAATTAAATCACCTACATATTAGACAAACATTATCTAAACACAGGAAGTAGAACAGAAAACAGTGGAAGTGAAAATTCTGCCGCCCGTAGAGAGTAATAACGAGTACATCATAACTTTAAGATCCTCTTCTTTCCTTAGGAATGGATAAGAATGTAAATTTGAAATCACCTACATAATATGCATGCATAAACTATAAACATAGAGTAGTACAGGAAATTCTACCGTTCACAAAGAGAACCAGCGTGTACATCATAGCTTTAAGTTCCTTTTCTTTCTTTAAGAATGGATTTTAAATTTCGCGACCAACTCCTGCTCCATAGAAATGTCTGAGAGCCACTCACCTTATAAATGGATGCGCTCGGGTACTCTCGATGTCCAGAAACAGACTGCTCCAGACCTTATTAAAATCGCTGCAATACCAGGGTCGTGAGAGGCTATCGACAAAAGCAAAGGGCAAAGATCTTCGCGATTCGATATAGGATGGGGTGCACCGATCTAAAGGAATTGCAGCGAAAGTCTTTTCGAGACAGGAAAATCTTCGGAAGCAGGGTGGATTGATGCTGGGAAGATGAGGGGAAGAGATGGTCGCTTACGTAAGAGGTCTTCCCTCAAAAATAAAAGGATAAGGGTGGTGGTCACCGCAGCATACGATGGGGCAGACACATACAGTCTAAGGTCGATGGATTTAAGTATTTACGGTGATTAAAAGTGTTGATCTTTGCCTTTTTCCCAAACGGTTCCACTATGTCTCAAATCGTGAGTTTAAGTCCTTTATTTGTGAAGCAAGGAGGCTAAGATGGTGAACTTTTTTGCTCTCTGCCGCGGCCTTCAAAAGTTATCCGAAAGAATAAACGGGTTACCTGTTCTCGGGTCCGATTTTTTTACGATTTTTAATGGTAATCGCACGTTGAGTTTTCGGAAATGTCAACGTTGAGAATCACAATTTTCTCATTTTCATTTGTAATGGAACGGATATTGTTAAGTCAGCTCTATTTTATTTTATGCTATAGTTTCATGGAATCACTCTGCCCTCCTTGTATTTTAGTAATAACGGGTATTAATTGGTGAATAATAATGATTTTTGGTGTGACGGCTTAGTGCTTACTGGTTTTTCGGAACAGTTAGTAACATATTAATTTTCTTCATACCTTTTCTAATTCTCGAAATTAACACTTGTCGGTAGATCCCAATGCACTGCAATTATTCGAAATCTTGATAATATTGTGATTGTGAAAAGAATGCACTAAAAAGTGTGGAAACACTGAGGCCTTGAAATTTCTAATTATTAACACGAATGGGAGATGAATTATTATGAGGGAAGTGAGAATAAAGTTAAGTATTATCAGTCTTAAGTGTTATCTCGAATGAAACTAAAAAATCTTAAATTCTAAAGGGATACTGAAATGACCAAAATTTACATCACGATCCCATTACCCTGGGATTCGTGGATAAAGTCACCCGCTCAAGGCAGTCTGGTTTGCATGTCTGTATGCTTCCTCTTTCTTTACGTAATACACGCTGAAAAAATGAGCGAAGAATAGCAAGGAAAATACACCCTCTTCACAAGGCGTTTCTTCCATCTCTGGTACTACAAATTTAAGAAAAGATCCCTCTCAATATCAAGCAAGAAAAAAAACCGGTTTCAAATGGCGAGGGACTGTGACTGCTTTTTAAAGCCTTCATTTTCTTTATAGTTAGTGTAATCTCACAGTGCATATATTGCCGATTCTATACCATTAATATATTCAAAAGATTCATTGGCCAGTGTTTAACTAATTTTAATTTTTGAAAAAGAATGTTTCCGTTCAGTGTACAAGGTTTAATTTAGGAAGTAAATGTATTTATGGAGTACATTCTGTTTCCAAAAGTTTAATTGCCAAATATTTATTGCAATAAAGAGAGACTTGTCTCAGTACTTTCCTACTTATAATATAGTATAACAACTACTAAATCATAAAAAATAATGTGTGGAATAGGAAATAGTCTGTCGTAGCAGGGTAATCCGTTAACTATCTTAGTTTAATGTACCTCTTTACTTTAACATGCAGAACTTCTGTCAATGAATCAGAAAGTTAGACATTTCAAAATATGTGACCAGGTTATTCTCTTCTGTACCTACTGTTCCACGGCCCTTTTGGGATGACTTTAACAGAATCCCGCGATAAAATCCCATTAGTGGGAAGGTTTACTGTTCGCAAATGTTGGAGTAATCGGATTACACATTTTGCAAGGTAACCTCAACCTGAGCAACTCAATGGCGAAGTTTATTTCCAACCGCTGCACCGCTTATCGCAACCGTTGCGTCAGATATTCAGAACAGCTGTTGACAATCCACGCCAGAAAAAAAATGCGTTTGAAGAGAGAAGAACTCTACTTCTTAAAAAGCCTTTCATTGTATTGGTGCCGATTATTTTCATGGTGAATTGAGTTAATCAGTGGAGAAATCAATGATTATCAAGCTGCATCTGGAAACGTAACTATCAAAACTTATAATACAAAAATCAACAGCATACGATCTGTACCATTGGTTTCTTGTTGTCGTTTTATTCAAGGAGAAATCTGGAATTCATTCATTGTTTCGCTGCGAAATATGCCATTTATCAAAATTAACACACAATCAGGATAAGAAATAGAAATTTAAAGTCGGAGTCTACCTGAGTCTGAAGGATATATTCTTCGATGTATATTTATAAGTAAATCTACATGCTCCTGTTATTTCATATGCTTATAACTATGACAATATTCTCTTGGCTATTACTCACTCATGGATAAAGAAATATTTAATTTACGCATAGAAGGAGCTAAGTAAAGAGCTAGTAACTATATATAAATGAAGATAAAAATGTATTTACGTTTTTGACCATACTTGTATTATTTCACTCTATTGAAACAAATTTTAGATATGTGGTTATGAAATAATAGAATTGTTTTGTAGTCTATGCCAAAATAAAATTAAGTTGTTGCTTGAAAATCATTTTGAAACTAAATGAATCACTAACACACGTGTTAATAATTTGAGAATTAAATGTAAATTATTAACAAGTAATTTAACAAGTTTTATTTCAGTAGAGATACTGAGCGCAAAAAACGATGGAAGAATGTAATGATTTGAATTTACCTTCTATTTACTACTATTTCATTTGCTTGATATTCCCGTTTTTGAGATTAGGAATATCTTGGTTTAGCAGAGTCTCTAATTATCTGCATTTTATACTGCTATTGATCCTATTATCTTTTAAGATTTATTATTCTTAAACAGTTTGTCATACTTTTGTATTATTTTATTTTAAAAAGCTATGAACAATTAGTGTGCGATCTGAGTTGACTGAATATATGTTCATCAGCAGCAGCTTAAGACCAATATTATCATTTCCTTGACTGATAAACTGTGTTCATTTACTCGTCTCTTTTTGTAGCATGGTTGGAAACGAATACCTAGATTTTTCGGAAAAAGTTTTAATTAGTGAATATCTCGTCGTTATGGATTTAAAAACTTTGGATGATAACAAAAAATGTTTTGCGATAGAGTGATGAAACTTGATCAAAACATTTGAAATTTCAGAACATGGTACTACTACTATATTACTAAGGGCCATAAAGAAGTTTATTTCAATTAGCTATAAGAAACGTATCCAAGAGGCACGTTATCAAACAATGTTCGCCATAGTATTCATAACACCTTATCATATGATCAAAATTTTGTTTTGGTAAAGAATAGAGTGCGAGGAAAATACTAAATAATCCTTAAAAGTAAAAAAAGACTTAAACATTGAGCTAAAATAGGAAGTTAAACATAAATTAGTGAATGAAGACGATGCAAATATCGATAGAACTGAAAGAATGAACAAAATGGTGATTTAAAATTGTGATATCTATATTTCATAACTCAAATGTATCTCGCGAATGATTTTGAGTATTATTTTACTGTTTTGCATGTTGATTTACCTTTCTTCTTAGTTATCTTGATTTGTATATCGCGGTCTTTTGGTCTATCGATATTCAGGTAACGGTGACCTCGATAATCTCGCATGTTTCGCGCAATAACGTCTGCACGCTGGCGTGAACGGCTAAAAGTCTGTTTTTAAATCGACGTATGGTGGTTTTTAATTTGTCAGAGTTCAAAACCTTTTTCCACGTAAAGTAAAATGCAATGTAATTTGGCTTCCCAGGAAATATTAGGCAGTAAGACCACCAATTTACCGAATTTTTATCCTGTTAAGGTAAAACTCATAACCTACTTAAACCTTTAGCTAAGTACGTCATGTTTTCCTTATTAAAGAGGCGTTATTAGGATGCAATGATTCAGCATATTAGATAACGTTTCATACCCATGTGTAATTGAATTTTCCGCCTATTTTTAAGTTGTTTTATTTCATTTACTCAACGAAATTTAATCTCTTACCAAAGATGGGTGGTGTCTGTTATCTAATATTAGTCTTTTCTCTCAAGTAGTTAATTTTTCATGAAGGCTGACATTTGTATCACTTGTTTGTTGTTTCAGGTTTTAAAAGAAAGAACCTAAACAAATTCTCGGCATGTTTTGTTGGGGTAACACAGTTAATGGTGAATTAGGTCTTGGAGGTATCGAAGAAGAACACATATTATCACCCCGGGAGCTGAATTTCAGAGACGCATGCAACGTAACGCAAGGTAAATACTGTGTATTATTATTCTTCTTTTATAACTCTGTCTGAGGAATCCATGTCATTGTCACATTACTTAATTCTGAAAAATTGACAGTGGTTCCTTAGCAGATACGGTTATCATTTACTCTCTCTGATGAAATTTATGAGAAGATGATGGAATTGAGTTGTAGTTTGGGTCATTCTCTATTATGGAAGACGCAAAAGAAATCTGCTTGTCAAAATTTTACCTTAAGATATATTGACTAATTTTAAGTATAATGATTTCAACTACCGGAATTAATTAATAATATAGCTAACTAATTCTTATTTTGTAGTATCATGTGGAGACAATCATACTATGATGCTGACCAGCAGTGGTTCCATTTACACTTGTGGAAGTAACGATTATGGACAGCTAGGACACGAAGGTCCACGTAAGAGACCAGGTGAATGATTACTTTCAATAAGGCTTGTTTTAACTTTGACATGCATATTACTTACTTATCCTCACATATGCATGGTTACTCAGTGTTGTCAAATTAAGTAGTGTTGGTGTTGATTCGTTTCCTGATTGTATGATTTACTGATTTCTTTGCAGAATTTGTCTTAGGCCTCTCTGACCACAATGTAAAGTCTATATCATGTGGCGCAAACCATAGTCTTTGTGTGATTGAGTGGGGTCATGTTTTTGGGTGGGGTTCCAACAGTCATGGACAGCTAGGTAAGAAGTGTCATTTACGTATCCTCATTCAAAGATTAGAATGTATTTGATGTTCTATAACGTTGTTCAATCAAATTTTAATCTATTTTACAGGAATAGATCCAAGTACAAGTTCACAGCCCTTACCAAAGATAATTAAATCCTTGGCATCAGTTAACATAGTCCAGGTAGCTTGTGGGCATTCTCATAGTTTGGCTCTAGCAGACAGTAAGTTTACTACTGTTGTTTTTATTATGTGGTAATTTTGTTTTTCAATTTTGAGTTTTGAAAATTATAAATTAAAGCCTGTAATTATTGATTTATAATCTTTTGCCAGTGAGAAATGCTAGTATTGTGTATTTAATGGAATGATTCAAGTTTCTTGGGTTATTATAGTTGCAGATCTCTCTTCTATGCTTGTGTCCATCGGCATTCATCCTTTAAAGAGCATTCATTTACATTTACATTAATTGAAAATTTTTCATGATCTTAAGTTTACTCTTTGTGTCAATTTGTTACCAAAGAATGATTTGCCATGTATATACCAACCACTAAGCCTGCTGTTTAATTCTCTTTATGATGACATGTTTAAGAATTGTATTGTTCATATGCTATAAAGTGATATTAACAATTCGTTATAATTCTCAGATGGTGATTTGTATTCGTGGGGTTCAAATGCTTATGGTCAACTTGGCATTGGTACCACTGATCAATATGCAATTAGGCCCCAGAAAGTGAAGTCTTTGGCTGGAGTACCGCTGGCTTTTATTGCATGTGGAGGAAATCACAGTTTTGCTATTTCAAAATCAGGTATGTTGTTTTTTCTTGCTGCTGTTGTAGCCAGTAATGCGATCATACACAATCATTCTTCATTGTGAGTGTAGTCTGCTGCTCAGGAATTTTGTAATTAATTATAAGGTGATGTGAAAGCTTTAAAATATTTATGTAATCTCTGGTAATTGGATAATTATAGCATGAAAAATGTCTGTATTTTTTTGAAGATTTAATCACAGTAGTTATCTCAAACACGGATTTTAAGAAAAGAGGAAGTCAAACATTTAAAGGCCCTTGAGACGTGGGTGAGGCATAGAATGTAAAAAAAGTAAGTGTGGTGGATAGGAAAACAAACACGGAGGTTCTGCAGATCGTTGGGGGGAGAGGACTTGAAGTAAACAAGCATCAACAAAGGAAATGGGTGGGTCAAATACTGAGCGGGAGGTGCTGCTAAAGATAGTGATTGAATTACTAGGGAAAAACGGAGAGGAAGATAAATGTTAGATGACATAAAGGGTGGGGTAAGCTTGCAAGATATGAAAGAGACGAATAAGGAATTTTAAGGCACATGTATGTAACAACATTTACAAGACTCATGGTTGTATGTATGTAGTTATCATTTTCTTGGACTCGCAGTACTATTTTTTGCTTCATTTTTATCTTGTGCATCTGCAATATTACCATTACATCTATGTTATTATAAGTTTTCTTCCGTAGGTTTTTAAAGGGACTTCTTTAAAAAATTATTGACCTGATTTTAATTGATGGTTATTTTTATTTAACTTTTCTTTTCTCTACCTCCATAATTGAAAAAATACTTTTTTTTCTTAGGAGCCGTGTTTGGATGGGGGAAGAATATATTTGGCCAATTAGGATTAAGTGATTGTGGTGAAAATAAAGCATATCCTTGTCAACTGAAGACTCTGCGATCAGCTGGTGTAAAATATATTTCCTGTGGAGATGATTTTTCAGTATTTCTAACAAGGGTTGGTGACTATTAAGAGCATATCTTAAATTTAAACGTCTTTAGTTGGCTCCAAAGTTAATAAATTTCAGCTTTCTAGTTTTTGTCTCATGTACAATTTTGCTGAATGCATTTTCAGTTGGTGAAGTCAATCCCAGTTAAGTATTAATCAGCCATTTTCTTTGAAAATCAGTTTTAAATAATTCAATATCACAGCTGTATTTTAAGTAAATGCTACATTAATTTTTATAGATTTGTCTTAATATTTGTGAAAATAAGTCGCAATAAGGTGGGTGTAAATTAGAGTTTATTCTTTCTATAGAATCGCATTTAATAAGAATAAAGTATGAACAACTGATTTCCCCTACTGTATTTTCTTAGTGGTTTATGTATATACTTAAGCTTCTCATAGCATTAACATTATTGTGTATACATTTTAGGATGGAGGGGTGTTTTCCTGTGGCCTGGGCTCTTATGGTCAATTGGGTCATAATTCCAAGTCTAATGAAGTTCTGCCTCGTAAAGTCATGGAACTTATGGGACTTACTGTTACGCAGATATCTTGTGGAAGGTAATCTCCTCTTTTGTGTTATACTCACTCTTTGTTAATACCATTGTCTCCAGTACAGTTGTTGGTGTTTCAGTTTCATAACTGGATTTCCAATTATAAACTGTAATCAATATTGAATATTTTTTCTTATTGTTTGAAATTTATAATTTTTGTCTGAGACTCGAGACTTATTTTTAGTATTACTACTAAATTGCAATTGCCTTTTTACATTCTCTGAGGGTCTTGTGAATGTTATGCTTACTACCAACATTAATCATCTTTGTGAAGCGAAATTAAAAAAAAAACAGTTATGTATGTAGTAGTAATTATATTCTATCATCAGGCTCCCGGATAGTCATGTGGACAGCGCGTTTGCCTTTGGTGAAAGCGGTCCCGGGTTCGATTCCCGGTGGGAGCCAATGTGCGAAATGACCTAAGCTGTCGAAGCACTTTTAACAATGCTACTACTATTCTATCATCAGTATCTATGCTATATTTGCACTAATTGAAGCATTTTTACTAGAGACATTACTCTTTTGTATGTAAAATAATTATTGAAAATTTTATCAAAGAGATTAGCCTTTGGCAAATTATGTAATTTTTTGTTGCTTGTGGTTCATAATTTCGATTTTGACCCTTTATCCAAGTTCGGGGTTCTTTAAGCTTTTTTTTGCATGAAATTCACCATCTAATTTGTCGTGTCCTTCTAACTTGTGCCATCCTGTTGTGCTCAAGAGTTGCAGTGGGGAATCTAACTATGATACGAAATTTAAGTATGATGATACAGCTTTTCTCAGAATTTTCCGTTTATATTCATTACCACACAAATATGAATTCATTTCAGCTGCTCTCAATGATCATGTATTAACTGTATAAGCGCAAACTTATACTGAGTAAATTTTAGAGATTAACCTAACACGTATAGGAGAAGGTGGCAGTATTCATATTGACCGTACCCTATGTTATGATTTCAGGAGACATACATTAGCATTAGTGCCATCCCTTCAGAGACTGTATGCCTTTGGTATTGGAGGAGCAGGACAATTAGGTAACCGCCTCTCTTCGAATGCATCATCCCCTCAGCTAGTCATAGGCCCCTGGCTACAGAATTACATTGATGGAGCTGAAGTAATGTGCAATTTGGCATCCACCTCTCAGCAGAATATATCTCCTCAGTATGAGACTATGGTTAATGGACTCACTCCTGATGTTGCAAAAGGAACTTGCACCTTGAAGAGTGTTTTTGCTGGTGGTGATCATTGTTTTCTCCGAGTTTCTGACCCGAAGGTAAGCCTCTTAGTTTTATTTTTTATAAGGTTATCTATGTCATTCTAAAGTAATTATCAAGTGATTATTTTGCTAATTTGGTGAAAATGCCAATCTTCTGGTATTTATAAGACATATTTATAAATTAATTAGATTCTGAATAAATGTGAAGTGAAGAATTTTTTCTTAACTTGATTATCTCCTCACATGTTAAAAGTATGTTGAAAATAAGGAATAATTTTTATTTTCTTATTAATAATTATTCTATGATAGGAATAAGAATCAAGATATTTAGGTTCATTTACTCTTAGGTAAGAATCTCTTACACCTTCAGTGAGAGCAGGTTATCATTTTCTTCCATATAGTTATACAATTTGTAATTCAGTTTGAGTTTTAATAGCTAATAATTCAGTTATCCGTTACATTTTTTATTTTCTGGCTCAATATTTTCCATTTTAATTGTACTGGCTTTGTTGTTTACTGGTGTACAATAATTATTATTTATTTATGTACGGGCACAGCCCTATTGCACATCATGGTTACAACTAAACTTGATGATCTTTGAATATTGAACAATACAAGATATATCCACAAAAATTAAAAGAAATATATAAAAAATAAAGGTATAAGCATTTGTATACCCAATTAAAAGGAAGAAAGCAAGTCACAAATACAGAAAAGTTAAAATTATTACAGAAACTAAACTACATTATACTACATTAAATTGATGTTGTACTGATGATTTTTGAGGTTGCCAAATTTTGAGTAATGGTGAAAAATTGATCTATTATCATAATCCCTTCCAGAAGATTGTTGATATTACTAATTGTTTAGTCATTTTTATAGAAAGGGATTTAAAGTAATACTAAATACATTTGTGTCAGGATAAATGTAATTCTAAGTATAGAAAATTGATAATATGTTGAATGGTACCAAGGTCCTTCATATCTAAATGTCCCCTACTTAGGATATTATACTTCAACAAAAACATTGCCAAAAATGTTTATAACAGTTCCACCAATGTTATAATATTGAACTCAATAAATTCAGCCATCAATGTGAATTCTAGTGGTGATTGCAAACATTTTATTTATATTAAAACCTCGTAAATATTTTCCATATTGTGATGACCATTATTAGGTTATCTATCTTCCATAATTTACTAAATTTTAAACTTGTTAAATATCTTAATCATATTGTTATCTTTTTCAGTGCAACATCCCTGCTGATGATTACAGAGTACACCCTCCTTCCTCCCAAATTCGTATAATCTCTCATGAAAGGATGAAAGAATGTGAAGCTGTTCCTCCCAATATGGCTGTAGATCTTGATTTGATCTCGTAAGTGCTTTTATACATATTTTTTTTATTCGCTAGGTATCACATATGTTACATTGGGCCAATGGCTTTTTACGAATACTTTTCATTCAAGTTCTACTAAATGCTCTATTTGTGCAGATTTGCTGCTTGCCTGTCTTCAAAGATGTTTGTTGATGAGTGTCATATCTTTGACCTATAAATGGATTGAATCATTGTATATACTCTTATTCTTAATCAGTATTTTGTTTGCCATCACAACAAGCAGATGTGTGGAAATAGGTAGCTGCATTATAGTGACATAGAGGATATTTAAACAATGATTTTTGTATCGTGATTAAATATAAGTTACTATTGCCAATAACTCACCTCTAGCGTCCTTTAAAATTAAATTCCTGAGAGAAAGATGCTTTAAGTGTCAAAAGTATATGTTCCAAGAATAATACTTGAAATAAATACAGGTTTAAGGACTTATAGTTAGTATTTGCTGTTACACATCAGCGTGGCCCGTGACTGATATTGCCCTATTTACTCTTGTGATTTTCTTATGCCGTATAGCTGACTTTGATAAATCTTGATTTTAAATAATCAAATATTAGATTGCTATTTTTAAATGTTTGCAAAGCAAAAAAGGTTTGATATAAAAACAACCTTTTCTCTCTTTAGTATTGTGGCATAATAAGCTGTAATGTATCATTTGTGACTTTGAAAATTTTTTATTTATTTGTTGATAGGTATCTTGAAATTGTGTTTAGCAGTCAGGCTTGTGTGAATGGATCGTTTTTGTTACCTGGAGATTTGCACTTTACTTGCTCATCTCGCCACCATGGTGTTGACATGGTACTTGCCCAGCATTGCTTTGCAGCTTTAGCGAGAGCTGAAAATTCCTCTATATCTGATTTGGTATGTATGATATCTCTATTTGACTTATTGAGAAATTGTACATCTGATTTTTCTAAATCCAGTTTCTGTGTTGGTGTCACTTTATCTCTCTGCACACCTTTGATGGCAGAGTTTTATTCTAAAATTTTAATAAGGCTTAATGAAATGAAAAAGTACATGTGTACATGTGAGTGATGATGTTAATGCTTTACCTTTCTTGAACCTTTTAAAAAATTCTTAATATTCAGTACAATATAATCAATGTGTTGTAGGAAAAGAATAAGAGATATAGCTTTTAGAATAATGTCAAAACATTGAAATAACTTCCGAAAGCCATAAGAAACAAAGGTAAAAGAGAATTTATCTTTGGTGTTGTTCCTCGGCTGTATCTTGAGTTGCCAAATGTTGCAGGAGATAATACAGGTATTAAGGAGAACTAATGTATTTGTGTCTCAAAGCTTTTGGGAGTTATTTCTGTGTATTTTGCTTCAATAAGTGTTGGCTGAATCTTATGGAAAGCCTTAACTAGATGAAATTAAACTATAGCTCTTTGTAATTTCCACAAAATTATTTACTTGATTTATTCTGACTCAATACCTTATCACAAAATTATTTACTGATATATGTATTACCAGATGATACCTGTTCATGGGCCAAAATTGGTCATGTATTGAAGAATTTTGTGGAATTTTCAAAGAAGTTGTGGTTTAATTTATTTCAGCATAATATTATGCCTTTATTTTGTTTTCCTAAATGTTCTCAACAAAATGCCTGTTCTTAAATTCACTTATCAAGGGAATTTATTTTGATCAGGACTGCATAGATTGGTCTGAAGTTTGATTGCTTTAATTTTTCAGGTGTATAACTGTGTGTCTAATACTCTCCTACTAACGCTGACCAAAAGTCCGCCAGATACAGAAGCCTTGCGCATATACCTCGTCTTGCCTTTGTATCATCAGTTTGAAAATGCCAAAAACTATGAAACACTTCAGTGTCCATTTGGACAGTCAGTCTTAATGTTAACTCCAGAAGCTTATAGAGTTGTAGGTAAGTAAAATAATGGGTACTGGATGACTTCTTTAGTTGTAATATCTTTTGTAAATATTTCTAGCTTTATTTATTGTTTACTTAAAAGGAAAAGGAATGTATAAAATTTATTTTTTATCTCGTTAGAAATTCAATTTTTATTTTTTATTATTTCATTCATTTTCCTTATTGAATGGTTTTATTTCTTTATTACGAAAGCTCATTTAACTCGAATAAATTTTCTCACTATAGATATGTGGTGGAGTTGTGCATCTGCAGATTATTTTGAAAGATTAGTGCGAATTTTCAAAGACATTTTGGAATACTTGATAAAGATACCTAAGACTGATGAATCAAAGAAAGAGGTATGTAAAATAAATTGACTCTTTATTGATGCATAAATATGCTGACCATATCCCATCTAGTTGAAAATGGGGCGTGATCCGTTAATGAGTTGGGAAAAATGTTTTCTCTTAATATTTAATGATGGCAATTTCATTTAATTCAAGGATAAAATATCCCAAGTGTACTGCACAGAGAATCAATAAATTTTAGAGGTTGAATTGTTGAAAGTTGAAAACTTTTCTGAAGCTTTTTCAGTGTATCGTCAACATACAATATTTGTGTAAGCTAATGGTACCTATGATAGTAAAGTTTACTAATAAAAATGTTTCATTATTTGCTAGATTTTGATTTTACTAAATGTGTTCTCATTTTGACCATAATGTCTAACATTATTTATCTGTATTTTGGTATTGGTTATAAAAAGATTAAATTCTTGGAGAAGGATAAGAGGACAGAGCAATTTTTTATGATTATGTGGATGGAATGTAAGGGCTTGAAACAAAACTCTCCTGGTGGAAACAGAATTTATGGTCAGCATCTACTTAGTAACTTCCTTTTTCTGAATAATGTTATTAATATACAAAATTATGTTTAAAAGGGTATCAACTTTAAATAATTGTTATAATAGTTATTATTCTTGAGATAATATCAGAGTTATTAGAGGTATGTCTATAGTGAGATCTCAAGATGTTGCAAGCTAAGGTTATTTTTGTGTATGTAATATCTAGAATGGAAAATTATGGGAATTTATGGAAAGCATTTGCTCAGTGAATAAGTAGCATTTCTATATTAGATATTTATATTTCCTTCCATATGTGAAAGGAGAATAATCCTTTACAAGAATTGAGTTCCTTGATCAATGTATTTTATTTAATAAATTGTATAGTGAATAGAAGGATAAATTTCCGGTTTGAATAATTTGCCAATACCTAAATATATTATTAATTATAAAGAAATAAGACCACTTTGATACAAGTATTGTCCTCAATTATTTCCCATTGTTAACACTCTTTATCAAGTGTGCCCAAAAATATTAATTGTAGGAATCTCACTACGAATGCAAAATTTTAATTAAATTGCTTATTCTGTCAGAAATATAATTTCAAATTCCTTTTTTTTGCATTATAGGTTCCATGGAATCAAAATATTGTTGTGGGATTGGAAGTCCTGCGCATCCTTAATGATCTCAATAAAAAGTATCCTGGAGGATTCAAAGTGCCTTATGAAACATTCTATCTGCTTGACCTTCCTGATAAAGTTAATTTACCTTATGACTATATCAGATGGGTGACAGAAAAGAGTGCTTGTTCGGTATGTATCATAAATGTAATAAATTACCCTGAGTTTGCCATTCATATTATGTATTTAGAAAATGAAAGGAGTATGTTCAATTTTTTTCTATAGTTATTCCTTTTAATCTTAATAATGTCTAATGCAGAATTATTAGTGGCAAGTTCGTTTCTTTTTACGTCATATCAATGATTTTTCATGAAAAAGCAGTGTGTGTTATGATACTAAACCTAAATTTACCTCAACTTTTCGTGATTTTGGTCTGTTGTTGAATCGGTGTTTATTCATATTCATTTATTCATTGTTTATTCGATGCCCGGGGAATTGGTCTCCCGACAGATTGGTATGCGGGGAATTAATCCCCACGCTGATGTTGTACTACTGTTATTCAGAAGTATGTTTATCTACATGCCCTGATTATTGGTTATTGTTATAAATAAATGGAATGCAACATTTTTAGTGGTAATTCAACCCAACCCATGAATTATAAAGTGCTGTTTATCCTTACGCAACAACACAATTGTGGAGAAAACCACTCGTTCATTCTCTCAGACTTGAAATGAAATTTAAACAATAGTTTTGCCATAAATTCCCCGTGTACCAATCTGTCGGGAGACCAATTCCCCACGTATGAATTCCCCCCAGACCAATTCACCAGCCAAGTGTGTATTCTTTGCCTGCTTTCTCATGCTGAATTATGCCCTAGGATATAAAAATGGAAGCAAAGGTTCTATCCAAGATATTGTTCTGAAACCAATGGCGAATGAAAATTTCAGCAATCATATCAGTTTCTTACATGGAAAGTTCTTCTCCTGAAAAACGTTTTTGGGGACGTAATATACTACCAAATAATACCAAACTCTTCTGAGATTACACTTCAACAATTTTTTCATAGAGTTTTGGTTTTGGTTAAATAAATTGTATGTGATTTATGTGCTGCTAATGTTTCAAAGAGTAACTGAGGAAAGAAACTGAAGTTTTATATTGAGTTAATAGAAAGTTATGGCAGCTTTAGGAAGGTTTGCTGGTCAAAAACGTAACATTTAATTCAGTTTTTGCCCTATGCATTGCTGTTATTATAATAAAAACAAAATCTCCTATGGTATTGATAGTAGTTTTATTCATCCTTCATCTCAACTCAAGTTGAAATTGTGCATTATAAACTGCGAATCTTAGTTTTGTTAAACTGATTTATCTGAAGCTCTTTTGTACTTTTCATGCAAGAGAGATTATCACTATACTTCTGCTACTCAAATGTCTAATTTCTAGAAAATTATATGTTTGAAATACATGTTATTAATGATCTATTCTTTCTTTCAGTCTCAAAGCTTATACTTTTGTGATTATCCATTCTTATTCGATGCTCGTTCCAAGACGTTACTTCTGCAGACAGATCAGGCAATGCAGGTAAGAAATTGCTTCTTCTTGGAATGAAATATTGTTATCTTTATTTGTGACGACAAATAGAATTATAAATTAGCTGTAAGTACCCTTTTGCATATTAAGTGTCCAACTGTATCAATAATTCATGCCTCTTACAGATGCAAACCGCAATAAATGAAGCCACTACAAGAGCATTTCCTAGCCTCATTTTTGGAGGACCCAGTGTTGCTGCTCAAGTGCATTTCCTAATTCTTGAAGTGACGAGAGAGAATATTGTTGGAGACACGTTAACTCAGCTTCGAAAATCTGATTCTAGAGATCTTAAGAAACCCTTGAAGGTAAGTGTTGTTGTGATATATTATTTATTATATTAGTATAAGGTAGTGTATTTTTTTGAATACCAAAAGTGTGCTTTACAGTGACAGCGTTTCCCCACTTAGCATACTTATATTCATAAAAACAGATGATAAAAATTCTTTATGATATTCTTTTACTTCAATATATTGGACATATCATCATGTGACCATGGAGTGGAATATTCTAAAACAAACCCCTGGGGGTCTCTTAGAAGCTAAAAATCTTTAAGGGGTGAGAGAAGATACATATTTTCTATAATATGTTTTGCAAGATTTTACTTAATTCTTGAAAAGACCTTATATTCCTTATATTTGATGATTTCAAAGCCTTGTAGAATATTTAATCACTTTCCTCTGGTCCGTATGAGTAAAAAATTTAATCAGAGATTTAAAATCTCCAAAAGCCATCTTTGTTGTTGTTCCTCATCTTATTCCCCTGTAGTTGGACAATTTTTTCCTCATCAGGGTTCGTCAAATACATATTTTAAAAATACTTAATAAAATAATAAAAACACTTTGTCAAAGTTCCACTCGTTTATTAATAAAACACACAACCAGTTTCGACTATGAACTATTCATCTTCAGGCTTTATTAATAAAACACATGAATAATAATTCGTGTGTTTTATTAATAAATATGTGGAACTTCGACAAAATGTTTTTATTATTTTATTAAGTGCTTTTATGATGCAGTTCCACAAAGTGACAGCTAATTCCATTGATTTAAAATACATATTTTATTTTTTATTTTTAAGCAAAACACTTTGTCATTTATCTACATGTATTTTCATTATTTTTGTTTAAATATGTTTGCGATGTTGTATTATTTTCATTTGACAAGCTGAAATCATCTATTTGTATGTTGTGGCTTATTGTTTATTTTAAAATTTTTCTCTTTTTTATTTCCAGTCAAATTAGCCATACTGAATGAACATAACTGAAATTTTTATTTTCAGCTGAAATAAATCAAGTGTCTTGAATACACAAATTAAACTTATTCCAGTTTTTCCACCATTATTATGTTGGCAAATTCATGAAGATAATTTTGGGATGCCTGTTTCAATATTATAAAATGCAATTTCAAATATTGAATTACATTTTAAATTAGTATTCTCCTGAAAAAGTGATACTTATGCATATATTAGTTCTATTCAACGTGTACTTAACTATTTGTAGGTTAAGTTCTTGGGAGAGGAGGCAGAGGATGCTGGTGGTGTGAGAAAGGAATTTTTTCTGCTTCTCATGCGTGAAGTTCTAGATCCCAAATATGGAATGTTTCAGCAATATGAGGAAACGAGGGCAATTTGGTTCAGTGAAAACTCATTCGAAGATGAGGGGATGTACTTCCTGATTGGTGAGTTTTCTTGCATTATTTGGCTCAAAAAATGATTTAAAAAAAATTTAATAGATTGTGCTTGGAGGAATTAAAGCAAGTAAATCCTAATTCTTTCCAATTTTTTATGCATTTGATCTTATGATTAATTAAAAAGTAACTTTTAATGATACAACTAGATTCATCAGAGTTGTTTCTTTTGTAATCTGAATGCTATTATCTTAACTTAGTTGAAACTTACATAAAATCTAATGTTACATCACTTATTTAAGTACTAATTGCGCAGATGAATAGCTTACTGATGTAAGCATGCAATATTGCCAAAGATATGTAACATTTCAATAGTTTAGCGACTACTTTTTAATGTAGAAGTAAACTGAAATTATGATAACTCGTGATTGACTGCAAGGTCATGCAAGTTAAAGTATCATGTGTGACAGTCAAGCATAAGTTTTCTTATAGAAAGATACATAAATTTCTTTGTTTTCTGTTACCTATTTGAAAAACTTATCTTTATCAATCAGTTGTGACACAAAATTTGTTATTCTTTAAACAATGTAACTTAATAAAGACGAACTATTTTATCTCAATGTTATTTCAATCTTTAATATAATTTGTATTTGCTACTCATTCAGGTCTGCTGTGTGGTCTAGCCATTTACAATTTCACCATAATTGAATTGCCTTTCCCTCTTTTATTGTACAAAAAGCTCCTTGGTGAACCTGTTTCTATAGCAGACCTTGCCCAACTTGCCCCTACATTGACTAGGTAAGCAGTTACTTATCCATTTGCGTTGCTAATTTTTTAAATTTGTGGTATGTTTTCATTCAAGAATATCTTTAACAGGAGCCTTCAGTCTCTGTTGGATTACGAAGGGAATGATGTGGAACAAGTGTTTGGGCTGTACTTCGAATTGTCCAGGGATGTGTATGGGGAAACCAGAGTTTTTCCTTTAAAACCTGGAGGGGAAAATATTCCAGTGACTAAGGAAAATAAGTAAGAAGAACTTTTATTGTCGAAACTAATAGTTGAGTTAATTAAATATATATTCTTTTGTGGTTGAGTGATTTGAATACAGTTACATCTCGAGTCATGGGTAATCTGGCTAATGATGATTATTTGCTGTTTTTAAGACTCAGTCAGCGAATAGAGATTAAGCTGATGAATTATTTAGTAATTGCATGTGCTTATATAAAGTAGCAAATATATGTTTGTCTCAAAGGAATGAACTGAATTTTCTGTGGAAACCTATAGGAAATCACTTTTCAGCTAATAGAAGATTTTGGCAAACGAATGTTATTCCAGAACAAATAATCTTTGTTAGCAGAGGTGTCACTGTATATATTTTAAAAGCTTTTCAATTACTATAATAGAAAACTTAGTGAACTATCTTAAATTATTTTGATGTGAAAGGTATTTTAATAGATAGAGTATTGCCCTTTTTATGTATAATAATTGATTATTGCTTATGCTTGCTTTCTGTAAGTTTTTATTTTATTTTATTTATTGTTTATTTGATTATGTGGCTGCATTTGACTTTAGAGGGAGTCATTTTCAGAAGTATAATAACATCATCTTCTTTTTCACAGGAGGGAGTATGTTGAACTTTATGTGGACTGGGTAATGAACAAATCTGTAGAGAAGCATTTTCAAGCTTATCATAATGGGTTTCTCAAAGTCTGTAAAGGAAGGGTGTTGAAACTCTTTCAAGCTCAAGAACTTATGGCAGCTATTGTTGGTAAGTTATTGAAAGGATCTTCACCCAAAAGTAATTTAATTTTGAATAAGTATCACATTTCAAATTCTTTCAACGTTTCAAATGCCTGTACTCTTGTAAAATTTGCACTCTCACACATTTTCTAACTTTTTATGAACATAAAAGAAGGAACATTTACCCAACATATAATTGATAAAGTATTATATTTCTGATTCTGTTTTAACATTTCAAGTTGCACAATTTACAGTTTCTCAAAATGTGATTATTTTTTCACTAAATGTTACAAAAAATCATTGCCATGCTGAAAATACAGTTTGTGCGCCAGAAATCATACTTTAAAAATAAAACTTATTGTTAAAATAATGAATTTTTATATCTGAAGTATTGTTCAAGAATAAGAAAGAGAATAAAGTGCTGTAATCTATAATAAATGACACGCTCATACTAGATTGCAAGCTTATCAAAAATATTGTTTTTGGTTGTATTACATAGATAAGCATACTACAAAACTTCCTCATGATTGTGATTCTTGCATGATGATGCAATGTTCTTTATAAGGTTTCTTATGCAGGGAAGAGAGTAATTACTCCTATAAATACATAATGTGGGGAAATGATTGAGGAAAAATATATGTTCCTGGGTGGTGTCATTAATATTTTTACTCAGTCATCATGGTGAATATTCAGTCGTATTCTGAAATCATTCAGGAAACCAATGAGATTCAAGAACTTGATTATAAATCCTGAATTTTTTGTTCAATTTAAAACATGTAATCCCAACGAAAAACGGACTTGAGAAAAGTCTGACAGGGCCGGCAATCGAACCCGGGATCTTCCTCTAACCGGGAGGCTGCCTTAACCATCTAGGCTACCCAGCCAGAACATTTAACAAGCTGTTTAGGGAACTTTGTGTGCAAGGGCAAGTGGGTTCCCCCTTTACACCACTTTGTGTTGCTGGTGCCTCGATGAGGCCATGGCTGTAGACGATGCCGCTCAATCAATGAAACTACACTTACCCTTGAACACAAAGTTCCCTGAACGGCTTGCTAAAATGTTCTGGCCGGGTAGCCTAGATGGTTAAGGCAGCCTCCCAGTTAGACGAAGATCCCGTGTTTGATTCCCGGCCATGTCAGACTTTTTTTAAGTCCGTTTTTCCTTGGGATTTTTCCTGGGTGCATGCCCTTATGTGCAAAGTACCTTTAACCCTTTCCTACACATGTAATGTTATGAATTAAAAAGTGTCTAAAACATATTTACCTATTTTTCATTCTACAGGAAATGAAGATTATGACTGGGATGAATTGGAAAGGGAAACTGAGTATAAGAATGGTTATTCATCGTCTCATCCTACCATAAGACTGTTTTGGGAGGTTTTCCATGAACTAACCTTGGATCAAAAGAAGAAGTTTTTGCTTTTCCTCACAGGAAGCGACCGGATTCCTATAGTGGGCATGAAAGCTATCAAGGTATGTATCCAAATCTTTAATTTCTTCACTGCATGCTACTGTTTGACTACAGGGACTGGTTTTCAAAATTCTGTTTTACTTTGTTAGCAATTTCATCAGAACTGATTTGCCTTTGCATGTCACATTGGTGTGGGATCTTATGTATCACAATGTAAAAGGTGCCATATTTTCCTATCAGTTATGAGGGTGTTAACTGTACAAAAAAGTTCAGCTAGTGAAATAAACACATGTGGATTGGAAAATAAATTTCAAAGTCTTCTCACTCTTAATCTCATTTAATTTCTTTAGCCACATATAATTTTTCATAAATATAGAAGTTATTCAAGGACAATTAAACAATTGTATACAATCGTAAAATTTACCATTCAATTTTCAATGCTCTTAAGTAAAAAACTGAAGCCCTTAACTATACTAAAATTTCCTTGATGTTACCTCATGAACAGTACCATTTCCAATCACAATACTCTTTTCTTCATTTGGCTTAAAACTGCTTTTATTGAAAAGGATCATTCATTATCTGTATGTATATTTTTATGGGGTTATAAGTTAAAAATTGCATGTTATCTACTAGGTGTGCATTATCTATACATTCTCATGCGTACGCAATGGTGGAAGATGCACTAATCAATGGGAATACAGCATAATATTTGTGTCATAATTTTTGTTGCATGCTTGTAAATGTCATCGTTCATTTTATTTACAAAAATAGTTTAACTGGATGGCAATGTTATTTATGCTTGTTTGTGGCAATTAAAACAATGTTATTCTCAGGGCGGTTGGAGGCAGAAAATGTGTCAAGTATGAGGTATTAAGAATGGGGAAATTAAATTTTCTTTATTGCCTTTGTTTTCCAAGAGGAATCTTCTAGTTCTATTTTGCAAGATTATTTTATTATAGTTAATATTTGAAAATTACATAGTGCTAAATGTATTGGAAACAACACCCATTCTCATTATTTTAGCTTGCTGATATTGTTGTACTCTCTGATTCATTACTTTATTTTTAATGTAGCTAGGTTGCATTTAATCTATTCAGTTTGGAAATCAGTATGTTTTTAAATGGATTTAATCAAGTACTTAGTGTCCAATTCTCACAGATATAAGGTTTTCAAACATAAACCTAAAATGAAATAATAACTCTAGTTTTCTGAGAAAGAAGGATCAAAGGAAAATATTTAAATGTTTTTTTTTTGTGAATTTATGTCAATATTTTTATTTAAACAAAAATTATTCAAAATTGTAATTTTCGAGGAAAAAAAATTGTATGGCTCTTGATGTCTTCACCTTGAAATAAATTGATATTTGCTAGTTCAAGTTTAAACACAAGAAACACATCTGTTATGATTTAGTGTACCTAACTTTTTGTCTGTAAAATAGTAGATGATTAGAAGGACATTTGATTATCTGCGTTTCATTTAGATATTCAAGTATTTAGAATGTTTAGTTTATCTAATTTTAAACCTTTCAAGCCATGTTCTCTTGAACTCTTCAAATTGAATTTTATATTTTCTATCTTCCTTTAAAATTTTTATATAATCTGATTATAACAGATATTCTACAATTTATGAGCTCAAGTTGATACAACCTGTTAATAAATACTTATGATATAGTGAGGAACCCAAATTTTTATGCATTTAAATACCTTGCAGGAAAATATTTATTATGAAAAAAAGGTGATTTTTTTAAAGAATTATATAATGCAATATTTTTCTGGAAATTAAAGTTTTCTTCTCAATTCCTAACTTAATCATGTTAGCTCACTCTCAAAAAGTTTCTATGGTTCTTTGAGTATAATGGAAAATTTTTCTATGTAGGCAATCAATTAAATATTCTTAATTTTCCTCACAACTAATTAAAATCAGAGGTGCAAAAATGTTATAATATATATTTGTTAAGGTCTATGATTTTTATTTAAAAATTAACCTCTTTGGTTTTATTTATCTAAGCATATCTAAATTATTTTTTTGGGAACAAAATTATATTAAATTTGTCCCTCATTTATTATTTATAGTTATAATTTTTAAAATTTAGATCTCTTAATTTGTATGTTTGGTTGTATTTTTTTAAATTACACTTTATTGGAATAATTGGAATGTGAGTAATACTTTGAGGGCTGAAAATTCTTTTTCATACAAATTTTCTAAAAGGAATGAATTTGGTACCATTCTGCATGAATTTTCACACAGTGAATTTTATTTATTACCATTTTGTTCTTAACCCACTCAATGCTACTGTGTAATCAGCAAATCGTTGCCAGACGAGAAAATGTTTTTACGTTTATTTATAATTTTCAGTTTTTGTAATATTTAAAAAATATTTTGATTTATTTAAAGGAAAAATTAAGTTCTTAAACCAAATTTTAGACATGCCTTGAGCTCAAGGCATCAGTGGCAGAAGGGAATGTGGTTTTTCAACCGCGCAATACACGAATTTGTTTTTGTATTAATCAGTAGTAAAGGAATAGTAGCTATCTGCGAAAAAATAAGATGAGGATTAATATTTCAAAAAATTAAATTGGTCTTGATTTTATTCCAGAAAACAGTCAATGCATAATCTAGGACCATCCTCAAACTCGATGGACTAGACTTTTTTTACAGACTATAGGAAGCCAAGCCTTAAATTCAAGGCATTCAGATTGAGTAGGTTAATGTTCTTTATGAAAGTAAAACATTTTATTTTTTTAATATTTAAAATTAGGGATTTGATTAATTTAAACAAGAATTGCTATTCACACTACTATTTTTCTCAATTTATGTTAGAATATTAACTTAATAATTATTTTTCTTGTACCATTTAATGTCTTTCTATATCCTTTTATATTGCTTTATTGAGTTACTGTATTATTATGGTGATATTTAGAAGAACATGGCCTGATAAGGAAAATATTTACCTTAAGTGTTGCTTGAGATATTTTATTCAAAATGAGAATATAATGTATTGGAACTGAAGATATCAATGAATCAGATAACCTAAGTTATTGGTGTCAGAAAGAAAATTTTGTCACTACTTTCGTGGATATTTAGGATGGAATCAGTCACTTTTATCAGAAGACTAGCTGTACCCTTTCACACGTTGTGTTTGAACAAAAAGGCAGTTTAAATAAATTCTTCACAAATTGGATGAATTTATGTATCATACTCCTATTTTTCACGTAGAAAATCCATTCAGAATTTGAATGGCAGGCAGATATTCAAGTTGCAAGGCTATTATAATGAAATCATATATACTATCTACATTACTTTCATTTGGTATATAAGAAAATATATTATCACAGTACCTTTTCAGTTCGGAGTAAGATATGCTAAATTATGTGCTACTCTACACTTCGCATCTCGCAAATCTCAAAGAGAACACATATTCAACTGAAGAAGACCTAAAAATGAAATTTAGTCTCGTCAAAGACATAAAATAAATTGAAATTTTGAAAATAGATGACATTTGTAATCAAAGTAGGTAACGTCAACAACTCACCAAGTTGTCCAGTACATACAATATCTTGAATTTATCAAAATATAATTTTCATTAAATATCGAAAACCGTTTACTCCACGATAATATTCGTAAATATTTACGTTGCTATAAACAAACATCATTTGAATACTGGAATAAATTCTCAATGTGTTCTTATGAGAAAATTCAACAATCGCATTTGTTGTAACTCAGAAATAGTTTGTTTATAGCCTCAAAATTCATCAAAATTATCATCTAATTATTCAAAGTCTCGTAATTTCTGATCGTAAACTATATTTCATGACCAAAATAAGAAACTTTATTCATTTTCCCTTCTTTTGGTGCTACTTTTAAATCCATATGTTGGTTATTTCTAATTTAATTTTGCAAAAGAAAGGAAGCATGCAAGTGATAAAATCGAAGTTTACATGTATTTCTTATGGGAACAGTTTTTTCCTTCTGGAGTCGAACTGAGTACTCCGATTTAAAATAAAATTATCAAAAACCTTCCCAGGGATGTACCTAATAATTTCCCAGATTTTCACCATGATTGGATGTATGGTTTTTGAATCTATCGAGTACAGACAGACAGACACGCATTCATTTCTATATATATAGAAGATATGTTACAAAGTGGCCTTCTTATGTCTGCATGATAGTTTGTCCTTGACAGGTTGATGTTTATGTGTTTGTGAATTTGTCTATGGACTAAGGAAATCAATTTTGTTATCTGCTTGCTATTTTTTCTGCTTTGCACAATTTGGAAGCCTAAGTGCATCATTTACGTTATTGCTGTTGTGAATTCTGAGTGAATACACCACGTATTTTGTAATATATACTATTACACTATTGCTCCCTGAATTCTGACTAAATGGATATTTGCGTGTTTATTCCTATTAACAGTTATTCTTTTGAATTGGATTGCTTATTTTCATTGGTGATTGAAGCTATTTGCATGAAATTATTTACGTGGGATTGGTAGTATTTTGGATAAGGCTTGTTTTGCCTTTAAAATACAAGAGAGTTGTTTTGCCAACTTCTTCATATCAATATCCTAACCTAGTTTACCATTTATTTCTTTTTGGTGAAGTTCCTTGTATCATTTAAATCCATCTCTCTCCGATCTTGCAGAATTTTAACAGTTCAAATACATATTTTTGCATAATATTATGCTTTATAATTTTATTTGTTGTTTGAGCTTGGTTGGTTGGTATTGGCTTTGCTTGCTAGCCTTGTTTTCTGAGGTGTAGGATTCAAATCCCTTGTTGTGCTTGTCTATATTAGTCTGTTTTTCTGATTGTTTTGCACTGATAGCTGTTTCTGAATCTTTAACCATAAATTACCTCTCTAGGTTGAAATTATTTTTTGATTACACTCTTAGTAGACAAGAGACAGCCATACCAAAGTTGTCTCAGTTACTTGATTTATGAGTATAGAAATTAATTTTTTTGGTTCCTTGCCTTTTGATGTAAAGTAATTTATGCTAGTGATTTTGACTAGGTTTGATGAAAATTACAAGTTACTCAAATTTACATCCGACAGTTATCAATTCTGGAATTTTATTGCTATAACGTTTTTTAGATTCAACCTGGTGGTAATTGATAAAATTATTGTTTTAATTTGGGGAATAGAATTGTTCAAATGGATGCTAAGTCTCTTTTGAGTTGGAGTTTTTAGAATTAATTTTTAAATTTGGCATGGTTGGACATTGTTATGATCTCTTTATTTATTCTTCCATCTCTTCCAAATTAGAAATGAATTTACAATTGTTTCTTGAGTTAGCTTCTCCCATTACTTGCATTCACTCTATTTCAAGTTCTATTTCATCCTATCATTATTTCTCTTTCAAAATTTTGTGCAGATAATAATTCAGCCAACAGAAGATGACAAGTTCCTGCCTGTGGCCCATACCTGTTTCAATCTGTTGGACCTACCTCGGTACGCAACTAAAGAAAAGCTGCGTTACAAACTCCTCCAAGCGATACAACATTACGAGGGATTTTCGTTGGTTTAACAACTCATCATATGCTAACTGGAGTGCCTTGAAGTTCTTAAGGTTTACCCTTTATGCATACCAGAGGCATTGATGGCAGTGCATTGATGTCCTGTTGTGATTCTATTTATTTCTGTGACCAAGCTTTGTCGTTGCTGGCTATTGCTGATTACTGCATTTTATGCTTGGTTCAGAGGAATGAGATGTTGAACTTTGTATTCCTCTCTTAGCTGTGGAACTGCAAGATCAGTGAGATTCAATCAAAGTCTTATAGTGTGGTTTTATGCAGTGTTTTAAGAGCATCATGATCATGAAGTCATTTTTCAGTTGAAGTTATATCTCCTCTTCTTAAATATTTCAGATAATCTCTCTATTTTAAATAACGATCACTTATTTATGGGTGTACTGGCTGTTGTTTTATTCAAGAGAGCTATACATCGTTTTATTGTAAAGAAATCATAATAAATGTTTAGTTTCTCAAGTTGGAGTCTTTGGTTTGTGAATGAAACTCGGGGTTTAATTGGTAAAAAAGCCTTAATTTTATTCTCTTTAAAGCAAACAATATACATTCTAAGAACATCACTGAGGTGGGAATATTTTTAAAGACGGCAGAATCATAATCCTTTTGTCTCAAAGCATTAGCAATTTTATATTTTTAAAATATAATAATGTATAAATAAGTCAATAGTGTTTCAAGATCAATAAATCTGCTTCCATTTAGTAGCTCATAATGATGCCTTATTTAAACATTTTTCTGTTAGCAAAGCTTTATTCTTTGGTAACATTAGTGGACACATATTGTCTCTCGCCTTTCATTCAATTATGCCATTATAGAATAGAAGTATCTACGAAAAGAGAAACGTGTATTTGCAAAGGGTAAAGTGAAGGCAGCATAATCAAACGAAAGACGGGGATTGCTGAAATCAAATACACCATATTTACACAAAAGACGCAAGTGGTAAATTACGAAATTTTCCATAACTCGTGTTTTAGTTGCTGAAGGTGGGTTCGAATCGTAGAATTATCACAATGTTACTGCTTTCTTTTCATTTTACATCGTAGAGAGCGGAAGTTTTGGCATACATTTCGGTTTGGAACCAATCACAAATTTTGTATTGACTCGGCATCTTGGAGAGGAAACGCATCTCTCGTTTTTCTTTCGAATGGTGCTGGACTGCTCAGTCAGTACTCCTTGGCCTCCCTCTATCTCTCCAGGCGTTGCGAAGGGGGTAATCGCCATACGCAAATCTTTTCTGTCCTTAAAAAACACCTCCCGTCAACGAAACGCTCACAGATTGGATGTGCCTTCCTCCTCATAATGCTGCGTGCCTGGGGGAGCCTTGTAGCTGGGATACGTGGGATTTAAGGCGTTCTGGGCGAAGAAAGTTGAGTAGTCGCGATTCACTCGCCTAGGTTTCCCGGCGGCCCTTGCGCGAGCAACGGCCTGCTCTGCCGCCACCATCTCTGCCTGCTTGGCCTGCTTGTAGTGCTCTGGTGGCCACTTCTGGTCTCCCCTCATCCTGATTGGTTCCTGTCGCTTCACCACTGGCTGGGAAATGAACACAGGGGCTTGCTCCTGTGAAATCGGAGGCTCAGGGCGTAAGATGACTGTCGAGGGAGGTGGGGGTGGTGGAGATGCTACTGGTTTGTAGACTTGTTGATGGACTGGCTTATGATGTTGTGGTGGATTTACCTCGCGGGGCTGGTAGGTGTTGCTGTAACCGTTCTCCCAGGGCCGTTGGCTTGTTCCGTTGTACAATGGGGCCTGATAGAGAGAAGAAACATTATTGATGACAGACATATTCTTGCAATTAGGTCAACTGTACCTTTTTTATTAGACACTCCTAGTAATTGTTTCCTCTTTGTTTTGCTCCAAATATTTTAGTCTACGTCTTTTATTATTGCTTAAGTCATTTTCGTTGTAAAACACAGTACTTCAAGAGTGGTTCCTTCTCTTCCAACACAAGTCATGCTCTATAGAAAAGAAGACAAACCAACATGTACGGAATTGTTTTCACTCTTTTCATCAAGTAGCTCTGAAGAAAATTACAAGATTAGGTATACAAGTTACATTAAAATTAAATTTTACATTTTGTTCACGAATATTATTAGTGTTTATTATCCGTGAAGCCATTGCAATAATCTCTTAGGGCTCAAAGATGTCAACTCTTGATTTAATTGGCGCAATCTAAAAAGGTAAGGGTTACTTGCAGCAGTTACTCAGATTGACCGCCAAGAACAAATCGTGGTGGCTGACAAATACTATTACAGTGGGACCTTTACCTTTCTTCATTTACCCATATTTCTGCTGATTTTTTCGCTAATGCAAGTATTGCGAAAATTTATTTGCATTGTAAATCATATTGATTTAAAGCATTGAAAGCTGAGTTATTTCGAAAATCTCGACCGTAGATTGTTTCTCAATGTGATTATAAAATCGATTTTGACGATAAACAATAAGTGTATCTTGAAAAGAATGAATTCTCGTGGATGAAATGCGCTGCCTGTATCTGACATAGTAAAATAATTTCGGTAACAGTTCGAATAAGGTACAGACAACTCAACTGTTCGAATAAGGTACGGACAACTCAACTGTTCGAATAAGGTACGGACAAATTTGTTAGAATGTTAAATCTTTTTGCATTTTCGAAAGCAATTTCTACAATTGATTGGGAAAGCCCGTATTTATTTCATTACGTGCACTATTTTGTCTAGATCTTATATTCCGTAATCTATCTAATAGTCCGTATTTACTTCACTACGTTCACTTTTTTTTCGGCAAATGCTTCGTTTGTAATCCTTCCGTCTCATCTCTTGCGATGTAAAGAAAATTTGGCTGTCTCAAAGAAAGAGTTTCTATGGTAATTTTGTACTTGGAATCGGTCCCATAAAGTCAGACATTAGTTATTTTGATTGCCAGAGAAAATTTCGTTTTCAAAAGTTACTGAGTCGTAGACAAATATTTGAAAAATAATGTTCACTTTATGAGGAAAACAATCTTTCTCAACAAATTGCTCAAATTTTGGAGTAAATTAATGAGCTATTTGACGTTGAAAGCAATATTTAAACAAGTATTATGGAAGTAGTAAAAATAGCTAATATATATCCATCGCCTACCTGTTATTTTGGTTGCTGAAATATGAAGCGTTTCATCATGACTGCTGTTGAACTAGGGTTGTTTGAATTTCGGGTACACTTTTCAAAATGTCTTTCACAGTTTCTTAATTTTTGATAACCTTGATGGTGACATTGGATGACTCCTAGCTTTTCCTAGCTATCATTCCTTAACATGACAGCTATAACTCTTTCCATGCTCTGCTCCTCAATCTCAATCAACGATCAGTTAATTAATCAACTCATTTTCATAATAATTTCTGTATTTCATTCAATACGTTGCCAATTAAAAGGATCGTCCTTTTTTCAAGTATGATGATAAAGGTTCATTATTAAGATTATTTTTGTTTTTAAGATTTATATGATGACTTGACAAACTAATATTTTCAATAATTTCTGAAAGCCCGCTGCTAAGTTTTGTTTTAGTTGTTTTGAACGATTATTTTGTTCAGCGTGGTTACGGAAACAGAGCTTTTTACGGGAAATTATTAGTTTAATTATATATTTTTCTCATAATTCATATTGTTTCCTGTAGTCTATCAGTGTCATGTTTAAGTTGGGGAAGTTATTTCTGCAAATTAATAACTGTCATCGGAATCAAGTTCCGTGTCCATATATACAATTGAAATGACACCGAAAGAACACGGGTGAATTCAATAACAAATTTTTAAATCAAAAGATGCCGTTAATATCCTAAATGAATTTTAGACGAAATCTGCAATGTTGGAAAGTTCTATTGAAGCTAATGCTTGTTTTCAAATTCTATTTATCTATAAGATTCTTTACTCCTTATCGAATTAATAAAGCTTCATTCATTCACGATTTCATTGAAAAGTAAATTAGAGATCTTTGAGAATTTGCAGAAATATATTTGTGTATGAAGCGATAATGGATCTTCGCGATTCCGGATTATAAATACATTTTATTTTAAACCTATAAATAATTATGAATTATTACTTTAGTTTATCATATAATATGGCATGAGTAGGCTGTATCAATTGCCGGTGATACTTATTCTTACTTACAGGAATTGAACTGGAATAGCATCAATTGACCTGTAGCCTTAACACAATTATTGTTAGCTTCTTCAAAACCATTTGAAAATTTGCATGCCTTCCTTACGACTCTGATAGACATTCGCCGATTACCTGATAGGTTGCAGGCGCCTCCTCGACAACGTTGTTAACCAGGCTCTCTGGTGGAGGTGGCCACGCTACTCTTTTCAACCCTGTAATAGAAGTATATGTCAAAGATTAGACACTTGCTAAGAGGAACGTTGGAAACAATTAAATACTCACTGGTGTGAGGGTACTGCTCTATGAAGTGTATCCAAATCGAATCTCCCTTATTTAGAAATTTCGTTGTACTTTCTTGTTTGCAGGAATTTCAGTTAATAACTAATACTCATACCCAAAGGTTTTTTCTCATTTTTTTATTCTATTTCCTATAAAATGGGTTCCGATGTCACGCGTAATTCTAATAAGAATAGAGGAGTCAATCTTTCGATGTTTAAGAGGACTCCATATTTGATCATTTTCAAATTAGTAGTTCAAACTACTTTTTTATTTAATTCATACATTCGAATAAATTTTAAATGAATTCTTGTTAGGAGGGGTACTTTCTAGTTTTACGAAGCAGTTGTATTCTAATGTATTTTTCATAAGTATTTTAAAGTTGGTACGAACAATGAACTATGAATACGTATCCTTTCTAAACTCTCTCTTTTTCTAGACTCTCCTTCTTCCTAGGGGGTTGTCGCACGAAGTATTTACTATTTGATTTTGGATTTTATGAATATTAATATCAAAACAATGAAACGGATCAGTAATTAATTAACTTGCTGATATTACCGGCTTAGCTTGCGAAAGTTTCCCAATTACCGTGGCTTAGAAAAGCACTGGAGTACTTTTCGCATAAGATAGTGAACGGACAACAAGGCATTTTTACATGCGGGAGTTTTGGAATATTATTCTGTTGCCAAAGTTCAAAACGTTTTTCCACTCTTTTGCAAAGGAATGTAGGGCCGTCAAGGTTTTAAACGCTTCGGAATTGCGTTTGAAAACGATTTGGAGGAACTCCATGGAAATTTTTCCCTTTTAATGTTTTTTTTCCCGGTAGTTTAATAACCTCTTTCCTCACAGCACTTAGCGGCATTCGACCCCCTTGCAGGAGCGTAACTCGTTTGCGCTCAATCTTCCGTGCGTTTCTATCCGGCTTATCCCTCTCTTAACTCTCACCTATTCATTCCATTCTAAATATAAAATCGCCGCTGGCTTCCTAACCAAAGCATTCCAAAAAATAAGAAAAATGTAGAGAGCGAAAAACTTACACGCAGGTTTCCACGTAAATTCTCACCTGCTGGCTAGACACACGTAATTCTGTCAGCTATTTATAAGCAAGACTCGGGAGAATTCAAAAGGAGTCGGTAAGGGAAGCCGGCCTATTTCGTGGATTTTTCTCTTGGCAACAAGTCTCCCATCGAGACGGTTCCGTCAAATAGGCCGCTGAGGTCATATAGGAAAATTCAGTAATTTTCCCTCTTTTTTGGAAAATATATGGGGCCTTTCCTGATTTATGGAACAATTATTTTCGGCCAAGTGTCCCGTTTAATTTTTGGCCCAATTTCCTCGAAAGTAATTCTTTCCCCGAAAGATTGATGGCGGTTAATATTAGATTGTTTGCGTCGCTAAGCGAGAAAAAATATTTCCCGCCCTCAGAGACAGGTTATGTAGGTCGGGTATTTTAATTAAGGGCAACTGCTCTGGAGGAGCTACTCAATTACTTTAGAATTACTCTTGTCTCTTTTTGAAAAAAAAACTAACAAATTAACATAATTAGGTCCAAAAACATCGAATTTAATTCACAAGGAACGACAAAAAGAACAATCAAACGAATAAAACACAAAAACACAAAATTTTGGATGTTAAAACTAGAATCTTTTCACAAAAACTTCACATGTTTGCTGGAAGTTTATAAAACAAATGACTGAAACACAAAAACAACAAAAATTTCATGCGTATCGTATCTTATGTACATGATTTTATTTTCAACTGCAATATTCGTTCGATTAATTATTTTCCCTTTGGTGGTGCTGACCGGCGAAGGTTTTTGATACTCTAACTTCGAATATCTGACAAATTTAAAATAGCATTGTTACATTTCATTATTAATATATATGCTTAATCGCTATGAACCCATGTAAATAAGAAATATCTTGGCACTTCCTAATCGTACTCTAAATTCATGTCACCTTCTTGATGCAGTATCAGTATTGAATTGTGAATTGACTAATTTTGAACCCCTTTTCATCCATGTCTCTTTTCTCATCAATTCAAATTTCGCGGCACCATAAACTACGTTTGAGGTTGCATTTAAATTTATAATTAGAATGACTGATTCCAGATTGAAATTCAATTTATTAGAATGAGGTACATTTGAGAAGCGTCATTGTTTCTTACTCTCAGATGTGAAGGTAGATTTTTATTTTATATAATAACTTTCAAAGAAGGAAAACAGAATTTCGATTTCCTGATTATTTTTAGCATGAAAAATATCGTTAATTGTATTTATAGATAATATTGTCACTCTCCGCATAATATTTTCCTTCTAATGTTTGAAATTTTGACGAATAGATATAAACAGTATGAACAATTGAACGTTAATATTAGGGTGTTTGTTTTTATTTTTAAATGGCATACGTATTCGGAGATGCTTACCAGTTTTACGTATGAATAATTGCTAATAATTTTTTTAGAAACTGAGTGATGCCTTGAGATAGAGTTAGCAATATCAAAGGGGGTGTCTATTAAAGAATGTATATTTTAATACATAATTAAAAGAGAAAGATGGTGCTTCTGTCTAGATTACGAGAATAGATTTTCTTTGGTAAAATCATTGCAGTAATAGATTCAGTTTTGCTATCGGTGATTTTTGATTCAATTCTTACTCGTAGATTAGACAAATTCAATTTATCGTTATCTTTCATCACTTCACTTTTTTCCTGCAAACACGAACATAGGAGTTCCTTGCTAAACCCTTTCAAAGAAGATTGATTCTTCCATTCATATTACCCTGCAATGTTTACTGTCGTGAAAAGTAAAATTTGATGAAATATCATCAATATTGCACACCAGAGGCAATAATCCCGATGTGTCCTGAGAATTCAAAGTCGTTGCGTACTCTTTCGCTTATTACGTCGTAGCATTGTCAACTCAAGGTTGACTCGCAGTGTATTTACTCAGAGTTTCCAAACTAGGATAAAGTTTACCATTACTCTTTTTAACTAACTACTGTAAACCAATTGATATTAGTGATATTTCCTTAAATGCTCAGTAAGAATAAAATGTGAGGTAATGTATTGTTCTAAACGTAAACCTGCGTCAATTGAGGGCTCAAATCGCACCTTCGGATTCAGGGCACATGACTCGGTCGAACACCCACTCAGTGGATGACTCTACCGCTATTTTGCTAGCTCAAAATCGAAATTTTTTTTTACCGCTTTCGCCCAACGAAAGTGTTACGCTGTGTTTTGCATAGTAGAAAAAACATTGGAAGTGAATTTACGCCGCTAGCTTTCTGACGCTAAGAATTCTCCTCAGCTGTTATATAATTACTTCGTGACTAACTAGCATCACGGTTCATGAGCACTACTCAAGCCAACTTAAAAATTGTTTGAAAGCCATAAATAATACCAAGAATTGTAGACAGTGAAATAAATATCCTTAACCCTGACCTTAACGTGACCTGGCGTTTTACTCTAATTCAGTTATATTTCTTTCAATCTATTCAAAGATTGTAACACTATACATGTTGACGTAGTTGCTCTAAACAAATATTTTCGAAATTACCGCACTAGCATCACAAAAGTTTCTCCTGAAACATGCATTTTATTAGGGGAATATTCTTCTAAAACTGTGAGCTCATAGTAAATATTTTTTTCTTTTAACGTGTTTGTTTTCGAGGAATGAAAGTTTTGAAACTATGGTCGGAATTAAGATTTTTCATAGCCCGTCCGAAAAACTGTCAAAACAAGAAATGACGAAGGATCACGTAGAAATACATTCAAATTTACTCATAGAAAATTATCTTGTTGTGACGCAATTGAATAATATTCTTTATTTTTTGCGATCAAGTGGATTTAATCTTTAAAATATAAGAATTACGTTACCTATAAATAGATTAGCGTATTCTGTAGCTGAAACAGAAAAGGTTTTTATCAGTTGAATTAGTTAAGGCAGTGCTTTTCCTCCCAAAAAAAAGCCGCGGCAGTTTTCTAATGTGGTGATTTAAATTGCGTCGCATGCATGTGAAGCGTTATGCGAAGATATTACAGAAAAGGTTTTGAGTGAATTATATCACTTTTAAAATGTATGAATCACTTTATTAAAGAATGAAAAGCTTTACATGGCGTGAAGCTGTTACACATAGATTTGAGTGAATAATATCACATTTAAAATGAAATATATGGATTACTATATTTGGAAATGAAAGGCTCTACATGTATATAATTTTAACTATAAAGGCAAATGAATGAATACGTGTGAGGCAGTTGAATGAGTATGATGATTGAAGTGAGCGTTTACATCTTCAAGATACATGGGTATTGAGTCTTCGAAGACGGTGATTTTTGGCATAGTTAAGTTCCTCCGAATTTTCTGAAAGTTATCATCTAATTTTGATATCTTCAGTCATATATCATAGTACAGTGGTGCCTCACACAACGAACTTAATTCGTTCCAGGAGCAAGTTCGTTATGCGAAAAGTTCGTTATGTGAAACGCGTTTTCCCATAACAATACATGTTAAAAAAAATAATTCGTTCTGTAGCATAAAATATGGTAAGATGACATAAAAAAAAGATAAATTTTTTGTTATTATTTTTATTTAGATACATCTAAAAACATAATGAAAAAAACACACATTTTTTAATTTTATGAAATAATCAAATCTTGCACATCTTCATCCATTTTCCGCTTTTTGGCCGATGGTGCAGTGAAAAACCTGTCCAAAGTCGTTTGTTTCTCTCTTTTCTTCAACATCTGCCGGAAATAACGGACAAGAGTATCGGAGTACAGGTCGTTGATCCTGTTTGCTTCAGCGGAATCCGGATAGTGGGCATTGGTAAACTCCTGAACTGCTTTCCATTTGACCAGGATGTTCTTGATGTCAGCAGTTGGAATTGGTTGATTGTTTGATTGTTGCTCCTCGTTATCAGATGACGCTTCCCTTTGAGCATTGTCCTGTTGTTGGGCCAGAAGTGTTTGGAGCTCTTCAGTTGTCAGCTCTTCTTTGTGTTCCTCAATAAGCTCCTCTACATCCTCTTCCTCTACCTCTAATTCCAACCTTTGGGCCACTGTGATGATGTCCTTCACCACTTCTGTGTCATCAACTACTGCTTCTTCCTGAATCCACGAAGGCACAAGCATCTTCCAAGCAGAAATGAGGGTCCTTTGTGACACTTCTTCCCAGGCCTTCTGTATAAGTCGTATTGCCAAAAGGATATCAAATTTCTCCTTCCAAAACATTCGGATAGTCATATTGTCTCCACCAAACTCGCATTCTTCAAACACCTTATTAAAGAGGGCTCTAGTGTAGAGTTTTTTTAAAGTTCGCAATAACTTGCTGATCCATTGGCTGGAGAATGGATGTGGTGTTTGGTGGCAAATACTGCACCTTGATAAAAGGATAATTTTCCTGCAATATTTCTTCTAGGTCTTTTGGGTGAGAAGGGGCATTGTCAAGTATCAGAAGGGCTTTGAGTGGCAGTTCTTTTTCCAACAAGAATTTCTTCACGGCAGGAGCAAAGGTTTCCAGAATCCATTCGTTGAAGATAACTTGGGTCACCCAGGCTTTTTGATTGGACTTCCAATGGACGGGCAATTTGGACTTAATAACGTTATTTTTCTTAAAAATTCTTGGATTTTCAGAGTGATAAACCAATAGAGGTTTGATCTTGAGGTCTCCGCTGGCATTAGACGAAATCATAAGGGTAAGTCTGTCCTTCATGGCTTTGTGTCCTGGCAATTTCTTCTCTTCTTTTGTAATGAAGGTTCTGCTCGGCATTCTTTTCCAGAAAAGACCCGTTTCATCGGCATTGAACACTTGTTGTGGGCAGTATCCTTCATCCATAATAAATTTTTGAAAATTAATAGAGAACTTTTCTGCTTCTTTTTTATCAGCACTGCCAGCCTCACCATGCATATTAACGCTGTGGATTCCATACCTTTTCTTAAATCTAAAAAACCACCCCCTGCTGGCTTTGAAATCTTCTTTATTATCTTGATTGCTGCTACTTCCAGGGATGTTTTTCTTTAGATCTTCATAAATTATCTTGGCCTTGTGACAGATAATATCTTGGGTTGTTACGTCACCTTTCACCTGCCTGTCCTTAATTCAAATCGCTAATAGCCTCTCCATGTCCTCGTGGATTGAAGATCTATGTTTTTCATTAAATAGTGTTGATACTCCTTTGGCTACTTTGGCTGATTTTATTGCATCCTTGTTTGTCAAAATGGTGAAAATGGTGGTCTTGTTGAGGCCAAACTCTTTGACGAGGTCACACTGTTTTACCCCACATTCACTCCTTCTAATTATTTCCTGTTTCATTTTAAGAGAAATCACCTTCCTGCTTTTTTTAGAACCCATCATATAAAAAAAATGTTGAGTTTATCTTAAAAGGACGACTGCCGTGATACGTGTGCGATTTAATTCGTAATGAAGAACGATTGCTGCGACACGTGCGTAAGTTAAGCGTACTACGCAGTGACTAACGACTGCCTGCGCGGAAGGATGCAATAAATCGGCAGTGATCGTGAGAAGTGGGCGACTTCGTTGTGTGAAGCGAAGTTCGTTGTGTGAAGCGAAGTTCGTTGTATGAATCGTGAAATGAACGAAAAGGAAGTTCGTTGTGTGCAGCGTTCGCTGTGCGAGGCGTTCGTTATGCGAGGCACCACTGTATATTCTTGATTAAATGTAATTCTACGATGTTTTACAGTAATGGCGTTGGCTGGGAATGAATGTTTTAGAAATTTAGATGTTGCGAGGATGATCAAAAGGCAAACAATACAATCGAAATCTTGGTAATCCGTTTCCCGACACGAATCTATGTCATTCTTGATAAATTCATGATTTTTTCTTTTTGATCAAAAGCGTTTACAACATTTATTCTCAAATACCGTGATTTTAAATCAGTTTAATGGTCTAGAATGATCTATTTCATTTTGAGTAATTTCTTTCACGGTAATAAATTACTTGATTGTAATTTTGGCCCATAATTTCGATAAACTCGGTTTCAATTGCAGACAATAAATATTCTGTGTGTATCGGTGCGTAATTTTAGCCCTATAGCACCTTATTCAGCTAATGGGAACACATTGGCGAAGTATATCACACCAGCCGTGGCCAAAGCGCGGGAGTTTTTAATAAGACGCCATTTTCTCCTCGCGGACGATAATTCTCTTTAAATTAGCCGAGCCTATGACACCACCTATCGTCCCCTGCTGTAAAACAAACGAGGAGCCACTTCCAAAGCCAATGGATATGAATCCTCCCTAACGGTATTTTTAAGTTCTCGTTCGCACTTCATCAGCACGCATCCCCCTCTAAATTAATCCTCCGTGTTGATAAGAGTTTTTCCCAAGGTGTGTGAAGTGTGGATCGGTCCTAAAGTGCAAAAAACAACGTTCGAATCGTGACAAGCACACGACTTACCCCTTGGCTGAGAGGTGACGTGTATAAATCCTTTAGAAAAATGTGGTCCTGTAAGTGTTCCTTGTGGGACTTCCTCCTTTTATGTTGGAGAACTCGGAGATCCACTCGAGCTGGTGTTCTGACCTGTTGTGCGCGACTTGGATTGCCGTAAGGGTTAGCACAGGGGAGGGGGTGTGGAGGGAAGGGGGAGGGACTATTCCTTGTTCCTTGGTTACGGAGTAGGAGTGCCTGAGATTAGTCACGTGATTAAAGCGCGAAATGAGGATTCGGAGCCAGGGGAGAGGAGACCGGAGGAATCCGTGCGAGAGGGACGGGGTTCAGGAAGCTCGGGGGAAGGGTGCATGCGTGGGCTGGACTTGTGAAGGTAGAGACGCCACCTATTTCTACGCCTATTTCCAGATATGACTATCGATCAAAAGGTATCGTCCTCATTTTTTATCTTAGAATTCATTGTTGTTATTTTTACTAGGAAGAATCTAGTTTCGCAGTGTTTCTCTAAATTGTTGGCGAACTTCAGTTAATTAGAAAAAGGATATAGGTCCATAGTAGAAATTGAGCTATTTAGAGATGAGAAGATAGTTAAATAATTTCATTTAGTCGAATAACCGGATTACTTATATCGAGTTCTCAACGCTGACATTTATGGGATTGAAATTTGCGTTTAATTTCGTGTGCAGCTGAGATTTGCGATTTGTAATTCTAATTTACATATTTTTGGTGAATCAGACGTGACAGACTTCCGTCGAAGTTTTTAATATTATAACTAATGTAAATATCTCACGGAGCAGTTTTACAAATATCTTTGATCGTAGTAAAGTTAATAACGCGTACGTCTAATTTTAATAGAATACTTTAATCCGCGCTGATGTTTGCTTAAGATTTTTCAGTCAGAAAACAGTGAATAACCTGTTTTGAAGATGAGTCAAAGCCAAAAGGAATTCATTAAAATATTATGCTTGAAAAAATTTTTTATCAATCAGAAATTACTTCTTCAGTGTTTTGTTACTCAGCAGTGTGTTCATTTTTCCATTAAGATTTCCTGTCCTTTTTAACAGTGATAATATTACATGAATTTAATGACGCATTTGCTTGGTTTATATTAGAATTCTGTTCAATTCATTCAAATCGCAGGCGTGCTTTCGCATTAGTTATTTTTCCGAATTTTGTCAGTTATCGTTGATTCTTACCAAGGTGACAGTAAATATCTTTGCGTTCATTACTTGACCGAGGATGAAAATATGGTATACTCCCGCAAAACGGTTCATTCAAGTAAAGATAGCCTAAGGAACCTTTTATACTTCCTTAGAGATAGCTTTGTGGAAAGTAGTTGTTGCTTTGTTATAAGTTGGAAACACTATTAAGAGAAGATGACGCAGGTAACCTCTTTTTCCATCTTCTTCTATCGCTCTCTGTTCGAATTTTTACATTGTTTCCCGTTTCTCTGTTGTAATTAAAAGTACCGACCTTTTCGATTCTCAAAAATTTCAAGATCTTTTCTTATGACGTATTCAAACTGTGCCGATACAAACGCTCCACCAATACTATTTGGCGCTTTTGGTGGTAATTTTGATCTTCTGCCAGAACTTAACCGCTCTAATAAAGCTTCCCACGAATAAGCATATTTATAAGTATTTATGTTCGGGATGTAACGGGAAGAATATATCGACCATTTAGTTCCTAATTTCACATTCTCACCTTCACCAGGCTAATTTTAATATTTAACGACCGGATTAATTTCATTGGATTAATTTCAGAGTTAAATTCGGTCAAAACGATCCAGCGTGGTGTATCACGAGCGAAAACTATGGTTTTAATCTTCTGGGAATGATCTATCGCCAACCCATAATTTTTCCCACCTTGACTATCATCAAAACATATTTCCGTAGGCCTAAACATTTATAATCCTAATATAAAACATAGGATTCGTTTAGCGTAAACTTCCGCCCCATCTCGCGACATCAAATGTTTCCCTTCACCCATATCGTCCCATGCTGGAGAATAGCGCCAAGGTTGTCCGCGGAAATTCCTCCAAAATTAACTGAGACGGTTTCGGAATGGATTCCCGAATGTTGACTCCCACCCCGAGGCACTTGGAATGAAGAGTTGACGTCGAAAAGTTTCCTAGGGTGGCTCCTTGGGCAGGGACAGCAGAAGGGAAAAAATGAGACGCGGAAGGCGAAGGAGGCTATCAAATAGCCGAGTAATGAGGCTAAGGAGATGAATGGGGCGGCGGAAGTAGAAAGAAATAGAGAGAAGACGTTAAAGTGGTGCGAGGTAAAATGGGGTCATGTTCGATGAACCCCGAGCTGTTTCGCGCGCTCTAGTTTTGGCGCAAAAAATGTAGTCTGTGTTTGCTCGTGACATAAAATTAATGTTTTTTCTACTTATGTATGCTTTATATAATTATACCGTTTGGTATCTCGTGTTGCTTACCCTTAGTGCCTAGAAAGAGCCATATGGTATAAAAGTTACCGCTATCATTCCGTTAGTAAAATTCCTCTTTCATATACCACAAAGTAGAGGTCGAAGCAGTGGACTTCGTTTTGTTTACTTTCGCAAGTCACTGTAGTAATTTACGAAAAATTTTTGTATTGCTGTTTAATGCCATTAGTCATTACACTATTTGACGAAGGCGTTTCTACGTATAAAATCAATCACTGGTACTCAGATTTCCTTTTCGTCAAATTATTTTCTACGATTAAAATGTTTTTAAGTATGTCTGGCTATAAAATGTTTATTTGTCTCTTTGGAAATGGCGTTGAGCAATTTAATACTTTTGCTCGAACCAAATAATGATCCAAAAGAGAATTATTGTAACAAGAATCATGTACAAGTTTCTTAATATTATTTTATGTAGAAGATTTTTATTACAACAATTTTTTTACGATGAAATTCCGCCACCTATCATTGATGTTGTTCAATTTCGAATTATTATCCTCTCCCAAGATAAAAGTTACAGATTCTTCCGATTCATGTTTCGAATTTAGAAAGAGCCGTAGGAAAACAAGTCTATTATTATTTTGATCATTCTAACTAATCTACTCTCATGATGTGCAATTAATTTTGGAATATATTTGTGAAGCAAAATTGCGTTCTTGAAGCTTGTAAATTGTTACGTAGAATAGGTTTACCTCTCTGGGACTTTGAAGCAATTTCAAGTTGATTCCTAAGAAATTCAATTGATGATCGCCGTAAATTGTACCTAGATTTATTTAGAGTCGGGTGGGATCAGTTTACTGGTAGTGGATTAAGATCAGATGCCCGCAACTGAGGTTAAGGGGAAGAGAGCAGGAAGCGGAGAGATATAAAACTGGATTACGTTAAGGTTGCCGTGAATGTGTGGAGATGAGCCAAATTGATGCAGAAGAGGATAATTAAATAAAGAACTCGGAGGCGGGGACGCTAAAGTTGCATGGCGAAAACAGAGGGGACGAAATAAGTAAATAGCGTATTAGCTCCAGAATAAAACTCGTCACGAGGTTTCTGTTCCTTTCCTATGAGGCAGCAAAGGACTCTCCGGCTGATTTGAATGCGTAAAATGTTTTATGTACATGTAGCAATATACTCAGATTTTATATATTTGCGTTATTCGATTCACGGCTGTAATTCGTTATGCTACGAGTCTTTGATGGTGTCTGAATTGCGCAGTAAAATTCCTGGTTTAAGTTTAGTAAATTAATTAAAGGGGAGGGTAATGAATGAACTTAGAGAAATGAAATGCACCTTTCTTTAAAAAACGCTCTGTTGTAACGTGGTAAAGTTTAACATTTCTTGGATTGTCCAGGAAAAATTAAGACATTTTTGATTATCCCTAAAAGAATCAAACCAAATGATCTAGTATTTTTAATTTCAATAAAGCTTGTTTCCTCACAACCAAAAAATCCGTGAATCGAATATTTTAGGTAAATAAAAAGATTTACGACGTAAAGAAACATTAGGATTTATTCGTAAGAATTTTAAATAGTAGATTTGAATAGGTATACGTTTCTTTATTTTCTCCTCTTATTTCTTTCATTTAGATACATTTTCTTTAACATGCTTCGTCCAATCTAAAAGACTTACCCAACTGACGAAGCTTTGGCTTTGTTGAAATCTATACAAGGGACCAGAATGAAAAAAAACCATAAGTTCAACCTGAAGAAATATTCCAATATTGCGACCGGTTTAAAACTATAACAAGGCCTAATTGTGAACTTTTGATTGTTCGAAACCGGTCGGAATTATAAAATATTCATTCACGTGGAACTTAAGCTTTGTGATCAGATAATTCTTCACAAGAGGTTTTATAATATGACGATTTATTCGAAATACTTAATAAGTGACATTCAAATGCCTTTGCGAATTTCTTCCAATCTTTGCAAATATTAATCTTCGCGGATCAAGTATGGGAAAGGATCATTCAGGGCTGTGACGTAAGTGTCCCTAAACATCGAAGTGCATTCAAGGCATCCTTCAGCGAGGTAACGTATGCCTCTGGAACAAAGGATATGCACGAATGGAAATAGTATAAGGATGGAGGGAGACATGAACGATGGAGTAGGTGAATAAGGGTTTGGCGACGATGAGTTTGAAACGAATGAGGGTGCTGAGAGCAGGGTGTCGGATGTAAAGGAAGCAAAGGAACAGGGCGAGAGAGTTATAATTGAGCGACTGAGAAAGGAATGAGGAAATAGGGCTAAAATAGTGTCTTCAGACTGAGTCATTGAGGCGGAGAAAAGGAAATTGACGAGAGCGTAAAAGGTGCTGCGGTGATCGGATGGAGGCGTAAAATCAAGGGGAAAATTAGCCGTTGAAAGATGCTTTTGGGATGGAGAGAAAGCTTTTAGGATGAGGAGGGAATAGTGGAATTTAAGGATGATACAATAAGCGGTGGAATAGCATTCTTCATCTCTGAAGATTTTGATTCTGATTTTTTGCCAGTAAATTTCTTCTTTCTACTTAAACGATCCAATGTTTAATGATGAATTGAAATAGAAATATAAGCGTATATTTCAGGTCAGACTTTCATAGCTCATGCGCAATTACTTAACTTTAATACGAAATGCGCTGTACAGACATATACGCCGTAAACTACAACGATACGCCATTATCATAAAATATAATAAATGTGCTTTCAAAAAAACAGTGGTTGGCTCTTTGAAATGTTAAAGAATGTTTTTCTGTGTGTTTTATAGGTATATTATACAATATATTGATTTTAAAATTTAATTTTCATTCTACTCCTACACAAGAGAAATAATAGAGGGAAGACGAAGGCAGAAGATGTTAGATGACCTAAAGGAAATGGTATGCTACCGAAAAACAAGGTAAATGGCGTTTAATAGAGAATTTTATGGCTCATGTGAAAAGTCAGAACTCGCATATATATATGTATTCAAGGCGTAATTAGCTGGCTATCTTTCCTAGAGACTGTACATAAATTATCAGCTCTATAGTTATGATATAGGGTGAAATAAACTACTTGGCTACAAAATTGAATGTCATGGATGTCAACTTCGGTTTTGCGTAGATACCGAAGGGTTTCCAAATATTATCACCAAGGATATAGTTTTCTTGGCTCGGATTTCAAAGAAAACACGCAGGAACATATGGGCTATTATTCGAGGCATATTCACGAATATATTAGACCTCACTGTCCCGCTTCCGTAAGTAAATTCATATTCACAGGCTAAGCGATTCACGGTAATCAAAATTAAAGCTAGATTAGCGACAATGGAGCGCAACTATGTTACCCGAAGGCTTATCTTTCCGACGAAGTTGTCTCAAGGTCCTCTTAAGTATCTCTTGAGCTGGACCCAGTTATTTTGAGTTTTGGCGCGGGATAAACTTTTAAGCAACTGCCTGAATTTCGTCACCGCGAATCTGCCTTTTCAACTTTCGAGAACTTTACGAACAAAGTGCCCATTGCGGCGGGTCTACATTTACTGACTGACACTTACTTGACCGACTACTCAGTTGACCGACAACTTGATTGAGCGATATGCCAATCCAACCTATTATAAATTATATTTAACTTCTGTGACATATGAATTTGCGACAGCGTATTTACAATGGAACACTTTCTTTTTCATGTAAAACTAATTCCATATTTGTTTTTGTAAGTAAAAATTTTGTATCTGCACCAGTAGCCCGCCTTATATTTAATTAAGCTTGATGGTAACCCTAAAACAAGTTTTACCTATGTGTTACTTATTCCATCTCAATATCTATTTCCTGTTGTCTTTATGAGATGGAAAAAAATTACTTTACTTTGAGTCTCTGTCAACTGAGCTGTCGGTCTACCAAGCATTCGGTCAACCAGGCAGTCGGGCAATTTAGCGTCGATCAATCGATGGGGTATCCCCACGTGGTATGGAATCGGGTAGATCACGTTCGAATGCGGAACCCGCCATTTTGTCAAGGACCGCTTCTGAAATAAACCGTTTGAGTGGCAGTTGTGTTTATTTGGGATGTGCTACGCGAAACCGCGCGGGGCCGAAATAGTTAAAAATGATTCAGTGGTATGTAGCACGAGGAGCAATCAGGGCAATTCGGAAAAAAGTAACCGGGTCGGTAAGGGTGGATCTGAGGTGGGCGTTTAGGAAGGGTGTTTCGGGGGTTGGCGGTGGGCGCAGCAATGACAAACGACGTGGATGAGGCGTTGTGCCATTAAAACATTCTATTCTAAAAACCGTTGTTTGCCCGCTGAGAACCTCCGCTGTGATGTTTCTCGCGTTCTTCCTTCCTGATTCACAGAATGGAAATAGACGTTTTGCGTTGCATTTGAATCGCTGATACATGCGATAGCTGAGGGCCAATTGTTTCTCTGGAAATTTCCGCTTTAAATCAAGCTATATTTTATATTCTTGTAGAAATATATTTCTTTCTCGAAGTAATCAATCACCGGTGGAATTTATGATTTCTGTAATACTTCGTTTTTTACTTGTTTGTTTCTGAAACTCGCCACACCTTCCGGAACCGTGCTGAATTAGTTATTTTTACTGTTGTTTTAAGGTAATGCGTAATCTAAATAAGCAGCTCGTCGTTACGCGAGGGACGATTTACTCGTACAGTGAGTTACCTCAGATGAGATGAGATACTGAAAGGTCTAGAAAGTAATTATTTGGAACCCCTTATGCATGTACGAACGTTTCGAAATATTTGTAAAAACACACTATACTACTATCATATGACAGATAATAAACTTTTGATATGCATTTTATTTGAACCATATAAGTACTCCATGCGTTATGTGTTTAGAGGGTACATTTTTTTAACCCTTCCAAGGCATTTTAGGTGAAATACTTCATTCAATTCTAAATGATTGTAAATTGTAATGGATTATCATAATTTATTTACTTTAAAAGCAAAATATTTTAATGTTTGCCTTTTAAAATAAAATGAAAAGCATGTATTTTTACAAAACTGTTTTACAGACTCATATTTTAACTAACTATTAATTTAAATTTGATTGTTACCTCTATGGAAAATGCGCTATTATGAAGCCCGTGCTGTTTGAACCCGTTTAAAGTGATTTTATACAGGTGAGTGTCTATATACAGAAAGTGATTACTATAGAAAATTGTTGAACAATTCAGAGAAAGCGTTCTTTATTATGTCAATAATGACTTTTTCATACCCTGAGATGTATACTTAGTCACCAAATGAGTTTTAATTTGCAGTATATCTCAATGTACACATTATATATGTTGAAAGTGTGACTAAGAAACTCTGAGAAATGTGGAGAAAGGAAAAGCTGCGCTAATCTCATGCTTTGGGTCTTTATGTATCTTTTTCTTGCTACAAAAATCTTAATCATATATATTTATACATAATCATGTTTTAAATGCTATGATGTAGGTACAATTTAAAACGAGGCATTTGGTTCTGAGTTTATGCATCTGGATCTTGTCACGGTTCCTGCCACTGTTATTGTTATCCTTTTAAGAAGGAATAATAACGATGTTGTAAAATACATTTTAAGAACAGACTCCAGTACCAGCCTTTAATATATATCATATTTCATTTCAATACGTACTTTCCAGTTTCAGAATCCTAGACGATTCTGATTCTTGACTGACAGGAAGAGTGCCAAAATAGTAACTCCAGAATGTTTACTCGTATCGTACGTTCGGTTCAAGTTCAAACGAATGATTGATTTCAAGTACGTACTCGAAAACAATGCCCCTCGATCATGGCAACTATTTCATCATCACTTTGCTAACCATCTAAATACTTTATTAAGTATATGACGTTTTATGTGATATATTCAGAATCATATCAGTTATTTATATCGGTAAAAGCATTCTAGCCTAATTGAGGATCCTATTGCAGCTTGTAATACTTATATGGCAGCAAGTATAGTATTCGCAGTTTTACCCCAGAGAGGTTTTCATAAACATCGATGTCCGTATTAGATCGACGTGGATGAACTCTGGCGAGGATCATTTCGACGAAGGTTGGGAGACAAAACACCGTGCAGCGCAGCCAAACGTCAACTTTCGCAATTAAATTTTCTTCTGGAAGAGTAATGTGGTTTGGCATCCGATTCTGTGATGCGATGCAGGCACACGAGGTTATGTTAGGAGGATGGAGGGTGACGGTGTGAAAGGAGGTGAAAACGGGTGCGAAACATTCAAAGGCGCCGTTATTAGTTGGGTGAGAAAGCATTTCCGTCAAGTTGTCCCGTTGAGCGGTCAAATGGGGCGGGAAAAATTGGCTTTGCCGTGTTAGTTCCCACACCACTGCGCCTTCGCTGATTCCTCTGAAGACGAAACACACAATGATTAGGCCATCCGCCGGTCCAAAACACAATCAGAATGGTGATTTCCCATTAGTGAAGGGTAAAGAAAGAACTTGTATAGCGAAAAAACAGGACGGAGCATGTGTCTCGAAGACACTGCTAGAGCTAACGATAGCTAGTCGACGTTGATCATTAATCTACGTCAATGAAGCTTGGGTCGAGTCCAGGATGATCAGAAGAAAGCGAGAACTTGTTGGCTTTAGAAAGAATAAAAGTTTCGTCCAATCAAAACAAACAAGGGATGGATACGTTTTGCAAACTTCAGTCGTTTTCATTCTGTATCTCAAGCTATTGATAATAAAGATGAGAATGCGACAACGCTTCTAATTCTTATTCAATGTCAAGTTACAATAAATTTAAGTTTTAATTTAATTTAAGGACGTTTCAGTAGATTTAAATTAAGTCTGACAAATATTTTGTAATGAGAACTAACTCTGGAAAGTGGAATGAGGAAATTAAATATCTTTTCACGTAAGATTGGGTGACTCTAAACCCAGGGAGGAATAGAAGCGAAAACTAGCAGCATGACTGGGGCTCGAATCCAGGTCTCACATTTTCCTAGAATGGTAGTTTGGTGATTGAAATACCTGCCGAAAAATTTTTCTCCTTGGCTCTCGAGATTGATTAAGTTCTCTAGATCAAATTAAGAAAGTAAATTTATATTTCCTATTTGATGCCGCATAAAATATTTAGATTATCATAAATTTTCCTTAGGTTTACAAGAATGTAGTCAAACTTAAATTAAATTTTCTTTAAGAAAGAATATTTTCGTATCCTATCAGAAAAAAAATGAATTCAGGATCTCGAAACGCAAATTTTCGCTGATCATCCTGGATCTTATACAACCCGCGTGGCACAAGTATCGCTCTACATGATGCCAGAGATTCCGCGCCGTTGAAAAAATTCTGAAGTTGTAGAAACCAAGCATTCGTTTTGAACGTCTAAGGACGAAACGGAGTTTGGAATTTGGTCTCTTTGCTGCCAAAATCTCGGAGAGTTCCCTTCACCTGTTCTTAAGTGTTTTCGGCGAGCGTAAGATGTCACCACTCTGAGACTTGGGACATTTTCAAGCGTCGCGTCTTTCGAGGAATGAATCGATTAAGAACGTAATAGGCCCGGAAGCATATGCTTCGAACCGCTTACCAAAATAAAATTAATTAAAACATATTCATGTTTTATTACCATCGAAATTTTATATGATGGGTGTAATATAAAGTTATGTTCAGCTATATTTTGGGAACGTCATATTTCGTTTTCTTTTTGAAATCAGATTTCATGAAGACGTATACGGTCTTAAATATGAATTTTTATCGGTACTGTCTTATAATATACTGAAATTGCTGGATTATTCTAAAAATTTTTTCCTGCATTTCTGTTTTTTTTTAACCTAGAATATTGCCGAGAAAAACTATGAAAATATTGCCGATGTGTGGAGAAAATATTTTGTCTCAGAGAAAAAGTTAACTCGAGTTTATTAAAATCAGGAACTCCCTACATCTCATAGAAAAATACTGAAATTGCGGTTTATCAAGAGCAGAATGCTGCTAATTTAAGCTTTCTTTTCAATAATTAATAACTTTTGTTCCCCTGGATAGAAAACGATAAACCTTAACCTTATTAAGTTTACCAAGCTGAAACCTGGCATATAAGTCGAATCCATATGGTTTAATGCGGTGGAATACTTAACGTTGGTCAATTCGGTCGATGTATCTTGAATTATTAATTGCACGGCAATTACTTCAAATGTGTAGGTTGCGCTTGGATCAGTTTCATTGCACCCAGTGTTTCTATGCCAACTGAATCTGAATCCAGAAGCAGTTCTTTCTGTACCCGAGGAACGGCGGATGGCCCTCTCAGTATATTTTCCACAAGCCACGCAACAAACGGAGTTTTTTCCCTCTAGCATAGGACATCTGTCTATTTTTTCTAATATCTTGAAGCGCCGTAGAACTCCGTTACCTTGGTTGCTGGTGAAAAATTTCGGCGCTTGTACAATGTGGCTAGCTTTTGGCGGCCATTCAATCTTTCCTGGCATCAACCTCCGCCCCGGAGATGGGGCTCTGGTCGTAGAAGGGGGCCGAGGAGGACCCGCCCCCGACGGCCCCCACCGACCCAACACACCACGTCGCTCACCTGGCCCTTGCCTAGTCTGCTCCTCCGCCTCCAACATCTTCAAGACCTCCGACTTAGCCAAGTTGGGGGCTGCCAGGTAGCGGAAGTCGATCCTGCAAAGAAGGGAAGAAGGTGGTGAAAAAGTAGGCCGATTGAAGATTCTTTGTTCTTAACGTTAACCCTTTTTAACCCGATTCATCATCCCTTAGACAAGGGTCTCTTAGCCTGTCTACCGAAAGGGAGTTCTCGGTGTACCGTGAGGTTTCCGGTAGCCTTCAGTGTTCGCAATATTACTTCATTTATTTCTTTCCAATGTAATAGTAATATCAATTACTGAGGTAGCCATGGGCAGTAACAATGTACTAATCATAAAACTAACTCCTAATAGAAAAAGTCTGATTAGCTGGGACTCGAACCCGGGATCTTTGGGTTGGATCGCTAACTAGTGGCGATGTATCAAATACAAATCCGGGATCATATAGTAAATGAGAGAAGCTCACTATTCAGAATTTAATTTGGTATGAATGCTAGAAAAATGGAAATAGTTACTAATCGAATCGAGCAAGCATTTATCACTTAAGAGATTAGCAGTATGAGAGACTATTTGAGCCAATTCTTGTCGGAAGAGTACAATGCTGATAATAACAGCACAGTATTGTTAAATTACGCTTTTTATTTTGGTACTTCAGATATTCAGCTATTATTTTACATTATTTAGGGATAATACTGCTGTAATTAATATAATTTCAGAGAGCAATAATCCAGAAAGAGGTTTTAAGAATTTTAAAAATTAAAACAACCATTAAGCATATGCATATTTTTCAGGTTGTCAATAATCCAATTTACTCTGATTCATAAGTTGGTTACACTCGAAGAGAAAAACATCTTTTACTAAATAATGAGAGAGCTGGTCTTTGAAAACATATTTTCCTATGTATGAAAGTGACGAACTTCGAATTTTTTTCTATGAAATAGTCGTCACAAGAGATAAAACACTACAATACCTATAACTACTACGGTTGAATTTTGGTTTTATTTAAAAAATACTCGAAAATTGATAGACTAAATCACTATCTTCATCCTCCTTTGGGGGCAAACGTCATGCTTTCGCCTGTTAACAACTTTTAATGTATGAATGAAATTAGTTCTATCGCAACCTTCACCCTTCTCAACCTATTTTCGCAGTATATTTTAAGGTTGATTTGTACGCTGTCAGCATTCCATTCCGTACTTTTTGTAGCTATTAAACATTCCGCAATGAGAAGCGAAGTAAAAGTGTAACGCGCGATGCATGAATAATATGCGTGATATTCGACAAGTTAGGATCTGTCTCGCTTTCTAAAAAATCCGGACCGAAGCCTGAAATTGAAATTTCTGGTGGGACAAGGAAGAGAGTGGAAATAGAGGACATGCCCCACTTTTGCCAACGTCTGGTTTTACAGGAATATATGAGACACCAGTCATTAATCTCTGGTGCAGGGTGCAGGTGGAATTGAAGTACCAGCCTTTAATCCATCATTAATCATCTATTATATATAGATGCTTCTCCGGATTCATTCATATATATAGCTATATAGCTATATAGGTATATAGATAGGATACAAATTCACAGGCTAAACCACAAGCGTCATTGACTTGAAATTTTTACGACATATTGGCCATAACGTGTAACCTCCAGGAAAAAGCCGACATTGATCCTCGGGGTCATGGGTTCGATTCCAGAAGGCCCCAAAGTCGCGATTTTCTCCCTAAGAATACATGGCAGGGATTTTCGAAAATTTTTTTGAGGCACTTCCCGGGAAAGGAGAGAGTTGAAATTCAAGGGATCGCTAGATGCCGTGCATATCTAAAGGAAACCATAAATACATCTACGAATATTATCCTTGGTTCGATGCTAGGTCACGGCAAAAATCGGCCGTTTAAAATGCATTGTGGCGATTTTAAAGATTTTTTTTGGACCCTTTTCCGATGGCATAGAAACTTGAAATTCGGTATGAGGTTAGATATCATGAAAATATATCATAATCGAATTTTACATATTCGCTGATGGTCCTTGGTTCGATCCCAGAGGGACATTAAATTCCTCAATGCATTTCTTACGGAGATAAAGGAAACAAATTTTAGGTACTTCCCGGGACGATATCGAATTAAAACTTTGCATATAGAAAGATCAAGTCCATACAAATCAAACAGTGCTTTCACAGCTATCAATGTGTCCTGGGTTCGACACCAGGTGTCTCTGGAATCAGAAGTTGATCCGATTTTTAGGAATTATTTTGAAACCTTTGCCAATAATATAGAAACTTCAAATTCGGCATATAGATAGAGATCATAAATAACGTTCAGAAACATTTTTTAGATTTCCAAGATCGTCCTTGGTTCGAATCCAGAGAGCCATTTACATTCGTGAAAAGTAGAACGTCGTTTGAGGCAGTTTCAGCCAATATTTCTGCTTGAATTTTCACACATAGCTAGAGATGGTGATCTTCCATTGTACTGCTTAGTATGTTCACCAGGAAGACCCGGGTTCGATGCCGGACGATTAAATTAAAGTGAATTTTAAGAATATTTTCATTCCTTTTTTTTTTTGAGGACCGTCCCGATATAATGCCGATATAAATTTAGTGTTGTCGATCTGCTTACAGTATGCAAGCAACATTTTACTCGTATTATATAAGCGCATAAGGTGGCTCATACCCGCTCATGTTCTGGCTTACGTAACGATTCATTAATCAAAAGGAGTAAGTTGCAACTTTTTTAATACAATGCCAAGTTATCGATTTTGTCATTCGACACAGGATAGAAGAAAGTGTATCGTTAATCTATTTAAATCACAATCTTGTTCTTGGCTATAATGGCGTGAAAGATACTGAGTTATGAGTACTATGAATAGTGGCCCCAATTAAGTTCTCTTCTAATAGAATGATGGGAAAAGTTTTACTCGTATAGTCACTGTGCTTCACTTACGCGGACATTTTCCACTTTTAGTATTTTGGTTTGGTGTGGAAAGCATGGGCAATCTACCTCAGTCCTCATTCTGTATAGCATACCTCATTCCCTCTACTAGCTAATGTTGGAAGGAGTGAAGTATCTACTGGCCTTCAGACTGAATCCTTTACTGATTTTTGAGTTCCGGTAATAACTCTATTTCCCTGTTTGTAACCTTTATCGATATCGGATGTATATATACTGACATATAATAGATATAACATTACTCTCAATTGAAATTTTTCGTCAATTATTGAAAACTTTAATGTGGAAACGATTAAGAAATCATGATAATTAACAAGATCAAGAAAAAAGAAAGAGGAAAAAGAAATTCTTCTAGAAAGGCATTCAGAATTGAAATATGTTGTCTGCCCTTTTACTCTTTCCTTCAAGCAAGAAGCAGCTCTGTACGCTGACGTATGAATTCACTTAAAATAAATTTCATGTCAAGCCAAATTCTACTTCTGGGGTCATTTCTCCTCGAATAAAGCATTCAACCATTTCGCGGATATTTTAAGAACGGAAAGTGTAAGCAAGCGCTTGGTTAATGCTATAATATCCCTCTGCTGCTAAGAGGATCTCAGCTAAAAATTTTCCATTTGGAAGTTTCTCAAATTTGAGACAGATTACAGAGGAGAGGTGAAGTCAGAGCATGAGATGCACTTGTCAACGATGCGCTAACACGTGCGAAGACTACATATTTTAGAGCCTCCGTCACGTCACGTGCTGAGGTTAATTAGTCATTCTGTCGTTTGCGAAGTTTCTCCAGTCGATCACGCTATTTGAGATAAACACCAGGAGCGCCTACCCGCGTTATTTATTTCAGAAAGCTTTGAACTTGGTTTTGTGAAAATGGAGGTACTCAGTTTTGAAGGAATTCTATAATTAGAGCACTACGCATGATTTTTGTTGGGACTCTAAAACAAACGTATTATTCCTTGTTATTGGAATTTTCCGTTTATTTTATGATCTTTTTTCCTTCGAAATATAGAAATTCAAATTATACATGGGGAAGTTTCGAAGTTTATAAATTCTGAATCTCAATATTTTCCGCTATCTGATTTCAAATATAAACTTTGCTAGATAGTTTTCTGTGTATATTTTATGTTTTTTTTTCTGTTGTATAACTTCTAGTTTTACTATCCCAACGCTAAAGATTGAGCCACGGTCAATGAGTTGGTCCCTACAAAATTGAGTGTTGAGCTACATTTTTCTTAACGTATTGCTCTTTTGGAAGAGTGATATTCTATCGGGTTATATTTAGGTTTTCTAATAAATTTGATTGGTTACAGTAAATTAAATTCTGAATTATTTTTAAGTCCCAGATATCCATCTGCTGGAATACATTTATTTTTCACTAGTTAATAAATCGTATTTTATTCGTACCTAAAACATGCCGTTGTTATTTCTAAACGTTTCCCTTTATAACAGGTATTGAAATAATCATAATTATTAACAATTAACTATAAGGAACAATCAATTCTATCAATTTACGTTGATTCAAGCTTAGTCATCTCCTAGTTGAGATAACCTTAACTAGCCTTTACGTGAACTGCAGTTTTATTTTATCTCATCTATGAAGATTCATTTTTCCCACGAAAAAAGAATATTTAATATATGTTTATTGATGTACGTTTTTCTGATTTTCGTTAATATTCGATCCTCCTATTTTTATCAGGAATTGGTGAGATTTTTATGCTGTTAGGTGAAACCTCTGACACCAAACTGCATCGTTCGTCAGGTGTTAAGGAGATGTGCGTATCCAGATTGCTGCTGTGAAAGGTACGTAGAGATGCTATCAAATTAACTATAATTAAGGCCATTGTCCAGTTTAGTAGTATGATATTTAGGATGATTGGTTCTTTAGATCACAATTCCTTCCGACATCAATGACTATTAAAAAAATTAATTTCACGGCAATAAATCCTAACAGGGTTCGCCAAGTGGCCTTTATGTAGAAAGTTATGTGGTTAGCACTTGTACCCCCACGACTTCTTATCGGCTTTTTCGTCCACAATAGATTCACTTGTAGTAGTAGTAGTAGTATTGCTAAAAGTGCTTCGACAGCTTAGGTCGTTTCGCACATTGGCTCCCACCGGGATTCGAACCCGGGACCGCTTTCACCAAAGGCAAACGCGCTGTCCACATGACTATCCTTAGATTCACTTGTTATGAATTGCGTTTTGCTGAATTAGGTTTCTGAAGGCTGTATGAATGAATGTTATAGTTTATACGCGATTGAATATCACGCTTTCCATATTGTGTTGAAGGAATAATATTAATTGAAGAAATTGAGTATCGACAGAGGAAATAGTGGTAGTAGTTCAAATTTTGAGAACAGAGGAACGCTAAAGAAAGTGATTGAATGTAAGGGAAAAACAGAGGGATTGTTAGATATTAGATGACATAGAGGGTAGGATAAGCTACCAAGAAACGAATTAAATAACTTTGAATAAGGAATATGGAGGCACAAAAACTTACAGAATGGTAGAATATTGATGCATGGATTCCAAAAATTGTAGTATTGAAAAGAATGGAAAATATTGTGGTAATTGAATTGGTAGAATTTAATGGCAACTTTTCCATCCTACCACTTTCCGCAAATAGCATAATTTTAAATGGTCAATTGAATTGAGGACTATATATGAATTGTTTAATTGAAAATAGAGTCGTAAAAGAATGTAGACTTCGGTGGTAACTTCATTATTCCTACCTTTTTCTGCAAATTGCGTAAGTTTAAATGGTTAATTGAAATTTGTTTTTTAAGATTGCACATGAACAATCATGTATGTATGCATTGTTTAATTGAAAATGCTTCCGTAATAGAATAGGTGGCCTTTAATTGCAACTTCATTAGTCCTACTTCTTTCCGCAAATTGCGCAAGTTTAAATGGTTAATTGAATTGTAGGCGCGCCGCAAGAAGAGAAGCCTCTTTCCTCGCACTTCAGAAGGCCGTAATCGTTTGGTGCTGAAACCGAGAGTGTATGCGGTCGAGAGTAACCGCAGCGTCGCCCCCCATCGCCCACTTACCAGAAGCCTTCGTCCCCACTGACGTCAACAAACGAGCGAGCTGTTTCTTTTGGCACACCGCTGAGACCCAACCCCTCCCAAGAACCCTTCCCACGAATAGGTCGCTTTTATTCATGGGAATACTTTTAAGGTTTGATCCCCGGCCTTGCCTATCGTCGGGATGCTCCAACAGAGAAGCTGTTGTGATTGAGAGTTTTATAATCTCCCTCTACCTTTATTTTCGGTCCAGACCTATTGCGTCTCCGAGGGAATAAAGAAGAATCGGGAGATAAAAACAAAACTTTTTCGTCTTCTCTGACTCACTGTATTTTCCTGGATATCCTTTTCCCTTTATTTTTAATCTTTGTGGGAGTCACGGATGGGAGCGCACATATTTTTCTACGGGGTTTAATTATAGACGGATGAGTCGGCTTTTTCGAAACAGGTGGCACTTTCATAAGTGTGATAAATTTTTGGTATTAATTTAGAGCGAGGGAATTCCTAAAGGGTTGCCGATACCGCTCTATGATATATTAGTAACCTAAAACATGACACAAACATCAAGCGAAAAGATATGCATATCACAGCCGTTTTTATTGGCTGATTTTGTTGATATCTCCGAATAACAACAACAGAATTAAATTGAATTGATTCCTGCTAACACATCTCGATGAATAAAACATTATTCTACGCATCCAAATTGTTCAAGTAGTATTTATGTAAATGATCCAATCCCTTAGCTTATTAATTTTTAATAGTAAGGGATTTAAATACAAAATATATGGTTTACTACGCAAATTAAGACATGTATGGTAAAGTAAGTCAGCGAAACAAATACTGCCATTTTCATTACCAAAACGGAAAAAAATCGCAAAATCAGGGGATTAATACGTTTCAACGATATTTTATTGTCGAAAATTAAAATTAAATAAAGGATAAATCTTCCTCATTGCGGGCAGTCGAGCTTCCTCCTAGTTTGTTTAGAGAGTAATATTAATTTTGTGTATCCGCATAATTTGTAAAACAAATATTTATAATTTTTATATTGTTCGATTATGCTTAAATAGATTTGTGTAATTGAAGTCATATTATAACAATTAAGGAATTGAGCCCATCCTCTATTAAGACTGAACACAATTTGAAATCCCCCTGAATCGCCGGTAGTCAATTCGTTTGATCTATAACCATTCGGCCCCCTTAATTTGACACTTAGCCTAAAGATGTCGATTGGAACTCCGGCGAAATTGTGTTCGCCTTAACAATTCATAGTAGCGACTCCACAGAAAATGTGAAGAACACCTGATACACGTCTCCGAAACGTGGTATTAAACGTTATAAACTTTAAATATTCGAGTTCTCGTTCGTTATAATAAGTCCAGCGACTTATCCAGGCCATAGAGGCTTAATTCTCCTTTCCTCTTTTGTCTCCCGCCTAATATATGGCTTCTGGCCGAAAGCCTAGCTTTTAAGACCGCCGGAAAGAATGTCCTCTCCTTCATCTTTGTGTGCGTCCTTTTTTGCCCTCGGGGCAATCAGAGCGAAAATGAGAGCGAAAGAGATGTCCCTCGTCTCACACAACACGTTTCAGAGGGAAAAGGACCGATAAAAGAATCGAGGAAGGAAAAAAGAACGTGATCAGAATTAGCGCCATTCACAATGACCAATTCATTATAGCTTTTTTGTTCCCTGTGTATTTTGCTTTCGACGCATCATCGCTTCCCCGACAGAAATGTTCCCCTTACTTAAACTCCCATATTTCGTAAAGAATTTCACTAAAATAACACGAAATGGTGGCTTATCTCTCTCTCTCTGATATTGTAGCTTTTAAGACTTGCAATTATAAAATGTACTTATCCACCCTCGACTTTGTGATGTTCCTTCATTATAAAGAATAAAGAAAAAAATTGCATGATGACCTAAACCATGGTCGTGGAAGAATTGGATATTGTGCTAAATGTATAAGTGCTTTTTTCGTTATTCTTTAGCGTGCAATTATATTAATAGAATATTTCTTATTATTCTTATTACATCGATAGATGCATTGCGTAGTTTTTGTTCGGAAATGTCGTGGTTTTGAATCAGCTAATAGCAATCTTATTTTTAAAATCCAATGTCACTCTTTTTATTTAGGTTTGATTTAATATACAGTCTGATAATTTAAGTATTTAATGTAGCAGTGTAAATTCCTATTGTTTTAGCGTTTTCACTTGCGAACAAATCTATCTTAAAGTGGTTTTTTTTAATAAGATAGTAATTAGAAATGAGGCTTAGTAGGAATATTTAGTATGCCTAAATTCTTAAATTCTCTATATTGAATTTTATAATAAAGATATTAACGTAATTCATTATACGATGGCTTAAACTGCTGGAATTTTGTGGAATCATATGTAAATACTATGGTTGGATAATAATGCTTGAGTTGTTTCCAGCTTTCTCTAAAGAAGTTGAATTTAATGGTTTATCGCTTATTTACGCATTTAGAGCCATGCTTTCATAATTTTAGTCAGTATTTTTACCGTTGGAATAATTTATTTTAATATGCGTATTTACCGATTTTTTACTACTATTTTACTTGCTGGTATCCCTGATTTCACTTTAGTTTAGGCAAATATTCCTTGGAGAAGGCGGTTTGAAAGGCATTTCTCGTTTTTACTTCACCTATTTTCCGTAGGATATATTGTTGGTGACAGATTCGTTTACATTCACCTCTTAATAAAATTAACTGACAGAAGACGGAATAAGAGGCCTACGCTACATTTACCTGGTGTAATAAATGACGTAAGTTTTTCGTTTAATTCTTCTTTGAACAATGCTAAATGACATCTTTCTGACATAATTGGGTTTTATTTACTTAGCTCCCGATTTTTTTATTTAAAGTTGAATGTAAGGTAAGCAAGCGAGAGTGATCTAAATTTACGATCTATTTTTATTCAGCTTTCGAATTCTCTGTTTCCGTCAAGTGGAAGAAAAGCAATGGTTGAATTAATGCCAAGTTACGCCTTCACAGACACATTAAGTCAGATGTAAAGACGTATTCATATTCTCATAAATTCATAAAATAAAACAAGAGAGGTTTCAGGAAAGCGTATTTCTCTGTCTACGATAAGACAAAACTCGGAAGCTATATTGGAATATTTTTATTTCTTTTTTAGTAATACATTTATAGTATTTACGTAATTGTTTCCAGGACTATTTTGTGTAGTGAGAAATGGACGCAATGCAACGGAATTTTTTCTTGGTGAGGCTTTAGTTAATTTTTCGGTTTGGATTGTAGCGCGATGTCCCTAAGGTCCCTAGTTCGAATCCCGACTGAAATTATCGGGAACAAAGAAATGGATGAAAATATATAATATATGTATGTAACAAATAAGTATAGATTCTTTCTTTAATTCTATGATTGCGGAATTCCTGCGAGAATGGATAAAAAATTGAAGAGATATGAAAATATATTTTGGTGTTTTGAAGATTGATACAACACGAGATACAGAATTGCTATTTTATTTAATACCTATCCGTGTCCGTACAGAAGTTCCATCTGGTGGCAAGATACGCAATTTCAATATTACTAGTCAAGCCTTTGGCGGGCATTTGAATGAGCCATAGAATTTTAGATTCCATCATGCTAAAAATATTTAGTTATTTGTCGGATTATTGAAGAAATACTTTGTTATTCGTGTAAACAGCAATTAAATAAACGATAGAGCTGAAGGAAGGTTCAATGAGCATGAAGTGATGTAAAAGTGATGTAAAATAAGTTATTGAACTTCTTGTAAAAAGCTTTCTTACCTCATCTAGTACTTCACTTTCGTACCTAACTCGAAGGATTAGGAGTCTCTAGGATTATTTGGTATCCTTTGAATGAAAATTGAAATTTTATTTCTCGCTTTTATTTGGGTTTCTCGAAATACGTGTGAATCTGATTTACTCAAACTAAATTACAGTCATGGTAATCTACGATTTTTCTCGAACCCAAGTCTGCAGTTTCGTAAAGAAATACATCACTAATTCGAAAATATCTACGCTTTTACACAATGTAAGAGTATTTTGGTTCAGCATTGATATTAGTAATAGTTCATTTAAATATATTGGAATTTTTAAAATAAATCTCGAACTCTCTATGATTTAAAGTCGACCACCGCTTTACAAACAGATTTTTTAAATTTCGAATTGTCCTACTTTTGACGATGTATTTCATTACCATGAAATCGCATTTATTTATGTATTTTATTGTCGTTGATAGGAGAAAATTGAACTTACAAATTTTAAATCTCATAATTCCAGAAATTATAATATATTTTAGTGCACATTTGTTTATGTTCGTATTTATTAGTAAATATACAACGCAATCTAGGTTGACAGCTACAACTGGTGCTGGTATCTTATAAGTTATCTTTATATAATTGGCCCAGCAGAAAACCTGTTAGGAGTGTTTCTAGATATCCCTGCCGTAAATAACGTCATTTTCTACATCGAGTGTATACAAAAACATAGCCGTCGGGCACGCGTGACTCTTCCGAAGCCTCCCCGACAAGATTTTTCGCGACTGGAAAGGAATGCGGCACCTCTGGTTGGGAATCCGCTATAAATCGTGTAGGAAATGCCTCTCCGCCCCTCCGAGTCGCATCGGAAAGGGTGCCCTCTTTCGAATGCATTCTGCGGATGTTCTTTTGAAGAGGCGAGCGCCGTCTGTGGACGAGGCGCAAAAAGCTCACCGACTTGACCGCGGTTCCGGTTTTCAGATCTCGTTCTTGCTGTCCGTCAAGCCGAGACTTTCATAAAGTCCGGCGAGGAATACTCATATAGCGTCTACCTTCTGGAAGGATTCTAGCTTGTCAGTCTATTTCTATGTCTCACCTATCCTCTGAAGAAATTTGCCAATGAATTGATAGCTATTGAGTTTAAGGACGAATAAGAAACTACTTTCTAAGAAGGAAGTCTAAATTTGCACAATATTTTTAGTTCACTCTCTTATTGAGTAAGGTACTCGTGATTAAGGTAGTTAGTTATCTACTATTCTATGTTTTACGTATGTAAATAATTTGTGTAACTTTAAACTTAAGCCATGCCCAGAATATATGTACTCGATACTCAAAGCACATTAAATCAAGTATTGAGTTCTAAGAAGGTAAGTTCAAAGGTATTCAAATAAATATAACAAATACTTTAAATAATTGAACTTATGTTTAATCCCTTTTAACGCGAAGTCGTAAAACAGGAGAAAATTATTTTTTTGAACCTTGTAAGTAGTTACTAAATTCAGAAAATATCTTCATAAACACAAACGATCGCTATTTTTCCCATATTTTACTTTCGGAACAATTTAGTAGATAATTGAGTTGATAGTCGAGTTTCGTCTATTATTTATTTTAGTTGGGATAATAATAAAATCAGCATTTCTTGCTTATATAGTAAGCGGAAATTTGATATTATTTCTCTGTACATATTTAACGATATTGCGAAGTGAGTTTGTTTATTATTTATTGCAATATATCTGTGCATTATGTGGAATGAAAAAATAAAAATTATTTCTAATCAGAAGAAGGAAGCTGTTATCATTTCGCGCTGTTTAATCAAGAAAATGTGTACTTGTTAATTATAACATCCTATATTAACCTCGGTTACTAAATCACTACATCAATTCCATAAGTTTTATATATAATGAATAACTTTGTCGTATACTATCGATAGAACGCTCTGATTCTTCAATCCATGTCCTACCTTAAACTTAAAACATTGTGTCAGTGGCTCTTTGTAAAGAATATCCCTCATAAGAGACATGCAACGGATGTGTCGCATGTCACGGCGAGTGATTTCCATGGGCAAGGTTTCACCTCAAATAAAATAAAAAGGAGAGCTTCAAACCCATCCAATACTGCTTGAAGAGCTCCTGAACTTTGCCGTTGCAACACATTGCCTACCCAAGGACGTGTCTGCAGTTCTCTTAACATACGCAAACATCTATACCCTCCACGCGAATTAATTCGATACCTATTCAGCGATATGCGCGAGCGCCAACCGCTAATGCCGCAGATGGAAGTGTCGAGTTATTCTGTTCGTTATTTACATTCAAGATATTTTATAATATTTTCCGAATACTTAATCCTGAATAATATCATTGAAGAGTATTGATTGTAAGGTGCTTGAATGGAATATTACCTATTTTCGTTATATATACATAGCTCGCATTAATTATTTGTTCAATTTAGCAGACATTTATTTATTTATGCTCACACTCACATACTTGCACGTGTATAGTTTTGGTTTAGTTTTGTTGATTTAGTTCGTGATTTAAATTCAAAATATTTTATTGTACTTTCTGAATATATAACCCTTAATAATACCGTTAAAGTATCTTTGAAGTAAAGCTTAAAGTAATGGAATGAAAAATTTGTTTCTCTCGTATCTTTGTAAGTACTTCAGTTTGAGTTCGTAATTTATTATTTATCTTAGTAACCATTTACTTATGTTAACTCTCATTCAAACACGTGTCTCTATGTGTTTGTATATATCTATAGCTGGTTACATGTATCGAGTTATAGCGGGTTACATGAACTATTCGTTTATTTCTGGTAAATGTTGCTCTGCAATATCATCCGTACTATTTATTCATAATGCGAGTGCGAACTTCCTTAGGGTTTTTAGTCCCATCGTTTACTTTGCCTCTTCTATAAAGTAATATAGCTATACCGTATTCCTATTTTTACACCCAGTTGTTATCTGAAAACTCGTTAAATTCTATTTATCGAAGCAATAAATTGTTATTTCAAATCGTATAAACGAGAAACCACTTAGAGATAACCTGCAGTAGGGCTATTCTTGCAGTGTGGAGAAATATACATAGGATTTCACATTTACATTTAAACCCTGCAATCCGCCAGTGGCGCGTGGCAGGGTTTCATTCCTATATAAACCATTACTGACAAAAAAAACTGGAACGTACTCTAAATATCTGTGCATCTAACCTCGCATATTACATTCATACACTTTTTAATCGCTTCCATCGATCGCTTCCTGTTTTAACTTCCATGGAACCATTTAGAGTAAGAGTTCAAGCAACGTCGTTATATAAACACTCTCATTGAGTAATTCTGTTTCTCAAGGTACCTCTTTACACAATCGTAACAATTTCTCGCGCTGTCAATTGTATTATTTTCATCGGATATAATTTACGTAATCCTCGCTTGGGGCTGTCGATAGTAACTGTCTCTCATAGTATAGGTTGTGCATTAATTATTGTCACGTTCGTATACTAAAATATCTCTGACTACTTTTTTGTCCCTGATAGCTTTCCTCTCTACGTTTAGTGTCGCAGATTTATGTCCATCAAATTCTATGTCAACTAAGCTTCCTGAGAATAAGTTTTTCTTGATCGCGAAAGGTTGGGAAACGCGCTGCAGCATATTTGTGAGCATCGCGGAAGAAATGAATGTCGTTGCTGCCGACAAGGAGGAATGAGGGAAGATGCGAGGTTTACCTCTCCGACAATGATCGAGTGTTCTGGTTGCATTTCCGCATCCATTTCTGACGCCAATTTATTGCGCGCTCTGGTGATAACGTTGGCAGGAAAATATGTGGGATTAGCCGTGTCCTGTTATTGGCAATTGGAACGCATGACGGAATCATTTGGAGGAAGCTGTCCAACGAAGGGTGATATTGGATAGCAACTTCCCGGTTAATTAGTGATACTAATCATCTTTTATTGTTTATTACCATGTATTAACTAAGAGAGAAGGTATAGTTTAGTTATTTCCCGGTGAATGTCATGCAGAAAGTTATCTCGGGTCTCAAATCGGGTTGCCTCGTTCCATCGAGTACACGTTTCGAAACTACACGGCCATCTTCAGGACGATGAATTATATTATGCATAATTATTTTGAAGAGATAAATAGCTAATGATAATACATCGTAATAATTTATTTATGTTTATGGGAAGAAGTATCCTACAGGTATTACGACAACGAAGTATACAACATGCGCTTAAGTCCCACTAAGAATAAATATCACGATAACATGCTTTAGCTAACTTGCTAAATGATGGTTGCTAAAATTGAAAAGACAAAGGGAAAAATACAGAGTTTATGAAGAAATTAAAAAAGATATTATTTATTTTGACAGCTAGAAATAACATATTTTGGAGAGTTTTATTCACAATCTATGCATTTGTATTTTTATCAATTTTTAATTGATCTCTTTGGTTATATCCGTGTATTTTGTTCCTCGAGAGTGAAACTTGCTTCAGCCAAATAGGACAGAGATTCAGAGGTTATGATTTATAAAAAAGATGAAAAATATGTAAAAGAAAGCAACAAAAAAATACATTTTAGCCTAATAGAATACTTTCAGACTTACCGAGTGCTTTTATGTTATTTTTCCTGCAAATTCGTTAATGAAACCATGTCATATAAATTTCACGGTCCTTTTTCTAAATTAAAATCAAAATTTAGAAATACTCCCTCGTTAATCCCTGATATTTTTGTGTCAGATTTTCCAATTGTAAAATCATCCTCAATAAAATGACCGCTAGTTTTAATGGGGGCATCTCTCGGAATTGAATAATTCGGTTTTAAATTATATATGGAATTAGTATTACCGCCTATTTTGCCAGAAATGCTATGCACTAATCCTAAACATGAAAATCGGAAGACGCAAGCTGGTATAATTCTTATCGTAGCTTGGACTCGGGTTGTATTTATGCTGCCAGGAAAACTTCGTTCGTTAAAACATCGTAAAATCCCCGTAAGAATCACACATAATTCATCCTCTCGAAGCTCACCCAGCCCGCGAGCAAAGCTTTTCGCGAATGTCAAGATTTTTCCTTTGGCAAGTTGTTAACTAGGCTTTGCCTCAGAAAATTGGAAAAATAGAACCTATACGTAACAGCCTCCCTGGATAGAGACCAGACGATCCCGGAACCCTTGGCTGCAGCGGTGAAATTGTCAGGTGAAGATTCAAACGGCAGTTAAAATTTTATTGTCCGTGACTTAGCCATATTTTACATTAAATCCTTCCGAAGTTTTGTGAAGGAGCTTTGGGCTTTGATGCCTCAATTTATGTCGTTCGGCGTCCCGAATTATTTATGGTGGACGTAAATTCAAACAGCGTTTCGCGACTGAAGGTTACTCCCGAAAATGACGAGTAGAGCTTATTCTGAAACGCGTCGGACGTCAAGCAACTCTACTAAAACCATTTCCAAGTTTCTGCGTCTGGTTAGCATTTTCAGTCGCTATTCACAGAGACAAAAAATGCACGAAATTAGCGCAGGAATAGGGAATGAAGGGGAAGATGTAGTGTATGGAAAGTACACCTGCCAAACTCCATACGGCGGTATTTACTTTTATAATGTACCATTATAAAAGTGAATGCAATTTTTCTTTGTGAATGGTTAGTAGTAAATAAACTATACAGTTTAATAATGAGATATTCGTGTTTATCTTGCTAAACATTTTCTTCTTAAAAACTCCGTTATGAGAAACCTTACAAAATAGTCTTATAGAGTTATAAGTTCCAACGGTAAATATAAGATGATATAAATCCCATTTAATATGTATGGAAGTACCAAATTTGCAGTAATTCTAAGGTTGATTCTAATCCTAATATTAATATCTTGTAAGACATGATCATTACAGAATAACAAACTGATGCATATTTTTTCCATGATACTATTCCCCTTTTCCTATTTATATCTTCTAGTTTGATTCTACTTACTCGATCAAAAGAATATATTAAGAGAGGTTTAGGTAAAAGGCAATTAATTTTCTTCAATCAATATATATTCATCATTATTTCCGAGGAATAGTTGATTAGGGTGATGTATATTTTTATTAGAAATAACCGTGAATAAATTCCAATTTTTTAAGTTTTAGAGCCATAAGAGGATTTAGGTTTCCCGACGTCTCTCACAATAGCTAATGTTGTAATAAACAAATAAACCAAAATATCAATAAACTGTTATCGAAATAGTATTAAATAAAAAGATTTCAAGAGAAATTATAATACATCGTATAAATTTCAATTTTCTTCGCTCGCGTATGTCATCTTTAATTTAGAAATGGAAGGAATAGCAGGAATCCACTTATGACTTCTCTAACGACCCTTTTTTATGTGCTTCGCTCACTTCCGACTCGAATCTCTATTCCTTCGGAATTCCCTGTGAAGTTAGCGATGCGGTTTTGCTTAACAAGCGTAGAGAAATAACCGTCCGCCAGGCTTCTAAACACTTCCCTTCCGACCACTAAATCTTATTTATTTTCGGAGGAAAAATATTATTCCTTTCGAATATGAATTGGTGGCTCAGAAGCCCACTCTCACGGTTTATGGCGAGAGGACTTAGCAGCAACAAATTGAAGTACCTTTTCATTCCCATTTTTTCTTATATTCTATCCTTGTTCACTTTTGTATGATTAGATAGAGTTATAAATAATATCAACATTATTTTATATGTATGATCTTTCTCTCTTTATTTCAATATTTTCGCACATTTGCAGGTTTATCACACCCTCTCTCTCTTTCCGGGCGTTTTCCTGCTGTGAATTTTTTTTCTGTTCAGAATTACCAATTTTTAAAACTTCTCCCTAAACTATAATTTCTTTCTTTCTACATTACTTGGTATAAATCTGTACACATAGCTTACATTCTTGTTTTTATGTCTGTTTGTGTTGGACAAGGGTTAAATTGAAAATGCGACTTTCTAGTCCAAATTTTACCCCATTTAGACGTGTAAGTACGTTTGTAGTAGACGTAATATATTCTCGGTCAAACAGGCTTATACAGGTTCAAGCAGGCTTGCAAAGGTTATTTTTGAAAAGCATAGAATTATAAATATAATATTATATTATATTTGAAAAGCATAGAAGCATAAGATCTTTCTGCAAGCATAGAATTATCTGTTGATCGTTGTAATAAATGTATTTGAGCTTGGGGAGATTATATTGAAAATAAAAATTGTTATATTGTACCAAGTTTTTTCTATATCAGGCCGGGAATTTATGGCGCCATCCTCGCATGTATGTATGTTTAGATTTTAATATTCTTTTATCGGTGAGATAAATTATATCGAATTTAATTTCTATTTATCTTTTCGTCTTCGTCACCTACGCTTTTCGTTAGTAGGTATTTCTTTTGGTAGTCTCGACGTTGTATCCTGACTCACCTGTCTGTGACTGATCTTCTATTTTTACACCCACATTCATCGTCTGTTTTTATGTAATTAACGATAATTTATTTGTTTTTACACTTCGCGAGTGGGCTCAGTTCACTGCTGGTTTCTATCGTATATTAAATCTAATTTTATTTTTGTAGACATGCAGAAGCAATTTCCAAGCTTTTAGTCACCCACCTATGTATAATGAGCGGTGGGTACTTAATTTATCCACTATGGCAACCTCTTCTCCTTACTAATCCATCACTAAGTATAACCCAGAATTAATATCTGTTTCTTAGTTGTGTACATTACGTGAATGCATAAGCAGTTAATTTCATATGAAGTACATTTACTTGCGTGCTAAATGCATATCTTTTACACTGTAGGTATAACTATTGGTAACACATTCCTATACTTCGTATTTTTATAATAAAATACACTATATTTCTACCTTAACCAGGGAAAATATTATATTTCTATCCTCTGTGGTAAAAATAGAAGTACAGTTTATTTTATTGCCCATTAAGATGGAAACCTACCTCAAAGTTTAGGATAAATTGTTAGATTATATGTTTAATTATTTAACAATTATTATTATTCATTTAGAAATGGAATTTAGAAGTTATTTTATACTTCGTGAAACGCACGATTCCAGTTGTCTATAAACAATATTCTGGATGAATTCATTATTGCCATTTTCATAAAATTGTTTTCGCGAATGGAATGTAGTACCATAGAGTAACAATAGTATAGTTACTCTATGGTAGTACAAATGGAATATTTGCATTTACAATTTTACAACAGAGGTAGTCAATCATAACGTTTTCTAGTTTGCATATTTTATGGCATAAGACTTCGCATTACATATAATGGGTCGAAGATGCATTTTCGCATAACAGTAATAATCGGTGAATTCTAGACCACCAACAGATAGCTCTTTCATCGGAACAAACCTATCCCTTGGCACCGCCACGGACGGCGGACAAAAAATACGAAAACAATCTCGTATTCCAAACCAGAAGGAGACGGAACCATAAATGACTAGTTTATTTATAAAAATGGGAGGGGTTGACCCTGAAATACATGAGAAGGTACAAAAATACACGCTTCCTCATCACTCGCTACATTTGTAGAGGGGCGGAGTGGAGATTCCCCTTACAGCGGATTCGTTTATGTCCTTTTCGATAGAGTTGTTTGACAATAGAGCAGAGCCTAAGATAACGATGCGGATTTCCTTGGTCGCTAAGATACCGCGGAAAGCACGCTTATACGACGTGAAGGTAGCCGAATATATTTTTTCGAGGGATTCAGTGAGTCACTTATTGCTAATTTTTGTATGCGTATGTGTGTAGAGACCAAAACGAATGTCATTTTCAGTATTATTCATACCTCTGTAGCTTTCTTATTATCGTAGTCATGAATAAGACAAAGGCAGAGTATTTGGAAGTAATATATATCATAATATAAATCAAAAGATTCCAACTATGAAAATATGGTTGTATCAGCAAGGTGTTATTGAAAAAATGGCGGGGAAGAAAACTCAAAATCGTCGTTAATGGAGATTTTATCTTGTATCTTTGCAAATTGGAGGAAAATATAATTAATTTGATGTAATGGTGATTTTTTCATTGGATCATTCGGTATAAATTTGTAATCTCCATTAATAACCAGATTTTATAACATATTGTGCCTTCATTGATTTTGCTATGTAAATAAACGGGAATGCCTTCCATCATTATTGTTTAAGAAATACATGCTAGGATTTCTACGAAAATGTATTGACGAGATTGATTGACATAAATAAAATTTTTCTTCATCAGATCTAATAAATTAATTGGTAATCAACTAAACATCTTTTTTAAAATATTTAGTTGACGATATAATAAGATATTGGATTCATATAATGTATCACCTGAAGATGCTACCATGGTCCTGAAAGTAATCATCGATAAATACCTCATCACACGTATAAGGAAACATAACTGCAAGCTATTATTTGATCTAACAAACAAAACCTTAATAGTATTTTTAGACACATCTTAGTTATAAGGAAAGGATAAAATCGAAGGAAGCTCTAAGTACCTTTGGTGTATAAATTAATTGCTCATGAATATATATTGATATTATGAATTCATGGAATGGGGCATCTGTCTGTGGCTCAGGACATACCTGTCCTCTAAATTTAACATAAACATTTTGTTAATAATCCGAGTTACTCCAACCTCTACTTTCTTGTAGCTCTTATAATAAAATCAAGATAACTATGAGTAGATTATGGTGCATACTATCTGGCGTATATAAACATATGTGACATTTCACAAATCTAACATTTCTCAAAAGAAATGGGCGACTCAAGTGTATATGAGAGAATGTCTCACGTTGATTTAAAGATGGTCGTTTTTATCTGAACTCGAACATAGCTATATTTCGCAGCCATGAGTCACGAACGATGATTTATCACGATGGGAATGAAAAGGATGAGAAAAGTTGTTGAGCGAAACTCAGCGGAGCGAGTTAGCTGTGCCAGGAGGAACGCCATTGATATCTTTGCCGCTGGTATTATATCGCAGAGGATGATTTCATGTGCAGTAGGAAACCGCGGTTAGCTCACGACGATTTATGCAATAAGCTTTACCTTTCACCTTAGAGTGGTGAGGATGATGCATCGAAGAGAAGTGAGACTGTTACGTAACGTAAATTCACACCTTTCTGGTTTTTTATTGCATGCATTCTTTTTCAGGCCGTGCGTAGCTCATTTCCCTGCAAATCTTTCAGTTGAGTTTGGATGAATACCGTTCAGTTTAGTTTAAAAAAAATTCTGTCGCAGTATCAGTGTCCGTGAGAAGGAGTTATGTCAATTGCGTCTTATCTCGCACTTAAAGCGGCTGAAGATATAATAAATGTTGACAGTGGACGTGTATTTCCAATTTACTGCTACCGCTTCTGAAGCAATTACTCATGGCGGGATTTACTGTATCATCTGATTACATTATCAAGTATAGAGTAATGCTGTTCAATATTTTTTTTCATTTAAGGTACTAATACGTGTTCATACGCTTCAAAAAGAAGTCTTTGACACCTAACTTTGCAACGAATACTTTCCTATCTCTAGAATATTGAAACAAAAAAATTTCTCCCTTTGTTCATGATGTATCTCTTTAGAGATTCGTTGACTATATTGAGGAATATACTCTACCAATTCACCAAATAATATCTCTTTTGTTTTTAGTCCTCCTTTGCATACCACTATTTCACAAGTCTTCCCTGCTTGTTCGTCTTTTTTTTGTATTTCATGCGACATTTCTTCTAGTTTTAGGTAGTACTGTAATTGGCCCTGATCTTATATTTACTTTTAGTGGCTTTAATTTATTATTTTATTATAACACTTGTGTCTGGGGTACTTCCTTAACATACTCAATAAATTATTATTGGTTTATACAACGCCTATCACTAAACAAGGTAGTTGCTGTTTTGATATAAAACCAATTAATAAAGAATTAGGCATAAAGTATGGAATAGAAGATTTTATAGTACCATAACATTAAAATATGATTTTTTTCGCGAAACTAAGCACTAATATAAATCAAAATTAAAAGAAATCAGAGTGACTACGGGGAAAAACAGTATTTCACGCGGACCACTAATGATTTTCGTGCGGCACTCTGATTACAGAAGAAAGGGTGTAAGGTTGTAAGTTACTCTTTGATTGGAAATAAATTTTTCATTATTTTCCGTCAAGGCTAACCTTGTGATTCATCGACAAATAGCCCTAACATCTAATAACATCGGTGGATCGGAGTTAGTGTAGATCCCGTGTTCAAATCCTAGTTTGGGCATGTTGTGTCGTAATTTTCATGGGTAAACTGTAAATTTGGTTTTATTAGACTAAAATTTAATTTAAATAGGCGAAGTCAGATCCGGATTGTTTTTCGCCTTGTGTCCATGGATGATGGTAACGGGAAGATCGATCCGTATTCATCATTACCTCGTCTCCCCATCCACTCAAGCAGGAAGAGAGTTCGCCCGAGAACGGAACGCGCGTGAAATATGCCTCAAATCTGCACACCGCGACGGACCGAGACCACACATGCACCGATCGCGTTGGCAATCTCTCAAAACTACTTTCACATCGCATTCGGGGTAACAAAAACGACGGAGATGTCGCCTTCATCTCGCAGATGTTGGATCCCCTCGTAGCCAAATAACGGAGCGGAGGGAGTAAAGAATCGAACTGGGAGGAATGCGGAGGATTCTGCACGACGGCGAGGGGGTGGAGAACCACTTACGCCGGGGTGTTGGAGGCATGTAGCCGCGGATGCCAGCAGTTGACCGCAAGCCCCTCTCGGGTGCACATTGTTCAGCGTTAAAGTCACCTTCTGGGACTCGAACCGGTCCGCTTTTCGCGATCCAGTTATGCCGGATGCGTACGGATAGTAATGGGCCATTTTATTTCGTCTTTCATCGGGTAATGGTTGGAAGCTTTCTTCGCAGATATATGACCTTGCTCATAAAGGGGGCGTGGTAAACCGAGTGGCTCTCGTATAACGGTTCACTGATGATGTAATTGAGGGCGTGATTTGGTTTGCTTGGACGGGCGGGAGATAAAGCCGATGATAAGCGATGATGCTCGGGGCTTTGGCGATGGTACGATGCTTGTTTCAAAGTTTGCACGATCTTCGCCGAAGCTTCAGACATGCCAAAGAGTACAAACCGCGAAATGGATTTTCCTCATTAGGGTGTCCAGAGGTCACGAAACATACTTTCAGATCCGAATATATCATTTTGCAGGCTTCTTCTATGTTTGTATTCTCAATATTGACTAATGACTTTCTTATCGCTGTGCTGTGTTTAATATTTAATTCGCGTAAAAATTAGCATGGATGTGACTTTCAGGTCAAGGGTACCAGGTGAATTACTCCTAAATATGCACTAAACATGCGGGAAGATTTTCATACCTCAATGTTCAATAGACATTTTGCTTTTATAGTCTATGCGATCAGCCGTTACTTCAAGATAAGACAGTTTAGCATAAAGCTTTGACATCCTATATGTGGGACATATTTTCTTCCCGGTTATGTTCCCTATTTTCTGTCCTCTAGGGTGTAAATGTTTCTATCCCGCAACGTATGTTGCCTCAAACCCTGATCAATATGGATGTCACCCGGAAATAAAATAATATTTCTGTTGATTCTAACATACGGTATTGTTCCTAATAAACACAAGGGAAATCCTCATATCGTTCTGTGGTGGACAGGAATAACGCAAAAGCTGGAAGATAAGCTTTTTTCGAGTCAGAGAGTGTTTTCATTTGATAACCAATCTTGTATTATACGCTGAGGTTGTTTTTGAAGGAACCGCATTGTGTAAAGAGAACAAACGGAAGAAATCCTTATTCAATTTTGTAAAATTTTCTGAAATGAAGCAATTAAAAATATTCTTCTTGCACTTGAATAAAATCCTTTTGACAGTTTAAAAGTTAAGCAGTTACGTATTATTAAATAATGAATCACTTTCATTTTAACCTTTTAAAGATCGGATTATTCATTATTCATAACTCTAGGAATCGCTTTGATTGATTAATTAGAATAAACAGAACTGATTGTTGTATTTGAAAAATTAAAAAAACTGCTTTTCTTATTTTTATTTTTATATAAGCTGGTGTTTGTAATAACAAAGTAGTAGGTCACATAGCCAAGTGGCCAACATGTTTGCTTTTGGTGAAAGCGGCTCCAGGTTCGATCACTGGTGTAAAATGACCACGTCACACTCAAACTGTGTTTAAAATATACCACTACTATGATTTCGTATTTTAGCCTTAGAAACTCTTCGATGTTTTAGTATAATTTGCCAAAAAGGTGAAAAACATTTCCGTTTGATGCTGTACTATTTTAAAACTGCTATTCTTTGACAGTCCTCTCCATTTAATTAAAAGTAAACGTTTAGATAGCGAAAGTTTCGGATTTTTTTAGAAAACAGATGAGCCGCGAAGAGCGTTGGTTGGAAGTGATACTTGGGCAGATGTCCAGATGCCATAGGCCTTGTGAAAATTGACTTTTTGTCCATGTTATCTCCGGAATAAAGTGAATGTTGGATAAGTACTTTTTATTCAGGATCAATTATCCATTTCACTTACGGACTGCACGGACCTTCGTGGGTATTATTACTATGACTTGCGCTTCATTTGAGTAACAAAGAAGTTCTGTTAATAATCAGCCTCTGATAAATGCTATTTTTTCAAGCAAAGCTATTGCATCCCATTGAATTAATATGCTAAGTTTTAGAAAAGATCTGATTGGTAAATATTTATTTAACTAATAATATATTTAAAGTAACATTCGATAAGCTCATTCGCTTTATTGAAACAGGCCATGCTAAAACATTTTTTAAAAGAAGTTTTTCTTACTATAATATATGATCGAAATTCAAAAATATTTAGGACACTGCAGAGTAGGGCTGTAATCTATATTAATATTAGTATTTATGTAATAATTCTAAAAATCAATGATCATAGAAATTATATGTTATCCTACTATTATTTTACTGTTATTGATTTTATTCGTATTGACATCGTTGTAAAAAACTTCATATTTCTAAATGGTCATTAGTATTTTTTTCAGTCCGAAGCATTTTGTGCGTTATTTTATAAATTTGATTGCCATTGTGTCGCAGACCTGGTAGGAATTTCATTGTTACATAGATATGCACTTAATGCATTAAATGGCCTCCATTAAACCAGATGCACATAGTTTTGAGTCGTCGCAAATCAATGATGGTTTCGAGTTGAAAAAAATAATTTCCCTGGAGAATTGAAGAAATTTTTCCCTAATGGCAATAGTAAATGGTATAAGTGTAGGATACTGTGTAAGTCGTTAAACTTTATAAATAGCGTTATTGAATAATTACTCTATGAAAGCCATTTGATGTTATAGATATTTATCCAATAACCAGCTATTCCATGTTATACAAATTGGGGACTTGATTCCCAAATACTAAAATGCTGTAATTACGCAAGCACGTGCTCGAACTTCAATGCTTTTACGCTCATATCTAAGGGAAGATGCGATCCTGACTCATGCGTGGTTTTCCCTCCCGGGATGGACCACTTAACCCTTTCCGGCCATTTGTAATTGTGTGATTTCATCTCTATTCGTGAGTCTGAGTCGTCGGAATATTTAAAGAGGCGAGACGGTTCTCTAGCCACGCACTCAGAATCGCTTTTGGACTGCCACATCAAAGGGGGGAACCCGGGGTTGGTTTACTCAATTTTCAGATATTTTTTTTAAGCCTTTAGTTGTCTCACTTTATTTACCCGTTATTTCATACTCATTCATTTGGTGAAATTTAAACTTTACTGTTGCGTATTTTATGTGTCTTAAATTACCATATGATTTATTGACAGTTTTTTCGGTAATGTCACCGGGGTAACCCTTGTGCCATTTGTTAACAGCAATTTGTTTCAGATACAAATTATTCTACAAAAAGACATTTATCTGTATTGCTCTCAAAGATGTCATATTATCCATGGTTTTACAAGTATTTCGTAAGGGAAATGTTGAAATTTTCTGTCCTTAAAAATATTAAAATTTTTGTGTAGTGCGTTCTTAAACTCGGATACCCTTAAAAATGTCATGTCTATCAATTACTTTGATGTTGAAGTATGCTAATATTTTCCTTGATATAAACATTCAGTGAAATTACTTCTCTGTATGTAATGAAAAATTGGCATATTTCATTTTTACTGCAGAAAATTCATGCAAACATCTCCATTTGGTCGAAATTAAAATTGTCGATCATTATAAAGTAGATTCAAAATATTTTTAAAAGATGAATACCGTTAGCACTATGTTGGTAGAATTTTATTGATTCCTTAGCGATAACCAAAATAATAAACTTAAGATGTCTAACAATTTTTCGAGCCCTCAAATGATATCCTGACAATTGTAAAAAAATCTTAGAATTACCCTTAAGGTGGCGCATTGTTTTGAATATTAGTCGGTATAGGAAATGAAGATCATGTTAAGTTAAATAAAGAGCATAAGAAAAGTAATTGTAAAATAGTATTAGCTCTAATGTAAGCCGTAAGTCAAAAATCGAGTAATACGATACATTAGTGTGTCGGATCGAATGTTTCTGTAATTATGTTTTCGAGATCTTTATTTTGCATATAATGTGAATGATTTTGAATGCTGAACGCCCAAAGATATAGCTCGATCGAGTTTTGAAAGTAACATGTTGCACCTCCATGCCATTTGCGCCCTTCGCTCGACTTTGCCCAAGTCACTGTCTTCGAGCGGAGAAATTTACTCAAAGGCACCAATAAAACTGACCTCGACCTAAATTAATACAGCCTTTCGAGATGCTCTATGCATTCAACGAAATGTCAAGGGGGCAATGGAGCTCAGTCGAGTGCATAATCCGTGTCTTATGATGATTTTCGACTAATATAATTAGACTATAATCGAAAGAAAAATATTCGAGTGTTTTCATTCGAAAGTTTATAATAAATATCGGAATTTCCTAACGTCAGTTAAAATATGCGGAAGAATTGTAGGGATATTGTAGCCAGCAATTTTAGGTTCTCTAAACGTGACAGTAGATATATATTTATTTTGTTGTAAAGCACTTATCCAAATTTGATCTTAAATCTAAGATGCATCCTAAGATGCCTAAGGTGATATACAACGAGATAAAAATAAGAAATGAATATTCAAGGTTATATCATTATAAAAGAAATACTAATTGATCAGTCATATTTATACATTGCAGAAATCGATTTAACAATTTTCGAACTTATAATGGAAATTTTGCTACTCGGGTCACCCAGAAGATAAGTAAATAGAATAAATATTAATTGCTGTTAATGATATACGTTTTCGCAAGACAAGCATACCTTCATCTTCATAATAATTAGTAAAATTTACAAATTTTCTGGCCTCTGAAATGAAAGCGGAAATAGGTCGCCTTCCACTGTAATCGATTACTAACTTTGATCCTCGGTACTTCATAGCAATAAATATTCTTTCAGTTACGTTTATAATAGTAAAACTTCCATTTTTCTATTACGTCCTTATATATTTGTTCCCAGGCCACGTATTTGAATACCCATGTCCAAATATAGTCGCATGTTGTATAGATTATACACAATTTCAACTATTTTACTTCTTTCCAGCTTTCGGATTTTTAATAAAACGTGGAATAATTAATATCCGCAACAGTTAGTTTGTGCTGGCCACTATTTCCCTTTTACGGAATGGTTTCAAAGCGAAATAAATCTGTAGCTCCGAAGTAGCATATCGAACTTACTGGTTTTCTTATTAGTGTAAGGAGGGAATATCTCCTCTTCACAAAGGTCAATCCTCTACACAGATTTGCGACGCCTAGACGCTCTAAAATACATTCCGAAGATCCTTTTACCGCTTATTCTTTGGCATAATCCCACGTGCGCGGATTAAACTTGGATCACTCCACGAAGAGAATCCAAGATGTGAAAGAGGAAGGGGAAAAGATAAAGAAATAAAAAAGAAAGCTATGAGGAATGCATCCACTCTTGCAAGGATAGAGTACACGTAGCTGAGACTCGCTGCTGAATGTATACTTGGTGTACAGGATCGTGATATATGACCTATTATATTTTACAAACCCAACTTTTATTCAACTACTAGATGATGAGCTGAAAAATTTCAGCGCCAAATTTTAATCGTGAGGTTTTTTCAAAATAATTTGGTAAATATTTGTTCCGATGGTCTAAATCTGAACGTATGTCTTCGATTGGCTTTACTTGAGGTGAAAAATTGCTATTAAATATATGTCTAAGCATGTGTGTACAGTGAATTATATCGATATTTGTATATGCTCTAATGATAACATCCTTTTTATCTTTCATTATTATAATAAATATTAGCATATATTTTTACTCAAAACCTAGAAAAACATTATCCGTTCACTAGCGTGATTAAGAGTTTACTTTTTATAATATTTAAGGGTTTCATGTAAATTAAGTGCGTATCTTTGCTAAGTTATTTAGAATTTGTATTCTAAATTTACATTCCAGTTTTCCACTAAAAGAAGAATTGCAGTGTTTTATTGAGAGTGGAATTTTTCTTGGAATTTTGTTCTTGAAATTATAAGTTTTGAATCCTAAAAAATAACATTTGCACAGAAAAGTTTGCACCAATTCTTGTGTTGTTCTGCAAATATTTGTAAAGTATATTTGATTTATTAAGAATAATTTCAACGATTGGTCCCTCGGTATAATTATAGTATCCCTTTCGTGGATAATCGTTTAAATATAAATGTTCTACCGCTTATTGTCTAGTTTTTGAAACCAAGCGTCTCTTATGCAACAACTTTCTCTCGATCGATGCCCCGAAAAAATTCAGAACAGCTTCTGTTATTTTCACCTTGAAATATTTTTACTGGTAATTAGCTCAGCCACTGCACCAAGACGTTTCGGAGTTAATGAGTACTTGGGATGAAATTTTGAAAGTTGAAACTGTTGCACTTACCGAAAGATCAGTGGTAAGGAACCCTTCAAGGACGTTGCTGTTTGCCCTCATTTTTATATTTCATTAGCCATTGCTGTTGTTTTACAAGTTCTAGGTCGCCTTCATCTTAACTTTACTTAATTGACTTAATTAACTCATTGCAAAATATTTAACTGTTCCAATTTATAATAATATTGTGAAATTCCCATGATCTCATCTATGCATGGAGTGCAGGCCGTCTAAAATTTAATTTTCCACCAATGTCTCCAGCATCATAAAATTCTATTTGTGTGCTTGTCTTTTTATAAATTTTGAAGCAACAAATCGTGATCGATGATCGAATTAGCTCTGGATACCTTAGTACCTCTTACCTATATCATAAATCTGCAAAAACATTTTGTTTCATTAATAATCGCTCCAATTATTAACACGGTAAGTATAAATAAGCGAAACGCCATTCAGTGGATTGAGAACCTACATTTTCATGAATTTTATTCGTAGTGACTTAACTGTCAATGGCTAAATTTTGCCCTTTAAATCTACTATTATAAATCTCTGTATTTACGTAGGCTATTTAGCCAAAATTTTATGAGACCGTCATCAATGAGGGCATATGAGAAAGGCTTCTTTATACTCACGGCAAGTGGCCCATGCACCATTAAACCTTTTTTCTGTTAGCTTGATTGATATTCTCAGAAACATGAATTTTTGAATGGATTGCCCCTAAAATGTACCTCTTGATTTTTTACCTCATTTTCTGATTGGCCTACATAGCTGGACGTATCTTAAACGTCTAGCTAAAGCGCATTATCCTTTAATTTATTTATCTAGATAAATCTAACTTTTGATACAATTGATTAATCAAATTTTAGATGGTTCACGTCGATTTCATTTTATCTAAATTGGTCCTTGAGGGATGTAAAACTAAGGTTATTTTGATGTGGAATAAAGACAATTTTGAATTCAGATGGCTTTTATATGGCGATTTTTATTAGTTGTTGTATCAATCTTGGCCATAAATGCTAAATTTACAGTACTAGAAAAGATGGTGTATTTCAGTAATCAGTAGTGAGAAATCTCAAGGGAAACGATAGTCGGTGATTTTCGACTTAATACCAATATGCATAATATATTACACTCAAATACCAAAGCGTAAGGATGAATAATTATTGCGAAAGATTATTAAATACCTCTTACGATGAAAGCCGTGAAAGACTATGAAATACTTCTCACGCATGGGTAAAATAGAACAAATGGAAGAGGGATACCTCTAATACAAAGTTAAATATGCGTCAGATCGAGTCTAGAAAATCTTATAATACGACAGAATGGAATCGAGGAATTTCTTTTGGAGAGGACGGATTCTCGCGACCGAATTCCATCCGATGCCAAGTCTTTTCACCAGTACGGATCGGGTTGGAGGAACAGCCGCAGGCTTTTCACCCGCGGACGCCAAAATGGCTCTCCTCCCTGTCTCTGGTTTATTTATGCGTCGTCCTTAATTCCTCCGAATCGCTCGAGAGGGGAAAAAATATGACAGGTGTGGTATTCCATAAGCCATTGCCAACGTTGAATTGGACCCTTCTCTTTCTACAATAGTCTCCAAACCTCCTGAGAGTGCTTTGCTCTTTACATTGCTCGGTTATCTTATCGAAACGTCTGTCTTGAGTTTCATCTCTGCGCTGATTTCAGGGTGGTAATTTGGTTATTTTATATATTAAGGTATTTATGTATCGGCGACCGGGTCGAAAAAACGTCACTACCGAAAGAATGCGCTTTTTATATCAATATTAATTTCATTAGCTGGAAACGGTGACGTCATCGCTTCTTTTAAGATATTCAACCTCTTTTCGAAAAGCCAAAGAAATCGATTCGGTAGCAGAATCGGTATCCGAAGCTTCAAATCCGAAGTTCAAAATCAACGTAATAGCCCCCAAGAATATAAACCATAAACCGATATACATACACAGATGATCCATCTTCATGTGCATCGAAAATCCTTATTCAACTCCATATCCTTTTGTATTATATAGCATTTTCTGTCTTTGTCTTCCTTTCTGTTCTTTCCCATGAATTCTACCCTGAATCACTTTTATTGGCAGTCGCTTTCTTCTCAATATTTGACCCTTAAACAGATATGGTTTACTCTAAAATGGATGTCATTATTGTCCCAGTTGAGAGATAGCCAATCATACTTTTACATAAAAATGGAGGATTAAACTTTAAATTGGAGAGATATTTCAATCTGCATTTGAATTCGAGCCTCAGACCTGAGTGCTAACATGGGATATGCTGTTAAACTCATGCCACCGAGTACCACTGTAGACCTAAGCGTTCAGGATTACAGAAAGAATGCTTTCATCACAGAGAGTACGCGCATTAAATATAAATATCATCTGATAAATGAGGTTCCACCGTGAATAAGAATATTCCGTGACGGTCGTGATATTTGGAGATGATGAATGAGCGTGGTCGATCAAACCTGCAAGTCATGACAGACCTTGACAAGTGTGGGAGGGATGCTAGGAAATGATAATCAGTTTAATGCTCATGATTATAAGCCAGATTAAGACAATGACCTCGTGAAGCGCTTGCTTACCACTGGATGTACACACAGTTTCGGTGAGCCCGTAGGTGTTGGGAACCATACCTTGCATTTTCTTCTTTGATACATTTGCATGAGGAAGATTTTAAGGGATTGCTTGAATGAACAGAGATTTAGATGCTTAAAACAGTTCAAGTTACGTACAATGTAAGAGGAAAATATTAATGATTTGCTCGTGACGTGTGGATTATTTAATCCGGATCTAATTATCTAAATCTCTTCTTGGTCCCTGGCAGGTGACATGCCACTCAATTAAATAGTTAGGATTATAACGTTTGTAAATATGGTCGAATCGCTTATATAAGAACTCGAAAGGCGCCCTTAAGGATCCTGCTTATTCATACTCGCAAAGAATACGCTTCCAAATTGAATAATAAATACGAATTCCTGATATTCACTATCTTCATCTCCTCTTATTGAAGTGTAAACTTGACTATGTTTATTGATGTACTACCAACAAGTAATTATTTATTTTATATTTATATTTTCCCCTTTATTTTTCATCACCAACTTATTATTATTGGTAGGTTTGCGCAAGTTTTTCTCTCCACCATTCCTCGTAGATTTTTTCCTGCAGTGAATATTATTTTCCATAAGAATCTACACGTATAAGATTTTTACACATTCACAATTTTTCATTATTTCACTTACTGTCACATTTCATTTATTCTTATACGATATATGACGATGGGTTATCTGGAAAAGAAGGCTTTCCAAATACTCTTCTTATTATTAAAATTTTATGCAGTCTCAGCTGAAAATTATATCTTTTAGGCCAACTTTTGCGTTATACCTTAATGTCTAATGAATATAGAGCCAGAATAAAAATTCTAATAAATTACCACAGTTAAAAATAACTCTGTTAAAATATACTTTCAATTCAAAATATTTACTAAAATACCTCTGGTATTAATAAACTTTAATCGATGAAAGCTGCTTCAAAGTGCTGTATTTTTGGAAACTATTTTAACTATCAGGAAACGTTCTAAAAGCTCTTTTAACAACCTCATACCTGTCACAGCTCTTAGGAAATTAAAAAAAGGAAACTAACTCGAAACAAATAAATCTAAAATTAGCGCTCATTTTCGGGTTCGTCTTCTTGGGGACATTAATAACTCATTTCCTCTCGTCGCCCAAACAAGTATCGAAGAAATTAGCAAACTTCCTCTTTGAATGATGTCCCTCTGCCAAAAATGTTAACTCACTCTCTTGGGAAGTGTATTTTTAGCAGAGGTGAATAGTATTAGCATTAACAAAGCTTAAGCGAAATTCTATTTGGAAGGCGTGATTCAGGTGATTTTTCGATGGTACATACGTCCCATTTCTAATATTAGTGAGTGAATTCATTATGAAAGTCACGGACTATCTTTTAGAATTAAACGGAGAAATAGTGCTGTAAATTTACAAGAAACAGAGGATGTACATACTATAGCTGTAAAAGGATTATATAATTAATTTTAAAGTATTGATGGTGTTGATATTATGGCGAAGGGAACTTGCATATTATGTGTAAGTTTATTTTGATGTTTGAAAATGCTGCGCTTATTCATGCTGTTTTATAACCTGGAATTTTAATACATTTACTTGATTTGGAGTCGACTATGGAATACAATCGAGTATTAAATATAAACCTAATTGGGAAGTAATATATTGTTTAATTTACGCCTGCCATACTACGATTATGCATCCTTTTCTGTCCTTGGAGTCCTAGACAATGTTTAGTCTTCCAAATCATTTTACTGCGTGTTCTAGAACAGCAAAGATTATTTGATCTCTGTTGAAACCAATTAAAATGAAATTTCAAAATCAAACTGCTATGAGTTCCTGAGGAAAAAACACATTGCAATTAATAAGTGGAACTTAAAAAAAATGTCCTCATCGATTGAATGGTATAATGCCATATAAAGTTGACGTATGAGTCATTAGCGGATTTGTGCTTGCATGCACCAATGTTACTATAACACAGTATTAGTGTTACCATACTTACTGTGTTACTTAAACAAATATTTTTCTACCAATATGAATATTACTTCGTTATGTATTCGGCTTCATCATCACTGAGGAACAATAACACTATGAAAAATTAAATGTGTTTTTCAGGATTTTAATATATTATGAATCAACTCAACTCAAAGTTTGTTTCGGAAATTTTACGTGAGTAATCCAGGTCAGTTATTATTGTCATTTGCAAAATGATTCCCGGTCAATTGGGTACAATCGAGGCAAAGGGAAGCGAAAGGTCTGTTATAACAATTTACCAGATCAACCTTAACGTTACACGAGTCCTCGTGACAGACTTTAAACTTCCGGCGAAGAAGTTATGAATCACTGCGTCGAAATCGCGGCAAAATTCCCATTACGGCAGTAAAGGTAGAGCGTTATGCTTCACGCTCCAGATCTCGACGCAATCCGTACGGAAAATTCAGATCCGTGGAATGTGTGCGGATTGGCGCCTAAGGACCCAATTTCTCCAAATGCACTTTCTCTCCATCGATATCATCATCGCCTTCTCAATTAAGTAGTCGGGAAAGCTTTCAAGTTTATTTGTTAGGCTTTCCATTACATGTAAAATTAAAATGCCGAATTCCATGTTCAAATTACTCCCATGAATGCATAAGGAAAACCCTGATGAGGTCATATACCTCAGCGGAACCTCTTAATGATATGTTTTGATTTGCTCTTCCAACTCTGGTTTCCTCCTAATGCTTCGTATGCTTGATTTGAATTAGTTTGAAAATCCGGAATTGGGTTAAAAGAAGTATGTCTGTGTATAGTAGAGATGTGTACGTGTAGATCTATATAAAATATTATTTAGGAAATTTTTAAGCCTGGAGAAATTTTTTTGGGAAATGTAACGATCTTAAAAGCCGTATAGTATCTATATTAGGCATAATAAATATCGTTTGTTTTTTAGAGCAATTAGATTAATGAAAGATTTTATCACCCTCGTGGTATGTCAAGATTACCGGCCAATCTTATCGCTAGGTAATCCTGAGTGATATAATATCAACGAGATGATGTGCCTTTTCGAAGTTTTGTTAGCCCTTTTTTCGAGAATTAATTGCCACCTTCTCAATTTAATTGTACGATACAATAGCAATACAACACAATATGATACGGTAGATGTCTAACATGTAACGTTCAAACGAAATGACGACCTTCTTTGTAATTATACGATTCATTTTTCTGCCATATCAGTATCTTAATTGGATCTAAGCTAAATAGTAGTGGTTACTCATTAACATCTTACAACTTTAAAAGATTATTACTTAACTTAGGGTTGAATCGTATGCTTTCCTGTGCTACGATAAATTTCATTTCCATCATTAGTAAAAAAAGTAGCATATGAAAATAAGTATCATTTCGTGAAATAATCTTTATTATGTATTTTTGTCCGATTATGACAACTGTTAAATAGAGGATGGGACTTATCAGACCCAATTTTGCCTAATAAAGATATATTGTGTACCTAATATAAATTTAAAGTTAGAGCAATTTGAAGTGGCTCTTAGAGCAAGAGCGACCAACATTCATACTGAAATTTCTTGAAATACTTCTGTTCCTAGCTTTCTTTTTAAACAACTCTCTTTCTGTTTAAGTAACCCAACTGTCTTTATCACTATTCACCATAAATTAAACGTGGAGAAGCATGTATTGTTGGAGTCAACAATGCATGCCTATCCAAACCGCCAAACAGATCGGTAATGGCTAACTTCACCCGCAATATAACCCTCGCAAACTCGCAAGTCAAGATTCCTCATTACGACAAGCTCTTCATTCCTCCCGTAGTCGATTCCCATGCGTTAACGAAGTCATTCTGAACGTATGCGAACCGATCCGCCCCCTTGCACGCACGCACAACAAACACGGATTCGAAAAGAGGATCGGCGTGTGCAAATTCCATAAAACCACATCCGCGCACGAAGGTGATGCTTCCGTTCTAAGATTCCTCCTCAAAAATAAAAGACAATAGCGGCGGGCACCCAGTCTGACCTTGGGCTCCAGGGGAGGATTGTCGGCACCAGAAGAGGGCACTGCGAGGTCAACTCATCCAAACACGCGTGGAACGAAAGCGTAATGGACCGGAAGAAAGTAGAGAAACGGATCTAATCATCTCGATCATGAGCATTTAAACATGTTTTTCGGGATATCCTTACGAGAAGCGAATGCCTAGGATTTCTGAATCGATTCATCGGTTCAGGTGATCGATCGGTTTAAGAATTGCCAACATTATTCTGAAAGATGCTGACTCGGGGAATTTTTTTTCCATCTGACTTCATACCAAGCAAGCTTTTCACAGGTTTGGACTAATGTATTCCTTTGTGTATTGCTAATGAGAATCTTTATCGCATAAAGCAAGATTCTAAAAAGATTATTCTACGCGTTTCTAAGTAGAAGTGGCATAATAATAATAAATTTGTTTGTGCGAGATTGAGACTTAAGGCCTCTTCTTCCATCAAACCCGTCTTCATTAAATATAGAATAATTAAATTAAAGAGAGAAGTACGAGGAAAAATATAAGAATTATAAAGAATTGTAGAAGAACTTCGACAGCTGAGGTCATTTTGCACATATGTTCCACCTCCTGGATTCGAAAACAGGATTGCTTTCACCATAGGCAAACTTACTACCAATAGGAAGTCCCTAAATCTCTTACATTTTGTCTACATTGTTGTATTATCCGAGGTAGGTAATTCTTGGAAAAAATTTAAGTATCTTTACACCGTTTTTTTATTCTATATTTACTTTATCACCCTAATATTGCATCGATTCTTCATTTTTCCGAGGAACTTATGTTAGAGAACAAACATTTTAGCAGTTGATGCTTAGTTTTAGAAATTTAAAATAATTTTGTCCGAAATTAGAAGGCAAAAATGACTTCTTAACATCATTTGTAAATCTCTTTATTTCTCTTCAATGAGGGGCGTAACGAAAACAAGTATTTTTTTAAGTTTACTTGCACCACCACAAAAGTTAGTACTGTCGTAGTAATTTCGCAGATGTAGCTTCTTACATAAATCTACGCTTTAGTTCTCCATTGTTCTATGCCGGATGGATTCGCAGCCAACAACCATGTGGGCGTAACTAATTTATTTTCTGACGTCAGGAAATAAAGTAACTACGAGAACGTCCTTTAAAAATACAAAAAATACACTTTACATTTTGAGATGCCATTACAGGTTAAATTTCGTAGAGGTCAACTGCCTTGGCATTTAAATTGCTGGAGAAAAATTAGCTGTCACCCTTAACTTCATGAAAGAACACGGTAATTAGCCTTTTGCTTTCAAAACCGAAATAAGGTTTTGGCAGCTGTAAATTTAGAACTTTGCTAAAATATTTCTAACCTTCCTTAAGCTGAGATGCAAGGTTATTTAACTTGAAAAATTCTATTATTTGATTATCGCTATACTGACAATATCGTTCGATTATGTCTATCTATCATGTTGAGTAAAGAGAAAACGAAACCGATGTTTATTAGCTAAGTAAATAGTTGTTAGATATGTATACCGCTATATGCTAGAATTCGCATTTATAATATTTGTAATTGGCACCCAACAAAATATTATATACAACTGAAGCATTACACTGGATACAAAAAACGATTTTACATCTGTGGTGAAAATCATCCTGCTCTATAAGAAACTCTGGTTGATGGAAGTTATTATAAATAGTATCTATAATTACTCAGAAATCGGCTTCGATGAAAAGTGGACGTAAACAGCGATTAGTTATATGAACTTATATCACCTGCGAGATTAAATCGAGCAATATTTGCTCGTGCATTTGACCATTTTAACACGCTTATCAAAAGGCAGTTGAACCTCGATTCACGAGTTTAATTCCTTCCTACGTTCCATCCATATCTCAAAAGTTCATTGTCTTCTGTATTATTAATGTAATTTTTTAAAAGTATTTTCGAAGATGGTTGTTCCAGACTAAATTCTGAAATTTCTAAATACAACCTGCTTCTGAGCGTAGCTTAATTACTACCAATTTCTTGCGTAATGATTGCTTATTGCGCTTAGTAATACATTTTACAGCTATTCATTTACGCCTATATCGCAACTTAGGAAATATGTAAAACTGTACAGCTAATGATTCTTACTTCTGACTTATTGTTCAAAGGTAGAGGGAAATTACGTAAATATCCGCGACACTTAAACTTTATTCTACCACATATCAAATCAATATATACTAAATTTCTTTTGCAATATTAACACTTTATCAGGAGTGCGATAAGAAATGTCTAAAATAAATTAACTGCGTATTGCGTTGAATGTTTGTACAGCCTCGTTCTAGTACGACTGAATTGTTAATGTGAAATACTAAATTGCCAAAAATGACGTTTCTGTGTTTGCGTTCATATCACCGGTCAACAACCGTAAAAAATGACATGAATGAAGTGCCTAAGTTAACGTCCCATTTGATAACTCATAGTAACTTTTCCCTTCGTGGCACCCATATGTTTTACCTCAAACTTCGTGACATAACTTACAGGAATGTCGTATTAAGACTAGAATATCCGTATGTTGAAATGCATCTTTAAGAAGACGAAAAAAATAGTAATGCTATCAAGGAATAATCCCATGCAAATGCAGAAATCATAAGAATAATAAGCGTATAGATAATCCAGCACGGAAAACATTTTTATGCGTGATAAATTATGGGTCATACCAAGAGCTTTCTTGCGGCACACTATTCGAGTAGTACCACAAATTTTATAACTTATGAACATTTAAAATGACTTCGGAATTATGTAAATTTGTATTTTTTATGTTACATTTGTGAAAATATATAACTTGATTGCCAACTTTTTGTGCAAATTTAACTTGATTAATTTAACTTTGGACGGTTAAAATAATTTTGCCCAATAATTTTCTCACAGTCGTGTAAAGGAATGGGAAAACACTTCCATTTTAGTACATAATGCCAAAGTATTAGGATATCGTTATTTCTCTCGTAAATGTATGCATAAAACATAAATGCACTCACCTTCCTTCACCTGCCCACCAAGCGAATTCTTTTTCTTTCGGCGACCGCTCGTGTTAATCGCTCGAAATTCGCTCGTTCTCGTCGCGCCTTCTACCCTTTGGCAAGCTGAGGGACGGTCCCCAAGACAGGAGTCGAAGAATCAAAACCAATCGAAAGGTAAACAATATATAAGAGCCGCTCTTCCGCTGTCACTTGTTTATGCCGCGGTGGGAAAAAAGGCGCCTTGTTCGCAGTGGAGCTCTCCTCTGCACGAACCGTCCCTTTCTCGGACTGTAGCGTGTCTGAATGAAGCAAAAATCTCTTCCGATATTCCACGCGCTCCGGCGGGTCAGCGGGTGGGGGGAGGAGGGGGAGAGAAGGCGATGGTGGCGACTCTACGCGGAGCACGTGGGTTATGGTTTATGTTCACGGATGGCCGACATGCCTTCCTTGACGGTTCGGGAATTCGCGAAGGGTTGCCTAAAGAGGGAGGGTGATTCGTGGGGGAAATTCGCGAACCGTAGGTGTCCAAGATGGTGCTTCGAAGTTTGGCACAAGGGCCAACCAGATTGCTCTACTTTCTTGGCCGTAAGCAATGCCCATCAATCTATTAGCTCTCTCTTATGGTTCGATCTCCTGCAAGGGATTTATATCGCTTTGCTCATGGAGCTCATTTTGGCAGCGTTGCAAACCACTTGTCTCGTGACGTAATGGGATGTGGCTAATTGACGAATGCTATTGCCGCACCTGCATCCCAACTATGGCTGCATACGTCACAGTTCTTTGTTTGAAGCTACTTTGAGACCTTACCACCTATTCTAATGCCTGGGAGATATATTTTTCATTTTGGAAATGATATGAAAATAATATGGATTGATCGTGTAACCGATGAAAAAAGTCCATTGACTGAAGAAAAGATATTATATGGAAAACTTGAGAAAAGGAAAGCTTTGGTACGCAAGGGGCACACTTGAGGCTTGATAGTCTGTTAGAGATGGCGAAGGAGGTTGTACAGACCTTCACCATGCTAGATAATAATAGGCAGCCTTTTGTTATTGTTAAGGTTAGACATTATTAGAAAATAGAGCATTGTCTGGAGACAGGAGACAGGCTTGAAGAGCTGAAAATACGTCTACGGATTTTGAATCCATGATGATCATTTGGTCTAATTGGCAACACTTTCACTATTGAATTTTTTCTTTATTTGTTATCATTTATGGTTTCACTTATAAAAGTAAATATTTTCTAAGTTATGATTTCCTAGCCCAAAATTTCTTCTTCTGAGGTGAGCCGTCAATGAAGAATTGCTTCACTTTATAAACTATTTCCAGATAACTCCTTAGCTAGGTATATATCTCGTTATCTCATAATTTGAGGTTCATTACGCAGCCCTCAATGATGAAATTTTTTTCTACGGAGAGATTTTTTGATTTATTTTTTTTTCTATCAATTACACAACTACGTAAAAGCTTTGGGGGAAGATAGATCTTTTCAGGATCACCTCGAAAAATAATGAGTCAAATGATCGGCCTGGTTTACAATTTATGCGTTTTGAGTACATGTTAATTAAACATTAAAATTTATTTTGTATAATTCTTAAATTTGAGATTTTTAGGAATTTAAAAAAATTTGCTCAAAATTTACAGATAATTCTGCGGAAGAAAATATATAACTCAGTTACATCATGCAGACCGTAGGCTGTAAATTCTGGTTTTCATTTTGAAACTGATTTTTCGGATTCGTATCCACATTTTGTCAAGTTGAGACGTAGATAAAACAGAAGAATCCGATGAATCCAACTCATTTTAAATGTGTCTTCTTTGTTAAACCGAAATTTAGTGTAACATTGAAAGATGTCCCTCGCAATAGCTAGCTGTATGACTCACTAAAAGACATTCGGTTTCGCTTTTCCGCCATGTTGTTTACCTCCGAGTTATCTGGGTTGTGATTGATCGTGCCAACAATGGGACTGTCGTCACTGTTTAGCCACGCGATTTTTCTCTTCTTTGGCCTCCCGCAACAGCAAACAGAGCTGTTAATGAAACGTTTCTATGTAACCAGGGAATTCTCTTTCTTGCACCGCCTCTTCAAATTCTTACTGTCAAATTACGACTGTCTTGAATATACCATCCATAGGTTCATTTCCTGAGCATCGCGTAAACCACGTTAATTCGACGTAACGTAGAAGAAATATATCCCAAGTTTTCCTAAAATACTTGCATGTGTTTGTGGCCTTCAAACAAGCAAAATGTATTAATCTTCTGTCTAGAACTAAACTCATTTAAAACTTCGGGATACACTGCAATTCTGCCAATAAATATGGCAAAAATATTGAAACGCCTTCAAGATGTTTCAATATTCAATTGAATTTCAGCAAAATAATAATCATTCTGAATCTTTGAAGTGTTTTTGGAATACGCTATCGGTGTAAGTTTACGGTAATTGGCCAAATAGCCAAGTGGGTATCGTCTTAATTTTTAGTGAAAGAGGTCCTGGGTTCAATTCCCGGTTGGAGTTCTTGTGTGCAAAATTACTTCAGCTATAGAAGTTCTCTTATTGATACTACTTCCGCCGCAACTCAAGGCCATTCTTAACTAATTAGTGATCTCCGTTATAATTATTTACCTTTTCTTTAAATTTGAATTTTTGTTGTGGAAATCGTTTTCTATATACTCTCTCATCGTTACTACCCTTTGATTTGAGTAGTTCATATTAAATGCCTTAGGTAATTACTATATTATAAGTTTAATTTGTAGAAATTTTCGAAATTTCGTGTATCATCGTTTTCATATGTTTTGGATTTATGTCATCCTTGAAGCCTCATTGTTATTGCGAGGTGTTAGGTCTAAGTAATTTTTAAGGTAAGATTGTTTACGAAAAGATAAATTAGTATTTAAATTTACTATAAAGCATATCCTCTCTCACTCTTCACAGCCTTCCTTCCAAGTAAATCATGGAAGAAATTCCGTTAAATTTCTGCCAAGATCCACGTACTTTTAAAATAATTCATATAAATATGTGTTTTTAAGAGTCTTGCAAAGTCGAGCTATAACTCACATGGAGTTATTTACCATGGCATTCAAACGAAACGTTATGGGAAGAAGAATGAGTATGTACATCAAGTTGGGGGATATCCGTTAGGGAAGATGAAAGAAAGAACGACAAAAAATGCGAAAGAGAAGCTTTGAGGAAGAAATATTCGGAAATTTAAGGCTTCTTTCATTAAATTTAGTTTTCCATGCTTTTTCCTTCAAACAGCTAGAACGTCTGTCATTTTATTAAGAGCAGTCATCGATTCATGATTATTTCATATCATTGGAAGTCATTCACTGGTAATACTAGATTTAGTGGGATGTTGCTCGAGAGTTACCTGTATTTTAATGTTGTTTACATCAATACTAAATTTAGTGAATATTTTGCATTTTTATTGTTGTATCTGGCTTATTGAACAATATTTTATATAAAAATAATAGCTTTATTGACCCAACTTCTTAGCTCATTTATTCGTTTCCTAATTTTTCATAAATATGAAATGGTAAAAACGGGAAAAATTAATTTAACGACCTCGTTTCCGGAGAGTCTATTAAGAAGTGTGTTCAACTTCAGGGAAATCTATCCCGAGTTCGATTCCTAGTGGGAATCTTTGCGAAATGACCTAGCTGTTGAAGTACTTTTAACAATAGTACCACTACTATTTGATCTATACTCGGTAAAATATTACTCTAGCAATGCAGTATTATTGTATATGAAATGTTTTAATAACTTTCCATGAAATAATAATTATTCGCGTCATTAAAAAGCTGTCAAAATAATACGAAATAAAAATTTGGCTTGGATCCTGGTAGTTGTAGGTAAATGTCAAACAATATTCCAGAAGAACTTCGTGTGCTTTGTTACTCTTAAAACCTAAATTATCCAATCCTATCTTTCATTCGCAATTCCCTGTAAAGCCTATACTTAAATCTGATAAGGTACTAAATATATATAATTTACTAAAGTATGAAGATATGATACGATAATATAGCCTAAACTAAAATGTTTGCTATCTTCTGTATATTTGTATTAATCCTGATTAATGCATTTAGGGATCAAGCTAAATTTATGTATCCCATCGGAGCATATCTAATATGGTCATAGGTATTCTTTTTTTTAGAAAAGAGAAGCAATAATATTTAGGTAGCGACCCACCCACTTAAAAACCGTTCAGCTACGCATCCTGCTGAATATTTCATTAGGCTTTTCCCTTTAAAGAAATCAGTTTGATGACCCCGCAATCCAAACCGAGAAAGAATTGATGAGTCATTCCTCTAATGGCTTTATACGGATTACGCTCCTATTTGTGTTCTTCTTTCCAGGAACTCATCCATATTCAAGTCGAAATAATGTACAAAGATTTGTGCTTATTATTACATGTATGTTCTCTAGAGCTCCTTTGATCTAAGATAAACCTTTCCCACCATCTTGGGCCGAATTAAACGTCAAACTTTCAAAATTGGCATCTCCAATTTTGTTTCTCTGAGCTGTATGAGCCTCAAAAAGCATTTGTTTTACTCTTGCTTCTATGATACTCTGATTAGATTATTCATATAAATTTATTTATCTGTGAATCCTAAGCTGTAGAATGTTGCTTTAATCTTTTCTTTGACGTAATTCGTTTAATGCAGTTTTATTTACAAATTATGATGCCAGTAAAAATTGAAATAATCAAATTTTAACAGTAATTTGCATCTCAGAATTATGAATGCAATATAACTAGATTGAAAACGTAAAAAGCTTTACACAGAATTCGAGTTGAACGCATCTTTTGGCATTGCATCTAGAAGTAGGTTTCATCAATTATATAAAAGTAATTCGAGCTACTATTCTATATTATACCTATATTATCCTCAATATACTGATTGTAATCTGACAATAATAAGTATGGGATGCATAAAATACACTTACCAACTTATTACAATGTTTTTTCTAGTATTAACATATGTGAGAGGTTCTAAGGAAGTAAGATTGGGGAGAAGCGGGTAGAATATGGCTATATCATGTAGAGAAGAGGAAATAGATATCCATACTTAGGAATGTATGAGGAGATAAGGGAAATCGTATGCAAGAATAGTGCAGTTTTGAATAATTTGGATACACGAAGGGAAATGCGACAGGGAATAGCTCTAATTATACGTATGATTATATATTTACCAGAGATCGCAATTAACCGAATCGGGAAAAGAAAAGAATAGATTGGCATGTTAACTAATATACACAAATGCAAAATGACTCTATAATTGTGAGTAAATCATTTAGATTATCATGCGAGTGAAGAATTTTTAAGCGTATGCTTGAGCTATCAAGTATTCGCTTGAAAGGTGATTCCATGTAGATACCATAATAAGAAGCAAAAAATTCAACTGCTAACAGATGCCTAATGAAAATGCAATAACAGGGAGGCTGGCAAGGTCAGGGCTCGATTGTTTTATGATTTGCAATAAGAATAGAAGCCATCTCAGATAGTGTGGTAACAGACTGCAGAGAAGGCGAAGAGGTAGAATACCAGGAATAGTGGTTGAAAACATGTAAAAGAGAGCTCAAAGAAAATTCGTTGGCAAGACGCGAGGTGTTTCATGGGGCGAGAAACCACAGTTCCTAAAGCATCCTTTGATACGTAAATAAGCAAAGTTTTTGGCTCTTGTAAATGGGCGTTGCACATATTTTCCAAGGTTTTAAACATTTTGCTCTTCTTGTGAACTTGGGATTGTTTCCGCATAGTTCACTCTGTATGCATGCACTAGCCGTGGTGCTGCGGTATGCCTCGTGCTTAAATTGCGTTGGGTCCAAAAAACAAGGAAGCAGGATAATAAATTGCATATGACATTAGTAAAGAACGGGATACTGCTTTAAATATTTCCAATTCATAGAAAAAACATTCTACACTCGAGGGTTAAACTGTTGCTTATTAGCGAGGAGACTTCATCGAATTCATCGTATTCGTCGAATTACAATTTTCTAATTTCATTTAAAAAAGAAATATCTGGCGTTGGAATTCAATCGAATTTACGAAATAATTTTTGTCATGCAAATTATTATTGGCCTCATCAGATACCGGTCATCAATATTAATGTTTTCATACATATGGATTTCCACATTTTCCAATATAAATAATGCTTCAAAATTGATTGTTTTTTTGTCAAATATTCAGAAATAAAAATAGATGATAATACTTACTGTTAAAGAACTAGATTTGACAAAAATACATTAATCTTAAAGATCATTATAATAAAAATTGAGATATAAGTCTAAAACTATTTTCTTGTTATGACAGACCAGACAGACAAACAGAATACCTCTGTGGAAGTGCATCTATATTGCCGGTGTTTATTCATTACATTTGCTTAAAAGACTTTATAATATGTTGACCTATAAGTAGGATTCACAATTTTTGCCCACGCCTTGTGGAAGTTTCGCAGTGGTATTGTGCAGATTTATATTCTACTACCTCAAAGTATTTTTTTTAATTACTCCACATTCAATCCTCGAAGATGACTATAAAAGAAAACTTATTAGCGTTACTCAAGCCTAAATGTAGACACTTTCTTACTGCTATCAATATAGCATATCAATAAAGTATTAATAAATGTTAAAAAGAAACCTTACTCTGATATACTCTACCGGAACCAAGTAGAGGGGAATGAGGTTTTCTCGCCAGGATAAGGAGTGAGGTAGTTTGCCCTCTCCTTAACAAGTCAGAATGCTATATGCGTAACCTGTACACGCAATTGAAGGACAATGACTCTATAAGTAATACATTCCTTTGCATTTTATATGGAGGTACGTAAGTCAGTGTAATTATTCAGCATCTCTCATACAGAGATATGTATCTCAGTAGCTTTTAGATCGTCACATCACCGTGTAAGATACATTTTCCTCTATCCTATGCCGAGAGACAAATTAAAATATTCCATTCATCGAACTTTTCGGAACCAATACAACAAATCGCCCCAGGATATCGACTTCCCCTCATCGCAGACCGCGGATTCGCGAAACGGCGCTATTCGAGCGCTTTGTCCGGAGGAACGCGGTTCGCAAGACGCTGAGAGAGGATTCGAGGAGAGGGAGATATGTTGGAAGTGGTTGTCTTTTCAGGCCCCAAAAATAACCGATTCTCGGAGGGGCGGATTCTCATTTGGACCCGAGTGACTCACTCCCTCCCAAGACTCCCCATCTCGCCAAAGGTATCCGTTTCACTTTGTTGGCCACCTATGGCCACGGGACAATTTCCGAGGCCGCCATTGCGACCGCACCGAAAAGTTTAAGCATAGGGCACCTCGCGGAAGTGAAACGAGGAGAATTTTGTTGAGGAAGAGATACCAACACGTTACGCAGAAGTAATTAACGTCGGCCGAATCCTGAATACGACAATATTTTCGCTTCTTTCACTACCGGTGGTATTAATAATATTGAGGCTTCCGAAGTTAATCTAGAATTGCAACAATCTTCAGTTACATCTCAGAGAAGTGAAACTGCTAAATAGCAGATATCGATGCCTTACGCAGTAGTAATTAAAATCGGCGGGATTCTGGTCTCGTCAATATTTTTGCATCTTTCATTGAGTTGTATTTAAGGTATTGATCGTATTAAAGCTCTCGTAGATTATCTTGATTATCTCCTATCTTAAGTTATCTCCAAGAGCTGATTTTTTAGTCATCATCCGTCTATATAAAATTTCTCTCTTCTCTCTCGGTACTATCAAATATCTTGAAGTTTTATTATCTCCTTTGTCATGGCAATGCGACAGTAACAGGAATTGATGAAAAGAGTGTATTTTAGAAACGATTGTACATGGTTGTTAGTTTGTCTCTGCGAATTGTTTGTCATAACAACATGGTTCGAATCATAGGAAATGTCCTCCTCTTCAAAAGGCTAAACTCTTCTGTAGTCTAGTTAGAGTCAGTAACTAACAGATTTGGACTAGTACACCTCAATTACTCAGACACACAAAAGTACTTTGTTGCTATCGTATTTCCATATGGTTTATTTGTATTTAATTCGATCAAATATGTTTTGCACGTCACTAGTTTCAGAGAGTGATGCCTAAATTTGTTTGGTTCTATTCTTCTATTGAATATTTGGTTCATTAAATCCTTGCAAGTTTAACCCGTAAATTTTGTACTATCTAAATGAATTTTACTGGCTAAATTCTTGAAATAGAAAGCAGATTTAATCTTTTCTGTGATATAGATTGAAATATTTTGAAATCTCGGTTTTACTTATGGTAGCTTTGTTTAGTTTATTACTTTAACCACTGTAAGGCTAATTTGGGTCTCTTTTTATTTTTAACAGTGTTTGCTGTTGATGACTTCCTTCAGACATCTCTATTGGACACCTATCAACAGGCTGCCAATCATCTTTCACAGCCTCAGTGTACGCACAACCGGGTAAGCATAAATTTTATACATTTGGTAGACAAAATATAGAGTAAAATGTCCATATACCTGTTTTAATATGATCGTTTAGAAATAGCTCATGTTTACCTATTTACTCATAGATATTTTTATTACGTTAACTTTCTTGTTAAGAATATTTCCCGGTCCGTCAAAAATAGAGGCAACATATCCTGAGGCAATCCATGCTGCTTCAATTGTGTCGTAGTCAACTTTTAAAACATTCGTTCAAATTCGTTCATTCAGTAAGGAGGTTACAGGTATCACAGCATCATATTTTTACAATCATTTTTTAAAATTCTGTAGAGTATTATCTTTTGATCGAAAACTCCTATAAACCAGTGGAAGGTCGACTTTTTCGACACCTATAGAATTCTCGTATTACGAAGGTACTAGTTCGGAGAATTTGTCGTTAATTTTTTCTAATGCATAGTGTCTAGTTACTCTCATTATACTTATCTGCGTTTCAATTCACCACGAAATTACGACCTCGTGAAAATTATTTTACTCCACCGTAAATGCTAAACGTGTGCGTGATGTATGATACGTTCAAGCTTTTTTTTACATTTCAACCTAAATTATTATAATATTTTATTGTTTAACTTCTTTTACTTCTTACATACCATTTTTGATCTCATGTCATATAAATTTATTGTAATTACTGGCTTAAGCACTCAATTAATTGTATTCCTCAGTACTGATTGCACATGTGCCCAGACGACCATTTCGGAAAATAATCATATTCTTTGACTTCCCTCGGAATTCTGGTTCAAAATCTTCTTGAAATTTCTTTTTCGTTTTTTCGTCCATTTCCTTATTTTATTATTTATTTAATTTATTCCTTTTAGAAAAATTAGTTAACTATTTTACTTATTTATTTCATTTTAATTTCGAGGTTGCATCACCGACCTCCACTTTTCGAGCATAATTTCAAGAATGCGATTAATTAATTAATTTTGCTAATTAATTAAGTTTGCTAGAATCACGCTGCACATAGTATCCCTATTGGAGCAACGACTGCGTGAAGAGACGAAATGTTTGATAAGATCAATCTTAATTTTTTTTATCTCATCGTTCGACAACCAAAAGTATGCTCTAACATAAGCCGCAACATGTCCACTTTTATTGTTTTAACCGTTTTTTCGGGTTATATAATTTTATTTTATACATAACTGTTAAGTTGTTAATTTAATGTGTTTGTATTTTTCCTTCATGTGCTTGCACTGCTGCGCCTAAGCTGTGAAAATGAATGGTGAAATACAGAAATACAGCAACCCTCTTACAATTAAATGCCGTTGTAGAAGGGTTGCCTGGATTTTATTATTTTTTTCCGAAGTTTGAGCTCAGCAGTGTAATTTTTTGCTAGTGGCAAAATGAACTGTATTTAAATTGAAATATTTTCAGCCAAAAAAATAAAACGAGAAAAATGAAAGAAATAAATGATTGGACCGCCCGCCAAGCGGGTTCGAGGGCAGCGCTAAATGTACGGGTTCGAATCCGATTAAGACGAAAAACGAAATTAGGGTGGACCTCCGGTGGGTTTGGCGGCCCTCTAATCCCGGAGGATGCTCCCGACTGGATTCGAACCCGATACAAGCAGCGTTGCACCTAGGTGCCTCGACCTACTGCGCCACTAGTCGAATGGTTAAAATCGAGCATAATAAGCTACTGCCTTGTCCGAAGCCATCCCCTCTCTTCGCCTTAGGCGGGAATTCAAAATGGAAAGCGAGCGCTTAGAATAATCAAACAGCCATCGAATAGTTTCAAGCAAAAATATTTTCCTCTAGTATGGATATATCCAGAGTGTCCTACATTTATTCAAGCTTACACGTCAAGCAAAATGTTGATTGTCTATTTTTTAAAATTAGACACGGAAACGAAAGTTCATTTTATACGCTTTATTATTGTGAAATCGCCTTGATGGTTCACTTTTGAGTGTATATTAGGAATATATAAGCGATGGATCGAAATTGGAAGGAGGAAAAATACAGAATTCGTCCAAATAAAGAGTTAAAAATACAGATATAAATATACATAGCTAAACACACCAATATTTTCTTCGCAACCCTCATTTTAGCTAAATATCTCCGTAAGTCTCCAAAAGATTTTCGTTTTTCTGTCCCCAAACTGAACTTGTAAATGTCCTTTTTATCCTTAATCGTGAACAAAAACCGCTGTCTTGAAGTTGTAATTTTTTTATAATCCTTCGCAGCCTCTTCAATGTTGATAGCTATTGGATTAATGCTTGAAACCTGAAAGTGGAAATTATTTTTTTTTAAGATAAGGAAAGACTTATACGTGTATCCGTTGGGAAAAATATTTTCTATTTTGGCGATGGTTGTTTGAATAGAGGTCGGTTACCGGTGGATGTATTTTATACATATCGCATGTATTTTAGTATATATTTTCGCAGATGCAGATGATTTTTGAATTTGATTTTTTTAACATATTACTCAGTGTTGATTAAGAAAAATCAGCGTTACTAAATACCTATATTATTAATAATTAGCTCAAATGAGTCGTCGAGTCTCTGATAGTTTTCTTTTTGGATAAGTAAATAAACTGGATATATTAGAACGCTATTATATTTGGTAACATTCCAGTGAAGTGTTGATTAGTAGTCATTTTCCCTTTGACCTTTCCAAGTCACATCATACATGGTGAAGGTTGGTAATGACGTTTGCAAACTTGGGTGACCTCGGAGGGACACTAAACCGCAATGTCAGACACTGTAACCCAGGAGAGGCAATTAAATGACACGCTTGATTAATGCGGCAGCTAATAATAGCCGGGTTTTCCGCAATCTTTAGTCTTGTTTTGCATCCACATATGTTGATGTTTACAAATTACAAAATCCGGTCTGGGTGTTACTTTCTTTTGATCACTTGTCATCTAATTATATCTCGTAAAATTGTCACGTAATTATCGGACATTCGATGTACTTGTAATTACACAAGTTCTTGGTAATCACGCTGTTTTACGCATTTCATACAACGAACTACTTATTTCAAAATGAAATTATAAAATTTTGTTTCGTTTTCATCAAAAATTAAGATGGCCCTAAGCCCCATTAAATTTTACCTTTTAAAAAATTGATCTTTCGATATAATATCATCCTACAATTAAGAATGACTTAAACCGCCAAAACTTTTTATGGTTCTGATTCTAACATCCTATGCATCGTTGTTATCAAAATCCAGTCTCATATTACCACGCTTCAGTCAATATTATTTGTTTTATCATTAAAATCGAATAAAATCTTAACTCTGAAAACAGTGTAGTCTGGTTTATCCTTGGAAGTCTTAGTTTTATATCGATCCAATAATTTCGCTATCAATGTGACTTCTCTTTCCAAACCAATTGTTTTGGTTAATATAATTTACAACTGATGACTTCTCATTGTTCATAAAGTGTTAAGAAAGCATAAATAATCGTAAACATGTAAAAGGAATCGTAAATTTTCTATGCATGGCAAATGTTTCATCAACTGTTTGATAATTATATTAACTCTTAGATTTTACTGTATTGTAGATAGATTGTAAAACTTCCAGGGATCTGTTTTTTGTTGTGATAATAATAACAGTAGGGGGTTCAAGTTATCTCTTTGAATAAGAAGGAAAGAATTTGGACGAAATTGAGCAACGAAAAATTAAAATGAACTATTAGCTATTTTCCTATTTAATGACTCAGTGCCCCAGGTTTAATCATCCTTCCGCATGTGTTACTTGGCAATCTAAAAAACTGAAGATGCATGAGTTTTGTACTGAAGAGTGCTGAGTCACTTGTTTAAAATATCGGTAATTGTTCCCCCACGAAAACATAAAAGAAACTGTTCTATTTGAAGTGGAATGCGCATAATTTCGCGCCTAGATGAATTCTCCCCGTATTTTTTTGTGGAAAAAATGTTTGTTGCTTTTTCGTTTACTCGTCAGGAGGACGAAATTGTCTTTGAGGACTCTCTAAGTCGGTTAATATCCTTTTGGGAACTCGCTATTTCCTAAACTGACTTACTTCAAGTGGTTTGTGATTTCTTTGTTCACGTGCTTGAGTAATGATGATGACGAAACAGTCCGCTAAAAATATTGAACTCATTAAACGAACGATGTTTTATTAATTAACAATTTGCAACAAATACGAATTAGCTAATTTTTAATTTAACTTTGTCAATAATACATTCAATAAATTAATGTGAAATTAATTTAATTTCGTAAAACTTGAGAGTTCAAGTTAGTTTGTGCCTTAATAGTATCGGGTAATTTGAAATTTCTGCTATAAAAAGGGTTTTGTATTATCTGTCAATATGATATTTCTGTCAATTTGTCTATAGTTTCCAAAAATATAATTGTTTAGATACTGGGGGGCTTTGAATTTTCTTCCATAAGAAAGGTACGATATCTTCCTCCTTCAATACATTTTTGAAGAGATAACCTCTAACCCAGATTTTGATGAAATTCGTAGATATCTTATTAAATCCTAATCGAACTTTACCGATTGTCCTTGGGTTTTATATAAGGGCTTTTCAAAAATCCCCCTTAGGAATATTTAGATAACTTGGAACATCTCTTAAGTAATGTCCCAGTTTATCAGTGGAACTTATTATCTCAAGCTTGCAGTATCCAAGCAACTTTTACTCGTGTTTTAAAAATTTTTACTCCTATGTCGTTTTAATTTAAGTTGCTTATTGGCAAAATATGACATTGAATATTGAATAGAAGGCACTGTATCTCAATCAGATGTTTATATTTTGGTTTATTGTTTGAAAAGAAGAACAGCCTGTTATCTGCTACCTACCTTCACAAATTAAACGTGTTTTCCGACCAACGTTATTACGTTTGTGTTTATCAATTTTTATTACTTATATAAAAGAAATGTTAATGATGTACTTAATAAAATCTTATGAATTAGGTAAAAGTAATTGAATATTTTCCTAAAAGGTATCCTGCCTCACAGTTTTGGCCATATCGCACGTTATCTTATATTTTAAATTTTCCTAGAAGGTTCTAGATTGTTCCCCGTTGACGAGAAAGCTGACGTCCTCACTGACTGTAACTTGTGCGGGATGTCCCTTAGAATGGGCGGTAGATGTTCTCTCACTGACTTCACATACTTGGGAAGGGACCGTAATTGACAAGGAAAGGTCGCGGAGTCCCTTAGCATTGCTTTGACGAGGGAAGTGCCGTCGAGTGCCCTCAGTAACATACATCAGGCGCGGAGTCCCTTAGTATTGTACTGACGAGGGAAGTGCCGTCGAGCGCCCTCACCGACCGACTGACGGGGTTTTGGGTGGGTAAAGTAATGAAGAGGAGGGTGTCCTCACTGACTGACGATTAAGTAAGGCTCCTAGGGCGACCGGTATCAACTACGACGGAGAGGCATAAGACCAGCAGAGGAGACTTCTGGACCAAAGAGGACGCGCAAGGAGGATCTAAAGGCACGGATGGACTCTGCAGTAAGCTGATATCGGTGAGTACAAATATTTTCTTCCATATTTTTCCTTATCGATCTTCGACTGTAAGACTTTCCCGTGAATATTTTTCGACAAATGATATTTTTGTAACTTCCGTTGAGCTAAGTCGCCGAAGGCTCCACAGCTTAGTCATAGCGTTCTCTAAGCTGCACGCTCATCTAAACGTAAATAATAACGTAACGATTGTAGTGTATGATATTTCTTCGTGTTAAGTATAGGTCAGAAATAAATCAGGCGGGGTAACGAATTAGCAACGTAACAATATCCGATAGCATCAATTAAGCCGAAAGCAGAAATAGCACAACCTGCGTTATTATAATATTATTTATGTAGTTGCAAGTTTAATGCAATGGAATTAAGTTCAATTATCAGAAATATACAATTTATCATTAACCACACATAACTTTCTGTTATTGAGCATTTATTACGTGGTTTCGTCTGCCTTTACAATAAATATTCTTTAACCAACAAGATAATGGTAATGCTACTTCATTTCAGAGCGAACTTGAGACTTATAAGTCTCTTCTTACGTATAACTCTAAAAGTAGGGAATGTCACTCATTGAACTGCATAAAAAAGCATTCACTCTCATGCAGACTCCATTTATTGATTTAGTTCTACATCGTGAAGTTCTTGGAATCAGAAAGTTAACCCTTAAGGAAAATAGGAGTCTGTCAAAATGACGAAAGCTGTCGAAGTACTTTAACAACACAAAAACAAAACAAAAGAAAAATATTGTTTACCTGTCATGAGAGTAAGTAGCGAGGGTTGCTGTGGAAGTCGCCATGGTTTTCGATTAGTTCTCAGTTCCTAGGCAAATACCGAAAAGGTTTTTTCACTTTTTGATTGGATTCCTAATTAAATAATTCACAAACAGTTCGTCTGATGAACTTCCGACGTCCTTTACAGCTGAAATTCTCTTCCTAAGAGAAGAGACCGGAGCGACAGCACGCAATGCGTCTTCAATGAGGTCGTCCGCGACATTCACTGGGTACTCTTTTATAGTTCACCTGGAAACACACTTTCGGCTCATCCCTTCCACGAACTGTTACTTAATGAACAGATTTAGAACTTAATAAAGAGCGATCGATGAGCTAGCACTTATAAACCACTGCCAGGAGCGCCTTAAATATTTTCTGAGTCATCTATATCTCGTTTGAAGGGATTAACAAGTGTTCAAAGACACTTCTTCTTTGCCCCTTGTTTCGTGAGAAGGGTGTTCCTTCTAAAGAATTATGGGTTCACCGAGGTAGGATTTAGGTGGTTGTCAGTTTAAAGAGAGATAGCCCCACTGAGGTCCCTATACATAGGCTGCGTTGGCAATCTGTTATCTTTGCTTAAAGAATACTTTGTTACTATTGCTTTCCTTTGGTTTCTTCACATTTTAACCTCGAAGAAATATACTAAGAATAAATCTACAGGAGGATACTCATAGCTTATTTTCAATGGGAATTTTTAAAGTATTAATGGTAATAATACTAAAATGTTTTCTTAAAAAAAGAAAGCTTGTTTCATTAAACACAAAAATTAATAGAATTAAAAAATAGAGACATGGTTGGGACAGCAACCCAGGTCTCCAACTTTCTGGGCAGGTTTTCTAATACTCTATACTATTCCGAGAAGAATATCTACCCGGAAATTAGGAAACAAGGATTCATTGCAGTCTTGTTGGTATTTTTCATTGCTGTTTATCTTATGGTATTAATGGCGAATTTAGATAAATGCTATTAAAGTCTTGAAAATTAATGTGAACGTTGAATAAAATTTCAAGATAAATAATCTAAGAAAGATTTGTACTTTTACCACAAATTTGTGGTAAAAGTAAAAATCTTTCTTAGATTATTTCCATTATGGATTACACAACACCTCGCCTGATTCAGTGAAAATTTCAATTATTGAAATGCGGGTTTTAATTATTAGTTTAACCAACGTTTCTTCTCTGCTAGAGACTTCTCAAGGGTTATTAATTATGAGCAACTAACTAACTAATAGCTAACTAATTAACAGCTAACTAACTATTAGCTAACCAACCCTGAGAAAGTCTCCTGCAGAGGAGAAGACACGTTGGTTATACCAATAATTGAAACGCGGGCTTGATCAAAATATTTATCTTGATCTAATGGACCGCGTAAGCCTTGATCAATATATTCAGCTTACTATTACAGACTTGTTATCGAATATCATTAAAAATACTTACTTACGTGTACGCGCAAGAAATATTACCTGTGTAACCCCACACTACCCCCTGTTCTCAGCAGAAGAAAATGGAGATATAATGGTAGTTTCTACGAGTATTTTAAGGTTTGGAATCGTGCGGAAAAGAGTGTTTCGGTTAACAAAATTTTCTGTGAGTTTATGATTTCGTAATTAATTTTGCTAGGTAGCCGAGGAAACAATATTCTATCATGTCACCAGAAATGATACAATAGTATACGTGATTGAATCAAAAGAGCCTATGTTTATCTTTCTGATGATTTCTTGCTGTTTGTGGGTATACAGAGTCGTATTGTTGCTAACCAGAAGGGTTACGATATTGCAAACAATTTCAATCGTTATTTACTACGTTTACTTTCTTCTGGCTTTAAAAATAGAAATTCAAGCGGTAATAAAGTACTTTCAACGGTTATATACTATGCTTATTATTCGATTCATACAATTCGATTCTTATCTATTTATTGCTAAGGTATGTATCATAATTTAAGAACGTATTCCTAAATCATTCCGGATTTTTGTCTGGTCTTACGAATAAAATACTTAAATTAAGATTCGATTTTTCGTTTCTTCAACACAAATTATGCATAGAAATTCACTTAGAGAGTTTAAGCAATTGCGTAGTTGCTTTACCATACCACGGAAAATTTTGAGCAACAGCTAGATCACGAGAAATATGTTGGTGTAGACAGAATACCCTCGATCTCACACACTTGTAAATGATTTGCTGCAAACAGACGTCTCATAAATCTTTACGAAGCCAATAAAGCTTAACTCCTTCTCAATGCGCTCCTTCAATGTACGTTCAACTCCATGCGGAACTGGGTTCGGAATTTTCGTTGCAAAATGCATCTGCCAAAACAATTTCATTGCAGGCGTTCTTTACGAATCAGTAAGCCCTTAAGTTATGATTTTCCAGTCGATCGAGTTAATGACTTTGGAGGCAAGGAACCCACTCTCACGAGCTATTTCTGGAACGCAGAAGGAATCCGTTTGGCTTCCGAGGTGCCTGCGCACTCTCGCCAAGTAATTCAGACAGAGGTGTATTGTTTTCGGAACTAGATCCTCAAAATTGTGACCCGACGGATGGCATCGCTGCATTCCAAAATCCCACACGCTCCGAAAATATTACCTGTTTCTCTGCTATAATACCACAACGCAAATGTTGATTGAATTGTAATGAAGGATTAGGATTGTTGTGGAAACGGTGAAATATATTTTTTTCATTTCACAGGATCGTTAATCTTTTATAAGATTTTACGTTATTTTGGTTCAATAGAAAGTAAATTATTACAGCGTGTGAATTTATAATTGTATTTGTGTTGAAAATCTTTCGAGATAATTGCAGGATTCATTCGATAATATTGATGGGGATATTCTCAATTAACCACGGTTTCTACTTCAACACTTAATTTATTGCGAGAATTATTTCATCTAAAAATACAATAGTTCCATCACACTCGCCTTTGATGGTTTACGTAGAATTCATCTATAATATCTACTATTATAAATAAGCATGTGGTTGAGATAAAAGGAGGATTTTTATTTTAAATACATCTTTAAAAGAAGTTTAAGGATGCTACATTGATCCTAATAAAAACACTTTATCTTCTCTCGAGCACCTCGAATTATGATACCGGACAAGTTTTGTATTTTTATTTCTTTATTGCAGAAAGAAGGAAATCGCTAAAAGGATCACCTCATTAGGCATTTTTGTATAAGTATTAGTGATGAAAAACATTAATGGGATTATGATCTTCACTTATAAGAATGACACCCAAGCTTCCTCGAGAATCTTAGTTCCAATATTTACGCATTCCGATTTTAATTAGCGGTCGCTGACAAGGGTTAGGTTTGAAAAACTTGGATTTCTGCCTAAGAATGTGTCTCATCATTTTAGAAAAGTGGTAGGCGGTTAAACCTGATGTAGAATGTTATTTTTCAATTTTCTTGCAAAATAAAAATTTCTCTCGTATGATGTATTTATTCTTATTATGCGTAGCTGAATCTTTTTACAGTATGCTTCGATCGTTTTATGAGCGTATAAATATGAAGCCAATATACCTAGTATTTCAAGCGTAATCTGAAATGTCCTTTATATTAATTAAGAAGGTACTCAGTCCCAATTCAAAGCCTATTAATAGATAATGAGATGAGGAAAGGGTTTTTCTGACATAGACGAATCACCACGGATTTACCATAGTTCATTTAGTTTTCCTTTGCTTAATTAAAGTAGGGTTAGTTTTGTCCTACTATATCATCATTTTCACTTAATTGTTTGGAACATTATAATCATTTTCCTACCATTTTGCTTTCGCTGATTCACTATCCTATCTGTTTCGTGTCGGCGGCTAAAAACACTGCAAAAAGATTGACCTTCGGAAGTACACTCGGCACAAGCGGCATGAAATAATGAAAACAGACATCTCAAATGAAATTTGTACAGTTTGGAAATTTTAGTGGACATATTCATCTGTGAAGTGATAGTGCGCCAACCAGCGGAATAAATATGTAATCGATTCTATTTGGTTTAGATTGGTTGGGGGTATTGTTTCTTTACAGATATTGGCAAAATGTGCCACCATAGTCAATTCAGTATACATGTAACAACTTCCTGTATAAAATACACATTGTCTTGAAGTTAAATATTCCAACAAATATAATTTTCATCCCAGCGAATTCTCCTATTCGTCCACAGAAAGTTATTTCACCAAAAAGACCGTTACCTATCTAACACAGAACCCATCCATTCATTCACCACTTAATTATTCACTCATTTAACTGAATTTATTGGCCAATTCTAGTCTTGATCGTAAACTGAGGCAAAGGAGGCAATTTTTATATGTTTACCGATTGCCAGATTACGTTGCCTCTCAGCGTTTGGATCACCCTTTCGAAATAACCCTTTGAGAATGGCCTCTATCTACGAGTATTCCCATTGTGTCTTTCGTCTCTTCTAATTTCTCTATGTTTGATGTGCCGCCCAACTTTGGTAAATGCCAAACCATCTATTGAGTTTAGTGTTGTGACGCATCGAAAGATTTACTTATCCTACCGGAGATCTTTTGGCTGGAGCATTCATTTGTGAGTAACATCCTTCGTTGAATTCTGCGTTGCTCATAGTCCAGGCTTAGAAAAGCCACCTAAAAGGACTTAGCACCATTTTAACCCACACAGTATCGTATCATGTTTATTTACTTGTCTGAAAAAGTGTTATATATATCTGGTATGTATTATATTTAGCATTCTTCTTCTAGGTGTCAAACAAGTATCAGGAACATTTATCGTACGGTTTTAGGCGTTCTTTCCAATATATTATTTCGCTTTAAGTTTCAATCACAAATGTGAATTACAGTCTTTAATTTTATATTTAAATAACAATGAGATTTTGCATTCCTACTAAAATACTATCGAAACTGATGACATGTCTTCCTCTCTTATCGACGTATTTCTTCCTTTGGCTCTCCTTGAACTATGCATATTCGTGAATATTATAAGTATTAGAAATCAAAGTTGTCAAAACCGTGCGATTCCTAAAGGAATTGTAATCTCTAAATTACATCACCATTGATTTCACGGTGTTCTCGATAATATCATTAATTTTCTAATACCCAAGTTTACCATAATGCCGTACCTACATGCGTCAACTCTCTTCCTATCTCATGTGCCTTGAAATTCCCAGCTAAACGCACTTGCCTTTATTTCTAGATACCATATTTCTTTCGTTATATCTCTTTCTGTGTCGTTCATTTTTTTCACTTTTCGCTGACAGTCTAACTTCAATTAATTCAATTCAATTACTTCATTTAACTATCAGTCCCTTCTGATATCTTGTCTTCCCACTCCCTTTTCAACTCTTTATTTCTTCTTCATTCTTTCTCGGGACTTACAATTAAATTCATTTTACGTTTAGCAAACAATTACTGACTTAATTTAACCAACCTTTCCTATTACTGTAGTAAGGCTCTTTATTACCATATTCATTCGCTTTATGAAAGCTTTCTTGGCTATTGCTTTTCTTTTTCTAACGCTATCTTAATTTTTAAGCATGGAGTATTTCCACATGACATCGTCTATGTCTTTGAATTTTACTTATCCTACACCTTCTATCTCGAGAAAGATCTCTACCTAAGTAGGAGAGCCGGTCCACAACTTCTAGCATTTTCATCAAAAAGCCCTTACTTTATGAATTTGGAACATTTATTTTATTATATTTGTAAACACTCCATCGTCTTCATATCTTATATCCGTCACTACTTCCCCGCCAACTGGTCCTCCCTTATCTATTTCCTACCAAAATTCTTCCACCACTTCCTCTATCCCAAGACCTCTACACCGAAAAGTGCTGCAGATAAAGAACAGCTGTTCAACTCTGCCCATTCTGTCTCGACGTTTGCTATCTTAGCTATTTCCGTTTGATTTCACTGGTGTAAAAATATAGCACTAAACGATAATCTTTCTAATTTAATTCGATATTTCCATAAGGAAAGGAATTGGAACACGGCGTTAAATGAATTAAGAGTTTTAAAAATCTCCAAAAACCGTGTGCGGTTCTCAACGCGTTGCTACCGATTTTGGGATCAAACGAAGAATGTACTAAACCTCTGGATTGTGCTTCCGTGGGTGCTTCAATGATAATAACAACAATAATAAATTTAGTTCACTCACAAAATAAATTACATAAGGAAGAAATACAGTATAGGTTAGTGAATCCCTGAAGAGAAAACTTTTGTTTATTACAGCATCGATATTTCTACAGAAAATAGATCCACTGAGTCATTGGCAAAAAAGAATAGATATAGTTTACATAACAAAGTTCCTTATCTCATGGCAAAAAAGCTTACATAAAACATGCGTTAATAGAACGATATTGCATAAGCTTAGGTTTACCTTATTTATGTAATTAGTTTTACCTTATTATATGTAATCTACTTACATTACATACAATAATTGTTGTAATAATAAACCCATTGGGCACAATAAGGTAAATAAATACGAATAACGTGGACAAAAAATCAAATATGTTAATGAATGTCAAGGAAAACTAAAAGAAGTAAATTAATTTTCATCGGCTTAAAAAATGGATATCTTTTTCAGTAAATACCCAAAATTTAAGGCTTCTTGAAAATTGAATTTCGTTCATTTCAGGGCATATTTTCAGATTATTAGTAATTTAATGCTGTTTTAATATTTGAGAGAATTTTGTATAATTTATTTTAGAGCAGTTGGTCAGCAACTCTTTAACATCCCCATTAATGTTAGCAGTTTCATTTTTTCGGAAGTTCCATTCTAAACAGCGTAATAAACGCAAGAAAGTTAAGGTTCCATTCCACCGTTATTGCATCGCTAGCCCCTTTCCCTCTCGCAATAACGACCCTACCTTCACAGTTATAATTTGTAACATCTCAGTCCATTATCCTGTTATGAACCTTTAGATAAGTCTGGAATTCTACTTTAGAAATAAATTGTGCGGAAGTATTTTAATATGTTCATTACACTCCAATCTCAGTTCCTTCCGCTATGTTACATTATAATGGAAGTTGAATTGCTGCGAGAAGGAAAATAATTTTGAAATATACTTTCGGAGTAGCGGGAAACAAAGCGGTTCCAACGGCATGAGTTCTTATGACCTTTGCGGAAGATTGCAGCCGATTGATTATTTACCTTTTTGACCAAAATTTGACCCAGTGAACAAGTTTGTCTGGAGATCACACCAGAGCGAAGCGGAAATAGCTCTCGGCGAAATGCGGCCGTTCTCATTTGGGGCAATAATCGACCCCAAAAATCAGCCAATTGTATTGAAAGGATCACAAAACTTTTTTGGACCTTTCCCAAAAAAAAGATATTCCTGATATTCATTAGAATCACAGCTGATTTGTTGAACTAAGAGGAAACTAAAAGTGTAAATGGATTGCTGTTATTTTCCTTATAGATTATTGCACATTGTATTAACTCTTGAACAGTCGTGATGACTTTAAAATATTATTAACATCATTTAAAGGCAGCGAACGTAAAAATTGTGGTTTATAGAATTACAGGATTTAAATTAATCGGTAAAACAACATAAAAATGATATAGATTGTTATTATCATGAATAAATGAAATAATTTTTCTCCGTCACTAGGTTTCTCAATATCTCTATGAATTTATTGCCTGTTTTTGAGAGAGCTGAATTACTTGTTCACTTTCGAAACAAACTAATTCACAGGTAATTTTTAATATAATTTCCAATGTTTATATGAATAATATTATAAAGAACTCAAACTTTGGTTCAGGAATGCAATTTCCAAAAGATCGTCTTCAATCAAGGTTATCAACGATATCAATCAAACTACATGATTGATTGATATCGATTATAAGAAACCTTATAAATTTTATATAAGTTGCCACCTTAGTTGCCAAACACGTATATTATAAAATTATTCTTACCCTTACACTCCATGAAAATGATTTTATGAACTGTTTCCTCGATTCCAACCATTTCTTCCAATCTTTGCTACTGTATGCTAAAATGAGAAAGCATTCCTATGGTATCGAAGAAAGCAATGCATCCGCAATGATCATGAACTTCTTTCCTGGACATTGTCTCACTTGTTCCACTTGTTCGGACGATTTCTTTTGGACACGGTTTGGTTTGGAATTGCTTATTACGCCTATGCATCCGTTTTCAAATGTTTTCGAAGCAGCGGTGAAAGCGGTTCTGTGCTATGAGTTGGTCAGATAACGCACCCGTTACACTAGAATTCCATTGGAGCGGGGAAATAATAACAGTGCCAGAAAAGCATGGATCTACTCAAATCAGTCTTTTAGAATGCAGCAAACTAGTTGATAATGGGAAAACATTTCACGCGAACTCACTTTTCTCGCTAACGAGATGCGAATATAAAATCCGCTCTCATGAAATCGAATTTCGTTGTAAAATTTCCATTCCTTTCCTATTGAATTCTTGAATTTTGTTCCGTCGTTAATGGATACAAAAATTAATACCCGCGAAAAATAAAGAAATGATGCTCCGATATTTAAGGTTTTTTTACCTACTATTTATTTTGATAATCAATATTCTATTATCTAAGCTGTTTAATAGCCTAAAAATATTTTCGTGAAAGTTAATTAGTGTATCGTCTATAATTTATTTACGTACAGCATTCATTCTTGTAAATAAGTAATTATTTTACGGTGATGCAATACATAATTAAAGCCGAGATAAAATGCTTAATTAACGCCCAGATATTGCTGTTCAATGAGATTGAAGGAAAACAAGGCATAAACCGAGTGGCAATTGCATAGCATAAATAAATTGAATGAATTACTTATTTAATTAAAATCAAGAAGATAGCCGAGGAACGAAATTTCTATTATTATTTCCGTTCCAAAATAAAGTTTTTTGTACACAAACTAGGGGTGAACAACATGTCACAAGCTGCGGGTGACTTCGATACTTACAGCTCGTCACCAATCTATCTAGATAGATGAAATTTGGGATTTACTTTGGTGACTTAATTAATATTCATCGTTCTAAGCGATTCGCAAAACATGCTGAACCCCTTTTCTATTGATCTACATATATAGTAATGATTAAGTATTAATAAGTGATTAAATCATTCATAAATTTAGGAGCCTATCATACAATCGAATTAGATAGAGCGTTCATAACCATCGATAAATCTTTCACAATCGGTCTCTTAATTAGGGCTAAAATCCATGGGTAATAATTTATTAGTGGGAAATGAATTCCTATATGTTAATTTTCAATTAAGATTCAATAATTTTATGTTGCGTGCGAATTTTCCTTTAATATTTGATTTTGTGAGAAAGAGTTGTTTTCAATCTTCAGTATACGTATTTCTAACATTCGCTTCTTCGCTCGTAAATGAGCGGTGCATTCGTTTTGAATTTGATTTCCAAGCTCTTAAGCGGTTAATTTTACAATCGCTCAATCATCCCACTCAACAGCGATTCGCATTCACAAACATCCTCGATTCGTACCTGCGACATCATTGTTTGCGAAGGATGGACCAGATGTGTGCCTTTGATCGGCGAATGGTGAAATAGGTCAATGACTCGAATCTATTTAGAAACACTATTTTGTAATTCTCGCGAGATTTCTTAGCAGAACAAAGAATTTCTACGTATGTATAAAATATCATTCGAACGAGAACATTTCGATGAATATAACGCACAAAAATAATTAAGTTGCTCAAAAGTTGTTCGCAACTTACAAATGCTTCTTTTCATATATATACCGGGATATTCTTCATTTTGTTTTATTCATTGGAAAGAAAGTGGAAATACCAACAATACAAGTGTCAATAGCCAACTTTTAATAAGAATTTATCTACGTAAATAATTTTCACTATAATCTACGATCGCAATATATCACATTTAATTACAATGAAAAAAGTTACAATTATACTACTCTATTATTAGAGTTACAATGCAGCCAATTTTATTACAATTACATTATATTTACATCCCAACTCCCAGTATTTTACATTGGAATCCGAATAAATGCTTTAGTCATTAATAAATTTATCCACTCTATGATATATTTTCTAAACAAATTTTTGAATTTTTTTACCAAATAGTATATCATGATAATCTTTATTTGGACCAGTCTAAATCTTGATAAATAAAGACACCTCAGAAATAATGGAAATGAACGTTTTGGCTATTACTAAAATTCCTAAAAAAGATTATTCTAAATAAGGAAAGGGTTGAGGTGACTTTGCACATAAGGGCGTGCATCCAGGAAAGTTTCCAAGAAAAAACGGGTAGTTAAAATTTTCTGGCCTGGTAGCCTAGATGGTTAAGGTAGCCTCCCGGTTAGAGGAAGATCCCGGGTTCGATTCCCGGCCCTTCAGACTTTTTTCAAGTCCGTTATTCCTTGGAAAATTATTTCCTTAATACATAGTTCAACATCCGCTTTGTACTCTTTACTTTACTTTTACCTTAGAGAAAAACATATTTTTTGTTGTCTGTATATTAAAGCTCCAGCGTTAGGAAAGTCACTTTAAACTTTTTTCGGGAGTCTCGGAATGCATTCAAAACTTGAATTATGAATACGATTAACTCAAATAAAACTTGCTGCTTTTCATTTAAATTTCTTCGGAATGCTTCCACCCCTTTGAATGGGAAAATATATCAAAGCTGGTTCATCACACTTTGCCCTTTCCCAGTCGCACCTTAGCTGAAAAACTGAGGTGAGATTGGTTTTTATTTGCCCTCAGTCGGCGAGGGTGGCGAGAAAAAGAAGTTGCCATCTTTTTTCTCCCATTACTGAGTAAACAGAGAGTTGCGAGAGTCATCTTCCGGGTTAATGAGGGCACTTAAAAATAAAACTCGGGGGTTCAAGGACCTGGCATCCTCCGCTTTAATCTCCGAGGAAGAATGATGGTCCCGCTTTGACAGGCAGGGCTTTATTTAAGCGCGGAGAAATGGATTTTCAACGAATCACTTTTCCAAAGAAATTGTCAACGGCGGAAGGAATGCATCAAAATGAATTATACCAGAGCTGCCTTGGCAAAAAAAATCATTTTGGGATCTATGTTCTGCAACTGGGAATCACTCCAAAAACTATTTTCTGTCAACTTAGGTGAAGGATTTTAATGCAATAAATTACTTTCTATAGACTAGAAATTGCCTTAATTTGATTTTATCGTGGCTGTGTTTCGAAAACATTTAATATATTTTTATATATATTTAATGCATTATTTTTCTTTATTATTTATATTATTTTTTAATATTCCTCGTTATTCTATCCTTATCGCTATTATTATTCCTACTCTAAAATCCTTTTTTACTTTCTCCATATATGTAGGTAGTATAGAGAAAGTATTGTTTTCATGAAAAAAATCGACTTCGAGATTTCAACGGAAATACATGTTTTGGGGTCCCTAGAACACGTTTTGACTATTTTCGGAATGGTGTCTGTATGTTAATCAGAAGTCGAGCTTTTTGCTTCGACGCAAATTTCCGTTTTTGCAAACTATCTTCGTACATATGATATTTAGGTATATTCTATTGCTTCTATAAGTTGTAGAAAATGTAATTTACTACAACTTTTGTATTAAGCATATTTTCGTATCACCGTTTTTTTTGGATTTATTCGTGAAATACTGACAAACCGGAAGTAGATGATTATGTACTTTGTGGGTGCTCTGGGCTCTATGGGCGAAAGGCCAATTTTATCGTTTTTCATCGAACATGTCCCGAAAAACATTATTTATAATGTTTGTCACGTAAAAGATAATTTTATAAATTAATCACTTATCTTCCAAGTTTAGATTGAATATAGAGTTCGAAAATACTGTCGTGGATTTTCAAATTATCGTAGAAATCAGATTTTTTATTTTTTGACACGGCTCAGTTTTTATTTTGTTACATTTTCTATGAGCTTTTGTCTGAATTTCAAGTACCCAAGCGTACTACTCTTCAGGATAAGAATGGTTTCGTGTTAGGCTGATCAATCAATTTTATGATTTATGGTGATATTTTATAAATTGGGGGAACTAATTGTTAATCAAATGAATCTTCTCAACAGATATCTTGAGGTAATCCATTGTATAGTTACTCTATGATTGCATCTTTTTAATAAAACAAGTAATGGATTATTATTGAAATCGCACATAGCTTGTTTTCTTGAAGTTTTGAACTAATTTCGCTCTTATGTTACTTTCTGATGCCCGTTTATTTTCCGTATTTTAAGAATTCGTCTTTTCGTTTTTGGATTTATTGGCTTGATATAACAAAGCCTTCATAACAGAAGGCCTAGTATCTCCCTTGTATGATTATTGAAAGTTTAAATCAGCAAAACTTTCGCCAATTAATTCAAATACGAAAAGCCTATCAGTAGTGGATAGTAGTAGCATAGTAGTATCAATAGCAGATGTAGTTATCATTTGCGAATTATTCCAGGAAATACTCATGTGTCACAAATTTTATATTTGATACCGGTACCGGGGAATTTCCATTATTTCTCATTAAGGTTCCAAAAAATAATGACTGAGGAATTACCTTGACTACAGACTGCTAGTAATATACACAATTTGGTTAATCCAAAATTGAGTGAAATTGGGCATTTTTCTTAATGTAACACTTCATTTCATTTATCAGCGTATTAGTAAAAGAGTGAAGTTACATAATAGTTTTGTCCATTGCAAGACCGTGGTGTATTTTTAATCGAGAATAAAGCTAAACCAAATAATGCACGCAATAGATCGGAGAAAAGTTCATTAATCAGACACTCGAAGTGATACATATCATTACTTGACGGAGAAAACAGCAAGACTTGTTTTCCATATATAGCAGCACCTTTATCATTTACCATGAATTCATGTATGATGCAACATATGGCCAGGCCTAATGGAACAGTAATATGTTAAGCATAGTCCATGGAATGCCTAGGAAATTGAGTCTGGAGTGCATACATGCCTAAGAATGAGAACGAATGAAAGTTGCAGATGAATCAGATATGCTTCGACGGTTCGGGGTTTTGAATGCGATGGATCAAAGCCAAGAGTTCCTAACGTTCAGTGATGGAATGCAGCTGAATTTGAAAGAATCTGGGCAATGAATCAGACTGGCCGAATCGATTGCATGAACGTATTCTTAAAGGGACAGTCATGGGGTATAATGTGGTATGCACATGCGGAAAATATTGTCTTAAAGGAGGTTCATGTAAAGAGCCGCGAAATATGCTGTGATATGCTTTTGAAGTTGTATTAATCTAAAAGAATGATCAGTTCCTGGCCCTTCGAACAAAATGCCTGCTCCGTAATCGTGAATAGAGTGTTGTGTTGCATAAATAGAAAGTAAATTTATCAATTTTATTCATTTCCTAACATATTTTTAATATTTCATATTTTCTCAATTTACAATTATGCGCACAGAAAATATTAACCGGTCTTCTCCTTTGATACATAGTAATACCTGTATTTTTTGTGAACCGCGCAAATTTATAGATCTGAAAAATTAAATACAATTCATGGAACGATGGAAATTCCTTTTCACGACTGTATTCTCCATAAAATAAAAAGATAATTAGAGTCTTAATTAAGAGTAGAATTTGTATTGATCTCTAGAGATGTGGAAATCCGAGATTGTTTATCAATCTTTCAAATCAGCATAGCTGATATTATGAAAAACACAACAACGATAGAAAAATGCTCTATTACTCTACAGACATTTGAATGCTAGAAATTGGCCAGGTCAAATTATATATAAGTAATTTGATCATATCAATTATCTTATTAAGCATTCATTTCCTGGTAGTTATAATAAAAGAAATTTAAGAAATCAAGTTTCGATGAGAAAACTTTATCTAGGAAGGTTATCTACAGAGGATGGTAATAATGCTTTTGTTTCCGCTATAGAGGATTAGCATAGCAGAGTTTAATCGGCCTTTTTCAAAATTAAATTCTTCAGAAAGATGTTTTGATTCCTCAAGTTTGCTTTTTCAAAAATTTTAAGCGTTTCATTGTGTGTTTTTCTAACTTCGTCGAGATGACTTTCGCGAAATCGAATTTGAAGTTGATGATGCTCTTTACTCCTTCCCTCTAGTTCCATCTTCTACCGTGGAGAGGCACTGGGAGCAGTAAAACAGATCCCCTCTCCTCGCGAGAAAACTTTTCATCAAACCTCCGCTGACTCACTATACTCCCACGCACTACCTATTTTCCTTTCAGTCGCCATTCTGTCCGCCGAGATCCCTTTACTTCAGATAAGCCTTTATTGCCCTCTCTTGCGCACTTCTGAGTTCCAATTTTAGCCAAGGGCAGTATGGTGTTACCGCGAAACCCATTCCCGGAAAAAAAATGGTGCCACAACATGTAACGTTTTGCATTTAATTAACCTCTTAGCTCGTGGGGTAAGCGCATTTAGAAGGTGTAAATGCAGGGCTCGCCTAATTGGAAACAGCGAAGAAAGTAACTTCGTGGGAATGAATCATACTTGTATCACCAAACTTGTTTTTAATATTTTAAATGTAATGATTCTTTATTTTTACGACGCAATAATAAATTAAGAATTGTAATAGGTGTTTGTGGTACACAATAACATTAAGTAATTAGGTAAAATAAATTTAGACGATAACTTAAGTATATAATATATATATATAATATATTTGTTACTATAATTTAATCCTGTGTTTAAAGTAAATAAGAAAGTATTAAGCAAGTATTCCAATAGCTGTTTATAATCTGCAATTACATGAATCGATTAGGTGAAAGAGATGAGAAGAATCTAACGGAAGTAATATTTTTGTTACTAAAATGTAGGCTTGAATTAGTAGTTAATGGAAAATGATACGAAACATTGAAAATGCATTTTGATTTGAAAAATATATAAGTGATCGACACATAAAATAAATTATTTAACAATGACTCGTTTCTTGTTTTGTTTAATTGCGTGTTAAGGCGGGCACCAATATTCTCAATTAATTCCATAAGTAACGCGAATTGTTTCTCTAAAAGAAATATATTCGTAAAAAATCAAAGGCTAACTATTAATCAGAATTACAACATAAACATAAGCATTTTTCCACATGAATTTACAGGTATACACGTTATACAAGTATTTCCATCTGTGGAGATTAAACGAAAAATACTCAGGCAAGTAGTACGGTGGCAGTTTCACCTTACTTTCCTTCGCAAAGTATTCCGTAGATGCTTCAAGATATTCGGATCTAGGTGAAAGAACGAATTAGCTCAAGGCTCAGTTTCAAGATTAACGTTCTCAAGTAGGCTGAATTATCTTGGAGAAAAGCTTTGAGGTCCATTTTCACCATCCAGTATCTCAGTGTAATCTCCTAACGAAAAGGCATTGTCTTCTAAAAAGAATTATTCAATGGCGAACGAACTCATGTATCAAAAAGGTAGTGTTGATTTCCTGCTGGCCAAAAGATCAAAGCAGTGTTTTTCTTCCTTAATTGTATGAAGTAATAACTTTGTTGAAGAGGGAGTAAACCTACTCCTTTAATAATTAACGTAGATGGGGTAATTTATGTTTGATGATGAAACTGGAGAGCTAAATGCTTAAAGCTTAGTTAATGAGGTTAGTTTCGAAAGGGTGCTTTCACACTCATTAGCGTATTAATGTCGACTTATAGCAATAATTACGACCATTAATGATAGAAATTTGCCAATATATTCGTTAAGGTTGGTTCATTGAAATGAGGGCAAAATTTACAATTGATGCTATCACCTAAGCTTTAAGAAAATATTTAATTATTCCAATTATTTCTACTAAAATCTATAATCAATTGTAGACGCGATAATGACAATTGGAAATTGTAGAAGGTTGCTTATTTATTGTTTTGAACCGGTTTATTTAAATTAAGACATTTTCAGCGAAACCCTCACCTTTCAACCAGAAGAAAATAAATAATAATTTCAATTCAATTTGTATTTTCATCAAAAATTCATTCAACATCTAAAAATGATATGCTACGTAAACCAATAAAAATATTCCGCAATTTCACGCTTCAAATTCGCGAAGGAATATTCTGTAAAATTAAATGCTTATAGCATTTAGTTGCTAATAACAGTATTTATGAATGAAGTTATGCTAAATACGATAATGGGGTTAAAGTCGATTTTTTTAGCTTTAGAATACTAGTACAAATCTTCGCAGTTAGATATAACAAGAGAATATATATATATGTATATATTGAAGATGCTGTTGGCTAGGACAGCGAAATGTACATCGGTGTATATCAATTTTGATGGTATTTGGAATATTGGTGATTACTTACTCACAGTTAGGTATGTCAAGCTCGACGCCAGAAGATAGGATCATGGGAATAACATCGAAGGATATTCTGGAGCTGGTAGTAGAAGCGAAGTAATTAATCATTTGAACGCTCTAGCGATATTTATAGCCTAGCCTTAGGCATCAGTAGCCAGCAGTCGTAAGTTGAGTTCATAACCTCCTATGCGCTGCCCTCTTTCATAAATATACAGAACAGTAATTTCTATTCTACGCACCGTTATGGAAGTTGTGGTTTATTTCCTTGTCGAAGAAAGGCTAAAGGAGATAAAATCTCGCTAACTTGTTGCATGGCTTATTGACTCATTTTCTTTCTGTAGGCTAGGTAACAAATGATATTTCAAAACATTTACTCTCAATAGGAGTTAAAAAATCCATTGTATAATTCATTACGTCTTGCAGTGAATAGTAAAGGAAAATTTTATTTAATTGAGTTATTTTTTCAGCGTAGCTTATCACTTGCTTTAGTTTGTTGGAAATCTGCCATTTTGAATTGTGTTATAACCATTTCTTATAAAAATTATCCGCAAAAATCTATTAAAATGAATCGAATCAAAAATGGTAAATCATAATCTAAATTTTTAAACGAGCGTTATTTAGCTAAACTTGATGTTTTGAAGAGTAAATTTAACCTGCTTATTATTATCAAATATATAATTAAATACTTTAAATAATTAAATTTTCAAGTTTTATCAAGTTTTAGTCGTATTTCATTTCAGAAGATCATTTTCCGGTTGTGAGCGGAACTAAATTTTAGAGTTATCGAAACTCAAATGAAAATTTTGCTTCCCTTTTCAAACCAACATAATAATAAACCCGTACTAATCGCGAAATCACTGTTTATTTTTCACAAAGATTTAATTTTATTTAAATGTGATTTCACAGAAGGGATTATATTTCTGAAATGGAGGATAACATTGCATAAACCATTATATTTTCTATTTTTGAAAGTAATCGTGTTCGACAATCCCTTTACAATTTACCTAAAATTGTATCAGTGGTATTGATTTCCCCAAATAAATATTTTATATAGAAACCTATCTTTGGAGATAATAGCCATTTTTATTCCCCTTTTTACGCATGCATGCACAGTAGTAGATACACACGTGCCCTCTGTAAACTTATCTGTATTTCAAACCGACTTGTTTCAACAAATACCGCCCGTATTACTCGGTGGATATGTTCCTGATTCATACTGCTATACTTCGTCTTTCAAAGGATCCAAGGCTACGTTAAACAGAGATCGACGGCTATGCTTTGTGACAAGTAGTTTCAGAAATAACGTTCAGGTGTTTACCATTGGCTTTCCTTGATTCGGCACCCCGTTCCAAGAAAAGGCGCATCTGCACTGTGTTCTTTTGCTCTCCGGAAAGCGGATTTCTAATTCTGGTCCATTCAATTGTTCACCTGCATCTCTCAAACCTCCAAAATAGAAGACAGCTTCTCAGTCAACGGCGGGCGATTGCAAGTCTTTTTAGACTCCTATTTGGCTTTTCTGGCGCCAATGTCTTTCGTAAATCTGGAGGTTAAGTATTTCCATTATCTCGGTCACGACCTCCTGTAGAGTATCATCCGCTCCCTTATGGTGTGAGTGATCATAACAAACATTGGAAAATGTTTATTCTTCTTACACTTTTTATTTTCTATGACGAAATGTTATATTTTTGATCTGGAACTCCGTTTTCTTAACCATAAAAATTCTCAAATTTCGCTTCTCTTCATCTGCAAGTATCCATTATACGCTTATTTCCACAGTTACTTCAGAAGGATTGCTGTTTTAGATATTCAATAAACGCATATATTCAAATTACTTTTAGGAAATCATGCAAAAGGCAATATCATGAATCATAAATTTTTAGCGATGATTATAATCTCCAAATAAAATAAATATAAATATCAATAATGAGAAAACAAATCATACAGTCGTAGACAATATCATATCAATTGATAAAATGTATAATTGTAACCGTACGTAGGCTAAATAATTCAAAAATTCATTCATATGTATGTCAGTTGTGATAATTATCAAAATCCCCTTTCGTTAAGCCAGATTATCCTGCATTATTTCTTTAACTATTAATTTTAATCATTAAGAAAATATAATACAGCTAACGAATTTCTACTAAAGTTTTCGGCTAACGAAATTTTTCCGCTGTTTATCGAACGTATTCTTAGATATGAATTTTTATTGGATGCATAGAAAGATCAAATATATTTTTAATATTATCCAATCCTACGCTTGAGGAAATTATTTCTTTGTTTCGTGTATTTTATGGTTCGGAAACCCATAAGAAATCGTATTTCAATTCACGAATATGATTCCGGAACGAGATATCTTTGCAGGGGTATCACCGTAGTTTTATCGGCAAGAAAATAATGGAATCGCGAAATCATCCATATTGCGAAACATAATAGCCTTCGTATTCGTAAGTACATTTGGTGGAATTAGTACCTGCTGTCTGCTACTCAGACCTCCAGGAAGGCAGCTATTTCGGGCAATGACGTTCGCGCACCGGAAGATGGGCTCGGATAGCACTTGCGCGATATTTCCATTATTTTCGTTACCAATCGGCATTTTACAAGGCTACAAAGGGTGTATTCCTGCCGCAAGAATCTTATTTCGCTCCTCATGAACTTATTTTCAGCAGCGTTGTCGATGAAGTGATTCAGACGTCCTTGGTTACGAGAATTGCGATCCAGAAAAATATTCGAGCGAAGGGAATGTATATTATGGTGAGGTTTCCGAGGAATCTCGAGAACTAGGCGCGTATAAGCAGGTTAAATGTGTTCTAAAGTGGAATAGGAAGTTTTTGTTCATTGTTATTAATCATAGATAACTATCTAGAGAGGAAGACATATTTTAAAACTGTTTCTTACAATTTTCCTCTTCATCATAATGTCGCTATTGAACTAGAGTTTTAATTAAAGGTTACTTCAATACTTCTGTAAGATACTTTTAGTTTCTCTTGGGTGCACGCCCTAATGAGCAGAGTACCTTTCACACTTTCCTGGAAACTTTTAGTATTTCAGATTTTTAGTAAACAAGGATTTGAATATAGTTGTACTTCAAAATACATTTTAAGGATTTGTAATATGAAAGAAGTATTTAATGAGCTTCTTAACAATATATTCCAAGAATGGTTTTTCTTTTTGTCATGAAATATCAATTGAGTCAGCTTTAGTATAAAAGAGTTTTGAGTGTGAGAAAATAACAATCCGCAAATGCCCTCATCAAAACATTCCTTAAATTCTCCCTAGTTATGAAACTACGCCTTTGAAATCTATATCTTATATCCATAAAATACTTCACGAGTATAAATGTATTATTCGTTGCTGCTTTTAATATAGAAAAATACCTAACCTGCAATACTGTACTTCTTCTTGCCCATCCACCCATGATCTGAACCTGAATGGAGTTTTCCCAGTTTCCAACTGTAGAAGCCCGAATTCTCTCGTAAAATGATGATATCGAATTTTGTTGGCTTAGACTCGGAATTTCCGATCATTGATCTCTTTGAAGTGGAATTTATGAAAATCAACAAAGGAGCGTCACGAATAAATAATCTTTGGGTTGCGAGGTTTGGAAAAGAAAAGTGCTTCGTTTGGCAGAAGACGCCACGCTGTCCGACGATGCCCATTAGTGATTCACTTCCTCGACTCAGTGTCACGCGCATCGGGGATTTGGCTGTCGCACTAACGAAACTTAGACTCCTCCGCACGAATCCAGAAGGGGTCCAAATGAGGTCAGATTAGAGTCCAGATGTCCTCTGGTAATTTCACGCCTGGGAACATGAGCTGAAAGCGAATTGCATAAATTGTGGGCGGAGAACTTCTCTTTAATTTAACATGGGCGATGCACGGAGGTATTAAACAACGTTTAGAATAAGTTCAATCTTTCATACACCATGCTTATTGTGGGTCATACTACTAATGAATTTTTCTCGCATTTTTCGAGAATCTCGCATTTTTTTACCTTTTATTTTTCTGCTCTTATCATAGAGGTTAGAGCAAGCTTAATGGTATTTACTTTTAGTGATTTTTTTTGGAAATGAATCTGATATTTCACACACATTATAGCGATTAGTTTCGTCAAGCTTCTTGTGTTTCCTACAATCATATATGTCATAATATATCTAAGAAGTAATTGGTTAAACTAGAATTTTGAGATACATACAGTTCCTCTATTAATCGTTATGCTCCGAACTTCACAGCGTTTTTAATATCATTATCCTTTTATTAATATCGATAGCTATTGTATCGCTATTATTTTTAAAGTAGGAAAAATTGAATACACTTTCTATCTGGTAGGATATCGAATGAATCAAAGAAGAATTTTACATTTCTGTGTTACGTGGAAAATAAACTTTTCTATCCGTAGAAAGTCTATATGGAAAACGTCGAAATTCTTAAGTTTATAGAATTAATAACATAGAGATGAGATGCAAGATCACAGGGCCATAATATTTTAAATAGTCGTATTATCAGGAAAGATGCTCTTCGTATTCCTTCAGCCCAACTTGTATAGTATAGAATCATCTCTCGCATTACATTTTTAGCATTCAAGTCTGTCCAATAAAAAGATCAAAGATCAGCATAATTTATGTATATTTAATTAAAAAATTCACTAATAAATGTACATGGTAATAATGTAAATGTTCGTAATATAATAATTTCAATTTATAACGAAATGCTGGTTTCATCAATGAGACGTTTAGGTAACTTTTACCTCATAGAGGCGGTTTTTTTTACGATGTTATCATAAAAACCTGTGAAATTTTTCGTTTGTGATATTGCCGATCTTGCTATAGAGATGATGGGAGATGCGGTTTGCCCTTTACCGAGTCTTTTCGGTTACGCCATGAAAGAGGGAATTATTTTTAGTGATGATATGCCCCTCACCTCCGAGCCATCTTCAGCACTTCTGAAATAGGTCTGCAATCATGTTATCCTGCTAAGCTTAAGAATGCGCACGCCCATTTACCGAGTGTTTATTCTTCACCTCAAAGAGCCATCAGCGCGATCGAAAACTCAGTTTGGATTTCAAAAGTAAGCATTTTATGCCTGCTCACTCGTGCCCTTCAAAATATATCAAGTGTTGAAAAACTCTTTTCGACTGGGAATTACTGCTTGAGTGTTACATGAAACCTGTTTGATATCGGAGTGGGTTTTGGCAAATCTAAAACGTTGTTACACGAGGATTGTGTAAATTACTAGTTAAATTCTTTGGGGAGAACATCCCCTATATACTGACCTTGCAACCTTTTTAATACAATGTCTTGGGTTGAAATGAAAGTAGAATTACAAAAGATGTATGTGGCACTAAATGGTGAGGAAACGAGATGTGAAACGCAAATGAGTTGGTAAAGTTCAAGTATATTAAATCGTATTTGCTCGATATATATAGATAATTTTTCTTCACAACTAATTGACAACTTCTTAGTTCATTTTCTTCATATTTACGTTTTTAGTCAGCATAAATAAAAAACGAATTTTGATAAAAATGTTACCATATCGTTAGTATTAATTAATTTAAATTACTAATTGATTAGTTAATTGATTTCAATATGATATTCAGTAATACAAAATGACCATACATAATACAGTACTATTTACTGGAATATACACAATACTAATCGCAATATCTCAAAATATTGACCACTGCAGCAGATACAGCAATAAACTATTCTAACGTAGATTTATTCCTTACAGATAATACATTTCCACGTGTAAGCAATATTTTTTTTACAATTTTATATGTATCGAACATAATAATATTAATTCTTTACAATACATATTCACCATACAAGTTATTTGTGGGTTCCTAGTACTGTAACAGTCATGGGGACAAGTCTCCATCGTACTTCACTCTACCAGACAATCTTCTAAACCACTTGCATTTCGCCTAGGGCAATCTCTATCTTCTATTCATGATCTGAATACAAAATGGCTTTCGTAAACAGCTTTTGTTCCTTATTTCTTTATTCCTCCCACCTCTATCTTGTTTTTGATTCCACTTCAGCATTCCGTCCACCTCATTACCGATAGAAGTAATATTGACCATTATGTACTTTTTCTACTTCGAATCACAAGTTTTTTTTGGGACTAAGAATAATCAGCGTTTAATTTAATCTTAAACTGATGTTAATTACCATAAATTTCCGCATTCACTAGTTCGTTAAAAAGTCCAAAATAAATTTTAGGTGGCGTTGCGGTGCTAAAATTTTCATCCGAAACAGTGCTGCGTGATTCATGGACATGGAGCGTGTCTCGGTGCATCATTCTCCAGCTTCCAGACTTTTGGCAGCGACTCGTGTCTTCTTGTTTTCCCGAGGGCAATATAACCATCATTGCCCTTCAGTTCTTAGGAAACGTCTCTCTCAGCCGTGAATTGCGAAAGACAACACAGGTGACTTTGAAGCTGGAGCGAACCTCTCTCCAAGTTCAACAATGCGATGATCTTTTGAACGTGAATAACTTATGGCTGGCTTCATCGAGAGCGGGTTCCAACATTGATATATTTTCAATCCAAATGGGATATTTGAACCATGGAGGATTGACCCTTATATTTTTGAAAACGTGAGGGAAACTGTCCAATTTTTACGCAATCGAGGAAACATATCCTTCAAGGAATGTTCAGAAAAGTCATTTAAACTATATGGCGAATTTTCGCAAACATTTTCGTGTACACTAGTTAATGTGGAAAATGATTCGTTTAAAATGTCATCCGAATAATTTTCACACGTGAAATATTTTGCTTAATTTGGAGCAATTCATTTACATGTACTTCATAACATACATAATTAATCATTAGAATCTATAGGCAGAAATATTTTATCGTAAATTAAGGCGTAAACTTCTATAGGGAATAAAGTTATGCCAGTATTTTTATATGCTTCGCTTATGTTCTCAACATTAACTTAGTTATTTTTAACGGTAAATTCATCATTCATAATAATTATAATAATACAGTCTAAATTTAAACCACGGCATTTGGCGTAATATACTAATTTATTTTTGTACATATATGTACAAAAGCAAGTTTTGCAAATATTTTTGATAAAGATTTTATAATAAATAAAATAAATAAATAAAAATAAAATAAATTTTTGTAAACTTAATATATCGCTATTTTTAAACAATTAAAATTGTCACAATTTAGGTTTTAATCACAAATTTAATTAGTACTCCAAATTATCAGTGTAGCAGTATTATCATGCCAGTAATATTTCAGGATCATTGTGAAAGAAATCATTCTTCCGTTACCTTTAGTGTGAAATTTTTAAGTAATAATGAACCCTTTTGTTTTTCCCTCGCACAATGATTTGAGAGATGTTTAACTCACCCAATGAATTAGTTTTCATATTAAATGCATGGACAGGCTTTTATATGCGGCGTACTTTGAAAATCGAGTAATACCCCTGCTATTTACTTTCCGCGTAAGTTGCTGCGAGACGTGGACCGTTCGCTGAAAAAATCCAAACATATTCAAAATATTGCTTTGCATCGGTTGCATTCCGCCCTGACAAATTCTCTTCTCTTAGTCGTTGGTACGGATTTGGATCCAACCTTCGCCATTCCATTTTTAGCTGGATTAGTATAGCTCACGCAGACAGGAAAATGATGTTTTCAGAGTCGTTAGGACGGAAGAGCTTCTTGCAGATTATTTCCGCGTGTTTACTCGCTGTTATTACAATCCGTGGATGTCATAAGGATCGGCCTTGGGAAGGATTTATTTCGGAAGAAGTTATAGTTTTACGAATCCACGTGCTTTTACGGACTAGTTCCTTGTATTCTTGTTTCTGAAGATGAACTTAAGATTAGAAACCGGTCGCCAGCTTTTATAAGTATTCCCGAAGAACTTTGCATAGTTATTTATCGTTTTTAGTATCTAAATAATAGTATTTCTCCTTTCTTAGCATTTATTCGGCTTTTTTCATCAGAGCACACCGATTAGTGCTTATCGATGTACCACATACATGTTCTTATTGATAGCATATTTAAATTTTTTTGTGTCTCTTCTCATCCTTTAGTTATTACTCTGTGTTGGTTCGTGTTACTTTTTCATAATTCCTTGTGTAACTTTTCCTAGAACGGTTCATTTTCCCAAAGAATAACTTAGGTTTTTTACATCCACAATTATTTTCTCATACTTCTTTTTAAACTAATTACTGTGTAATTTATAACGTTTGGTTGAATGGAAGAGGAGACTTTTAGTCTCCACCTTGTCCGAATGAAGACATATGTATGTCTCAGTGCACTATTATCCTGCAAATTTAATATCAATGAAAAATATCGTAGTAAAGGTATGTGAATACATAGGCACGTTCCTTTAACTCTCTCTCTGAAATAGTTTGTTGCGTTAAGTTTACATATGCTAGTAATAAAAATCTTTACGTTATTTTAAAGTAAGTAGATTCCATAATCTAGTTCCTAGATTTGATCAATTCGACAGCCTTGTTTCCCTTTGTTACTCTTCCAAAGAATCAAAGTATTTTAATGCGATAGTTTCATGTTCCTTTCTCTTAAGACCGAACTAAAACAGCAACCTTTTATCATGTATTACTGTATTTAACGTTAAAAAAGTTTGCTGCTCCTCTTTTCTGTTAAATATCTTATATTTTATTTGGCAAACTTTTAACATACTCATCTATGAGTATAAAACTCCATACTTATCGTATTCGGAACATTTAAGTGTTCAATGATTATGGTTATGCAGTAGTAATGGGAAAATCTTCATTTGGGCAACTCATAAAACGGAATTAGACTATACCTATTATCATATGAAAAAGGTACGATTAGTAAATTGTTAAGCACGTATTTTAAAAATTAACTACTATCGACTGTGTGAAAAAACAGCTTTCATATGCACTACATAAATCAGTGCGAGAATACTAAGATTACGAAAAACCATAATGAAGCAAACTGTTTAAAGAATTTTTTGTGTTTACACCTCCTGTCGCACATTGATGGTTTATATGGCAATAATTTAGATGTGGATGAACTATCTTCCTCTTCTTCCACGTTTATAATTCAGTCTAGAATCAGCCATGCCGTGTAAATATCAATCAATATTTATCTTGAAGGAATCTGGCGCCTCCAAATTACTTAAGCGACCCCATTGATGAAAAATAGATCGTTTGTTTTCCTTGGGTTTCTTTCCTATAGTATTTTTACCACAATCTGTTGTCGCTGTCCTAAATTCGGCGGGGAATAGAGAAGATTTTGCATGCATACGTGATTGGATGGCGGCCAGATTGTCACATTCTCATACTACTGGATGAAAGGAAACGTGACACGGGCCCGGATATTATTAAAAATTCTAAATATAAACTCTAATGAAGTTCTCCCTCTCCCTCGCCGGATGATTTAGCGGAAAAACATTAATAACCTGCCGTTTCCTTCCCCGGAGTGCCGTTTGTCAGAAAGGCGCATTCCGTGGAGAAAAGGGACGACAGCGAAGTTTCTTTGGAATTTGCGATACAGATAGGAATCGATAAAGACGATGAAATGGATCGAGTGGTAGCGAAAACGCTAATCTTACTTAAAATAAACATATTTCTAAAATTGAATTCTTTCGACTCATTCACAAAAGCCTTTTTGAGGTTGATAAAATCAGAACTCTTTCATATTTATAGAGTGTTCGATTTATTTCAGTTATTATATTTGTTTCTTTCATTTTTCTCATACTTATACCGTGGAAAGCATGCATATATTTCCAAATTTACGACAAATTCAAATAACTAACTTATAATACTAATCAATTTTTCGGACTCTACAGCAGTCCACATTCTGCGCATACTTCAGCTTGAACAAAAAGCTAAAATCTTAAACTTAAATTGAATTTAAAATATATAAATACTCCAAACAAGACTAAGAATTTAAATAAATAAATATTTGGAATAATTTTGTATGTAGTCTCGCTGAATTTGTATCCGTGACGGCAATTTAATTCTAAAATATAATATTAACTTTTTTGGAGAGTTATCCTGAAATAAAAGTGTATGATAACTGAAACGAAAGATTAGATTTCCTTTTAGAAGTTACTAAAGCCTTCTTAAATATATTACAACAAAAAGAAACTGCCATGCTGGATTTTAAATATTGCCAAAAACATTACCATTTTCTTTTACTAGAAAGCAACTTAGGAAGGCTAAACACTTTCCATAGTCCTGAAATATTTGTCTAGTTGATACGCAAATATCTTTTAAATGTTTTAGCGAAGTTAAGATTGAACAGGATGTAGTTCCCTTGAAATATTGATTCCTGATTTTTTTCTTTTGTCGTGGAATACCACAAGGTTTACACTTAGTTCCGTTGAATTTGTAGATGTGAGAGTCAAAAACCATCGATAAGAAATTTCTTCCGCCTAAAACTTCCTTAGTAGATGACTTTTTAGCTTTTAGCTGAAGAATTGTTGCATAGTTCTGTCATACGTTCTTTTAAATCTCACGTAATCATTACAGAAGATTTTGAAACAAAATTGTGTGTAAATGAAAATATTTCTCGATTTAAGTTGAAATCAAATCAACTTGGACGATAAAATTACACTTTTTTCGATATTAGTAGTTTTGCGGATTTTTATTTTCACGTTGATGATTCTTTTACTTGCAGACATTGGCCTTTTTATAATCATTTCCTAAACTCGTCCCACACCTACCTTTTCCTGGCCCTTTCTCCAAATCAACCTTTCTCCTTTATCTCACGTGAGCCCGCCTCTGCACGACTTGCCCTTTCCCTCTATTCCTTCCTTTCCTCTCTATTCTTTACCATTTCTAACCAGTGAAATGTTCTATTCGTCAATGTTTCATCAAATCATCAAAATGAACCATTCCATCACGTTCCCTCTGTTATTTTCCCATTCTCCTCTAACTTTATTTATCTCGACGAGTTAAAATCTAAGTTAGAGAATCTATTTTCATTGGTAGACCGCGAGTTTAATTAGTCCGCATTTGAAGCCACCAGGCCGCTCAGAAACAGGTAACATAAGAGTGACGTATTTCATATATTCAACTAATCCGACCGAGTAAACTCAACGCGAATATTTTCATACATCATTTCAATTTAATAGATCCAGTGACGCTATTGTATCTAGGGGTCTAGGGGTGAATTAATAGCAATTGATTAGATTGATCAGTAAGAAAAGAGAATATTTTTTCTAACGCCTTGATTCGTATTAAAATTCAAAGGTATAAGTTTAAATGGGCTTCTACAAACTTCACTATAGTTTTTCTAGATAAAGTTTCTGTTGAGAATATAAGTTTTTATGTTAGTAAAATTAGGAACAAATGAAAAGATTAACTTTTAGTAATACAAATAACAAATTTTACTGATGGAAACTTAACACGAAGTCACGGCCCAAACAGTGGATTCTATCGTTAGTAAAATTGTCGGAGAAGTATTATTAATTCATTTTCTTTATCATTTGTGTATTATCTAAAACATTAATTAAATTTCTGGATTTACCCATCTGCTGTCTATAATCTATAATCGCGAGATTGCTTCGATTAATTGGAGTCCGTATCTAGTTAATCCCCAGAATTAAGATTTTATGGACATAATAATCCCACTAATAAAACTATCGTATCGTGTCTAACTATAAGGAAGAGTGTAAACCTTACTCAAATTATCAATTCTTTACTTTTAGCGGTTTATTTTATAACAACCCAGAGAGCTTCTTAAGTAGTTTGGAAACTCCTGCGCTAGATGGACCAAAGCACCGCAGAATCTTGCTGGAAAAGCGACACAACGGCTCCTCTGCTTACTAAAACCCTTTCCATCCCTTCCAGTCTACCTCCACCCCTTCCTCTGCATTCTTACACCTCCGCATCGAATCGCGTTAGAGCCTCCCTCTGTTGAACCTGAGCCAAAGCGTTATTCACCAAATTCTTGGAAACTTATAATTTGATGAAAACTAAACTTGAGGATAAAATCTGATGCACTCAGGAGCAAGCTAGAATCAAGGTGGAGGTTACAGCGGATGAACGAATTTCGTCTTTTCGTAACTCCTGTTTTGTAAACATGGCTTTAGGATCTTAGATTTTCACCTTTTTATCTCGTGGTTTTCTTTTTTTTCTCGGAACCTGCTTGATAGTAGTTTAATTAATTATACACTTTATGAAATCACGGTCAGTATTTACATAAAGACATTAGATATAAGAATGCACATTGCATTAATAATTAAAATTTTTATATGCGATCTCGGGATCGGTTCTCGCCGAGACCCCATGAGCGAAAACACCTAGGTTGTAGAAGCATTTTTAAACAATATCAATAACTAGAACTGAAATTTATATTTTTTACTAAATTTTAATTGTAATTAAAGTACATTCTTATGAAATTGTTTTGTTAAGGGATGGATAATATTTTTAAGGCCAATTATCACATATCCAGTAATTGCGTATGCAGTACTGTATCAGAACTAATTAATTCGAAAAAAACACTAGAATGAATTTTCAGAATTTTTGCCCTTTAAAATTTTATAACAATGACCAAATTTTGTCTACGGTAACCTAGTACTTAAATAATTGTTCAGGGTGTAAAATTAATCCTTCTTTGATAATTATTGCGTTTTATAAATCACCAAAATAGCCATAAAACTCTAATCGTAGTTGCATCGTAGCTAATCGTTTTATGATATTAAGTATGACATATTAGCCGTAAGGTGCTACTTTTGAAAAATACCAACAAAACAAAATGATATTTTCAATGTATTTTTATCCAACTTTTATGGCACTTTAAATTTATCTGGCCCACAAATATTACCTTTATAATCCCCGCCGTAAAGCACTGATTCATGAGTACTAACAGTCGGCCTAAATCCCGTATTCATAATACGCGGAATAAATGCCTGCAGCGAACTCCTCGTATGACAGCTCTTCCGGAAAATGAGGCAGATGGTGGAGATGATGTCAGTGTCCTTCACCACGGTTACGCCAGTCAGATTATGGAAAGGGTCATTCTGCGTTTATTTGCAAGAGAGGATTTTAAGCACCCATCGCTCAGTTGCAGCTGTTGGGGATTCTAAAGGATATTCGAGTGTTTTCCCGTCGTGGAATCCAGAATTCCCATGGGCTGCTGTCAGAGGCTCTAAGAGATTGCAACAAACCCACTCAGCCGTTGATGGTCGCTTAAATCTCTGCCCCTAACCTTGGGATTTCCTCCCCGCTTATCTGTTCCATCTCGGAATTGTTGATTCTTCGCTATTTTTCGCGAACGCATGGAAAATTACCGTTTTTCTGACTGGCATTATAAAATTGAGGATTTTATCCACGATACGGCCATCTTCAAATGCAAAAAAATAATTTTACGTATACAGAAAATATTGCCTGTTTACGGAATAAATATGTGGAATCATGAATAGATTCAACATTCACATTGAAAAAGTTAATTGTAAGAGGTTAATCTTACGTTTTTACAGGGACTTTCTATTAAGAATCAAAAATATTAATTTTTTATTAATAAGTTTATTAATATTAATAATATTAATAAATATTTATAATGTATAAATTTTATTTATAATATAATCTATACCTTGTATATGAAAGAAACTTTCAGGTGCCTAGATTGAAGTACAAATGTGCACGATTATAAATACAGACAACAATAAAAAATATCGTTTAATTATGCAGGAATTCTTTCTAAATCAAGTATGAATTGGACGAGTTGCATAGCCATTGATTGAAAAAATGTTTCATCGAAGATATATTCATACAATATTTTTGAAATACCTGACTGTAAATTCAATATTACCTTGATGTAGTTTTATTACAAGGTTCTTTTCCTATGATCTCCATCCGACCAAACTTTTTTATGGTTTCATAATCTTTAATGCTTAAACTGAAATTATTCCAGGAAATATTTTTTTTTTCGATTGAAGCACACACTTTCGCGATAATTGCTCGAATTTCATATCAATATAATAATATAATTGCAAAATTTGTGCTACTCCACAAGAACAGTACAAATTTTGCTATTGTAATTCTTTTCCATTTGTGACTCATAAACTTCATGAAATCAGTACGTTAGTCAGCAAATAGTTCAATTTACAAACATCGTAACCGTTCCGACAACAAAACTAGAATTTGATACGAGGTTCGCCGTCATGAGTTACCTGTCAGGGTATTACAGGTTAACTAATAGGTTGCCTAACATAGTGAAGTAATCAAAGTATCATGTGTGGCTTGCGAGGTTGCAAAATATGATAGGAATTACGTCTACCCTTCATTCACCTCTATCGAAAACAATAACACATCTGCTAAATTGTTTTAGAAGAGGAAAAGAATAAACATGCAGACATCGAGAGCGTTCTCTGTTTTCGGAGGAAATTTATTCATGGCGTGTTAGGGTTCTGTTCTGAAAAAGGTATAACAAGTTCGATGGGGTTGAAAAACGGGGAAATGTCTGTCTTCCGAAGCATAAATTTCTCTCTGCGATCCTTGCAGTGTGTTTATAAGTCGTTGTTGAAGAGGGGAAAGTGTTTCTCGGACAGAAATCGACTTGAGTAAGGAAACAAACGGTAGCCGCGGTCAGAACCACAAGCAAATTGATTTATATCAAGTTTTCCCTCTCCACCTCCTTGAATTATTACACCATGATAATTTTCCAACTAAATGAATGGATGCATCTCAGATATTGACATAGAAATGTTTGTTTCAAGAACGGTTGCGAAAATAAGCGAAGAACGTGTACGTTTTCTTGCAGATTCAAATTAGATTTTACCAACGCTCCAATTGTATGCAAGTGTAAATGAATGAACGATAATATAATATTTTGTGAATATATTAATGTATTTTTTTAATTAAAAAAATTTTGTGTTCCATCAGCCGTGTAAGTGCAAGCTATATTGATCAGTTGAATGTTGATTCACATATATGATTTGCAAAGATTCACTTGAATGTTACTACTTGTTTGATTTTCTGTTTATTTCGCATTGAAACTATCGGATAAGAATATAGGTTTTTATTCGTTGGGTGTGGATGATTTTGAACAAATTCTGTGAATGCCTAAGTAAAAATAATTATTTACCGCCAATAGGATAGGTTTAAGTAGATTTATCAAAGCGCCATGAAAGTGTATTTGATGTAATACCTATACATTAATAGGATACAGTAAGTTTACCCTTGTCTCGGTTGATTCTGTCGGATGAATTGGGTAATTATCTAATTACTTGGAATAATTATGCGGTATACGTCAATAAGGAAAATCGTTATTATTATTTTTATCATTATAGTTATTTTATTTGTCGTATTATCATTATCATCTTCGGAGAGTAATTTAGAACCCAGAATACGACATTGTATATATGTATTTTCCTGAGTTCATCCTCTTTCATGCTTAATGGAGAACCACACCAAATTATTAAAACGTACTTAAGAGTTCAACTATTACTGTAACAACTAAGTTGATGACTTCCAAAAACTTCCATACTACAAAAAAAAACGCGTATACCCTTACCTCCTATTATTAGAAGCTATATTTTTCCTGTGCTTTAATACACCATAACAAGCTGGAAACAGTCCAAATATTTCCAGAAGCCTCCAAATTAAACCATCGGGAACAGATTTCACCGACTTTATAATTCTTGGATTACCGGTCTTCCCACTTAAAAACACTCCCGCACCAAAATTACGAGCAGATCAGCGTTCTATGCTCATTCGAATACGGAAATTGCTGGTAGACCAAACAACAAGATCGTCATTAAAATGAAGGCGGGAGAATAATTTGAGCTTCAGGTGGTAAAGATGAGTTAGTGGGGTACTGTGGCTTATCAGTCTTAGATTTCTATACCCTGGCAGCCTATTAGATAAGAAATATACGATGGGCTAAGGAACCCATCATTTTTCTCTCCCTTGAGGGACCTCTATTTTGCCTCGTCGCTAGTCGTGGAATACTTCCAGCGATTTCCTTATTTATCACTCGCCCACTGCTTTTCCTCGTTCTTCCACCCTTTCTCACTATCTTTCTTTCTTCGTCACGATTTTTCTCGTTTCTATCTCCTTCTTTCTTTCTCCTAGACTAAGAATCTCTCGCCGAACACTCTTATTAACTCTGCTTTCCTCGTTTCCAGAATTGGATTTCATTCTGCATCGTTTCATCTGGTCAATGAATTAAGATCATGTCTCTGTTATATTTTGAAGCTATTCTATAAAAATACCGGATGCAAACATCGTTTCTGTCCTCGATTCATATTTATTAGTGTCTTTGATGTGATGTGAGGAATGTGGTTAAGATGGTTGGGGAGGAGAAAGTTTTAATTGAAGTAATTAAGCATCGACGAGGTTCGAAAACGGATACCGTGACTAAGGAAGCATTAACGACTCCAAGTTGATTGATGACTAGAGGTTTCGATGAAGGAATCAGGATAAGATTGGAAAAATCCTTCATGTGGAGTGCTTTGCCATGGGGGTGTGAAACGTGGACTTAAAAAAAAAGGGAATTAAATGGCATAGAGTTGGAAAGGTAAGCTAGGTAGATTAGAAAATAAACATGGAAGTGCTAGTGATGGTTGTGGAGGAAAGGTTTTTAATTGAAGTAATTACGACATGAGGAAATGGATGGTACACAAATATTGAAAGGAGAGGAGCTGCTACAGAAAGTGATTGAGGGTAGCATACAAAGAGAAAAACAGAGAGAAAGACAAGGACAGAATAAGCTAGATGACATAAAAAGCGGGGTAACTTACCAAGAAACGAAAGTGATGATATTTAATAGGAAATATTGAAGTACATGAACATACCTAAAGGTAGAACACTCATTTAGTGATGTATTGTGCATTTTAGACTGATGCGGTTCGTATTGTTACATGATATGTCAAGATTTGTGTCCTAGGATATGTATCCTATAAGGCATTTATAAAGTACACGTTCATTTATAATTATAGCTTGATCACGTTCACTTTAAGAAAGAAAAATGGATTTAACATAGGGTCGATACCCTGTGCAGTAATCGATTAGTTTTATTGCTTTGTTTCAGCCCACATTCACTCATTAGTCTACCATTACTGATTCGATACGTCAATACGGTTTGTCCTAATGGTTACTGCAACTATTTGCTTTATTTTAGAGGTTTGAATACTACCCAATAGAAGTCTTTGTCAAGTTTACGATCTTACGTTGCCACCGGTTCTGGAAATAACGGGAAGTCTTAGATTACTATCCATCTAAAAAAATACCTCCTTTTAAAAAATATTTGCTCTGTGTCACAAAAACCTTTTTTATTCACTCCTTAGTCAGTGTATGGCAACAAAAGCTTGTGTAGTTCTATAAAAGAAAATTTTGACTATCCTATCATCAAACTTTCCTTGTGTATAATTATTAAGTTTTTTGTCATACCTTTTTAGTCATAGTAAAATGCTTCGAACCTCGCTCAAATCAATCCATTTTAAATATTTTATGTGCTCAGTTTCTTCCGGGTATTCTGGAAATTGAAGCAATTTGCGATGGAATCTTCCAGCTTCAACATTTCCCAATAGTAAACGAATCATCCTTGTCTCTGAGGAATTTCGATCCCGCATCTCTCCCACGCTGCTCCATTGCGATCTTTTTCCGTCCCTCACCTTGATCCCCACCCATCCTCCGCCTCAGGAGCCCTAGGCCTCGTCTATGTCAAATTTAATTGGGCAAATGTCAGACGGCCTGCCCTTGGGTCTAGCCCGCCCTTTTATGCAAGCCGCTTTCCGCGAGATTAATGCGTAGCTGAGCGAATTTTATCCTCGAAATCTCTCTCTACATAGATAGGGCCTTTGTCGGTACTTTGTACGTCAAATCTCTATTTTGGGAAACATGGATGACAAGACATCAACGCGTTCGTGCGGTGGCGACGATATTAAGTGTGATTTTTTCTAAGGTGAATTATTTAAGTTTTTCTCGGAAATTATGTATAACATTTTATCTAGTAGCGAACAAAGAGATAGTCAGAGATAGAGATAGATATTTAAAAGTTGTGTTTTAAGTGGAGTGCTGTTTTGGTATAACCTTAAATACTTTCAATAATCATTCGATGTATTCCGTATTCAGTTAAAATTATGTAGATAATTATAAATGTATTGTGTGACGCTGTTACCTGATGCAAAGTCAAACAGCAGTGGGTACATAATATTTTTTTCTACCAATAGATTACTCCGCACACATAAATTAGAATGTAGAAGAAATATATTCATAGGTTACCTATAAAAATGTCTACTGATCACCTCCAATAATTTCTCTAGAGCTATGAAATCTTGAATATCAATTAAAACGTTCTTAGAACTTATTTATTTTAACAAGGTTTTAAAAACGACACAGTAGTTTTCGTTTTTTAATACCTTGTTCTATTTAACAATTCTTCCATTTTGTCGGAATTCCGCAAAATTTCGGCCTCCTCCGCGAATCTTATTTATTTTTATCAAAGCACAAAAATGTATTGCCAGGTATATGCTAATTCCTTTCCATCCTAATATTTTTGTATAAACCGACTTTATAATCTTGTATAACTGGTCCCAACTAACAAGGGGAGACTCTCACTTTTGTCCGGGGATTTTGATGAAAATTTTTGTGGTAGTGCAGGAAGTGGAGTTATGAAAAACTGTATTGCCGTTCGTCTGAATGGGCCTTACTTTTCTTGCAATAATTAATTGAAAATCGATAATCTGAGTATAGGCAACCACGCATTACACACCCGCGCCTGCCAAATCGGTAGAGAATAACCCGCTGTTTGCGAGTAATTCTGTAATATTATTTTCATTTTGTACTATTATATTTTTTCCTTGTTACTCACTGATATACTTAAGAGCAATATTTCCATTCTTGCACTCTATATCTGATCGAATAACTTTATTTCAACCAAATGAACTTTGATGACGGAGAGCCTCACTTAAAGTATGATGAATGAAGGTTCGTAACATAGCTTTCTGGAATCCTCTGGTATTCGGTGGTTATTATGTACTACATTGTCTATTCTCATAAATTGATAGTAGGCCCGTAAAATATCATTCACAAGCGCGATTTTTCATTTAAGGTTCGAAACGCAAAAGAAACTTGCGTTCGACTGATTCAAGATTTCGTAATTAAAAGTAGCGGATTACTTCCGTAATTTAATTTCTACGCCAATCACTAGATACTTTATATTTGTTGACTGGATAATGCGCAATCCGCTCTGGTTATGTATACACCAGCTGCTCCTTTAATGTCGTGACGAAGCCTCGGACGGGACGGATTCTAAGGATTATCATCAATTTCTATCTGTTGCAGTGCTTTTTTGTTAGAAATTAATTATTCCAGATCAATAGCTGTGGATGCGAATCGAGTTATTGCAGGGTTTTTTAAAGTGATAAAAATTTCATTGCTCTTTTGAACATCTGAAAACCAAGTACTTAGGAAATTTGAGCTTCTTATTTCGCTTTTTATATCCACAGCATCCTTAACTTTAGTATCTTTTTCCGGGATGCCACAAATATCCTTCATTAATCAATTTACTACATTTTTTGATGAGGTTTGTTTTCACACGGTTCTTGATATCTCCTGGAATTTTTCCGCAGCGTTTGACGTGCACTTCATGATTTTGACGTTGCTTGCAAACAATGTTTTACAATATGTATGTACATTTCATTTTGGCGCTCTCTTGCGTGTCAAAAAATTTTATGATCGGATCCGCCTTTCTAGGCATTTTTTATGACCAAATCCGAACGATGATACACAAGCCCAAATAATCCACGCAATGATACGTCTTCAACTCAGAGCTTGAAGCAAAGCAATGAATTTGATGAATTTCAACATGTGAATACGTGGTGTCAAAATACAACTATGTACACTATTATCTGTTCAGCAACATGAAACTTAGCGGTCACTATTGAACCACATGGGGCCAATTTTCAAAATTCACTACACTTTATCATAGGTTGCTTTTAGAAATCTTTTAACTCAATTTAATTTTATCATGAAGACAAACTTCCATAAAGTTACGCCTGAAAATATAATGCATCAGCCTTGAAAACATAAACACTTGTGTTTCTTTTAAAATCGTTTTAAAAACTAGAGAATTACATTCTTTATAAGCTATTAGGGCCAGGTCAAGTGCAAAATTTACTAATCAGGATAGTAAATTTATCGGATAAACCACGAAGAACGACATCTCAAAAATTGACGAAAAAAACGTTTTTTCACATTCTTTTCAAGACGAATGAAAAAAACGTTTTAAACGTTTAAAGCATTTCATTTTTTTTCGAAGTTCCCATCTCTAGGCGGGAAGACAAACTCCGCAACATATGATGAGATATATTTTGAGGACGAAAATATGCCAACATGCGCCTTAAAGGTAATACCACCGAAATGCACATCATTATGCCAACCTTGTGATGCGTATTTTTATAGGCAAATCAAGAGATTCATTTCAAGACTGCAAAACTGTACTTTCCTCATCCAGGAGAAACGGGAAATATGCGTCAAAACTTGCGAAGGAAAGAATCTTCTTTCAAAATGTGCGCCAGAAATGCTTCCCAGACGAAGTGCTAAAGAAGAATTGCGCTTATGAAAGGCAGTGCTTTATAAGATGCTCAGGGTGCTGTGCATGTATGTGTTTTTGTTGTTCATTTGATAAATTTCATCCCGATACTTGTAAAGGAGCACAATGCTAACAGAAAAACTAAAGACAAAAAAACATACCAATAAATCACATTATTTCACTGACTTGCACAACCAATTAAATTTCATGAACTAACTGTTATTAAATGTCACCAAAATCAGATCCTGTAATTAGTATCGACTTCAATAAACATTGAAATAGAAGTGTTTTTGTAGTGTTAAGTTAGAAAATTAATTTACTTTGGATAAAGCTTCACATGCTCACAAGAAGAAAAATAATCTCTTCTAATCACTGAATTTAACGATTGCATTAATTATCAAAATTAACAAAATTTAAGGTTCATTTAAGTCATAATTTAAGACAATTCTCTCGTTAAATTAAAAATCATTAAAATAACTAAAATAAGGTTTAAAGCGCAAGCGGCATACTTGGTAAGGACTCAAAACCAGGGAAGTGTCCAAAGACTCTGTCTTTCACGGTACAGGCTATGTTACGAACCTTCATTCATCATACTTTAAGTGAGGCTCTCCGTCATCAAAGTTCATTTGGTTGAAATAAAGTTATTCGATCAGATATAGAGTGCAAGAATGGAAATATTGCTCTTAAGTATATCAGTGAGTAACAAGGAAAAAATATAATAGTACAAAATGAAAATAATATTACAGAATTACTCGCAAACAGCGGGTTATTCTCTACCGATTTGGCAGGCGCGGGTGTGTAATGCGTGGTTGCCTATACTCAGATTATCGATTTTCAATTAATTATTGCAAGAAAAGTAAGGCCCATTCAGACGAACGGCAATACAGTTTTTCATAACTCCACTTCCTGCACTACCACAAAAATTTTCATCAAAATCCCCGGACAAAAGTGAGAGTCTCCCCTTGTAAGCGTTTTTTGAGTAGTTTTGGAACATTTTCTCCGTCATCATGGTCTGTCGATTAGATTACTGTTGTTGTAGATCAAGTCTCCCTCCTTTTAATTAGTGTCTTCCATTGGCTTCTTTCTGTACTTGCTCTTCGAAACAATTCTCAATCGCGTTGAGTTACCCGGTCCAGTTTGTTTACATGATAATTCCATAGCTTATCAGAAAACCTTATCGAAATATTTTCCACAAAATGCAACAACGAAACCATGCAACCACAACCATTATATGCATTGACAATGATAATTTTCTTTTTCAAATTTTTCTGCTAGTAAACATGATTAAATTACTCGTATTTATTTGTATGTATTTATTCCTTATTTCCTGGGAACAAATCTTTTAATATTATAATTTTAATTTAAAGAGATCATTTTCTCTAAACCCTCGGAGAGATTTTCGAAGATTTTTCCTCCAGGGCGTCACCATTTCCAAGAATACGTTCTTGGCTAGACACTTCGCGAGGGATAATAAGTTAACTGAAAAATATTACCGAGAGAGGGTTATATTAAAAGAACCCTGTCTAGTCCCCGTAACCGAATACCCAAAACATAGTTACGGGTCATTCAAAGGGATAGGTGAACGACCTCTCGCGGTGTTTACGAGTACTCACGTGACCCCCACTCCGCGTTTTGGGCGGGAAAAAAAGGAGGGAAAACAGGTGCCTAATGGCGTCAGCAGAAAACTTCTTCCCCTCGGGCGAAAATCTTTTAAATAGCCGTGTCACTGCAAGGACTTGCGTGGGACTCAAAGACGTGGACCACTCTTCCGACTTCTGAACATTGAGCCCTTGAGAAAAAACCCTTTCGCAAAGCTAGACAAGATATCGTTTATTCTCGTTCTCTTTACCATGGTATCCATCAGATCCTAGCTCCTTAGGATGCTAGGGCGCCGGAATTACTCGATACTATCGCTGTGCTATCTTTGCGGCACGCATATCACTTCGGTACATTAAAGGTGGGACATTTATTTGATCTTAATTATGGAATGGAAACTGTAGTAAGTTGACGTTCGTCAGTATTCAATTGTAGCCGTGATGGATTATTTTAGAAAATATCTTTTTCATTAAAACCGTCTCAATCGTTTTCTATCACGAAGTTGAATGAATTCTCCAGAATCAAATTAATTAAGGAATTTTCCTTTCGGTAACCTCTTCCATTGTTGTATACGTTAGGTACACGGAAATTATATTACGTTTCATATTATAAACTATAGGTTTTGCTCAGTATTATTAATAATTTATTGAATATTAGGATTTTCACAGAAAATTTTCCTTTCGATAACCCTTGAAATAAGCTAATATACCCCATTGAAATAAGCTAATACACTGAGAGATATTTCTCTTCGATACGAATAGGAAAAAACATGAAATCCTACACTTATGAGAAATCAACAAGCAGTTCAGCTTGCATAGGATAAAGGAAAATATATCTTTAATCTCCTATTTTCTCAGTCTAGCTCATGCCCGTGATAAATTGAAAGCAATTTAGGTATGGATTATGATAAATATTCATCTAGATCATATCTTTTGGAATGATATGAAATGATTTTTATTCGTAGTGTCGGTTCGCAACGTAAACTTTTTCACTCATAGTGTTTTTGGTCAACAAGAAAGAGAAGGGCAAAACCATCTCACTCTACATCTTGCCCTTTTTATTCATCCCTTCTCTCAAGATTTTAGTAGCTATTTGAGGGATTTAGGTTGAAACTAGCGTGTATCCTAATTAGTTACAGACATACAGTAAGCAGTGATTGAATTGAATTCCCTTTAAATGCCCAGTATTATGTACTTGTGTATCTTCCGTTTACTTTAAATTTAAATCTGACATTTTTACGTGGAGTACCTTGGGTGCGAGGTTGACATTGAAATATGATTGCCAAGGACACGGCGTTCCAGCTTCGCTTTCGAGATGAATTATGACGTTTGTGTTCGGTTAATTAATTGATAATCAATTCGCTTCATTGTGAAAAAAGATTTTACTACAATATTCGTCAAAATGGAGTTAAAATTAATACTTTTGAATTTTTCTTACGCTCTACTACTGATTTTGCCTCAATCTTTCTTCTGCCTAAACGTTCAGTTTTACAATAATCAGGAGATGATTCATTTACGTCAATACCCCGCGAGCCGCCATATGGCGTACGGCAGGGGATATGAAAACACAAAGTCCTCTACATAGCTGTCCGATTTGCGCACATTATACTGGAAAAATAGATCAAAAAGGCTCTCCAAAAGCCATCTTTGTTAAGGTTACGATCCTACGTTGCCCCCGGTTCTGAAATGGACGAAGTCTTGGATTAATAACTACTACTTGGATTAATTAGTCTGTTCTCGCAATAACCTCGCGAAATATTTTTGCCATCTGGCTTCGCTGATGGTGGGAATCACGATTTCGCGTACATCGTCTATTTATCAGGAATTATAGATTCTTACAGAAATATTTTTCATTCGTATTTCATCCATTTTCTCACTGTTTTGTTTATGAATGTGATAATATATAAATAAATAAATATATATGAAAATGCTACTGAGATATGAGTACGCGGAATTGTGGCATTAAAGTCTCCCCGTATGGGATACCAAGAAAAGAGTTACTCGTACAGTGATTTTGCTTCACTTACGTTGAATTTTCCACTTATAGTATTCTGACGTGGTGAGGAGAGCAAGGGCAAAATACCTCACTCCTCTTCCTGTCTAGTTAGCCTCATTCCCTTCACTAGCTCACTTTAGAGGGGTGAAGTAAAGAGATTCAGGTAACTTTGCACATAGGAAAAGTCCTCAGTATAAAGTTTTTTAAGTCCGTTTCTCCTAGTTTTTTATTCTTTTCCAACCGGACTTCAGGCTAAATACTTCACGAGCATAGATTCTTAAGTGCCACGTATTTTATCGTTCTTCCTCACTGTCCATCCTATTGTCTTCGAATCCAACATCTGGTAGCTTCGATTACGAAATCTCTCCGTATCCGGATGTATGTGGGTTACGAATGGCGTGTTTCGCTACCCCTCAAGTGCCGCCCTAATTACCTTGGTCGTTTATCCTTCGTCGATGGAAGGCTTGGGGATGCTCTTGGCAAACAATGGATTGAGAACGAGCCCTTAAATAATCTGGTTGATGTGCAGTAAAAGTCTAAGAAAGAGAAATGCGCATCTTTTAACAATTCCACTCCGTTAAAACGGTCCAGCTATTTTTCTCCGCCGATTTTATAGCAATGATGTTTCCTGCCGAAGAAAAATATCCATATTGAATGTTTAAAAGCATTGAAAAGCGATCAGTTCCTATCAAATGTTATCTAATTAAGGGTTTAATGTCCGAGTGTGGTGATTTTTGTCCGTCTCTCTTAATATAATGAATAGATTTCATTGCCGTCTATGCCCATCAACTGTTTCGACTATATTTAAACTACTGATGCGTTAAATGACTTAAATGTTTGTCGTGGTTTATTTTATAGCTCTTATTTTGATCTCCTCAACCATTTCGACTCTTTTTATTGATATCTTCATTTTTCTGTTAAGTTTGATGCACATACATTGTAAGAAGTGTACAGTGTGTATTGTACAGCTCCTTAAGAAAGTTGTGAAAATTTATTTCCACCGTAGTTCAAAATAACTCTAATTGTAAGCGAAGTAATCTCACGGGTAGATTACCAATGCAATTCGGAAATTAAAACTCGAAGTTAAATATTTTCCGGACTCCATTCAATAGCATAGTAAAGAATAGATCAGAAATGGGAGGCCTTTTTCCATCTGAAGGCGAAATTTGCCATTCAGACATATAAAATTGCCATAAGTCAAATATCTGAAGGGACTTGAGCTGCATGTTGCCTACATTTATGTAGTTTAATATATTTATTGCACTTGCGAAAACATATTCATCCATTTGTTGAATTCAAAGAGAATATTTTGCAGTTTATTTTCATTACAATTTGATTGGAAAATATTTATTATTGGCATTTGTTTCATGCAGTGATGAAAATTTCACATAAACTCTCGAAAAGAGTAGAGGTACAGCAACATGTGATTATAATTAATAACAAGATGACTTATAAAAGCGAGCTAACGTACTTACGTAAAGTTAAACCCCTATAATACTTTCTTGTTTCTAACGTTTTTCCGGCTCAAAGGTTGAAATGTTGAGATCCCAGCGACAGCAACTACACCCATTGTTTTAGTCCCTTACATTTTTTCCGCATCTACGGTCGATTTTCCTTGGTACGGCAAAATAACATTAGATCGAGATTTCACTATGTACTGAGAATTGCTTTTAATGAATTAGAGGTGTAAATTCCCCAAAAGTCTTTGTCGGCGTTCCTCTTCTTACTTCCCGGTAGTCGGATAAAGCAAGAAAGGAATGCCGCACTATTTTTTTGCTTTATCCTACTACCGGGAAGTAAGAGGAGGAACGCCGACAAAGACGGCTTTTGGGGATTTTAAACCTCTAATTCATTGACAGCCGTGTTCCAACATTTCTTACTTTACTGCTTTTAATGGGATAACCTTGTGTGTGCATGTCGAGATTAATTCCAATTTTGAATGAATTTATTCATGAATTATCGAAACAACAGTTTCTAATATATTCCTGATACAATTACAAGATATCAAAAAATCCCATCCTCTTCTTTATCGTTAAGAAATTATTCAAGAAGGAAAGGGTTAAGGTACTTTGCAAATAAGAGTGTGCACCCAGGAAAAATCCCAAGGAAAAACGGACTTGAAAAAAGGCTGACAGAGCCGGGAATCGAACCCGGGATTATGCGGCCGAAAGTTATGACATAGCTCCCATTGAAGTAAAACTCCTTTAAATTTATTCCTTTGGGGAACACTTAAAATTAACCAAAGAAACGCAAAACTAAAGTTGATACGCAATTTCTACGTAAACTTTGTTGTCTAGCCTCAAAAATGAGGGCAGGAGCCCCATAATTTCTTGCAATTGCGTGACCTGTTGGCGTTTATCCGTTTTGCTCCTGGCACTACGACAAGACATAGTGTTTCTGGATGCTGAATTTCTAAGCTAGTTTTATAACTCCAGACTATAACTCTGGCAGTTCTTCAACTTGAACAGAACATCAAAGTTCTGCTTTCCTCATCACGGAATTCGGCAAAGGGCCACTCCGCACACTAAATTCATTATATTCCTCGATTCTTCTGGAACTTATGTAGATAGTTTAGTTTCTAATTAGTTCTTCTGTTGTAATAGAGAGCTTCGTTATTTTAGCTATAGATACATATGAATATAATGCGCCATTCCTTATTGTCGGAAGTATTTTTCACCCGCGATAATTTTCCCTATTTTCCTATCATGGCGTACGTTTTTGCTTTCTATTTATTCAGGCGTGTGTTAAAATGTACTCTTTTATTCTCTAAATTTCGTAGGTCCTTATACATTGAGATGAAATCGCCTAGCACAACCAGGTTTCCCTTGATATTCCTCTCTTTTGAATAACACTGTGAAAATCAACTTAACACGGTAGCGGATTGGTTAGGTCACTAGCGCTGCATCCCCAAGGTCCCAGGTTCGAGTCTCAGCTAATCGAATTTTTCTTTCAGCAAATGGTAGTGTATGTGTTTCAATAATATTTATTATTAAAATGAATTTAATTGGGGCATTTCACTTCTCATTTAAGAAATTAAGATAATATACTTTTTATTGATTACGCAAACTGTCTCTAAGTCCACTTTCTTTTGCTATCCCGCCAATACTGATCCTCTATCTCCTTTTTTGCCTTTGTTGCTCCTTAGTTTTACTCTAATGATAACCCACCACAAAATATAACTTTATCGCTGATGCCAATTAATCACCCAATATTTTTTTTAATTATTCATCTGTAATTCTTTTTGTTTTAAAACATTCGCTCAGAAATTGCATTTGCAAATTAAGTGAAACACAATGACTTGTGTATTCATTTACTTGAAAAGGGAAATGCTTAACTGGAATCCTTTCTATAAGTATTCTCCAATACTCGACAGCTGTTTAGAATCAAAACTCTCAGAAAATTAATTTAATAATAAAAATCCAAGTTTGATAAAATTGCGCACTATTTTGTTAGAAACATACGTAAAGCTTAGTACTATTTTAATTCAATTTAAAATTTTAATCATATTTATACAATAAGGCATATGGTTTACGGTATCAAGGGGTTGAGAGGTGTTGGTACTATGACGCAGTAGAGGAATTTAAGTTCTCATTCTACGAAGGCGTGCGAAATGTTTTCATCGATTGCATGCCATAACAGCAAACGATAGTAAATAATCATCAGAATAGGAAGGGAAAAGTTATTTTAATCACGCCAAAAATTTCTTCGTCTCTTTTGGAACGGCAATTACGGTATCAGGTGGCGGGAATTTCTGTGCATTTACTCACCGACACTTAATTTAATGTATAAATATATTTGCGCTGAAAACAGGAAGGACTTACGCACTTAGCGTGAGTCATGAGCTTAAAGCGAAGATGGGCGGATCCTATCTTGGGCAATTTCATCTGGATCATCGCCACTAAACCGATGTGTACCTCATTCTTCTTCTCCTCCTCCCGAATCTTTGTTGCTCTTCTAACTTTCAGTTTGTAGCCCCGTGCGCTGTCTAAACAGAAAAATTCCTCTCGGTGCTCCAGAGAATACTTATGTAACGCACTCAAAATTAGACGGTACACGCAGGTGTATGATATTTATTCTAACAACAAACTCAGGTAGCAGTTGCGCACTTTCACGTTTAAAATTATGCCCCTTTGATTTGTGAATTCACTGTCAACCGCGTAGAAACGTCTGGCAAGAAGTATACAAATTCAAAATAATTCATAATTAATAAGTAAACATATAGTCTAAAGAATTTTATTGTCGTGGTTTTTTTACTATGCGGATTCAGATCTAAATTTGCTTTAAATGTGAAGAAATATTTAAGTCTAGATAACCCTTAACCTTATTTTTCTGTTCGTGGATATTTTTCGATCTTAAATACTCTATTGCTAAAAATCGATGCAAATTAAAGCAGCGAAATTTATCCCTTGTTGTATGTAAGTCGTATCAGAATGATGAGGCTTTTCAAATGTTCAAAAATCTATGCAATTGATGCCAATTAAGAGAATTGGAATTAATGTAGAATTGTAATTGAAATTGTTATGAACTAGGAAAACCTTAAATAATTTTTATTTTATTGCCTAATATCGACTTGTTAAATTTTTTTAGGATGAAAGTAGCCCTAACAGAATTTTTACTCACTTCCTGAATAAACCTTCTACAATTTCTCATTATTAAACTTCCCCCTCACTACCAATTTTTTTGGATTGGCACAAAAGGATAATACGCAAGCACTGCTATTTCAGAGTTTGAAAAAATTAGACACCTTTTATCTTTTAAAATGAATTTTCTATATGTATAATTGGATCATTATACTTATCGGTTTCATTAATCAAGGGCCAAAAAAGTAGCTTCATAAGAGTAAAACAACTTATGTTCTTTTATGATACTATTCACGATTTATAACGAAGATAGGGAAAAGAGGTCTGCCACGTTATAGAAAAGAACACGCTGAATTATACAGAATAATAAAGTTCAACGAATAGCTTATTTTTGTGTTACGTGGTATAAATGACAAAAATCATGATATGACGTATCGTCAATATCGGCTTAGCTAATCGATCTAGTTTAAGAAGAATCGAATTTCGTACATACCCAACGGCGCCATTGGAAAGCACTTGCGCCTGCTTGTTCAGCGTCTCGGCAACAGCTTCCGTAGAGTACAGAGGCAGTGGAGAGTTGAACTGGCGATGGACAATACCCGCTGGGAGGGTCATGGCCTTCTGAGGCATCGGTTTGATGGGGTTTTGATAGCCGTGGCGGCCAGGGAATGGCTGAGGCCCTTTCGATACGAAAGCCATCTCAGATTCCTGTGAAATAAATTAATGCCATCAACTTTTATTACTATTATGATTATCCTGAAATACATCATAAATATGGGGATTAATGTTTGGACTTTATGATAACGATATGTGTGTAGTGATATATCTTACACTGCTTCAGTAAGTTTCGTATTTAAACTATTGAAATCTTTTTGTGATCAAGGCGCTTTATTCACGCAGATATAGCTAGTAACAGTTAATTTCCATAACTTCAATTGTTCTCAAACCACTATGGAGTGAACTGATATAATAAGGGATTTATTTACTGCATTTATTTATATTCAAACATTTTATACGAATTACTTCCAGGGAAAAATTGAATTGAAGTAAATAAAATACTGAAAATAATTTATTAGGTTTTTTAGCCGAATTGAGTTGCTTTCTTCTTTGAAGAATTCATTGTTTCAGTAAATATGAAGCTTAATAAGTTAGTAATATTGAGTATTTTTGCCACGAACTTATAAGTATTTCAGATTTAAAGTTAAATAATTCATATATAGATTTTAGTGGAAACTTGGAAGAGTTATCTACGTTTTTTGTGATGAAAATAATTATTCATATTGTTTGTAATTATAAAATTTTACTTTTTCACCTTACCTGATTGTAGAATCTGACTTTACCTTCATAGAATTATTTTCATTAGGAAGCGATTTAGGACGATAAACCAAAATCTATGGAGATATCATTCTTTTTAACTTGTGGCGTAACTGAGGAACGTGTGTTTGGCTTCATTTCGTTACATTTTTCGCGAAAGTGAATATTCACGCAGATGAAGCTATTCTTTTCAAGCAACACAAGATATTTTACAAGGTATTTCTCATTTATTCGTCAAAAATGTATTTCTTAGCGTATTACTTTCACCGATGACAGCGTCATCTATTCTTTCGTTCACTTTTCTCTGGATACATAAGTCCGACCTAAAGCAATTCACGGTTAAGCAATATCCCACGCGCAACTTACAGCTGAATGATAAGTATAAGATTCTCTGTGTGGCATCGATGGAGAAACAGTAGAATTTCTAATCTGAAATAGAGACGCCCTATTTCCGTATACGCTCTACATCTTCTGTATAATTGCTTTTGGGTGGAATTCCAGCTGAAGCGTCTGTCGCCGAACAATCGCCAACTAGGTCTCGCGGAAGTCCTAGTTTCCATCTGAATAAGGTTACCTATTTCATAATCCATTTTAGTTTTTGATTTTACGTTACATGCTTCAATAGATACCTGAAATACCTGGTTTCAACGTTCGTAGTATTCTCCCAAAATGTGGAAATTCAATACAGAGGCGCCGTGTTACGAGCAACCCGCAATGCGTGTGTGCATTGCTGGGTTGCTATCCGTCTAGGAAATGGCTTTAGACACCGTTTGAAACTATCGCTTGCAAGCGCGAATATTAACTTGGGAATATTATTCTTATTCTAGTTATTTATCTATGGAAATCAAGGAGTACGCCTAATTGGATGTTTCGTAATTTACAAAAAGAGTACATGCATATTAAAAGCAGTTAAGTCATCCCAATCACATCAGGCTATTCTCGGAGATATTTCATAGTATTAGCAATCGTATTCCTTTGATTCTTCAAACGGGATTTCATAGAAATTTCGTCAATAAGTACGAAATGTTTTTGGTCAAAGACAGGATCTAATCTATTTCACCCAGTAAATCTTTTAGCTGTTGCTGTTCTTACTTTCGTAGAATTAAATTTTTCAACAAATATTATGCCTGTTCTGTTTCAGTTAATTGAGTTAAATTCTATTAAAGGTAGAAATCAAATTCTTGTTAAGCTATCGAGACCCTTAAAAACAATTGTCGATATAACTGCTCTATAATTGCATAGGTTTTTAAAGGGTTTAAATAGTACTGCAATATGTGCAAATTCACTTTCGTAATCCTTAAACCCTTTGCTTTACTTGATATTGCTGCGGGTTTTGTTGTCTATGCTGCGTCATTTTGTGTTTAATATCGAAGAAAGTTGCTCAAGAAATGGTGAAGTCATCATTCACTTTCTGTTTATAAAATTGGTATGGGTAGCAATAAATGCGATTTCCAAAAATGCGTTAAGTTAAATTTAACCAGAATAAAATCATTTATAAAAATTTTTGAAATTCAATTTCGAGTTCATGGATTAGCTTTGCAGAAAATTACCTACGCTCATGTTATAATTTTTCTTGCACCTAAATTCACTCATTAGCAGGATATTGTTGAGAAAAAATTGATTGGAATAGGGAGGTATTATCTTCCGTAAAATGAACTTCGTATCCCTCTAATATCTAAATCTAATTGTAGCCTCAACCTGCTCTTGTTATAAATGAAAAAGAACACTAGTACACTTCCACAGACATGTCGCCAATGAAATAAATCTGTGGAAGTGTACTAGTGTTCTTTTTCATTTATTATGGCCTTCCACGAGGTAACGCCTTCGCACATCGAATTTGCTCTTGTTATGGTTTTAAATTAATCCATGATTAGAATTTCCTGCACACAAGAGACTTTGTGAATCTTACTCCGTGGTTAATTTCTTTGAAAGGAAACAATTGCGTCAACTTTACCCGTATAAAATTAATTGAATAAATATACATGTAGTATATGCAGTTGAATACCTCGGGATCACCTTCACAAATAACATAAATTGGTGCATATATATGCGTAAATTATACGATAAAGTAATTAAAAAGCTAGACTTTCTAAACTGCATCGTCGGTAAATGTGATGAAAAAGTGAGAGCAAATTTTTTCCTCCTAGGCAAAAAATGGAATATACGACAAGTATATTGGATCTGGCGAATCAAACGTGTACCCGCAAACTCGAGAAAATCTAGCTCAAAGCAGTGCGTTTTGAAAAGGAATTTAAATTAAATAAAGATAAAGAAGCAATCATTACATAAATACTCTCAGAAGTTGGTTGTAAATCTTTGAAAGAAATTATATGAGATGCTAGGCTGCAATTACTTGATGATATTTGGAGTGGTGCATTTGAATAAAACCCAACCGATGTTATGAGACCACCCCTTTCTATTTCGGTTGATCCGATAAGGAGTGTAAAATAAGAGGAACGGATGCAAAGGGAAGTCCTTAAAAAATCCATTCATTTTGCGAACGATAAACGATAATAACAAACTAAATAAATAGTTGGAACTCTTTGCCACGCACTGAAAGACGGCTTGTAGGATATTAATGAATATGTAGGGGGATAAAAAGTGTTATTTCAAGGGCTACGTTGAATCAAGGGAACATTTTTCCACCTCATGGCACTTGCACGAGCTATCGACACTTGCAATTCTTTAAACGTTCCTTTCTTTATTTCGACACAAACCTCTATATAAAATAGGCGTGGCTGCGATTAGACGTTATTCCCTACATCACAATATTCACTCTGTCTCAGACTAGACGTTTTCCCCCTGAATCACAATATTTCCTGGCCTTTTCAGTGATGGTTTTACCACTTTAATTCTTCCCTTAGTACACATTCTTACTTGTGATTACTTATAATTTACTTATCATTATTCCCATACAAAGGAATGTATTTATTGGAGTATTTTACGTGAATTTAATGCCTTAAATTTATCGCAGATGTCGTGTCATAAGGAATGCGAGATATACCTATTTTCTTTGAACTTGATCGATCGCAAACATTTATTCCACCCGTCGAACAACGAAAGGCGTTGATTAGGGTCTCTCGCTGCCAAACGCATAAAGGCGCGGCGAAAGCAAACGTGGATGCCGACATGTCCCGTTGCTATGTCACCAACGCTTCAGGAATAGAACTAATGACAGTTGTTTATTTTTTGGAGACGAGCTCTTTCTCTCGACCCCAATGTCAGTTGGCTCGCCGGCAATCGGTAAAATCCCTGACGAGGAAGTGTCAATTCCTGCTTAATTAGAGGGACTAATTGTTTTATAAGTGTCCTGGTGACGCACGCTATAAAAAACGCCAAGGATTACACGATAGATCATTATATGTATGTTTATCTCATGTGATTGATTTAGAAACAAGTTGCTAGTTGTTGGGTAGCCATAAAATAATGAACCCATACCATTCATTGAGGGAAAGAAAGCAAAGTAGATAGGGGATGGCTAAAGTGACAATGTAGAATGTAAGGGGAAGGAAAAACGATAGACAAAAACCGAAGGTGGCTAGAAAAAGTTGAAGGTGGTTTACTTTAAGTAAAGTAAGGAAGTTTAATAGGGAATTGTAGGGCATGCAAACTCACCGAAAGTAAACTTAATTAGTTAGACTTACAGTTAAAACTTAAAAGAGGCACAAGCTAAAAGTATTGATTGGTGAAGTAGATTAGGTATTCCTGTATTTGACCAAAAACATTTCGTAATCAATAAAGATATTTCCATGAAATTCTCAATGAAGAACCAAAGGAATCCAATTTTATTGCTACTTTTACAATGATATTTCTCAGAGAAATGGCTGAAATTATATGGAATACCAATTATGTATCAGTTCTTTTTATGTTGTTGAACATCCAGTCAAGCATATTCCTTGATTATACCTAAGTCTTGTATGAATGCTAGATATACTGCCCGACCGATTAATAATCAAATACAAAAATCGCTCTATAGCTTCTTATAAAAGGAAGGATTTGAATATCAACCATAATGTCAAAGCTAATACTCTTAAAATATTAAGTAAAATGTGTTGCAAAATGAATGTGATAAAGAGGGGTATTTTCATACAAAATCAGAATTGTTTTACCTCAGTGAATTCATGTGTAAAGAAGCTAAAAGCTGTAATACAAATCAGTTTATTGGCCAGTATGGTTTTAATACTTCGCAGCTCTAATAATACTCACACACAATCTTTTCCTAAAATTCTCTCCGAAATTAAATTTTAAGAAATTTGTTATTCAATCGTAATTCGTGAAAGATGTAAGCGCAGACGGCGAAAGTTTTCCAAGAACTAAAGCGAGGGATTTAATAGCAGATGACGGGTGGGATGAAGCACAAACACTATAAGATGATAAAGGCCTTGCTAAGGAAATTAAGAGGAAGTTTCTTATTTTAGAAAGGATCGTGAATTTAGGGCAATTTTGATTGTGGTGGTTTGAAAGTAATCGCTGGCCTTGAGGATATCAAAGGAAAGATTGTCATCGCTCTAAATTGTAAGAATTTCAAGTTGAAAGTGAATGTTAACTTTGATCTCCTGAGAAATATCTATAGAAATATTTTCTCGACTGGGTGCTTTAATGGTACTTTTAATTACATACAGAAGTGTACTTCCCTTCGTTTGGTCATGTGCCTCAGTTAACCCTATTCAATGTCAATGCTTTCGTTTCTTGGTAACTTAACCCAACTCTTAATGTCATCTAAAATCTTTTACCATTGTCTTCCCCTTCCCATGTTCCCTTATATTCTACCCTCGATTACTTTAACTAGAATTCCCTATCAATGTGTGACCAATTTCCTCCGTCGACGCCTAATTACTTCAATTAAAACCTTATATTCCCCAACCATCTCTAGCGCCTTCGTGTTTGTTATCCTATAAACCCAGCGTACGTTTTTCACTCTGCAACATCTGATTTCCACCTTTCACACCCATAAGGATAAACACTCCAGACTAAGCATTTTGCCAAACTTTTCCTGATTCCTTTATCGAGACATCCAGCCATCAGTTCTCTTAGCATCAAACTGATTTGCCTAGCCGAAGCTATCCTTTTTTAAACTTTATCATCAAACCTTTCGCTTTAACATCAAACCATCGCTAATATTAATTCAGAAACTTTAACGTCTACGGTCTACCGAATATCAAATACTGAAACAGTACTTCACAACCATTTATTCCTCCACGATATAGCCTTGCATCAATTCTAGGGTACTCTAAACCATAAATTTACCTTATTCTGTTTGATTCCAAATTTGTTTAGAAAAGAGAGCAATTTGAGTATAATTGAACAATATAATACATTCACAACAAAATTCTTACGGGCCAAAGCTATTTACTCAAAAAAGAGATTTGATGTCTATTTTATTTTCTAAGCGTTTCAAAAATAAGATATAAAGAACAAACACATAATATTTTCGGATTATTCTCTAACGTTTCTTTTCTCTTTGAGTACTACCTTAGGTCTAATGTTTTTTATGTTTTTCGTAAAAAATCAGATTAATGGAATTCGTGAGTTGACAGCTGTTTGTTGGAAAAGCTATTCAAGTATACTTTACTTAGCATACGGTACAGAGGAATTCATTCGACATCTGAACCGCATATCATCATCATAAGGATATCATTTAGTAAACGAAAAAAATATAACACAGAATACGACTTACTCGTTATAGAAACTAGGATTTTAGATTTAATTTTTAATTTTAAATACATCAAAATAGACTATAGTATGCGATTGCAATTATTATATTTTCTGCGATAAAATGCCTTCATAGACTCGCAAAAAGATCACGCCCTTTGCGCGGATGACAAGACGTATCAGGTGGAAAGACAGGGAAGTTCACCTCCGATAAAAGCTTCCGGTTTCCTCTCGTTCGGAGAGAGGCTAAAAAGAAACAGCCGGTCTTAAAATAAACACGGTAAGGATCCCGTCTCTAATCCAAATTAGCGCGCCACTCAATTTAAAATAACTGTTGAAGCGGTGTTCGAATACACCACCATCCGTAAACTGTTATCGGATAGGGCAAGTCGCCACGGTTGAGTGCTCCGAATAAATTTCATTGTCAAAGGAGAGAGAGATATCTGGCATTCATTCATTGTTTGGTTGGACGTGATAGAAATGAAACATTCTTGGGATTTAGAGATTCTGTGGTGATATTCCTCAAGCGTGATGGATTTATATGCTGAGGTATATTGGTACAAAAAAGTTGAATAAATTTTCAAAGAAAAAATCCTTTAGACAATAAGAAGAAAGAAGCAGTCACGCTCGGAATAGTAGAGCTAGGAAGTCGGAATGGGGCGTCCGTCATGGCAGGCCTGGAGAAGTGACAGACGTGAACCTCATTCTGTCACTTTGTTTAAATTAGTTTTCTAAATTAAAAGAAGTTTTTACGAGAAGCATTTACCGTTTTAATGATTCTAAAGATGGATATAATAAAACTATTGCGTTAAGCTATTGTTCTAATATGCATGAAAAAAAATACTGGGAAAGCTTGCGGGAACCTATTGAAATGCCATTAGGCAATGAAAATATTAGGTATTAGAAAGACTAATGTAAAAGTATTTCTCATTTTAAATCAAACAAAAGGATATTATTTACTTTCACTGTTAAAATACCATTTGGCCATGAAAAATTTCAAGATTAAGAAAGAGTAGCGTAAAAAATATTTTTAATTTTAAATCTAAAGTAAAGGTAATATTGCCATTAAAAAGTTTTGTTAAATCACCGTCTTTGAGTAAGGAAGAGTAACTTCATAATCATTACTTAATGAATGAAATTAATGAATGAATTTGAGCAAGTAGAAAATCTGTGTTACCAGCATAAGTATAGGAAGAGTATATAAAACTCTGTTACCTATGGCATAGGATGACGGTGCAAAGTGAGGAATATTTAGAAAAAAGGTGATTGAATCTGAAACATAAGTTATAGAAAAGTTTTCGAAATACAAAGAATGCATTAAATCAAAGTAGGCTGTTTGCCGAAAAGAAATATATAAATGCAGGGAATGTCAGATAAGTTCAGCAAGCAAAAAGGACTGTTTACCTACTCACTATAGAAGAGAATTTTGCAAATTTTATAGACTTATTGTAATTATAGTGTGAAATATCTTATATGAATAGTGCCAAGAGGTTTAAGTTATTCGCTTTTATTAATATATGTAATATCCTCTACAGTTTGTAAAATATTTACGCAACATATTTTCTATAGGAATTGAGAAGTAGAAGAATGGTCACTGAGTTTACATCGAGAGACTAAAAGTACAGCACGAAATAGAAATATAATGTATATTCAACGTGTTTTACGATTTTTCAATACGTATTTGATCTCGTATTAAAGAGAAAAAATTCCGTAAAGGTTCCTAAGACTTTTTTATCAAATGTCCACAACGGAATATCACTTTCTCTGATGTGCCCAAACAACACGAAGATCACTTTGTTATTTCGCCCCCGATTCCGTACAAAAAAGCAAGCGAGCGCGAGTAAGCCGCGTCAATGTTTTCCGAAGCTCATTTCACTCGAAGTGGAAACGTAAACAAAGTCTCCGGAGCGCAAAAATCGGCGACTCGTGAATCAATCCCGAGAAATGTTTCCCGCGAAAAATGCGGAAGATTGCCTTACCTCTTCTACACGACCTTTTCCGCTCGCCTTGTCCGAAGGATGCAGGAAGACTATAGATGAGCACGACCGTGAATTTGGTGAAGGAATGGAAGGCAGAAGGGGGAGACGGGGAGGCCGGTGGTAGATTCCGCTGATGGACCGGGGTCGGGGCGGGAGGGGCAGAGGCTATTTCGGTCTGTCTAAAGGGGAGAGAGAAAAAGGCTGTTGAGATGTTGGATAAAAGAGTGGATTTTCTGGTCTCCCCCATCCCCTCCACCGTCCGAGTTGAAAATTTGGGAGGAAAAAGTGGCGGCGCGAGTGTAATTCGGGATATCGAGAGGCATGATGGGAAAACAAGAGAAATCGGAGGGAATTCTTTGGGGATATCCCGAGTTTTTAGTATCGGTGGCTTTGAAGCTCTCTGATGGAGGAGTTGAATGAATGGAGGGTCCGAATGAAGGCTTTGCCAGGGATTCCGCCCGGAGAGTTAATTATGTGATAATGGAAACGCTTCCTTGTCTCGTGGTGTCCTTTCCGCAGGTTTCAATTGTCTTTAGATTTAGAGATATACCCGCGAACAGCCATTGGTGTATGGCAGGGGTTAAATGGAAGAAGAGACTTTTAATCTCAATCTCGTCCTAATAAAGACGATCATTATTGGATTAACATAAGCATGTTTACCTAATCTACCTTGTCAGCTTCTCTATTTGTCTTATTTTGGAAAATTAATTTGACAGGTTTGATAAAGGATTATAATTATTGAGTTCCGGGAAAATAATTGTAGGAATCACAAGTGATCTGTTTACCACCATCTAAGTACTTCATTGAAAACGCCTTTGTTTTAATGATCAAGTCAAACCAACATTGATATATAATATGTAAAAAAACCTTGAAACATGGACAACAAGATACTTAGTACTTCTCTACAAACTGAGTAGTGCCCTGGGTGATTTTAGAAACATATCCCGTGAGCCGCCAGTGACGCATGTATCTTGTATTATAGGGATTACAGGGGGTATATTAACTCAAACATTTTATAATCAATAGAAGAAGTATTAACTACGTGGAATTCCATCAGGTGGAACTAATTTATTTTCTCCTCGCATAATCTACCTAGTTTGCATCTCTATCAGACTACGGAAAGAAGTATCCGAAGGATTTCCTCTAATAGATTCGGCATCAGTTTAAATCAGATGAATCTCGAAGACTGGCATTTTCTGAAAATTAACACAGCTTTGACCCCCTCTGATATTTCAATTCGTGATTATTAATGTAAATTATACGCAAAGTTGAACGCATGTACTTAAGATTGACCTCATGAAGCTTCAAAATCCGGGCTCTAAGAATCATTTTTGGATACCTTTTTGCGAGTTCAGCCCACTTTGCGTTGTTAGGGCAGCTTCTATCTAAAATCTCGGCGGCAGGCAACGATAATGTGAATGAATATCAACTCTAGCCTATGTATGTACATACTTACAGAATGCATGGTATTTCAACAACGCTCATCGACTTCTAAACTTATTCCAATATTTTCAATCCCACAAAGAATCGAATCCGGTATATGCATATGCCTTACCCTCATAGCTATTGGGAAACCTCGATTGAAAATGCTGAAGCATAATCCCATAAGCCCTGCTTTCACTCCTATAAGGTGTTGAGGTTCATTTTCGAAAAAAGATTGTATGCGTCAAATTCTAACGTATTCCACTAAATTTAATAGATATCGGAAATAATTTTAGTTAAAAATTACTACCACGACTTCTGATATAACTTTGAAAGGAAACAATTTAGAGGGTGTGGTTAGTTGTGCACCTCCATTTCTTCAAATTGCACTCTCTTCGCCTTTTCAATTTCGTTTCGGATATTTTCCATTCCAACCAGGGGTAGGTTTTGTAGTAGTGTATTTTCAAGTACATTTTACGATGAAATACTCCATCGCTATGATAATTATAGATATAACGCGCAATTGAAATTTAATTCTGATTTTCTCAAAATGTACGATTTAAAAAATGTATTTTTCAACATTCATCAACATCAGCAAAATTCATCTCTAAATGAAAACGCTAATCATTTTTGGGTAAACAAATCCATCGTTCCTTGCTAATTCGATTTCAGATTTTGAATCGCGCGTCGAAACTTTTTTTATTTGATTGTCATATTAATTTTTGTAATAATAATAACGCGCACGCTATATACCGCACAAAATTTACATTTGTTACAGCTAATTATGCAAATGACACACACTTTTTTCTGAAATCCCGAAAGGACACCAAGCCCTTCCCAAAGTCTGCGGAGAACTATCAGAATGTATAAAGGTGAAATTAAAAACGGACAATTCTAAAAATATAAATATCTTAAAATGATATAAAAAGTCAATTTTCCACACCTGGCTGTTGTTGCAAAAAATGATTTTAATATATTTCTTTTGCAGCGAATACTTGAAACACGATGGATGGATAACGAATGCTAACGTATTTTCCGAAAATAAATAGGATTGCTAACTATCTTTACTATTAGTAAAGTTTTAATATGAAAATCACATTGGAATATGCTGGAATTAGATTAATTTAAACCATATCAGAACAAACAGTATTCAAACAAAGTCAAGAAAAACGGATCATGCACTCAACCGTCTGGGCACTTATATTTTGAAGACGATTTTCTTCCTCATTCTCTCTTCTCATAAGGTAGCAAAGAAATAGTCGAAAAAGACTTTTAGTTAGTTAGATAAATAGCCGGAGGAAGAGTGACAGAAAGGCTGTCGAGGGAAGGAGTTAAGGAGACTCAGTCGGAGGTCCATCTCTGCTTCATCTGCGAGGAAATCTTAAACTTCATACCTTCAAGCCTGTTAAATTGCGAAATCTGGACAACTGCCGTATGATTTTTTTTCTGATACTTTCGCGACAGGATAACGGACAGATTCTTGGCCCAAGTTATAGATTTATCTCCGTCCACTCTCTCGCTGACGTAAAGACGTAATACTACCAGATAGCCTTTTACATAAGCATCGAAACGTTCTTCTGCGCAGTTATTCCTATTAATCTCTTTTCCTCCTCTGTTCCTACCACCTCTCGTCGAAGTTATCATCACAGCAGAGTAATAAAAATGAAGTATTTTTAAGCACGGGATGGTAGACCAACGAATTTATATCAATTATTCAACTTTATACTGGCACTTACTGTTGAGAGATATTCAAGAGATATACAAGATATATACCCTATTTATAACAGTTCAATTGATTATAGTATTACTGTTAGTAAATTACTTTATTTCGTTCTTAAAATTACGGATAAGGGAGTGAAAATTTCTTCAGGTGATGCATAACACTCCAATTAATTAGAAATTAATATTCTTCCGCATCTTCCCTTTCGGAATGAGCGCGAATTTTATTACCGTGTTCATTTTCTCCATATAAAATGGAGCGTTCAGCTCCGAAGATAATAATTCCAGCAGGAACCGTACATGCGGGGTAAAAGCACATTAATATATTTGCTTTTCTCCAAGGTGTCCCACTATAGCTCCTCCATAATTTCTTTGACATTATTGGACTAAAGTTGCACATTACAAATCTGAAACCTTGCCCTGAACTTTATAATGCTTTTAATGTTTCAAATATCGTAAGGGTTGCCAAATTGAAGAGGAATACTGTTTACCGTTCAACAGGTATCTTTTTCGGCCAATGCCAAAAATGAATTGAACTAATTATAGTTTCTGAGAACAAAACAATCGATTATAATACACTTAATGAGGTATTATTAGAAAATTAATCGTCAATTTTAAGTTTTTTCATCTTTTTTATCCAGAATAAAACTCAGGAAGAAACTTCGAAAGTCTTTAAGTTTAACTATCGCAAGTAATATTGTTAAAAGAGCTTCGACAGCTTAGGCCATTTCTCACATGGAATGGAATTGAACCAAGGACTGCTTCCACCAAAGCCGAATGTGCTGCCCACTCGGTATCCGGGAACCCCGGTTTAGCTATTGCTGGATACATTTTTCGGATTATACCAGCACACAACACGGTATTTAAGAACAAAATTTTTTTAATGTAACATAAAACAAAATTAGAACTAGTAAATGAAAAACATTCCTAAACGGCCCCGCGCTGCATGTGGTGCGGGGGTGTAGTCGTCATTTCACTGTTATACTCGCAGTCGGACTAAGGAGCCGATATCAGATTTATGTTCAAAATCACGCTGGGACATATTTCAGGTGGAAAAAGACAGTGAGAAATTATTACGGTTAATGGGTTGCTCTCTCATAGGCCTGAGTTTGGGAGAAAATAGACAAAATAGTAATTCCTATCCTATACGTGTTAATTGAAGTATTACTTACCAAAAGCTATATACAGCTGGTGGCGTACTGATATCGAGTCCAACTCACAACCCTACGGTTATGGGTTCGGATCTCATTGATGGAAAATTTTATTTCTAATTTGCAGCCTTGAAATAAGTACACTATACCCAAGTTTTTGCGATGCTCGATTATTCAGGATTCCCTACCAGGGAATTGAACCACAGACAGTTTTCACTTAAGGCAAGCCAATTGTTAAATATATCAGATAAAAATCTAAAAACTTCTGCAATAATTTATTAAAAAGCATAAGAATAAACTTTGCGCAACTATTAAATTTTTACCAGTTACTTATTTTATTTCCTACATTAGAGAATTTGAGAATTTTTTAGCTACGTGTAATCTATTTCATTTTTGTAATTAAAGTTGGGATTCTTTCATGTGATTAATCATAAAAGGTCATAGAAATGAATGTAATAATCATTAATCTTTATTTTAAATAAATAATATCTCAAGTTCTGAGAGTGTAACGTAAGATATGCATACCTTCCTTTATCTAATGCCTTAGAGAGCTTAACTTCCTTTCATATCCTCAAATTTCATTACCTGCTATCTCTCCTTTTATTTGATTGCTGAGAGTTTTTGTAACACCTATATCACAAAAATCAGGTTCAACAGAAGGGATCAAAGAATAAATAATGAGAATTATGCGCGGATTTATAAATCGCATCTCAGCTAACTCAAGGGAAAGAAGAATTCTAACTTACTCTGGCTATATTAAAAAAAATCAACATGTATTGATAAGATGAGAAACCCTATGGATTTTAACAGATAAGAACATATCGCATGTAAAAACGGCGAGTTATGTTTTCGATGAATTACTTCATTAATTTAATGAGTAATTTTTTCATCTAGATCGCATATCCCGCAGTCAGTGGGTTTCCCCAGTTTTGGAAAATCAACTCATCTACCCTTGGGCCTAAATGTACTTTGTGGGCGTATCTAGAAGCTTGAAATAGTATCCTCGCGCATTACATCCCCTCTGGTAGTGCTGGAGGGTTATTCGAATCGTTGGATTTTGCTATCTTTCGAATCTTTACGCGCATGCTTTCTTCGGATACACTAGATACATATCTACGGTAGTCAGAAAAAGACATGATCATCTTATAAAACGTAAAAATCGTTTGATATCCCGTAATATGTAACTCATTACTACTTCCCTAGCGACGTACAATGGGCTAGAACTGAAAAAAGCTGGCCAAGGATATGAAAATTGTTTTTTTTTTCGAGTGAAATTTTTTTTGTAACTTCGCATGACCACTCTTGTATAAATTTTGTATGCAACTATGCAAGTCATGTACGTCGATTCCAGCAAATTTAAATTATACAGGGAGTTAAAGTTGACCATATGGATATTTAGGTCTAATTCTTCAACTTCAAGCCAACTCTGAACCTATATGAGGAAAATCATCTGGTGAAATATAGAGAATAGCAGCAAACCTGTCATTTATCCTTCATAACATATGACTTTAATAATCGCAATTATGCTAATAAAACGGCTAGTTCTGGATGGTTAAAGTAGCCTCCCGGATAGAGGAAAATCCCGGGTTCGATTCCCGGCCCAGTCAGACTCTTCTCAATGTCGTTTTTCCTCGGAATTTTTTTGAATGCACGTCCTTACGTGCAAAGTTACCTTAACCCTTTTCCTTAACAATAGAAGTTGAATATTTGCATAATTTTTGTAACTGAATGGCAGAACCTTATGTTAGAGCAAATTTTTATGCTATGCAAGGAAATAGTAGGAATGGACATAGATGTACACGAGTTAAGTTATACAACGAAATCCTTTTTAAGCTTTCTGAAGAAGAATTTGAAATAAAATGAAGCGAAAATATTCTATCTCGATATTTAAATCAATCTTATTATTTAATACGAACTTTTCGAGGTTAACGGTTCCAAAATTCATCTACATGTTAGGTGATTTTTATTTATTTATTCCGAGGAAGTGGAGCGAAATAAAGTCCAAATTAATGCATCTGCAATAATGATTTACCTAATAATTTTCTGCTATTTCGCTGGTGTACGCTTGGACATTAATTCAGTGAAAGGCGAATCTCCATTTTTAGCAACAGTTTATGGCACGAGAGACCTCTTTCTACGTTTTTAAATCAAAGGAAAAATATGGCAGTTAATTTTAATTTTTTAATTTATTCAAAATATGTACTTCATTTATTTTTTCGTCTCGCGTTTAATGACTCAGTAGAAGAAAGGGTTTTAGGTCAAGGGTTAGTTCGTTAATCGTTTCTTCTTTAATAAGCCTTTTTTGGGGATAAGTTAAATAACTTATTGTTAAAACATCCTCCCTTCAGATTCCTATCATTATACCCTTTTGAATGAAATATTTGTCATTTTTGGTAGAGGATAAGGGAAAATATTTCTTTCTTATAATTTTGCATCAGGTTTATTTTTCCTGTGGTAATATAAAAGCTGCTTTATGAGTTATGCTGAGTAATGGCATTCATATTGGTCATTATTTACTGAATGTTATAAATAGCAAAATTGTATTGCACTTTTGTGAGCGTTTTCTGCTTGTAGCATTCTGACTTAGTAACACAAACTACTTCCCTCTTCATCTTGTCTAGTTGCTTCAACCCCAAAAATCCTCTGAAAGCTTTTTGTAGCTAATGGTTGGTAGGGATGAGGATTCAACCAGCCTGTGGACAGATGACTCTCCTGACAAACATTATAGACTTAAGGTATGGAAGACAAAGTAAGTTTTTGAACAATCTGTTAAAACAAGGAAAGGGCAACCTAGATCTGTGATTAGAGGTTAAGTCTCAGAGGAAAATAGTGATCTTGGTGTCACACCAAACCTATGACATAAATTATATTTAATGCGATAAAACTATTTATGAAAATGGACAGATTTTTACAAATGTTGAAAGATTGTATAACATTCAATTCCTTTGGATGATTGCTGGGGTTTTAGTAAGTATTGAAGGATTGTATGCCAGATAGCTCAGCTGATATTGGTTCCTTATTTACCTAATGTGTTTTTATCCTATTTGCAGATTTTTGACTCAGAATTGAATGAAACCTCTTGCCTACCCTGCCTGAGAAGTTGCTGATCATTCATGAAGCACTCAAGCTTGCGTAATTGATTTTATGAAAGCATGAACATCATCCTCAAGGTTTGTATTCAAGATACGATACAATGAATGAAGTGAATTTAGATTTATGTGACATAAATAACTTAGATGTTGGGAAAATGTTCCCTTGTTAAAATACATAATACACTTATAGACATAAAAGATCAAGAATGAAGAAGAAGTTGTAGAAATTGTATTAAACTTGATATGGATGATTGCAACGTTGATGTAGTAAATGATTATAAATTAAGAGTGAAATAAAATATTTTATAGTGGAAAACTGAACACTTGAGTTGATAAGCAAGAATCTTGCAAAATTTTTTAGAGTACCAAAGTATGTTCAGAAATTGAGCTGCTACATCATTATTACAATGGGCATATAATTCAGAGTTATTTGAAGTGCTTGGTCCAAAGAATCCTTGACAGCTTAAAAGTATAAATTAATTGCACACTTCCTGTTATAAAATTATGAATAATTTTTAAATAAACTACCTGTTGCCTATGTAATCAGATCAATCAATGGTGTATCACCAAACTAAGTGGAAAATCTTACCTTGATGCTATTTCTTAAATTAAAGAGTTTTTGGGAAAAGAAATAATTGCAACTGTAATTTAGCAGGATCTGAGGAGCCTGTTTTTATGGCTGAGCCCTGAGCTTGATACATCTGCATCGTCTTATTTAATGACCCCCAACTTAATGAAAGTTCTTTCTTTAAATATTGCCAAATGCATTATCTGAAGAAATGAATAAATGAAATGTAAAGACTTTCAGTTAGTATCATATTATGCAATGGGAACCTAATTTTATCAAATGTTTTTATACTGGCCTTATATCTGCTTCTATAAATGTAATTTACATCCCATACTTTGGGAAGAAAGCTTAAAAATATTATAATTGACCTGCACCAACTTTCTCAACTGACTACAATTGTCATATTCATAAGCACCAAGTAAATTTCCAAGTTTTGTTGTAACATGGAAAGCAGCCATGCATCATTTACTCTGGAAGTTCAAACTAAAATGAATGAATTTCTACTCATTTAAAAATTTCATTTTACATTCATTAGAAGGATAATAGTAAGTATAATAGAAAGAATAATAATGGAGTCACCTTTTGCCACTGAAGATGCTGAAGATTGGAAGAAAAATGTGCTTCAGGCAGATTCACTCTTTACTGGTTTTGGTATTTGGTGACAATTTATTCTATTAGAAAGATAAAATCACCAGTTCCTTATTTTCTATATTGAGGGTGTTTTATAAAGGATGTGACTGGTGAATTGGACTTTTTCATTATATTATGCATTGACGAGATTTCCCTTAATGAAATTTAAGTCATCTATAAATGATTATATTTCTATTAGGGTAATTAAATATAACAAATCATCTGCATATCAGTTACAAAGTATACATTTAGGGACTTAATCAATATTAATCGGAAAATGTAAAGAAATTATGAATTACTTCCAGGCTATATTTACTTTGCTTCAACTGTAGTTGTCCTGAATATGACTGGAGTGGCTTTGTATTTCTGCAGTAAAGACATCTCTAATTAAGAGCCTGTAAAAGTAACCAAGGATACTTGGTGATAAAATAATTCACCTCATTTAAGATCATGTATAAAAAAAGCTTAAAGCAGCTTTTAGTTGTTACACCTTAGTCGAACATTGATACCTGTCTCTAATATACTCAATACCCCAAGGGTATATATAATCATACTCAGCTGTTAATTAAATATGGGAGAAATAATCAATGGTAGAGAATTAACTTAATTTAATTAAGTTAATTTCACATTTTTTATTTTTTTATATTTTATTTATTTACTTTTTTAATAATAATAATAATTTATTCAATACAATTTAGAATATACAACAGTACAATAACCAACAATGAAAGATAAATACAAATATATATATGTAAAATACAAAGAATAGGTTATCATACACAGCTCAAACTTACTTGCCTAACTAAATTTCACTTAACATTTCTAAATGGGCTGGTCAGATAAATAAATAATTAATACCATGCACTATCTGATCCCAAATTACAATAAAACAAACAACAAATAAAATTCTTTTCTTCGACCTATTTGCTAAATCATGATCATCATCATATTAAGCCTACCTTGAATTAGTAGAGGGGAAATAAGGATTGCAAGGCAAGATAAAGAGTAAGGTAGTTTGCCATAGCTTTTCCCATTAAGCCAGAAATTTATTAGAGTATCGTGACTATGTAAGTGAAGCATAGTTATTCTAAGAGTAACACTTTCTTCTACATTTCATAAGGAGAGACTTAAATCAGTAATATTATTCAGGATCACTCATAGCTCAATAGCTTTCATACCATTATAGCAAGAAAAAAGAAGATGCCTTTTTCTATATCCCTCATTAAAAGCAATTGAAAATATTCCACATATCAAGATAAGGCAGCAAATTTTCTTAATAGCTGGTAATATAGTGTTGGCACCAAAATGTCTATACGTAATCTTCCTAAGATCCAATTTTAAACAATGTACCTTGGGACTTCACGAAATTTCCTGCAGGCTTTCTCTAAAATATGTTCTTGTTTTTGCGTAAAATAAAATAGAACTCAATGATCAATATCAATTTTCTGCTCTTTAAGATTGACAACCTTATGCACTGTGAGGAGATGTTAAAACCAAGGTACCCCCGAAACCACACTTTTCAGGAAAGGGAGCTTTTTCCCCAAATTAAAAGACAGTAACAAAGAAACGGAGCAACGGTGATGCTATTTTATCCCTACTTACAACATGACCAACTTCAGCTAAATGCAAGTTTTAAAATTTCCAATTGAAATATAAAAATAACAGCAAGAAATAAAATATCTAATCAATCCAATTCTGGAAATAATGATGGACAAGGAACGCCTTCACATTACATTTAATACAATTACAATCATTACAACACTTAGACCTCGTAAATATTAAGGACATTTTTCAATAAAATTGTAAACTACTGTGGTATCTATGTTGCAAAATATCATGGAAATTTTATGATATAACATGAGTGTTAAAAATTTTTGAAATCATGAGACAGATTGGTTTCATAAGTCACAGAATTCAATCTCCTTGTTATTTAATATCAACAAATGAAAATAATAGCATCATGATAACAGACTTCAAATTAAAAAAACCTCAAAAAAACAGAAATGTGTTATGGATGTTCTCCATCATGATAATTAATTCACAAAATTACAATGAAGTAATGCCTCAACAAGACTATTTTCACTTTCTTTTACAACCAAGCAATTAGGATGGTAAAATATCAATTTCTATTGCATAACAATTTAACTGAAGATTTCACTACTTACAACAGCCAAGTCTCACTTCATAAGGACGAACTGAGCAGTACTAAACTTGATCTTAAATATCCACCGTTGTCAAAGCAATGAAAGAGAATTTGGACTTAGGAACTTGTAGCATCTTTTACAATAATAATAATAATAATAATAATAATAATAAGAGTTTCATAAAATAAACCACCCTGCACTGTATCCAGGCAACTTCTCTACAAAAACCAAGAGAATGCTGTTCCTATCACTCTAATTGTAATGAATTTTAAGAGGAGGAAATGTTCTTTATTCAACAATGACCTAAATTGCATGTGCTTACCTTGAAGAGATGTCCTTTGAAGTTGAGATACTCTCGAGTAGAACATATTACTTCAACCTCACCAACAGCATAAAATACTTTTATGAAGGCTACATAAGAAAATATTACAATTAGCTTCAACTTTCTTCAATACTTGAGTACTTGAAGAGAATCAGTCCTACACAAGGATAAAGGTAAAATAGGAATATCAGTGAAGAGAGACTTGTTTTTCAGGGAAGGGAATGAACTGAGGAATTAATGACAGGAACAATCATAGATTGAAAGAACATTTAGGCTTTAATTAATAATAATGAACATGGATTATGAATTAATATTATATAGCCTTTTCAGAGGTCATAAATCTGTGGGGTTATAAACTTTTATGGCATTAAATGGGAAAGTAAATGAAATAAGTTCCCATCATGACTGAAGTTACCCAGGAAATTAAGCAACAAATTTGTGATATTACCTTTCTCTAAAAGATGGACAGCAACCTCATCCATGTTTTGCTGGAATACCTACCGTTTTCATATATAAGTAAAAAGGCAACAGGAAAATACTGTGAAAACTTTGAATTATTTTCCATTGAGTGTGAGACAATTCCATTAATACTTGAGACTTCAAAGATGGCAAGCAGTTATAATTTTAATTATTGAATCTTGCTTAAGTTGTATGCAGATTAGCCCAAAAACAGAAAAATAATTATATTCACTCCAAATTATTTTACAGTAGTATATGAACAGAATATAATTTCATACATTTATGAAGGATTCTTCAAATTCATGGGATATTCAGTTAACACACTGAGATATTTCTCAACTATTTACCTTTGAAACAAAAAAGAACCAAAATCTACTTGTTCTACTTAACAATCTAAAACATTACACTTTATGGCTGACATATAATTTACAAGAAGCATTTGAAACTAATCTTGTTCAATCTGACATTTTAGCAATGCTCAGCAAAGTGAATGGGATTGGGTATATCATTAGATTTATTCAATAAAGAAATTAATATTTATCAAGAAAAATGTACAACCAATCTTGTAAATAATTCTACCCTGTAATATTGTAAATAATTCTACCCTAAATGTAAAATGTATGGTTTTCAGGAAGTAAGATCTACTAAATTCATTTTACAAAAAAACATACAAAAACAATAAATTTTCTTTTATTCAAAATATGAAATATTTGCTATACAGACACTAAATTATCAAAGCATTCAGAAATTCTTTCTCTAATTAACAATGTTATCAATTGCAAGACAAGATACCAAATTATTTTCATTTATAGCGAATTATTGCTTAAGAGTAAAGGTTGTTACGCTGATTCTCAGGATGAAAAAATAACAGCCTTTTGATAGATTTCAACTTTAATATCCATTGTACACAAAGCACTTAAAAAATTATTTCACAAATTCATGCTCACTTTTGGACGTAATGTTTTACTTTTCTATTAAATCTGCCGAAGTTCTTTCTGCTATACACTCCCTGTCAGCCCCAATGCATTTCAAAAACTGTAAGTGAAGCTACTTACTAGGTTATGTCAGATTCCAAATTTCTTGTAATATGACAAAGATATACATCCCATACCAGAAAGAGAAAAATATACATAACCTGAAATTTCTTCAGAAGAGTTATTAAGAAGGAAGTTTGTATAAAAAGTTAGCTTAGAATAACAATTGACAGGAACAGAATACAAGGCAACCAGGTAGATTAGATCTTAGGACTATGGCATTAATGCCACTTTGTTTTCTTCGTCAACAATCTAGCACACAAGTTCACTAGGACAACCAAAATATAAAACAAACGACATATTGTAACTTAGTACCCATTCTTGCTACCTTGGCTGTTTCCTGTTCAGAAGGCAACTTGGTTTTTAAATGTATTGCACATGATACGCGCAATTCCTCAACGACAGAAAAGTGTAACAATTAGCTTGTTTCAGAGCGAGTGAATTAAAGATAAGTTGTATTTATTCCTTTTCTAGGGCTTTGCGTGGAAAAATAGCAAAGCCCCATCGCATTTGTGAGAACGATTAAGAACTATTTACACAAATGAGCACCATACAAAAAATTTGAGGAGTGAGATTTTTCATTTAGAAGTCTTTAAGAATTCCACAGAATATGGCAAATCTCCCTTTCATTTCATTGGGCAAGACTTTTTCCTATATGCGTATGTTCCTTCGAGGAGTCTGCAATTGGTGTTAAGCATCCTAATTCTTTCCAAACTTTCCCTTCGATGATATGTCTTCACCAGTCTAGCACCACAATCAGCATATAAAAGGCTCGACACTTGTTTTAAAAGATTTTCCAACAGAAAAAAATCTTACACTAGTTTCTTTTTCTTATGAAGCGCAACAAACACCATACCCAAAAAATAAATTACCAAAGGCGTATAAAGAAGAAGCCGCAATGCGATGAGACACTTTTAAATAGAGTTCTTGACTATAAAAATGGTAAAAAGACAGTAGAAAATGGGCTGAAAAATGCAGATTTGTGAGTACAATGCCAAAAGAAAAATCATTCAGAGAACAATGATCAAAACAAGTGAGGTTCGCTGAATGAGGAAAATATTCGACACATTGTTAAATGTGCCATCAAGAAATTGGATCAAATCATGAACAAAACATATTGGAATGCTAAAACATTCATTTTTGGGAAATAATTTCCGAGGATCCAGTGGGATTCAAATACATAGCCACAGAATTGGTTACAAACATATATTCCCAATGAAAACCTCGAAGAAGAAAAAAAATGTAATGAAGTAACCTTTACAAATACATTCCTTTAAACTAAAACCATTCAAATTATTTAGTTATGTGCTTATTAAGTTTTTAAAAGCTGCAGTTAAGCAGTCTGAATGTACAAGGGACCAAAATAATTAGAGGCAAAAACGTGGATACTAGAAATCATCAATGAAAGTGACAATGAATGGCATTTGGGTGACAACTGATAAGTTCAATGAGACAACATGAGTGTAATCATTCATTCGTACGTATATATATATCTCGCATATATATACATATATGCTTATATAAAGGGCAAGGCCACCATTAAGTGCTTTTTTTCCTTCACCTACCACAATTAATCATTCCCACACAAATGATCCGGCTTCATGTTTCTTAAAGACTACACTTCGAAAGAAAAAATAATAACAAAAGTTTAAGCTAATCTTTTTTACATTCACTCTCAGCATCATAAATGCATAAGACAACAGACCCTCACCAGCATTCAGATATCTTTTTATATTTTGATCCTCTTAATTTCTAAGAATTTCTAACCAGTTCTGATTCCACCCGAGGTTCCGTTGAAAATCCATCCGTTTCCCACCATGTGAAAAACAACCTACTGGTTCTTATCACATTCTACGATGCATCCAGCTCACCGTTGCCCTTGAAAATGTCCTCGTTATTGTTACAGGGCCAAAAGGCAGATGTTTTAATGAGTTTCACAAGAAATGCTATGATACCAAAAATATAATTTTCTCCATCTGCCTCCTCCAAACTATCCCTCTCATTCTCCACCTCTCTGATCAAAATTATTGCTTTCATATATTCCATTTACATGTTCTCGAATTGGTCGACTCTTCGCTTGGTGTTACCCTTGCGGATCTCACGAAGGGTCTTGTATTTATCCCTTCCTTGACGAACGTTCTCTCTGTGGATTCTATCCATTGGTGTTTCCTTAGTCTCGTCACGTGTTTGCGCAAGATCTTGCTTAAGAGCCTGAAATTAAAAGAGTTACAGATCAAATTGTGAAGCTGGAAATTTGCTGCTAGGCAGCAATAGAAATAAAGAAGTCAAAGGGAATCAAAATTAACAGATACATTGAATTTCATTCTGGTCACGAATAATTAGCAAACCAAATACAATGTATTTTTCTATTTTGTCATCTTAAATCAGAGTTCAACCTCTACTGCTGAAGCCACTGTTGCTGAAAATTATATTCATATATACAAGAACTATTAATGTTCGTGCTAATTTGGGTCATATCCCAAAATGAACAGAAATTAGAAAATAAAACATTGGTTTCAATTTCTCTCATAGTAATACAATAATACATAATAACAAAATATTCTTATGAGGCATAAATTTTACTGCAAAGCTAAATATGCTTTTTGGTTATGGTTATCTATGATACTGAGTTAACTTTGAGCCCCTAGTTAACTGAGTTATTTAAGAGGAAGCCCATTCTATTAAAGTTAAATTTTGTAAAAATAATGAATTTTGAACAAAAAATTGGAATCATCCAACAATAACAAAAGCTTTCAATAGTAAAACTAAGAGGGACCTATTTTCAGTAATATATAAACAAGTTAGCAATGTGATATTAAATGAGAAAACATCATAGGAAACTACTGAATCTTTATAATTATAATTGCTATCTTTCCCTATTTTTCAAATCACATTACTTGTAATCAACCCTGTGCTCTAAATGTATTAAGATGAAGGAAAAATTACCAGAGATTGTCATTGTAATCATTGTCATGATAGTTTTAGTCTAACCCACAAAAATGCGTGTAAGTTTAGCATTTTACGATCCCAAAAATTGGGTAACATTCATTTTTAAATTAGTAAAAATTAACTTCAGTTGAAAACAGTTTATTCAAGTCCATTTCATTTTCAACTTTTAAAACATTAAATATCATTGCCGAGGTATGAGGTTTTTTACATTTGGGAGTAAAGAGATTTGAAAACAAACTTGCCTTTTTAAATTTTAAAATAAAGACTAAAACATTTTACAAGAAATTTTAAATTGTGAAAAATAGCTACTTTTTCAATCAAATTTACTTACTTTAACATTTGAAAATAAGTAGAAAGTCTTATTTTTTAACCTATTCCAAGTTTGTAATACACCTTTAAGGAGATAACAGATTAAATCGGCAATAATCTTACATATGTTCCATTGTTTTCCAAGATAGAACATGGAGCAACCTCTTCAAAACCACAAACGCAAGAGAAATCAATAATAAGGCAGGCACCAAGAACTCCTACTTCCCTACTTAATCATTAGTTCAAATATTTACGTATGTTCTGAGAAGTGATTGTTAAAATCTTAAATCTTGGAAGAACTACAGCAATCGTAGGCAATTGAAAAACAAAATATTACCTTGAGCTGGCTGTGCAGCCTTTCATTGCGTTCCGCCAGGGTCCGTCTCTCCTCAACGGGATCAATTATTGCTTCGTCGGTGAGAAGATCTTGACTGACATCACCATTTGGCATCTCGTCATTCTCTTCATGCTCTCCTTCCTCCAGATGGTGGTGCTGAGGTGTTGTCGTGGCAGCCATCAATGCAATCTTTGCTTCTTCCTGCTTGCGCCTAGCCTCTTCTACCTCTTCCTGTTGATTCAAAACAAAAAGGTAGCCACCATGTTATTTATTGAAAAGTAAAAGAAGACATTTTAACAAACATTACTTAATTTATCATGGAAAAAGCATTCAAAGAGTGATAAGAATTCATTATATCTTCAAATCATCCGAAGAGCATATTTATTCAGTGAAATAAACATCCAGAAACTGAGTACATCTCGATAATATATCCAGGTGTATTTAGATGAATAGCTCTTTAGAGCTATTAAAAATATCTCTCAATCAAAAACAATAAGAATCAAATGATTACAAGCTGACAATATTTGAACTGTTGTTCACAAAAATGACATTGAAGTAAAAATCAACCAAAAACTACGCTTTTCTTTATAACAGAATATGCCTAACTTAATAAAACATTTCAATTCCTAGACTTGCTAACATTATTACATGATAAATTTTAGGCAGTAGATAATTATGAAAATCATTTCCACACATATTGAGGATAATCTTTCAAATTTGTTGGTATATTATAAAAACCTATTCTATTAATTAATTAGCTACTGCCAAAAAGAATTATCTATATCAGTTTGAAGTTCCTATCACCTACTAGTAATTAATAAACTTCTAATAACTGCTACAGTAAAAAAAAAGAAATTGATAAAAAATTAGAACTAATTCATTGATCTGACTGAATTTTATGAGTGAAAGCAGAAGAAAAAGCCAGTATATGATAGTCTACTGCAATGCAATAAATCAGCAATACGGCACTTTTATGTTAATATGGAAAGAAGACCAACTATTGTCATGGGTTAAAGTAAAAGACATACAGAACACTGAATGGATTTTAGCATGTTTGAATTGAAACAAACCACACTGAAGTCCAACAATCGTAAACTAAATTCATTGAAGAGAGTGCAAATATTACATCTTTCATAACCTCAAAACCCGCATGTATGCAGCAAAAGTGCAGATTTCTCATCACCACCATTTGAATTTATTCATTAATTTTTAGCATTCATTACTTGACAGGAAAATCTAAACTGATAACTACATCTGTACCTAGAAGAAGTTGAAACTCATTAAAAAGACAAAAGAAATGTACTGCCCATTCATAATTAGATTCATGACCAAGAAGTCAACAGATTATCATCTTTGATGCCATATCTAAACTTTTCTATTACTATGAGGCAGAAGAGGTAAATTAATTTAAGCATTTCCAGACTTTTGGATTAATAAAAGTGATAAAAATATAAATTGCATAATAAATGATCCTAATATGTCTCTACTACATATTTACTTAGTTTTCTTCACTCTTCCTAAAGGTCCCTTTTCTTGAAAACAGTTAATTAAAGGCAATCCCTGGAGGAATACACTGACCCTCTAAGGAAAAATCAAACATTTCTTTAAGTTTCTACTTTTAATTAGTAAGGTTAGATATAGCAAAAGTTATGACTATCAACTTCTTCATCTTTGTATTATTTTTTTAAGTTATACCAAATGAAATTTATTAATGAATAAATAAAATTATGAATAGACAGTTGACAATATACTAAGATAAAACATGGGGATCGTGTTAGGTGAAACTTAAACGGCAGAGATCAAGTCTTTTTTGACCTGGTTTTGTCTTTTATTTTTCAGTTATTTTCAATGTTATGATCAAAAATTTATTTTCTACTCTATAATGATTTTTATGCTAGCAATTGTGAAATTCTACATGATTTGGTAGTTTAACATTAATACGAGATTTCTTTAGGTCATGGTCAGTAAACACAGCCATTGTAAGAGGTGTGAGATGTAGAAATTTTCTGCAGATGATGTTCCATAGCTGTTAACGGTTATAGAAGACCAAGATACACACATTGTCACTAACCCTCTTCCACAATGATCCTGTTAATACCCTAGGCAACCACGCAAGCTTCTTTGGGTCAAACTTGGCCTTCAAAACTAACTACTTTCCACATCCGAATCGTACAAGTTTTAATGTGTGTTTATAACAATTTACTTTCATTTATAATGACTAATAACACTTTTTTCCTTATATTCTAAATTTGATTTGATTGGTAAAAAGTTTCTGAAATGGAAAAATACGAGAAAAAGAGGTGATAATAAAGACTATCTCTGATATTCACATTAATTTAATCATGTCTGCCATTAGTGTGTTAATATAACTTCATCTAACTCACCTGAAGTCTGCGCGTTTCTTCATCCTTCTGCTGAACTTCGTCCTGAATGCGCATAACTTCATCTTGCTTGGCCTTAATTTCACTTTCTAGTTTTAGTCTTTCGGCAGCTTCCATTTCTTTGCTTTCTTCCAATCTCTCCATCATCCTCTGCAAATAAAGTTAAATAATGAGATATCATTGTTGTTTGCAACACTTGTAATCCACAATAAAAAATATTGATTGAAAAAGACATTTAATTGATGCTACGACACCAAGACATAGAAAGGGAATACTTAAAGATTCATTTAATCCATTTCTCCATCCACAAGAAGGAACGTAATAGAGCAAGCAATTAAAAAAATACAACAAGCCACACATCAAGGAGACATTAATGAAACTGTATACCTTACATGATTTTATAAGGATGAAAATAATACAAAAATCAATGGAAATAATTAAAAAATATAGAAAATACTCTTTGAAACTGTTCATCTATTAAATATAGATGCTTCTCCGGATTCATTCAAGGATATAGATAGATAGATAGATAGATAGATAGATAGATAGATAGATAGGATACTAATTCACAGCCTAAACTATAAGCGTCATCGACTTGAAATTTTTACGACGTATTGGCCATAACGTATAACCGCCAGAAAAATTGCGGTTTTGAACCTCAGTGTCATGGGTTCGATTCCAGAAGGCCCCAAAGTCGCGATTTTCCCCATAAGAATACATGGCGGGGATTTTCGAAAAATTTTTTGAGGCACTTCCCGGAAAAGGAGAGAGTTGAAATTTGAGGGATCGCTAGAAGCCGTGCATATCCAACGAAAATCAAAAAGACATCGCCGAATATGGTCCATGGTTTGATGCTAGGTCAGGGCAAAAATCGGCCGTTTAAAATGCATTGTGGCGAATTTGAAGATTTTTTTTGGATCCTTACCCGATAACATGGATACTTGAAACTCGGCACGTGGATATATATGTTGAATATATTTCATATTTGAATTTTACATGTTCGCTGATGGTCCTTGGTTCGATCCCAGAGGGCCATTTGCACTTCTCAATGCATTTCTTACGGAGATAACGGAAACAAAATTTAGGTACTTTCCGGCATGTTATCGACTTCAAACTTTGCATGATAGAAGAGCAAGTCTTTACAAATCAAATTGTGCATACATAGCTTACTATATTTCCTGGGTTCGACACCAGGTGTCTCTGCAATCAGAAGTTGATTCGATTTTTAGGAATAATTTTTAAACCTTTCCCAATAATATAGAAACTTGAAATTCGGCATGTAGATAGAGATCATAAATAACTTTCAGAAACATCTTTTAGATTTCCAAGATCGTCCTTGGTTCGAATCCAGAGAGCAATTTAAATTCGTGAAAAGTAGAACGCCGTTTGAGGCAGTTTTTAGCCAATATTTCTGCTTGAATTTTAACACATAGTTAGTGATGGTGATCTTCTGTTGTGCTTCATAGTATGTTCATCAGGAAGACCCGGGTTCGATGCCAGACGGTTTAATGGAAGCGAATTTTAAGAATATATTCAATCCTTTTTTCTGCTTTTGAGGACCATCGCGATATGATGCCGATATGAAGTTAGTGTTGTCGATCTGCTTGCAGTATGCAAGCTACATTTTACTCGTAAAATATATAACTAACGCCTGTTGACTTTTTGGATTAAAAAAAAAGGTAAGGAAGCTTGAATCAACAAATTGCTACTAGTCAAAATGAGAATACCATTTCAATAGGTAAAGAAATCAGACTACCAAGAGACAAGTTATTGTTTTCATTTTTAAAATACATTCTATAGAGATTATTGAGTACACATAGAGAAACTCAACTCAAAGGTGACTTTGCCCATATATCCATAGTTCAGCTTCTGCTGAAGGTTTATCTTACCTGCAATTCATTTTGTCTGGTCTCTAATTCATCCTTGGCCGCCTGTAACTGTTTAAGTTGCTCCTCAAGACGTCTGATCATATCTTGTGCTTCGCTGAGATCTCTCTGTCTCTTCTCCATCTCCTCCTGCATGTTACGAAGAAGCTCCTCATACTCCTGTTGCTTCTTCTCAGCCCTTTCTCTTGCTGCTATCTCCAGCTGCAGCTTTTCCCTACAATTAAACAAGTATTGTCATTATTTATAATCATAACATTTCTCACCCATTTTCTAGGCTATAGTAAGAGAGATTCAACACATTATTTCAAATGAAATTAATATGAGCAAGTCCTGCTTTGTGGAAGCATATCTTGGAAGAAGATCAACTTTCAAAATTCAAAATGTTTTATTGGCTGGTTTGGTCAAGGAGTTGTCATCTTCAAACGTTCTTTAAATAATGTTTTTATATAAAAATTTATTTCAAATGAACTTATAGAAATTTTAAATGGAACTGTGACAAATCCACAGGGCATCAAACCATTAATTTTTTATTCCATAATTATAAGTAGTAATACCCTACACCAAAACCTGTTTTTACCGGTTCTGATAACTTTTTGTAAGTTCTCACCATTAAATATTAGATCCTTTTGAATTTATAATTCAGGTAACAATGTTCAATTGAATTACATTTTACAATATAGCCTGTGATATTAAAAATTATCAAATCAAAATATACAATGATAGAAGCAGATTGGATGACAATTTTTGCTTACCATCCCTGTACTTCAATTTCCCATTTTATTTTGTTTTGCTTCAGTTTTCACACCAGCAAAACATACATTTTTCAGTTTGGTTCCAGTTAGATAAACTGGATTCAAAAACCTTTACTTATCACTTAATTGTATTAGTTTGTGAAGATTGATAAAACTTTCCTTGTAGGTTCACTACACAAGCAAGCAAGGACAGAAATTGAACAACTTTAGAAAATAATTAGGACTCCTTAATGCAGTCGTTATAACCAGCGTCATTATTTCTATGCTAAATCTGAACAAATGATGGTAGACTTCTCTCCAGCATAGAAACAGATAGTTGATCAATGAAATAAAGGACCATTGTGTATATGAATCAAAAGGACTTACCTTTGAAGCTGCTTGGCAATCTTTTCTTCACGGGCTTGGGCTTTCATTTGCTGAACATCAATAGTATCAGGCTTGCGCCTTCTCATGTACAGCTCGTGGTTACCCATACAAAGAGCAAGGATGCGCTTGTTGATGCGTACACGAGGAGCAAAGAATATGAAGTCTGGAGACTTCTTATCTATTGGCTTTATGATAAATTTGCGGTCGTTGAAGGAAATATTTCGGATTTCCGACCATGGGAATCCAATCTTTGGAGTGAGCCTGAAAGAGCAATCAAATTTGTTATAGCAATGCATTTATCATTTTGATGTTAACTTGAAATGAGAACACAGGATAATTTAAGTAGCCTAATAATCAACTTTATATTAATTTTTTAAATTTAAAAATATGATAATTATCAATTAAATGAACTTCAACAAGTGAAAAATATTCTCTTGAATTTGGGTGCACTAACAAAGAGCAGACAAATTTCCTACAAAAAGAGTTAATATGATTTCCATTTGGTTTCTTTCCTTAACTAACTTATATATAGTAAAAAATAAATTGAGGCCAGCAAAGAAGAAACTTACTTGTCATCCTTTTCATATATATTCAAGCCAAGAGCATCCACACCCAGCCAAAGCTCTGAGCCTTTCTTGTTGCGAATTTCAAAGTAGTTGACTCCGTACATTTCCAAGTCCTGAGCTATTTTAAGATATTCCATCATTGCATCCTCCCTGAATATAGCAAAAACCAATTAAAAATGTTATAAATTTTCTTGTACATTCCAGAAAATCAAAAAATACATAGTTATAGACAGTAATAGTATATTCTTCATCAAAGACAACTTAATCATTCCTCGATTCAATCAAAAAAGTATTTTAAAAACTAACAAGGCAAAATTATAAAGTAATTTGGTATCACTTTACGTAATTTTCCAACTCTGAATACATTTTTTAACAATCCTTTCTTTCTCCTTTGGGAAGAGATTTTACTAATGGTTTAAAGGATAAAGTAATTTGCTCAAGAAAGATGATTAGAAGTGTATCATCTTACTTAAAGAAATAAGATAATTTTGTACCTTGTTGAAACATGATTTATTAAGTTAGACGTGAATCTGAAAAATGAAGAACATAAAGGTAAATACAAACCTTAACATTCCCTTGTGTTCATTCCACCAAGTGGTGATACTCTGTTCCCATTCATCCTTTGACATCTTATGCTGATCCATAACTCTGTTGAGAAGAAAAAACAATATAAGAATTTATGAGCTTTTTGAATTATTTTCATTCTGCTAAATGTATAACTAATATTTCACTTGCATATCTCTTCTAGCTCTATTTGTGTATGTACATGTCATTATACCATAAAGCTATATGCAACAATCAATACAAATAAATGACAATTAAAAGAAGAAAAGGAAAATAGCTACCGGCTAAAACATCATATTGATATTTATTCATAACTGATTATGAAAGAAAATCTTTCCTTTGTTAAAATTTATCGCTAACAACCTTGAAAAACTCAATAGAAATTTTGCAATTTTTGTTAACATAATTCAATACCATACTATAGCACCTGTTAAACTTTATTAAAAACGAAATTGATACAGCAATAATAATTAGAAATCCTTTATTAGGGCGATTTTTAGCCTTTCCAGACCACTGTTACAATTAATTCTTCAATTAACAAGACTTTAATCCATACTCTATCCAGTATTAAACCTGGAGCATCAATGTTGATAGGATAGCAATTATACATATTGAGTTCACCTTTCATACAGAGAGATCGTAACTCAAGATGACACTGGTTGTCTGCAGAACAATCTGAATATTATTTCGGGTTGGTGCAGTGGTTGGCAGCTTGTGCCGAATGTTAGGAAGTGCGTAGCTATGACTTTCACGTGGTCCACCAACGTTACCATTGTAGTATTTCAGGAAATCCCTTTGAGTTGTTGGAATCATAAATACTTAGGAATTACACTCAGTAGTAACTTTTCCTTCAAAGAGCACATTTGAAGCATAGTAGAAAAGGCAAATGGGATGCAAAGGTTAGCCAATAGATTTCTGTGGGGATGTATATCAAGAGTAAAAGAAATATTCTTTTCCCTGGTTTGATCACTACTTGAGTTTTGCTATGCAATTATGCATTCTCACTTAAGAGTTTAATTTCCGAACTTGAGATGGTTCAACGTAGAGCAGCTAGGTTCATCAAGGGAGATTTCAGATGTTTCAGTTATGATAGAATCCCTCGGATGGAATTCTCTTCATGATATAAGACTTGGATATTTGCGACGGATGATTTTTGATAAATTTATCACTACCGACTTTGGGGAGGAGATTACTGATATTGTTATTAATGTACAATCCTGGCCAAAATTAACGCACCACCTCCCTAGCGATCCTAATGACCGGCGGTGCATTAATTTTGGTCAGGTGTGTACAGAATACCTGAACAGTCTACCAATGTAGTAACACAATGCATCATAAACTTTTACCTTTGTTCGAATAAGAAAGGAGACCTTTACTGGGTGAGGCTCAAAATACTCTAGCTTATCATATGAATAATTTTACAAGCAATCACTTTTCGTGGTCAACATAACCCTTTAAACCCTATACAACCTAAATCCAATGAAATTCCTTCAGTTATGTAATCCCCTGATTTTCATGAAAACTTATAAAATTAAGTTCTATGTAAATCGTTTTGATCATTACCTCTGAGGAAGCAGCCTGTCATTGGCCAAGAATCCAGATAGGTGCGCAGGTTTGTTAAAATCCCCGTAGCGAGCCTGCACCGCATAGGAAGCAAGGAGCACGGAAGTCTCAGGAGGGCAGTATATTTCATCAGAAAGAATGGCATTCTTTACTTGGAAGTAGAAGAGCCTCTGTAAAGGAAAATAAGACAACATAAAATAACCAAACTTAGTGAAAGAAAGAATTCAATGAAACAACTATTTCAAACAATAAAGAATGGGAGTTCTTTTGGGAAGTTTTCAATTTATTTATTTTTTTAATTTTATTTATTTTCATATAACCCACATTACATACAGCAATCTGTTAATATCACACATTCTAGTTGCTTTACCAAATACAACACTTCAAATGAGAATATTATTTTAATTTATCTCACATTGCTAAAGAAAATATTCCAAAATTGAACATGAGACTCCAGTCTATGTATGGAAATTTGTTAAATCATGCATTGAGTTAAGTGCCTTTGAACATACTCCAGTTTAAAGCTTCTTTAAGGAATAGAAAGATAGCTTACCAAAGTAATATCCTGAATAATTTCTTCGGCAACATCTTCAGGGTAGAATTTGGCTCGGAACTTAAACTGAAGAGGGTTCTCTTTCTTAACATCCTGGCTCATAACCTAAAATAAGAATAAAAATAATTAGCATTTCATTCAGCAATTATGTCTGAAAGCATGAATACAAAAGAAGTTTAAGATAAGCACAGCTAGCAACTTAATTTCACTAGCAATTCTAAGCTCGTACAAAGAAGCATACCATATATACTTCCAAACCTCCTGATCCGTTTTACAAAGCCATAGGAGTCCTAAATTCAAGCCTATTAAAGAAACTTATTAATTGATTACGGCAGTAAGAAAATAATAAAATTTCTAGCTTGTTATAACTAGCACCCTATCAAAAATATTTGAAATTAGTAGAAGCAAAAATATACCTTAATTGGTATATCTCATCACCTTACTAATGATATCAGAGAAACATAAAATTGAACAAGAATTTGTGTAGGTACATCCAGGATCAAGGAAAACTATAGAAATAAATTCGTAAATGACTTCAGGTATTTCAAGATGTTCCCAAAAGGCATCAAAATTACATTACATTTTTTTAATCTCATGGAAATAAAAATTAGAGCCATCTAAAGACACAATCAAATAGTTTTGAGGCAGTAAATAATATTTTTTTAGCATCATCTTATATGTGACGACAGAAAAACTACCAAAATAAACTAATTTTAACTTTTAAATGTTATCAAAATGTGAGAGGTATTTCATCAGTTTTGATGATAAGTAGCATATTCTATAAATGTTATAGGAAAATTTGATCATTAAGTGAAAACCAGGTCCTTTCAAGGAATTATTTTGATACATAGATGACTTCCAAATCTTCATTCTTATTATAACACATACATGTGTGTAGTATCTTTTGTTACGTTCATGTGCTTTAATATTCTCTATGGCAAACGTCATAAATTTCCAATATTCACAATGAATTCAACCCTAAATAAACCTAGTAGATCAAGGTTAAGGTATCAACAATATACTATCTAGAAAACAAGATTCTGATTTGCTAAATAATACAAATCCTTCCATTTATAGCAATAAAACAATGTCGCGACAAATATATTGGTCTCAATGAGACTCCATCTAAATATCTCTCAGGGTAGATCTACTATGGGAACATTTTGCTCGAGGTTTTGAAGTTAAAAATATTCTTTAATCATTGTAAATTTTTAGTTTAAAAGAGGATATATTTTCAGGTATTTCATCCGTTATCCAACAATTTTAAAATTACTGGAGACGAAAAACGTTTCATTAGAGCCCAAAGGCACGTAGACACCAAAATGACTTTCGTACGGGTAAATCGAGATAGAACCGGCCAACGAGACTTCAGGTACGTGCGAAGGGGCTTTCACACGCCTACGCTATGTGAGAGAATCGAGAGGCATAATGGGTAGGAGGCGATGGAAGGATGAAAGATCAGGAAACTTGCCGACCGGTTCAAATCGCTTCACTCATGGACCGGCATCCGTCCCGCTCCAGACGGTGCTGCCACGCGGCGGCAGAAGAGGGAAGCTGGGATACCGAGAGAAAGAGAAATGTCATACGTCGCCAGTTCCTTTCGGCAAGAGCAAACAATTGGCTTGGAAAAACTCGTAGATGGTGGAATGACGGTGCGAGATATTCGGAATGGCGGAGAAAAAAGACGGCGAGCGCAAGAAGAAAAGACTGCGTCGACTTGATCCAACAGTGACGTCAATAGCCTGGAAACAGGACTTTTGTTTGATATGCCTATACCTTTCTTTGCTCTCGACATTCTCGGGAAGGAAAGGTAAACTCATTCGAGAGACACGGATCTTAATGTACGTGGGCATGAGGCCGACTGTCTCCCAGCTTCCAGACGCTGAAAGGAAAGTTTTTCGACGACTTCTTGCAAGCATGATCGATTCATTTCATTATATAAAACTTTCACACTAAACTTAACGTCTTGCGATAGTTATACTTCTGATTAACAAGGACCCCATTGGTAAAGCTGGCAACAGTAAATATAAGCTTCCTTTAAGATCTTTACGTCGAAGTTATATTATAGAAACTCGGGGTAATTTTCCGGATGAACGAAAGTTCATTACTCCGATAATTGAAACGTCTCGATGGACAAGGGTAGATTAACAGTTACCGAAGACCTACGAACTGTAATAATTATGGATTTAAAAAAATCTTCCTTGCAAATTCCACACGCCAAGTTTTCCAAAAAATCTATCATCACTCACAAATCCTGCAGACGTAAATTGAGAAAAACAATTCTCTTCTGAATTAAAAAAATTAATTTTGCGCATTACAAAAGAGCTATATTTTCATAACTTTCATCATCGCTTACAGGGAGCTAAGTTCTCGTTATTATGAACCGACTTCAGGGGTGGAGTAACCATGTCAGACCTCCTTGAGCTGTAGAGCAAGACCGGGTATTATCTCATTCCCAACTCCGGCAGACTAGAACGATCAGCAAATACGCTTTGAAACTCGAGGAATTTAATACGGAAAATCCACACATTGAACCCATGCTAAAGAACCGCGTCAACATCAAATAAATGAGAACTGTGGATGCAGAGTATATTCAACTACCGGCTGACGGTATAATAAATCTAAACCTAGTTGCGACGAGATCTGGGTTGACTATAACATTTTGAGTTCGACCTTGACTGCAGACTTGAAAAGCAAAGATGTGATTCCAAATTAGCTACGTTTGCGAAATATACAAACATAAGAGGATAATTCTTCGTAAGAATTTGAAGATGACAAGCAGTGCTTTTTCTTCGAGACAGCGCAGGCTATCGCTGGTTGGCCACGACTCAAGAAAATATCGTAAGAATTCAGAATCTGTCATAATCGAAAAGAAGGAATCCCCATGATGAAAATTCAAGAGAGCGATAAATCTTGTTACCGTAGTCGACTGAAGAGTCGCCAATACTTTTTCCCTTGGCCACCGACGTTACCAAAGAACTTTCTATTTATACGGGGAGTTTTCTAAGTAATTTATGAATGATGAGACAACCGTCTTGAATCTTGAAGACTATTCGGTCACGAGCAGGGAGTGTTCATTTCGAAGAAATAATAATTTTCGCTTTGACCTATGAGGAAGTTTACGACACGCATGATCGTAGAGAACGCAATTAAAATTTCTTTATTCGGATACCAACGCATTAATTAAATTACAGTGGAACTTAGATAATTTAAACCAATTGAAAAATTCGAATTATCCCAAAAGTGTAATTAAAGAAGTTCCTCAGTACAGGTCAAAAAACACTTCTTCATAGCTAAACAAACGTGTGTATGAATTATATAATTGGCAAATTTGTTTTGTTTAGTTACTGCATTGACAAATTATTGTCAATGGTAAAAATTAAACGATAAATGAAACAAGATTGTACCTCCCGCATTTTTATGTGAATTAATACAATAAAAAAATACCCAAAAAAGTGAGTTTTTTTTACTTCCTTCCTCGATTTAAGTGTCAAAGAATCTAATTAATCATAACGTAATATATTATAGAAGTTTGAATTAATAAGTTACAAGATATAAACCGATCTCCTAAAATACAATAATCTAAAACTCCCTTCCATATGAATCCAAGGTTTGACGGTGAATTCCAACGGGTAACCCACCTGAAACTTATAGTACACGCATAAACGACAACTATTTCAGTACAGCTGCATCGGCACACCAAAACGGCAACTGTGCAATGCAAAATAACACATAAATAACTCAGCTTCGTAAGCTAACATGGAGAAGAAAAGGTAGAACATTAATATGAAAAACGCTAAGAGCGGGTTTAACAATAGACATCTAAAAGCAATTTGGTTGCGCTTCGAAGACATTTCTACAACTGGCAGTGGGGCTATGGAGACGCATTGTCAACGGAGCAGCAGTGAGCTAGCGGATCTACTGATTTTCTGCGACACCTTACCAGGTCGGTTTCTTCTTCATCGTCCGAGTCCTTCTGTCTCACCCTTCTGAAGATCCTCCAGATTATGTTCTCTGGCTGATGCGTGCGACAGAAACAAAGTCGCTATACAAAGGCTAAACAAGCATCTTTCGGCATCTCTTAAATTTATCAAAGTATAGCCACATTGATGAACTAAAGAACAGAACTACAATCGAAGGAGAACTGGGGAAATGGCTTTGTCACCATGTACAAGAATGGCTGGGGAAAACTTAGATTAATTATAATTAAGTTAGAATCGTTAACCAATCCAAATTTGATTAATATAAAAAATATAAAATTTTAATTTTACGAAAGGATACAATAATGTATTCATTCATAAATACTACGAAAGTTCATCTTTAAACTTAAATTACGAACACAAGTTTCCCTTATTACTGCAAAAGAGTTCATCAGAAATAAAAGATATTTGTATTCTTATTTCAAGTTCCACATTTAATTTGAATAGAAGTAAAATATAAGTATTTGTGAGCCGATGTATCAGTAGCATTGTTCCAAAGATAACCCAGGTACGGTTATTTATTTTTTATTTAAATAGAATTATCGTGAAACATTTAGTGATTTACGTACCAATGGCGTACAACCCACAAACTAAACGATGGTGAGGCAAATAATTACCAATAAAATAACTTTAAGCAATACCAAAGAAGAGAATCCAGCTCAATATTCCAAAAATTATTGGAATTATAATTGACCAAGAAATTGGATCAAAATTTTCACAAAGTAGAGTAGTAAACTTAATGCAACTTTTACTCGTAAAAATTCGCAGAGCTCAGAATAGCAAATCTACTTCAAAGGCATCATAATTGGAGAGAACAATACAAGGAAACAATGGCACACCAAAAGGAAAACATCCAAATACTGCCAACCAATGACGCCAGTGAACTCATCATCAAATTCAACAACTGCACAACAAGGATGAAATCAGCAGCAAGCGAAATAGAACATCAAAGCCTTGATGTTTCGCATTGTGAATATGCTTTTCGACAAATCAAACGACAGGATTTCAGTGCCCGGTATGGTAGGGGTTGTGACAAGGTGACATCCAGGTGTAAATTTTCAAATATGTATTTTTCGCAAATTAAAAATTCCATCGCTTACGATTAATTATTTAAAAAGCATTGATAGGCTATTCTAGCGTATGCAATATAGTGTTTCCGCTGCGGCAAATACGGAAAGCTTTCCACTGTGATCAGCATCGTAAGAATATTTAGACGAGAAAGCTGCGAGGAATAAATTTTAGAAAGCATTCAAGAGTAAGTAAAGTGGATATGTAACAAGGGAAGGTTGCTTGAAAACTATTTCTTCCAGCCCGAAATTAGCGGAAAAATACTGCTGATGGAGAAAATTTGGAACTTCAATTAGCCAAAACTTAAATTAGAACTTAGTCATGGCCAATTAACGTTAAACATTTAGAAAATAATTATATACCGGTGCAATTCGTTGTTAGAAAAAAAGCCCAAAATCCTAAATGAATAAAACCGTTGATATAAGGGCCATCAAACTTATTGTGTGATGTCTGAGTATGCTAAAAACTAAGCTAAAAAGAAGGCAATAAATTATGCAATAATTCACCGCCATTTAAGGAATGACTTATTTTTGAAGAGTTACGTCACGAATGCCGTGATCACATCGTGCTATAATGATTCTTCCTCATTGTAATCTTAAACTAAACACAAACTGCAAACAAATAACTAATAGCATACCTAATACAAAAGATCACGCGCGATGTTGCTAAATTTGCATACAAAAACATAGTTGTTAAAAATTGTATAAAAAATTTCAGCAATGAATATAACAGTCAAGGAATATTAACGTCAAAAAAATAGTGCATCATTATTGTGTGTGCACCTTCACTTTGTTTAAAGACCGTGCAGTCCCACGTCTGCTAACGACTTCGAGGCAATGCCACCGCTCACGACTGCGGCACTCCTCAAACAGAAATCGCAAGGACGAATTCTTCTCGCTTACACTCACGTGCTCTGTACTTACTCGACTCATACGCTTCAGTCTGCTAATTTCCTTCGCCGCTCCAACACAGAAATCAAAGTGATGGAAAACAAGGCGAAAATTATATCACCTAAACGAACAGGATAATCACGATAAGTATTTCGGCACATACCTCACCACTGATACTGTATATTCAGCATATTGACGCCGATATTCATTGTGATTCATCAAACGTCCAAAAGGCAATCCAGTAAAGACTTTTCTATCACAGAACAAATACGTCCTCAGAAAATACGTCTCTTCCAGCCAATCTCATCAAAAAATTAGAGAAACAAATTTCCCATTTAGATCGATTAGGCAATAAAAGCCAATTTTTTGCATTAGCTAGAGCAAAAGCTATACCACAGTTCCAAGCATTTTATTTATCTTTAAAACTTCTAATTGGAATGATCTCGTAAATTTCATGGTTTTCACGATAAAATCTAAATTGAACAGAACGAAGTTTGCATTCAACTGGCAAGCAAGCATTTCACAATCACACAACTAAAGTTAAAGAAATATTTGCTTGAAGAAGCATTTAATTAGTTTTGAAAACAAAAAAAATACATTAAAATGTTGGAGTCAACAATTTATGTATTTCACGAGAAAAAATATACATATTCGTATAAAATATACCTTTTCGATGGTCAGCGTGATTTACCGCAAGTTAACGGTGCGGCAATATAAATATTATTTGGCTACTACACATTACTGGCTCGTTTCGTTTAATAAGTTCCCAGTGATTCATGCCAGTCAAAAACGAAAAATAGATTTCGTTTTGCCACCTTGAGTATGAACAACACCTAAATTGCCAAGAATAACTTTAACCCCAACAAGGATACGTCCGCAAAGATATCTTTAAAATGATAAGATTGAATTCTTTGCTACATTGCTTTGATACGCTTAATTCAGGTAATAAAAAATGGCTATGGACAAAGCCAATTTTTAAGGGCTCCGGAAATTCCAGTTGGTATTACTTTAAAGTAATATAAATAATAATATTATAATACGTAATGAAGTATTTTATTAGGGCGAAATTTATACTAATAAGTCTCTTCTTAGGGAATAAAAATTTAAAATAAATGAAAATAAGTAAACGATAAAGTAAGCACAATCCTAAGTCATTGCCCCATAGACACCAAGTCCCTTGGTAAATTTTAGCTCAGTGGGCATCTAGGAGTCCCTATCGACCACTGGAAATCCTCCAAATCTGCAGAACACACGAAAACCCCGGGATTCTTGAGCATCGCATAGCTTACACTTCAAGCTTCCTGCAAACACATTTACCCAATGAATGGAAAACGGAGGAAACTGAATGAACGCGAAAGCAACCAAATTCCGCCCCGGACAAGGTTAAACCAGCAGTACTCGAAGCAACTTGACCTTTTAACGGTGACTTACGAGGGCTGCTTGGACTTAGAGGATGTCTGACTTCACGCATCGTTTTTGAAGACTCCACATTTAGCCCACGTCGACCCTTGGAAAGGATACATGCCAGGTACTTTGCCTGGAGGCTTGCTCCGCAAACAACCCCCGCTCGATTCCACCCACCCGGGAAAATAATCAATCGGCCAATTTTAAGCGGACGGAAAAAGAAAATTTATCGCGTAAAGGAGACAGGGCATTTGGAGCCGGAGGAGTCACAAAAAGAGCATCTCGAGAAAGCTTGTATATCACGGAGATTCATTCTCATTGTTCCTTCCAATAGTAAACATTTCAGATTAGAAAGAGAACTTTTGGAACTGGTGAGGGATAGCCGGAATACGAACATTGAAACATTCACTTTCAGATGTCCTTCAAATCTCGAAATCAAGTTACCTCCATTGCAACAATATTAACATAGAGCACTTCACAGCTAAATTGATGCTTGACCCAGTTGATGAATACAGACGTTAGCGGTGGTTGCTCTACTTAATACATGTTTGAGAATTTAGACTTTCCGACTTTTATAACTAACATACCTAGAATTTGTATATAATCATATCACCAAATAATTTCTCCCTTAACTGATATTGCGGTGTATAATTTACAGAAATACATTAGTACATAAAAAATAATATGATATATAATCCGTACATAAACTGCTCTACCGTTATATCTAAACCGTTCTTAGTTTGTAAAATTGAAATTCATTTTAAGTGACGATGACTTATAAGATAAAAAGGACTTCATCCATACCACGGTCGAAAGAATAAATTAAATGAAATTCAGGCCGTATTTAGCTAATTAAATCCGCAAGACTGTTCTTTACAGTAAAGAGTTACTTAATTGGGCAAAAAAATTATCTGAAAATCGCTCGCTCATCTCATAATCAAATACGGGCCTTATGATTTTTTATGAACAAAAACTACAATTACGAATAAGTATACCACGAATACCATTTTCGTATTATATGCAATATTATTATACCAATCTTAGTTAAACCTCTTTAAATAAAAAAGTAATAACAGCATGCATCTCTACCAGACAAAATAAATTTGTTAAATATAAATATTTGTTACTAGGATTTGCTCATCTCCAATTTAAATTATTTTTATAATTAATTTTTTCTACAGATTCAATCAGCTCCATACGCACATTAATAGCAGCCAATTAATAGTTATTCATCCTTGTGCAATTATAGACTGAATCCACAAAAACTTTTTGGGTCAAACTTTTATTTTCCATTGTTATAGAAATAGTTAAAAGGCATGCGTACCCTTTAAGCTACACGAATGAAAGGTTGGTCATTTCACTTATTTGCTCTTTAAAGAATTTATACTTGCATACTAGAACGACCGACTGTAGAATTCAACTTGTTTAAAATGCACGCAGAGGAAACCTCGGTCGAGGTTCACGAGAGATGCCGTATTGAAATCCGATATCAGAGCGGCAGAAAACCACATCAGCTGAGAGAGGATAAGAGCTGAGCTGGATTTATCTGAAGGCCACATCCAAAACAATTTCAGAAGGAAGCTATGCAAAAATTACCAAGAAATAGGAAATATTCTTTCCTGCCTACGTCAAATAAAATTCGCAACTATGCGCGCCAGTTAAATACATCACGTGGAAAACAATGATAAACTTCGCTAAAAAGAAAATTGAATTTAAAAAAAATCATACAAGGTATATATTTTTAATTTTTTTTGAATTAATTACTCTACTGTTTCCCATGATTATTGAGTAAATTACGGACGGTGAAAAGTACTTTAAAAAAGTTTTTTACTCATGCAAAAAAAAGGCGAGTGAATTTCTGCAGGCTAGCGATTTATGATGAATGTCGTAGCAAGAAAAAATCTTATTTAAGGTCGATTAAATATGAAAAATTGTGGTCTTTCAAAAAAATCACTAAATGGGAACTTATCGAGGCAGAGACTGGCTTTCTTTGCGTCTCAGATAATAATTAAATAATGAAAATCCTTCAGGTTTGCTATACTTTCATTAGTGAACGACAATGCTGTATCTTTGTTGGCAAAGAGAGCAGCTAGGTAATATATTTTAGAGAATGCAATAAGACATAAATAGAAATATCGAATTATTGACCTTCCAAAAATCACCCAATTTAAATGCCAATATCCAGTCTATCTCCTTCAGGGAGAAAAAAATGACAATTTTTTTGTTCATATTATATAAGTTGAGTGAGCAGATCAAAATCTTACACTTAAAATCAACGATCGACTTACGAAATCGACGCATCAAAAATGTAATATCTTATGCTAATTTAACCCAATCAATAATTACGTAAATAACTGTTGCCAATAAAAACACGGTGGTAATCTTTATGTTCTTTCAGAGATGTGGAAAAAACCCACTGTTTTTCACATGGAAAATGAAAAGTGTCCACGGTCTTTTATTATAACAAATTTCTAAACCCACAGACATTTACTATGATTGCCAAGAAGTTTCGCCGATAGATTTTGTTACCTTTAAAATATCGTCTAAAGTAGAGGTATCCTCCAAAGTCGATTGGAGGAAGTGACTTCGGTCCCTAACGTAATACCCTAACCATCAGACCGAAACCCAATTTTCCTTAATTAAGCGAAGAGGTGTCCCGCGAGATAGCGGGTGGGAGTCTCCCTACGGTGCCATTTTCATTTACACTTCTCTCGTTTTATTTTACGCGGCGTCAACAGCCATAAACCGAAGCTAAATGTGATCGAGGAAAACCGAAGCTCTCAACCAACCAACAACCGCACGAAAATCGAGAGCAGTCTAATTAGAGAAAATTGAATAGTGCCGTACCAATCAATGGGCTTATAGTCCAGACTCTGGTTTTACCAGTTCTCTTATTCCATGACAACAACCATTCGAATTACACGAAATTGAAATCAAAAGCCACCGATTCCACTCCAGAGTTGAGTAAATACAAACGTCGTAAAGAATATTTTTCAAAACTTTCGGTCACTTTTGATGAAAGCAAATGAAGAGATATTTTTTTAATAATTAACCGAGAATTCTGTATAATTTTCATTGCTTAGCCACCTCCTATTCCACTTCAGTATTATTCCGTAGGTAGAAGAAGAATTATAACCATAATGAGTGTTCGTTTAGCAAATGAATCACTTTTTAACAAAATTAAATAGCCACTATTTTCTTCGATACCTCAATTGCAATAATACCATAATAATACCACGGACAACGAAGTTGTATGGCTTCTTTAATTGATACTTAAGCTGAACATTTACCATTACTTTTGGCGTGAAAAATGAAACTGTAAAGTAAAATTCACTTTACCCTGATTATCCGAGGAGAAAACAGCAATAAATACACACCAACACTACTGCGATTGGGACTTATTTATAGGAAATTACAACTTATTTGCTTTCACAAAAAATTTGAATAAATCTTTAACAAATATTCCATACGTCCTCTGCATTTCATTAAAAATAAAATAGTTCAAATTAAAACAACTGATATCGTAAAACGAAAACACTTCACCTCTACATTTATTAAATAGCTGTACTCTACCGCGCAAATTCCTTCAATATAGTTACGAGATGCTAAGATATTAGTGTAAGATATCCATTTCCTTGAGAAGAAATTGAAGACGGCAAAGAGTCCCAAAAATGCACTTTTTCGTGGAAGGGTTGCGTGGGATGGAAGCCATTTGGTTCGGCGCAGCAGGAAGGATTAGCATCGGCGCATGCAGAACATGCGTCATCATTCGTTATGTCACGAAGCATTGAAAAATAGACGAAATAAGGGCGGCTTAAGGACGGAAATAGCTGGGAATGGGAGAGGCCGACAAAAGGCACTGGACGGTGTAAATAAATCCTTGGATACGAGAAAGCTCGGATGATTATCAACAAACCACGTATTCTTCTACAACAGTTCGCAAACTTCAACATTCACCGAAGTTTCCCTGAGAATCTGAAGTTTACGAGCATATTAGCAACAATTAATAGCGACAGATGTCATAGTCAAGAACGGGTTTTCATATTTAAATATGCCACCTGAATGGAGTCGGAGACAAAAAACACGTTCCACCCCATATAGTACAAAATATAAACATCCAGCTAATAGCTAGGAAGAGGTATGTATCAGCTGGATGAAAAATTAATTGCATTCCGCATTAAATTACAGTTATCATTCATTATTTGTATCACATTAAATCAGCTAAAAGGCTTTGCTGCAGCTGAAGCTAACCCGAAACCAGATTTACAATATTTCCATAAACTATTACTGTATTAAATATCATGTTCAATAAATTACAAGTTTTTATGCTCCATATACAATCTTTCTTAAATAAAAAGCTTGCATCAGCAATACAGGATACCACTTAAGTGCTCACTACACGAAACAAGAAGAATACTGAAAGAAATTCTAAATATTACACCCCTGCCACATTCTTCTACTAAGATTGACCACCTATTCTCATAATCCTAAAAAAAAAACGTAAATATTCCTTGCAATGAACATTTGATTCTCGAGAATGCCGAATGCCGCAGCGTTTACAGAAGAAGTTCATTCCAAACCATAGCAAAATAATGTTCAACAATTCAAACATTTTTTGGCCACTCTCTGCAAACATAGGATGAAGATAAAAGTTATGGCCATTTCTTCTACGGAGATCTTAAGGTAAACAAAATATCAAAAAACATCTATCAACGAGCGTGCATTGTGTTAAATCAAAAGTGAGACCTAAATTATTTATGACTGATCAGCAAGTACACTCCTGGCCAAAATTAACACAGCACCTCCCGAGCGATCCTTACGGCCGGTGCTGCGTTAATTTTGGCCAGGACTGTACATGCCAAATGCAATACACGATGAGTCGCTGTGAAAGTTAGCATCAGTTTCCACAAACTTAAAATTCGAAGCGACGAAAAATTGAAGAATCAACGACTTTCTCTTTCCTTTGTATTTACGTGACACTTTTCAATGCTATTTTCCTCAATCGTTTTTGTTTTACTTAAAGCCAAAGGCGGAGATATACACAAGTTCTAGTAAGTCTACGATTGATTTGATGTAAAGACGCAATGGTAATATAATAGGCAATAAAGAGTCTCACTGAAAACCTTGAATAAGAAATACCAATTAAAAAATATCTGCATTGCGTTAACAGAGTTGCAACAGGATGCCTAAGGCAATAGAATGGCAGATTGTGTTTTCCTCTCCATTCCTAATTTATTTTCTTTATAATGTACATTTCATAAGTTTGATTGACTTTATTCTTATAAAAGAAATTTAGTAGGACTATTAGTTGACAACGTACCCCTGTAGGTGCGCTGTGTAACGTGTATCCACTGCCACCTGATGATATAACTACTTGCAGAGATACGGTTGAAATAATATCAGTAACAATAATATAGGGCCTAGTACTGACCCTTGGTGAACTCCCATTAAAATCTGCCGTATGGACCTCAAAGTTTTGGCCTTGAATTCCGGTTTCTCAGCCAGGTTAATTAATTTCTCCCCTATTTCTTTCACGTCTCATCACCTGACGTGGGCTTAATCGTCCGAGACAATCTTATATGGCAATGGCGAGGATGCGATTATTACGATGGAGGCGTGCCAAGAAGTGACTCCAGTCACGCACGTTTTGTCGCACGAATCCGCAGAACAGCCGACCGAGAAAATCGCTTCGCACCCGTGATTTAAAATGTAATGCGAGTGAAAAACTGTTATCTCTTTTAAGTGTGGTTTCGCCGTTCGCCAATTTACTTACATAGTCTCGGAGACATGTAAATGAACGATGAATCGAAGGAAATTTTATCTCCGACGCCCGTAAACTGCAAGGCATTGCTACCTTTCAAGGCAAATCATCCGTTTTCCACTTCAAATGTCCCATTTTATGCGGTGCCGTATTTTGGAAGAGCACGTTCTCTCTTGCTGATAGAGCTGGTATAAAGCTTTTACCTCATTAACTTCCTTTGGGTCTTTTGGAGCATTCTACTGGGTTTACACAAAGTTCTTTAGAATTTCAGAAATTATCTAAAGGAAAATTGAGGGGACATCCAAATTCGTCCTATGTAATAGTTCGTTATCAAAGTCTATAGTGACAGGCTTTTGGCCTGTCTCCATAGACTCAATGTCTACACCTCATTTTGTTAAAATTTCCACTGATATATCCATGGGCCTTTTCAGATAAAAATCTTGAATTTGTAAAGAAACTTTATGGACACCATTTATATCACTGAAGCTCTTTTGAGAAGCAAGATATGGTCACCAGTAAAATAGAAGAAATGTAAAAATACTAACTTATAGCTCTCTAGATAGAAACCTCTCATGTCACTAAATTAACATTCACTTCAAGTATTAAATGGAAAAACCGAATAACATACTGATGGCTACAAACTCATCCTTGCAAATATGTATTTAAGCATATTTCTATCCAATAAACTGAAAATACGACAGAATAATCATTCAAAAAGTTAATGTTTGTCTGTATGTGACGAAAAGCTAAATAATAAATGCTTTCGGGTAGGGAGACCTAATTCAAAAAACAACGAAAATTCATAATAGAAGGTGAAAAGGCTTACTCTCTTTTATACCGTTTTCTTAAATTTGGCATTCGTAGAACTCATCCGTACCACGACCAAACCTATTCCAGGAATAACTCAACACCTTCAACTTGAAGAGAAAGTATTGCTTACCAAACGAATTTCCCTTTACAACAATATATTTCGCAGAATAGGGACTTTTCCTTGAGCTGGACAGGAAAAGAAATAAGCATAATACGGTGGTCTTTAGAACCATCTTAACGTTACAGAAGTGAAATTGATACAGCGTGGTATTTCATTGGTTGGAATACTTGCCCACAACTGGGTTCAAATCCCACTCAGGTAGCTATTTTTCATTTCTTGTGCAACTTCAATTCAATTCTACTTTTTCCGTAAGCGATTATTTTACAATTAAATTAAAAACTATTTTTCTAGGGGGGAGACAAGAGTGGAAACAAAAGGCAGCAAACACGAAATTTCCAGTTTAATCATACGAGCGTTACATTGTTTTAAAGACATAAGATAACTTTCCATGGATAACTAGCGCTCAACTATTTTATTTCCTAAATATTAAGTATAAAATTTCCGCGATATTAAGCATACTTTAAAAGAGATAATGAAGCCCTACAGAAACCTTCCGTGCCCATACAAAAACAAGTCTGAAGGTGTCCACGTTTACTACTAAAAGCTGCTAATCCCCTGTGCTTAAAAAGTTAGCTCGCCCCTATTCAGAGTTATTCTACGTCTAATTTATATTAGGGCCTAACGTCATCCCCTTCATTACAAAGACATACATTCCGCTGAAAGAACAACCAGCAAACTACCACCCACCCCTTTCGGCCCACTTCCGCGAAACACGGAGAAGAATCCGCATAAATACGAAAAGACGCAGCGCGGTAGCGAAGGGAAAACCGCATCCCACCTGCGCCACGGAAAGGAGACACCTATCCATGAAATTTTATCCCTCATTCCATGAATACTTCACAAGGCACCGCCCTTCCAAACGGCCCCGGTAAAAACCCTCCTACTATCGATCCGGAGGGACATTCCATGGGCTTACGCACCCACCGACGGCTACCACCCAATTCCGTGAGGAATTCCACGCGCGTCGGGGAGAAGATGCACCAGAGGCCTTTGAGAAGATCTCCCACAGAGATTACAATACCCGTCCTCAATGGAGAAAGGGAGCTAGAAACTCCTGACCTCGGGAAGTTTCTCCCCGTCCATGAGGAGAAAGTCCTACGGGACTCTTGGTGAGGGGAAGGTGAAGGGATGCAGACATGACCAACCGACTGGTTTTCCCCATTCGGAAAGGTGAAAGAGAGGTTTATTGAGTGAGGGGAGGAGGCAACAGGGTTATTAGTTCTTCTAATTTACTCTTCGCGGTGAGAGTATACGAACGAAATGTATACATAGGATCCATGGAAGGGCTCGAGGACGAGAAGAAAGCAAACCCTGGGATGTTTACTCAACGCACCCTGAAACCTTTCGGGGTTTAAGTGTTAAAGCTATAGCCAAATAAAGACCAGAGTTATGAGTTGCACTGGTCCTTTCGTTTTCAACCGGGTTGAAAAAACGGTAGACATTGATTAGTTGAAAATGAATCGATATCTATCGAAAAAATCGATGCTATCGAAAAGAAAATCGATAATATAGAAAAAAATCGATACTATCATTTGGTACCGGCAAATTTTCAAGATTTTAATACCGTAATAAATAAATATAAACGTATTTTAAAAGGTCTTTTTTAACGTGAAATTGAAACTGAAAAGTCTCTTCTTCTACCAAACCTGTCGTCAATGATATTAATATAAACAAATAATGTATAGATAAATAGAAAAAAGAGGGAATCTTTAGAAGTAGATGTAAAGTAACTAACGTAATAACTAAAGAAAATGATCCACTGCATGGAAAAACCCACCCCATTCAGTCAAGAAGGGGGGTGTAAAAACCTGCGAAAAATACTGATAGTGGAAGCTAAAGAATTTAGATGAGAGCTGCGCATAAAAATAACTTCCAAATTAGTAATGGTAAGGGGTCAATAGAAAGTTACACGCAAAAAAAACGACGAATGCTTAACATATTAATTTTATTGATTGATGATTTAGGATGCCATTCCATAATCCGACAATATTTGAACCAGAACCTGTTGAAAATAATTATTTTGGATGCTGGAGAAAATTGTGAAATTATTTTCGAATTATCGGCACATTAAATTGTGATAACAAAAGTTTCACATGAAACTAGAGAAGCGAAGCATTCAAATTTAAACGTAATTTGAAGGTTATTATGTAACGTAACACATCGGAAAGATATCAGACATCACACTTACTTTAGTAGCAATATATAACCATATAAGAAAACAATACCCAATCGATGCGACGTATTATGAAATGTTTTAGCAACTAGCACAGACAATTCTACAATGGTGACGCAAGTAATCCGTTACCGATACAAATATTAAAATAAACGACCCAGATACGATTATATGCATTGAATTAACCAGTGACGACGTGCTTCCAAAACCAATGCTCCGTCCAGTAAAAGTGCATTAGTAACCGCAATGCGGCAGTTTTTAGAAAGCCGCGAGATTTCTATTTGAGGAATTTAGGAATGCGCTGCGTGCTTTTCAAATGGGTGGAATTCGCAATAAATGAAGTGCTTCCAATCAAAAACAGCTCACATACTTCACACTGGAGTCCTCCAAAACTGCTAGAAATGGGCGACATAGAAGTACTTTTTGATCTTAGAAATATATTTTGAATTCATAAGTATCGCATAGACAGTTCATAAATTACTCATTTTTTTCTTTTTTACTTACATCTAAACGTACAACAATTTGCTCTTCTTTATATGTATGATATTATTGGTTCGTTCTCTTGACTTTAACATTTCGTTTAGTTTCCTATCTGTAGGTTTCGCGGGTTTTTCACCCCCACCTTCATGAGGGTGTTTTCCTGCAGTGAAAAATTTTTCCCAAGCTCTTAGATTATGTTTTTTAAATTCACAGATAAGTCTTCTTCTATCTACTTTTTTTCAAGCTATCCCTTTCTTTAAAATTTATACAATGAAGGGTTAGATGTAAGAAGAGACTTTACAGTCTCAATCTCGCCCTGAAATAAGTCCTTTGTTAATATTATTATTATTAAAAAATATCCCAAAACTTAAGTTTAACTTCGTTACTATAAAATGGAAGACAAGGACAACGACAAAATAATTCGCTTTACGTTTACAGCTATTAAGTTCTTTCAAACTACATACATATGAGGTTCTAAACAAGAAACAATTCGACCTTGGTATTCAGGCAATATAATTTAACCGTTTTAAAAGTCTGGTTACGAACGTGAACAAGTATGAAAACAAGGCCAGTATTTCTAATCCAGAATTCCAATAGCGAACTCCAAGGGAAGGAATTTTTCATTCATGCATATTCAATAAAATTCGAGGATCCCAAAAGAATTGGGACTTTACGAGAAGCCTTACGTAGGTGTTCGAGATTGGAGGTTGGAAAAATTAGGGCTTCTGGACGTCATTTCGGAAGGACGAGGGAAATAAACCACAATGGATGTGCATCTATAAAAGATAACTGACCTAACGTACTGTGGACAGCTGTGAAGGCGATATCGATAGAAATCTCGTAACGGTTGGCTGAGTTGGATTCCTAAATATCCGTTTAAGAAGGTCGATAAGGTATTTTCCAACCTCTTCTAGAGAGGTTTAAAGATATATGCTAAGCATTCGTGATTACTTCTTGTGGACAATCATTATACCACCGGATTTGAATGGGAGGCATCCAAAATGAGCTCTTGATCCTGTAAAACTAGGAGAATCAGCCAAAACATTCTTCACGGGGGAACAATAATGAAATATCAAAATAACAGAGAAAATCAATTTCTAATATCTAAATAAGCCAAATTGAAGATTAAAGGTTTCTAATTAAGATTCGGTACGGCATGTTTTGCCAAGTTTCAGGCTAAAATGAATATATTTCAAAACGCACAAAATTATTACCTATAACAAAATCCCATGTCTGACGAAGATTACATCCGGGTTTGGTAAACTATGTTTGTTCCCAAATCTTAATAAATAATACGGATAGGTTCTCATAAAAGAAAAACTTGCAAAATCAAAGATTCCGACACTCTTCTGTAATGGGAATCCACATCGCAACCTATACATTTGCTTGCTCATGCTTCATCATCGTTTTAGAAAACATCGTATTAAGTATAAACCGTTACTCCTTAATAAAAACCCATGAGGTAATATATTCAAGTAGCCACCTGGATATGGTTTCAAAGTAAAGGCTATAGAAACTAACCCTTCCATCTTGAGAAATGAATATCAATTATATATAGACGGACAAAGTGATGTTTCAAGGCAGACCGTCAATATCTAAGCATCAAAGTTACCGTATGGCTTAACGGAAATATTGACACCTTATAATGAATAAGATTCTGCGATACTTGGTGGAATTTCATTTAAAAAGTCTTTCCTGAAAAACCTTTACATAAACCAACACTAATAAACCAAATAAAACCAATAAAAAGTAAAACCAATTTGGTTTTTGTACACGTTTTTTAGGGAATACTTTTTATTGACATTTTCTTTGCCTTCCACTTTTTAACTAAGTTAGTTATGAATACCTACATGAAGGAACTTAACCTGTTTTTATCTTTGTTGTACATATTCGACAAAATTTACAGTCCAAACGTACTTTGACATTTAATAGTCTTCGATCCCGTGCATTACGAGATGAGTGAGAAAAACCCCCGTCTCCGCAGTAAACTCACTTCCGCTTCTAAATTGAAATTCAATTCCGAACGAGCGAGAATGTCATCGAAGGGACGATGCGCTCGGAAATTACGCGGAAAGCTATGAAATAGCCTCTGCGATGTGCATCATGGATGAGCCAATTACAAACGGTTCGTGACGCTCAAGATAAAAGATTAGGAAACTCATCAATGGGAAAAGGCACGATCACGGTCAATATAAGAAAAAGAAGGATGACGACGTCAGAGATGCACGACGATGGACCGTGCATGCGAATTGATCGCTTGACTTTCTCCAAAGGTGACTAATCTGTGAATTCCCATGCATCGTAGGCAGAGTATTGATCGTTCGTATAAGTGGATATCCCGGGTGGACTACGGTTTCAATACGTCAATTCATCGAAAATAGTTCAATGGAAAACTCTGAAATCAAGCCAAGCTTTTCTTGCTGCGGAAAACTGTCCGCTCGCATCAATTTTTGCGTCGTTTCCTAAATTGAATGTACGCTCTCCGTTAGAGATTATTCCTTTCAATACATTTTACGTCAATTTATTTTTTCATCTTGAATAAAATCGGCATCTTGCGGTAAAGCTAACTTATTTCAAGCATGACTTAGTCTAATACGCGTAGAAGGTATCAAAAGACTTGAATGTTTCCATTACCTAATTTTCCGATATGTGAATTTGAAAGTAAATCCAAAAAGGTATTTCAACATCTCTAACAGGATTATCCAAAGCAATTGAGATGAATTCCCTCTGACTGCCACTGCTACAAAATTATACTTTATAAAAAACACGCTAAACAGTACTAGCAAAGGAATTTCAAAATACCGTAAAGAAGATAAGCTATGCCAGATTATACGATTTAAATTTGTCATAAGGTTGAAAAAAATTAACGTTATTCGTGGAATTAACTGAGCAATTAACCCAACCAATTCAAGAGTTGCGTATGCATTTCTCCTTTCTCTTTTACAATACAATGACAACAATTATTTAGAAGAAGCTTGAACATTTTAAAAATCCGTCGATTGAATTATCATAAACGTTAAAACGTCCCAAACACTAGATTTAACCTCAACAGCTAGCAGTTTTAATCCATTTTTCTTGACCCGATTAAATATGATAATAGCCATTAAAAATTTTATTTGACATTGGGAAAATGGAAAAACTATTTGGAAAAATAATCGAACAAAAATATGACACAAGTTTTACGTAACACTAGTGAAAGGGTGGGTTTTCCTAACCAAATTAGAGAATTAAAATTCAGACTGAAGAATTGTGTAACAACATACGAACTAAACGCAGAAACCGATATATAATTTCCTACAAGGAAAAATATGCCTTGCTGTAGTCTTGCAAAAATGAAAGAGGAAATTGAATACCTTTTGTGGAAATACCAATCAGTAATTATGCAACGTTACGTAAGTTAGGGTTTTACCCTAACAGATATCATACATCGTATGTAAGTCAGTTCCTCCAAACAGGAGCGCCGTAATACAGTTATAAGCAACAACTATAAGATTCCGTAGAGATGGACGGCAAGTAACACCGTTTATCTGTGTTCCAAAATATCACGCAGTTGTGTAATGCTAATCATTACGAAAGGATACAGCTATAATGAAAAATAGCCCGAGGGCAGAAAAAAGTTATTACGAAAAAAAGAGAAATGCTTTAACACTTTCATTCGTTGGCAGGATTAGTTTCGGAGGCATCATCACGGGAACATTCTCTAGGGACCGGAGCATCGCGGAAAATTGGATAATTTCGCCAAAAACGGCGAAGAGAAAGTATTTTCCCCACGGCTGTCTGGCCGCGTCACACCCAAGGCGATAAGATTGGGACGATTACCAAAAAAAGGTGAAATGCGTCGATGGTCAATGAACTGGAACCACAAATTTACGAGGGCTTCATTTCGCATCCAACCAAATATTAGAAACAAATGATAAGGCGTAAACATAGCCACTTTATGCTCCACGTGAAAGCCGACCGAGGAGCTCTGAATGAAGCAAGCAGTGACGTAATCCGTGGAATCTCCGAGTCCATCATCCGAAACGAAAATCCGGAAGTGGTCACGAGGAAAATTTCGAATGAAGCAGAAAAAGCAACACTTCCATTTCACGATCCCAATGGAACCAATCACCTGAGTGGAATACCCATTACGAGCTAGGGGATAATTGATGCATCTTCATCACAATATCAAGCAAATGCCAGATTATAATAGGGTGGTTTATTATGTATTTTATTTGAGCAGTTTAGATGGAAAGTGGAAAATGTCGCTTTTCAACTTTTCAGCAAGTAATATTTTTTCTGGGATAACAAATCACCAATTTTTTCTATAAAAACACTTCCAAGTTATAAATTTGCCTTATTTTTTTGGCAAAATCTTAGTTTGCAACTTCCAACGAAATAATTATATATTTTCGTATACTAAACGACCAAGGATTTTATGAATGATGCGACTTCCCAGCCCAATTTTCCCGATAAAGCCTACTATTTTCATTGGCTTTTAATTTTTTGATAAATTAGTATACTAGAGCTGCGTATACAAAATTAAAAAAGTCAAAAACGTTTCGCCTGACGATAATGAAAATACCAAAAAAATAACAGTAAATTTATTTCTTTACCGGCTCCTGGATTGGGTTTTCAGATTTTAAATTTGAAATTAGGGGAATGACAACAAAATAGTACAAAGAATATGAAACAGACAAAAATTATTGGAATAAACAATTTATACACACACTACTTACAAGGATATTCACATAAAAAAAATCAAAATTTAAGATACTAAAGGTTTTTTGTCATTTTATTCTAACACGAAGTTTTTGCTGCGTAAATTAGGGTGAGCCAGCTTAATTTTCCTCCCAAAAAGCTTGGTTGACGAAGGTCTAGACAGATAACAAACGTGTCTAATTTAACCGCATAAAAGCGAATAATTACGCGAAAACCGGAAGAGCTCATTTTGCTTATCAGTTTTAAATTTAACAGCCGCGCTTGCGTAAAAACAAAACTAACCTCACATCCCAAAGTGCATTCCCAGAAAAACGTGACGAAGCAAGGAAATGATAAACAGGCAGGTAATATGAGGCAACCCTAGATAGGTCAAACTGCGCTAGGGTTATATCGGAAAAACACATGGGCGGCCATTATCTGAAAAAGACAATAGCCGCTAAAAAAATCGAAGAGAGCTAAAACGAGGAAGCGATAAGAGAGGGAGTGAACCGGAAGTGAAGATAAGACAGGATGTCACGAGGATGTACACATCCACAGCGGTTATGGATCGGAAAACAAAGTCTGCCCTCATTTAGCTCTTACAGCTTTCACGTCAAATTCGTCAAACGGCGGAAACAAAAAGAAACTTACAACATCGCCTCCATTAAAAACAAACTGGGAAGCACTAGATATAGACACGCCCTTAATACAGGCAAACAATCTGAAGGTGCTACTAATGGAACGAAACAAATATAAATTCACTGAGGAAGGATTTGGAGCGCTCGTGAGCCTTCAAAGGCATCGATCACCCGACAAAGATTTATTGCTTTATAAGCTCTTCGAAGATAAAAATCGGTTCGGGGAAGAGACCACTCTGTTCTGAATCACAGGACCACCTTAAAACGGGGTCACAACGACATTCTCTACTATATATACTTCTCAGCATCGATTTGCAAGAAGAAATTCTCCTAATTTGGTTGATTTTAAACATGGAAAATAATCCTTTAAAATTACATAATTTATAGTCTGCAGTCGAAGATGTAAAATTCGATTTACGAGCTAACGGAACTTAATAATGTAAAAATTAAAGTTTTGAATAGCGGGTATAGCAACTACTATTAGGGTTTTGCTACATGAATGTAGTTCAGCTACCAAGAAACAAAAGAAATGGCGTTGCATAATGAATATCGAAGGCACATGAACCAACCAAAAGTTAGAAAACTTAAAAAGAAACAAACCTATTCAGAAACTAAAAATTCCTATATTATTCCCAGTGAAAACCCGTAACAAAACTTAAAATCTTGAACCTAAACAGTTGAAACAATTTTTGAACAAACCGTTTTTTACTATTTAATGATTTTTGTTGGCCTTCTAATAGCATTAGTAGCTAAACTTACTACAAACGTTTAACAGTGACTTGTAACTCACTATTCGACATTATTATGTTAATGATTGAACTAATCTGAGCACAAATTCTTTAAAATCAGGAATTTTACACTAGAATTTAAATGAAAGCGATGTTATGTAATAATGGAAAATCCGCCTCACTTCTCCAGCCTTCTCCTAACCGGTTCGAACCGGATCGAACCGATACCTCAACATTCCCAGTGCACCGAAGCGAGAACCGGAACGAAAAAAATCATTCCAACCACGTTAGTGGCCAAATTCCATTTTAAATAAAATGACCAAATCGCAATCCATTATTAGAATTATTACCTATGGTTTAGCGACGTAATCCGAAAATGTGAAAGGAAAACTTCGGACGAAACGAAAACAACCTGTAGTCCTACTTTCCCGACGATGCCACGGTTCGAATGATAAAAACAGGCTTCCCGCAAGCCCTTCAACCCTAACTTATCGGTCACTTGAAAGTAAAAGTTGTCAGACGTGAGACAAAGGTCAAAACACCTCCGACAGACGGTAACGGACGAGTCTTGGCGACGGTCAATGAGATGCTATAACAGCCCAAGAAATGATGGAGATTGACACTTCCGGTGGGGGCAATACGAGGGAATCTTCTCTTTTTACCGAAGACTACCGTCTGCAAGCATCAAGAAACTGTCGCATACGCCTGCGGCAAATGATCTGAGAGCAAATAGACCAACAAGCCATAAATCGAGAAGAAGAATTAATCCTGAGAATAATATCAGTAATATAATAAACATACAAAGACAAAATGGGCTGATTTCCGAGGTTGAACTGATTTTATTCACTATTTACAAACCCCTTGAGCTGCACAAATATAACGAAATCGTTTTAGCAGACTTGGATTTATCTCTTCCTAGAGAAAATAATTTTATAAATAATTAGTGGACACATTCTCGGTGATGGTCAAGTAAAGTCAGTTGGATCAATTTTTTTCTCGTTTTTCGGAAATATAGTCTTATTATAAATATAGTGATATTAACATTGCATAGGTAGGAATGCCATAGTAAAAACCATTTCTTTATTATCTGGTGCCTATCTCTACCAGACAACCCTACCTAACTTCTTTTATCCTTACACTCCTAACAGTACACTTGCATACGTGCTTCAATTAATTCTAGCTTAATTTCCGACAAAGACCACGAAATTGTATAGTAACACCAACCGACTGGCATTAAATAAATAAATATAACATGGCTAATGGCTAAATGCGTCCTTTTACAGTCAATAATATCAGTAGATAAAAAATAAATTTTTATATCATAATAGTTTTATTTCACATCCTAAGGAATCAGCACTTAATTTTTTCATCACAATCGTTTACGTACAGAAATATTTTATCTGCTGAATTGAATGGTTTAATCTTAGCCAATTCCTACCTATAATTCATACAATCATTAAAATTACCCAGTTGCGATTTCCGAATTCAATTAGCCCTGGAGCCAATTCGGCTTCCGTTCCATTTTCTTCCGCTAAAACGGTTGCTAAATTCTAAGCCGAGATCTACTTTCAAGCGCAATCGGTTGAAAGGCAGAAAGAAAAAACTGGAGGGAGACTGTCCGAACAACACGAGTCCGCGGGAGATAAAACACATAAACGAAACCCCGGGGGAGAACGAGTTGGAGGGAAAATGACTGACGATTCCAACGGAATAAAACTTCTAAATGTAAACGCCGCTTTGGGAACAGATGGAGAGAGAGAAGATGAGCGACGGGTAAAAGATAAAAGGGAAGTCACTTCATGCGACGTCATACGGAAATTTTCAAATTACTCTGACGATATCGAGAAAACATATGCGTGACGAAAAAAGCTTTGGATTTATCGCAATATATCCTCGAAATCAAATAATATGGGTATATGTAAAAGTAACGGGACTTACTGTTTCCAAAAATGAATGCTCTAAGAATAAATTCTACTGTTTGAATCATTCGACAGCATGCTACATTTCGAATGGTACGATGAAATTAGTAGATGGCACCAGAACCTTTATTATATGATAAACCATAATTTGGAGTGATTGATACCGATGATTCCATGGGCAGGTACCAGCCGTGATTTCAGATTAAAGATGCGGTGAGTGTAAACATAGTTTTGTCACTAAAGATTATAAATCTGAGTCTATTAAAATACGGGTAATTCTGATTTCCATTGATTTTATCCTATGAAGCAGATGAAATCCATGCAGCAACTGGTAGAAGGAAATTAAAGGTTACTCGAGGTTCTGTAGAAAAATTGCGTTTTATTAAGTAACAATCAGTCCTGTTTCAATTATGAAACTTTGACGTAGATGTCAACAGCCGTCGATAGTGAAAGTTTCACATTCAAGAAACGGAAGCATTTACTATCGAAAATTGTAAGATCCGTTCATATTATTAATTTTCCATTATGTATGATCTCATTAAATATTAGTTCTAAACCTAATTCCAATGATTTAACCATAGATCCCCAAAACCTCTCTTTTATACAGTACAAAATGCAAGCTAACATATTAACAAATACTCTTCACGACCTACTACATACTTCATGTATACGGAAATTAAGTTTTGTTCACTCCAACTGTCCGTGAAACGTGTTTTATTACTGTGTATGTTGAGGAGTGAGATAGTCTCGCTTTAATTGTACTTGTGTGGTATGGCTACATTGGTGATGCAAGATGAAGTATTCGCTAAAGCGGGGCAAACCCACTTCACCCCCAGCTGAGTATGCAATTTACGATTCAATTCAACAGCGTGCTCTGAACGAAACTGCATCTGCAGCCTCGGGGGAGAGGAATATTTCATGGAGAACGCTTTTCAGTTAGCCCCAGGACGCTCTTCCAAACTTGTTAGGGAAAACTGCAAGTTTCCCAAGAATGTCAGAGGTAATTCCCGGAAATTATTGAATCTCCGCATGACTCGAGAAATGAGAGAAAATTCACAATGCTTACTTATATGCGCGTACAGTTATTGCAACAAAAACAGTAATTGCTTATATATTTATTGATACATAGTTTATGAATTTGCATTTTTAATAATAGTGGTTGGACTTAGTCAACCGAAGAAAGATCGCACTAACGGCTGATAAAATAATTTCAAAAGTAGAGTAACTAGTATTTAATAACTTATCTCGTACATACTCGAGTATAAGCCGAGGAACCTAATTTTATCACCAAAACTGGGAAAACTAATTGAGTCAGTTTCTTCACTGTAATTCTTTGAAAATATCAAACCTAGATAGTGACGATATCTTATTTTCCTCGGTAATTCTTCGAGTGAGATGCTATCTGCAATTAGGTTGGGTTACTCGAGTTCCATGTTAAGTACCCTGGTACCAACTAAGGTTGCCGCCTTCATAATTTCTCATCCAGACAGATTTCCATTTCAAGCAAAGTTATTAGGAAGATCATTTTTCCTGTTCATAAATATGCAATGATAGCTATACGTTTCAATATTTATCATCACAACCATTGATATCTTAACTAACAAACTGTTATGATGACTTAATTAGAAAATAGGTACTCAATAACTTTACTTGGCCTGTTAGTTATTATTTCTCTGTTTTGTCTGAATGAGCAATTCGAATAGATTAAAATAAGGTAATAATATACGAAATGTTGAAAATCTATACTAACATTTCATTCGCCGGCAAATACAAAAGTACACGGGATTCATTAAGTTTGACAAATTTAAATTACGTCAATAGAATAACATTCTCAAGGTTGTTAGTTTATTACTATTTTCCTTTTTTAACACTTTTACAAATGGCTGCGTATATTGAGTAATGTGGAATGTGGTAATATTTTTTGCATCCATTTGATATTTTCTTGTACATTCGAAAAAGCGATTTTTATGCCCGTTTATAATAAATTATATCAAATAAGACAGAATTAAGACTAAATTATGCTATTTTTATTACACTTCAATTAGAGTACGAACGAATCGACAGATACACTGGAAAATTCCATCCTCCCGTTGTGAAATGGAACAGATTCCTCGAAAAAAGCCTAGAACTAGGATGCATTAAAATTCCGCGGTAAGTGGCAAACCTAGTACCGACTCCCAGCTTTGTAGCGATGACAAACAGCCAGAGCTAAAATAAAATAGACCGGCAGACACTCATCGCCGGATTCTGTGCAAGAAAGCGATATCTTCTCTTGCACTTGGAACACTCCATATAGCCCTCCCACTCTCGAACGATGATGTCACCGCCAACTCCCGGAGAAACGAGTGGAAGAGCAGATATCGGAGAATGATGCCACCGACGGAAAAACTCGGACGAGGTGTTCTTATTTTTAAAAACTTCGCCACTCGGAATAAATTTAACATCGAGATATGAAAGCGATAAACGAAATGGGTCGTTGGGAAGCAAAAAAGGATATTTTCGCTTTCTCGATCTTCGACGAAAGTGGACGATGACTCTAGCGCACTCGTTTACATCAACAGAGGGGAAAGAGAAAGGTCAAAAGGGAAGGTAAATATGGAAAAGCAAATAAATCCCAACTGCAGCGCAGGATGTGCCACTGCTGCGTGGGCGATCTGATTCAAACATTAGGATAACTAATTTGACTCCCGGAAATTTCGTCAACTATTTTTCCCAATGTATAAAACTGACGATTCCCAACCTTATGATCTAATAAACAGCACATTAGGCATCACCAGTGCCAAAATTCGACGGAATTGCTACGCATTATCAGAGTTACACATTTCCATTTCCTAGATAAAGATACATCATACATACGTCTTTACTGGGCTAAATGGGGACTAGGAAGTCTTCCAGTTGATCATGGTATAATACTTACACAGAAAAAAACGAATATCAGTAATACTACAATGTATTAATACAGTAGTAATAGTACAGTACAGTATTCCAGTTTTCTTAACCGGTTATGTGAAAATATATAGGAAATATAGAAATAATTGTTGTATGTAGCGAAAAAAGAACTAATATTTATCACAGTAAAAATATTCCACTGCAGGAAAAAACCCACAAGGAAAAGGATGGTGTGAAACGTGGCTTGAGAAAAAAATTGCTACTTGTCTGTTACCCATTTATTAGCAGGAAAATGTGGGATGTACTGATAATATGACTGTACTAATGACGTTGCGAAAGCTTGAGAAAGATTCGAAGGATCTACTGATTGTGGAGTTAAGGCGAAAACAATTTTGTTAAATTACTTGGCAATAAACTAGAATATAAGAAATTTCCCACAAAGCACGTGCCTTAGCATGATCTATAAATACTAATTTATTCTTCGCAACAAATTCTACATTGGTGAGCCTATTTTACAAATAAGACATTTTTTATAGCCTCGTGAGAATTTAGTGTATTGTAGCAAAATTTGAGAAAATTCAATTGATTTAGAAATCTAATAATCATTTTACGATCTATTAATTTTGAATTAATTTCGAGGAAATAATAAAGTTCACCAGCGCAATTGGTTAGCAGCAAAATTGCAAAACCATATACGACAGTTGAATTAATTCAAATTGCAACTTATATTATGTAACAAAAGAAGAAAAGATTCGTTCACGCAATTGACGTACTGCTTACATAGTTAAGTTTATGTCAGAGAATGGAATCCACTTATACCTACGACAACCAATACAGCAATTGCATCAGTTCTATGCAAACTATACTTGCATAATCCCTATCACCTATGCATCGTCACTCTGAAACGTCAAGCTATGACTCGTCTGAAGTGATCAATCATTCCTAAGTTTGCGTTAAAAAATTTTAAAGATCACACATTGATAATTGTCCCCAGTAATTTCTACAAGAGATAACGTCATAAAAATTTACCGGTCCTATATTACAGAAATTTGTCTTTTATGATAAAAATTCTAATGGGCGACGACCCGATTCGTCTGGATAGCGCTTTAAAAATTTCAAGTTGGAACTCACCCGAAGATAAAGACAGACAGACTCATTACTGGGGTATTAATAGGGTAATTAAGACCTCCCCTTGATGACACACATGTCAAGGCGGACGATAAAGATGGTGTTGTATCAGCACTTTGATGAAGAAATCACTTCATGTCAAGCGATAATTGACCACGGCGTCAACTTGAAAGCAAACATCCTAACGAATGAGCCATGAATCACCGCTGCTTCAACACTTTGACGAGGCATAGCAAAAGAAAATGAAATTAAACGATAGATGAACTGAGTGAACGTAAAGAGGAATGATAATAATTAGGTCAAATAATTCCAACAACAACAATTATTTCATAGTTTTCGTAGTTGAATGGTTCAAAGTTTTACGACACCAGTTATATTTCCATGTATCAGTAGAATTTGAGTTTTGAGGCGAAACATTATTCCTTATTTTTCTGACAGCTCCAAGAGTTTAGAACAACATTTTTAAACAAGCCAGACTTGATATACAATACACAGCAAAACTTTTTTATAACCACATTACGATGTCTCTGCTAAATCTCTTCGAGGTTTTATAATCAAAAGTCAGTTCTACTACACCTAAACCACGTTTAGCTTACGTAAAATATTGATGAGAAAGATTTAATAATAGCTTCCCCAAGTGAGTATGAAAGCCAGCTGATGGCAGATTATCTCGGGAAGACCGGATGTGGGTGGAGCATTGCACCAAGGAGGGCTATCATTTTATATCAAGTCTACTTATCGCAGGAACGATGAATGACTTCATATACATAGTTAAATACTATTGTTCTGAAGACAGTTAATACAAAATATTTTCTGAAACTGACTTTAATGATTATGTGCCATGCTTTAAGGATATGAAATTTCAAGCAAGAATACAACCAACATTTTCCACATTCTAAGCAATGTAGTATATAACACTTTAAATAAAAACCGACAATTTAACTGTAGATCCCTCGTTAATATGATACATTTATACTATCCGGTGTTTTTTTAGGTTTCAACACATTTTTATAACTTAAAGCGATTCCTCGAAACGTTTTGAAAATATTTGCTAATTTTTGTCAGGATTTTAAATTCTTCTAACATATTTAAAATAAATACAGAATGTGTACTGTATCTCTTTTAAATTGATGACATTTAGGGTTTAATAAAAATGTTAACGCAAGATCCATTGAATAAATCCAATAAATCAGCTACCATTTCATAAATTTTATGAAGATCAAAGGCCTCTTCCAGCTCTTACGTAACTTTCAACCATTATTAATTCTTAAGCAAATATAATACAAAAATTTGAGCTTTAATCACTAAGCTGTGCTTAATTTTTAAATAAAAATAAAAGTAAGATTTACGATCAATCATCAACTTACATTGAGCCCTGAATCTTTGTGGGTGTTAAAGAATTCAATGTTACTCGGAGCGGTCTTCAAACCCTTACCGATTCAATATAAGTTTGGATGTAATAATGGAGTTTGTTGTAAAATTAATTGTAATGAATATGAAGTTTTTGTACAATTTTTGTTAATTGCCAAGTGTAATGAATGACAATTTGACAAAATAATATATAGCTTATCTAAGGATCGATGTCAACTGTGACTCAGTAACTGTAACTATGGGATATCTGAGATGTAAATTTATTAGAGCCGGTACCAAAGAGATCTAGTATAAATTAAACAAATTTGTTTTTGTGTGTGATCTAATTATTGTTTGTAAATACTGTGACATTATTCTGTAATGTTAATCTCTAGTATACGATTGCGAAGTGATGTAGATGGTTGGAGCTATAACCTGACAACAGTCAAACTGCACCAAATGGCAAAAAAAAAAACAAATTCCTAAGAAAAAAAGGTAACCGACGCCTACACCACCCTAGTGCATCCCTATCCACATCCACCCAACACGATTCAAATTCCCCTACATCGGGGAAAGGCGTCGGGACATTAAGGATTTCCGAGGAATACCAGACGAGGAGTGGGAGGTAACTGTGACATGCAAGGAGGTAGAAAGAGGTCTGGCGATCATCCTAAACAGCTGCATATTCCGAAGGCGCACTTCCTTCCGTCGGTAGGCGCCCCGTTCTGTTTTTTCTTCGACACGCGAAACTTTCCTCTCGTTTTGCGCTCCTCGCGGATGAAAACGCGGTCGCCTATCTACTTTCCACCGAGAGATACGCCAAATAAGCGGGGAGACGAGGGAAAAGTGCATGCGAGATGAGAAGGGTCGTCGCCCGCCCCCCACTTTCATGCCTACGTGCAATTTTCGCTTTGGAGCACTCGGTTGTTTTCCATGCGCTCGGTTACTGGAGCGGGGGCACTTTCGGCAGAACTGAATTATTTAATAAAAGGTGCGAAAAGCTGCGAGAGGAATAAAGCTATCACGCAACAAATCTATCATTATTTTAACCTTGATTGAAAAAAGAAGGTATCCTGGATTCAATACTTGATCGATAGATACCTTGCAGGTGTCCCCCACGGTAACTTAATTGGACCACTAAACTTTTTGATATACTATATTATTAATAAATACTACGGCCTTCTCAGCGATAGAATAATATACCTTAGGATGGAATTTTAATATCCAAAAACAACCTTAAAAGTGAAATGGTTGAAATCTTATGGCAATCGGTTTTCCAAAATTATAAGTAACGAGTCTCAGGATTAAAAGTATATCGTATTTATAATCCTTTTGAGTGCTTTCGGCAGTTTAAAATATTTATGAAAAAATTTAATTTTCAATACTGTCTTTCCACATTATGAAGTATACACAATCTGTCACTTTTGTTTTCCTCGCATTTCTTTCTAATGAATCACAAGGTCACCGTGAAAATAAATTAAATTTTGTTATGTTTAAAAAAGCAGCAGAGAGCATGATGACTAATACAACGACATGCAGTATCATTCCTAATAATGACCTTTTAAAATTTATTAAAAAGATAAACAAATATATTTCCTAAATACCATGAAAAGGAAAATTCCTTCACAGGTAATTAATCGCAGAAGAAATTAAATTTCCAAATACCTATACTTCGCGAATTTTAACATACCCCACTCTGTTACACCTTAAAAATTGTGACAAAAACTGATGAACGATTAACTCGCTTACTCCAACAACAAATGAATTTGACAGGAAGTTACTTTATTCTGATTGTTCGCAAGAGTTTGAACAAGGCTTTTCTTTGGAAATTCCAATTATTCAAGGCAATTGCCTCATTTATTAGAGCTATTACGGCTAGGTATCCTTTATTCTTAGTACAAACCGACCACCAACTGTTGGTGAGAGCTCCAACAAAGGAAGTCCTTGTTCCGCTTGCAGCTATTTTTAATGCCATCAAAAGACCGTTATATTTTAGTTAAGAGAGGAAACTTGCGTTGGGAAACTAATGCGACATTAATACTATTTATGCTTATATCGCCAATCAAAAAGGTCGAGAGGAAGTCGGATGAATCCCAACAAATAATTTTCCGCTGACGTTTGACAATCATAAATTTTGATGACACTTCAATTTATGGCTAACTGGTTGATAAAAGAGACAAAATTTTTATCTAAGTTACTGATAAGGATTAGAAGACGATGATGAAACGATATTAATTCACAGTTCATATATTTTGCAGGAAAAGCAAAATGAAGAATTTAAATAATCTTTTTGGTGAAATAATTATCCTATTTTGGACTATGAGCCGTAAGGAGCTATATTTGCAATGAAATTCTACACCGAAAGGTCGGACGGAGAAGATTTCTTGGAAATGTTGCTCGTGATTCATGATTAAAGAGCATCGACTTTATCTCGTCCGTCCGAGGTTGAGCAAGCAATAGCTTCATCTAGGAAGTCAATGACCATGGATAACTACGCTGTCTAAGAAAGGGAGCTGAACTATCATTAATTATTACCACTAGGATCGGGAAAAATTGCAGCTGCGAAATACTATTAAATATAAAAAATACTATTATATTGAAAACACGCCAATTCAATTCTGTATTCTTATCAATACAATATTTTCGTGTTTGAAATCCTCATTAACCGTTTGAAACCTGACCATCTGCCCGACAGTAGATTTAACTTCTACCGTTCTAGTCATAAGTTGCATGTTTCATAGACAGGAACTGGATATGTTCATAGACGCTTAATTCCTATTAATTCCATTCTGGATACCCCCTAATCAGAAGAAAGAAACAAAATCAGCATTTAGAAGTGTGTATTCTTGACGTACAGGGAATAATTTGATTTTGAAGTGATGGAAGCCATGTATATCCGTAGTAACCACAATGATAAGAATACGAAAGTCTTCCTGAAAGTAATATAACATTTAAAACCTCATAAATGCTACTGCGAAAAATGTCGGTCTAGAATTGCTTCCACTCAACTAATTTTAAAATAAATTGGAAAATGTATACTCCCACAGAAGTGTATACAGTATATCTCACTTTTTGTAAGGTCATATTTGCAAAATCCGTGGTTTATGCAACTTTAAAACTGTGCTTATGCTAAAATAATTATTAAATGGATGCTAAAATTTAAACGTGAGAGATAAATCAGGCTAATTGAATCGGAAAACAAAATTATCACGGTCCAACAAGGGTCATGAGTAGATACTCGAAACAAATAGCACATGCCATGTCGAATTCGAAAGTTCCCATTCATCACAAACTATCTTTCGGGGAATCATGGGGAAAAAAGAGCACCGATCTGATACATAGTCGAAGCATAAAAACGTACATCAAATTACGAGAAGGAAGAAGGAAAACGTTTCTGGCATTTCAGCACGTGTGAAAGCGCAGAATTCACCAGAAATCAACGAACGGTGTCTTTAGAAAGAATTTAAGATCGTGACCGAGTACAATAGAAATGGCGCAGGTAATACAAATCAAGACGTGAAAGATTCCGTCTTAACAAAATCGCACGTACATTTACGAAAGGTAGAGGAAAGACTGCAATATCTGAAATTTGCGAGTATCGTTGTGTGATTAATTATTTGGTGGAGATTTCGCCTTTCAGATGCCCTTTTCACGTTCATGATTTAAAATAGAGAGAATTTGGGTACAATTTTCTAAGAGCACACAGCGAATATGGATGAAAATTTATAATTGTACAAAAAGTGAAAATAGTGACTTGGCTGGGACTTTAACTTCCACTTCCCGGGCAGGTATTCTAGCCACGAAATTAAGGAGTCATGTCCTTCTCACTTCTGAAAACGGGATTCCTTATGATCTGGGTTCGAGTTCCAGACAAGTCACTATTTTCCAGTTGTACAACCGTGGGTCAAGACGCAAAGTTCTTGTGCAATGCTAAAACTTACTTCTGTCATTTTTATAAATAATTATTCAAAAATTAAAATTACAGATTTTATATAGTTTAAAAGAAGATCCAAATATGAATAAGAGATTCGTTTATGAGTTCAAAGTTAAATTAATTCTGGCACTTTTTCAAAAAGCTAACTAGTCATTTTGAGGATAAAAATTACGAGAACAATTACACGACGTACAACTACTTCCGAACTAACAACGTCGCAAGTCTGCATGTCAAAATGAGAAAGAGCAATTCCCATTCGCCGTGTTCTCAGAGGTGCATTCAAATTACGCGAGCGTTTATCAGTGCCTTAATTACTGCTTCAACGAGAATTTACCGATCCCATTCCCGCGATAAGCGTATGGCTCAGCCCTCAAAGAACTACTTATGTCAAGAGTTACCGTCAGATACACTGATTAGACTACAAACACAGGTACAATATATTGTCAGACGAAAAACGAGGCCGAAAGTGGGAGCGGTGTGAAAAGACAATGATCTCTATATAAACAGAAGGAACATCTTTCAATCGTAAGAATAAACAGTGAAATTTGGACCAGTTTCCCAATTCGACGTCTGCAGCATATCGTAAAGGTAAAATATAAGGAAAAATACAGTAAGAGAAAGGGCATGCGCGGCGAATGCCTTTAGCAAAAGGTTGTCATAAATCTCTGCAATGAGAGTCACCGGAGTGCGACATGACGAAAGACAAGAGGGGAAAGATAAACTATGAGGAATAGCTAGGAGATCGCGGAATTAAGTGTCGTGACATGCGTCAATTGATAGGATAAAATGGGGCGTGACCGGCACAAAGAGGAAAAAACATCAAGATAATACGTATGACTTATTTCAGGGAAATGTAGACACGGAAAATTGTATGCCTGGAGGCTATTTGTAAAGTTAACGATAAGTAAATAAAGAAAACCTAATAATATGGGAATTGGGTTGGGATTAACGGAGTGAGTTATCGAAATAGCATACCGAAACATCAGTTCCTTTAACGAGATATATGAATTCGAAATACACGGGATAATATGCAAGACAGTGCAAACTTTTATATGCATAACATCCGATCTTCTCGACTGCATTAATAAGTCGAGAAGTAACAAAATATTAATAGACACTATAGCCGAATACACGACATATCAGTAGAGCAAACGGTAAACAGGAAGGTCGCTAGGAAAACAATTCAAGAAACATTGAATATTTGGTCTATTACTAAATTTGAGAAGAAAATTCCGTTGCTGTTTTTCACAAGCTTTTCATAATTAGCAACATTTCTGATCCCAGTAACACCGAGCTAAATAATAATCATTGAGGAAGTAATTAAACATGTTTACCTATAAATAAGGTGTTCGGAAATAGCAACGAACTTTTATAAATCCGAGAAATAAAACATTTTCTTTATCGCTCAACGTCAAGTTCAAGTACAATACTAATTCACAGAAAAAGAATAAAAAACATTCCTGGCTACCTTTTGAAGATTATTTCGTTTGAAAAGATTTATTTCTTGTGAGTGTTACCTCCCAAGGCATAAGACAAATATTCTTAATTGTGGCACTAAATTAAGGTGTAAATATTTATGTTCCAACCGACTTTCTGGAAGGAATTCAAGAAAGCACTTCCCACTGAAGAAGTAAATTTAAAAAAGAATAGCTTACAATCTAGCTAGACCTTATTTTGATATTAAAGTTCAAGTTTAGTAGCTCGGAAAAATAAGTCTTTGTAGCTTCAAATCTCCGCCTGACATAATTATTAGCCTATTATTTCAATTCTGATTTTTTTTTAAATAATTTATCACGCAAATTTTGTTTCTCAATTTCCCATTTTTCCAAGATTTCTGAGGGACAACAAAACACCCCTTATCCAATAAGGTATGACTTCGAGTCGAAAAATCGACAAAATCGCTTAGAATTAAATTCTTTACAGTGAAATAGACATGCAAAATAGCTAGCCAGAATTGAAATCTGAGAAATTTTTGCAAGGATCTCTGTCTTTCCGATGCAGTTAAATGGAAGAGCTCAATATAAAACGATCATATGATGGAATGCCCTTAAGAACAAGGATATTATAATTAATAGACTTACAAGTTCTTTTGTGGAATTCCATGACGAAAGAGATAAAAAACGAATGTATTTTCACAAAAGAAACTAGATTCTGTTTTAATAGAGAATTTTTGCAAAATCCCACACGTACACAACCAAATGAACATTACTAGTTCCGATACAACAGAAATGCCACTTATGGATGACTACTTGTAGATGACTTGTCAGACTTCTTGGTCGAAACTAGCTCTGTTCCTTCGATTACTAGTAAGTGCGATTTTGCTAAGTTTTCTTTAGTAAATAATTTACTTTCTTTTGTGAAATTGGTTCATTTTTATTTCTCTAGCAACAAGGATATATGTACTTTCAAAGGGCTCCAAGAATACGTAGTAGAAGGGGAAACCGCGATTCTATTAGGGGGATGGCACTCACCTTTTTATAAAGTTTAATCCAAGTGAGGTCGCCCTTGGAGTCCGTGTACTGGAGACCGAAGAACCACACCTCTCGGAGTCCGATGGTTTTGACGACTTGGTCGAAGAGCTGTTTGCCCGTCGTCGTTTGCTGGATCGCGAACTCCAGCTCCGCGTCCATCGTCGTCACCCGAACATTCATCTGCAAAAACAACAAATTAAATCGGTTATTTTCATCGAGATATATACGTGGGCAAATATTGAAATAATGAATCAACTCTTCAGTAAGATGAGGAAAGGATCTCATTTTCCACCCAACCTCAATTGTAAATACAATAGTATTTAATGTTAAAATTGGAAAAATATAAAACACGAAAAGGTTTGCAAAGAAAAATCTTCTCGGAGGATGGGTGAAAAGACAAAATCCCTGCATATTCTACAAAATTGTCACCAATACTGTATTTGCACGAATCTAACGAAACCACTTCCAAAAAGCTTTCTTTGGTACTCCGCAAGGAAGACAAATAGTATTCGACCAAAATTCAAACAGCAGAAACAAAATACTAAAACAATTAGTTTTTGAATAAATTGTATACCTAAATAGATAACAGCCATCGAAGGAAAATGCAACCATTTTACAACTCTTACACGATTTACTAATAGGTCGACAGAAAACATATAAAGATCAGAATGGTAGAATTTGAACGAAGAATATTCGATGAAACGAATTTTCTGAGAGATTTCATTTATATTTTCTAAATAATTTTAGAAACACCCTATGATACTGATAATTTAAATATCTAGATTATTCAATTCAATTGAAACTGAGAAATTTGCTATTGCTTGTAAGATGTGCCCCTTTCCTCCGGAGATACGGCAAGAGAAGAACAATATCACAGGTACGAGAAAAGACTATATAGGATACATTGAATCTAAAACTTCACTCTACCATGCTCCAACACTATGCACATTTGCTGCGAAATAACAACATCTCGGAGGTTAAAATGCAGACCACAACATAAACAGCAATAATTACACAAACGACAAAATACAATCACGCATTTTATAATCATCCTGATACCTCGGTGACATTTCTCCCAAACCAGCTTGTCAACGATAAGTCATGGCGCGTAAGACCAGAAGGCCCGAAGGTTGGCCCTGCATCACTGGACATTTTCGACGAATTTCACGGCTTGAACGGTCCTTATCAATTAACACAAAATTCCCACACTACGCAGAGGAAATCCTCTTACGCATATCACACAATCTAGTATTAAAACAGTGGCGACGTTTCAGTCGATTCTTGTAGGAAGGAAAATAGTTGGTACACCATGAAACTATATCCTGAAAACCGTTGCACCGTAATGCAACGAGATGCACAGAAAGTGAATACGACCAACAGTGGACTATCTTTCGAGCATCAAAAGCGCTTTCCTCAACCGAACGGAACAACGGACACAAACAGACTAGCAAGTCAACGAACGCTGGCTCACCGTAAGAGTTGTAAAGATGAAGCAGCTTTAAATAACCGCAGCTCCTTTTGAATAGAGCCGCGAAGAAAAACCTCTACACACCAATTCCACCTTCAAAATAAACTCGTTATTTTCCGTTCACTCCTCGCCCTCATCTCGCAGCAGTAGAGAGAGATAAACGTCGTAAGCCATTTAATGCCATATTGCGCTAAAATGGGAATCATTTCCCAACTTTGACGAGCCACCACCCGCATGCTCGAATTGATTACAGTTTTGAAATTTGAAAGAACCAAGATTACCCGAAATTAAAATTCTTCCTCAACTTATTGCATTTATTATGAATTTAATAAGTTAAGCTTTAGAGCAAAACACATCCCGGTTAAATAAATTTTAATTCTCATATATTGGAGAACACAGTCCTGAAGATAAACAGGAGACTAAGATTGATAAGGAGCAATTGAAAATCCAGTTACATGATTACATTTATCTCACATGGACCCGTAACTATATACTAAATTCTCTTCACCACTAAATATTGTAGTGAGATAAGTTAACACTTTAAAGCAACAAAAGTTTTGAGAAGTCCCATCTTTAAACATTTTTTGTTTCATACCTGAAGCTAACTAATGAATGCACCTTATTAAGTGGAATTTTGGTGAAATATAATTGCGCGAATTTTTCTTAGGAAACACATATTTAAATTTAATTTTTTATTACCTCCAATATCAAAAAATGAAAATTTAACTCATCGTCAAGCTTCAGATGATTTAATTTCTTTCTAAGCGAGCTGTAACTTCCATCTAACCGATAACTCCGAAACAAAAGAACATTTCCAACATATATGCAACCAGTGAAGTAAATATCAACGAATGGTTTTATCTGTTACTTGAATAATATTTTAAAATACTACTTTCAAGTCCACATTGCCAATCATCATCCGATTTCCTAACAATACCATAGCATATCAACTCTATTATCAGAAAAATTGAATCCTTGCCTTATAAAGCAGGCAAAGATTACATTGGCGTTCAAATCATTCTTTGTTGCACAATTAAGTAGACAAAGCTTCACTAAATAACAAGCATATTCATATATTTCCATTGTATCTTTGAGATCCCACTTCGAACATGGACTCTAACTCGAATTTTACGAGCTTTTCTACTGTAATCCTCCACCGTTTCTCAAAATCGTTAAACTCCAACGTATTTCTTCCTTGGCAAGAGGAGACTATCATTCATTTCTTAGTCACAAAGCGGATCTTTGCTACGCCAGCAAAACCTTTCGAACGAGGCCTTTCTGCCGTTCCCGTTAGCCAATAAAACGTCTACGAATACACCTTCTCTATGATTTCCTTCCTCTCGAGTGCCAAATGCTCCTCAGCTGCACCATCTATTCTTTGGAATGCTGCAGAAGTGCCTCGATCTTGGCCCGTCGGCTCTCGCTACAGTCGTCGAGGAATGTTACCCATTCGGACTTGAGATCTTTCTCAAACAACAAAAGCAAAACATTCGTGAAATATTATCCTTTGTCTCAGATTCAGTTGCGGATCAAAGCCCTGCACCCTAAGATATGTAGCAAAGTCTAAGGAATCATTAAATGAAACTTCAAGTCCTAGAACTACGTCAGGAATCAATGTAACCTGTAATTCCTGCTATTAGAAATACTTTTTTATTATCGAACTTAGGTTAATATGTTTAATCTTCAAATCCTTATACTCAAGATCGGAATTAGCTCTTTATCTACTCTGATAATTTGATCTTGCGATGGTGTTATAATAAAAAATCGTGCCCTATTAACTTAGCGAAGCTTGCTGAATTAGCTTTAGTAAAATATCGAAAATGAGAAAATCCTAATTCAACAATCAATTAAAATCTCCGATAAAATACTCACGGGTATTTGAAATGAAAAAAGATTCGACGTACCTCTTAACTTAATAATGTTACAAAACATATTATACCTGATACTTTTTGTACAGAAAATACAAGGGTTATACAACAACATAGGTACATAATGTAGGCTATAATCCTTCGGTCACGTCTAACACACTATTTAACAAGACAATGGGACCTGGGTTGTCCGAACAGTATTTGGACCACGTTGATGAATTTAAAATATTTTAATATTCTGTGATATATATAGAGTATAAATTAAATTAGCAAGAGAAAAATATATATTCAAAGCCAGTGCTTAAAACAATCGATTCAACTTCATTTCATCGCTAACATAGACACGTTTTTAGCTTCCATTATTGTTATTGTTAAGTTCTATAACCCATATAACATAGGATACTCTTAAAATCTATTCATTTGGGAGCGCATATGCTGTTTCCCCATCTCTCCACGAACAAAAATTTAAATATATATGCACAAGCAAAGTGTTAAAGGTTCTTTGCACATAAGGGCGTGCACGCACGTTTCCTTGGGATATAAGCACAACTTTACAACTAGCAACAACTACCATAAAACAAAAGGGGTACATCGTGAATAATTTCCGAAAGCCTTAAGTCATTCATCCGGTGAGATTCTTCCAAAATCATAATTTCATGAGATGGGACAGGAAACGAATGCTCAGCTAGCTAGCAAAACCTTCACGGTTCAGACCAAAGGCAGTTCAGGTTGCACAACGAACCTGAGACCATAAAAGGAAAATGGCATAGTTTATGCATATGCCGAGGGGGCGTAGCGACCCGCTTGCGAAGCACTGCTTTTGCGGGTAGATAAAGAGCCGCCGGCATGGAGATAACGCCTCTTACTTGAGAGAACTCCAAATGAGGTCACATGCTCAAATAAAGAGAGACCTTCCTGGGGATCATTTATCTTCTCGTATTATCGAGCAGTGATGCGAGGTCAAAGGTGGTATCTGGTTGTTAATAGAAACGAGAGAAATCGTTAAGATTATAAAGTTAAACGAGACAGACTTGGAATCCTTTATTACCAGTAGTCATGATTTCTTGACAACACTATACATCACTACAGTATTTTAATAAACAGCGAAATATGGTTGATAAATTGATGAAGTAGGCTAGATTGTAGGAGCGGCCCTAGAAACCCTATTAGACAGGAGGCCTAGATACTATTAATACAATGCTCTTATTCATCTGAAAAGTAACAATGATACCTTAATTCCATAACCTTCGAACTGCAACAATGAAATTCCTTTTACTAAATGTTGTAAGTGGTAAGATTTCCGATTACAGTCGTGATAGAAAATGAAACTACCTAGAGAAACGGAAACTTGTGAGAATTCGATAACAAACCTATTAAGTAACAGAGTAATTATCAAATATCAATAAATATAAATTTCAAAGGGTAAACATGTATATAAGGCTCTATTTAAGGTTTAATTTGCTTAAATATCTGCTTATAACAGTGAGAATGGACCGAAATCATAACAATTTCAAAATCGCCGTAAAAAAGGAAATGATAAGGACGATAAACATCCTTAATACGCGACTATATATGTAAGAGTTAAAGAAAAGTTAAAGTTTCCTCAAGAGAGATATTTAATTACTTTTAAAGAGACGCGCTTGTGCGGGCTCTAGTTTATCTACAACCAGGATAATCCTCTCTTGCATAATCGGCAAGTTACTGAATGGGATTTTTCGATAGTATGACGTGTTTAAAATATTTCCTTACAATATTAACCGAATTATTACTTTACAACAGCCGAACAGTCTTATTTCAAACAGTTTGAATATGGTGAACAGTTTGATAAACGATCCGGATATAGCTAGACACGTAAAGACCACAACGTGTCGCGGAATTAAGCTAGTACGCGTGCCAAAATATGAATCCTCACTCCTCCAAACCCATAAAAACAAACAGCAAATTGCCACAGTTAAGCTTCACAAAAAGATATGCAATGATCCCACAGAAATGGAGGGGTTTATGTCAATTACTCTCGTAAGGAGACTAAAAAGATTCCGCCACTCCAAAAGTAGGCCTTGCAGCAGATTTGTAATTAAAGGAAATAAAGGATAGCTAGACGAAGAGAAGGCAAGATGTAAATAATAATGAATGGAGACTTAAATGAAAAATTATTGATAGCACTATCACAAAATAAAATCACACCTTAAATTTGTGTAGTATATCTTCCGAATAATCATTTCTCCAGCAATTGCGTTGCTTTATACTTTCTATAAATTAATGGTCGTCTACTGAAAATCGTACTGCCTAACTACCATAACATATTGTTGATTGCATAAGACGACTTACATCTGCGGACAAAATGTTTTGGCTTACTTTGAAAATAGTAAGAATGACATCATTCTTCAAAACAGATTTCACTATATTTATAGTCTATGAAAATTTCTTCATACAAAATTGTTTTCATTATGATAAAATTCTGTAGGGATTTAAGAACCACAATCGCGACCAGAAATCTCAATCCTCTACTTCACTAAGATTTTACTTTATAATTAAATCGTGAACTTTATGAAGATGAACGTAATAAGGAGAACATGCTCTAGGGTCTGGTAAAATATTACTCTCTTTGATCTAACGATAGAGCAGAGTTTCCAAACTGTTCGCCAAGACCTAGGTGTGCAGCTTACTATCCGAGAGAGACATATTAATCACGTGAAAACGTAAGTAGTATTCAGAGATATATTTTTGTCGTAACAGGAATTCTTAATGATAATACTAGGCATTTTAGAGCACATTCGGAATTCCTTACTTTTCGGGGTAAACTTATACCGGTAAAAATAAAGATTTCTTGGTTATGAAAAGTTAAGCTGATAAAGGTTCTGCAAAATAAATTTTAAATACATATGTTATTTTTATTATGGTTGGGAGGAACTGTAATTGGAGGAAACTAACTTATTTTTGGAACGACAATGAATTATTTGCTATATATAATACAGGGTACACCCAATAATATAATACTTCGTAACCTGACGAAAATTGGCTCGATTTTCTCATCCCCAACCATTACGTTCAATTCCCTTTTATATTACACCGCCCTGATGTAGGCACAACACAGCCCAATTCCCAAGAACCAAAAAGACCGCCCTTCTTTAGAAGAAAGCCTTAATCCATCCAACGTGCAGACGGACGAGACCATAACGCAAACCCTCCAACGACCACACGTGCTCGGAGGTGAATAGCGCTAAAGGAGGAGCGGTAGCCGTCTGCCTCTTCAGCATCCCCATGCACAGAGCGCCGCATTCAACAGGTGGGTGCTGAAAGCGGTTGGGGGAGGGGCAAGGCGTCTGGTTGGGCGTGCACCCATATCTTCTTTCTCCCCCTCGGCGGCGATGGGCATGCAAAGTGCGATTCATCCGCTGGTGATATCCCCCCTTCAAACATTTCCGGAGGCGAATACGCCATCGATGACGACAGATCCTAAGCTATTCCTATCCCAGGCGATTGAACAAATGAATTGCCTCCACCCTTACAAACTCCCTCGCAGCGAGAACGGACTTGGGTGAAGTTATTGCTTGCACTAGTGTTTTATCTTACGGTAGGTTAATGTGCTTCAATATTCCCTATTTAATGCCTTCCCTTTCCCTTCTTGGTAACAGTTACTATGTCTGTGTGATAAATTAATAGCCGACACCACATACAAGAACAAGCAAAATATAGCAGGTCAACCATGAGGATTAAATAATCACAATAATAGAGCATATGAATAATGAATTGATAGAATTTATTTTGAGTGATATTGAGGGGAGTAATTTCAGGAAATTGTACTCATTAACACTTTTTATGTTCCAATAATTATCTTCAACGACAAAACTTGACCCAAGCACAAGATTAATCTGATATATTTAATTGTTTAAACAAAGAGGATGTGCCCTTTACGTCCTAAGCCTGGATGAAAAACCATTTAATTCGCATAAGAATCTAGCAGACCACACTTGAGTGGCAAATTTCCTACTTTTAAATAGGTTCACATCGAACTCACATTAAGTCAAAATAGATATCATACCCAAGTTCTCCTGGATTCAGTATTTCTCATTAAATTTTTACTTAACGTTGAAAGAGATTGGAGGGACAATTATTTAAAAATATGCATTGGTTTTAGTAAGCGTCGAAATGTCGAACTGGACTCCTAAAAAGTCTGCAGAGGTTCCTCCCCTCATTGCTAATCTTGATAGACCCTATAAAGGAAGCCGGTTTGGGATGCAGACACACTACAAATATGGATAGCGATATATTGATGATCAAGTAAGTAGGGCATAAATTGACAAAAATGTTGAATCAAATCTTTCAGATTATCACATTAAAAGCCAACGACTTGAATGGCAACACCCATGACAATCACGTAAATCTCCCAGTAATGCACCACTTCTGTCCACTGCACACAGACAGGAGTAACTTTCGTGCACATCATTCACGATCAAATGATTGTAGAAGCTCGAACAAATATCGTATTCACGAAACAAAAAATCGAGCTTAGGAAGCCGTATGTGTCTTACAAGTGAATAAGAATAATTTAGGCGGATACATTAAAAATCCCACAGTCCTAAAAACCTCGCCGCATCCCATACACACGAGAGTACACTGTAATTAAATTGACTTTTTCTTTAAATGTTATCACAAACTTTCGCAAACGGTACGAAAATGATTCTCTCCACCCTCAGCTACCAAAGATGTTTCTAATTAAAGGAACATCTTCCTCTGGAGCGTCAAAGACATCCCGAGATTCTGCTCCTCGGTATTTTCTTTGGAGATTATTTACTTAGGAAAAATCAAAACTGCTCGCCAGATGGTTGCAGGATTATTAAAGATGGCGAAACACCGCACGGTTGCCAGAGCCGTCGTGCCCGGAGAAAGGGTGGAGTTCTCCTTCTTAAATAGAACCTAACGTACTTCTGGGAAAACCAAGTGTATTCATGATCTTAACGAGCATTCCAAATAAAACAAGCGATGAGACGAAATCAATCAGAAGAGCGATTGAAGGAAATCTGCTAAATGAATCTCAAGTTACGGTTCTTGTAGACGTTTGGAGATTCATTTCGGATATCCCTCCAAACTAAGAGCCATTGTAGCTATAATTAATATTAACAAAGTATGATGAATCTATATCATTCTCAAATGCATTACTATTATTTTAGAGCAGTAATTTAAACATTTTCTTACAATACTGCATGTGAGTTATAACTACAAAAGCATTAGCTCATTTCTTATTAATGAATCATCTCTTTAAATAAGGGCTTGGCCAAGTCGCAATTACGTAACGACAAAAATTTTCAATTTAAAGAAAACTTAAAATAGCAATGATTGGAATGAAACGAACGAAAGAAGACAACTAAATTCATAATACTAAAATTAACTTTATAGGTACTTGCATACTCCAAATAGAATATTAATCTTATCCTTTATAACTGCAGTGGAAAATTACTACATTACTAATACGTAAGAACAGTAACATTAACATTTTCAGATAATACTATCATATATAATAATATCACATTTTAATACCTAACTAATGAATTAGCTCATTTTCTTGCAATGAATCATCTCTTTTAAACCAAAAACTTGGCCAAGTCGTTATTACGTAACGACAAAAATTGTGGACCTAAAGATAATTCGTAGAAAAATCTTAATTAAACCATATACTTCGAATAAACTTTACTTGAAAAGGCGAAGTTTTGTGTAAACCTATAATGGAAATAATCAATAATAATTGCTCTTTCACACTTACAGTTTTGTTAAAATAAAAAACATTTTCTTATGCCGTATCATCATATGTTTGTTTAAAAAAACCTTGCGAAGAAAAAAGTACATTTTTTCTGGTTTTTCTTCTTACGCTTTGAGTAAAACGAACGGAAGACAACACTGATAAAATCAGCAACTAAAATGATCTTCAGAAATACCTGAATGTCACAATTAGAATGATTAGCCTTTCATTTAAGATTTGCGTAAAAAATATAAAAATGAAAAATCGCACTACTTCCACAACGGGATTAAAAAAACTTCCACTTTGCACACCACGTAAACCAGCCTAATCTAGCGATAAACGCGGTGGAAACTTGAAGAGGATGGAAATAAGGAGTGGAAAATTTTCACGGTGCGTCATTGCAGGACACGTAATAAAGGGAGACGAATTCGCATTGAAATTAACTTCTTATCGCCGTGGCAGCGTCATCGCACCTTACAAGTGCGCCGATGAACCACAAAGGCCTTCCCGAGCCAAGAACTGAATCGGTCGTCCACTCGCTGCACAGCCGACACGTGCAGACGTGGGCGCTCGCTGTGAATCTATAACAGATGATGGAAGAATGTCCTATCCTAAGCACTAGGAGATCTGCATATTTATGTAGGATATAGCTGCATTTTTCGGATAAAGGAACTTCGAAAAAATAATGGCAATTTAAGTCGATTAGCGGAATTAACGCCTTGCAGACGGTATTCAAATTCCGGAATATTTCTTCAAATATCTAATTAACACCCCTCGACGATTTTCGGCACCTCAAATGAGTTTCCTAAAAGGCATCTTGAAAGTCAATAAAAACACGATGGAAATAACTAAAAACTGACTAAAGGGATGGAAAAATATTAATTTTTCTATTTTCATGATATCTCACGAGAAAATTTTCATATAGATGGCCAGTTTACAACGTAGTGAGGAAAAAATCTCGAATTCTATAAATCTAACAGTAAGTTATTTTTTTAAATGTGCGGATTTTACCTTAAGTGAGAAAATTTGCTGTACTTTCTCAACCATTTTCATTTATCAAAAGTTGAATATTTTTATCTATCATGACTATAAAAACAATAACTTATACTGTACTGAAAACGGAGGGTAAAATAAAACTATTTTAAATTCAGCGTCTGGTATGATTACACCATAAGTAATAGCAAACAAGGTTTGGAAAAGGGATGAGGCGATTAGGCCAGATGAGGCAATTTTCCCCTTTTCTCCTCACCAAGTCCAAATTTAAGCGGAAAAGTACGCGTTACAGCAAAAAAATAAACCTATGAATAACCCCTTCATGGAATTCAATAAGATAGCTACAAAATTACTGAACAAAAATAAGAAAGAAGATTGCAACATACATTTAGATCTTACACTATTACATTTTCTACTCTGTCAAGACATTTCAAATGAAACATTCCCGCAGGAGAATTTTTCAATTACTTTTCTGATCAAGACGAGTCAGTCGCTTAAAGATAGCACGCTATGCCTTATAGCTCTTACTCAAGGAAATTATTACACTACGCGCCCACAATTAAAATTAAACTTTTAAACAATTACGTCAACACCAGTAGTCTATGGGAGAGGAAATTCTGACAGAACTTAGTCCAGTAAGCCATCTTGGAATAACAATCGACGTAAATTCTGAATAATCTCCACCTAAATCGAATTGAAGCAAGCCACCATGAAGTTCCCAACAGAACCGAGCCACGTTGAAACAACCTGACGATGGCTCCCAAGGTACGAGATCTGCACTTGCCGGAGTGGGAGAAAGGTTTGTGACCCAGAGAGTTGGAAAAAAAGATCAAGGATGATCTTATGCTCCGGCGAGAAAGAATCACGAGTCACGATGCGACGTCGGAGCGCATTCTACCTGGCAGTCCTTGAGCCACTAACTGCTCATCACCAGCACGCATCGAGGTCGCACTTGGAAAACCTTTTTCTCCTCTTCGAAAGCCATCGCTCGCGTAACGACGACGCAATTCCATCTCTAAAAGACCTTTTTCTGGCTCATCACGAGATGGAAGCTATAGCTAGCGCAATAAAGATCGGACACTGAGATGGTATAGCACAACTACGATACTTTAGAACTCCCATGAAGAAAAATTTCGCATTACACTCTCTACAAGAGCACCCAGCGCCAAGTGATCATAATCCATTATCGTAACCTCCTGAGACTCATACATTTGGACATACAGGATTCCCTCTGTAATATTTGTAATTTATTATTATTGGAACTGAATCCAACCTACTGGAGAGTATAGTGCAGCTATCCGGAGAAGTTTACTTCAATAAGAATCAAAAGAAATCATTTTTTCCTGATGTAGAGAAAAAAAATGGCCAGTAAATGTCCTTGATTATTTAGGTAAATTTAACTAAAAATATTTTGGATTTGAAGGCACTTATTAGAGTTGATAGTTATATATTGTGATATTCAAATACCTATTATATGATTTTAGTGCAGCAAATAGTGGCCATATTCTTTAAAAGTGAATTTTCATTGTAAGCCGAATGATATCTTTTTCAAATTTCCCCATAAACCAATTAATTGACCCCGTATGGAGCATTTTTGTGAGTTTCAACGAATTTGCATTAATGAAACAACTTTGGGTCAGAGGAGAAAATAACATTAATTCGTAACTATGAAGAAATTTATTTATGATGTCCGGTGGTGACTTGGACGTGCACAAGATTTAACAATTAATTTAATTTCATATTGGGTGTTTTGAAAACGAATAAATTATTTAGCCAAGCTCGAGCATATCCTATAAAATAATTTACATCAGAGTTAACAATTTCTTTGAACAATCACTCAAAATTTTAGTATTACCAGTCATAGATTTTTTATTTTCAAAATATGAAGAAAGCGTAAGAAAAACATGCTTCGTACTTCAAAGTCGAAGAGAAACTTTAACTGTCACAACCTAAGGATTTTAGCCTCAATTTCTACATAGTGAAAAAATATTCTTTCCGCTTCGTTGAGTTAATCTGTATTTTGACAGCATGTAAAAGCTTAAATCCCTTTACCTTTCAAGAATACTAATGCAAAAACACAGCTATGCTCATTGCGGGGTTTTGAAAATCTGGTGACGAAATCCGCTAGAATGTTCCTCACTCATTCACAAAAAGGTTTAGACATCATCCTCACGATCTACAACGCTATAAAAAGCGCCAGTTTCATAACATCCGACAAGATGCTAATAATACACGCGCCGCAATTTGGTTAACTTTTAATTGTATTAGCATATCTCCTGTGAATCAGCAGAGTTGGGTCGCATCTTTAGAAAGCTACTCTTTAACTGATAATGAACATGCTTATCTTGGCAGTTTCAGTATAATGAGATTAAAATCGACAGCAAAAAATATTTGTAATGCTACCAAAGGATTCCCTTCGGATTTTAATATTTCAAATTGGTCGAGAACCACCACAAACTAACATCAATAGAACAACTAGAATAGATTGTCAACTATTAGTACCTCATTATTAGGCATTTTTTACGCTTGTTTATAAGATTCAAATTAACAGTAATAAACATCTGTATCAAAGGATTGCTTTCAAATTTTAATAATTCGAAATGGGTCGAAAATCACGATAAAGTAACATCAACTGAATTAAAAATGCTATGTTGTCAACTATTAGTATCTCTTTTCTATGCATTTATACGCTTCTTTGTAAGATTGAAATCTACTAAGATTAAAATCTACAGCAATAAAGATTTGTAATTGTATTATTTGTAAGTCACTTACGAACTATCATATTTCAAAATGGGTCGAAAATCACGATAAATTATAACATCAACAGAATTAAAGATATGATGTTGTCAAGAACCTCGTTGTTAGACATTTTTACGCTTGTTTCCAAGCAATTTCTACTCCCATGGGATGCGTAAGCTGTGTTGGCAGCTGTATCCACAGAAGACCCTTCTTTCGACCTTTCGTGCGTCACTTTTGAAGCGAAACCGTTTTCACAAATTTGGCACGTGCTTCTGCGCGGGAGATACATCACGCCAAAGTGAAAGCTGAAGAAAGTTCGTTCGCACAGAAAGTGAAAGGGATACAGATGTAACGACACCATAAATATTGAAGGGACACGCGTCGAATAACACACAACCAAAAAAGCTTTAGATCTATGACATCCCGAAAGAAAGATATGTAGCAATTACTTTCGTTGGAAGAAAATTAAGAAGGTTATCATCAGCAACAATTTCTGCAAAAACCCAAATATTACCCAATACCTCCCAAAGACGAACGTCAACGTATACCGAGTTGATATCATCGTTTGAAACCGTGCCGAGCTTGACTGGTTTCTCGTTGTTGATACGTTTCGAGCAAGATAAATGTTTCCGATGATTTAACGCTTTAAGCGACCTCGATCGAGTATTTATCGGAATACCGCTGAGAAATAACAGCAGATTATCTAATTGCTCCATGATGCTTACCAACCATTTCATTGGAAGGTCACATCGGATATTAGCCATGACATGAGTCATTAGATCATCCTCTTTCGAGCAAAAATAAGTGAAAGCAAACCATAGAAAACCAATGATAATATACAGCCTTGAATGCTGAGTTTGAGACAATCTACACTGGATGCGATTCTTGTATTTCAGGAGCACAAGGACTTTAAATCAAACTTAGTACCAGTACAAAACTGAATAAATTAATCAGTTTAACATTCAAGGAACATACACGGAGAAATATTCTCTAGTATAACATAAACGTAGAAAATAAATTTGATTCCTATGAAGTCTTGGGATGGATATTATGAGTATTAAGTAAAAATACAATTGTTCTTTAGCACTAAATTTCTCGAAAACGATTGACTTCAAAAACTAAAGTAATGAAGATGTGATACTTGCAACTGAGTATAATACCATTCACGGACGTAATGAACAAGAGGAAATATTATTCGTAAGCTAAAAATCATATTTATAACTAGTCGTAATCAACCAAACATTCATAAACAATTAAACCGATCTTGACGGACTTTTTAGCCCTTCTTCACGTACATGAATGTAACCTAACAACAATTGCTGTAGCATGAATAATGGAAACCAAACCACGCATAATACCTCGATAGGTTAATTCGACTATGTAAATTGGTCCACTTACGTCGACGATATATCAAAATTTTTAGCCGGTTCAAGTGACGTAGTTATACAAATCTGGCTGTGAAGGCATTTCGATCAAAAACGGGCAATCACCTACGCATCGAAACGATGTATCATTCCTTCCGTCATGCTGGCGGGAATTAGCGCCAATAGCCTCCCGATAAACAAGACGTCACTGTCCACGTGGGAGGAGCACGGGAGATTATCGTTAAGTGCATTCCTGGAACGATGGCTTACTCCCTCGTACAACCCCACCAGAACAATCGAATAGCAACTAGAATATAACCGACACAAAAACGTGCGACTGCATCACGCGAGGGGAACCAAACACAAACGAAATATTTACTGATTTCGAACTCGTCGGGGAATATTTCCAACTGCCAGGACAGCTTCCCCATTCCGAGGCAGTTAATCCAATAAAATATCTGGATCGAGGAAGGGGAGACTCTTCTGGAAACAAGAATGCCACCTCCATTCTCTCGAAACGCACTCCACTCCATGAGGGATACATATTTTTAAACTCGGTCTTAATCAACAGGGTCAATTCCGCCCGACCCAATGGACATCAATCCTATTAAAACTAATCCCTGGCCCTAAAAAAGGGGGTAAAAACATGCAGCATTTTTCGGCGCCCCTGCAAACACTAGAGGGTAGGGATTTCTTCCTGTTCTGTATAGGGTGTAGTCCAAACTAAAGATAAAAAACTTACAATTAGTGATTTTAGCCGTTTAATGCCTATTCATACCGTTGCCACACACCAGGTCTAACAGTGCTAGGATAATTTTTTATACCCAGCTTTTACTAGTAAATCTGTGGCAGTAAAAGTTTGTTTCCTTTACGTAATGGATATTCTCGTATTGGGAGCATACAAATTCTTCGAAAGCCAATTCTACGAACGATAAAATCTTCTAATGATAAATTCTCCTAAAATAGACCACTCGAATAAATCTGAAGTTATCCGAAATTTAAATTAAAGGAACTGATTCGGAGTTTTAAATCTCTCAGTTAAGTGTATAGTATTTAAAAAAAAGAAAAATTAAACTGTTAATATTTCACAAGTTCTAATACTTTAATTCCTTTAACACTAAAATTAAAAGTTTCTCCTGCGAACAGTCTTTCTCAGCGGATCTCCTGCGAAGATTAATTAACAAAGGTTTAATAATTAAATTACGAGCCATACGTGTAAATTATTTCAACAAGTCAGCGTGGGTGGTCGATACGTGACAGAATTCCATAGAAGGATTTCGTAACTTTGAAAATTCTGAAAAGCAGTAATTTTTACAAATCAACTCGAGGTATGCGCTGAACAACAGTGGGAATTATCTTCAGTTAAAAACAAGACACCTGTTTTTTAATCTCTACCGTCAATTCGATAACGATAATTAACAATAAGACATGATTCATGATAATTTGGGAATATTAGATTAGCTAAATGAAGGGAGGAAAACTTTCTAAAACTGGTTTTCTATCTCCAATCCACGAATCCATTCCTCCTTGAACGCTCCTTTCAGCGAAAATATTCCTCTTGCCATACGTCCCACTAAAGTTTCCAACTCTTTGATCTCTTATGTCAATATCCGAGCCGCGCCATTTGTTTACTCATCGAAACAACTTTCTCTGAATCATTCTGCACTCAAATCCTAAAAAGCTTTGACCTTTTTCATATTTCCTTCGCTTTCCACTAAGCTTCACATGTAACTTTCAAGTAGCCGAGGTTCTTATCAGTTGCTATGGAAATTTTGATCCCAAACACCTTTCTTAGCTCTTTAGTGGAAATAAGATTATAATTTATCTGGTGATTAGTTATAATCGTTGAGAAGAATTTCGAATCGAATCGATTACTTCTGCTCGAGGTTAAAAGGATCCTCTATCAGATAATCAATAATATTGAAATATTAATGCCGCAATAAAGCTGCCACAAGTTAAAGAGCACCTACGGACAGGCTCAAGAAGACTTTAGTGTTACCCACATTGATTAGGACTCTAAACATTAAATTATATATTATTTTAGAAGAATAGTTATTATTGTATTCTCTTAACCTTATGTTGGCTTTTATAGTGAAAATTGTTCATTATTATCACCTATTGTATAAATGATACTGACATTATCTATTCAACATACTAATAATCTTTATTTCTTACGTTTTACTTTATTAGTTAACTATGTAGAGTTACACCCAACTAACATAAATACAAAGACAAAATCACTGCTTTGATCATCAAAATTAATGAAAATATTTTTTTTACATTTGAATAACGGTTTATTATTGTTAAGTAATACGCTACACACATCGTTGTTGACTATTACCGCAGATGAACATATTCTGTCAAGCATTAAGGCTAAATTAATAAAGCACAAAAAGTATAAGCATAGCCAGCATAAATGAACACAAATATGTATAGTTAATTCGGTGTCTTATACTACTCCTTATTTCAAATACATTCGAATCTCAGGGGCTATACTACGCCTATTATTTTCTTAGGTAGAACAAATATTCGCATCGAAAAATCTGTATGAATATTATAGGGGAAAAAAACTGGAAACTCCAAAAGTAATTCAATTCAATTACATAAACATCAGAAATACAAATTTCAAATTATACTAGAAAAAAATTAAACCCATCGAAGGTAAAAACTAAATGACCCTGTTTTAAGCGTACTTTAGGAAAACGCTATTTATAGAGAAAATAGTGTGGATAAGGAGGCTTCAATCTAAGGCTGCGATGACAGCATTGCAAAATCACCTCTTTCCAGATACGCAGTGACGTAACGCGCTACGAGTCACCGCGTAAAAATAACCGACGAGTTAATAACGCGTTCTCCGAAGGATTATGCATCAGACAACGGAAACTGATGAAATTCTTCGGGAGGTAACCCCGAAAGAATTCTCGAAGATAGAGGATGGACACGTTTAGGTCATCCGCTCAATTAACAGAACACAACACTAATCACTGAGGAGAGAGTTTATCATTATTTACATTCCGAATAAATGGAGGGCATAGCTGATGCATTAAAAGAGATTTTTAGTCTCGTTTTATCTCTAGTATTTCGAAAGAAACTTATAACAGTCTCAGCAAAACAAAACATTCTGTAGATGATAAAATGTCTATAAAAGCAATTATTTTTTCAGCACAACTTAATCAGTTTAAATAAATATCGGTTAGCCTTTTTGATACACTGAAATAAATTCCAATCAACTCTCTACTTCTCTTCTTTAATAATTGACGATATTTGACGCCTAATATAAGAATTTTAGCATTGGTGTAATTCTGATGGCATCGTAATAGAATATTAGAATGTAAGATGTTAAACAAAGAAAAAATATTATTTTTGGCTTTTTGGGCAATAAAACCTATCCTAGCCAATCTTACAAGCAATATTTCTAATCTTAGATTCTAATTAGAATCTTAGATATTTCTATGCGTAGCAGCTATCCCTAATATCCTATTCTCGAAGAATTAATTTCATCAAAATTGATACAGCAATCATTTTCGTAAGGTTTCAAAAGCTGAAAAAAACAAAGCGTAGCTTAAAAAGTAATTAATCCACGTATCCAATGGGGATACCACTTAAAACTTCAACACAAACATACTAGTACTATAGACTTCATTTAATGGAACTACATCCTACAAAACGACCCGCAGAGACAAATAATGCTTGCAAAATAGAAGGATTCTCAATGCAATTCTATAAATTTCTCTATGTCGCATCCTTCACAAGATAATCAACAATCATATCTAACATAATCTTAGCATTTATCAACCAGTAGTGCCAAATTGTAAATCAATTACGGAGCAACATCCAGGAGAAAAAATAAGCTCATTTGGGACAATGGCCGTGTCTCGACAGGTTCACGCCGCAATAAATTAACGACATAAACGCTTGCGGAGGGGAACAATTCTTCAAAACATCGCTGTGCATTGAAAAGCCATGACCTCAATGTAAACTGTCGGCCTCGCTGTAGAAAAAACCGCATAGTCAAATGGGCGAGAGGCAACCTCGAAGAGTAACATTACACTATCTGCATAAAGGGCGTCGCGAAACCGTAAGGAACGAAGGACGGAGGGAACGTGACCATTGCGGGAAATCCGGTTCTGGACCACAGAGATGCACGCAGACTCCGAGGTGCAGTTGCACCAACCAGACAAGCGAGGAAAACGAGCGAGATCCGTTCTTATAGCACGGCTGCCAAAAGCGGTCATTGTAAACCCACGATGATCAATAGCATATCGCTAGAGATTGGTTTTGGGCAGGAGGTCAATGGAAAGAGGTATTAGAAAAAAATTACATTAGCCTCTTTTAAGGAGGAAACTAGATTAGAGTTTAATATTAAAAAAAACTTTGCAGAATCCCACAGAAACGAACCAAAGAAGAATTAACTCCATCAAGCTACATGAAGAGACCGTGTATTTCTATGGCTAAATGTTTTCTAGCGGAAGAATGGCGCGTTATAGTCTTCCGAAAAGAAAAATGGGAGAAAATTGCTTTTGAGGACTTTTGTTGAAATTTGACATAATCAAAGTATGTCAAACAAAAGATTATAATAATATATAAATAATAATCACACAAACGGATCCAATGATGGTTGTTGGAGTTCCATCGTAAAATAATTCATTGCACTAAATATTCGTGCACAGTAATATTAAAAAAATGATACAAACAGTATATTTTTATATTTTTGTAAAAAAATGTACAGCGATAAAGTACTTTAACCATACACTAAATTACAGCAATAGGAACAACGGTCGAATGGTGGTCACCATCAGTAAAATTTAATATAAAATTCAGACGCATGGACAAAGTTACACCTTCAGAAGTTTTACTAAAGATAACTACAATTGAAAACGACTTCACACCTGTTTTTTTTTCTTACGTAGTACAGAGGAATAAATTCTAGGAAAATCTGCCTACATTAAACAGTTCTCTCTCTTTAATTCACATATTTGCATAAAACATTGGTGACTAACCTTTTAACATCAGAGAAGTATATTTCCATAAGAATTACGTCAATAATTTACCATCCTTTAAGTTTCATCGAATTTTAAGTAATTCGAATAAATATATCAACAACAAACAGAGTTACACGAGAATGAAAAATTAAGGCATTTTACTTCCGGTATCAAAAATGGATCTTAGGATTGTTTGGGTGCACCTGACTCTCCCTTCGCATCATGAGAACAGGCTGCTTCTGGAAAACTTCTGAGAAACAAAGATCGTCTGGAAGGAACGGTTTCACTATTTTCTCACGATCGCACTCACGTAAAAAAGAAGACGGACTCCGGAACATATAAAAAAGCACGAGACTTCTTGCGTCAGAGCGGAAAGGAAAAATAACTCGCGAAATGGAGTTGCCCATTGTTACAGATGAGAATGAACCGCCTTCCGATGGTGAAATTATTTACTCTCTAGAGCTATTAAACGAAGAAAAAGACAACCAGCACTTTTAAACGACCGAATGAGACATCAGAGTTAAGAAATCGTTCCTAATATCTGAGTTTCCTCGTCATAAAATATTGGCATAGATCTAGAATTCAACTATATACATATGGCAACGATGTACGCTAGATAAACTAATAACGATTAAATACTTTTAACAAATTTTTCAGTTTGAGGCGTACCTGATTATATTAACTAGTCCAACCTGTAGAAATTTAAATGCTGTTGATGTTGCAAGTCAACTCTAAATTCAATCAAATCCGCACTGATATATGATGGAAGTGAACTAAAGATAGAGAATGACGTAATTCTTAGAAAATCGATACATTAAAATGGAAATATTTGAAATCGGAAATCCAGTTTTCCATTATCACGTACCCAGTGTTAGCAGGCGGTATTATATCTCTCCGAAAATTAACGCAAACATGAAATTTTCCATTCTGGGAAATGTATAACGTATAAATGTATCTAAAATATACGAAAATTTGAAGAATTCTAAAATTACTAGAGGAAATTTAAAATAGTATTTTTATTTACACATCCATTTCATCAAGTTCAACTGGTTATCTATTACTAAAAGGATAGCAAGTAATAAAAATCCTACACACCAAATTAGATGAGAATGTCAAAACATCTACGACAAGAAAGCTGCATTATCTAATATAAGGACTATGAGGACCAAGTTAATATACCGGTTGCTAATAATAATCTCACGTGGACACAGTACCTCGATGTATTTATAAGAGCAAATACGGCACTGAAGATGAAAATTTGGATTCATTTGCTGCTACTTATTAGGGAGCGAGAATTAAGTTTCTCTAAACAGGGTATATGGCACTAAAATTGGCATTTTCCAAACCAGTGACAATGCTTTCGGATAGGACATCTTACGAAACCTAGTTTAAAAAAATGACCATTGGATCTCTCACAGCTGGCAGAAGGACCACAAGTTGGAAAGCCCAGCTATAGTTCATCACCTTAAAATTAACATGGTATAAGAATATTTTGGTGAGATGTAAGAGAAAAGCGATTCCGTAACAGTATAGTCACAAATCCGTGAAGATTAGGCCGGGCGACCTTCAAGTCGAGGCAATTAAGAAACATCGGACCTTGGAAAGAACCCGGAGGAACCCCTTTCTAATTCGGGAGGTCCGCTTGAGTCACCCAAAGCTGACCTATCGCGTGAATCACGGGAAACGTGGCACTTTCTACGCGATCTGGCGGTAGAATATAAAAAAACGTCAAAAATCGAAGATGCAGGAAAAAACTGAAAGATACTTCAACCGGAACGGCAAAACAAAAAAGCTACCAAAACAAGGAATATTGAAAATAGAATCTCAAACTTCTTTCGTACACAATATTAAGGTCGAACAAATACAATGAACATAATTCGGGTGTGAAAAACCAGGAAGAAATGGAAACAAAAGTTCAGCGCTATAATACCTTTATTTATCGATACAAAGATAAGAAAACATGATAACTGCTACTGTCGATTAGCGCTTCCGTCGATAAAAACCTATAATCTCCATGACACTGTTACTAGCTATATATAACGGTTTGAAATATAAGCATAGCAATGCTATTGAAGATCAAATAATGACCCAAAATTAAACAGCAGACATTATTTTTGCATGGTTTACATTGTTCTGCATACGACGAGATGAAAGTAATTTGTATTTCACTCCTATAATACTACCATGATGTAAGACTATTTCAATGATAATACATAATTTCCTATCAAAATCAGACTTCGAAGCAATAAACGAAATATAGTTATTTTTAATGCGATCCAAAGTAAATCTTGAAAAAGATCTTTAAGAGCTTTCATTACTACGGGACCGATCATGTCGTTCCAATATTACCACTCTTTACAACTATAAAGGCTGAATTTAGATATTTACAAGTAGAATGCTACATTAATAAGCTTCTAGTAGTTTTAATTCACCTTAAATAGTATTAGCGAAGATTTATCGCTTTAAGAATGCTTATTGCGAGCTAAATACTGGATGAATAAGGTCGCTAAAAGTTTGCCGATTTCCAAGAATTGCGTAGTAAAGTAGTCACATTCAAAAAAATAACCAGTAAAAATATGATATATTATCTGATATTTATCTTATTAATTTTTAATATAGCCGTATCTATACGCTGTACGAATTGAAATAAAATATTAATACTTCTGTAAACATCTACCTATCCAAATTAACTTTACGAATGTTTAAAAGTAAACAGCGTATCCCAAATTCATACGGATTGTTATCGCACACTTTAACCTATCGGCGATGCCACAACGATAAAGAAACTCGTTATCAGACAGAGTAAAACCTTATCTCGGCAGATAACATTGAGAGATGAACACAGCGGGTGAAAATAGACGGTAAAAGCGATTCTATTCCATTAGCATAGGTTATTGACGATCTATATCCTGGTATACCTCTACAGCACACTTAAGACTTCAGAGCAGCGTTGGATCTATGCCCGAAAGACGTCGATTTATTGGATAATAGATAACGAAATGGTAACGTCACGCTTCCTACATGTCCCAACATATGTGTAAAAACTTAAACCGATTAAAAGAATGATCTACCTCCTAGATAAGTCTAGAGCGCTTTTCTTTGATGTATATGATGCAGAAATTCTTATCGGCGAAAGAAGACAACAAGTTACAGAAACTAAATAGATAGAGAAACAAAAGAGTTACATTTAACAAAAAGTAAGAATTTCAGGCCAAGATATTTACGAAGAATTTCTCTAAAGACAACAATAGAACAAACAAATCTAGAAGGCGAAAACAGAAGGGATGGTCAGTTATTCGATATTTAAACCTTCTTTGCTAAATTCTAAAAAAGAAGAAATGAAATTGTTAAAGGTGATTCGACGGATTAAGTCATTTCGCACGTGGGCTCCAACCAAGAATCGAATAGGGAATTCACGTTTTTAAAGAAAAGTTCTCAATAGGAATTTATAAAAAATAGAATTGCAATTAAATTTAAGAATATTTTAGAACTAATCATTCTAAATGGTATTGAGTTTTTTTTTTTAAGGGCTTCGACAGCCAACATGCACATGTCCACCGGGAATCTAACCCGGGACCGCATTCACCCAAGACGAACCTGCTACCTACTTGGGCAAGTTTCCAGATGTTAATCTTTGTAAGTATATTGTATTGGTAGATCAATTCAACTAGACGGGAGGATATTGTTATTATGATGTACACTTGCTATGAAACTGGAATACTGCATTTGTTTTGAAAGTGAACAAAGTTTTTCGCCTCAACTTGAGTAATAGGCTAAAAGTATGAAAAATAACCATTAATGAACGCAGTTTATACATAATTAGTGGGTCCTAACCCAGAGCGCTCTCAATCTTAGAATGAAAAAAGTGCAGAATTCAGCTGCAGGCCTTACCAAGACCAACCGGTACAAGACTCGCATCGGCGTAACTAGCAAGACCACTTGCAAGACTAGCATCGGTACCGCGGGGGAATTGCTAAAATTACCATCAGCCAGCCATCAGCAACAGATGGCGTACCTTGAAAATCATATTTTCCCACGGCCAAAGAAATAGCTCTAGGAATTGCATTCACCTCTACAGATCCGCACATCTGCGACTTGAAAACACGACCCATCCGACAGACAAATGAACAACGAGTGCCCTCCTTATCCAACACCGTTACATCCCCCGCCTAACAGGTGCCGTCAGCAACAAAAAAAGGCAAGGACCGGAAACTGCTCGCTTTCGCCCCGCGTTGAGATACCATCTCTGAAATTTCGATTTTGTTGGCTGAGAGAGGTCAGTGGATTACGCTACAGCTGCTTATAAAAAAGGCTGAACTTTTGGGAGCGGCAGGTTTTCACCACTGACATCTTCGAATTCCTACGTCTAGAAAGGTTGAGAATAATTTCTTAGCGTCTGAAGATTGGAATAGGTGAAAAGAAGGTGAAATGCCGTGAATCCTATAATGTAAACAATTAAGATTAACAAGATATGAAATATTCACAGTACAAAGTAGTTTCAACCATAAAAGCTCAACAATGGATGTTACCTATATATAATTGCAGATATGTTTGAAGTCGGTTAGCTAAATACTTTTCCCTTCCCCTCCTAACCTTTACTGAAAACACAGCAATGTTACGTTGGGTAAAAAATTGTGTTATTTATTTTGTATACGAATGAAAATTCTAATTAACTACGCTGGAAATACAACTAGGGGTTGGAAATACAACAAAAAAAAGAAACTATATAAGGCTCATGTAAACTATTCGAATCCTCTAACCAATACAACCTTGAGCCGTCATTTTAATTGACAGATTAGTCTATTATAGAATCAAAATAAACTTCAAGTCTTCCGCAAACAACCCGTAAGAAATTAAGATGAAAATTAACCAACTCAGGAAGCGATTCAGAAAAAAATAATATAGCAATAACTTTAATGGACAATGATAAACAGCCTAAAATAGAAGTTTCAGAGATCTAAACACAAGACAATCATAATCTTGGATCAGGATAGTCAAGATATAAGAAAGAACAAAATCGCAGGAAACGCTTCTAAAATACTCAACCCAACACAAGGAAACAACTAAGCTTTTCGCACAACTTGGAGAGCAAGGACAGAAAACGGAAGTGCAAATTTTAAAATACGCAAAATTGAAAAGCGTGAAATAGCGCCACCGACTCGAAATGGAATACCTCGAGCAGAAATTTTCACGCTAGGGCCTCTTTCCGCCAAAAAGAATGACTTATTAAAAAATCCCAAAAATCGGCCTTCGAATTTCTCAATAGGTGCTAAAAGAAAAGCCCAAAATATTTCTTTTGTATGCATGACCGATTACGGGTTCTGTCTCTCACCAATTTCACCACAGTTCGAGCGATGAAACTTGCGCGTACGATATTCTGATTCAGGAAATCTAACAAAACACGAAGTTGAAAACAAAATTTTATATTCGATTCTCGCTGCTTAATCCACAATATTTCATAACACGTGGTGTTTTCAAATAATTTTCGCACAATTCCACATGAATTTAAATAAGAAATTATGGGAAAATATGAAATATAGATCATAAAAAAATTAGAAATTTCTTACAAAATCAGAAAAATGTATAAAATCATCCGAATCAGTATCACCGTAATTCGAAAATTATATTGGTGGAAAAAGTTTTCCGCTGGCTGTTTCATAGAGGTTAAAATGTTTGTATACAGTATAGTCTATTTTTGTAAAATATTATTCTATAATGCCCTTAATTTATTATATCCAACTGCAGTTACATTGCAATTTGGTTTATCATATCTAAAGTTTTGCCATTGACCATGAGTTTATGATTGAGTTCAAAAGTTAAATTTGCGGAAAAGTGGACAAGCTAATTCATAAAGAGCAATCATTGGAACGTCCTATTCAGGTTCAGAATGCTTAAAATTTTGCATGCTGACCACGATATAGCACAACAGGAATTTCTTAAGAAAATGTTGCTTATAAATGAAAACTAATCATAAAAATATATCTTTTATAAATGATTCAGGCTGCATTTTGCTGTTGTAGGACTTCTATAACATTCAAGGTTAAATACGGTCCTTAGAAACTTGCTTAAAAGACATCACCTGAATAATAGGAAAGAACTGAAACTTTTAACATGCTGGTTATAAAGTTGAAGATTTATGCAAAGGAAAGTTATTTATAAAACAATTTCGAAAGGGTGTGATGAAATACTTATCGAGGTATTACTTTGATTGTATATGCCATGGATATCACATCTGAAAGTAGCTGTTAAGTCAAATTTCAGATATATTTTTTTAAATACACCGCTAGAAAATAGGAGCTTTTTATAACCAATATGTTGAGGGCAATGACATATAGACCGAAAGAGGCCAATGGACTCATAAATTCGTGAAACTAGCAGACAAAACTGAAAGTTTACCAATAATTCCACCCAAATTACACGCCTATTAAACAACTTAGGACGACGTATGCGGTCATCAACCTAAAACTACCGACCACCTGGGGTTCGCAGCCCTCGTTCAAAGACCCTCAAGAGAGCCAGAAGATCCAGTCTCCACCCTATACAAGATCTTCGAACCAACCCACGCGAATTAAAACCAACGACCATAAGATCCATCGAGTCTCGGGCACAAAGATGTCGGGAAATCGAATTTCCGGTCGCGATTGTCCCTGGAGGGAGCCCTCAGACTTCGCATCTCGCTTTGAAAAACGACCTGAGCCAACGGACCGAGGAAGAGCCGTTGAGGGAAGCGAACGAGGGGGCGGTGGGGGTGACTCACCATCCCCAACGGTCTCCGCCACTTGTTCGAGGAGCGAACAAAAACCGGCATGGCAAGAAGGGACCGGGACACGCTGAGGAATTGCCTTGGCGATGAGTTCGCGGCGTACCGCAGAGAGTGGTACAAAACCACCGAGACATAAGTTTAATGCACAAGGGATTCTGAAATGCGTGCAGTTTCATCCACGAAGCCACTTGCCATACGCTGCAGTGGTGCTTCCTTGGTTTCAACCACCTGCGCGTCTAACTTTTCTAACTACAAAACCATGGTGATCCTATCAGAAGGGGAAAGTAAATAACAGTGAATTTCCTGGGAATATGCTAAATGTATGCACATTTTGTGAATGCTATATTAAACAATAAACGGTCGAATACTTCGCAATCTCATTTATTCAAATAGATTCAGCAATAGTATATTGATTACTGGTAGACAATTTTCGAATCCAAAACTGTCCATTAGAGAATGAGAATATTATATTCATTGGAATAATAGAATTAAATAATGAAAATTGCTATGAGTGGAAGAGAACTAAAATAACGTATATATTTGTTAAAAGCTAAGAAAGGTGTTGAAACAAATTGGTACTGATACTGTTCATATTATAATACTTAAGGCCATAAGATAAGTTCGTCATAATCATTGGTTTAACAAATTAGATAACCCTTCAACAAGCTGATTCAACGCAATCACTTTGAAACCAACCAATCACACTAATTACATTTTGTCGAGTTGTAGATACCCATAAGCGATCACTAATTGTAATCTGTCACACCCGCATATAATAACTGGACTAATTTCAGATAAAACCCATACTTTCCACCTCCTCTCATCCGACCAAACTAAACACAACGAAAGTTTACGTTAATTCAAATCTGACTCATCAGAAGTATAAAATGCATTTCAAAATTACACAACGATTTGAATCACGTGAATAGAAGATAACACAACCCAACGAAAACTTTCACCTGCAACAGCGACAGATAAAAAATCTCACTTGTGCTTACTAATCTGCCCCTCACGAAATTCGAAATACCCAATAAGCAACAATTTGAATTACTCCTGAATGCATGATAATACAAATATACCAAAACTAGAGCCTTGAACAGATAAAATTCCAATATGGCATTCAAGTCTGCAACAGATACAAATCTCACTTCTGCATACAAATCCGCCCGTCACGAAATTCGAAATCCACAATCTGCGATTTGAATCGCTGATGGATGAAAGACTGTACAAACTAACACCTTCAACAAATAGAATTCCACTATCGCATTCAAGTCTGCAATCCACAAAATTCCTACTATGCAACAATTTGAATCGCTGATAAATAGAAGATGATATAAATCTACTAAAACTTCCTCCTGTAACATCAACATATATAATACCACCTTCGCATTCAAAACCACCACCCACAACAATCAAAACCCCACCCTCTTCAACGAATCAATCACTCCCAAAACACCACCACAATCCAGCGACAACGCTACTCACCATTTTCCCGCCAGCAACCATCTTCGCTCCAATTCAAAATTATCACTTATCCTCTCGAAAGAAACACAGTAAACCGGGAAGGCAGTATATATATATAACGATTAGGAAATAAAGGACAGTAGAAGAAGGCGATATAAATCTCCAGGTACGGGCTTCTCCAATGGATCAGACCACGAAATATTGCGTCGACAACACACGAGAGATGAACGAAGACTGAAAGAACCCTACTATTCGAATAACGGCCGCTTCTACCAACCGACAAACAGGGCGGCGGGGGGAGGGGGTCGGAGTTGGTAGAGGGGCAGAGAAAGGCCTCGGAGAAGAATGGTAGCGTGAGGAACATTTTTTATTCCCGCCTTCCCCAGCCAACAGGCTTCTCCCCCATCTTTCCAGTGGCGGGGATTCGACCCCGGCCGAACCCTATCCTTCTGGCGTCGCCACCCGTAATCCCACCCACTCGCAGCATAATTCGATTAGGAGGCTTTTTTCGCCGGTTCAGCTCTTCGAGAGCGGCCCTCTTCAAGACGTTTTCGAATGGACGTGATAAGAAAACGCGGGCACTAACTGACGGCTCTCGTTTTGAAAGATTTCCTTGGCCGTGTTGCGTAAGGACAATGGGGGCCTGAGGATAATGCATTTCCACCGCCATGACTTTCAGCACATTTCGTTTCGCAGGAGATTCGGACTTGTTTCTCCAATTGCATTACTGAATTGGGATTAGACATATAGATTTTTAATATACTTCTTACTATAATTCAAAAAAGAGTTGATATTTCTACTGCCGTAACTTTCAGTATTTTTCGTTTCGCAGGAGATTTGAACGCATTTCTCATACTGCATTACCGAATTTAGATTTAGAAATATACTTTTAAAATACTTCTGACTATTCATGAAAGAGTTGATATTTCCACTGCCGTAACTTGTCGTATGTTTCGTTATCTCTCGGTACAGTATAGAGGTTCTAATATATTTTGGTCCAGAATTTTATTGTAAACAGAAAAATTTATCTTTCATCATACTGTTCATGGCTGTGATGAAAGGAATGCCACTGATGCTGAATGGTGATACTGATTGAGTTCTCTCCTTATAGAATACTAAGATAAGTATTACTCGTTGAGTCATTGTGCTTCACTAGCATAGACATGTTCCGCTTATAGTATTCTGGATAGGTTAGTAAAACATGCAACAAAGCAACTACCCCACTCCCCATCTAGTCTATATAGTCTATTATAGCAAGCCTCTATCCCCCCCACTGGCTAATGCTAAAGGGGGTGAGATTCAAACCGGCCTTCGATACATTGCAGACATATAGAAAGGGGAAATTGTAAGCTTCCTGCACTTCTGACTGGGTCAGGGCGACGATCATACGAAAGCTATTAAGTTTGTAATAAGATGAACTTAAGTATACATTTTAGTTACTTTCTAATGAATGCAACAGAAGGTGACTTTCATATCTCCGCTATGCTACAACAGCATTTTCCATGTTTTCCTTTTTCTCAGTGAAGATAGCTCAGAAAACTACCTACTACTAACCTAACTAACAACCCCACTCCTCACACTGTCTAGCCTCATCCCCCTTCTGAAGTTGGGAGTGGAGGGAATGAGGTTAAAACCGGCCTTCGGGTGAAATATGATACAGACGGTAGTTCTTCATTTATACCTAACTTCTAGAACTACTTCACAAAAAGCTTTTCGGTGAGAATCCAACATACCTCCATACTAATAAATTGTAAAGGCAACGACAATGTAAAAATTTAATGGAACAACTGGCGAGGATGGGAATTGACGGGATTTAGACCTTCTTAAAATGTAGAAATTGAATTTGAAATAACATTCTACTTTGAAACCAAGAACAGAACCAGGATCTTTCTAACAAAAAAATGACAAAACAGCAAGTATTTTCCCCATAAGTGCTCCACATGAGAGCTCCCGATGTTCTTTGCCATCTTCATAAGTTCGTTTAGCTTTTTGATACATTCAAACAAAATCATTTACATTTTATTACTTGCTTGATTTCCTTTATTAATGCGAAATCAAACAAAAAAGCACACCTACATTTTCATCAGACGAGAAGTTTCATGCATAAATACAAGTGTAGCATTAGATAATTAGAATATGGTGGAAGGAGAATAGCCAGGAAAAATAAATTTGACGAACAAGCGTCTTTGCTTTGCTTTTAATTAAGATTTTAACTTAATACGTTAAGCGTAATATATTTTGAAATTCAATGACTAAGGTCAATGACACCGATCATCAAAACAACACTGCAACTCGAAATAAGACAAGATATAAGAGTAATTCCATCGTACATGACAGATTTTTAACAAGTATATTAAATTGTTCATGGCATAGAAAACTTTCTCGAAATTCTGATACACCAGTATGTCAAACAAGTAAAACTTAGTCATGCATTCCTTTTTACCGCCATTATACTAAAGATAACAACCGCTTTATCAAAATAAATAGCTAAAACGTGTGTTCTAGTGCACTAAAGAAACTGCTAAGCATTCCCTATTTCATGGAAGGCGCGCACGGTTCAATACAAGGAAGCCAAATTCCAGCACGCAAGGAGCACTAGATAAAAAAATCACCAAAAAATAAGTCTTGGAACTACGCCGGCTTCCCTATCTATAACCTGCGTCCCCAATAGCTTCGATGGGAAAATTCGACCTCGCTGAAAAAAACATCTCTAGGGAATAAACTCCCCTGTCTAATCGAAGGGACTGACACAAATTGAGGAAAAACATAAACACGAGAAACATATAGAGATGAGCATTAATGGATGCTTGAAAACCCCATAAAGGCTGGTAACACCTACGATCCTTACCGGATATCGTTCCAATAAATTGCACTATCTCTCGGTCCCGAAATCCTATTTGCAGTATCATTTCCAATAGTATTCCAATTTTAAAAAGTCAAACACTAAATTAGCATGGAGGAATTATTTCTGTATGATTTCATTAGTGGATTTAGGCAAAATATCTCAAGTGAATCAAGCTACGGCAGTATAGATATTGGATTTCATAACGAAATAAATTCACACGCTAAGTGCTACGAGAGTGCTATGTGGAATGCAGGACAGGCAAAGTTACTTGCGGATGGACAAAGCAAAGTAAAAAATACAGGCAGCAAACACTGTGCGAGGGAGCAGACTGAAGATTGGACGAGAATTTACGATAATATGGTTCACATACTGAAACTTATCGCTTCAGTTATCGGAGTTTGAATCCCCTCTGCTTTAATCATCCAATGCAATCTCCAACCGTCAAATATACGCCACAATTTGGACGGTCTTATCTGTCCTTATGTTAAAACAAATCGAATGATAACTAGCGTATGATAGCTATCAACCCAGCTTAAGATCGGTGCTGTTCATCCTGAAATGCTGGAAAAGAGTTAAAACGTAAAGCGAAAGGCTACCTATCTTAAAATGCATATCTATGCGTTTCACACAGGCATATGCAAAAATATGCGTTGTTTCTAGTAACATCATTCTACTCAGACACAGGAATTCCGTGAAAGCTCGGTCGTTGAAGGGGTGCGCGGTAAAAATGTCACAGGTAAAAATGCCACGGTAAATAACGCCACACTGGAATTCTGTGGGCGGAAAAAATGTCACAGCAGAATTTTGACAATGTTAAAGATCATTTTGACAATGGCTCATATTGTTGTAGTTACTCTTGTATAGAATGCAATAATTTTGTTAAATGTCAATAATATTTACGCCATAATACACCATTTGACAACGTTTAAGGCCATATTGACAATGGAACATGCCATAATTATTAAATCGCATAGCGGCATTGTTTTCCAATTGGCACTTAAGATAGCTTTGGCTAAAAGCGGATGGGTTGAGTGGGGTGGGCGGGGTTCCTTTAATTAAATCGTATATAATTGTTGAAACAATCTCTGAAATTAAAGATAACTCTGGCTAAAAGCCGATGGGTTGAGTTGAGTGGCATTTTTACCGTGGCATATATACCTGTTACATTTTTACTTGGATTCGTTGAAGGATAGTTCCTTCCTAACAGTAGTTTATCCTTATAAGGCAAGGATAACCATATAAATGTGTAAGTAACTGGGATTCGAACCAAGATATAATAAAATCGATCGTGTCGGCCTTGAATTGATGATGTTCCATGACAATCATTAGCTTGGTCTGCTACTCATTGTCAAGATCTCCTACTTCAACAGACTTGGGTTCGAGTCTCAGTCAAGTAGAAATCTTTCATTACTGTTCAATCTTGGCATTGTATAATATTTATGACTTCCTACCAAATATTAAACATTCCTGATCGGTACGCCGAAATATACTCGTAAAGAAAATAAAGCTTCAACGGCCCGCAATGTTTGTACCACCATGCATTCGACGAATGTCAACCAACAACCTTTCGTCTCATCGCTCCAAGAAAATCCTCGTGGAGTTTATCTTATCTCCCAATGAAAGAGGTCTATTTATGTAAGTTCCCTATGAACGATCGACTAAAAGCAAATCAAACGACTTCAAAACTACCGAAAAGAGAGATAACTGAAGTCGGACCCGACGAATGTACACATGAGCACATCAAAGGTAAAAATGATGCGTTTGATGAATACAGGAAACTACCCGATACTAGATAAACCCGGATGAATATTGAGATAACTAATTTTCAAAGCTGTTATGCTATATCTTAAAAGCTTCAGCAATTCATCTAATAGTATACTCAACTTGACTCTAGAAGACAAATTTAAACTTACCTTCTTTATTTCTGAAAATATCGACTTTGAATAACAAACATCTCATAATGTATTGATAATATATTGCAAATAATATATTGCAAAGACGTTTACACTACGTTGTTAACTAGACGATAAAAGATTTTTAATAATGAAATTTACAGTTTACTAACTTTTCGCGGAATTCTATGTAAACACCAGATTGTTCTCGTCTCTTTAATGGCTTCCTAAATATTTACACCTGGACATGTCGCTTTCAAAACAGTAAAATTTACAAAATTTCTTCATAGATTCTCATAATTTTAGAGAACTGTTTTTGTTGCGACAAACATAGAATGTTAAACAAATAGGTCAAGCTACTCGAACATAAAGTCAGTAATTTCATGCTTCATAAAGAGAAAAAATAACATACAATACACCCAATACGATGGATTAATTACGCGAATCCCATTTTATTTCCCTCAATAGATAATTCAATAATCTTTATCGTCAATCTTTCTGATAAATACGATTTTAGGGACTGAATTCAAAACATTTTTACCTGAATTTACCAATGTTCTATGGAGAGATTTTTTGTGCTTATCAGAGCACTAAACCTTTCCATACTTTTGAAAGATTTATAAAATGTTTACACCTTTACAGGTCAACATATTTTATTTAAAGTTATACGAATACATTTCACGCAAAATGGAGTATACAGACTCAAAAATAACTGTATAAAAAGGGGGGAAAGAGAACAATGGATCTCATTCCCTCTTATCAACTTATATACAAATTAAGATAAAGAATTAAGACTTCCTTCAGGGAAATACTTTCATCCGCCAAACCATGTAGAATGAACAGGGAAAAATTTCTCAAACCGAACACAAGGAAAAGGAATGATTTCGCTATATCATAAAAGCTCCCATTTAATACAAGAGAGACTACTGGAAAAATTTATACTTTACATCTTAGGAAAAGTGTAATAAAATTAAGCTATGTATATTAAAGTATAGGCGGGCATACTACTCCCAATGATTGAAAAATGTATTCCCTTTTTCAAAGCAGTCACGGAAGGAGCAGAATTTAACATTTCATTCGACGCTGTAACTTCCCCGTGGTGACCCATCCAATCACGACGAGCTTTACGATCGGTGGTCAGGAAAAACCCGCGTAGCCAAGGACTTCCTATGACACATACTCCCAAAACTCCCAGAAGACGAATTTTTTTATAAGTATCTTAATTTATATATTTAGTTAATTTTATTCAGTTTGTATGCACATTATTGCTATTTTCGACAATTTTCAATTTCAATAACTTGTACGAATGTATAATAACGCTTCATTTTGTGTACTGAGCGATATTTTCTTTTTAAATATTTCTTCTTGCAATAGAAAGGGGGCATTTTTATACCTTTTTAAATAAATATAATCAGACACTATTTAGAAAGTAGGAATATAACCTCTATAAGCTGAATTATATACACTCCAGCTTACATAAGATAAAAATATGAGCAACTGAGAGAAAGTATTCCAAGTTTTATGCTACTGAAAAAAAAACAGCTACTTTGCTAAGATCAGGCTATAAGCATAGATTTGAGTGTAGTATTCCCCATGGTCGACCCAGTTAGGGTTTACGACTCAAAGAGATTGCGATGGGTCTTATCGTTGAAATGAGGTTAGCATAAAAACATTTTAGCAAATGAATACCTGTTTCTTCTTTAGGTTATCATTTTCATAGCTTTAAATCCTGTTTTTAAATGCGGGAAAAACGCACTAAGTCGCATGCAAGAGTAAAATAACAATATTACACGACTGCCACACACTAAAAAATGGAACATAAAATGATCAGCGAGTATACCAAACAAATTATAAATTTCAAAGCTAGTAGAAACATTAAAATAAACTACATACGGAAAAATAAGACATTTCGAGAAATATTTATTTTTGTCGAAATTCTTCATAGACTTCATTATTATTTGTATATTTCCCTAATGTCACCACCTTTGAACAATCGGGATATGAAAGTAAATTTTATTCCGTAAAATCATTACATTTCATTGCCATCCGACAAGTCCTTGCAATTAAACTGTTCGTAATAACACAAGCAAACGCTATAGTATCGTTAAATAAAGGAAAACAAGAATTTTTTTCAAAATTATTGCATTTCTTAATTCGTATGTAGAGACGTATCAAGTAAGAGTTATTCAATACAAATTTTAAATTTAGGCTCACATTAACCCTCATATGGATTGTCTGCGCCTTTGCGGCGCTCGTGGTTTTTAAAATGCTTTAAATATTGCCCAATCTCATGGATCTTGCTGAAACTTTCAGTAGTCTATTTTTTCTGCATTCTTAGTCTACAAGTTTAATTTTGCCAGCATAGTGCGTATAGTTTTCATTTTATTGGCCACTAATGGAAAAAGTTACGTCGTTGGATTTACGGCGCCGCTGCGGCTACGCGAGTTTTCTTGTTGCTATTTCGGTCTGTCAATACTCATTTAATGGTTCTTATTTTACGCATGAAATGGTATATTATATTTATAATCATAATATTTAAACGATAAAGCTTTCTAAATCATTTAAAATTGTTTAACATAGGGCCAAGTTTGCTATGCCAAATTTCTTTCATCTATTATCCAAGTATCATAAATTTTTCTTTTTTACAATGTTCTTTTATAAAACTTCATCTAAATACAATAATAGATTTTATAATTTCGTGGCTAGCCTAAGGGTGTTATTTCCATGGCCTCTATCATTATTTGACAGCAAACGGAAAAGAATGCAGTGCTAAAGGTTTTTATTCATAACTTCTGTAATAATGGGTTCAATCGAACAAAACACAGTTAAAAATAAAGAATATAGAAGTAAGTAGCATTATCAATAAAAAAACTTGCTAAGAAGAGCCAAATTTGGAAGATAATGACAACAAATACCGCAGCGCCTCTGCGGCGCCGAAAATCCAACGACGTAACTAAATTTGTAAATCCATATGAGGGTTAAAAATAACACTTAACTACTGATTTCCTACGAAGATAACTCACTGCCTTAGAAACCAGCTAACATGTTCCGTAACTGTTCTGGCGGTGATCATACGTATCTATCTATCTACCGATTTACCGAGCCTGTGCCTATAGGCAAGTCGAGATTTCTAAGGGTTCCATTACATGCTAAATACTTTCTCCATGCTGCTTGGATGGAGAAAGTCAGGTTGTTAACAACGTTGCCTCTACAGCAGGTTTAAATGTATTTGCCAATGAGTTTTCGCCCAATCTGCCCTCTGAGGAATCCCATGCAAGAAGTGAGTTTATCAATTTTAAACTGAAAAGGATACCTTTAATACAAAAAGAAAATACGGAGCTGGTCGCCGATTTTATACAACGTACGCCAAATATTCTATTAACAAAAATGTATGTTTATAGCGAACCTTACGTTTAAATTTCAAATGAAAGAGCATGATGAATGTATTTTACTTACAAAAAATATTTGGCGATTCAAGAAAATAAATTACTTTTTACGCTCACTTTTTCCCTATAAAATCCGCTGATGGAGTGTTACCAACCATATAGTCACCTCCTGCTTAAAATTCCTGTACCTCCACTCCTTCCAGATTTAAATAAAAACTGATAACAGCATGAAATAAGAACGTTAAATGGCAGCGCCAGTTAAAGATAAGCGGGAAATTTCCTCGATGCATCACTCACCAAAAATTATGCTCCAAGTACTACAAAAAAAAGTTCAAATTAGTCGAGGAAGAAAAAAATATTATCCGCGTTAAAAGGAGTTAAAACTGATTACTTCTAAGCCTTGAGAGGATGAAACTTAGTCCGTAATTTTAGTTGGAATTCATTAAAAAACTGCTGCATCCACTAAATTTCCAATTTGCTGACTGCGATAGAAATTGCCCGCTCGATATAAAAGAGGAGAGTTTGAGCTGCGATAACTTTTTCTACGAAGAAGCCGGAAAAAATTCGAGAGGCTTCCATCTACGACGAAATTACAACGCAGCTAAAGCTAGCACGGAATAAACTGCTCCTTGATCGGGATCTCATAGTTTTACAGCCAATCGTTTAGATTAGATAGTTTCCGCAACTAAAGCTTTCAAGCTGGAACTTCGCTATACCGTAATTTAGAAATTCCATGCATGTAATAAGATTTCAATGGTGGTAGTCAGCAAAAATTACACGAAATACAATTTACTGGAAAAATAAACAATTAAGGCGAATCAAATCAAAATTACAATCTTTATAACTCATTCAACCTATTTTTCCTGTATTGGATTACAGAATAAGTCATTGAATTTCGATGCATGGATTTATTTTACGGAAAAACTGATCAAAAAAAAGATAAGGTTCAAGAAGCTAGTCAAAAACTACATCTAACTCACAAAACTCTCCCATTACTTAGCAAGGAATCTTTCTCAATAATAATGATATGAGAGGGATATCATGGCAATGAAGGATTCAAATTAACTTACTAGGGAGAAGCGTGAAGAAAAGAAAGTTAGTTATCGAATTCTCATAGCGTTATATTAACCCTATAATGGGATAATAACTCCATTTAAAAAGCCATTCATTTTCCCCGAAATGTGGAGAAGAATCTAAAATTCGTTTGATAATTATTGTATAAGTATAATGTTAATTTCTATAGAATAATTTAGATAACTTTACAGTTGTTAGGGGTTACACTGAATTGGAGGAGACGATCCTAAGAGAATTCCCGAAGCATTAAAAAGCTATCTAATATATCTCGAACGAATGGCCTTCAGAGAAATCTTGAGTACAACCCGCCAAGGCATTTGCTGAAAATTTAATGGTTATTTATGTACTTTTCCCTGGTTATAATAATCAACAGGAAGGTACCAGAGATGGGCTAGGTTTGACCTGTTGCTATAACGCTAAATAATTGCTTCCATCACAAATTTACAGGAGAAGCATTATCACAAAATATTTATTAATTCCGAAAAATTTTAGCTAAACTAGTAACGTGAAAATATTTCAAGAATACAGTGCGTTATTAAATTGCTACATGATTGCATACTGTAATATTTTTCTAAGATTTGGTAATATATCATTATTGCGGCTTGTCAAGAGGTGAAAGACAACTAAAATGAAAATATAAAACTACTCGTAAAATAGAAAAATAGCCAGATAATGAGTAACCGTGAATCATTGCACGTTAAATGCAATAAAATTTACACAGCAAAAGATTTTAATCTAAAATTATATAGAAAAAATAAAATAAAATACAACTGAGACAAGGGATGCTTCTATTTCATTCTTAGCTAATTCGGTCTATCTCAAATATCCTTCCATTGTGAACATAAGACGACGGAAAAATTTAATTTTTATACTTAGCGAATTGAATGTAATTCTTAAGAACACTTGGAGACATCTCACGTCTACACCGCCCGGAAATAAATTAATACGCCATTCCCACGAAATCGCGTGCTTTCCGGATTGATTTACATTTTAAACAATCATTAGCAAGAGAAACATTAATTAAAGGATCCACGAAACGTTTCCTTAAGAAAGCATCCGAATTCGCAGCGGACCAAGTCCGAGAGAAACTGCCATTTCCGCAGATTAGGAAAGAAAACAAGAGAAAGAATGGCCCGAGGAAATCCGAATTCCACGGTATCCACCGCAGAAAAAGAATGGAAGCTGACCTAGCGAGGAATTCCCCGAAAACCTGTTATTAGTAAAATTTCTTCGGAGGGATGCTGAAGACAGGAAGTGCTGACGTTACGTGCGAAGAATTTCGTTTCCACGGGGATGCACTTTTGTACTTCACACGCCACTTTAAGAATGAACCACATTCGTGAATATCAGATATTCGAAATTTATTATACTCGTAACACTTATTTTCACACTAAGGAAATTATTCTCTCGTGCGACCCGACAGTAAGTCAAATCACCAGAGTAACAACGAGAAACGTTTTCGTGTACCTTCGATACGATATAGAGAACGTCCTTTATAATCATTTTGAAATAATTTTCCACTTTTTATTTCGCCCAACTGGTTTACATAGACCAGTCAATGACTCATCCTTTTTATCACCGTAACCAGACAACCATGTCAGTTTCCGTTTCTGACCTACACTTCATGCAAGACTCAAACTAGAGGGGAACATTTTTAGAAACAAAAGCTTGAGTCAGATTATACCTAAAATCGAACCCGGATCTTCCACTCATCCAGCGGATATTCTACCCTCTTCCCCTCCCTTCCCTCACAAACTAGCCTCCTCATATGCTGTTAAGCAAGCACAATTCATTACTTAGATAAGATAAATTTACCATTATTATTGTCACATGTCACAAATAGGCAGAAGCCAGGTGATAACTCTCATATTTCTCACAAAAAAAAACATAACAACATTCAAGGTTAAAATTGCCATTAAGTAATTTGTATAATACAATCTATTATATATAGATGCTTCTCCGGATTCATTCATATATATAGATAGGTATATAGATAGATAGGATACAAATTCACAGCCTAAACCACAAGCGTGATTGAGTTCAAATTTTTACTGCGTATTGGCCATAACAATTAACCGCCAGAAAAATTGTGATTTTGATCCTCAGTGTCTTGGGTTCGATTCCAGAGGGCCCCAAAATCCCGATTTTTCCCGTTTAAATGCATTGCTTAGATTTTCGGGAATTTTTAAAAAATACTTCCCGGATAGGTAGAGAATCGAAACTCAAGGAGCCCTTACATATGATCATGATCTATCGAAAACATAAATGAGTTATATGGAATATATCCTGGGTTCGATGCTAGGTCGGTGCAAAAATCGGCCGTTTAAAATGTATTGCGGCGATTTTTAAGATTTTTTTTTATCCTTTCCCGATAACATGGATACTTGAAACTCGGCACGTAAATAGATATCATGAATATATTTCATAATCAAATTTAAGATGTACGCTGATGGTCCTTGGTTCGATCCCAGAGGGCCATTTGCACTTCTCAATGCATTTCTTACGGAGATAACGGAAACAAAATTTAGGTACTTTCCGGGATGCTATCGACTTCAAACTTTGCATGATAGAAGAGCCAGTCCATACAAATCAAACTTTGCAATCACAGCTTACAATATATCCTGGGTTCGACACCAGGTGTCTCTGCAATCAGAAGTTGATCCGATTTTTAGGAATTATTTTGAAACCGTTCCTAATAATATAGAAACTTTAAATTTGGCATGTAGATAGACATCATAAATAACTTAAAGAAACATCTTTTAGATTCCCATATCGTCCTTGGTTCGAATCCAGAGAGCCATTTACATTCGTTGAAATTTGAACGTCTTTTGAGGCAGTTGTAGCCAATATTTCTGCTTGAATTTTCACACATAGTTAGAGATGGTGATCTTCTATTGTGCTGCATAGTAAGTTCACCAGTAAGACCCGGGTTCGATGCAAGACGATGAAATGTCAGCGAATTTTAAGAAAAATTTCAATCATTTTTTTTCTTTTGAGGACCGTCTCGATTTGATGCCGATATGAAATTAGTATTGCCGATCTGCTTGCAGTATGCAAGCTACATTTTACTCGTATAAACAATGTATACCAAGGATATAGATCTTTATCCTAAATGCATAGAAAAAAACCATCGTGGTAAATATACCAAGGCACAAAAATCAACTTTCACGAAATATGCAGCAACAACAACTAAATCCACCAACAGGGCATTTTCACAGCCAAACAATACATTGCACTAAATAGAAGAAAAATATAATGATACTAACATAAAATTTAAGCTAATGGAATTCAGGCACTGCCCAATTATCTGCTCAATTATACTTTTTGACATTAATTTCAAATAATTAGCACAAGTAACATTTCTCTTAAAATTAGCTCTAAATAAGTTAGTGTACATATTATTAATATAACACGATTGTTAAGGATATCAAATTAAAAGGCGCCTAGTCAAAGTAAATTTCGAGCAAACAATACCAAAGAAAAGTATTAAACTAAATATGGGCCGATCAATTCCTTTTCAATCTCCATGAAAGACGAATTACTTTAAGAAAAAAATCCGAAATCAAATGAACCAAGTTCTCGTAAAGATGTAATAAGTAAAATTCAGTAAATAATCTGGAGGGAAGAACATCCTAAGATTAGCGTTTCGAGGCTTTATTCAATCAAAATTTAATTTACCAACAGCGAAAAATTAAATCAAAAACCAAAATAATCACAATATTTTTTCACCAGCTGAAAAACAAGGCGATTATGTAACCCTCGAGATGTGTTTATGCAGGTGATATTTACTAAACTGAAGAAACACCTCCTTTGATGCCAAATTAAAAATCCTGCATTCGGTTCCGAAACAATCGATTCGTTGATTTCGCAACGTACAAAACTTCCCGATTTAAATGAATGACCTTCGAAACAATATCCCATTACTTAAAAACAGCACCAATAGGTACCATTTCGTTACATAGACGAATCCACCGTAGGAGTAGGTCTTTGGAACACGACTTTCGCTGAGTTGGGAGCGAAGGTCTTGAAACCCATACACGGCAAATGATTTACATCGCCTTGTTGTGGAAAGCAAGGAAACGTCCCATTTCTCCATTACCGCCAGCGTGAAAGCAAAAATGACGACGGGTGAAAATACTTTCTACCTTAAGCATGAGAAATGCTGTCCTGGAACTAATTTCGACCACAGCAGGACTATTCCGGAATTTCACACGAGGTGCATTCCTGAGGTAAATTTATCCAAAAGACACGTGGGAAACAGATGATACCGAAAACGGTGGAGTTAACAAAAAATTCCGTTCCTCACATTAAATATTTATCAGAAAATATTCAAAGCCCATTTTTTTATTTCTTCCAATAGTTTACATATTTCCTAACTACAATGTATTTTATACGAATTTAAGGAATAAAAAGTTTTTCTTCGCTTCATTTAGTATATCGTTCCATGAACTCCATTCTAGCATAATAAATTAAACTAGCAGTAGTTTTTGATTTCTTGTAAAATAAAGTAATAAGGGAAGGAATAATAAGGGAAGAAAACTTTGTAATTTCCAGATTTAAAATATTTTATTTCACGACAGGTTTCGGCTATATAATCTGATGATAACAAGTAGCAGAAACCGGTCGTGTAATTAAATATTTTCTGTGCAAATTAATTAAGTTTATCTTCGTGTATATATGTGGTACCACGAAGTCCGGCCTACCATGATAGATAATATTAGAAATATTGTTTGATTTGTTGTTTTTTTTCGTAAAATAACTCTTTAAATTTTAATAAATAATACCTAAACACCTACTCTACATTATATTATTTTTGTTAATATTACAGTTTTTTACTTTACTGTATGTAAAGGTAAGCAACATAGGAAAAAGTTGATCTTTTTCATTCAATTCTACCTACCAATATTTTTTTGCAAAATGTGAGAGGGCATATTACCATAATTAAGTTTATTATTATTTTTGACATTATAAAAAGAGACCTGGGTTCGAGTCCCAGTCACGTCGCTAATTTTCACTCTAGTTTCTCCACTGGAAAATTTAACGTGCAAAAACGTTCCGCGATAAACCGAAATGAAGCCGACGACATGGAAGCATAACCGCAATGTTCTTGGAAGGAGCAGAGCACAGCTGAAATGCTTCCAAAGAGAGAGAAAAAAATGGGGGACGGATGTTTTGCAGGGAGTTATGACACAGGAAACGAAGGCAACGCAAGAAAAACGACGGCGGAAATCCGCGAGGTTAAGAAAAATAACCTTCAATGCTTCGCGGATGAGACATTTGGATCCTATTCGACCGTAGAGAATCGTTACAGTAACACGGAGCCATACTGGCAAGCGTTAAAACTCGATTAATCTTTAATGAATTTCGAAAATAGGTATAAATTACGTCTTGTTTCCTAAATTAACCCTATCTTCTTTTTAGATGATCGACCTGTTTCTTTAACAAGCAGGTACAAATTGCAAATATCTTGTTTCTTCAATCAATCAACTATTTTACAACTATCCATCCTATCGATTTGTGCACCCAACTTAGACTACATCACACTCTCGAATCGCATTGATTTTACATTCCTTACTTTTAGTATCACATTCTATCCATACCTCGATATTTTTTCTATACTTAATTTCTGTAAACAACAAGTTTTTTCAATTTCCTTTTCCCTGCTAACTTCCATTATTTGGTCTCCAGATATCCTATGTACTTTGACAAGGAGATATTCTTTCATTTACCTTCATTTTTATTGTTTATATTTACAATGTTTTGTATATGTATATTAAAAAATTGTAAAAATTAACATAAGAAAGTATTGTAATACCCACAAAAAAAATTTTAGTGGAAATTACCAACTTTGTCTTCACTTTTTGAATATTGTTCCACGAATTCCGGCCTATCATGATTATATTACTAATATTGTTCTAGTTGTTACATTGTTTGCAAAATAATGTCGTCATTGTCTGACTGAGGTGTATTTGTCCAACAAATAAATAAAATCAATCCCAAAAATGAAATCCTAATAGATTTTCTTAGCTTTCCCTGCCTAGTTTGGCATCATCACGGATCTATGTGACGTTGGCCAAAAATGAATTTTCTCTTTGGGACTAAATCGTGTATTTACATTCTCAACGGACTTCGACGATGAAAAACAATCAGGACTCACGTTACTATACCCACCACTCCCCGATCACGCGCTGATGTGTTGAAGCGGTTGATATTCTAATCAAACAATTTCCTAGCGAGTGAAAGGATAATCGAAGCTGGATCTCATCCTTGCAACATCGGAATCCTTTGAGCACATTAAACTATCCTTCGATGATTCTATTCCAAGCTTGACTGAACTACGTAAAATGGGCTTTTTGGCTACACCGACTATGGGATTTGTTGGGACAATACCAGATGCAACTCTTCTACCTTAAAGACTCCAACCGTAGACATTGGGTCAAGGTCGAGGTAAAAAAAAAACCAGACGTGAGGAGACAATGGAATGATAAAGTGGCGAATAATCGTATTGCTTGCGATGACTTGCACGCACGAGGTCAAGCCAACACGTGAATGGTAGACTCGTGTCGAAATATTCTGGTTGGCAAATGAGACAAATCGATTCAAATTAGTTATATACTAAGGATAAAGAGAATTCTCCTTGGATGATTATTTTAAATTTGAATGACCTAAAGGAATATAAATTATCGATAGTGACTCAAAACCAAGCTGGACAAGCCCGTACCTTGATAACCCAGTAACCCATTTGAGTAGGTGAGATTACATTAATTGAACTCGACAGAAAATTTAAAAGCAAATGAAATTAAACTGAATGAGCAGATAAATTTAAAATGGCTTCTAATTCACTTCAGAAGTTTAAATTAAGGAATTTATTTTCAAATATGATGATGTTGAATTTGTTAAAAAATATTTTATGAAGGCTATACTATGTTGAATATTAGTATATATTTCTTATTTTTATATCATTGTGTAATTTTTTATTGCACATATGGGATTTATTGCATTGGTCTTATGATTTACTTAATTTTTGTTAAAGTTAATAAAAAGTCGGTAACGCCAAAACAGGCAACCATCAACTTGCGGGAACCTATGTTCCTAATAATGACGTGTCTTTCATTTGTAATACATAATGGGAAGAGGAATTAAATTTATCATTATTATGCTGCCCATAACCGATTCTTCTCTAAGAATTAAAAAAATAGGTAAATAGATGAATAGGTTAGAATATTATTTTCGATTGCAAAACAAAAACAATAAAGAGGAAAACCTACGACCCTTGAAATGCTTCTATCTGAATTAATAAAAGTTTTACAAAAGGTTAATTTTGTATAATAATAACTTGGCGTGAACTGACAGTTTTAGCAACGACTTTTCGATTGTTAAACTGCTATATTTTTGTTTTCAAACCTATGAATTAAAAGAATGAAGTTGACACAATTTTTTTAATTACAAAAAAAGTAAATAGGAAACTTTTGAAGAGCAGTAATACTTGACTGCTCAGAGCCTAGGAGTGGATTTCTAGAGACTTTCTAAAAGTTCCAGACATCGTTACACGTGACCAAATCGTTCGTCGTCGTTATCCAGTTCCTCTAGGAATCTCGTCGTGCGCTTGGCACGTGCCTATTTAAAACAGAGGATCGTCTATGCGAGCAAAAATGAGTGCAATGCGGACGAGAAGAAACTTACCAACTGATAACGGACCATAATTGAGAGAACAAGGTCACACGTAAGATATGAATTCATTGTGTTGCCGACATTTTGACAATTGTGCGAACTGATAAAGAAGAGGATCGTTGTACCTTTTCCGCAGTATAATTATGGAATAAGTACAGCGATTCCCTTCTTTATCATGACGTATTTTCTCAATACATCGCCACCGTGGATGTTATTTTAAATTACGTAAGCGATTAAATTCATTTCAAATAAAGTAGAAACTAATTGAACCTAATTCTCCAGGCCAGAACAGCATCAACTAGTTCTTCGTAACACTTAAATCCGAGCGACACAATATTATAAACTTAAGCAAAAGAAATATGCAAGGATACCAATAAACTGATCTTCACTCAACTCAAGGTTAACTTCCATTATCTCCTTAATAAAAGAGGTATCTTTGTTTAAAAAATCGAGGAAATAAGGTCCTTGGCATAATAATTAGAAATGCGAGATCAACCGACATCGAGTCTATTGTAGTGTAGATAATTATCAGCGGAATTTTCAGCTATTGCTATTCGTTTTGACACAGATGTGAAACGAATCATTTGTAATTACTAATCGATTCATCATTGTTACTGATAGAACAAAGAAAAGGAATAGAGGACGCAAGATTAGAAAGGAAAACTCTCACGATGTAAATCTATCCAGTTTCCTTACACGCGGAGAAATTTAATCAAATGTGGACAAGTTTAATTTACGTGTATAATTTCTATCAAATAAAATTTGACAACGAAAGTAGCCTTTGAAAACTTTCATTTTTTCTGATATCATCCCCATTTACATATGATGTCTAAGGAGTACCAATATTCTTCCTTCCCTCAGATATAAAATTGAAAAATAACTGATAAATTAAAACTCAGTAACTCGGAAATCAAAAAGTTTTTTTGGAACAAACATCTCGATCGAAAAGAAATATTAATAAATACATAAGATAGTCTCCTTGAGATAGGAAAGAATTTTAAAGAGTTTAAGCGTACATTCGAAAACATTGCAAAAACATATCACGATAAAAGAAATCTAGTATCTCGCGAGATCTTACGAGTTCTATTATGAATATATGTATACTACGGAACAAATGACTAGTAGTTTTAATGATATCTCTCAGTATATTAGCATCGACTCCCTCTAAAGGACTATTCATTATATTAAGCATGAAAATTACATAAGCATACACAGCTAGAGGAAGATTTGTGCTAGAAGCTGACAATGGAGCAAGTAAAAGCCCAATAAGGTAATAATTTCTTCGTTCTTTGATGTTGGATAATTCGCTGGGACCTAAAACTGAACCATGCGGTGGATAACTTTGGCCAACTAAAATCCGCCCCAATACATCTCTGCAAGCTTTAACCTAGAAAAATACACCATCAGCCCAAAACACTTTCAACCTAAGCCATAATTTTTCCTGACATGAGACCCTGAAAACTGCCACGTCCAGCAAATACACCAGTTCCCACCCTCGCTTCCGCATTAGATAATTCCAATCCAGAAACCCCATCACGCCATCTGGCTAATGATATCTATCCCTATGTCTAACCGAGAGGAAATGGCTTTGGAAAGACAAAAGAGGCCATTCATTCGTGGGATACCGAGATGATTGCCGGCGAACCCTCTTCTACACCCGCCAGGCAACGACCGCATCGGGACCCCTCTTCCCTATTGGATTGAGAGTGGTCAGTGTCGAATCCTATCATGACGTACAAGTCGATTTCCATTGGAAAATCAATCGGCGAACATAAAAAAGACCGATCCCGTCCCGCGAACGTGCTCCGATGCGTACTTTTGGCGCGCTGATTGACTTCCGGTGCCACTTGACAACGGCTCGGGACAAAGGACCAGCAGCAGGACGCGTGAATAAACATCCATTAGAAAATGTAGCGGGTGTTGCGAAGGGAGTGGAAAATCTGTTTCGATCAACTCTATAAGAGGTACTGAATTCGCAGCACGAATGTAATATGATAGAGAGAAGATTGTAAAAACTAAGTATTAAGTTAGCTACGTACGTTATTATATGAAAATTATTTGAATTGATCAAATAAATCCTACAAGTTAGACTTTCTGGCATTCAAAGTGAAATTGTTAAGCCAACAGGGGCTAGGATCCTTTTTCATTTGAATACCACATGCGAAAGTCGTCCTCATAGTAAAGTGGAAAATTAAACCATTACGACGAACAGAAGTATCATATTGTCTACTTTATAACGATTCAACAATATGAATTGTACGAAGAAAAACGAAAGAAGTCTAAATAAAAATAAGCTGAATATATTCCATTTTCCTTTGATATAATAACAAGACAGGGAAATGAAATAATTTAGATATGTTCCTAACGTTCAGGAACTGAGTAATATGTTAAAAATCTCTGGTTTAGAAGATACATACATACTATACCGTATCCCTTTGCAAAAAATAGATATACGGTACTGATTCCCAATTATCTCGGGAGATTGAGATGCGATATTCGACGATTAATTATTTCACGATTTGCAAAACAAGAAAAACATTCCAAATTGCAACTGAAGAACGTATTTATTTTAAAAACGGTAAGTTATCGAAAGATATTATTATGGACACATGGGTTAAGCAAATTTGCTAATTTCCTTTTCAATTGCTCATTTCGTATCGTAAGATGGCTAAAATCACAAATCCATTCCGAATTTCCCGAAAAACTATTCCTCACATTCCGTTGGAACTAAACGATTTACACGATCAAATCAATTTACACTACTGAGAACTAGTACAGTTATCCTATATTTAAAGAAAGCGTTATCATTAAACTTAGTAAGGATTTCTACTAAAAATACCTTGAAAAGGGAACCAAATGCACGGATCACTCATCGTAATGAGGGAGGTACGAGAAACACCACAGGAGTAACTTACCTAAAAAGGAAAAAAAAAAACATTAATTTCATTATCAGTGACACTCATGACAAAATTAAAAATTATGATTAAATAATATATGTTCACTGTACTACAGTTACATACAATTTATTCAATATCTCTTTTCTTTTAGCAAAGTATCCTCCCAATTTTTATGTGGGACGATTCATCTTTGCACATCGCAACGCTTTAGTATATTTTTGATAACGCAGAAAATGTGGCAGATGAAGACGGAATTAAAGTCTAATTAGAGTAATAAAACAAGCAATGAATGAACCCATTGGAATACGTGACGTTGTATAATAATCAAAATAAAGAAGTTCATTCTTTATAAAAAAAATACCCAATTCCACGGACACAGCATCACCGTAAGCTTGTCATATGCATGTTCTTATGGTTCCTAACCCAACGTTTAATAAAGTTAGCACATAATAAAGGCTTCATTTGGATTCCTAATCTAATTAATTCTGAGAGATAATCGCGGCTTACTTAATTTAGCGATCAAGGCCAAATTTTGAGACAGATAACATTGAAGTTCCACACACACCAAAAAACCGTATTTATAAATTACTTATCCACTGATTTGTGGGTAGGTTGACGCATACAAAATTATGAGAAATATTTTCATGTCGAGTTCTCAGTTATGAATGCAGACGCCTTTGACATAAAAAAACTATTCCATCCACCAGATCGCACTTAAAAAAGAAATAAATTAAACATAGTAAGCAATAGGAAACCATAGATTAGGACCCAAAACTATGTATTCTGGAAGTTTCGTGAGCAGCTGTTTTCTAATAGGAATATATTCCTATGAAAGTAAATCGTAATTTAAAAACCCAGACCACTAGCAGTCAATTGAAAGATCTAAACATATGATTGAGTATGATAGAATACTCCAAGTACTGTTTGTATGGGCATAGATCACCTTAATTTTAATGCCAAGAAATGTCTAGTAAATGCTGCAGTAATAATTTTCTTGAAAACATATTAGCCCTTGCGACCCACTCAGTAACTTCTTTTGGATGCAACTTCTTGTCTCATAATTCTTTCTGCGTATTAATGCATGAAGGGGGCATGGTTTTGGCAGTAGTAGACTAAGGGAAAATTAAGCCTGGAGTAAACAAAAGGATGCCAAGAAACATTAACCCTGCTAACCCTAATCAAAATTAGTCCTCCGCACACGCCATCAGCTTTTATGTTGATGATTCTTTTAACGGGGCTGGTGCCAACACACCACAAATCACGAACCGCTATAATCTGCCCCGACAATGCTTACGCTCTTGCAGAGACTGGAGATGAAATAAGGTCAAACGGATTGGAATAAACCTTGGGAAAGGAGCGATGGCCAGCGGCAGTGCAAGTGACATCGCCTGAGTCACACTTAGATCGCACTCCATTATGCTGACGATAAAAGAGATCCGATCACTCAAGTTGAATTGAGTAAGTCATCCAACGATACGATAGTTACGATATGCCGAAGGCTCTCTGCATCTAGAGGTGCGACCAATCTATAACCGAGCGTTAAACTTACCGGTAATGGAATAATGGTAATTAAGTTTATACCGTACTATATTAGTTTATAAGTTTTGCCCGTTTTAAATTAGTCAATTTTGCATTAGTTTTCAACTGCGAAAAATATTACTAATACAACAAAATTGTACACTACTACTCAATATTGGAAATTTTTTATCTTACGATCACTCAATGCCAGAATAACTATTTCTTTATTGAATAAATTAATAACAATCATGTATGCCGATGATGTCATCATCGATCTATCGCTTTGGCAGGAATCACACACTGGCCTCTTTGGCTCGTAATTTTTCTTGTTTTCTTATCCTTGCATACTTATTTCCAATCAAAGAATGACGCAGCCTTACATTTCTATTTTTTTATTTCAACCACGGACATTAGTCTCAATCGCGGCATTTAACCAGCTATTGCTTAGTTTTCGCTCCCCTTATAGGCCATTCGAATCTCATTACACTTCTAAGTCTGTAATTCTACTAGCAAACAACATCAATATCATATACAAGCCTAAACAATCATTGTAGTTTGAATTCGATCATTTACCCTCTTAAATTAATCTCAATCCTTCCTGTTTTGTTACACTTCTTACCCATCCAAAAGTTTATTTATTCGTTTTAATGGGTCAATAGCAGGTGCTCAAAAAGATAAACCACCTGAAAAGTATGCTTATTTATTTATAGTCAATTTACCATTATTGACTCAATTCCCGTATGCGGAGAAAATCTGCCCTACATAATGAAGTATTAGATAAGACGCTCACAGATATAGATAAAATGCAAACAAGGTTATTTCGACATTTTAACTCCGCTGATGACACATCTTTATATCAGAAGAACGACTTACTGTAAAAGCCATTCTAAAATAGATATATCCGTTAGAAAACAACGAAGATTTATATGTCTTCAGTCTTTATCGTTGCAACAGCGAAACAAGATTGAACTTGATTCTAAGTAAAGGGAAAACAGCCTCTAGAAGGAAGGAATTCAATGTACTTGCTCGTGGAATAAGAAATATTCAGGCTTTCAGCCAGGAAATCTAAAGAATAATTAAATACAAGTGAAAGGCCGCAGTAGAAGGAGAGAGAAAATCAATTCGAAGATGGATTCCAAACATTCCGATAGAGTACATAAGCAAATTAACTCCACACAGAAACTCTTCTTTCCAAACATTAGAATAACTTCAGTAGTCCATCTAATTGCATTATGAACTTCATTTAGTGTATACATAGTAGTTTGAATTCATAATAAAGCTTCAGGAGGGACGGAAGCACTGCAGTAGCAAGGTAAATAAAATAATTAAGGAAATAGGAGAGGGATTTCTCAAGAACCAGCTTCGTTTAGTATGAAATATGTTTATATATCAGATACTAGACATGCTGTATAGTATGATAAAATACAAGCTAGTTAATAAAATCATGTACACTGTTGTTAGTAGTTTTCTAACTCAATGCCATAAAACTGAAGGATAGAAGAGATATTACGAATTAAAATGATTATAAATTCCCACTTCTCTACGTCAATCGACATCAATTTTTAATTTATTACTATTTAGTATAATATTGATTTAATTTTGGGTAGTAGAATTCTTCGTAGTATACCTCTTCAACTGTTTCACGATAAAATGCAAGAAAATATCAATTCAGAATTTACAAAAGCACCTGAGGAACTTTGACATCGGTTTGACTCTGTTATTTCAAACATACTTTAAGTATCTGAACACGAATTTAAAAATATTTTAAAAGCTATTGAATCAATGAAACTAACAACCACACTTTCTAGGAATGAAACGCTTGCGTCTACTCATTCACGAAACTACTACCGATAAATAAAAGATACTCATAATCAGACATACTTTCATACTCGAGCCAGCATAAATGTCTTTGATTGGTTTTGTTCGATATACAATGACTAATTCTTTGTTTTGAATAGAAGTCAATAATAATGCATGAATTATGGACGAGGTTATGGAGAGAAGAGAAAATTCTATAAATATCCAAAGCAATACAACGATCAGTAATTTTCTAATTTCAAGAGACATTTTAAAGAGAACGAATTCATAGAGCGTTTTTTCCCCTCAAGTTAACTGGCCAACAAGAGAGAAATATAGTTCCTTGCGCAAGATGTGGAAAGGATGACTTTGAAATAAAGCAATATAACTTTATAGAAAGATGAATTAATTCAGGTATCATCCACAATTACGAAATCATCGTCTTTATAGCTCTCCATACTTGTCGACCTCTTCAGTGAACGACTGGTTATTAAAAATACCCTTCACGGTCAAATGAGAAATAGTGCACCGGAACAATCTTCTGTAGGTTGCATGCTAAGTACAGTGTTTAATAAATATAACCTTAGTAGCAATAGTCAACAGAGAGGGGATAGCAGCACCACGAAATGATAAGCTGATCTAAACCTTGAAAAATATTCTGAAAGAAGAGTAGAACGTTTTCTTTGGATCGCGTGATTTCAACCCGAGGCTGGATCGTGCGGTTTTCTTGGCTGATCCTCCAGTTTCTAGAGTTACGGATTGATACTAGAAAATGTTAAAAATAAAGTCGAGCTCTAGGAATGACTTTCTTATACCCAAGGTTATGATGCACATGAGGATGTCTAAGTTTTTCAGGACCATCAGAAAACATACCCCATGTGGAAAACGCCAGGTGTGGTCAACATTGCTTCAGACTTTCATGGTTCCCTACTCAAAAATAATTGATATGAGCCTTAAACTTAATGCCACGACGCCATTATTTATGCAAAATATACAACTGAAAATCGGAGTTAAATACAAAGTTATACCTACTATTTCCAAAGACGTCATTTTTTATGGCAATCACATCATAGTAATAAAATTATATCAAGAGTGATAAAACTTTCCTCACGAAAGAAAATTTCAAAATCATCAACTCAAAAAAATTGTTTATTTTCGGAGTCAAATATTTCCGCAAAAAGCAAAATAATACTGCTCTCTTTGGGTTTGATGTCCACACTACACTACCTATCGCCAATACCAACCCCATTGGGTCAAACTATCTTGAATCATACAATCAACAAAAACAGTAACATCTTACTTTGTGGCCCACACTACGAAAATTCCATCCTACCATACTCTAATACGTAATATCATAGAGTAACTATACTATAGTACGAGTAAAATGTAGCTTGCATACTGCAAGCAGATCGTCAATACTAATTTCATATCGGCATCAAATCGGGACGGTCCTCAAAAGAAAAAAAATGATTGAAATTTTTCTTAAAATTCGCTGACATTTCATCGTCTGGCATCGAACCCGGGTCTTACTGGTGAACTTACTATGCAGCACAATAGAAGATCACCATCTCTAACTATGTGTGAAAATTCAAGCAGAAATATTGGCTACAACTGCCTCAAAAGACGTTTTAATTTTCACGAATGTAAATGGCTCTCTGGGTTCGAACCAAGGACGATCTTGGAAATCTAAAAGATTTTTCTGAAAGTTATTTATGATCTCTATCTATATGCGGAATTTCAAATTTCTATATTATTGGGAAAGGTTTCAAAATAATTCCTAAAAATCGGATCAACTTCTTATTGCAGAGACACCTGGTGTCGAACCCAGGACATATTGTAAGCTTTGAATGCAAAGTTTGATTTGTAAAGACTTTTTCTTGTATCTTGCAAAGTTTGAAGTCGATAGCATACCGGGAAGTACCTAAATTTTGTTTCCGTTATCTCCGTAAGAAATGCATTGAGAAGTGCAAATGTCCCTCTGGGATCGAACCAAGGACCATCAGTGAACATGTAAAATTTGATTATGAAATATATTCATGATATCTATCCACGTGCCGAGTTTCAAGTATCCATGTTATCGGGAAAGGATCCAAAAAAATCACCAAAATCGCCGCAATGCATTTTAAACGGCCGATTTTTGCCCCGACCTAGAATCGAACCATGGACCATATTCGGCGATGTCTTTCTGATTTACGTTGGAGTTGCACGGCTTCTAGCGATCCCTCGAATTTCAACTCTCTACTTTTCCGGGAAGTGCACCAAAAAAATTTTCGAAAATCCCCGCCATGTATCCTTATGGAGAAAATCGCGACTTTGGGGCCTTCTGGAATCGAACCCATGACACTGAGGTTCAAAACCGCAATTTTTCTGGCGGTTACACGTTATGGCCAATACGTCCTAAAAATTTCAAGTCAATCACGCTTGTGGTTTAGGCTGTGAATTAGTATCCTATCTATCTATCTATCTATCTATCTATATAGGTATATCCATGAATGAATCCGGAGAAGCATCTATATATAATAGATAGTTACTCTATGGTAATATTTACGAAAATTTTGATTTCGAATCTTCAAAAAATACCACACGAAAATCGGGGAGCATACAATTTCTTCGGAAACGAATTCTTCTGATGTTCTAAATTCTTCCAAAATAGACCACTCTAATGAATCTGAAGTTGAACAAAATTATATTAAAGAAACTGATTCGGAGTTGAAAGTTATTCAGAGAGGAAAGTTGTCCGGAAAGGGTTAGGTTTTGATGGGTTATCCATGTTAAAGGGGATCTACTTTCGTAGAATGTTTGAAAAATTCTTTTTAGAATAATTTGCTTGTAACCGAAGATTATACTAATAATTTTCCACCCTTAAGGCTTATATTTTAGGGTTGCCCTATAATGATATAACCCTTGGCTCTTACATATATGACCCAGAAGGGCGTCCCCGTTTAAAGAGGGCGATGCATTTTTCGCAGAATACGCGTCTCCCAATAAGGATAAATGCAAACAAGGCGTCCTTGGGCGGATGCCAAAATATGCGTCACGGTAGAGAAATGTGCTAGATCCGGTCGAGACGTGACTTCTATCCGTGGGGGGTCCGATAAGATCTTCCTCCTACCACCTATACTACGCCCTTGGTAGCGTCTCCAATAAATGCATGTTTAAAAACATTACTGAGAAATCTAAGGGCCAACATTTTTAACTCCAAATGGTGCAAATTAAACAGGGAAAACAGCTGTCTTTGCTCTATACGCGACCTCTTCAGGCATTCAATACGGGTTTTTATCCTTCTAGGATATCTACTTGAGTGTTCTACTCTTTGGTATGTTCCCCTGCCATACGCCTCTGGCGGCTCGCGGGGTATATATCTAAAATCTATGTTCATATTCAACGCTATTATTTGTTTCTTAGTAACTTAGATTACATAAAGGGTGGGGTAAGTTGCCTAGATGAAAAATTGGCATTAAATATGTAATATTGAGGGACATGAACCTGCTGAAGTACAGAACACCTAAGTATGTATTATATTGAGTAACGAGAATACATCAGTTACGCAAGATTTTAATTCAACGCTACTCCGTTCGTTATTTGTTAGCTTACTTCACCCTTTAGGCTATCAAACATCTTTTACCTTCTTCTTCAACCATCTGCATTCTACCCTCTATTACTTTTTTCAACAGCCTTTTTCCTCAGTAAAACCGGCCCTTTTATCCTGTTGACATTAAATAACTTCAACTAAAAACCTCTCTTCCCTAACTATCTTAAGCACCTACATGTTTATTTCCCTATCCCAATGTTTTCATCCCTCGTCCATATCTGGAAGGCCTCAGAACTGTTTATTTCCTCTTTCATTGAGCTCCATAATTCACAATCCTTGAAAAAATACGTTTCAAATTAAATATTCGAATGAAACCATTATCCTATTCAAGTGCGCCTAACTAGTTTCTTGAACAACCGAATGCGGCCTGCTGATGATGATTTTCTTCTTTTCAGAGTTTAGCCAAAATAACGTATAACATACAATGATTGGATATTGCACTATTTTTAAATAATAAATAATTTTATTTCTAGAGAACTTAACTTAAAGACTTAAGTCATAACTGTCATTAAATTCTTGCTTTAGTACAGGTTACACGGCATCCAAACGGGGCCTGATCACTTCATACGCGGTTGTTGGGCTTCTTATTGAATGGAAGATGCAGCCTTCCGATGAAATAAAAGTCCTTTTGTCACGACTTTTGAATACGAATAATAACTCCCCAGGCCCAGGATGACAAAAGCCATCACTCTGCCCAGTTCTTCAAACACATACGGGGTTACGCAACTCGCGAAATGATCACAAATGGGAGTTGGCGAAAAATCTGAGTAATAACAATGACTCTGACAAGCCATGTTACGTAATGGTGACGAAAGGATGAAAAGACCGGGTGTTGGGGCTCTCTATAAGGACATGCTATCGCTTTAAGATCTATGCATGCGCCGGAGTCGAATTTCGCCTTGACAAGGACGTTTGTGAATGGGAAATAAGTTGTTAACGGCAGGGGAAATCACGCTCGTACCTTAAGAGCCCTGTGCTACATTTAAGTAACAGGTACAAGAGTACTTTTACTTTGCTCCAACTGAAATGGTAAGAAATGGATACTGAATTACTTATTACCAATCTGCGGATCATCAGTCAGGAGTACTTATCATGTTTTAAATAATAGTAATTAGATCAATGGAAGTCGTCTTCACTTGGTGGAACTCCATACAAGTATAGGATGGGAATAATTAAGCAATTTTCTACAATTTCTTAATGTGGAATTTGTGCATAGTTATTCCCATTCTATCCTAATGGTAATTACTTTCATGGGACCTTATCCTAATCCCCCCAAATAAAATGTTTCAATTGATGTGGTATTTCAGAAGATTAAAATCTCTATTAATTTTCATATAAAGCTATTGAATTTGGCATTTCGTGCATAATCATAATCGTGCGATATAATCAGAAGTAGAATTAACTACATCAAAACTTACGAAATAAATAACCATTGACATTGAAAAATGGTGCAACATTATTTTCCATAATCATTTATGAGAAATAAATTTCCTATAGACAGAAATTGTAGAGAATTGTTTAAAAGTAAGAATAATAGAACCTATTAGAACGAGCATACAAATCTCGAGACCAAATACAAAATAAAATGACTTTGGTAAGGTCGGTAGTACAGCTGTACTTAAATTAATTTTAAAAACAAACAAACAAAGAAAATAAACATCAGATGCTGGCAAATCCATACAGCGATACTTAGACACAAATACTTGTGACATTTTTCAACATTTCATCATACAAAATTTGTCAAAATTCCGATCCGTAATTAACTGCTGAAATGACGGTCTTCCAGATCAAATGGACATTATTTAGGTTAGGTTATGAGACTAAGAAATGCTTCCTGTGAGTGAAATTTATCGGCAAATAACGCTAAGAAATTCTCCAACTGGTTCTTCAAGCTGAAAAATTACATTTTCGGAAGAAATACCAAGATAAAAAAATTCCACTTTTCGGAAAATATTTCGTTCGTGGGCGAAGAATATGCTTAATCGAGGGAGATAAACGAAGTAGATATGTCAGTCACCCGCTGGACGATATCTCCAAGTAATACAAAAACCAAAACAAATACTATCTTGATTTCTAAATTCGCGTAGATTAACTAAGATACACCAACATTCTGATAAAAGGTTCCATTTCCGAAAATTGAGAAAAACGCTCATCACACAGTTAAGATTTCGTGTTAAGAGCTTGACCCAAATTTTACTGGACTTCTCCAACAATATAAATCGAACGGAACTGATATATATCGATTGGTAAGGTGCGTTCCGTGACAGAGAGCGATTGCCAATGACAGTTGACGACCATCGCCGCAAATCAAGGAACAATTTATGTGAATGATGCCTACGGACTATTGGAGCAACACAATCGATTCCAAACAAGGACTAACTTAGACCGACAAAGAATGCAGGGCCGGAGGAAACCTAAATGCGAGGATGACTTTGTAAGAACATGTGGAAGCGATAAACTGTGTTTGCTCTTTGCTTCCAAGAAACCTAAAGAGAGGTATACAACAAACTTGAAAAATTAGGTAGCTTTTCCAGATGTTAGCATCGTGCAGAAGTAGACAACTGATCTACAATATGATCCGATAATAACAAGTGCACAGTACAAAAGTAAGAATTTATTGCCCATAGTTTTCAGAAATAAAGGCGATTAATAGTAAGTTTCAGATATAAGAACTAAATAATGGAATTCAGAGATTATATGTAAGTAAGACAATACTCACATTCTCAGGAAATGGAACAATCAAATAAATATTTCCTAACAAATTCTAATGAAATGGTTTCAGTTTGATTACGATGTAATTACCTTGAGTTAATTAAATATGATACAAAATGAAAAGCAGATTTTTACACTATAAACTAGTTTCAGATTAATCAACAAAGTTTTGATTACTATCCGGAGTATTGGAGTAATTTGACAAAGTTATAAATATATTTTAATTGAATTTAAAGAATTAACTTAGTGTACTTTTTTATGAATTAAGTCAGTCAAGTTAAATTAAAATGTTAACGACAAATTCAATGAAAAAAGCCGATATATCCTTTAATATAGATCAATTCAGTGAGATGAATAGAAGAATTAATAATGAAATCAATATTAGCAGGCGTGACTTCGTTGAAAGCCATAGTAAAATGAAAAACTTTGTAAATTCCACACTGAGTTTATTCGTAATTTGCATTACATCTTCAGCCTGAAGATGTAACTCAAATTACGAAACCGGTCGCGAATAAACTCAGTGTGGAAATTACAAAGTTCTTCATTTTATTATTAGAAGAATTAATAGTTACAAAAAGGTGATAAACAATACAGCATCTACGGTAAATTAGAATGTGGCCTAAAAACAGTAAAAGTTTCTCTAAAATAAGAAAAAACTACTGGTAAGGACCTCAGTTTTCCATTCCCTCAGTAGCGCCAATCACAGCACTAGTAGGTAGTTCTGAGAAAAAAGATACCTAATTACAATAAAGAGACCGCTGATGAGGATTTGACCCTCACAATTGTGAAAACCACCCCTCTTCCACGGAGGGGAAACGTAGTGAACCGGAAAACCAGCTTGATTCGGGAATTTCAGAAAAAATTCTGTTTGAGCAGAAATAGAACTGAAGTTCAATTTTCTTATCTTTGAGGCCCATTGTTTTGAAATCCACTCAAAAATCGATCCGAAAGAATTTTGAGTAAGTTTGAGATAAAATCATTCAAAGGCGATACTAGACGCGTTTTAAATATTTATGATATAGCAAGGAAAAGCGTAGGAGAAAAAATAGCCATTAGACACCCCGAGTTAGTGTTAGATATAAGTGCTGACAGGCAGAATACTTAGGCAAATGAAATAATAGATGACATGTTTCATATATATTTTCAGAAGGAGCGAGTGAAGAATAATAAATAAGACCTTACACGCTTCTTAAGTTGTATTTACACATTCGCACAAATGGGGACTCGAATAAAAGGCAAATTTGTGGTCTGTTCACTCGTCACTCGGCTCGTCCCTCGCCTTGCCACTCGTATCACTCGCGACGGTAGTAGTTTTCCGCGGACGAGTCAAAGACTAACAGCCAAATTTATGGCCTTGACTTAGTGAATAGAACACTCGTTTGATGCGAACCGGGACGAACGAGCGAAAGCCAATCACAAAATTCGGCGAAACACGAGCATGCACGTGTAAATGCAGTGTTAAATCAGACGAAAGAGAGGTGGGCACCCAGCCTAGGAAGAATTGATTAGTCTACCTCTAACTAAAGAATACGCACTACAATACGAGACAGGGAGATCTGCGATCCAATTTACAAGGCAACAAAAGCAGACGCGTGACCGCAATTCCCAAGTTTTCCGCAGCAAACTGAGTGCTAATCCGCGAATTCTGCGAAAACTTCGAATCGAGTTGCGAAACCTCTCGCCGAAGGGACGAGCGGAATTTTAAAAGCGATGCATACATAAGAGATAGCTAGGTATTCCACGGCGACCACACTAAGGGCAGCATAGAGCATGAATAGTAGTTTAGAAACTAAACGACCGTGGCTATAAAGTGAAAGTAGAGACGAAGAAAAGAAAATGCTTTAATTGAACAGCGAATTAGACTAAATAATAGGACTTCAATAGAAAGTTCGGAAATGCTAAATTTGGCATGGTCAGTCGACGTGGTTTTAAGGCTGGTTACACTTTCATTATATCAAAGGTAAAAGTAATAGTGAGCCCTTTTTATAAACACACAGCAAGCTCCATCTTCAAAAAAATTGCAAATTTATCTTGGGAGTACAAATCGCCGCAATTAAGGGGTATCGGAATTCATAACTCAAACTAGTTATTTGTCTCTGCACCTGTAAGAGACCTCTTTATTGAAACAAGCCATCTTCAGCATTAAAGGATAGAATCACCAATGGGCATCCTTCGAAATATTAGAAAGAAATAGTTAATTATACAAGGAAACGGTCGAGGTGACTTTGCGCATAAGGACGTGCACCCAGGAAAATTCCCAAGGAAAAACGGTCTTGAAAAAAAACTGACGGGGCCAGGAATCGAATCTGGGATCTTTTAACAAAAATTAAAAAATTAAAAATTAATGTTAAAATGTTATATATGTTATGGTTAAAATGTTCTGGCCGGGTAGCTTAGATGGTTATAGCAGCCTCCCGGATAGAGGAAGATCCTGGGTTCGATTCCCGGCACCGTCAGACTTTTTTCAAGTCCGGCTTTCCTTGGGAATAGTTAATTATATTGGTTAAACCAAGGCCAAATTTGCAAGTAATGAAATCTACCTTTCAAGAAGTAACTATTATATTCCCAGTATCTCTAACTCAAGAAATATAAAAAAGCCCGAACATAATGCAGCAAAACTCAAAACAGAAAAGGAGCTAAATAATTAAACACGTAAACTTCGTCGCACTGTAATAAAATAAAACGAATTCTTCCCCAGAAATCCTCAGAGGCATTAAAAAACAACACGAGAAAACTAAGCTTTATACACTTCAGAAAATGTTCGCTGAATAATAAAAGCTCGAAATAATGAAACGAACTCTAGAGAGCATCGGACAAATGGGAAGCTGGAGCATTTTGCCGCATAGGATTTCACTCTCGTTTGACCAAAGTGCCGCATATGCCCCCGCGGTAAAGAGAGAGGAGAAATTCGGTAAGTGCAGGCGAATCAATACCTAGAAAGAGGTCAGCGGCGCTTGGCGCAAACTTAGCAAGCGTCGGCATTTCATCGAATGACTCGTGTAATGGTGGCTAATTTGCAATCAAAGACAAACGTGATCCCGACGGGGAAATTCCAGCCGTGAAAGGCACGATTTCTATCAATAAATTGACCGCTACTGCAGTGACTTTTCCTCCGAACTTAGTTCCGCTGAACTGGAAGCAATTGAGAGTTCTCTAATGGTTTTCTGAAAATTTCTTCCTAAAAATAGTTCGGTCTGCTAAACTTCCAATATTCAATCATTTCGTTTACTAACAGAATACGCTCAGAAGGGGAAGCTAGGTAACAGCATACGACTACCTATATTGGGGTATAAGTAATGAAATCCTCAACGATAGATGTAATAATAGACGTAGACGTAATAATAAAATCAGCAAGGAAGACAAATGACAGAAAATGGCATTTACCACTAATAAATATAAATTAAGCAGGTAAATAACAATTAAGGTAAAATCACTTACCCATGAACTTTGCAGCTCTGCATATACGAAATTATCTGATCAAAAAGCAAGATACTATAACCAAAAAAGGAAAGACGATATCGTTAAAAATTTCTGTTCTTTGGCGCCTAAACAATTTAATACCTTCGATAATAAGGAAAAATCTTGGAAACTCCTCGTTTTCATCGCAAAGTTAGTAACTATTCGAATACAATACTCATATACAACGTGATATTTACCAAAATAGACAATTTCGTAAACCAACACCCCAAGGACAGATTTAATGAATCATTAGAATTGGATTGAATGAATGAAGTCACGTTTGTAAAAATACCCTTTAATCACTGCATTCTTTGTTCAACAAAATGTCATAATATTTATGTGATGATAACTGTTTATAACATGGTAAAGATAAATCGAAGCTTCCAAAAATGTCCTGGACATTTCAGAAAAAAGATGAGGAGCGGAAAGCGATCTTTAAGGAGAAGTATGTTTGAAATCATCGTCCGCATTCCAAAAGAATATTTAAAGCATTATCTTTTTCGGGAAATCTTACGAATGATTCACCTTCGTACCACTGGGGAAGAAGAACGAGCTTCTAAAAATATGTTTTCCTTTACGATTTTTCTCGGCAGTAAATTTTTTCACTCACATCCCCACAGCAAACGTATGTACATCGTTAAAATTATAAGGATGATAAATTTTTCATTTTTTATTTCACCATTTAATATTAGAAATTGGCAATAAAATAGCACACTATCAGAAAAGTGAAGTACAAGAGCAGCTTAAAAAATATCAATATTTCAAGAGAACCAGGACAACGGAAAAACGTTGATAAAATGAGGGGAATTTATTCGGGCATATACTATATGACACGATTGTACGGATACAACCACTTGGAAAAAATAACTACTTTAAATTGGTTTAAAACAGAAGAATAAAGGGGATGGCGATGGTTAACATTACGAATTATGGTGGTATGAACCGATTGGCCGGGGATACCTTGGATTAGACCAATCCTATGATCGATATAGTCAATATTGAACTAATATGTATTGGGATTACAATTACATTTCATGATGATCTGAACAGTATAAGAACCAGTTCGATGTTACTATTTAATAAATCAATGTAGATCTAAATGAGATTTGATACCTTCTCCAACAGCTAATGAAATTCGAGTTTAAGGAGGTATGCACAGAAAAGACTTACAGCTTTCGAAATGTAAAATATACAGTTAAAAAGAATTGTTCTTCCCAATATATGAATCTATCAAACCAACCAGAAGGAATTTCTAAATATACGGATGTCCCCTAAGAACTTTTAAAATGAAAACAATCTCATAAAATTATTATTAGAAATATATAGTTTCATAATACGAGTAAAACCGATTAATATAAAAATGTCATAACATTTTAATTATTTCTGTGTAAGAGAGATTAGTACCTCCATTTCGAATAATTTTTGGAAGCGTACAAATTCTTAGATAATAGACCCCTGTAGAGAATATCGTAAATTTACTAATATTTGAAGAATTTGTCATTCGAAGAATTGATCGCTCGAAGAATCCCTTTTTAAGGATTTGCCTGTAACCATACTCTCTTCCACCATGGGTCTCTCAACTTCAGATCCCTTTTCAATCTTGAAATGAATAGATTTAAAGCCAGACGGATGGCAAAAACGGTTGACATACGTCGTATCGAAAACGCCTTGGCACGAGTCAGCGAAAGCATTCAATCAATTACCCGATCAGCGACAGACATTTCTTCTCTCAATGACAGCGAAAACGCAATGGCTTCGACGTTAAGAGAAAACCATACTAACTGATTACCATTGCAGACGCCCCTCTTCCGCTCCAAAACTTCAAATTTCAGACTTCAATATTGCGGAGAATGTTGCCATCCAACATTCGGATCACGTTCCTGCACCATATTTAAGCAAGGGAGAAACATTGCGCCCGACTTTCCCTTATAATTTATTTCCTTTGTCCCACGTAACAGAAGGAGCCGATTTAAATTATCACAATAGAAATTCCCAGCCAAATTGTTAGACGGGTCTAGAATAACAACGCCACCAACTAGAAACTAGTTAAATCGCGCAATAACGTAATGATATCGTAAAAATATCAATTTACAAAATCAGAAGTAAAATTTCATAAATGAATATTGCTTATTATTTCTTCTATTCATTTCATTTTTCTCTAAGCCCTACTTATTAATTGTCATATTAACTAATATTATAATTTTATTTAAACAAGATTTATTTCTCAGCGTACATCAATCTCTATCTATATCTATATGCAAAGTTAAATAAATTTAGGTTAATTTGCTATATTATCTCGGAACATATTGTGTAATTTCTTTGTGAGGATTTAATGAACTGTATATTTTTTATGCCTAATGATCGAGTGTATAAATTTGATAACAAACAATACTCCCGTATTAAGTGAAGTAAATCCTTAAACAAGTTTTCTTCAGGGATGCCTACATTTCACCCAACAAATTTTATTCATTTTCTGTGTTTGTTTTGTTACTATTTACTTTTTGAGTGGAATAAATTTATTATTATTATCTGGTGTCACCTTCGGAAATATTTTTTTAGATACATATCGCAATGGAAAAAATATTCTATACGAATAGAATATACAAGTAAATTGCAAAATAATCTACATAATATAACCTAATAGAATTCGATTTAATAAAATAAAAAAATACTCGATAGCTGCCCATTCCCTATAACTTAAGTGGTACGGTAACTAATTATTGACTAATTTATCAGTTAAATTGAGTCAAAACTTACGTTGAGATATACTTTCAACACTGATGATGATAAAACATCCCCACGCCAACAAAAATCAACATTCAATCGTCATCAACGCAAATAAAAACCCATCACGACTGTGCTGACAGGTAGAGATATTCGGCAAATTATTTTTTCGAGACATTTATATCGCTCACTTAATATCTACCGTCGTGGGAGAAGTGTTACGAGAATATGCAATTTGCATAAATGAAAATGAGGTCCTAAATAACCTTAAGTAGCCCACGTCCCGGTAACTCATGTAGTCTTTTTTAGATACGAATGAATAAACAGTTTGTACGTGAGAGGAGACAGTTTTCGAGCTTGTATCATGAATAATCTGGTCATTAAAAGCATCCGAGGGGAGAGAAGTTGCGCGTACTCGTAAAACGAGATCACGTCGAAGACGAATGGCATTTGTAAATCGCATCACGATTGTATTTTACCAGTAACGGGATATCCCATGGAAAAATAATAAAAACCATTGGCATTTAAATCTCATTTCGCCATTAAATTTGTACTTCACAATGAAATTTTGAACAGCTACATTGCAAATATCAAATCAAAACAAGGAGTAAAATGATTGACAAGGAAAAGACAATAAGAACCAAATTTAACCAATTCATGCCTCTAGCGGATGCTCTTGCAATATAACATGACGGTAAATTGCCTAAAGTTTTCTATTTTGAATTAGATATTCCGTACTCTGTTTTGTAACTTATACTTGTACTACTTGTAGAGATATGATTCGTGAAAACTGAAATTTAAAAAATATAGAATCACATCCCAAAATAAATTAAACACAACAGAAAACTTGGTCGAACGACAATAAAATAATCATCGCACATAAATTAATTAAATCAACCTTCACTTGCGGATACCTATTGAGTCTATGATTAATTTTTAAACTTAATACAATAAAAAAAATTCTGATGAAAAATATTACCGGATGATTAAATCATTTTCTTAAATATATCGTAACTTTGGTTCGGAAAAAAATCCCATTATGAACATAAGAATTTTCGTTGACTTTTTGTTTGAGATTCTTTTCTCTAGTATCAATAATATTTACAATAAAATTCACAAAATAAAAAAACAGCAAACGAGAAAAAAGATTACCTACGCGTATGTCTTATGGGTTAGATGGAAAAAGAGACTTTTAAGTCTCAATCTCGCCCAAATAAAGACGATTTATTATTATTATTATTATTATAGATTTAACTGATATGGGTTATATGAAAACACACACGAGCGTAGGTCGTTATCGTTTCCAGCCGTAAATTAGATTCTTTATTAACGTAATACCAATAGATATTGAAGATAGTCTGTTTAAATGCCCTAAAATCACAGACAAACAACTACGAGTTTTAGGAGAAAAAGGATTGAGAAATAACTTATTAAACCGCTTATATAAACCGAGTAGAAACCGCCTGCACTTTCAAAACGAAATGTTAATGCACAAACACTCGTCTCCTGGAATATCGGGCAATTAAAAAATGAGGGGCAAAAACTGCATGGCGCGAATGGGTCGGAAAAACGTCTGCAGCGATGCAAGAGACAAAGGAGTGAAGGGAGGCGACAGATCAAACAACTCAAGAGAGAGGATTGGGGAGGAAAACAAAAGCGAGTATTTTTCCCAGTTATGAGGGTCGCGATAGACCGCTGAGCAGCTGCCAACTGGAGGTTTCCACGCTTACTAATTGCCGTGAAAAATTAACGTTTCCGACGTTTCGAGATTAGAAGAAACACGCACCAATACCAAAGACCACCTCCGAGAGAAAAAAATGTCATTTGTATCATCTATAACATTGCGCTGAGGGATCGAAAGTAATCAACCCCAAAAATTATAAAAAAATTAAATACATTTAAGTTAGAGTAATCCATTTCGAGTCAAATGAAAAAGATATTACAGGAATCATTAATAAACAGTGCAAATATTATAATAATTAAAACATTTTCCCCTGAGTCGTGAGCATAAAATAAATTACTAAAGTTAAAGTGAGCCATTTCGTAAAGATCAACGATGATGGATAAAAATCAATTTTTACATCATGTACTTCTTAATAGAGTCCAAATATAATTTAATTTCATAAAGGTAGAAATAACTAAGCTACAATTTCACAAAATTTTAACATAGCTATTTTACCATTATTATAATAATGGAGCTTACGACTTATTTATAATTTATTCCGACGGTGAAAAATAATTTATCATGACTGCAATGATTGTTATTATTTTGCTATCAAGTTTTTAACATTTTTTTTGCATAGCACCTTCTCAAATCCGATAAGCAATTCAATTTATGGCCTTAAAACACTGCATAGCTCTTTGCTAAGTTGACTGGATTAGGAGATGCCATTTCTTTGGAAATTGTTGAGAGTAAATTTCTCCGGAGTAATAGAAGAAACTAAATAAAGGAATAAAAATATAATTTCAGTTTCTTTTTTACCTAGTACATAGTGGGAATTTTAACGGTAAACACATGATCAGAAAAAAAAGTAATAACTTGGGATCAATCCTTTTGTACACCTCAAACTTTGACTCAAATAACTTTATACCTAATCATGTTCTATGTATTTGCATTTATATACTCAAATCGTCAAATATATTTTCACAAGTTTACGAGTTTGATAATTTAAGATCCTCGATAACATTGCATTCAATTTCCCAGATTTTCAAGCAACATTTTCCATGCACAAAAAATTGTTAACAGTTCTTTCGTGATTTTTAAAATCCCAAATGCTGTTAAATTATGTGAACACCGATGGCTATTGAAATAATCTTTATAACAGCTTAAAAGAATACGAAAAGAGATAAAATATTAACCCATTCATAAATTCCTTTAAGACTTTCCTCTATCTTATCGATATCGGGAAGAAAATACAGGAACGTTTCATCACGAGATATTCTCAGCCCATTAATATCCCCCATAAAGATTGAGGGGAGACATATCTTGCTAGAAAACAGTAGTTCAAATTCATCATACTGACGAAAATAATGATTTTGAAGGAAATCCTGAATTAATGGATTCTCTTCCCAAAAAAAGGCATCTTGGACGGAAGATCCCTTTACTTTAATCAAAATATACCCGATTCCCGTATAGTTCTAAACAGAGCGAGCTAGGGGCATTATTTTATTTTAATAAATTTTTACGGGCAGAGCCCAGTTACATATAAACAATAATAAAATATATAAATGTATTGTGTAGACAAAAGAAATTCAATATATATATATAAATTCAACTAAAGTTAAATTTATCCTCCTATATCTTTGTTTAATTCCACTTTTATTGAATATGAAGGGATATAATAAATTCTTCCATACAACGTTGTTTGTCATAAAAATTAAGCTTCTGTTTATAATAAGATTGAGTTTTCGCAGAAAAATGTGCAATACAATTAATTTCCGTGATAAATGCGCTCAAAGCAACATAATTTTGTACATAAAACCGCCTTAATGTAACGGTTGAGCACACTGAATAATTATAATAATGATGCTATTTGTAAAATTGATTAAAACGAAATCAACTGCATATAATTAACTACAATAAAAGAAAATGTCAATTACAATAATTATTTATATTTATAATTATATATATTTTGGTATAACAGACTAACTCAAGGTAATCAATTGCATATAAAAAACTATAATAAAAGCCATAAACAATTATGTTAACCATAAATAAGATACTTATATTTAATTAATTTTGTTATAATGAATTCAATCTTTTTCTACACCTTAAGATATAATCCCGAATCATAATTTTTAAACTATATTGGGGGAAAGCTTTCATTTTTTTGTCCCACAATTTTGCCAAACCCATAACTACAGCAGCGCAGCCGAAACGCCGAAGTCTCGCAGTCACAGCCTGAGGGCTCAAAATAAATTGCGCGGTTTATAGCCTTGAAATTTCTCCGAGAAGTGGCGAATAATGAGCAACCCTTTCGCCATTTAATCTCAATATTGTCGGAGTCTGGAGCATTTCGTCGCTAAGTGGCAGCATCACGGGACGCCCCTTGAAACCACTTCACTCTCGGAAAACGTGCTCGCTAGACAATGGAGAATGCCAAAGGGGTTTTATTAGGAAATGAGAAAGCTGAGAAGAATCGCGTAAGAGGGCGAGAAACAAATTACGGCGAGTTACGGAAACGTTGTTTTACGAGGGAAAAACAATCATTCTAATTAACTTCATTCTAAAACGACTCGAGTCTTCAAAGGTGTCTGCCACTGCAAACTAATTTACTCAATATATTACATAGTATTCACCGTATTAATCAGTTCCTACATAATCAAGAGAGTGTTAATATAAAATCAAAAAAAGAAATTATACGTCAACTTCTTCATCATAAATCTTTCCTACCAGGAAATCATCCATTAAAATTATTTGGAGACCTCACTAATAAACAAAAATCGTAACCAGGTTTTTCGATTTAAATTTGAAAACAATAATAAATAATTAAATGAGACTCACAATTTTCCTCATAGAGATTATTACGCGGGCTCCATAAGGTTGAGCTTCAATATGACGGTAATTTCTAAACAAACAGAAACTACTTTGAATAACAACCTAAACTACTATAGCATGATACTTAAAACTTAAAGAATCGTACCAACTTAAATAACAATGTAAGTATAAATCACATCATCTAGCTCAGATAGAAATGATAAGGCGAATAATTTGGAAACGTAAGTAATCATAATCGTCATCCAGGTTCAGAACACGAGAAGTATTTTTTAACTTTAAGCATTAAAGTAGATATAATGTCATACAATAAAGTTTGTCATTATTATTTTCATTAATCAATATAAATGAATTTTGTTGATTATAGTTTCTGTTCAGGGGTGAGAATTTATACGGTAGCTTGACATATTTACTGTTGTTTGTTGTTTTATATTTCATTATAATGACCTGCATCCTTAAAGCAGTTGATAATGCACTGTACCGAGAGTCCTAAATGACAAGTTTTATGGTATTCGCCTACTTTAAATAATTGTTATAACAATCATAAAAATTAAAGTAATTTATAACCATGTCACCGATATCAAGGTAATATAAATAGAAAAAAGCACAAACTTAGTTGTAATAATTTATTACTCTGGAAATGGAGAGTGACAAAAGTACCATTAACATTGAAATGATACGGTAAAGTTCCGAGCACTAGTTCCCAAAAACAGACGCCTCTGAATTCCGAACATTTCCGATCGGAATTTCGAAAGACCCGAATATTTTCATCTCTGGAGCCTTTTTGGTCCTCTTTGATCGTCGAGACGGGCCCAAAACTAAAAATACCGCTCGATTTGGTGCGATCGTCTCGGAAAAGAGCCTTAGGAAGTTCAAGTGAAGATGACTACGAAAAGACCAGCAAGATTAAGAGTGGCGCTATTCCTAGAACTTGCTCCTTTAGAACGATACATCATAGAAAAGATTGAAGCGGAAGCAAACGAGAAAATGCTTCTAAGAGATAAGCAGTGAAGTGATAACGAAGGCGCGCTCTATGCAAAATGAACCTCAAGGCCTCATTAGCAAAGAGCCGATTCGGCGTTCCGATCGAGATGCTAGGACACGAAGATCCAACATAGATGCAGAGGAAAATATTATCTTTACCTAAATTATATATACTAGAGTATAAGTCGACCCCAGTATAAGCCGGGGTGCTAAATTTTCTCACTGGGAAAACTAATTGGCTCGAATAGAAGCAAAAGACGCATTGCTGCAGCAACTACCGGTAAATTTCAAAATAATACAGATACACAAATAATAATAATAAATAAAACTACCGAATGTGAGGCATAAGTCGGTCAGATGTTAAAAGATTTGCTAATTGAGCAAGTGAAGAATTTACGAGCCGATTTCCGACTACGACAGACTGTTTCCACTGGAGAACAGGTAAGTGAAACCCTCACTCGAGTGTAAACCGAGGGATGCTTTTCCAGCGTAAAATGTGCTGAAAGAATTTACTTGTACGGTAATCTTATTCCTGTCACACTCCTAACATAATACATTAAAAATATCGCAGTAAATAATTTTCATAAAGAGTGAAGTCCGTGAGGAAGTTATAAGTTTACCAAAATCTGCAAAAGTTAAAGCATCTGAAATCAACCTGCGATAGGCTGCAAGTAACGCGTCATTATTGGTTTTGAATTCGGGATAACTCATTATTATACAATAAATACTAATATTGGGAATAACTTCGTGGAGTGACGATGTTAATAAAAATTAAAAACTTAAAAAACAAAATTACCAAAAGTGAAGTGACTGTGAGGAGTATAATTAGCTTCTAATGTTCCCTCATGTAGCATTTTTTTACCGACGAAAGGAAAATTACATTAAAACAAAGGAAACAACAGAGATAATGTCACATAACAGCACAACTGGCGTTGACTTTTGACGTCTTACATTATTACAATGTAAGTGAGGACGAAAATGATCTACTAACGAGACGATAGCTGCTTGCAGGATGCGGTACCAACATCCGGAGAAAAAAAATCCACTTTTTTGAAAAATCGAAAACCCTCAGTTTTTTTAACCTAATTGTTTGTAAGATCATAAAGAGTTTTTGAAACTGTAAATGGGGTAAAACCCGTAATTAACATTATTATATTATTATTATAAGTGGAAGTTTGACACGAATTAGATGTTTAGGTGCAAAAAATACATTGAAACCATGACAAAATTTACGCGTTTTTTTTTTCAATAAATAAATGATGAAACACAACATTTCCTTAAACTACCTATGTTCAAATCTATTGGAAACTACGAAAACCTACATCTACGTTCCAATTTTTAATACCGTAACGATATCCAACGAATGATACGAGACTAATGAATCTTCGGCTTTACTAATGATTACGGTGCCAAAGTCTACGTATCACGTCAGAGGATTAGTGATCTGATTAGATATTATCACCTCTAACGAGTTAAAGTCAACGAGATAAAATTACCGAACCAATTTTCAGTAGATGGATAGATTGGCGATTGATTCCCAAAATATGGCTAAGGAGTAGTCCTTATTTATTTAATTTAACAATAGCGAATTATTGTTAAATGACAAGGAACTGATTCGAAATAAATTCTTCGAACAATTGATCGAAGAATTTGCCTGTAACCGTAAAGAACAACTCGAGAACATAAATATCCCTGCAAATATTACTAACGTTCGATTGAAGACTATTTCGTGAGCAATTGACAACACCTAATTTCGGACAAATCGAGTCTCTCTACAAAGCCCATTGAATTCATCCTTTCCACATCGAGACACGACTAAAATCCGAACCTTCAGGGTCACAGCCTTTACCAAGAGTGAGCTTCTTACAACCAAAGTAAAGCCCATTGCCCCGAACAGTGGCGGCTTGCCAAAGAAGTGACAATGGGATGTAATCTTAGGCTTTCGTAACCATTTTCGCTGGCGTATTCGGAATGTGATAAGGGATCGTATATCAACGACTGCTTCAGCAAACTCGTCTTCAACAGGTTGAGAAATGATTGTAATAGTCGTAATCGTAGAACTACTTGTGAATAGGAATTCGAGGAAATGTTTTATCGCACAGTTGACGTATTCGCCGAAGTATTTCATTCAAGATGGAAAAATTATTCAAATTCCATTCTGTTATCAGAAAAGGAACCTTTTTCTGTAAAGTATTCAGCCCGAAGCTTGTAGAGAGGAAAGATGTTCACTAGGCAGGATGAGGAGTGAGGTAGTTTGCCATTATAAACCTCACTGAGTCAGAATGCTGTAAGCGGAACATATCCACGCAAGTAAGGCACAACGACTCTACGAGTAACACTTGTCTTGGCATTCCGTTAGGAATGACCTTGATTAGTGCAATTATTCACTCATACCTCAGTAGATTTTATTCATCACAGCCATGATCAAGACTCAGACAAAAGAAAGTGAAAGATACATTTTTCTCTATCCTGTACCGGCTGGCAAATGAAATTATTCCATTCATCAAAGTATGGTAGCAAGAACAAGGAACTTTTATCTCATTCAAAAACATGGACTAAATCCCTACATTGTATATGGTTCTTTACACGTATTCCCAGTAAAACCATGAATGATAAACCACATCCCTTTTACATAGAAGCTCTTGCTGCATATATGAAATCAGCAACTAGCGTATACTAATCACTCCCTTTGAAAGACCTTTGACCTTAAAATTCAATCGAGATAAGAGATTCATTCACGACTGCCATCTTCAATCACCATTAGTAATGCAAAGATATGGAGATAATATTCATGGGCAAAGGGTAATGAACGCTGTTTAACTGTCTACACCACACTTGAAAGAGCAAACATCGAGAAATAAAATACGAATACAGAGCTCTGTATGGTACGAAAATTCTTTTTCTGAAGCCATATTTTTTACCGTTTGAAAGAAATCACTATCATTTCAATGCATCGAAAAACTGCATGCATTTTCTCTTCTGGCCTTCAAAACGAGGGAATCTGTTTTTGTGAATATTGAAGCAAGAAATGGTATCAAAATGTAACATGCATAGCAATTTCTGTATAAATACACCCTCCATATTCCAATCACCGAAAGCGTTAAAAACTGAAGCAGTTAGGCTTACTTTGAATGACATTCGTTTCTGAAAAGTCTTAGAAGAAATATTCAAACATTTTCAAACCAAATTATAGCCCTATATCAGTGGGCACTATGTATGTAGGCTATGTATGACTATGTATAGCAGGCTTAAAATTTATCGCTCACGAAGAATTTAAAAAAAAAAAAATCACGAAGCTTTTCCTCCTACAATCTACAAAATCCCTAACAGGTGGTATTCCTATCCCATATCGGTGATAACTTATCAGAGAATAATTTCACAATAAATCACCCGTTATCTTTGACCGTGACGAATTTTACAGCATAACAATAAAGAAGCTTATGCGAATTAAATATATCTTTCCAGAATGTTTCATTAAGTATGGCAGACAAAGCTGTGCGACTGATACCACGGCATAAATAAAAGCAATATTTTTACGAATCACACCTAACTTAGAGCGACGAAAGCAATTTCCGCATAGAGAGTAATTCAGTGCATGAAACTAAACGGATAAACGTCACTTCAAAAATTTTATAAGCCTGAATTTATGTATCTCTCAATTAGAGGATACAATACCTCAAACTATGAAAATATTGAATTTATTTTCGCTAGAAAAGGGAAACTACCATTTCCTCTCTAACCAGAAATACTCGTCTCTTGAAAAAAAACAACTTTAAAGCCATTTTGTTCTCAATAAATTTTCCACGGGAAAGAAAACCAAAATAATGACTAATTATAGATTCTGGATAATTAGAGCTATTAAAACATTTTTTTCATGTGATCTAAAAATACCACAATAAAATACACAAAATTAAGCAATAGAATCAATTACCTTATTCAAATTTTCCTCGATCTGAATGAAGAACAGCCCGAAAGAAATGCGAAGATGAAAATTTTCTTCGGCTTGTAACTCAAATCAAACCGATATTCGGGATATTTGGCAATGCCTTAATAATTAATTGTACTTCGATCGGTAAAATCGTACCAAGGCTGTAGATTACCAAAACGTGAGGATCTGAGTTAAACAATGATAAAGTGGTTACGATTAAAAACGTTGATTTTCTGTTATTTAATCGTTTTTGGCAATGTAAAGGTTTAACTCGCGAATAGCTAGACGCAGAAAATTAACTTGCATGAAATAACTATCAGTATCGTAAAAATGAACCACCCTCCCACATTTCATTATCGACAAGCCATAAAAAAAGGAGGAGTGAAAAGCTAGTAATCAAAAAAGATACAGCCCAACGCCGTATGTACAAGTCTTTTTAAAGGATATTATAACGACTTTTCCCATAAAAAAATCAAAGATCAAAAAAGGTAAAAACACAACAGATTAAACTACCCTTTGAAGAGCCATATATTTTATACACAGCGGTAGAGAACTAGATTAACATTTCAGTGCTAAATTAACCCTTAAAAAGTATTAAAATGTACTCTAAACCCTGGATTATGTTTGACAAAACCGCAGTCCGCAAGTTGTCCTTAATCCATCGCCATGTGGTCAAATTCTTGAAAGTTATACCAATTGTTTAGTCTTAAAACGAGGTAAATGATCAGGAAGATATCGACTACCGGCCTGAATTTACCTCTAGACTTAAAAGCACGATTTACATTTAAAAACACTCTAAAAGGCATGATCTGCGTTCGACGAAATCCTTGAGAGTTATCGAAGCCCCCTGGAAGCAAATGCTGTGACATTAATTTATCTCACCAAGTATTATAATATAAATCTAAGAATCACCTGAACCATTAAAAAAACGGACTCAGTATAAGGTCTATGACCATTTCGGGAACGATGTTCCCATCTTCAGGACTAACCACCGTGGTTAGTCCTGAAGATAGGAACATCGTTCCCGAAACCTTATACTGAGTCCGTTTTTTGGTGGTTCAGGCGATTCTTAGATTTATATTACATTGCCACCAGTGGTCTATATATATCTCACCAAGTATTAATTGAAGTAAAAGTTCGTGATATCTTCCATAGAAGAAAAAAAATGTTCTTTCGTTCGTGAAAAATTTCTTCAAGGCTCCTCCATCAATTTAATTATTACCATTAACTCCGAAAATTCACAATGAAGGTTAACTTTGCAGTCGATTAGAAACGAAGGAGCATTTACTTCAAATTTAATCGAGGAAAACGTTAACAAAATCCTTAACTCGAAGATATTGCATTAAATCCACCAAGTCTATATCGAAAAAAACGCCTAAATTTAAACACAAAACAATACAGTTTGCAATCGAACGCGCAGGGGTACCAAAATTAAGAGATTAAGATTTACGGATCCGTATCTCAACCCAAAAGATAAAAAAATCGCTTCCTTTGATGGACCGCATGAGGAGACACTTATATAACAACCGATAACATCTCTTCCTCAACCGGCTAGAGAACACCCTCAAAGTTGGTCCTCGACGGAAACTTTTAATTGGGTCTAAACAACACCTCACGGCGCCCGCAAACCGGCAGACGTGCGCGCGCCACGAGAAATCGATGACACGGCGGTAATCCGTGTCCGCATTAAGCCGCACCACGCACCACCACCCCGCTGGGTGCGGAGGGAGCAGACCACGCACCCAAATGAATTCCGCTGAGCCCTTGGGAATTGAATCCATCGCAGATAGGGGAGACATCCTTAATGGTCGGGGGCGCTAATAAAATACCTCCGGCGTGAGATAGTGGAGCAAGAAGAGGTTTATGAGGACCGCTGAATGCAGGGGTCCGCTTTTGCATGCGAAAATGCTTTCATTTTGCATATGAATTCATGAAGAAATAAGTGCGTATGGAACAGCGAGACTGAATAGAAAATGATCTTCCTCCTCCTTTTCCAGGAGGTACATCCAAACTAAAGTAATTAAGGGTTTTACTGTGTGGGGACATGCCAGACAAACATGATTAAATTGCTCTCTGAAAAATAGAATGTGACCGATTTCCGTAAATAATAATAATAATCGTCTTTATTTAATATAAATAAAATTAAAGATAATAGTATAAGAAAAAAATTAAAGAATTGTGGATGTAAAAAACTTAGGAGATTCTTAGGAAAAAACAACTGCAGGAAAACAACCACAAAGAAGGGGGTTATGAAAAACCTGCGCAAACCTACCGATAGTAATAACTAAAAGATGAGAAAAAATAGCATAAAAAAATAAAGAAATGCACTACCAATAAGTACTTGTATGCGATACATAAATGAGAATCAGTGCACCTTTAAAAAAAGATAGCGATATATAAAATAATTCGAACGAAAAAAAAATGAAAAAGTACATGGATTTTCATCCATAAGGTACAATATGAGACAAAAAATGCATGTAATAAAAACATTATCGACATGTGAATGTTAGAAAAAAATTAATGCAATAATATCGTTTACGAAGAAAATTTGCATGAATCACTTGAAATACTTCCTTTAGAGGACTAGCTAATCTATGTCTTAATATTGGAATACTATTATAATAACAAGTATAAGATAAACCAACAAAGGTAAAGGAGCAATTATGTTGTAGAGAAGTATTTAACTAATGAGATGCTAACAAATTCATTGAATGTTTTCATACCAAAAATCTTTTATAGTCTACCAGATTATACGAATGAAATTGAAACTCTGAGGTAAAGAAAATTACAAGTAGAGAGTCTTTGAAGCGGCTAGTTATGTTTTTGAAACAGTGGATAATAGATCTATGTAACTCAGTGGTCGTACGATAAATGCTATGTCTTCCAAAAATGTATCATCTTAGAGTTTGAGAAATTCTTTGAAATAGTTCAAATAGAGTAACATTCTTCCCTGATACTTAATAAATACATTTTCGATGTATCAAATATAAAATACATCCAAATTATTCTAGCGATAAGGTTTCACGATCCATTTTCGGAAATTAATTCCGTAAAAACTGAGAAAGGGACTGGATACGCCAACCTTTCAGAGAGGGAGCACGTCTTAAAAAGCTGACTTTATTGCCTTAATGGAGAAAGCTTCTTTTCATGCCACGTCGCTCTTAAAAGCGCTTCCGATGGATTCATACGGAATGAAAAACGCCGTATACAGCCAGACGCTGCATCGATTTTCATCCGACCCTTAATCCTTATTCGGAAATTGAATTATAAAGGCCATTAAAAGCTCAGTCGGAATGAAGATAGCGTTTGATGGAGAGTGTCCACGGAGGAGTGTGCGGACTGCGATAGGGGGTCGCTGTGCCATTTACCACGGCGGCCTCTTTTAACACCAACGAGGGAGGCCGCGAATCGACGGCGCACGATTGAGTGACGTGTGAGGATACGCTGATGAAATGCGTAAGGAGAAATGACGGGACGGATTCCATGGGGAATAGGAGCGACCATACATACAGCTGGTCCAAGCTGAAGTCAGAGACGAAATTCTAACCAAAATAAACGCAAGTTACAAATATCATGAGGATTTTCATTGACGATAGGTTCCTGCTATCACATCCTCAATATTTCCCCGTCTTATTGTACAGGATAGAGAGAGAGAGGTATCTTTAATCAACTAATAAATTTAACTCTTCCTGGTGACTGCGATGACAAAGAGAGCTTCTTTGATGTGAATTATGCTGAATGTCAAACATTTATGTCAGATATTGAATAATTTAAGTAGCAATTATTCATTTTGCTGCGTTACAAGAATATTTTTTTAATTTTGTGAAAATATTTTCTAAAAATCGCTTTCGAGAAAATATTTTCTAAAAATCTCTAATCTTTTCTCAAGATTATTATTAAGAAATACCACGAAGTCGTGGCCGAATTAGCAGACTCTAGGATATTTTTTTTTATTTTAAGCATTTCGGCTTAGTGAGATAATCAATGTCAAACTACTTCATTCCTTATCTTGCCTATTTCATTCTTTATCCAGAGTTCTGGGTAGATGATGGTGAAGGGTTTGAGTTAGATGCCAATAGTTAGTTAACAGCCAATGTACTGCAAACTTAACAGACAGAATTTAAAGCAGTAAAACAATCGCAAGTTTACAAGAAACACTATTCAACCGAAATTATTTTCAGAGCGATCATAATGAATAAAATAATTCAGGACACAAAAATTCATGTTTTGCGTAATAGTAATAATCATCCTCATCGTAATCATCATCGTAATAAGCACCTTGCTTAAAAATATGAAGTTGAAGATTAGTCAAGAACAATGTCATCACCTAAATTTTGCAGAAAGTAATTCCAATATTCCACTATTCTGATAATGGTTACCATTCGGCACGAGAACTTTCACACCTATCAATAAAGGCATGGTGAACATGGTGATGGCTTCAATAAAATAAATGTGGCTACCAATAGCAAAATGGATTTTTCGGAATTAAAATAGTTTGAGATTAACTTCCCGTTTTTTTAAACACAACTAACCACACTAAGTCACACCTCTAAAACGTGAGCAATACAGCTTTATATACGCGTTGTAAATACCATTTCATCATCTGCACCAAGATGATGATGATCATAAAATCCTGGCAAAAGCAAACAAAGATGCCTGACGTGGCTCCAGCATTCCTAAATATGAATCACGGATACTGCACGATTCTTGAAAGAAAAATCTAAAATGGTTACGGATGAAAATTATTCATTGGCATGAGTGCTCTAAGTACTCCGATAAAACTGTTTCACGAAATCACGACCACCGACTGTCTTTCATTTATGACAATGTAGAATCGGAATGCGGAACTTCGGAGAAAGTTGCTCTTACGGCTGAACGTTCCGGCGATTATGATAAGATAGGAGAACAATCGCCTTAAATCGCGATGTAAAAATTAGAATAAATACTAATATCGCCTTAAAATTGGTATCGAAAACCACTACTGACTTATATGGGACATTTAAACTAAAATGGAAATGAATTAAAATCTTAATATGGTAGATAGGGCGTAACGCAGACAATCGCGATGAGTAAGATCATAAATATGTTGGAAGGACTACGGAATAAAAATTTATAGTAGTAGTAAATAGCAGGATATGGCGTCAACTGTGCAGGTAGATGGACGTGACCTAAAGGATGTCCCAGAACTGTAGAACAATGAGTAGTAACATGAATGAGGTCATAAATGTGTTTAGTAATTAAACGAATGACGCATGGGGAGGCTTGAACATATCTTTATAAGAAGAAAATTCGCAGGGAAAGAAAGGTACTAGGCAAAATAACGAGATTAAACTCTTAGCAACAGGAAAAATGTAAAAAATACACCGATAAATCAATAGGTCCGTATTCGATCTGTGCATTCAACTACCGTACAGCAACTAATCCTCATCCTTCAAAAATCACCCTTAAGTCAATCGCGTGGTCAATATGAGCTAAGGTGTATTTAACTAAATTGATCAAAATCAAGTCATTTCCAGTGCAGCTGATTATTTTGAAATGCTTAATTTTGAAAATAAAACGTACATGAATAAAACCTAATGACTGAATATCCAGAGAGCATGTACGAGATTCATCGGTCCATATTTAGGAGAAAAATTTCCCATTAGAAAAGTTGCTGCAATATGGAACAAGTGTGACCCTCGTTTGAATTAATTAAATGTTAATAAAAATAATGGAAAAAATTATATTGATTCCCCAAAATGTATATCCTTGATTGCTGGTAGCTTTGATCAATCGTGATCCCATCTCAATAAGCCATAATCATTCCAAGAAATTTGGCATCATGTTGCACAAACACAAATGATTCAGATTTTTTTGGAATGATTCACTAAGCTTTTAATTGCCATTCGTATTTACGAGGATCATAATAAAAGAGGCTATCGATCCGAGACCGGAAATCACCACTTGAAATACATTCCCCAGTATATCTGGATTGGAAGGAAGTGGGAATTCCTTCCTTGATAAGACCACCCACAAGAAGGAATTCGATGATGAATGGATTCCATACGAAGATCGAGATAAAAGATAAGGGAATGCTTTACAGGTGACAGACGTATGTCGCAGCAAGTTAAACAAGAGCGAGACAACGGTGATTGAGGTGAACATATTGAGAATACGAACATATTCTGAGATACAGAGCTTGAATTGAATCCCTTACAGTGGTCAAATTTGAAGACTTTTTATGAAAGAAATGAAAAATTTATAATTAAAAACACGTAGTAATTTTGGGATAGGTCTTTTTACTTCGCTACGAACTTAAATAAAAGAAACGACCATGGTTGGAAGGAATTTTTCGAGTGAGAAAGCGATCTATAACCAAAATAAATTTCTCTGAATTTGCTCCAGATAAGTTAAATTGTTAAGAAAGTGCATTATGATACTAACGACATTTTTGTTAAGAAACATTAGGCGGAATTCGTAATTTTTACCATATGGGTTTAAAGCTAGTGATGAACATACAAAAAATAAAATATGTAGACGTGCTTGAATGTTTCGACCTTAATTTGGTGGATATATCCATACTAATACCATGTAGGTCAATAACTTATTTAGCGTAAACACTACCAAATGGTTTTTTTTCGATTTGCTTGTGGTATATTTGTACATAAATTGATAATAGACTCACTTTTACAGATAACTCTTATACTTCCACTGCATAAAAAGTATAAATGAAGCCCATACTCTACAACGTGTTTGGTGATGTCGACACAAACCAACAAAAATCTGAGCTATATAATACAAAGGCAACAAAAATTTCTGTAAATAACTATTTATTTTATTTATTCAAATAGTATCATCAATGAATATCGCGAGGCTAATTAAAGCTGACAATAAACAATAGTACAAAATAAGACCGAAAAATTAAACAATGATAAAATATAATATTATAAAACAAAAATACAAGAATAATTACATTGATAAATCAGACAAATCAGATCAGACGAATTGTGAGGATAAAAGTTTTATAAGAAGACAACGAGTCAAGAGGAAACAAGGAGAGACTAGAAGGAAAATTGAAGGTGTTCTGTAGTATAGTGACCGTTTTATTTTTGATGAGCGTGAAGTATTCTGCTGATAACCTAACATTTTGAATGAGGAATATAACATAACATTGAACACAGCTCTTTTACGGCATAAGTTAAATTGAACTAGTCAATTCTTTCTGAATTCTCATCCATTTCCAAAACGCATTCAGCGAAGACAGATATAAATAGTTGGAACGCTAGTTGAGCTCGCGTGCGTAAAATAATCTTCTGGAGTACCCCAACTTCAAACTGCTATAAACAAGAGAAGAGACTGGCCCCAAGACAATTTTCTTTTCTGAAGCGTGAGATTGGCGAGGCAAAAATACTCTCATTTTTAAGAGACTAAGCGACGGAAAATAACGCCGCAGTTAGTTCAATGGGTTCGAAAGTTGAGGACTGGGCATTCGTCTGAACTAGCTTAGGGAAATTCTCACGTTTCAATTACTGCGGGACCGACATAATGAGTCTGTGAAAATGAGGAAGTGTTCAGGATATGCAGACGGCGCTACAGCCAGCCTTCATGTCTGTGAAGTCATCGCCCGGATGGACGTTTGGCTACTCATTCGTAGAGTTTCATCAAACGAATAAAATGCGCCAAGAAATATAAATCTTGCATTTGACTCCTATGGAGAGTTCTGGAAGGGAACTAAAAGAGTGACATAGTCAGGATTCGATCCAGAGTCTCCGACTTGATGGTCTAATTGTTTCCCAATTGTTTTCATGCAACCGCCCCCAATTAAAAAATCATTACCTATAATATTTAAATATTATTGCCTATTATAAGAGAGCATTAAAACGAAAAAAAAAAACTTCAATGATAAAAACCACACACCATATCACATAAAAGGCAATTTTCTGGTGTTTTATACCCGTTATAAAACCCATTACTATTTAATTGAGGAACAAATATCATCGTAAATACGATATTTTTTTAACGTCAAGTGCCCCAAAAGGAGAAGTCTTTCCTTAAATCCTAGAGTTTCTTATGGGACTGTAATAGCTGTAGGGCGAGCTACGTATATTTGATGGAAATAAGCGATTAATATTGAAATTCTGCAGTATTATAAAATACTTTCGCGATATAATAGTTGGAGCAGCGAGAAATTTCTGTTAAATTTTAGTTTAAATACAATGTTACTTTCTTGCTCTCGAATGATTTCCTAATGCGGGCCAATGGATCTAGGTATTCCCTAATGTTATCTGAGTACTCTAAATTAACCACTAAGTATTGGAATAATATTTCACAGATAGATAACTACAATTTCAATAGTTTGACGAAACAACAACGTAGATTAAAAGCATTATATCAAAAGGTTAACCTGTATCCAATTCTAGAATTCCAAACAACGCAAAAATCTATAACAGAAATTTAACTCATGTCGCGATAAATCCTGGCACATTGCCAAAGCATTGTAACTCCCGACAAAGACTAAGACTAAAAGAAGAAATAGAAATTAAAACAACACATTAGTAGAGACACTCACAGTGAGTACACCTTTCGAGGAAACATATTACGTCACAACCAAGCGAGCGGATGACCTCACAGAATGAATCGAAACCTGAAGAATTTCATTGAGAAAGCGCCCAAAAGGGCGATGACGTCCACGTGGTTACGTTGAGGAAAACCAGTCAACGAGATGACCTAAGGACGATTACTGATTGAGCAAATCCTACTTTATATGGTGAATAAAGAAAAATAAGGAGCCACAGTAGGAGAAAATAATCTTTACAATAAACCAAAGAAATTTATATCAATAGCAGTTCCTTTAAAGCTAAATAAGATTAAGTCTAACCCTGTTGTTATTGCTAACAGTAAACAAGTTATAGAAAGTAATAACACCCTAAACTTCCACTTTTTACGGTGTTATTATTTTCTATAACTTCAGAGTGTCCTTCCACGAAGTTCGGCCGAATATGATAGAATTTATTAGTAAACAACTACTTCGAAAATTTGATACATATGAGACCATAGAATGAAATAGGATCTGAATGATTCTTGTCTTTTCCTCAGAGCATATGTTCAATAATTTGTCGATAATATCGTTCATAGCGCAATATTGTATACACTCGTGTTACGTTAAGAAGGCTATTTCACATATATATTTTTAATATTTATATATATATAAATTAATTCTGGAGAGCCTTGTCCGAACCGACTACTGAAAAAAATAAGTGTAAGTCTACACGACCAGATTCCACATCCATCAACAGGTTATTATTATGGGCAGTGCACCTTATGCTTATGTCATCGTTGTATTTTTAGGGAAGTGTACATGCGCGCGTGATAGTTTTAGCTGTTTAGCTGGTAACGCGGAGGGATACTGGTCAGATGCCATGTAATGTTGGGCCAAGATAAGGGATTTTGCTACCTTCAAGCCATATACATTGTGAGATGTAATACTACAATAATATATAATAATATATTTTATGAGACGTTTTCATAACACTCGTGACCATAAAACGTCAGCTGAATAAGATTTCAATAGTGAAGTCCAACGCAAAGGCCTTAGAAAGGCTAATCAGAAACATGATATCACTGTACTAAATTATGAATTTTTACCAGACAAGGAAAACCGAAGAGATCGTGGTTTCTATCGAAAATAGTGATAAAAATTGTTCAATATAGAATCCAAAAAAGGAAAAATTGTGGCACGAGCTATGGGCTAAAGATTGGCTGTTTTGAATACTAATTTCTTTAAAAAAATATAGCTCCGAAATATGCCATTGAGGTATTGGTATCGTAACATAATCGAAGAAATTCCATGCGTATCTGATTTTAAATTACAAACATATATTACATTGTCGTGTAAATGCACTGCAAGAATCCTTTACGATAGTATGTACTAGCGTTTTAAATTCTAAAAATATTCCCTTATTTTATTAGTACTCAAATTAACTAACGGATACTTCTACAGAACTAGACTTGAGGTGTCTAGAAAAGGGATATCAATGAAAATACGGATGGAAATTTTTGAATCATTGCCACAAGACCGGAGAAGCGAGGTAACGAAATCACTAACCCATACCTCAAGAATAACTTCAACTTTGAGAGGAAATTAACCTTCATTAACCCTAACCACTATTTTATTTTTACAAGCGCAGGAATCCTTCAAACGAGGATATCCAGTCCAGTCCGGAAATTGCAAAACTAGAGGAAGCGGCTTCCGTCAAAGATTACGAATTCCCTGCGGCTCCATATGTAATTTTCCTCGCGGTGCGAGAAAAAGAATTTCAGTAAGCAGGGCAAATTCCTCCGTGTCGGCATGGCGCGAGGTCTGCCCACTGACACCAAAGAATGTACACCCACAAGAAATGCCAGAAAGGTCTCTCATCGTTGAGTTATGCTCAAAGCCAACGGTCTTCAACAGGGATTGGGATTCATTGAAATGCGAATTATAAAATTAGAATTAAAAATATTTCCCGTAAAATTTCATGGAAGAATCTTCGGCAAAGGCCGTGTTCAGAATACAATCCTCGACAAAATTTATTTAATTTTGTGAATTATAATCGTGAATTCTGTACATTTGTTACATTTTACTGTAGTATTTCGCTGAACAACTTTCTGGAAGAAAAGGCTTTGTTTGCTTCGTCAAATACATTTGATACAAAGCATCAAACGACGATGAATGTAACTTTTTGTTAAGTAAACGGAAATAAATTATAGATATCTATTTCAAAAAAAGCAAAAATCAATGACATTCAATGAGTTATCCAAGGCCAATGATCGGTAAAGATTATCTTCTTTTAGACGTAATATGCTACATCAGTAACAGAATTTACAAAATAAGGATTCTGTCTTTCGGTGAAGTCCTAAGCTTACAAGCTATTATCCAAAGCAAGCCTAGTGACCCCGATATCCTCTACCATTAGCTTAAAAACAATCAAGAGTAGAAATTATGCTTATTAGGCAAGATAATGAATGAAATAGTTTGCCCTAGCTTTATTCATTGAGACAGAACCTTTAGAAAAGGACGATTTCATCTAATTGTACAAGTAACCTTACGAATCACACATAGGACTCGTAAAAAAATGATAAAAGATATAACAACTTCATAATACATAAATTCATCTGCTCTAAATTTTAAAATGATAAAAGAAGAAGAAACCTACAACACAATAGATTTTGAACAATCCACGAATTGGTAACAACCGAAAAATGAAGTTTTGGGCTGACACAATCAAGGACAGTGTTTTCGACATAAGTTACTGATACTTATGATGATATCAAAGATACACGATATGTAGATGGGCAAGTGTAGTCAGCATGTAAAAAGTCATTAACCATAGCTTCAACAATTTCATTCCTGTGCAACAAGAAGTACATGGTGAAATTTGTTCAAGTACAAAACTTGCAAAATAAATTAACACAGGATTAAGCAAAAAACGTGTAAAAATATTTCAAACCCAACGGTTACACACATCTATAAAAACTACCATTATTTCAGAACAAAAACGTAACAATCGTCATAAAGAAGATTCATCGGGACTTAGTACAAAAAATAAGCACTACTGGCGACAATTCGAGACCTTGGAATCCAAGATATAACGCTGACTACTTAGAGAGTCTTAGGATCAAATCCGTCTCCACGTGCATCTTTGGAGGTAAAAAGTGAAAACGGTGGAACTCGTTGATCGTCGACCGTTAATAAGCATCCGACCACGTACGCGACCCAGAGATGGAGCGTCCAGTACTGGAATCCGGACAATCCTCATTAAGGGCGCGGTTGGCGAATTGAAACCAACACCGAGCGAACTCAAACGTTCTCTACCGAGTTAACGGGATCGTTCCTGAGGAATTTCCGATCACCGACGGAGATTAACCGCTTGTCACCGCGGTCGCCTTCCAATCTGGGATTATTCTGCCAGTATGCAAGACCCTATGAGACCAATGAATAAGACCAATGCAGAAACCCAAGCTAATAATTCCTTCCCAAGTACCTTCGATTCGGACAGAAGTCACACAAAGGAAGGCAGAAAGGTCCAAAACACTGATATCTGCAGCGATTAAGATTTTCTTTGGAATTTCTTCAACAAAAACAACACTGGTCCGTATTTTGGCAAGATTTAAACAGAAAAATCTTTAAAATATTAAAATCCATATTGAGGAAACTTTTAATAAATAAACTAAAAAAATAAAAAAAACTTTTACTAAAATAATTTTTCTGTGGTTTAGTAAAACATTCCTCAATATGGATTTTGATACGATTAATAACTACCACAAAGTACGCCTGATACCGTGTCGTTTAGAAAAATCTTTTCTTCCATCTGAATTGTCGATGACATTATAAAGTGACAACTGATACTTGAATAAGTAGAGTAAAGGCTTGAAAAATATCTGTCTAGATTTCGTGGTGATCAAATGACTATAATATTATTTTAACATCTTAAGGGATGTAGTACATACACTGAGATTTCTCACGCTAAATTTACTGAAACTTTGGTCTGCCTGTAAGGTATATATACCGAATGCTTGATTGAACCTCAGTTAATTACTTCTAAAGTAATTCTCAGTGGTGAATTTCTGATTTATTGGATTGTAACTGTATTGTGTTGCGACAATTTAATTCATAACTGCAAGTACCTATAAATGTAGAAGGCCGATAAGGGCGTAATAATTCACGCATGTTATCCCACCACAAAATTCCATTATTTTTTTTATATAACTAAATAACATAACTACAGCGAGCGCCATTATGCCTATGATCCCTAATCATGCCTACGAATAACCGTAGAAAATTTAATTTATTATCATCTTCATCTTTGTTACAATAAAAACTACACAAATGTAACAAATGCAAATGCATCGGAAGACATAAGTGTTAAAGCAGTTACTTCATGTAATTTCATCAAGGATTGGAAAGATGAGTAACATTAAATTTTCACAAGAAAAATTGTTTTGCATTTATAACAGTATTATGACCCTGTGAGTCGATACTTGTCGCTCAAATTTGCGTTGTGAAAATTAATAACTTCTTTCTTCATTCTTAAACAGAAAGAATATTTTTATCACGTTATCCTTAACAATAATGACTACATTTTTAGGGAGAGGGAACTTTACTTTTTTCACGAAATGGATTATAAATAAATCACCTTTGACCAAAACCGCAAACAACGCAAAAAAATCAACTCGAAAAATATCTCCTAAACACATAAGATACTTAAGAATAGAGCGATATAAAATATACATAGAAGATTTGTAGCAAAGCATCATAAGGGGAGTTGCGTTTAAATACGCTGAGCCTAAATTTCCGCTCCAACTTAATACAGCCACTCTCTCTAAGGTCACCAACAGCTTCATTTCAAAGCTGATCGTTTGTGCTCACTTCATCCACAGGAGAACAACAGAAGTTTACGCGAACCACTTGAGCGCTGTAGACTTCTTGAGGTGAGGAAACTGGAATAATAGCCGGCGCGTGATGTTTGAGAAACAAGCAGTAACGACTGTTTTACCGAGACAAAAGGAAAATCACACATTCCTAGCTTCTCGCAGATAAGACTACTCGAAATGCATGACTCAGCCCTTCTGCGCGTGCATAGTGATAATCTTTCGCCATTAAGCAGGTCTTCCCGAAGATAGAGAGCAGTACGCCTGCCTTTTACGTTACGCTACAGTTGCTACGAAGCAAGATTGCATCCTGAAATCATCCACACACAGAATCGATAATAAAATTCCGAAATCAAAAACAACTCGCATGAATTCATAAAAATTCTGTGGCGACATGAAGGCGGAAAATTTTATGATGAAAGTGTACCTCTAATTTAATTATTCTCAGAGAGTAATAATCTCAAGATAGTTAAGACGAATAAGAATACTCTATGGTATTATTCACATGGAAAGAGTCTTATCTGACATTCATTTCGTGAAAATCGGTACTTAGTGAAAAAAAAACCAAGTCCAAGGAATTCCGCGTAAGAACTACTGAGACGATTACAATCATGAATGCATGATTTGCATGAACGCATGCATTTAGTATTCGGATAGCCTAACAATTAAATTAATAATAAAAGTTTAATATTAAGTATAATTTTATAGGTTTGTTGTAACAGTAAATTTTTAAAATAATTTGACGAAAAACAAACTTGGCAAGATTATAACAAAAGAAAACATAAGAAAACTGATCAATTAAAAAAATCAAATCACGAATTCGACTGAGGTAACCTATATTTAGTTATATAGCAAAATCAATGAAACTTCAAAAGATTAAAACGCATGAATTTTGCAACTACAGCATAAGATTTAAATAAAAACGGTTTAACTGAGACAGCACCTGGGAATGTTGGGTAATTATGTCTAAGGTCTAGGACAGAATTGAAGTCACTTCCTTCATCTAAGCCTTTGGTATTGTTAACAAATATCAACGATAAAAAATTTGAAGAGAGATGACGCAAGAGCAAATAGATGATGAAGTGGATATAAAAAGCGTGTATAGAGATACCTCAGGGAAAACTATCGACAACATTAAAATTCCAAAGGGAAATTACAAAAACTTATGCATGCCTAGATACAAAAACAACTTGAATGCAAAAACATTATCAAATTTCTAAAATATACGGTTTAAATAAAACCAGACGGCGCATCCCACAACCACGTGCTAGTCAAATAGCGCACATTAATGGAAATTGGGTCGCGAGCGCCACATAAGGAACGCGGTCGGAGTACAAGCAGAGAGAAAATAACTTTTCGGGAATACGGACGCGGCGGTACCTTTCAAGTGAAACTCACCATTAACTCGCTAGACTCTATTTGACCCATTTTTCCGATGATAATGCTAAATTCATGGACGACGCTCGGCACACATCCATGTTTTGAAAGTCCCGGAATGGCTCGCGTGACCCACGAGATACAGCGTTTGATTTATAGCAAACCCGCGAAAATTTTCTGAAGGGCCATATTTAATCATTTCCGTACGATGCGAAAACCGCTTAAACGGATGGCAAACCATGCATCATCGTTAAATCGTTGCATAACCTTCCAAATCCTTTTAACGTAATAACTTGAGTGAGTTGTTGACTCTTTTTCTGTAACACTGTTTACACTATGAAACTATTAACAAAAACTATTTTCTAGAAATGTTATAAAGGAATGAGAAGTTAATGTTGAGAAGTGCGTGGTAACTATTACGAGTTATAATTATTTAAAAAAATCGCTAATTAAATCTTCAGAAACGCCATAATTTTAGTGAACATATACAATAAAAGATAAATACTAAATACACAAAAGAGATAAAGCAGCTGCCTTCTCCAATATTTTTAAGAGAATGATCCAAGAGATTTACCTATAATGAGCATTTAGCTACAGCCTAGATTAAGGATTTTACAACAAAAGAGTAAGAACTGGCATACGAATAATCCAAGGTTTTTTTTTTAAGTTCACCTTCTGGCACCAAATGTACAAGATCAATTATGAATGAAAATCAAATCAAACCTGATTGAAAATAATTGAGGATTTAGTATAATATCTACTCTACAATAATTTGACAAGTTTCGTCACAAATCACACACATTTCATAACAAGATTTAACTAAGAGTTAATGCTAAATTAACTAGCGTTTCTAAAAGTGCAATTATGAAAAAAAAGCAGTACAAAAAATATCTGATAAATACTGTGGCAACTTAATCCATATACTCAACCATACATGTATATACACAATCTATAACTGTTAAAATGGGAAATGCTGGGGAACTGGAAAATATGTCAACAAGTGCTACAACACGGCAGAGGTCCGTTAGGGTAATTAAGAAAACAATGCCCAGTAATGCCCAAGAAGTACCCAGTGCCCACTAAAATCAAACTTAAATAAAAAATTATTATCAATAATAAAAACAATACTTTCCGAAAAATGGCTCCATAAAAAAAGTAAGCGTGGAAAGTATTAAGAGCAGATGACAAGATCGAAATAGATAACATTACTATAATAGCATGGCTTTAAGTAATAACGATAGAAGCTATTTTCTCTCTTATCTATCAGCAAAAAAGATCAAAGTTCCTCTTAAATATTATCTGCTATAGGATAAAGAAGAGCAAGTTTACAATACCCAGATATTAAATGAGACGGCTTTTGAATTTATGCGAATCTTTTGCCAAATTTAAGCCGTCATTGACTACCAGTCACGCAAACATTTCGACCAAACAAACGGAATAGACTGCCTATAAATACAGAAAATATTCGGAATGTAAAATGAAATTAGGACATGTCACTTTCACTTCTTCGACTAAATTTAAAGAGATTTTTGCTCTAGTTCCCGCAACTAAGAGAAATTATAATATATACTTGCAGCTACCTACTTGCCATAAAACCTGTCTAGTAACAACTTCGTTAAACAAACCCAAACAGAAGCCATAGCGTGAGTTGAGCAAATTAAAGACAAAAGATTTCCCAAATGAGGACAATTTAAGATGAAATCTTCCGCGGGAATTGAAATTTTCAGAAAATGTGTTTGTCACGTCTCTCGTGCAAACTGAGATATATGACAGTTGAATTTCTCCTTATTTTCAACCGTGACAAAGTTCTACTGCGACTATTCCGTGAATGAAACATTCAATTGTCCACGTAATGGTTTCCGCGAAGATTTTAAACCTCCATTCGTGACATCTTTATTGCTTAAATGATTACTGCTACCTCGAGGATAATGAATTCTTAGTAGCTGAAGGAAACAGGCACAGAATTGACACGTCTTAAGGAAAATTACACGGGCATCAAATTCAAAGAGGATGATTTTTAAATTACAATAGAAAATATAACAGGTATATTATGGAAGACAGGCATATGCCACATAAAGAGACCAAATTTATTGCTTTTATAGCATAAAAAGTGTCAGCCATGAATAAGATTGGAAGATAAACAAGATAAAACATCCTTATAGATTTTTCATGAAATAGGAGGTCGAATTAAGTCATTATAAGTGGAATTCTTCTAAAATGACTTTTTTTACTTATACCAACTTCAGATGTGAAAGAACAACTATATAGACGAAGATGATCAACTATTAACTTCCCAAAGAACATTCTTAAGTTGTATATGGATGTCATTTTTGAAAGAATAAAATTAATACTAAACGATCGGTTACGATCGACTAATGGCCTACATATATCGATAGGTTGATGTATCGATTCATAATTAATAATTACATATTAAAGGACCGTTTCGTAACTAAACTTCGTAATGCAGTTTGGCAAGCTCTAAGTTACGCTAATAAAGACAAGAACGGTATTCACGATTAGATAAACATTATGTATTCTTTCCACAAGGATCAGTCACGATCAACATACATCGATAGATCGATACATCGCACCGCAAGTACGATGTGAATACACCTCTTCGTAACTAGAAAATTAGCAGTTTAGCATGCTCCCGAGGTTATTACAGACAAGAATGGCATCCACGATATATACGCACGATGTACTCACTCCCCTTGCAAATTCGCTACGCAGGGCGATAGAGAGGTCGTGATTTCGAGAACGCGTGCACCTGCAGATGCTTTAGAAGCGGTGAAAATCGAGCATCCACGTGCGAGACACGGAAAAAACCACGACTTGGAAAAAAGCTTGCTATTCGAGAGAATAGAAGCGGGGATTGGATCGGCTGGAAAGAGGAAAAAAACATCGTTAAGATGTCATCTTCAAGGTTGATAAAGGCGATCCTCGCATTACGCAAGGCAAATACTGGTTTCTTGCTTCAATAGGCGAAGCGAAAAGCGGCAAAAACCGAGTGGTGATAGCGTCTTTTGGGCTAATTGCAGTTCAAGAACATTAGAGGCCAATGACGAGAGAAAGGAGCTTTGAAAAGAATCAAAGAAACCACGAAAAGGAATACAGCAAGTAAAAGGTCGCTGAGTTCAACCCATAATTAATGAAGTAGCTCGATGAGAACAAAAGGAGAATTTCTTTGATCCTTTAAGTAGTAATTGACCTTTGAAAAAATTAATCATGATGTGAAATAATAATAAAATAATACCAATGTCTTAAGCTTTATATGAAATGCGCATTTGGTACGGCACGTTTTGCATGCAAATCATATCCGAAAGGCTATCCATGTAACATCTAGAAAAATCTATATAATACGACTACAATAACAACACATTAGCGATTAGAAATAATAATTCAAAGAAGTTCCTTTCAGCAGCGACCTGGGAGAAGAGGTAAAACTAGAAGGAAATAGGGTATACACAAATAGGCAAACAGGAAGGAGTCTATACTAAAATCATCCTCCGACTTGGTGCAGGAAGTTAAGACATGATGGATGAGAGACCAATCCCTTTCAAGATTACACCTTAGCGGGGAAATAAACGATAAAATGAAAACGAACGGATAAACTGGCGAGAAACACTCCTTTTCTACCATTTGTGACCGAAAAACCATTCCCCTATTCCAGATGGCCTTATCTCTCTGCTTCAGGAAACAAGGCTCAACGAGGATTTTATTTCCATTCCTGCTCATCGCTTCTATCATAAAGTGAAACAAATGAATTCGAAGCTTCATAGAAAATAACACATAAGGAACGTAATATAGCACGTTATCCGCAATTTGAATGGGATTGGATACCATACATAACTTCGACGCCGTTACTCAATTCTTCTTCGATATTAGATCATTTTCTTGAACACGTATCGACTTCAACCTCATCAAGGAAAAGAACTATAAACTATTTCAATCATACCATGGGTAATTTAAATTCCTCTAATCCATGGAAAGACTTAAATATGGCAGGAGTAAATGACCAATTGGTATGTGCAAAAGGATATTACTGCCATGATCAACAGTAAAGTCGGAGCAATTTGAAGGTAATTTAAATCGAGTCTATTGAGGAGTAATACTGTTACTTCTTTTCAGCAACAAATCACAATTTTAATGATAGTGTAGAGAGAATGTAATAAACAACAATTCAGGCGCAAACATGGGGTATGGTTGACGGATTTTAATCTAACATAAGATCATCTCGGATATCATCGTAATGAACCTAATTGTCGAAGATTTTAGGAATAATTTCACGAAAAAAATACAAATATATATTCATAAAAGTACTACAAAATTTAATATGCCCAAAGAAGTACTACTGTTTTACAATAATAATTATGACACTTTCATACTTATTTTTATTTATTAACCTGCACTACTTAATTTTACAAAGTTCGAGGAATCATTGCTATAATAGCAACATTTAACATAGACCCCACAATGCAAATTCGGTAGAAACGTCCCTGCCACAATGTATCAACCGCAATGTATCAACCACAAAAACATAGACGAAAACAGTAAACTATCCAATTCACAGAAACTCCCATCTTTCATCTTGAGCAAACAAAACTTCGAGAGTAAAGTTCACTTCTAAAAGAAAAGGCAACTTCCACTTGTTGGCAACCTTTCTTTCATGCGTTCGTTCATTTCTATGCTTCGTTGCTACTGAAGGAGATTTCTTGGGAATGAAATGGCTATACAATGTGACGATATACAGTAAAAAACAAAACTCGATCTGAGGCGGTAGATATCTTAGCACGTGCCGTCTAACGTTGTTTTTCTCTGGTCTAACAGATCGCCGCTCCTTCATTCATACCATTAATGATTCAAACGAAGAAATTATGAAATAGCAATCTCTACGCAACACACCTCCGAATGGTAAGAACGTTGGTTAATATTTCGATGGCCTGATGATAAATGATATAAATTGTTATATTTAACATTTCCGAGCTGTCGAGGGAATAAATGTGTCGAAATTGTTCGATTGTTTTCATGTTGGAAATAAAATCTAAAATAATTTAAGTATAATAATATTATTATTATAATTACAATGTTGTAACACTCGTAGAAATGCAGTATTTAGATACCCATAAGTTCATGCCGCCATATTTTGGTGAATGAAATATTCTCCATTAGTCTTTGGGTACAAAAAGAGAAAATTATCTTTCGTTGGTTACCTTTGTGTCAGTCGTGTTCATAGATGAGAAAGCTATTTAAGTATGAGCTACGTTGAACAATATGAATGCTATGAAAGGTTTTGCTGGTTGGGGCATTGTCCTGCACTTACAGGTTCTTTTACACATACATACGATTCCAGCTTACTACGGAGCCACGAGCAAACTACCTAAATCCTCATCTAGCGAAGAGAGGCTTATTAAGTCACAAATCAAATTCAGATCGGCATTCGGACTAAAAGCTTTATTCTGGCAACTCAAAGGTTTGCATACTATCCTATTTTACTTTGAAAACCTCGTTCTTATTAGCAAATTTCTAATGCATCTTATTCCACTGAACAGTGACATGAATTCCTTCGAAATTAATTAAAAAATTCTCAAATTCATCTTTTTTTACATTTTAAGAACTGTTCAAGTTGCGATGTATTTAACTTAAACGGCTAAGGATACGTTGTAGTACAGACAAATTTATCCGGTCGTTGGTTTAGTTATTCCTAGAGAAATTTACGGTCTGCAATAATAATACATATTGTGAAATTGATTGTGAGCGAGTGCATCTATCCTCTACTAATACCTCCACGTCGAAAGTAAACTACACATTCTATTAATTCCTTGAAATCCTTCCAGCTCATGACCTTTTCGCTCACATTAACCTAGATCGTTATTGCTTCAATATGTATTCCCTGCAGAGTAATCAACTTTTGACTGCTTCTTATATTTCAAACTGGTAACTCTGTAATTTTACATTCAAAGTATATAGACTGTCATCGATTTAATTCACAAACTTACCTACATACGAACAGAAATGAGTTCTTCAATCAAAAGAGCATTTATTCATAAATTGAGCACGTAGACATTTACATAGCTGTACCATTTTATTACTTTAGTTTTTTCGTTTGGCATTTGCCCAAATGAAAAATATCAGGACAAAACAGTAAACATAGTTCTCTCGACTCGTCCCGGATGATAGAATCTTACAATTTAGCCTTAAGTTCGTGGTAAGTTCCCCTTATATCGAATAATAAATTGAACTGCACTTCTACCGTTACCACTGACAAATGTTCATTATAATATAAGTAGTTCCGACCCCATGGGCCATATTCTGTACCTCAATATGAACAAAGGGGTTGAAAACATGGTCGTATATTAAAATAAACATTGTCTATGATAAAGGTAAGGTCCAATTAATTGTATTTATTTATTTATTTTTTATTATACACAACCGTTGCAGTTAGTCGCAAGGACTGGTGGCAACGTTAACTTACATAACAATTATATAATTAAAAAATAAATAAAAATATTACTGTGCATACATACAATAAACCCAACTAAATCCGAAATAAGCATGTATGAATGAAAATTCATAAAAATTTAATAATTACAAAAGTATAATTACAAAATTATAATTACAATATTATCATTAGCATGGTGTGATGTATCAAGTTTACAATATATCGGCTTCCTTAAACTTCCGAATCTGAATTTTCTTTCTAATTATGAATGAAAGGGCCTTACGAGCACTAAACTGTTCCTCTGTCGAAGAAACAACTCTTACGCGGATTGAACCCAGCAAGTTTGGGAGGAATCCCAAAGGCAAGCGAAACCAGTTAAATGAAGAATTCTCCCGCCAATCCCACAAAACACCGGAAACGAGGTGACGCAGAAAAAACAAAGGTTAAGGACCACTGACTTAGACATTCCTCTGCCGGAATACCGTACGAATCAGACGAAGTGCGGGTGAGGGAAGTTGTAAATTCGATACATTACACCATTGAATGGGCGGGACGAGGGGCCCATTGCTCAAGTCCACAAACACCGTTTGACGTCACCGTGAGCAGAGAATTACGACCGAGGAAGATACATCTTCCTCAGCGACTTCATGTCTAATTATGGCCTCCCGACTGTTTCACAACCGTACACCTCGAATCACTGCTTGGCGTCGTGAAGATGAAGCACTACCATCGAAGAGGAACTTAGAGGGAGAAATGGGAAGGAAAAAAGGTCTTTCTTCGACAGACCTCAGATTCTAACCCTGAAAAAATATTGTTTTTGGAATTTGGAAAAAGAATTTTTAAGCTCATATAAGTCCTTATAACCAAATCGTGTTTAGGATACTCTTTTTCTTAGTTAATAACATAGTTAACATGATTTTTTGTTTACGAATAGTTCGAAGCAATCTTCCACAACCGAAAGAAAATATGTCGCTTTCCATTTGCGAAGAAATAACCATTACCACTAAACAACAACTATGGATTATGTAAGCGATGAATAATACGATTCAAGTAAAATGATGATAAAAATTCAAAATGAATTCCAAAGTACGCAAGGGATGCTTTCATAGTAAAAGAGACAAGAGAGCATAACTCGTAGTTAGTCAAAAAGGTTTTTTAATCATGCAATTAGACCGAACATATATAAGCATTTCGACTTCGAATTACATTCGACTTCCCAAAAGTAGAGGCATCACAGAATAGCTTTAAAGAAAAACTTCGAAGCATTGGACCTACTAACGGAATTTTGAAAATGAAACTAGATTTATTTACGTGAAACGTCTTCTAGTTCTATGCTAAATAAAAAACAGTAATGACCTTGCAACATATATCCATAAAACAGTTAAAATAACTATAGGCTCTTTAAATAACAAATTGAAGTAATTTTTATGTTACGTTACATTTACTTAAATTTACTATTCAAAGTACCTATGGTAACTATCACTGCTTCATCTTACGCCTACGAATCTGAATGATGACGGGGTAGAATTAGAAACCAAAGAGCTTCCTGGACGCACAGTCACCTTTCACGAAGATTCTAATCCAAATTCCATCTCGTTTGCAAAATTATTGATGGATATCAAAAACGCTTCATCAGTCAATTCAGTTAATGTTGCATGAGGAAACATTTAGGAAGAACGTCAGAAGTTGGAGGGAAATATCTTCAGATAATTATTACAATAATTACGAGGAAATTTTCGATGCAAATCAGATCTTAAAGAAAACCATCAAAGATATAGAAGCAGAGCAGATATCAGAGCATCTCCTCCAGAGGCAGACGGTTTAAGAAAGTCAACACCGCCGAGTTAACACACAATTATGGAGCGGAGAAATCAAAATCAGAAGCAATCGCGCGAGTTGACGTAATTTCCAAATGGGTCACCGACACAAAGCCGAGATGCCCACGCCAATAGGTGCCACCCACGGGTAACCGAAAGGAAGGCAGACCGTCTCCTGCTGTGCCATTGTGGCCTGAGGCGAGAAGAGTCCTTTGTCCTTGGGAAGGCGAGAAAAATGAAGGCCGCCACTGCTTCCAGCGACCATTATCGAGGATGAAACGGGACCGCGAGATAATTGATTTATCGCGGCCAACTTCCGATGCGTAAATGAGTCGCGAAGCGGATTCAAATCTGCTTTGGTCGCGATTCCTCTGCTTGGACTGTCACGCACCGACGGTTCTCTACGTTCGAGGGGCTCGAGAAAGGGAGAGCGGAGCCACAAGACTGCCATCTTGAGGTGTGAAGGAACGCCCAGTGGTAGATATGAGCCACATTTGAAGGCTCGCGTGCCTTTGGAATGATTCCATTCTAACGACAATCCTCAGTGGGTCACTTCCAAGATGGGTGTCAACGTCTAGTTTTGAAGATGTCCGGTGGTTTAGGGTAGGGCGTCCTAACCTAGGAAGGTTTTGATCTGGCGTGTTATTTCCGAGACCATTGCAAGCTTGAAAACCTTCTGTTTTGTTGCCAGATTCTGTATGACATGTTGAGGAGTGAGTTAGTAGTTCGGTGTTGACAACCCCTGCCACATGACGAAAGGCTACTTGTGGGATAATAATGTAGTTTTTGTTCAAAAAGTGACACGCTTTCATCAATGTTTCCGTTAATTATACATTGGTTCCACAGACGTTCAATCATTCTGCTGTTTTAAAGAATTTTCAAGATTTTACTTCATGTAAGTTGTTGGCATGAAATACAATATCTTTCATTTAATTTACAGTCCGGAGATTTTGAAACGCATTGAGGTCCCTGCTAAATCTTCATTTTACAAGCCTGAGAAAAACATCAAGTTCCTTCTGTACTTACGAAGAAAATTGAAATTCATGATTTCCACCCATAGTAAATACTTTCTCATAGTTCCTTCTCACATATAGCGTATAAAAACCACACATTAGTAATTCATATTCTTCTTCATAAATCATGACACAGCTCAAGGAAGTTAAGCGCCCATAGCAATAATCTCCGTCTAAATATAAATAAAGGAATTAAACCAGTATCACAACCTTATACGTGATAAAGCTGAAGTATCCCTCCATCATAGCCCTTGGAGGTGAAGGGGAGATTGTGCTGCCGTGGTATCTTAGTGGTCAGAGCAACCGACCGGCAATTGGGAGAACCGGGTTCGATCCCCGGCTTCGGCAGACTTTTTCTCCTTCACTTCCACCGCGCGCGCGCACAACCTTATAAATTTATATATATACAAGCTAAACTTAAATCTAAATATCTTGCTAACGAAGAAGTTGTATATTTATTATTTACTGCTACATTTGTGATTAACTTTCAATTTTACTTAATTTAGATTAATATTCTAAAGGCTAAAATAAATCATTTAGTTTTAAGTTCATCAGGCTGACGCGTCCATTGACCTCTCCCGGAACATAGATATCTCTCACTGAGATCTACACAAAACGAATATACACATCCTCTAAAGAGTGTTATTTTATCAGCGATTAAAAACAAAGATTAACTGAAATATCACTCCACGTACTATTTAAGAAGGTAATTAACGGAGGATTCCAAAAATATGAGATTTGGTAATATGGCAACATGGAGAAAGAAAGAAAATTAAGTCACTGCCCACGCATATCGAGGTCCCCTGTGACCTTCAGCACGATGCAAGGCTCCTGAGAGAGACCAAGATTTAGTGTTTCGCGAATTTTGAGTTAATACAAGTGTGTTGTGGAGGATAATAGGCTAAAACCGAAGCAAAAAATAAGGTAATGGGCAATAGAGACTTATCTGATGGATGAGAAACGCTCTGAAAGCGAGCAAAATGGACTTCTATTAGTTTGAAACAAAAATTTAATCTCAGACCACGAGGTGGAAGAAATTTTTCAGCTCCCTTGACTGAAAAGATAACCGGATAACGAAACGAAAAAATAATAGCCCAAAATATTATTGGTGTTGCAATGAGCAGTATACATACATACTTAATTTCAAACAGGAAACTTTTTTGTCTGCATTTATGGCTCCAAATTGATTGACCAACATTCACTATACCATCGCAATATAAAAATAAATCGTGATTGTTGCATTAGCGTAGCGCCTCAGAAAATAGTTAAAAAATGCTTACATCAATCGTCAGATATTTATAAATATCGTTAATTGTCATGCTACACGGTATCTTTATCATCTCATAAGTACGACGGAGAATTTTGAATGAGTGGATAGATAAATTTGCTTACCCAGAAAAGCATGAGAGATGAGTTAGCAATTTTACAACGAAGTGCATTCTTTAAAACTGAGATAAATTAAACTGGGGTAGAGTAATAAAAATCATTACGATATAGGCTCCATAAATTATTGTTGATATATCTCTGTTAAGCTTCCCATAAATCTAGTTCATAAAAAAAACCTTGAGACAAAACTTGTACAACACCACACTTATCGAAACCAACAACTTCAATTGAATATTAGTATGCTATCACATAAATATGCAGCGAGCTTAAAGCTGTTATTTATTCTACATACAAGAATTCAAGGACCCCAATTTCAATCACAGGTTAATAATCTAGAAAATTAAGAGACTTAATTCGCCATAAATCACAGCCCGTGTTACCCTTCAAAATAAGACGGTTCATTACCCTAACTTCCAATAAAGAGGAGCTGGGGGCAGAACAGCGACCTTATGAAAACCTTTCTACCCCCAGCAAGGGGAAACCGGTAAAAAGAAAGTCGAGGGGCGACCCCTCTTCCTCGCAGACAGCCTACGGTAATCTGTAGCAGGTCTCTACTAAACCTTTCACCGGCTACTTGCAGAAGCGACAAAAAGATTAACATTCTTGCAGAATCATAACTCCGACCTACTGATACTATGTAACTCCCTATAGTGCACATGTGCAATTTTTTCTCAAAAATGCACAAATTTAACCATAATCGCCACAAGATTTTCCATAGCTAGTCGTAAAAATTCAAATCAATCTCGATTACTAGGGATACTAGGGATTAATCGATTCTCCATTTACTCGAGCGTTATTTGGACGTAAGTAAGAACTTGGATGCAATGTTTAGACCGAATGGCATGCAAAGATAAAACAGAACTACATGAATTGTCACTGAGTAATAATGGCTTATTTTCCCCTTACTTGACCTTTTCAAGTTCGGAATTGGGATTTTTATAAAGCAAGGTTGGTCCAAGATTTACTGAAAGTTCAAGGTAGAGCACATCGTATCGTTAGCTAATATTTCAGTAGGTTTGGCAGTGGTGTCTCAGCTGAGATTAAGTCCATTACGTGGGATTTTCTCCAGATGAAGAGAACAAATGCAGACGGAAGCTTATCAAAAACTCCAACACAACTTATTGACTACTTAGATGACGTTGTGACACCATTCAACGAATGCGAACATGCGAAAAATCGGCAGACAGTTGTGAGTGAATAGCTAAGGCAGATACATCTAGTATTTTTCTTTCCGCAGAGCATTGGAGAAACTAATGGATTATTTAGATTAGGTAGAGGAGATTGTGTTCAACCATGGCGGCACATAAGGAAGATATTTACAATGTAAATAGGAACCCAATTTAAATAGAAATTACGGATTAACATCTTTGAACGCAAATTTCTTTTCGAACTTTGAGAGAGTTTCAATAATCCTAATAATTTCATTGCTTGACAAGAAACTGACAATGGGTTTCATACTATGAAAATGTAATTAATCCGCCTAAAAATAGAATAGATTGTTGGAGATACAGAATGCTTTAAGAAATGCTGCCCAAATTTCTTTACAGGCAAAGAATCCTTCTGGTGTGGCCTTGCCAATAGGGTCCAAATAAAATAAACACTGGGCCTGATATAATCTTGATCTCATCTGGTAAATGAAAAGTCATATCTCGCATGAAAATAGTGTGCGAAGCCACAAAACAACAAGCATGCCCTCATATTCTGACGCAACGACAATACATCCATCCAGCAACGGAACTCAAAAATCTTCCGGAGTTCAAATACAGACATTTTTCGACATCGGCAACAACTGACGGCATCCATCCCACTCATTAAACAACCAAACACTTCCTTTCGCCATATGGCGCCGAATTCCCGCAAAAACTTTCGACTGCAGCTCCCTCCGCCCTCACGATGGGTGGAACTGTTGAACCAACTGGTCGAGGACAAGAACCAAGAGCGTCACGAGTGCCCCGTTCCCACACACGTGGACTCCAATAGAATAGCGGCCGGATAAAAAAAAGATGCGCTTGGTAGTGATCGAAAACGACACAGCGACCATCAAACACAATTGCCGCAGACGGAGTAGCAGAATGGACGTGACTGCAGACGTATATTTGGGTGTGGGGGCATGGCGGAGGGGCGATGAAATGGTTATGTGGGGGAGGAGGGGACCACTGAAGGCTTCCAATAAGACAGGCTCACGCCCTGCGTGACAATAAGAGATCCGTCCAATTCACCGTGTGCAACAATCCACGCGCGGCCTGATCGGAACTGAATGGTCTGCCACATTTTACGACACTTTGGAGGAAACGGGGACTTCAAACGTCCGTGGGGGAAACTTTAAACTCACCGACTTAGGCATCTTGGTTGTTTTGTATCAGGCTGCCCGATAAACAACGTCCGGATACCCTGCAGAAGAGAAAATTGGTTACTTGATGTAAACTATCGAACAGGGAAACTGACTAAACTTAACGTTAGAACATAAAAGTAATAAGAATAAAAGTGATGAAACCAAAGCACTACCGACAGATTGAAATTACAATCTGTTCAGATTAACTGCGCTTATCAAACTGTCAGAGGGAAAAACGCGATAAATAACTAAAAATGGAATTATACTCCAGTGAAGGAATCCACCAAGTCGTAATAACACTAATTATTACCCAAGCAAAATATAAATAACTATCATAACACGATTCAGAGAAAGATTTACATATTCTTTTGTGAGCAGCTTAAGTATCATCACCGGAGTAATAATGATGAAATACAAGGAAGAATAAAAGAAAATCTAAACAATTTTCGGACAAACCAAAAAATCATTTAATTTATGTTCAGGATTTTATGCCTCATGATTATCTTCCAGCACTAATCCTATGCTTTTATACCTTAATAGCAGACACCTCCCGAAAGTTTTAAGTGCTTGTCGTTAGGACAATACAAGTACAACTTCGTAACTACTGCCTACACGTTACTGCCTACGTTAACCCTCATTACCACCTCATTCAGCACTTATTTAGGATAACCTAAAGTTCTTTGACTGTGACGGTGAGATCAAATGAAAGTCAAGACTAGGTTTCATAACGCTCATTTTCTAACGCATAAGAATCTCAACTCATTAACACTTCGAATGACTGACAGTTTAAAATTTGATTTCAAAGAAATTACTTTGTTCGGTTAAAAGCATAAGTAGAAGTTATAAGATAAATGGTTATCCGCCAAGTATTCGTCAAGCTAAACTCAAGATACAACATATAATATCTTATGATACAAAGAACAAAATTAAATTAAATTGGATATCGGTTTAAGCGACAACTGTAATACTTACAAGCAAATGTTGGGAAATAATATAAACCGTCATTGCATGATAAGTAGCAGAGAGATATTAATTTGAAAACCTACATTGATTTGAAAACTTCCATAAAACCAGATTTGATTCTTAATTGATAAGCGATTTTGAGTAACAGAATATATAAATACGTAATTCAAGAGCTTAAGTAATTAAAACTTACTTGTAGCGATATAAACGGTGAAAATTGCCAAACCTTAAGACCGATCACTTCTTTTACGGTACTCTTACCACTGAAACGTGACAAATCACGAACAAGTGAAAAGCGTTCAGTTCACAGGTGGTGACAACGTCTTTCAACAGTTTGCCTAGTCGGTCCCCAAAACGTTACATTCAAACACAAAAACGCGATTCTTAAATATTAACACTTTACAAATAATTGAAAAATGATTCACGACAGTATCCTCACAATTTAAGCTTATTAGGAGTGAATATAGTACCGTAAGCAAGTAGTACAATGATACCAGCGCCACCACATCACCCGGCTCAGACACTTATATCACATCGATAAACCACAAAAAGAGCCAAAAGCCCATTGCTACACACACATGAAAAAATATCTGGAATAATGAGAAAATTTTTCAATATACTCACTCTTCAAGTCAAAGACAGCACAAAGATTGCCACTACAGCACTCACCGAACTCACGTTGACACCAACTGCACTGGCAATATGGCCACAGTTAAAGGGTGGGGCAATCATATGCGCAGACGATCATGCGCATCTGTCACATCTTTTGAAGAGGTATTACGCGTGTATGTTAGCGGTATGTCTGTTGATTGTTTGTAAATATCGATACAATATTTGTCAGAAGAGAAAGGCTTTCTTATTCAGCTTTATACTCTGTGAAATATTTATTAAAAATCTTCGTTATTGGATACTAATTAGTTTCTTTACTTTTAAACTTGTATTCTACCTTTAATTGTAACGATATTCTCAAGTTATTGCACGTGAAATTAAGTTATTAATTCCTAAGCTAGTCACATGGAATTTTTACAGCGAATATCTTACGCTAAATGTAAGTTTATCTGATGCTTATGAATATGAAAAATGTTTGCTGTTGACTTTGTAATTGAAATACATTATTTTTGTTTATTATAGGCAAGGAAAGAGTTAAGTCACTCCTCGAAGATTTGAATAACGATGAACTAACAAAACGGGTTGAAGCTATAACGATGTTAGGCAATGTATTGTGTGAGGAACCACAGGCCCGAGATTATTTTCATGAATTAAATGGAAAAAATGCCATTTTTGATCGTTTGTTGACAGAAGAAAAAAGGAAATTTGTTGAACCTGCTTTATTTACTTTGGCCAACAGCACTATTAACCATGTTTGTTAAATTGATTGACCTTTTCAATGTCATTCCAAAACACTTCACTTATCTATAAATGCTATAATGCTAGCATTTCTCTTCAGATGGAAAACCAAAACTCACTCATTGAAGAAAACGTTTTTGACCTTCTGTATACAATTATAAGACAGCCTAATATTATGGAATTACCACATTTTTCATGTGGCACAATTTATCTGATATCAACAATAGTGTATCAAAATCCAGCTGGACAGCATTTAGTAAGAGAAAGTGGATGCTTAAATCAGTTACTCTATTTATTTCGCCAAGTTTTGTGTACTGCCTGGAAAATTCAGGTACATATCCCACCTTGGATGCAAAGTAATATCAGCCTTATATTTAATATCAGTTTAAGTAACTCGAGAAAATATTACTTTTTTATTATTTAAAAATGTACATTGACATTTGAATGAAATTTGTGTAAAACTAACCAAAGTTAAGATTTGATAGTTTTTAATTCTACTTCTATCCAAGTATTTCTGCTGCATGTCACTGCTGCTATCACTTTTTGCATTTTGTTTAATTATTAAATACTAGGTTTTATTTAAAGTAATTCCATGAAAATCCTTCAAACACTTATTTCTATTAGCATCTGGGCAAGGAGTTGAAGAATTTGGATGTTATATGCCATGCTTTATATTTAAGCGTGAATAACCCAAAGAATGAAGACAACCAAAAGCAAGTAGCAGTTGTATTTCCAAAGGTGATTCAATTATTCCTTTGACTTCTGATTCTGTTTGACTGATTTTTATCTTCTATTAAATAATATGTCCTGTAAAAGATTTCTGTAGATTATAGATAGTAGTTTAGAAGCTTTCTGTAAATAGCAAGTGTCAATTATTTAAAATTAACTTTACTCCATTTCTTAAGTTTTTGGATAAGAAAACTTACCGTATTTGACGGCATATAAGACGCACCCTCATTAAGTTGGCCACTCTCAAGGAAAAAGAGTTTTAATAGTCCGTGCGAAAGCGCGGTACCATAATAACTTAAAATGTAATTTCTTTTAGTTGTCACGTTTCGTAAAAGCCAAATATTAACACAATCATTGAATGCAAATATGAAATAGGTAGTATAGACCGTCTGGGCTAAAAATAGCATTCAGTATTGAAAGTTAACCTGAGGAGGTTGAACCTTCACATATAAGACGCAGGGAAATTTTTCGAGACATAATTTAGGAAAAAAGGTGCGTCTTATATGCCGTCAAATACGGTGATCTCCTTCCTGCTCTATTTTGTATTTAACTCTGAGAACATTTTTGATGAAGATAAGACTTGGAGGTACAGTATTCACTGAGAAAACAATGAGACCTCTCTTTTTTTTCAGGTTTTGCTTTATTTGTCATTCTTAATTTTTGACAATAAAATGAGGAATGAAGACATATTACCATTCTTAAGACTACTCACAGGAACACTTTCAGGGAATATAGCTACCCAAGAAAGTTTTATTGAATGTGGGGGAATGGTATTTGTAAAAAGGTAAACTGTAACATTAAAGAATGATTTGCCTGCTGTGAATTTCTTTGTATATCATTCATTATTGTTTGTTATTAGATTGCTCTTGGATAAGAAAAATATGTTAGAAGAGGAATCCTTAGAATCTTGCCTAATGCTGATGGATTTACTAATTGCATCTAAAAGATTTCCTTCCTCTGAAGGTCCACCATCATCAATTGTAAAGCTCTTGGTTGACATTCTGCAGAATAATAAGGTATAACTGAAATCTTACTTTAATTAAGAGGTATCCATGTATATTTTTATTGCAAACAACTTCTTTAGTTCTTCCGTACATTATTAAATTATTAGGCCAAAATCCTCAGGCCTGAGGATCCCACTTTCAATGTGTAGTCAGGAGAAAACTTTTATTTTTGCTGGCTAAGTATCAAACAAGATGTATATCAAATTATTATACTATAAATAATCTGCTAAATTAAGAAAATGTGAATCTTCTATATTTTTACAATTCTTTAACTTACAGCTATTTAGGTAAAATTAAAGTGAGTTTATAGTTTTGTTCTCCATGAATATAACTCATATAATCATACATAATAATTTCATTCAATAATTAAATCATTAGTAATGAAATGGAATTATTGGATTACTACTACTTGATTCAATAATGTCCAATATAATCTAATTGGTGAAAATTAATGACAGGTTTTAATAGGTGCAGAATAAAACTTTTTGATCCCAACTCGTTAAACTTTTAATCTCAGTATTTTTTATTTCTGTGTTTACTACATCATTCTATTATTTAAAGGGATGAATTATTTCTGCTTATGTCTTACTTATTGGTAATTATTAACACAAAACAAATTCATAAGAGAAAATGTTTAGTAGACCACATGAAAATATACAAGATACTTAATAGCATCTTTTATATTTACCACAAGTATGAAACCTTGAATATTCAAGGTTTCATACTTGTGGTCTACTAAACATTTTCCATTATGGAGTTGCAGCTAGTAACGAAACATATTTTCCAGTAGATAATATTTTAGAGTTTTACTATTTTTATGCTATCTAATTCCTTTCTAACCCATTGCGTCCTTTTATATTCATTGACTTTGTTTGTTTACTTATAATTCCTCTGGCATTATGTGGAAGATATGTGTTAACTTAATGTATTGGTTGCCACCATTAGATCTTGTAGATCTTCCTCAGAAGCAAAAATTAGAATCTTCTTTTTTATCATTTTAATTTTATAGGGGTTTTATATTCATTATTTAGTAATAAAATGAGAACATTTGAAATATATCATCAGAAGGCATATCTTAAATGAGAAGTACCAAGAAAAGTAAGGATAAAGATAGGTGAGTATTGCATGTATTCATCAATACCCCTCAGCAAAATGAAAGTAGGTGATACTGACTTGGGATGTAAAGGTGATTGATGCCAAGGTATTTTTGATAATGCTGCTAGTTGAGCCTCAGAAAATAACCAAGATTTTGTTAAAAATTTGTGTAAAAACTAAAATGGATTGTATCTTGAATTAATGGTCATTATTGTAAAGATGATGTATCCGCAAACTGTTTGGTATCAAATAATCAGCAAGTTCCAAGGGAATTAAATATCTGCCTCTAATTCATTACAAAAGTTTCTTACAAAATATACAAATCATTTGCTATCAATCCTCCATTAAATAAAGAATTTTAAGTTTTCAACCGTAGACCGCACCCTAAGAGAAAAGGCCTACTTGGATTAAAAATGCTAACTAACTGCTGGGGCTTCCACCTCCAAAGTAGACTTTTTTCTTTAATATTTCTTGTGCACACACTTGTCACAAAAAATATGTCCCCTGCAGTCAAAGGATTAAATCTGTTACTTTTGTGTTCTAAATCATTTATTTATCTAGCATACGAGTATGCAAGTAGTATCTTTAATGATTATATATTTTTTTTATAATCCATCATGATTATTCTGGAAAATTACTTTATATTGAATTTGAAATATCACTGAATACATACTGTAGCTCATCATTGTTTAGATTTAAAATAAAATTGCCAGATAAAATACTATATTTCTTGGAATCTAAGATGCCCATTTTTTTTAGTAATTCTGGGGTGCGTCTTAGATTCGTGGAAATCTTAGATACAAAGTAATACAGTAAATGAGTTTAAATATTGAAAATCATTTCCTCACTAAATCAGATATTGAATATATTGAATAAAAATGGATCCATATGAAGGTGAACTATGATTCACCTGTTTATTTTAATGAAGGTAATGCATCCCTTCAAATCAAGTGTGACAGTTTTTTTCAATATTCCTTTTTTCATGGTAAATCTTTTTTCAAATAGTGCAAATTGGTTACCTTATTCCTTTTATTCCACCTGATGGAAAATGATTCAAAAATGCAAGAGGAGTTTATAAAAAGTGACGGCCCAGAAATAATGAAACAAATTTGTTTGAAGGAAGTAGAAAATGAAGAGATAGAATGGATTGTAGCTGGAATTTGGGCTATAATTCTGAAAAATAACCTGGGTAATTCTTATTCTCTCTTCTTATTATTTAATCTTATTTATCCTTATAAGTCTTACATCGCTGATTGACTATAGTACCTTGCATACCATAATATGGTAGAAAAGATTTCCTATTAGCCTATACACATGAATACATTCATAGCAGCCTTTCAAATTCATGAGACATGTTTGTGGTGGCCGAAGGGTTATTACTCAATTTATTTTTCATTTTGTTCTTAATCTAAGATTTAGCTAGGGATTACAGTATTGGAAATAATTCAAATTTAAAATGAAAAGGTATCTATAGTTGAATCATATTACTCAATATTCATATTGATAATGTTATAAATTGATAAAAAATGATATTCATTATTAATATTCACTCAAATTTCAACCCTCAAAGAACATTGTATGGCTGGATTTTATTATGAACTTTATTGTCTTTGATCTCTGCATGATCTTTACTCTTATAATGCTTAGGGAGAATAACAGGAGGACTCCAAATTAAAGAAATAAAAAGTATGACTGGTGTACTCTAATAGGATGATGTAATATCATTGTTTTTGCTTCCAATATTGTTTTTTTTCAGGCCTTCAATTCTTTCTTTGAAATAACACTGTCAATACTATCACTGTCAATACTAACACTGTCAATACACTGTCTAACAAACTTGAGTTAAGTCAACATCATTAAAAAAAAGAGATCGTAAGTCTCTCCCTTACACAACTGACGAGTTTAGGCTTAACTTTGTGGTAGTCTAAAATACAAAGATTCATAGTCACAACTTTTGCTTTTTACTTTTACAGAATAAAATACATGTGACCTAGGTTTTGCAGCAAACCTGCATCATCAAGCAAAGAACAAACAATATAGACAGCTTATATACAATAAGTGACATAATAAACTTCCAATTAAGAAGCACAAGGCAGAAGAGTTCATCCTTTCACTTTTTCCCTTATCATCCTATTACACACTGCCCTCCCCTCCTCTAGGTCCTTTCCTTTGGTTCCTCCATAGTTCTCATAACCTATCTTTATACCTTCTCGTTCCACCTTCCTTAATACCTTCTCATTCCATCATCCTTTTCCCCCTTTTCTCGACTCCATCAAGTTAGGGTTTCTGTGGATCAGTGATCGCCATCTTGCTCTATCCTCCCACTTTATCTCATCCCACAACTTCTCTGTTTCCTCCACTCTTTTGCTTATAATAATAATAATAGTTTATTTCACGGGCATGTATTGCCCTTTTCAAGAATCATTCATATTATATAATAACAAAAGAACAGAAGATACATTTATAAAAGTATTACGACTAACCTTAAAAAAGAAATCACTACAGAGACTTACACAAATGAGTTCATACAAAAGAGAACAGTTCATATTCAGGTGAAAGAGGTAGGTTGAAAGTTTTACAGTTTAGATTTGATGACCTTTTTAAATGTGTCTAAAGAGAGATGGAAGATGTCAACATTATAGCAAGTTCTATTTAGTGAGAGGATGATGCGGAAGATTGGAAGGTAGTAGAGATAGTTTTTTGGTAGGTAGGGGACTTCAAAGAGTTTGCAGCTGCGGGTAGGTACACAAGGAACTTTGAGGGTTACAAGGGAGAGAATTTCAGAACAGGAAATCATGTTATTTAGGACTTTATACATGAAAAGTATACCAATGTATTCCCTTCTAGCCTGAAGGGTAGGCAGATTCGGTCGACTTAGTATGGTTTCATAATGGCCAGGTTCTCTTACAATGTCAAATTTAAAAGATATCATTCTGAGAAATTTGTTTTGGACTCTATCTAAAGAGTTGATAAATTTATTGTAATATGGGTTCCAAATGATTGAGCAGTACTCAAGTTGAGACCTTACTAGGGAGGTGTACAATACTTTATGGCAATAGATATGTCTTTGTAAATCATATCCTTCCATATTCATCTTGGCTCTCCCCTAGGTCTTTTTCCTCTTTTCTTTTTTTCAAACACTCTTCTTTGGAGTTACCATTTCCTCATCCTCATCATATTGCCAAACTATCTTAATCTCATTTTCTCAATCTGTACTTGGAGCCTTTCTATACCCAAACTTTCCCTTTCGTTCCTGATTCTGTCTCTCCTTGTTTTTCCTAAGATACTCTTGAAGGACTTCATCTCCATCACTTGGATTCTACTCTGTTCTCAAACCGTCATTGTCCATGTACTGGAAGCATATCTCAGGAGGGCACCCAATATGTTTTAAACATTACTATCTTGCATTTGCTTGGAACTTCTTTTCTCCAAAGAAGGCTTCATATGCTTTGTTAGAATCTTCCTATCTTGTGCCTCTTTATTCAGTGTTTACCATGTAAATTTCTGTGTATAAGTTGTCTATATTTTTTGACTTTGCCTGATGATGCAGCTTTGCTGCAAAACCTAGGTCGCATGTATGTTATTCTGTGGTTTTAGTAAAAGTTGTGACTATAAACCTCTCTCCCTGACCTTTGTCATTCTTTTTTTAATTGGAGTAAGAATCCTAAGAAGATGAGAGTATTTAAAATTAACTTGGTGCCTTCTATGAGAGGTTCTGAAGACTACATTTTCGCCACCTTACCCATTGGCACAGACCTGGTTGCATAGTTCTTGTTGACTTTTCGCTTTGATTCTTTAGATCCTTGATCTGCTTCATTTACCATAAAATATATGTATTTAATTATTCCATGAGATCTGTTGAGATTCATATCTTTTACTTATGAGATAGATGAAGATTTTTAAATTAATTAGAGAACCAGATTCCTTCGACACCATGCATTTACCTACTGGGAGAGGATGAAATTGACAGCCTTAGGCACCCTTTTCACATCCTCTGCCATTCGTATGAGAAATTGATAATAAACAAAGCATGATATCTTCAAAAGTTCTTACAGGTATAATCTTTTTCCCTCTTCAAGCATCAAAGTTTTCAATAGGGATACCATCAAATTGGGGAATCCATTTGTCTTGATACACATAAAACTTATTTTAAAAATTAAATATCTTACTATGTGTTTTACATTAAAATATTTAAAAAATATTATTGTAGAATATTTTTATATCAATTCTTTCTATATTTGAAATTTATTTCAGAACTTTCAAAAGGTTGTCTCGATCCAGGAACTTCAAAAACGGATGAAAGTCTGCTGGAAAATGGAATAGAAATGAACAGGTATGCTATGCATTTTTTAACGACCTGGTGTTGGTATTGATTTATTTGGTGTTTATCATTAAGCTAGATGTAATGATGTAAATAAAAATTTAGCTTTATTTTTATTTATTTATATTAATTTAACCAGCAATAAATAATCAATCTTATCTTTAAAAAACGTTTAGCTTAGTTCATATATTCTTGAATGGTTTATCAGCAACTTCATTTACCAATTTTGGCATGTTGATGGGCATATGATTGTCATTATTTCTTTTAAATTCAACTGTATGAATGGCAGACTCACAGATCCATCAGCAGTTTCGTGATTAGATTACCTTTTATTTGTATCCGAATGCTTTATAAAACCTGACGTCCTTAAAATTATTTCATCCTGTAGAATAACTACCACCTTCCTCAATGCTTCACTAAAATATTTCTTCTCACTTTACTTGTATATATGCATTTATGAATTTTGTTTGCAAATTTGCCTGAAGATGCTACCTTAGTAGTAGCAAAATTTGTGAAAGTGAAATTAGAATGTGAAAGGAAGGTGGGGGAAAGTAGAATTTTAAATGGTAATCACATGCAATAAAATCTATTTCATAATGATATGTTTGTTTTATGTACTACTTATGTAGCATTTGCACCAAGTAGCATCTGAGTATATTATTCTATGCCTGAGCCATGGAAATCTTTTTTTTGATCCTTTTCAAAATGAGTATATAACGTTTCATTAATCCAAATTTGTTAAATCTTCAAAATATATACTTGATTTCTGAAGTTTTTTTGTTTTTGAAAGGAAATGAAAGCTAAGATACAATTTCCCCTTTTAATAAAAAGTATCCTTTTATCAAAAATAAAAGTTTTTTCTTCTTATACAGGGAAGAACCTGGGGAACAATCTTGCAGAATTGAATCTCCTCAGAGCTCAGATTCCAGTAGCATCAATACCTTTGATATGACCAAGAATTTTGACAAAAGACTTCCTAAAGCATATAAAAACATGCACAAGAATGATGAGGAGCAGATTATTCACGAAAGTATCTCTTCAGTATCCTCTCCTAGAAAAAATATTACTGTTGACATTCACAGGGAATTAGATGAAAGTAAGCCTCCAAAACTATCACCAGCAGTCAGTATTCAAGCAGGCACCAAAAGAAAACTTGAATCACCTTGCAGGGACTCACTTGTAGATGACAGAATAAGATGTGAGTCTGATGCCTTGCAGACTAAAAATCTTTCACCATTAGATAATACTATAGCTGATATAAAAATTGAATTACCTTTTGAGAATTTCAAGGTGGTTGAAAAAGCAAAAAATGAATTCCATGTGCATAAGAATTTAAAACCTTCACCAGCCAACAATAGTATGTTTGGCATCAAAAGAAAAATGATAACACCTTGCAAGGATATCGAAATTGATACAAAGATGAGAGATGTTTGTATCGGAAATGAGTGTATGCCTATTACACCCCCTTTACAAAATGGCTTCATAATTCCATCCAATAGAAAGAATTGCCATTATTCTAATAAATCTACAGATGAACTACAAAGTGAACTTAAGTTAGAAACTTCTGGTCTGCATATTATTCCAGTAGAAGTAACCAACCTTGGTAGAAATATAAATGTTGAGATCCTCAAAACACCAACTGGATTTCAGATCAATTTCAATTCCGATGGAAATAAAGAATTGTTTACTACTGTGAAGAGAAGCGGGACTTTTGGATGTGAATCTCCAATCTCTCAATTGAAAAAAAAATGTTATAACTCCAATATTCATAATGCCATACAGGATAAAGTTGAAGAAACAGCTGAAAACAATGATCTTGATATTTTGGATCACAAAAGTAATGGCATGATAATATCCACACCTGAGGTAATTGATTTACAGTCAGGGGACTTGGACACAGATGAGAGTTCAGTTGTATTTCTGAGCCAGGAAAGGAAGGTGGACGACAATGAAAGATTGAAATGTAAAATGCAATCATCTGAAGGAAACATAAAAATAGAAAACGAAAGTATACTGAATATAACATACGACAATGGTGTACGAAATACCACACATGAAATTATGGAGAAGAAAGTGAGGGAGGTAGAAAATGGCCTATTTTGTCCAATAATATCTTCAACATCACAGGAAATTAACTCTGAAATTGGATACTGTTATGATAGTAAATGTTCTTCACAGAATGATAGGTCTAAACTTCTAAATGAGACGGAGATAAAATTAGAGGATGGTAAATTCCAAAGCACTGTGGAAGGAGTCGAAAACTGCAAAACCTCTATTGATTTGGTTAAAGATAGCAGCATTAACCATAAAAAGGTAAATATTCAGAAATCCCTGAAAATTCTTGCATTTTTTAATTTTCCAATATTTTTTTGTTCATCCAGTATAAATTTGTTGATATTTTTTCTGCAGTCGAATTTATAGACTGAATATATATAGAAGTGTCCAAATTTGGCACAAAACCAGAGGTTTCCAAGTACCCATATCTCATACTGCCAATCTATTATGAAAGTAAATAATCATCTTCCTCATGAGTTGTGTTTTGAATGGTGAATCCTAATTTTTATTTACTGCTAGAAGTAAAATAATCATGTAATTTTCTGTTACATAGTTGCTCAAGTTTTTATAAAGAGAAAAGAACCAGAAGATGTTGTTTATTTCTTTCTTTGAAATGCGTTAAAATTAATAAATAAAATTTCTATTTGAATATAAATCAATTTAATCCATGATTTTCTATACCTAACTATTCTTCAAATTACTCATGCCCAATGATCTTCTCTTAGAAATTAATTAATATGCGAAGTATATCTACAGTGGTTGGCCATATGTTAACAATACCTGGTGATTCCAGCATCGTTTTATATTCTTATATATATCAGTGAAATTCTTCAATCAACCTAATTCTTGGTAGATTCGATGAAAAATATCTGTGGATTCTTATTGTTTTTCAAACTTTATCTTGGTGTTAATTTAGTTTATAGTTCTAAATTTGAGCACATAGTAAGCATATTGAAATATCTGAAGAATAATTTTAAATTAGAAAGTTTAACATTTATGATTGTATCATTTTCTTGCTAAGAGCTCAAAAGAGAAATTATCTTGAAACACAATGGTGGAAGTACAGAATAATAACTTCAATGCCTTTATTTTTGAGGGACATTAAAGACAATTGAATGAATGGTTAATACTAAAAAAGAATCCTGTTCTAAAATATAATGTACACTTAAGCAAAATATTGAATACAACTTTCCATCAATTACAGAAGGTGTTGATAATGTATTGTCTCTTAAATTCAATTATAAGATAATACTATTTGTTAGCCTTTGGATACCTATATTATCCCTTAGTTTAAAGTATTCATTTTTGTTTAGTAAAAGTTTAAGTTTGGCTATTTGACTGCATGGTTGAGTATTTCTTATGTGTCATGCTTACTTTTAACATCTTTGCTGCATTCACCATGTCCTTCATTTATGTAACTCTTTAATCATTATATTCACATTTAGATTTTAAATATGAATCTCTCCTGTCTTAATGTTATTTATCAAGATTTTTTAGATTTATGTATATACCTACAAGCAGTCAGTGATGTATGGCAGGGGAGTACCTACAAGTAATTTATTTCTATGTTGTATAATACAGCCAGTCTTCAACTTACGACCTTTGTGACTAACAACTTATGTGATGGTTTGACTTATGACATTGTGTCTGGAACTGAATGTGGTCGTAAGTCAACAGCTGACTGAATATGCCCTTATCAGTCTCTAATGTGTGAGCCTATTATCAAGTACTGGAGGAAATTCATATCTTTCTCACTTAACCATCATATATTCTAAATTAATAACATTTATTTCTATGATTAGGAATTAATGATTCCTGGAGGACAGAAGAAGAGATGGACAGCTCAGAAGGGGAGCTTACCTCAGATTCCATTTACAAGACAAGAAATTGCAAATTTAAATGCTGGAATAAAAGAATTTGGGCTTAATTTCATTGTAAGTCATTTAGTTTCTCGATCATTTTTGTAAGAGTTGTAGACTTATATTTTTATTATTAAACATTTTTCATTGATTCATATGACTACTAATGTTTGCTAATTAAATTTTTATTATTTTTTATCTGTTTTCCCCAAAATCCTCCAACTGAGTCATTTGAATCCAAGTAAATGTGCTGTTTCCTCATTTTCCTTCTACACACATTATTTGTATTTACTGCTATTTTCAAACATAGCACTGCCATGTACTTAAAAAATTTTATATAACACCAAATAAAATGTCACAGAGGTTCCCAAAGGGTGGACTGGGGACCACAGACCCTGGGGGTCTGCAACAATATTTTTGGGGGTCCACAGATGCTTAAAAAAAATAGAGGATACCCAAATTTATATTATATATTACTATTATATTATAATTTTGCTGATGAAATTCATTTTTCTCTGTAAATGTCTTAAACTAATATTATCTTTATTTGAATTAAATAAACAATTAATATATGAATTTGTAATGTTATTGTTTGGTTCAAGTCAAAACTGAGAAGGGGTCCTTAATTTTTTTCCTCTCTTAAGGGGTCCACAGACTGGAAAGTTTGGGAACCACTGGTATAGCACATCTGAAATGACTGGAATGAAAAAGAATTTTTTTGAAGCACCATACTAAAATTGGTCAGATTATTGTTATAATTAAAATTTTGTCACTTGATATTTATCGGCACATTATTTGGCCAAAGTAAAATTCCTTTTGTTAACAGGAACTTTTTAGCTAAGTAGTATGTTGGATTGTAGGTAAAATCCATACTTTTCAGCAACTAAAATCTGAGGAATAGAGGTTTTGTAATTAGGAAATACTGTTCTTATAGGAATTAGGAATACTGTTCAAATAATATGAAATGGAAGTTTTGGTGCACAGAGGGTTATTTTCATCCAGAACCATCATCTAATACAACCACACATTACGAATATCTTACCTATGCATAAATGAACACGTTTTCAGAAGATATAAAACTGATGCATTTAAAAATAAATATTCAAATGATAACCCAAAAAATACAAATGTTATTTTAAAATGTGTTAAAATTAAAGGTTAATCATGATGATTGTGGTCAACTCTTAAAATGCACAAGTCCACTCTTGGAGACTGTGGGCTTAACATAAAGATTTTTTCTTTAGGATGAAATCGTCTTCTGTGAAGTAAAATGAATATGCAGTCACATTCATTACAAAAATGTTTACTACTATAACTGTAAAACATGGAGAATCTTAAAATCTATTGATATTGTTTTTGTTCTAATTATGTCATCTTCTCTCTCACCACCATTTGAGCATTAAAAGTTTCTCATCAATGAATGAATATTTTATTACGCTGAGTTTGTAGGCATTGCAATACCATCAGTAATTGTCTTTTGTTGTTTGCTTTACTGTACTGCCAGCTTCTTTGGTGTCAAATCCTGAATAACTACTGGATTGACTCCTAAAGAACACAGCATTATAGTTGGAAAATGTCAGAAGAACCATTATTAATGATGCTGGAATATCTGTTAATTCAGCACCATGGGATATGTATGCAGTGAAAGCCTGTTCCAGAATATTTTATACCAATTTTTACTACCAGCTGCAAATTCTTTGACTGATGTGGAAAAAACCTGTTAAATAAGACGAATACAATAAATATGCCAATACTTTCAGTTATGATATCCACCTTTTTTGTTTAATGACCAATTAATTTAAACAAAGAAAATATTGAGTATATTGATCAATGTAATTCTTTTTTTATTTCAGAACATCAGGAAGAATTATAAATTTTTATCAACAAGGACATCAAAAGACCTGTTTGCGGCTTGGAGAGATGGCTTGGAATTAGAAAACCAAGTAAGTTTATTTGTAAGTAATGCTTATTGAAAATGAAAATCAAGAGGAGAGTTAAGCTTAGATGTATGCAGCAGTGAATTAATATTATGCCAACATTAAATGGGATATGAAGTGAATTATTTGATTCATGTGAAATGTTTATTAATAGCACATTTTTTGAAGATTCTGATGCTATGAGGAAGATCAGATTCTAGAACGAATTGATTCAAGAATTCATTTTTACACAAATGGTACACAAAACCAATCGATTAGAAAAATGGAGAATTCTGCCACACTCCAAAAGATGGCTTGCAGGGATCTTACGTAGACACATGTGATGACTAGAGAGAAAGCAGTTGAAGCTTATATCGTAGTTGTATTTTAATATATCTACTGCATCAGTACCAGTTTGCTACATTTCCTTTCAGGCAGTGGCGGAACCAGGGGGGTACTATAGCCCCCCCCAGAAGTCAACATGAAGAATAATTACCAAAATGTATCATCGTTCATACTATTGAGATGTGAAGAAAATATTGTTTATCTACAACGATAGATAATAATAAGCATAATTCAAATATGTATACTGAGTTTAATTTTATAAAATTTCTTACAAAAATCGATAAATAGAAATTGAATCTTTAATCCCAACTCTCAAGCCCCCCCCCCCCACAGCTCGATCCTAGATCCGCCACTGCTTTCAGGTCACACTGTGAATATTCGCATGTTTGACAGGGGTTCAGAAGATAAAGAAAATGCATTTGAGAAGAGATTGGATTTACTGGAAATTAATGTAGGGTTATATGTCGACTTAAGAAATTCCTCTTGTGTTCTCAGCTAGGTTATTTGGGCAATATCACTGATGTTTCAGCAACAACATTGGTTGCCATCTACATATCCTGAAGATTTTAAGTCATTATTAGTTAGTTGTTTGTCCGAACTTACGGATTCATACTTGTAAATTGAGCTTGTATGTTTCTTTGCATGACCTAGTCAGTTCAAGCGATGATGCATTTTCCAATATACTTAATTCACAGTTATAATTTCAGACTCAATTCTTACAGTTCTAGTACTTTTATGAGAATGGAATTATGGAAATTCAGATTTTTTATTGGCATAATTTAATATTAATTTGATGGCCAAATAAATGTCAAAAGTTCTCCTGGATAATTGAGGGGGCAGCACGTTCGGCTTTAATGAAAGTGGTCCCAGGCTCAATTCCTGGTAACAAGCTATCTGCAAAATTATCTAAGTTGTTGAAGCACTTGAAATAAACAAAAAACATCAGATAATTTCGGAATACAGTGAATGTTAGGCAGAACTAACTTTTTCAGAAGCATATTTCTTTAAAATAAGGGTTTCACAAGAGATAAATTTTTACTTCATTACCATCATTTACTTTCTAAATTAACAAAACAAATAACATGACTCTTGAAACTAACCAAACATATTCATTAGTGCTCCTACTGTAATCTAATTTACTCCTCATCCCTAAGTAAGTTTAAGTAAATCCTTTTCTAGAGTAGCATTTTGTAAGAGAGCATTCTGATAGAAGAACATTGGCAGGCATCTACATCCATTCATATTTTTGGTCCAATGGCTGGTCACAAATGATGTTCTAAAAAGTTGTGATAGTATCCTACTATTAGTGTGGCTTATTGTTAGACTGGTGATTCTCAAAGTGGGCAATAACACTCCCCTAGGGGCGCTGTAGTAATACAAGGGGGTGCTTGATGCTAAGATATTTTATTCCTATTTTATCATATTTCCATTTCTACTAAATTATACTGGGCTCTTTGCAGTTATCATCAGATATAACAATTTGGTGGATGTTTTAAACATTGTAGTATTTATTTTACATTTTATTTATTCTGTGAATTCAATCTTACAGAAAATATATATTTATAGATGCTGATTGGGGGTGGAGATATAGGAATTAGGGGTATGAAAATTAAAATTTGGGAAGCACTGGCTTTGACTATCTTCAAGATGCAGGGATAAAAATGTGAAAATCTTTGTTTATTCCATTAAATCTTCTGCAAAGCTGATTGAAAAATGATTTTTTCCTGATAGATAATTGAATGATGCTATAGATTCTTTCTGTATAAAGACGTTCTTTTGATAAAAATGCCATAAATATGTTTCTTCAATATTGATTCCTTTTAAACATCACAACAAAATTTGAAATTCAAATATATACCAATTTCCAGAATTCATACATGCTTTTAAATCTATTTTCCTGGCTATCAAAGTCTACAATTTTTAGTTATATATAAAATAAAATTTAAGTTAACATTGTAGTTCCATCAAGTTATGCAGTGGAATTGTTTCCTTAATTTTCTTTCATTTTAACTCAGAATGAAAATCAAACTCATTTTGAAATTTTGTTTTTAAAATAGAGTAAAGATATGGAAGTAAAGAAGTGTAGTTTTAAATTTTCTTGCAATGAAAAACATTGCCAGAGGTTTTTCTGTGTTATATAAATGACGTCTATTTTGTTTTTTTTTATTTCAGGGAAACGACAAGATGATGTACTTGAGCTCAGATGATTCATACTTATCAGATGACTGAGTGAAATGAAATTTTCTTGCATCATATTGTTTTTGTTTATTAATGAATGTATGATAATTGAGTTTCATATTGTGTTATTGGGTATGTATCTAATACAGTTGAGTTATTTAAGTTATTGCCTTATGGACAATTGTTTCTGGCACTTCTCTTGTTAATTAGTTGAGTAATATTTGTATAATTCTAGAATATTTCATTATTTTTCCATTTTAAATCTCACAATGAATTATACATTTTAATGTTGTATTTTAATAATGATTTAATAATAAAAAGAAAAATAATTAAACATTAGATCGTATCAATTGAAATTTTAACATTAGAATTACTGAAAGAAAGGCTCCAAGGAAATTTGACTTGGCTACACCTATTGCATTTCGACTATTAAAATTTATATAGGGTTTTGAAATTATATTTTCGCCCTTGGACTTATTTACTGCGCGTTATTGAAAAATGTAACCTTATATTGGATTAAATTAAATATATTTATGATACATTTCGTAATATAGTTAATAAAATCAAGAACGTCGGGTGGTAATGGGGCCTTACTTACATTTTATAAAATTTTTACCCAATGCAAGACGTTATAAATATTCAACATAAAAGCAATGAATGACCAATTCGAAAATTCTCCCAGAGCAGTTCACCATTTTTGAAGTCTCCGTGATACAATACTCTTGTTAAGATAGCTAAGTTTATTTTTATTTTTTATGAATATTAATTAGTTGGATATTTCATTACTTCTATGATTTAAAAAATTTCTTTCCCGCTTAGGTTTAGTAAATGCTATCTTTTTCGTTTGTAATTAATTATATTTTTATGCTTCTGCAAATTTATATTTATGTATTTGTAATTTTAAAAATTTTATAATTGTCAATATTTTATTTTTATTATTTACTGTGTTTTCGCGGTTTTTTTCACCCTCCTCTGCGGGTGTTTTCCCGCAACGTGGGTTTTTTCTTTGTCAACCATGCAAAGATTTTTCCACACACTCTACTCTGTCTTTTTGTTTTAATTTATATGTATACATATTCTAACGACATACTAGGTTAGGTGGTCTCCAATAAAGGGTCTGACTAAACTTAGTTGAAAGGTCTCTGCAAATGAACTGTGCCAACCTATTTAACGGATGCCCATAGAGCTACCAATGAAAATTAACTGATATATAAGTTAAAAATCGCATAAGTTTTATTTTTATGGATTTACAGAAAAAATCTATAAACGGACTCGCATTATTTGTAGTAGCTAGATGCTAGTTATTAATGAAGGCTAAAAATATTATTTTGAGGTTACGAAAAATCTCGTATCCCCTCATAAATACGTATAAGAAAACGTTTTAGCTTAGTGAGTTACCATACCCGTACCATTATCCATATAAATACTTTTTTTTTGTAAGTACTTAAAATTTTGTCTTCTACGGAATTAGGTATTTTCTATTTAGCGAAAGATCCTTCTACCTGGGAATTTGTGGTTGACCAGTCCCAAAATGAAACTCATTCTCATAAAAAAGTTTTGCTCTTTTATTTCATATAACTTTCTTACTCGAAATTGTAATCTGCCTTCCAGGAAAATACCTTTAGAAGGAACTGGATTGCCTTCAAAGACGTAACTATTCACCGTTGAAAATTAACGGACAGCAATAGATGTGTTGCGTAAAGAGTCTTCTGACATTGAATCTTGAGTTTCAACAAGGCGGATTTCTATTCCGTAATTTTCTCAAAGATTCATCCTTTACTCATCAAAGACAATGGCCTTTTATCTTCTTTAGATACCAGTCGTGATAAGGCAACGTGTGCTTTGTGTATCCGTGTTATTCACACAGCTATCGCTAAGTCACCAAGCAGCAGCTAAGCATAAGATATTCTTACTGCAGTCAATAACGTCAAATTAACGCTGTTACGCATGTATATGACTTATATGCGTCTAGCAATCCCTCAAGAGAAACAGCCTCTTACCGTGGCCGGATTTACCATTAGACATTAGCCTAGAAGTGCTTAAAATTTAAGCGGCATGTTTTATTCATCGGTCAAGCAATAACATCTTGAATTATAAAATTCTATATTCAATATTTTTAATATTTCCAGACTAAGCGGTCGAGGACTTAGCCGATAGTCATAATTATTCATAAAATATATAAAAGATTTTTCTTTTACACTGACATCAAGATTTAAGCTTTTCATTAATAATAATAATTTACTTGGGCCACTTAATTTTCTTTTCGCAGGGTAAATCCGGGCGGGCCAGTCGTTTTTATTGGATATCTTAATTTAAACTTTAAATTTTGCTGTATTTGAGTTTTTATTTATTTAATTTAGCTCTGCGCCCCGTATTTCTGGAAACATTCTACGGATTTATATGTCCCATTGTTCAATATAGATCAAATAAATTTATCCCAGCTCATCAGAGAAAAAAATAAATTACTGAATGGAGCGATTTCTTGATACAAGTTAGGTTTCTACTACGAGGCGCCCCGTCATATTCATCGCATCATAAATTCTACCAATTATGTGTAAGAAAGTGATGCGATACAGAATGAATAAGAAAAAAATAGTCATGCATGAGATAAATAAGAACCTATACCTTGTGTCAGTTGTGGATCTAGAAACTTACTAATGTAAGAGGGGGAATTTTTGACAATATCCTTTAGCGATAATCAATTCTTCTCACTTTCACCTCTACCTACTCTTATTCGATGTACGTGAGTCTAAGCGTGTGATATGGAGTAATACGCAATTAGTTTTGGCTTGAGTTACTCCTCATATTCTTATCAAATTGCTTTTTCTGCAAAGTCGTACAGAGTTTGGTGATCTCCACTTCTTGATCGGATAATGCATTGCGTATTTTATCAGGAAATCTTCTCTGGATAAAAATAAAATATCGCTATCATTATACCGTATCCTTTCCTTCAGGAATGGAAATAAAGCTAACAGTAAGTCAAAGTTTGATTGACACCCGTGCCTTTCATCCAATCTACTATAATAGGATGACCTCGTTTTTGCGAAATATTTTTCCATCGTTTTCGAAGCATTTGCCGAAGTTATTTTAAATTAAAATTCGAATAAAAGACAATTTTCTTACACCCGCAACAGCGTAGACAATATAGTTACATAATGTAGCTGACTCACGTTTTCCCTATCAATCCTCTGCATTTCAAAGTCCAGGGTTTATTTTTGAATAATTCTGCTGCACCGTAGTTTTAACAATATGTATTCAATGTTTCCAAGAGAGTTAATCCGATGTCAGCGTATTTACTGTATCGTCGGTATATAGTAAAGAATATTACGTTGGATTTTAATTTTCGAGAGATATCGAAAAGGATTTGTGAAGCATAAATCGAGGAATTACGTAGTTAGATCACTGCGGCATTTCTTAGGTCATAGCGCAACTCTTCTCGAATTGCGCAAGCAGAGAAAGACAAATGTGGAGGAATCGAAGCTTAGAGAGGCTTTCTCTTTCGTGTGATCGACCGCTCATAGAAGATGAAAGAAAAAGAGAGATTGCAGCAAATGAATCAAGGTTTTTTACAGATGACGATTCTATTTTTTTTAATCCTCTATTGAACGGGATCTTTTTATTGACAGCTGCAATATAGAAGCAATGGCAATACATATTTGCGCTTACGATATGATGATGAGCAGTCACTATACTCCCAGTTTATGATACAGCGCTTTTCCATTTCATTCTCCTTTTTGTTTTGAAAACTTATTCTAATCGCAACCGGTATAGGAGGTGGAGGCAGAGATTGAGTTTGTCTTTTAGAAGAGGACAGAAAAAAATGCATCTTTCATATTTCTTTTCAGATAGTTTCGTTCACGGATATTGTGAAAAAAAACTTCAGAGGTGTGTGTGTGATGCTGAATAATGGCATTTGACTTGGTTGAGCATTTCTTAGTGCTATGAAACTTTATGTCACGGTGCTTCACTAGCGTGGACTGATATGTTTAAACTAGGAAAACAAACTCCATACTCCTGCAACTTACCTAATGCATCTCATTCTCTTTCCAAAACTATTGCAGCTTATGGTTGAGGTTTTGAGGAGTTAATAGCGGTAAAAAGACTTCTTCGTGCTGACGACAGGCATAAAGACGGTGATTACCGTTCTGCTCTTACTTGAAATAGTTGGAAAAGTAGTTCAGGAACCTCATGCAGTATGTTTTCAGTGCTTCGATAGTTGTTTTTAGTATCGCGTCAATAGTATAGATTTTAAATAAGTAAGTAGAAAGAAATACCTTATGAATGTCATCTTATAAAACATGAGGGGTTGAGGTGTGACTTGGTGGGACTCCTTCACAGTCACAGATAAAGGAAAACCCCCTTTGTAGAGTCCACAAAATAAATATAAAAAATAATATAATATTAATTTTGATTATTATTTTATATTAATAAATACATAATATATAAGAATAAATAAATAATGATTATTCTATGGACTCTACAAGGCGAGTTTTGCTTTAATTGGTCATCCTGCAAATTATAGCTTTTACAGGTTATGAAGATCACAATAGGGTCTATTAAATGTATTTAAAGTAGTATGGTAGTTACGCACCATAAAATGGATTTAATGAAGTTTTAAATGGAGTGTTTCTCTTTCAATTCAATTCGATAAATAGGGAGATCTTCCGCAGTATAATTACAGATAAAGAAAATAAATTATAATACTTAATTTAGCCTTTAATTGCCTTTGCCTTGAGAAATAACATTACAGAGCAAGTTAATCTTTGAGTGTACCTTAATCTTGCTCAAGAAACTCATTATTTGTAAATGAAGGACTAATGCAATTTAACTTATTAGACGTGGGGTATTTATTGCACGAATCGGCAAATAACAATATTATTCACGATTGTCTTGATCCTTCATTGAATCAACTGTTTCATCTTATTCTGAGGATTAAGATGACAACTATACCAGTATAAGAGCGAATTTACTGGAAGGATTAGCGAACCACGCAACTTAATAAAGCTAATTTAAAACTTTATCCATAAATTTTAGTTTTCGACCAATTTTCAGGGTTAGGTGATGTAACATATCAGTCTATTAATATTCTTCGATGACATTGAAAGCGTTACGTAAAGTATCATGTGCAATAATCTTAATTAAGGTCAGCTCAACGAGCTGAAATGATGGTAACTGGAAATCATACTTTTAATAACAATAGATGATTAACTGTCTCATTTAACCCTCATATGGATTCTCTGCACCTTTGCGGCGCTGGTGGTTTTTAAAATGCTTTAAATGTTGCCCAATCTCATGGATCTTGCTGAAACTTTCAGTAGTTTATTTTTTCTGCATTCTTAGTCTACAAGTTTAAACAATAAAATAATATACTCTCTTTAATTGCGAACACAAATATTCAGGAAAATATTAGAAAACTCAAGATGAGAACGGATTGCTAATCATATTCCTTTGCAAACGGCATTATAGAATATATTAACTAAATCGTATCAACTGTTTATGAGAAAAGTACTAAAATTATTCACAAATTTCCACGTATTTTTTCTAATTTTCTGTATTCTGTTTATGAAAATGATTTTTTAGCAAGGTTTTAGAGGAAACGAATGGGAAATTTAGAGATATTGATTTAAATATATATACGGCGTCATTATAAATATTTATGGCCTTTGTTAGAAAATATCCATCAGATTTTTCGTTATCATTTGAAGGTTCACTATTGCTTTCTACAATCTCCGTACATCGAAAGTGTGCTCCCGTAGTGAACTTCCCTGCCAACAATTCCGCCTTCACCTAAGAAACCCTTGAAGTGACTCGCGAAGCATAGTTTGAGCTAAGAGGGTTGAGTAACTAATATAGGTGTATGAAAAATCAATGAGAACTGACTTGTACGATTCATCTCACCAAGTTTTTTGAGGCTATGGACAACACCGCTATCTAAATTGACTCCTGAAGCAATAGAAACTTCACTTATAATATTTCCTTTCCTAATTAACCGAAGGAATCTGAGTCGTTCGAGAAATGATCATGTCCTTGCCTCTGAATTACGTTTGTCTAACTGGTGCATATTCTATCTTGATAGCGCAACCTATTTTTAGGTTTAAAGGAAATAAACATTTAACTTATACATCGGATTGTAAAATTCGGCCTCGGTAATGATTTTCTCAAGCTTTCTGAATAATTTCACATGAAGTCTACTCCTCAAAAGGCACAGGAACTTCAGCTGAAGAAACTTTTATATGATATGTTTAATCAAGCCTCATTCTGTATTGGAGAAGCTAACGTAGTCTTGTGAACCGTTCGTTCGCTATGAGAAATGCCAGCGATGAAATTTAGTCCAATTTACTAAATTTTCTTCTTTTTGAGTCGTTTGGAAACAAAAATTGTCAATTCAATAAAAATTATGATAATAAAGATGAATTAATTGTAGACATGATCTACATAGTATGTTCTATGTAAACACATGAGCATAGAAATAGTTCAACTTGAAAGTGTAAATTTACCTGCAAATATCATGACAATAGGAGGAAATAATCTCCTATTTATTCCAATAGTTTATACAATGAAAATACTGAGCGAAAATAAATCAAATTCTTCAGCTTCGATGGTAGCAATTGAACTTGTGGTATGGACCATACATTGTCAATTCCGTTATTCTAAGTAATGCGTTGATTTCTATTTGCGTACTTGTTTGGTGCTAACATTGGATGCATTATTGCATTTTAACAAAAGTAATAAGATGGGAAGTATTCTATGAGAGTGGGGTTATAATGCTAGATAATCGAAATAAATCTCCATAAGAGCCTCCAGTAATTACGATCAAAATAGTCCTCATTCTTTACTTTGTACCCCAAATACGCGTGTACCAAGGGGTAATACTAATACTTTTAAACATGACAACTTGAAAGCTATTTTCAGACAGTTCTCGTGAGTAAATGCAGCTGAAATATTCGAAATAGATGTTTCAAACGGAGATGCGTCATTTTTTATTCCTACTTATCGTCACGTTCAAGTGTCACATCTTTGTTTAAGTTCACTGCTCATTTTATAGTCGACGTTAAACAGCCATCGCTGAAATAAGTATTCAAATTTGGTCGTAGAAAATAAATTATTCTAAATCTCTTCCGAATGCGAGTTTATAGTAATAATTTTCCTTCGTAAAACAACACAAACTCGTGTTTTACTTTTTGTTATTCTTTTACTCAAAACTGCTTCATGAAAAAGCTTTACTAAACAACAAAGTAAAACACGAACCAGGTTTCGTATTGAAGCTTGGGTTATATTTGATTGTGTGGTTTGGAAAAGTCTTGTCATGATACAGTTCTTACCTTCGTATTCGACGTCAGACTTCATTTTATCTCTGCTTTGCTCAGGAAATACTTTATTTTGAGACTCAAAGAATCAACATATTTTATTAAGCTAAGTTTCTCCTTACAAAAACTTTCGGTTCGAGATTTCAGCTTTAATTTTGAGAGCATTGAGATTCTTTGAATTCTGATTTATTTCAAGCTACAGAAACTTTACTTGCAAAAGACGGTGGCGATCAATGCATATATGTATATATATATATATATATATATATATATATATATATATATATATATATTCTCATAGATATTACGTAGATTTGCTAGTTATATTTTCTCTGCCTTACTTTAACTGTATCTATAGTAAGGATAAAACCTCAAAGATAGCATTAGAGCTCAGTGTAAAAAAAAACGATTATATTATCTATGAAAGAAAGAAAAATAATTTGTATGAAAGAAATATTAAAGAGTGCATTATCTTCAAGAGAACCTAAGAGTAGGAACGTGATGCAACCGTTTGCCCTATAGTTCTCAAGATAAGAACTAGACGGAATGCAGAAGAAAATTAACTGAGTCAATCCTGCTTCACTTTCTCTCTGTTTTCTGTTTCATGTCTGTTAAAGCAGCTGATGCCGTCTTTGTGCTAACAAGAACGCTAAGTTTTCTCATTAGAACATACGAAACGGTTAAGCTGTACTCTGAGAAACTATTGATGGACCATATGCATCCTAAGAAGGTGTTTATCTTCGGATACGAATTTAAAATACAATAATTAATTAGTAATCATGAACGATACCGAATCAGGGATAATTTTGTGGTGCTTATTAACTTGTAAAAAATCCATGGTAAAAAAACTTTTACTAGACCACTAATTTATTATCCGGATAACACGACCCAGGTTTCGTAGCGTCGCTACATCATGTCTACCTGATCAGTACCTGATGATGTAGCGACGCTACGAAACCTGGGTCGTGTTATTCGAATAATAAATTAGTGGTCTAGTAAAAGTTTGTTTACCATGGATTTTTTAGTAATCATGAATTGAAAAAAGAGAGTATTCTCTTTCAGGCTAGAGGTTATAATGAGAATAATGGACTAGTTTTCCTCAATACGTAATATTTTGAGATATGCCTTTACAGTTTGTGTAGAGCACAACGTTCTTTGAGTCACTGTGGGATAGTACTGATGTTGCCATTACATTGATACTTTTTAGTATTCATTCATGCATGAATATCTTTTTTCAGGATGTGCCTTTCAGTCTGAAGTTAATAATTACAACTCTACTTATTGAAATTTATTAATTTGTGATCATTGGATCATATATATTTTATTTTGGTGCCGACCTATACATTTTTGTTTAACTTTATAAGAACTTCAGTATAAGAATGGAATAAAAATAACCAGCTTCATAGAGAAAGAGAATTTATAGAATCACCTTATTGCATCAGTCAAAATTTCGTAAGGAAAAAATGGGTTGACTTATGACTGATTGCAATATAAAATATATTAGTTATAAATAAAAAGTAAAGAAGTGAATGGTAGTATTGTAGAGATCTCGTGGAATTCAGTTTTTCTTTGCAATTGACTTGAAGTTGTTAGTGTTCGAAAAGTTTCCTTGCTAATAAGTTAAGAATTCTATATCGGAAGGAAGCCCGATTAGCCGACTGCAGAGTAAGCTAAAATAAGACCGGAAGTATATACATTCTATATCGAGTAAGTTACAGCTTATCTTTTAGCGACATCATGATACATTCATGAGCAATCATGACCTTAAATTGGGGGCACTGCTCATGATTAATGATCTGAATGGGAGGAATGCTTTTATTTACCAGTGAATTCATGTTCGAAGCATGTGGAGTATATATATGTATACCTATACATAATATTTCATCAACTGATTTAACCAAGATGCCTTGAGCTGTATTTACATCCTCTGCTATTTTCACATAGCTAGCGTGAAGGATACTAGACGACATATTGACAAATCGGTTACGAAAAATTCACGAAAAAGAGAGACGTATCGCATGCAGGGTAACGAGAACTTGTGACAATCAAATCTGATTGCTAATATTTATCTCCAAGTATCGTCAACTCTTTGAAACTGCCTAGGAATGTCCAATAAAAAGAAAAGAGAATACTAAAGAACAGAGAAAACTATTTTTTGTGAATTTAATTTTAAGGGCTAAAACAAAAATTGTTGATCGCGTTGGAAGATAATCTAGATGTGAGTAAGGAGATCGAATGAAAAAATGCACTACCATTTGCTTTTTACACGATTTTAATGTTTTTCTAAAAAATATTTACGTAGGTATATATTATCTATTAAATATAGATGCTTCTCCGGATTCATTCAAGGATATAGATAGATAGATAGATAGGATACTAATTCACAGGCTAAACCACCGGCGTCATTGACATGAAATTTTTAGGACGTATTGGCCATAACGTGTAACCACCAGAAAAAATGCGATTTTGAACCTCAGTGTCATTGGTTCGATTCCAGAGGGCGCCAAAGTCCCTATTTTTCCATTTAAATGCATTGCTTTCATTTTAGGGAATTTAAAAAAAATACTTTCCGGATAAGTAGGGACTTAAAACTTAATGAGCCGATAGATATGGTCAGGATCTATCGATATCATTAATGACTTTTACAGTAAATATCCTGGGTTCGATGCTAGGACTATGCAAAAAACTGCCCTTTAAAATACATTGAGGTAGTTTTTCTTAATTTTTTTGTAGCACTTATCGAAATGATAGGAAGTTCGCGCTCGACTAGAAGATGTATGGTAAGAATTGGTTTAAGAAAAAAAAATAGATAAGACCGTACTGTTCCTGGGTTCGATGCCAGAGCACATAAAAATTTCTCTCATAAGGAATATAAGGGAAAAGTAGGACGTTGTTTGAGGCAGTTGCAGCCAGTATTTCTGCCTGAATTTTCACACATAGTTAAAAATGGCAATTTTCTGTTGTGCTGCATAGAAATTATTACTAGAAAGACCCGGGTTCGAAGCCTGGCGGGAAAAATATCCCCCATTTAAAATACATTGAGGTAGTATTCATTGTTTATTTTGAAGCACTTCTCGAAATGATAGGAAATTCGTGCTCGGCTAGAAAATGTATGGTAAGGATTGGTTTCAGAATAAAATTTTCGTAAGACCGTAGTATTCTTGGGTTCGATGCCAGAGCACAATAACGTTTCTCTCATAAGGAAAATAAGGGAAAAGTAAGACGTCGTTTGAGGCAGTTGCAGCCAATATATCTGCTTGAATTTTCACACATAGTTAGAAATGGTGATCTTCTATTGTGTTACATAAGAAGTATAACCAGAAAGACCCGGGTTCGATTCCGGGCGGTAATTATGTCTCCCGTTTAAATGACATTGGGTTAGTTTTTCATTATTTTTGATGCACTTATCGAAATGATAGAAGATGTATATTAAGACTCGGTATAAGAAAAAAATTATGTAAGATCATGCTGTTTCTGGGTTCGATGCCAGAGCACATTAAAATTTCTCACATAAGGAATATGAGGAAAAAGTAGGACGTTGTTTGAGGCAGTTGTACCCAATATTTCTCCTTGAACTTTCACATATAGTTAGAGATGGTAAGCTTCTGTTGTGCTCCATTGTAAATTTTACCAGGAAGACCTGGGTTTGATGCCGGACGGAGAAATTGCAGCTAATGTGAATAATATTTCCAATACTTTTTCTACTTTTGAGGACCCTCTCGATATGATGTCGACTTGAAATTTGTGTTATCAACATGCTTGCAGAATGCAAGCAACATTTTACTCGTATAGGTATAGGTATATAGGTATATTTTACTGGCTTAAACCTTTAGATAGTAATTACATCTGTTATTTCATAGATGAATCATTAAATTGTTTTACAAAATCTGAACTCTATGAAGGATATATCATACCTTATTACATACATATAACAACAATTACCTTACTTTATGAACACATAATTAGATCTCAGAAATAATGGAGATTATATTTGACATATCGTATTTTAGTTCGTAAAAATGAGGAATACATTCACGTTTTTTGATATGTTTTACATGTATAAATTCTCCCCTACCAAAAAAGTTAATCAAGGATATACTTAATTATAACCTACTCGATTATCGATATTTCGATCACAAATTACTTTTTGATCAACGGAGAAAAATACTTACAAACCAAATATGTACACCATAACATTAATGAACAAGACTGGAAAAATTAATAAGGAGACAAGGACATAAGAAAGATCTGTAGATATCTTGGTAGATGCATGTAGGAAATATCTCTTGAGTTAACACCTAGGTCAACTAAGGGGCATTACTGCCACCAACGGGGATGATGACAGAGTCCGTCATCGAAGCCTCGATGGCAGTAACGTCCCTCGAATTGACCTAGGTGTTAACCCGGGAGGAATTCCTTCGATACGAGACTGAGCTTTAAGCAGAATCACTGACCTGCACAGTAAAGGAAGTATTGTTATCATCAGGATGTGACTCGGTAGAAAGTAAGGTTCCCGATATTGATTATTAACGTTTCCAAATAAATGCTAAAGATTCATGTTTAAAATTGTGGTTCTTATTAAATTTTAGAAATCCTCACAAAACTAAACTTTTACTAGACCACTAGTATGCCGGTCTTCGATTTTTCGCAAAATTCCCCAATTTCAAGCCAATGCCGAACCAAAATGAGCAAAATCATCGGGTAAAAACGGATTTGGTATTATAAACATAATCTTCATGCTTAATAATATTCGGTTGGAATGATTGCAGTTGAATATTTGCATTATTTATACAACAAAAAGGCGAACCCTTATATTACGGCAAATTTTCACCTAAAGTGAGGAAAATAGTAGTGATGTACCACGATACTAACTTACACCGTAGCTTACACCACAATGTTCTTTGAAGCTTTCTAAAGAGGCATCTGAAATAAAATCCTGCGACAATTCGCGATACCGATAAATATTCAGAAGTGACCAGAAGATCTAGTGACCCCAAGAAACTCGGGTTGTATCATCATTAAAATAAAGTGGTCTAGTAAAAATTTGGTTTTGTTGTGGTTTGTTCACGAATAATTTATCGTTACGCTGTAATGTTGTGATGAGCTCCCCAAGTATAATTTTCATAGGATATTCCTCTTATTTGATAAAAAGCGGTTTCCTCACGATATGACGTATTCTATTCAAGGAAAGTTTCAGATTGTTCTTCTTTTAACGTCCTTTTCCTTCCACGATCCTTTCCGATACCTTGTTACGGCTATAATTAATATCCTTTGTCGCTTTTGTTAGCCGATAAGCTGCATGTCCTACGTCGCTTTAATACTTTTATATGTTTGTAACTTGCAATCGCGTGAGTAACCCGGTTTCACTGATTTCATGATCTCTGAAGAGGTGACTCAGATCTTCTGGAGTCTCAGCGTGATTACTAGTTGAGCAGATGCCCTTCGGTTTTGCCGAGCGTGGGATAATTCGAATTAGACAAGTTGCGATTCTTAAGAACGGCCGCAGCGTTCTAACGCGGCCTAGGTGACTTCATGATGCAGCCGCTAATGCTATTCGACAAACATAATTTTTCGAAAAAATAAACGTTTGTCTTCATTCATTCTCTGTAATACTTGAATCGAGAGATGCGCGTAAAATTATCTCTACCAATATTACTTCGATAAAAGTAAGTAATCTCTTTAGTCTTGAATTTTAAAGCATAATTGATGCTTACGCGTTTAATCGTTACTAGTAAGGTCTTTGATGTATTTTAGAGTAATTGGAACAGAATGTGAATAATTTTAAATGAAACTTAGGAAACTGATCAAGTATTTCGACTTCATTTAACGAGTAAATTATAAACTATTTCTTTGATGCACAGAAATTAATATAAATTACCTACCATTTAGGTTTATCAATAATTAAGTAAATTTTAGAAGTGATTGTAAGTTTAATTTGGTTGGAATAATGGAAAATTGAAAGTCAGTGGCTTCCAGTAAGTGGTATTCTTTAATCGGAGATGGTTCATTAATTTTTCTTTCCGTTGACAAATGTTACGAGAAAGTATTATATTGAACCGGACGAAAGAGAAACTTCGTGATCACTGATGCTTTCTAAACCCAACCAAAATCCATTCATATTCATCCTTCGACCGCAACTTAAACTTCGAAATACCATACAATATTTATCTATCCAAAGACATACAATTTATGTATAATACTCGTCAAATGCATAAAAATTAAGCATTCAGTAAACATTCGTACTTTATTAATTTAAGAATCCAATACAGAGTTAAAAAAATATCCAGAAGGAAATCATGATTATCTTTTTTAAATTTATTTAAATAGGTAATTTCGTTAATTATTTGTGGTAACTTTTAAATGTTTATGGGCGTTATTTTTGGACTCTTGACATGGACTCCGATGAGAGATCCCTTAAGTTTCTAATCCATTTCTTCTGGTGTTACGCTAATAAAAGGAGTCGTTTAGTCGAAATTCTCTTATAAACTCAATTTAGGGCTCCCGGATAGTCATGTGGACAGCGCGTTTGCCTTTCGTGAAAGCGGTGCCGGGTTTCGGTGGTAGCCAATGTACGAAATGACCTATGCTGTCGCACTTTTAACAATGCTACTACGAAACTCAATTTGCGAAGGTGTTACCTCGTGGAAGGCCACGATATGGAAAAGAATTACTTCGTACACATTCACTTATGTTACCGATCACAAATATTACATTATTATTAATATTACATGGAGTAAATACATGGTAACAGAAGGATTTCTTGAAGAGTAGTTTGGAAGTTTGCCTTGAAGGGACATTACGAATAATCCTCACAATCTTTTTTTGAATTCTAACGATTTAATGAGTCTTGAAGAGAAAACCCACAAAATGATTCCATATGACGCCCTGGAATAAAAGTAGCCAAAGTACATGGAAAGCAAATCATCATGGCTTACAGACATGACGAGGATGAACGTAAGTACGATTCAGATACTACACCGCATGAGTGCGACAAGGCCGTGGAGGAAGGATGCGTAATCAGAAAGAAGCGGAAGCGATATGTTGATTCATCGAACTCGACTGGAAGGACGTGGAGGACTACGTCATGGCGGCGGTAGAACTGCTGCATACGGCGAAAACCGGTTGCTCCAAAATGGAAGGAATACGAACGACTCGTTTTCGCGCAAAGTTTTCGTGTCAACCACTTTTGAGTATGCAAATGAACAAACTGTAACTTTTGGCTGGATCCCCGAAGGGGAAATTCGAAAATACTTAGGGTCGCAAAATCTACTGGAATAAGTATGTCTTAAGAATCGCATTTCAGCGGAATTTCCTTATTCGAAAACGGATTGCAGAGAATTGCAGAGCCATTTTGACGTCTGCCATGCTTTCAACTAGATGGAGACGGAAGTTGAATATATGTATTGGATCAGTTGAGGTACTGCATACATTTTCGGAGAGTGGCAAACTGGGCTTGTGCCTCCTTCAGAAACGTTAAAGAGACTCCTTCATGTCTCGTCTAAGGTTTTGAGGAATAGTCTATACATTTTAGTAGATATAATAAATGTGCAACAATTTCTTTCGATTATTTCCTGAATTTCATGCACATAAAAATTAGTCGAACATTTTTATGTGAGTATAAGTCATCCATAATTTATAGTAAGTCATTTTTTTTCTTCATTTTTTCTTCTTCATTTCTTCAATTTCAATCTTTTAGACTACATCTCTTGCATGAGATAGCCTGATTTCTACTGGCTCCGTACCTTGTGGGAATTCCTATTCTGTCTCCAAATTTTCTTCGTTACTTAGGTATTAGGCACTACCATCTTCGCTGAGGTTCCTGGACAGTATTATAGCTCTAGAAGAGCAAAATAAGTTATCCATATATTGATATCCAGATGAGGGGATAATGAGGTAATAATATAAAACTTCTATGTGAGATAAAATGTTTTTCCGCGTTTTTCTCTCCCTCTACCTTTTTGTGACTGGTGTATTTCGACTACAATGACACTTCTTCCACCTGTATTCAAGTTAAGGACTAATAGTAACTGTTTCTATATCTTTATTTGTTGCTTCCCATGATAAGAAATAGGTAAATTCGCATCATATTTTCTATTATAACTAAACCTAAAATGTAGCTTCTGTCTAACTAAATCCTCTGTCCGCTACTTTTTGAACGAGATTATTTTTATTTATTATTTTTTTCCAAATCCCTTGCGTTTATGTACAATTACAGTGGTGGGAAATAGCAGAAATAACATATGACACACACAACCATTCCTTAATTAGAAAAATCTGGTTATCCGGGACTCGAACCCAGGACCTTAGTGTTGGAGGGCTAGCACGCTAACCACTCCTGCTTAGCGTGAAATTTAATTGATTATTTAATCAATAATCCCGAATAATTTTGTTAATATTCCGAAGGTCTTTTTAAAAAGTATAATCATGGGAGAAATAATTGTCTTTCCCAGGTTTCATCTCTAAACAAGTCATCCTCTCTTTACTGCTAACATGTCCTCACCTCTACACATAAATTTCATATACATATTCATTAAAAATTTGGTCGAAACACAAAAGAGCTCTATTTACTTGTTCCGGTGCTAATATTCAAACGAGGAAAGCTCTCCGCGTGCTCCTTATCCTGACTTCGCCGAACGCTTACTCACAAAACATGACCTAATTTTTTTTTCTCGGCGAAGATGTTTCCTGGAAAATTTCCTCTCTTTCGTTTGAATTTTTCGGTCGCGAGAGCTGATATTCCTGCACGAAATTTATCACAAAGTTTTCCAAATTGTGAGTTAATCTTGAATTACAAAGTTTTTTTACATGACCAAAAAATTTAATTTACGACGATGTAAAACCTCTGAATAAATATATTAGAAATAAGGATTGGATTTTAAGTAGCAGGTGTTGATTTGAAATAGTTCATTTTCATTACGAAACATACAAAGTTTAATTTTATAACATATTGGCTATGTATTTCTATTTATTGTATGTTTTAAATGTGAGGATAAACTACGCGTGAGAAGGATATCCATCACTTTTGTCGTTGTAAATTTCTGATACATACACATTTTAGCTTAGTTTTTGGGATATCTTGGAATAGCTATTTTTAAGCTACTATCCGTTTCTTCCGGTGTCAAGTTGATTCAACCCAAACCTTTTCCTAAGTTTATAATAATACATACTTACATTTGGCGATGGAAGGTTCATGACAGAAAATAGAAATGACTTTCTTTGAAAACCGCATACATTTTTATTTTCATAGGCCAAGTTATGTTTCTCATGGTAAGTGCAGTGATAGTATTCTCTTTTCTGATCACAATGGCGATATATTCAGATCCACGAGTCAATCCACAGATCTAATTTATGAAAGAAATCTTTCGCAAAATTTTAAAATTTAAAAATGAAAATGTGAAAAAAATACTTTTGGATTATACATTAAGAATAGAATGAAATGAGTTATCTTTACGAAAGCCCGTAAATTTTACTCAAATTCATTGCAAAAGCCAACTTCTCCTGCAAAAATTAAGTTCGATCTATTACAATTGTTGTATAAAATAAAAATAGCTTATAACTATTTTATAATCGTGTGGTAGAATCACTTTGATGCTATCTGATATTAAACCGCCCGCCAACCAACTGCCTATCCTGTCAACATCATTGCTGGCGTCAAAGATCAACAAATCCGAAAGCTGAATCATGAAGTCATAAAGGAAGTAGACATTAAAATGCAATCCAATCCTTTTTCTTTTGCTTGCGTTTTGATGAGACCATCGACTTCATTTGATACTCGATATTTATCGTTTCTTTAAGTTCATCCACGAATTCATATTTTGCTACTTGATTCACGTCATTGCACTTTTAAGAGACTATACCACTATCACATTTTGCTTAAGTTCTTATAAACGATAAGATTAAACCCACATGCGAGCGTCAAATTTTCAAATCATCAAAACACGATCATCGGAAGTGTCCTTCTTTAGTTAGGACCGCTTACTAATTGAGATGATAAGAAAACAGACGCTTCAATCCGCTATTTTTTATAGTCTGCAGTTTTGAATGTTGAAAAAAATTTCCGTAGAGCTGCTATCGAAGGGAGAATGAAAGTAATAATTAAGACCGCAAATAATCAAATTTTGGTTATTTGAGTATAGAATTGTGGTGTGGAGTATAGAAAAGTGGTAACATAGCAGATCTAAAAATTTTATTCTCTGAATACAGTTTCTTACTATCTTTTCTATAAATACTTTAGCCTAATTTCACTTGACAATGGCTTTAATTAAAAACTTATCTGCATTTCTTTAGCTTTGGAAAGTGAATCTCCATAAACTACTTATGACTCACAAAATTTTTCACTTTAAATTTATTAAAGTTTAGTCAAATAGAGACAATTCGTAAATAACAAATTATTAAAGAATAAAATTGTATGCACCCATATCGTTTTCATCTTGATAAAATATTTGTTTTTTTCATCCTAATTTTCGTATTTCTCTCTAATGAAGCAACTAGCGTCATGTATGTCTCTGATCACAAATTACTCGCTTAATTTGGATTCAATGCTAATTAGAATCAGAGTCATAATTGGTATCACAAAGGATGGAACTGTTCCCTCATACTGCAAATGATGAGGTCAATACTTCGAGAGTAAGTTTCCTTAATTAGGGACTCCTTATTATCTAAAGATAATAGGCTGTCTCTAATTAAGCATCATCATGATCTCAGCATCTTGCAGTTTCCTTCCGAATAAATGGAATTTGGACAAAATTTTAATTTTTAATCAGAAGTAATAATTTATCGAGAGACTTATTTTATGTAATAAACTGTTTTTTCGGAAATTTATGAGTTCAAATATATGTCGGTTTTTCTTTGAAGTTGATTTGAATATCGCTTGGAGGTCTAACAGACTTTTTTATTATTTTATTATTTTGAAATACATTCGTGCAAGTCAGCCACATTTTCAGTTCTTGATAAAAATTTTATTTGTATGTAAGAAAATCATGAGTACAACAGTGAGAAAGAAAGAGGTGGAAATCTGAAACCAAAATTTTATACTATTTCGCATAAAAATAATTATAAATGTGGTAACATGGTTAATTTTAATCAAGAGTTAATTGAATCCAATAATTATTGCTCGTCGTTAAACAATTGAGAGACGGAATAGTATAACATACAGGTCGTTCAAAAAAAAAACCATAGCTTTACTTTTGCTGCCTTCCTCTCTCACAATATCACAAATTTAGTCAGAAATTACTAAATACCTATGTTCTAAATTTGAAATTCATTCAATTTAAATATTCTTTCAAATATCCAAAGGCAATTCATGGAACGAAACATTTAATTTACTATCCTATCACTTTTAGCCACTTCAAGTCCATTCTGGACGAGATTTTTAAGGAAGAATTTCCTTCGACTCTTCTTATAATTTTTACTTTATCTGTTCTGTTATGTATGCTCTTCCCGAAACGCAAGTTTTGTAATATGGTGAGGGATTCTCAAGCTTGTGTAGCCTCACTCGCATCTTTGCTCTGTTATCAAGCGCTTGGTCAAGGATCAGTGGTATTCCTATCTGTGAGTTTCCTTTCTTCCTCAAAAATAAACATGGCTTATGCTATTATACGCCACTTCACATCTTTTGAGAAGTGCGAGTTTTATTGTTGCACTGTAGGTAATACTGAAAGTCTTTCCTCTCTGAAAAACATAATCATCTCTTACTTATCATCACATATAGTTTATTTTAGAAATCTCGTTCTATTTCCTGATCTTTTTCATTTTTCTAAATCCTTTGAATGCGGTATTTCGCGCTCATACAATGACGAGCGAACAGTATGACGTTCCAGTATTTTTTATTCAGTAATGATGGATTACATGGGAATGAAATTCTAATAAGCCTCGTTCTGCGAGATTAGCCTCAATTCAGATGGTCTCTAATCGGTGTTCTTTGGTCCGACGATTTAGATTATGTAGTATTGCTTACATTAGAAATTTCAACTACAGTTTTAGGATACCATTCTGAATACAAAAACTGGAACGCAGTATGGCTCACTCTTTATCTTTATACTTAGTTTTCTCATTCCTTCTCAATATATTTTTATTTGTAATGGTTGAGGGGTGAATGTCCAGCCTTCAAGAAGACTTTACTGATAATCTTTAACTAAATGAAACTCCCATTCCGATTGCGACCGATAAGAATTTTTTTGTTATAAACATGGACGGAATTTAACTGATTTTTATAGCAGCAGAAATGATGAGTGATGGTGAATTAAAAGTTTTAAAGTTAACTCACGAACGCTAGTGAAAATTTCGCCTTGGTGATAACTCAGCTGTCAATAGCATTATAAATACCAATAAATATTGAGTTACTGATTTTAGTGGAAAATACTACTTTCAGAATGACTTGCAGATTTGGATGCTTCATTTTTAACAAACAGGTGATATACGTTTTCAGCCATTACTGGATCGGTATCACGGTAATACAAGGTAAACATATTTCTAATAAGAGCCCGCATTAGTGAAGTATCCCTCATTTGAAGCGGGTCTATCAAAAAAGAGTTCTTGCCGCTTGTTAATTTCAAAAGTCAATGACTGACGAGTCAATGGCATTCTGAAATCAAGTGTGACCCTTCCAGTCTCGCTTTCAAGAGATCGTATTTTTTCTGCATCCCATTCTTCGATTTTTGCGCCGTATTCAAGCATTGCGGTATCTGCTTTCGCAGAGAATGAAAACGCAAGAAAAATGCCATATTTATTTAAAATATGTATATCTTTCACTGACATTCAAATGCTAAGCTCTGGCCATATCAAATTATTAGGTGTCATAAATAAGACTTGATAATCAGCTATATATGGAATTCAACGGGACCTGATTATGAATTAAAGTAATGACAAAAATAAAGTAAATAAATCTGATTTGATGGCATTTTCATCTGAATGTCAAGCATAAACATCAAGCGGCTTGAGTTAGACTTTCATTTTAAATTTGAAGCAAAACGCTTGAATTAATTAAAGTAGAAGAAGTATACAGAAGCAACATTATGGAATGAGAGAGCGTTTCCACCAGTAACTCTATCGAGTTAACTCAGTAGAGAAAAAAACATTAGTAAATTACATATCATTTCTAAATATTTTTCCTGCACATTTCCTTCAAACAAACCGCATTGGTTTTAACGCCGTCAATCTAAATATCGAACCTATGTAGGTTACACTGAATAAAATCAACGGGCAACTTATGTGAGTAGAGCGAAGGATTACACTTATGAACATGAAAGCCATTGAATCAAAAGCAAACTTAAGAGAGTCAAGATTTCATATTCCACTCCTTATATCAATTGAGAAATTTTCGAATGCTTTTATTAATACCTTTGTTTAATGTTTAATTGATACTTCCATTAAGTTATTGAAGAAGTACATGGAAAGACTTTCTGTAACATTAAATTATGAATTTAGTACATACCTTTACAGTTAATTGAATTACTGCCCTAGTTTTCCTATAACATCATTTTAAATATTAACCTCTAGCTCAAATATCACATTCAAAATGGCGGGCAAGCGCAGTAATAACAATGATTTGCGCAGTAACTAAATTTACATAGAGAATGTTTATCTTTCATATCTTAATTTTGGAAAATATATGGAAAAAATTTAATTCAAAACAGGGATAATCTACAGTATCAATAATTAAGATTAGAATTTACGTTGGTATGCGCAAACTCACCGTCAGCTGATCATGACGTGCAAGCGACATTGGTTAGTGAGTCGTTGTTTCTTTCTTTAAGAATTGCGCTGTGATTATAGTGGCTAGTCAGAGAACGACCCTCGTGTTACTGGCATTTGGATTATAATTCAATACGAGGATGTTACCAAAATTCCTCTTGCTGGCAGCGTTCTGCGGTAAGTCTTATGTTATATTTAATATTAAAATGTTTTTAAGCGATAGAGAGATGTCAATAATCGTATTATGACGTTTCTAGAATGCCCTAATGTTTTAATATGAACGAATTCAGTTTTTATTTTATTGATTATGTATTGCATCGATCTTGATGATAATTGTATTCAACTGTATTTTCAGCTGTTGCAGCAAATTCAGTTTTTGGAGCAAATTTAATTGGCAAGGAGATGTGTGGAAAAGGCCAAGTGTACTGGTGTAGCAACATAATGTAAGTTAACTTACAGGTATAACTCGTTTGATTAAGGTTTATCACAGATTTGTAATGTTTCACCTTGTATTTTAGGAATGCAAAGAGATGCAATGCTGTCAAGCACTGCATACAGTCCGTTTGGGAGCACCAAATTTTACCCGAAGATACTGGGGATATCTGTAACATCTGCAAAGACATGGTCTCACAGGCGAGGGCACAGCTTCAAAGCAACGAAACTCAGGTTTTTATCTTTTCGAATATTTTTCAAAGTCAGTTAAATCGCATGTCGCAAACCATATTTAGTGCGTAATCGGCTCGTCTGGATAATTATATTGTTACAATACCATGTCCATCAGTTTTGATGTTGTGTCTCAACAGTAACTTGAGAAAAAAAAAGACAAGTAATTAATTAGCTCTTAGCTTAGTTATTAACATTAATATTTTGCTATTGATGATTAACGGGTTTCTAAGTGAAACTTAATCTCACTGTAGTTGGTTAACTCCAGTAAAATTAATCCTGAATTACTTTTGAGTAAAATTATCGCAAGTGTTCTTTCGTTTCAATGTTTACTAAGCAAACTACTTCAAATTTCTTATTGAAGGATAAGTTGAAGCAAGTTTTTGAAGGAAGCTGCAAACTCATCCCAGTGAAGATTGTTGCTGAGGAATGTATAAAAATGGTTGATGAATTTATTCCAGAATTGGTTGAAACTCTGGCATCTCAGATGAACCCACAAGTGGTTTGCTCCGTTGCCGGCCTTTGTAACAGTGTTAGGAATGACAAACTTCTCGCTGAGTACAAGGTGAGTCTGGCGATGGTACTATCAGCTTTTTCATTGAATTAAAGTAGTGCCGTTTTAAGTCCCTAGTCTTCTAACATATTCAATACCCAAGTTATTTGGAATTAATGGTTTACGAAGGAGGATTTTGAGCTTGACCTTGAACACCGTTGTTGCTTATTGAATATTTGTAGCCAGTTTCCTTTATAGGAGGTCATGTTCATATCTTGCCAAGTGTTTTCACTATCAATTGATTTGTCGAAGCCTCTAATTTACACGTTGTTATCTGAATTAATATACGAACTTGTGATTTACTTGGGACGTAGCATGTTAAGCAAATGAAGTTATTTCTTGCAGGCAAAACTGCCCTTCAAGGACTCAGACTGTGATGGTTGCCGACAAGTAGTTTCAACAATGAGGGATCGATTTGATAAGATGAATAGGGAAGACCTCATGGAAGATCTTCTGGAGGTGAATATGTTCCTCCTTTATCTTTAGTATTTTTTTTGTAATTACATGTTTCCAGTCAAAATTTGTTGCGTGCATTAGAAAATCTGGGCAACATTGACTAGAGATGCTGTGTAATCTGATTAAAAATTGTTGCTTTCTTATTCAAGTATAATTTTACTATGTATAATTTTAGATTGGTATTACTTCAATACATAGACATCACCATTTAAAAGCTAATTGTCGAAGTTTCTAAAGAATTAATTAATTGAATAACTAAAGCATAGTTGTTCTGGATATTTATTTCCTAATGTCAATGTTAACGAAGTCTTTGTAACTATTGATTCGTCTATGTGTTAGAAGGAAAATAAGCAATACTACCTTCATTATGATCAGTGGCAGATCCAGAAGTCAACATGAAGAATAATTACCAAAATGTATCATGGTTCATACTATTGAGATGTGAAGAAAATATTGTTTATCTACGATGATAGATAATAATAAGCATAATTCAAATATGTATACTGAGTTTAATTTTATAAAATTTCTTACAAAATTGATAAATAGAAAATGAATCTTTAATCCCAACTCTCAAGCCCCCCCACAGCTCCATCCTAGATCCGCCAATGATTATGATCATATTTCATCTTTTGTTCAGCTATTTCCGTAGATTATTTTGTAAGATTTTCAGAGGTTGTAACGTCTTTATGTGTGGACCTTCTTTACAATTGACTGCTAAAACTTTTTCTACACTGATATCTGATACCAAGTATGGAATACTTGGGACATAAAAATAAATGTGAAAAACTTAATGCCATTTTTCGTTGCATAATTTTAATAAGTAGAGAAGATTGTAGAGGAAATAATGGATAAGAAGCTTATTTTTTTGTCTATCAAAGATGATAGAAATGAGAATCTAAATCTAAGGCTGCTTTTTGTAGCAATTTTGCCGTGAAATATACTTCTCCCTATAATCATCTTATTCTGATTTCAATGTGCCTTTTAGCTGTGTGGCAGGGCAGGTAGTCTTTCAGATGGCTGCTCATCTCTTGTTGTCACTCACCTCAATACCATCTACAGTCATCTAACGAAATTCCTCAGGCCAAGATCTGTGTGTGACCTTGCTGGAATTTGCCATGCTCAATATCATCACCATAAGAAGCCTGTAAGTATGCTGTGTGTTTCAATGCTTCATGTTAAAATAGTGTCAGATATATTTTGCTGCTAAAAATTTCTATGCATTTCCTTTTCATATCTTTTCATTTATACAATATTGAGGTATTTACAATTCATAGATGTGGCTAAATCCATTTTTTAAATAAATATATTCATGATGATGCTTATTATTTTAGTTAAGTGAAAAATATTTTTATTGGAGAAATTCTATATACCTGAAAGCATATATATCTTAATGCATTATTTGTGCCCTTAAATTTCTCTGATAAACCATAATAATGCAGTTTTAGTTTAATTTAGTGTTTTTATAGTTCTAATCTTTTTGCTATATTAGTTATTTCAAGGAAACCTCCAGTATTTGGGTATAATTTACTGATTCATCATAATTTGGAGACATTAAGTATTTCCTTTCTTGTTTATTTGTGGGTTTATTATTTAATTGGTAGGATATAAACATTTTATTCCAGCAGATATTTATAGTAGCAAATTTTTATTACAATATCACTCTTGTTAATCAGTCAGTGGGCGATAATGGAATTAAAGATTAACATTCAACTACTTGTACCTTAAAATTTCATTTTATTTTTGTATTTAATGTAGACTATATACACTAGAAGATCTTAACGTTTTATGTAGCATTATAAATTCACTTATATCATTAATGTGCAATTATAAATCTTAATTTTCTGTCATCAGGAGGTGCAGATAATTCATGAGTCTAGCATTGGAATGCTTTCATCAACAGAAAAGGATGATCTCCCATGTGCTCTGTGTGAGCAGCTTGTTGTTCACCTTAGGGATGTTCTGATTGCCAATACTACTGAAGATGAATTCAAGCTTGTACTCAGGGGACTTTGCATGCAGACTGGATCTTTCAAATCTGAGGTATGTAAAATTTATACATAAAATTTATATATTTAACCCACATGCAAACAGTTTTCCTGTGGTGAAATAAGCAGAACACCATTGTACTCAAGATTCCAAATAGACTCTACCTACTTTTAACATTAGGATAGGTCAAAATATTTCACTGTAGTTAATTTCTGTAACTATTCTCTCGAATTATTATATATGGAGTCAAAGAAAATTTTATGATTTTTAATATAGTACCATTGGTTAATAAACTGTCTCATTTATAATTTTATTTTCATGCCATAGGATACACATGCTGTTTTACCTTTTGTATTTAATAGCCTCTAATTATTTTTTCTTTAGTGTCTTGGTCTGGTTGATCAGTACTTTTCTGAAATCTACCAATTCCTTGCCAATGAGTTGGATCCAAATTCTGCTTGCCAAGCTATTCATATTTGCCCAGAGAAGAATCCTGCCAAGGTTAGTGTTACATTTTTTGGATCATATGAGGTATAACATTGACTAATTAAAGTAGCAATAATGACATAAGAGATAGCATAGGTTATATAAATGCATGCTTATAAGGCTTCATCATCTGTATTGAAGCCAATAAGAATGAACTCGTATTAGGTTATAAAGTAATCTTTTAATTCTACTTTAAGTTAATTTCTGTTTGAAATCAATCAAAGAAGCTTTAAATTTGTGGAACTCCATCCTAGTAAATGGGTGGGAATAACTGTGCAAAATTCCACTTGTTTAAAAGTTTTAATATCACGAATTTAACAACTTTTAAACAAGTGGAATTTGGCACAGTTATTCCCACCCATTTACTTAATTTTTGTACTTTGTGTTTTAGGCTGTGAGACTTTATTTATTTTTATATTTCAAGTGAACACTATGCACTTAAATGTTAAAATATTTAACCACATTTTAATTAAATAATTTATTTAGAGATTTATGCTATGTGATTGATGTTCCATTTTCAAGGCTAGTGTTAGTGTTGCTTATTATGGTTTGATGATTTCTTAAAACTGCCATGAACGCTATACCTAGGTATCTATATGAACTATTATTTTTACTATATCTGAAAAAAATGAAATTGGAATGGAAAATTTAAAATGTGATTGAAAAATAAGTTTATTTTTTTGAGACCCACAAGATAATTCTGCAGTATAGAGTGGCTAAAATAATTAAAACAATAAAATGTAATAACTTATAAACTAATACTTTAAACATGAGAATTCTCTGGTATAGAATTTGGGTTTCCCTTGAATGTGTTTGAATGAAGTATTGATATTTTTCAACATATATTACTAATATTTACTAATGATACTGGTAACTTAAGTTTTCTGTTGTCATCTGAGCATTGGTTAAGTGTTCCTTCAGAAGAAAAGTTGGTAGATGCTGTAAGATGAGAATTTTATTCAAAAAGAAGTACCATCAATCAAATTTGCTTTGTAAACATATACAACAGGACTATATCTATTATATATAGATGCTTCTCCGGATTCATTCATATATATAGGGATATAGATAGATAGGATACAAATTCACAGGCTAAACCACAAGCGTCATTGACTTGAAATTTTTACGAATTATTAGCCATAATGTGTAACCACCAGAAAAATTGCGATTTTGAACCTCAGTGTCATGGATTCGATTCCAGAGGGCCCCAAAGTCCCAATTTTTTCCATTTAAATGCATTGCTTTGATTTTCTGGATTTTTCAAAAATACTTCCCAGATAGGTAGAGAATCAAAACTCTAGGAGTCTATATATATGTGTATAGTCATAATCTATCGAAAACATAAATTACTCTCACGAAAAATATCCTGGGTTCGATGCTAGGACAATGCAAATATCTGCCCTTTAAAATCCATGGGAGTAGTTTTTCATTATTTTTTAAGATGAAATTATTGAAATGATAGGAAGTTTGTGCTTGGCTAGAACATGTATTGTAAGAATTGGTTTTAGGAAAAAATAGATAAGACCATACTATTCCTTGGTTTGATGCCAGAGCACAATAACTTTTCTCTCATAAGGAATATGAGGGAAAAGCAGGACGTCGTTTGAGGCAGTTGCAACCAATATTTCTACTTGAATTTGCATACGTAGTTAGAGATGGTTATTTTCTGTTGTGCTGCATAGAAAGTATTGCCAGAAAGACCCTGGTTCGATGCCGGACAGTAAATATATTGTATAGAATACATTGGGGTAGCTTTTCATTATTTTTTTAAATGCATTTATCGATATAATAGTAAGTTCTTGCTTAGATAGAAGATGTATATTAAGGTATACTTGGTTTATGAAAAAAGTTAGATAAGACCATGCTGTTTCTGGGTTCGGTGCCAGAGCATATTACAAATTTTAACATATGGAATGTATGACAAAAGTAGGACGTCGTTTGAGGCAGTTGTAGCCAATATTTCTGCTTGAGTTTTCACACACAGTTAGAGACGGTAATTCTTTGTTGTTCTGCATAGTAATTATCATCAGGAAGACCTGGGTTCGTTGCCGGACGGAGATATTGCAGCGAATTTTATGAATATTTTCAATACTTTTTCTACTTTCGATGACCCTCTTGATATGATGTCAACTTGAAATTTGTGTTATCAACGTGCTTGCAGAATGCAAGCAACATTTAACTCATATATATATATATTTTTTTTTTTTCAGAACAGGACTATTATAATATTAAACTATTTACCTTAGAAGATTGAAGGGCTAAATTTGGATAATAGCAATATTTTTACTGTATTCCACCATTCTTTGGATGTCATTTGGAGACATTTTTTTTTAAATCTAAGATTCAAGATTTCGAAATTTTAACTTTTATATACTTGCCTGCTGATGGTATAATGGTAATTCTGGGAGTTTCCGTAGTAACAAGAGAAAACAATATGGCCCACTAAATCTTGATGACCTCCCTGGATTGTGGATGCTTCTTTGGCAACAATTTTATAATCTTTAGTTAAACAAAAATTAATATTTATTGAGTCTATAAAATGTTATTGATATGGTAACATTTATTTTATTAGAGGCCAATTGCACCACTCCTCCCAGCTGAACAGACCATTCCAAGTAAAGCTGAGTTGACTCAACTCCCGTTGAGACCTAACGAACACATGACCGGTGGATGGAAGGAGGAAGGCTTGGGAAGTAAGAACCCCCATCTGCCCAGAGTGCATTTGGAATTTGATAGCCCAAGTACGAGGCACTGAGTGCATTGAATGAATGTTTGTTGCAATAACCATGCATGCTTTAACCAATCTATTAACATTTTATTTTCCCTAAAAAATTATCATAGTATATCTTAGTCTTTTGTTTGAAATCCTTCAATAAAGAAACTTTCCTGATGCTTGAGCTTGTGCAGTTCAATCTGTTAATGGTTGAATGTCCTTTATGACTTCCTTACTAACCTTGAAAATTAACATTGTTTATAATTTTAAATAACTTAATGGTGCTGCGCTTAATGTTGTAGAAAATTTCCGCATGATGTACACATAAGAATAAGTGCAATAAAGATCTGCATGTGCAAAAATATTGCTCAAGCTTGTCTTGAGCACTTTTAGAAGTAGGTACTAGACTGGCCTGATTGGAGTTGAGATAACCCGAGCCAATGATAATGAGAACCATAGCCTGAGGAATTTAAATGGACAGTTTGTGGAATTGAGGGAATTATTTTATATAGCTGTAAAACATGTATACTACAAGATACTTCAGTGCTTACTAGCAAAGGGGAAATGTTATTGTGTTTTTAACAAGTAATTGATGTTTATCTTCATGTTCAGCTCTGTTGTTAGTTTTTTCTTTTTGTCTTAGTTTTTATCTGGCTTCTTTTCTTAGGTGTTGTCTTATTATGTTGTGTAAATAGGGTTGGTTGAATTCAGTAGTGTATTTTGGTTGGTATTAGATACGACTCTTAGGTATTTTGCTACTATGCTGCTTTTTCTAACCATTTGAAGTATATTTTTAATATAAGGAAGTAATGCAGTTCTGATAATATTCCTCCCCATTATGGAATGAAGATTTCATTGTCATGAATTGCATTGTAAGAATTTCCTGGAAAGATTATGAATCAACTGTATTCATAAGAATTTACTTTATAACGAAAATCCTTTAATTCTTTCATCTCAACTTTATATTGAGTAGGAAAAGGTCATTTTAGAACCAATTGACTCATAAAATGAGGCCTAAGTGATAATTAAGGTAAGGAGCTCAGATCTTGGTGAATTGAGTTAGTAAAGTACACTGAATGATAGCATTCAGTTTTATGATTCATGATTTACATTTGAAAGAATCTTTTTGTAGTTCATTTTCAATATATTTTACAAGAAAAAGATAAAATAATAGAACTTATCTGCTGAAAAATATGGCGGTGATCATCATCATCACAAAGGATTCTTCTGTGCCACCATAGACTTATTATTCGTAATTAAAATTTTAATTATGAAGATTAATTGTTGATTATGAATCCATAGAAGGTAGAATTATATCTTCTAAATGGATTTTTTCATCAAAACCCATTCCCTCTGTATATATCTTTTGAAAATTCAAGAAATCTTAGCTTAAGTTTATACGAGCCATCAGAGGCATTAGTCCTGGAATATGTTAGCAGAATGGGGTTGTTTTATTTTTAAAATATCATATTCCTTTATTTTTTAATGCTATTGAAAGATTTATCAGTGGCTATCTTCATATTCACTCATTGGTTTAACCAAATATCTTTCTAACCTTAATTATTAGTGGTTGTGAAGAGAGGATTTTTTTGGGCATTTCATTTCTACTTGAGGAGACTGTTTTCTTTTGCATGCAGTGTAAATGCTTTATATTCTTTCAATAATTTGTGTAAAAGTGCATGGACTTTCCTGCTTTCAACAGTTGAGCATTTGTCAAAAAATTTTTATTTAAAAACATATTTTACTTCTGAAAGTAATTCATAGAAATTAATTATAGCAAGGGTAGCCCTGATCAAGTTAGTTATTGCAATGAACCTTCTCTTTGGTAATTACAATTTAGAATTCATTATTGAAAAAATACTCAACAAGAAAATTGCATTTATGCTGAGATTGAAATAATTCTAACTTTAATATTTCTTACTTTGATTCAATTGCTAGTATTCATTTCTAACTGAGTATAAATTAAAGCTGCAATATCCTTGATAGCTGGTCAAAATTTGACTTTAGTTTATTAGACAATTTTTTAAAATTTTTAAGCTTAGTCTACTTGATTGAAATGTTATTAGAGCCTACTTTGGAATTATCTGCATATTATTTACTATAACTATGACATGAAAGCTTTTACAGGAGATGTATGAAAATACAGAGTAAGAAATGTCAATGTCACTCAACATTAATTCTCGTATTCTATTTTATTCATGCATGTTGCTTTTCTGTTGTTTAATAATTGAAGATTCTGTTACTTGTAGCTATTCTAATTGGTTTAAAATACTGCATTTACTCAAAAATAACGTGCCATCTAATTTAATGTGCACCCCAAAGTTCGAGCATTGAAAATTGGAAAATAATTTGCCTGTGATTATAATGTGCACCTTAAGACATGTGTTTACGCCATTTGCAGCACCATATACGTGTGTACTATACATGTATATGCTGTTATGTATGTATATTTATATTAATATTACAAAGTGCTGGTAGTCTTCTTTGCCAAAAGTCATATGCAAATGTGCACATTAACCAATTCCAAATCGAGTTACCTTTCAAATAAAAATTACAGCCAACAGTTTAGTCTATAGTAGCTCTTACAGTAAAAATTGATAGTGCATTGACGAGTTAAATGGAACCAGGATGAGCAAATTGTGCCAGAATCTAGTGCACTATCAATTCTAACTATCGCCATGATTTTTTAGCTGAAAAAAGACCCAAAAGGCTGCATGGTATTTTTGAAGAAAATACTGTAATTTCTGTTGATCTAATTTACTTACTGTTCCAATGCTCAAAATAATTAAGATCTTCATTGTATTAAGTTGTCACAGAACATTTTCAATTTGGTGGTATGATGAGCATAATCATTTCTTAAAAATGGCACAGATAGTAAGCATTGAATAATTTAGTAATTGTTCCTCTTTCTTGTGAATTAAGAGTTCTCAGTGCTGTTGCTATTTAATTCTGGATGTAAAAGCAGCTTCCTTAGATTTGACTCTTCATTTTCCAGAACTTATGATTCCTGCTGTGAAAGCCCAGCTGCCTATTGAACGCACTATGCCCCAGAGTGTTGTTGCTGTTGAAAACAGGGAGCTCTGTCAAATGTGCGAATACTTCTTGCACTACTTACAGCAAGTTCTTACCTCTCCAGCTACTGAGGTATGGCACCAATACCATCTCTTGAATCTATTAGAGTTGTAAAATAGTTGATACTTAAATACCTCCTGTTATAGGTGGTTCGAACTTCTTTTGATATGGTTGGATTTCCTCCTTTTTCATTTATTGTCTAAATAGTAATGTTTTTCCCATAAATTTTTGATATTTATTAAGATCATTAATTATGAAACATTGAACTTACCTTAATTTCTGGTTGTTAGATTCTTGGCATTAATCAAACTTTGCAACTAATGAATTTGTTGTCTTTCAGGAAAAGTTGAAGGAAATCGTAAATGGAGCATGTGATAAACTCCCCAAATCTGTTGCACCTACCTGCTCTGACTTTGTTAACACCTACGGAGATGCTATTGTGGCATTGTTGGCACAGGAGATTGATCCTTCTGAAGTGAGTTTCTTTATCTGCATTATTATCTAATCACCTAGAGTATGCCTCAGCTTATTGCAATATACAATGGCTATCTTTGCTTTGTGAGTTGAAGGTAATGAATTGCAAGATAGATAATAAAATGACAAAATGATAAAGAAATTATGGTTTCAAAAAATTAAGTTGCTACATGGATACCAAAGGTTATCTTATTGTAAATCAAATTTGGTATATCTATCTTTCAAGATATTTAAGCTGGTACACTTTATCTAGCTTATTTCTCTTAACATGAACAAATTTCATGGCTACCATTTTGATAGGGTTTTATTAGGAGTCAACAAATTCTTTTTCTTGTTGATTTGGGTTCATGTTCTCCAGGTTTGTTTTTCTTATCTAGTAAAGATTAAATGAGCTCATGTTCAGAAACATCTCAGAAGGCAAGCTAGTTGTTAATTGTACTTTTTATAATTTTAATTCTCTATTATCTAGAGCCGAGAAGGGTTTTGGAACTTTTAGGTTACCTCTTGCCTAGATTAAATAGTTCGTAAGGTTATCTTTCTATTCATTGGTTAAAGATAAAAGCTTTGTTTTGTTCCTGATATTTGTTTAAAAGAAACCAGAAGCTCCTTTGGATATATTCATCTCTTTCTTTTTTGTTTAAGGTCTGTCCTGAGTTGGGAATATGCCCGGGCAAGTCATTGGCTGTAACAAGGGTTGAACAAAGGCCTACTTGTCCACTCTGCCTGATGGCCATGTCTGAATTGGATGACATGATCAAGGAAAACAAGACTGAGGTAAAGATTGTTTGTTCATGTTGCTTGTATACTTCGCATCTATTCATATTCTTTGTGTTAGTTTTGTTGTTATCATTATCTAGTATAAGTTATCATTTTTTGAAGGTAAAAATTTTTCATGTTTCTATTGGTCACAATAGGTTGTTATCCTAACTTATGTTTTTCTCCTTCAATTCATAGCACATGCGTAACCTTACTTTTTATTTTCTCACCATTTAAGCTTTGTCTTTAACCACAATGTTCTTTCTATTTTCAGCATTTACTCCATTTAGTACATAAATTGATTTCACAAATATCAACTTATTATTTTAAATCTATTTTTTATGATATTAGGCTCAACATTTATGGGCCTCGTAGGATATTATGCTTTGCTTCAATAAATGTTCTCTCTTTTCTTGAGAAAGTGAGCGTTTATTCTTTGATTGAACTTGAATTAATAGCATATGTAAATGTGTTAATTAACCTGCCAGAATTCAAAATGAATCCTAAGAGGATTTACGAGAAGTAAATTCTTCACTTCCTTTCTAGCCTATGGTAAACATCCTCTTCATCTTGTAATTCATTCTGCTTTTAACCATTTTGATTGAAATCTTAGCATCATAATATCCTAATGTGGTTGATATTCATAATTTTTTCATTTCCCAACCCACAGTTATAAGCAAACTCAAAATAATGTTTTAATATCGGCATTTTCTTTTTATCGGCAATCTTTTGTTAAATTATCAGTTTCAGATTTTATTATCTTGAAATTTTAATATCTTTCTTATTAATATGTGAGTTCATTTTTTTAGTATACAATATAAATGTATTTTTTGTCTCCAAGCATAAAATTATGATGGCTATTTTTACCTTACTTTTATAGGATAGCATTAAGAAAGTCCTTGATGATGTGTGCCTGCACATGCCCAGATCAATCTCTCTTGCCTGCAAGGATTTTGTTGATAGCTACACAGAAGAGCTGGTTGATATGCTTCTTGCTGATTTCACTCCAGAGGAAGTTTGCGTCTATCTGAAGCTTTGTCAGCCCCAAAAGGGTCAGCCAACCAGCCCCAAGGCTGACTTTGAAATCTGTAAGTACCTCTCATCACATTTTATGAGTTTTTCTTTATGATTTAGGAAACCTTGTTGCGATCAGGAATCATTCCTTTTGAGTGACCTTCGCATGTATTACAGTATGACATGTATGCATGTTCTTTGATATTTTCACAAATGGGAGATTTAATATCTTTTCTTAAAAATAGAATTTTTCCTAGAAATGTCTCAACCTTAGCTCATAATTTATTTGTGTAGTACAAGAGGCAAATTAGAACAGCTTTAGATGTTGAAGGATTTAATAATTAGATCAGGTACAGTTTTTGGATTGCCCATTATTCAAATAATTTACTTTCTATTATTATAAATACCCTCAATCACTCTGTACTGGTCTCTGAAGATTGTGCACTCTTTAATGTTATCAAGCAAATAATCTTTTAAGTTCATTTATAGTATTTATTGCATTCTCTTAGTTTAAATGTTGTTTTCTTTCAAACTTACATTAAGGTCATCCTTTCATATTCAACCTATTATCTTCAGCTCAGATCTTACTCATCTTCTATATTTTATGCTCTGCTAAACAGTATTAGTTGGAATGTTTATGAATTTGAATTGGAATTGGTTGTAATGTTTATGAATTAGTTCATGTTTATGAATATTTACAATTTACTATGGGTAATTAAAAGTTTGTAATTCTAGGTTCAGGTCAGTTTCAAGATATTGGCCGTAAGAATGTCTTGAAATTAAAGCATGCTTATCATTATTAAATTAAGTTAATTGTTAAACTTAACTTAGATTTTTAAGGATTTTGAACATTCAGTCAATCAATTGATATTATTATTAAAATGACTGGAAAGGTATGATGTTAATAGCTCATTGCTTTTTCTTTTCAGTATCCAATGAAATTCCTGAGGTCACTCACATGGAAGAAGTAAACAAGCCCATCTTGACCCATGTTCCAAAGAAGGGCAATTTCAAGAAAGGCAGAGACTCCAGCACCTGCGTCATCTGTGAATTTGTCATGTCTCAAATAGAAAACTCTCTGAAGAATAATGCTACTGATGTGAGTATCTTTATTTCCAGAGTTTTAATGCCTATCAAAAAGTATTGATGATTTGTGACTCTGGCTTTGCTCTGAATTTAATCACTTTTAGCTTAATTATTATTGTTAATAATTATCACACTGGTGAGATTGAGTACATATTGCTGTTGCCAGTTTCAGTAAAAGATTTGTTTGCATCCCGTTTGGCTAGTACTTGTTGAATCTCACGTTTCAATTTAATTTAAATATGCTTCAAATATAGAATTTACTTGGAATTTGATAATGATTTCTGTGCTTTGTAATGTACTGTAATGTTCCTGATAAGCTTAAGTAGGGTGTAGGTAAATGATTTAACAAAGACTGAGTTAAGTAAAATCAGTTTTTTTATTCAAGAAATGTAGATTAACTGTTTTTATTCTTTTCTGTTTATGAAATTTCAGGAGGAAATCAAACACATTGTCCATAACATCTGCAACTACTTGCCGAAAACAGTTGCTAAGGAATGCAATGGATTTGTGGACCAGTATGCTGATTTGGTGATTTCATTCTTATCTGATTATATGGATCCAAAGGATGTTTGCTCTGCATTGAAGTTGTGCAGCTCTAAAATTTATCAACAGCTCAAGAGAGGTTGGAATACTTTATTCTCATAGCCTGCAGCTATACAGCTCTGACTTTTGCCATTTAAAAGATATAAGAGTATTTTTCCTTTTTAGTTGTTGATAATTATTTTGTCTTCAAACTTATTCCCTGTTAATCCAAATTCCATGAAAATAATGATTGTGGATCGTTTTTGAGTTTAGAAATACTCATTTCCTTAGTTTTAATGCTGTACAAATGTGTTAAATGAAAGAGATGCAATTTTTTGAGATTTCAAAAGCTTCTATGTATATATGATTTATTAAATTCTGGCTGAGACCTTAAAAATTTAATTTTGGGCAATTTCTCAGTTTTCACAAGTTATGTGTCTTCATTCAAAGTTTGAATCATATTTCTTTGTAATAATTCGATTAAATGCATTTTTGATTGACTTATATTAGATTTATTATTTTCATTTATGCTAAAGAGCTATTTATGTTGTTTATTTATTAATCAAGTAAAGAGGGGTATACAATCACAAATTCTAGAATTCCTTCGAGCTTGGTGCTTTAAGTTAAGCTTCTTGAAAGAAATATTTGAACTTATTATTTATTTACTGATGTCCTATTGTCATGTTACATGAGGTATTTATTTACTCAGATGGTTAATTAAGCACCGACATTATATGTTTTGCTAAAACATTGCTGTACCATTGTTTCATAGGCCCAGCTGCAGTGCATCTGTTGGGAGGAAAGAAGTGTACATGGGGACCATCATACTGGTGTCAGTCAGAATTCCATGCCAATGCTTGCAAGGTATGTAACTTTGTTTAACTATTGCTTAGGTGATTAAGAGGAAGGGAAAGTCATATTATTTGGATTCTGAAAGGAATAAATGTTATAAATGTAGTTTATGCTTAGTGTTTTGTGATAGTCTTTTCTGAGAATCGTCTCAATGTTGCTTCATTGACCTATAGTTGCTCAGTTATCCACAAAAAGTTGGCAATGGAAATCATCAGAAATGTTACTCTGATGGGTGGAATTTCATTCATCTATCTTATTGAGCTTAAAGAATGAGATCAAACTTGATTAATCCAGAGCATCGATCTGTTGTATCTTCTGGATTAACTCATAATCTGGGAAAACTATAAATCTTAATTAATTTCCAGTATCTCTCTGTTTTGGTCTTAACATACCATTTTTTAATTCTTTTGAAGGGGTTCATAATTTATAGTTTTTTTTCATAAGTTTTAATAAATGATGCTGGCTTTGGAATTAAACTTGTGATATTAGAGAAATAGTTGTGGGAGTATGAGGTCAGATATATCAGCATGAATTTTAAAATTCTAAATTGCCCAAGGTTTAACTATGCAATAGTCTTGGAACTTTGTTGTATCTATGTTTACAAAGTAGGTATTAACCAGGCTATCTTCTGTTTCTTCTTTTATGTTGCAAAACTCAATTTGTTGCTTTAAGTTTTTGTTTTGTTATTACTTATTCAGTAATAAAATGTTGCAATTTTGTCTGTATACCAGGTAAATCAATATCTATGCTTTCTTATTTGTTCATTGCTTATTCTTTTTTTCAGGCAATGAAGCATTGCCAAGACAGGGTTTGGAATGCAGAAAGGCCACCTGTGACTAATTGAAGGATGAAATGAGATATTTTCATCTTATTCCTTGAGTAGTGAGATTGATAAAAATGCAGGCTTACAACTCTGCATATTGCAGTTCTTTTCTATGGAATTGCTTCTATAAATAAAAAAATATAAGATGTACTTTATTTTTTATGTAGGTGATACTGGATTTCTTCAGCTACCATACCTTTACAGACTCTTTTAAAATGCCAGTTCGCTTGTTTAAGAAGTATTGATTTAATTGCATATGATAAGTTGCTTTCATGTGTTGTATCATTGTTTGGAAAGCCACTTAAAAATTATGGATGATATTTTAGTAGAGGTGAGTCTCCTAAACAATTTTCAATTGATTTTTACATTCAAGAGATTTATTGTGGAAATAAATCTCAGCTGTATAAAATGTCCACTTTTGGTTAATAAAGCATGACATTTTTTAGAATGGATTTGTTTCAATTTTTTAAAATTATTTACATATTGACTTAATATTATATTCTATTAATTATTTACATGATAGCTCGTAGTCAGAAGATTTTGAAGTTTACAATGACAAGTCTATGTAATGTTGTTTCAATAAAAACATATCATATTATAACTATTCAAATTTTAAAATAAAAATTGTTACACTTACATCCAATATTTGCTAGCCTCTAAAAAAGTTCCATCTGTACTAAATTTCATGTCATTAATCTTTATTCCCATCTCACTTTTTCTTGAATTTTGAATAAAATAACATGAAAACTAGCTGTTAAATACATAGTTTTCATAATTATGAATACTAAAATAAAAAGTCACCAATATTTTTCACAATCCAAGTTATTCTCCTTCAGTCTTCAATGCAAACCATATAAAGGTTTGTATCCTTTTCTCGAAGAAGTTACTTGACATCAAGTAATTCTGTTCTTGCAGATTTATTTTAAGGCATAGACATTATAAGGCCGATGACAAAGTCATTTAAATTTATGATTTATGAAACATTTTTTGCCAGTTCCCAGTTCATCATCAAAGTGAATGGTTGGTTTTTCGTCCAAGGAGCAGCTTGGCCGTTTAGGGTTATTGTGAAGTAACCAACATGCAAACCATTTTACAGGGTTTTCTGGTTTTTCTTTGCATAGCATCACCAGTCCTTTCTTAAAGACTTTTTGACTTTCCCTGTCAAGTATGCTGACAATGTCTGTTATCTTTGGCAAAGGATCCAGAATAACTAGAAAGTCGATGAAATTTATCTCAGATTCTCAAAGTTAACACTAGAATCTAAAATTAATGTTAACAAGTTCCTTATAATCTTTTAGGTGAGTTAACAAGCTCTTTAAAATAATTATTAATTACATAGAACTGATTCATTTCTTTCAAATGAAAATCTTATACAAGGACTGCTTAAAAATAAATGAGGATACATTTACTTGGTTCAATCTATTAATGCAAACCTTGTGCCATGTGCCTCCTTTGGAAATAGGAAACTGTTCTACTGGCTGTGCTAGTTTTACCTTTCTATTGTCAATACGTCATTGTTTTGATGTATTTTTATGAAGATTTTATGTATTGTGATATGAAAATAAACCAGTTGAAGTTAGAACAGTGTTATTCAATAAAATTTATTCAGTAATTTCAAACTTGGTAAAGATGCAATGGAAACATTTCAAAAGATGACACTGGCAGGAGCAAGAACTATAAAGTGTTCAATTTTACAAGTGTACAAGGACTCTTTTGAGGGTTATGAATGTGTTGATGATGAAAATATATTAGGAAACCCTTGACTTCAAAGTATAAAACTGGAAATAAATCAGGGCTATTCTGATAACTGTCTGACAGATAACTGTTCAAAACATCATACTATATTGAAATGCCATCTCTCTCTGTAAATACTAATACAAAAAGGGATTTCTATGGAACCCTGGCCCTCATGCTATCTTGATCTGTTTCAGTAAAATGCCCTTGCTTCAAGAGATCTCAATTTTAATTTTGAGATATCATACCAAATTAATTGGAATTACTATAATTCAAATCTAAATGAATCAGTGAAATTGGAATAATCAAAAATTCAGACTAAAGAATTTTCTCAGGGTTGAAAATTACTCTTCATTTGAAGAGTATTACTCTTTGTAGCAAGCATTTGTAAGTACATTTTTTAAATTATCAATACCTTTTGTGTTTTTCATTGAAACTCAAACCATTGTAAATGATAAAACTTTTAAAAATAAAAGGAATTAAATTTTACGTAATACATCACTTTGCATAGAAGTTTCAATTTGTCTCTTGGTAATAAATTATGGTCCTGGTTTTAATTACTGGAGAATGAATCCACTTACATCATTTAGACTTTAAACAGCATTTTAAATTTTGCCTTCTGGTTTTTGGGAACTTGGAGTTTTGAAATTATTTTATCTTGGCATTTTACCTAATGCATTGCTATGCACAGAAGTTTTGACTTGTCTTTCAGTAATAAATTGTGATTCTAGTTTTAATTACTGGAGAATGAATTCACCTATATAATTTAGACTTCAAACAGCATTTTTAACTATGCCTACTGGTTTTTGGGAAGAAGTTGTTTCAAAATTATTTTATCTTGGCTATAAAAAGTCAAATTAGCTACAATTGTTTTGACATTTTAAAATCAAATATTATAGACCTAGGAAAAACATTTGAATTATCCAAGTTCCACTGCATAGTGATTGACTGACTAAAAGTGATGCCTCTGAAGGAATTCCAGCACTTCTATGAGGGGTGGAAGAAACTTATCTGTCTCTGTGTGCCCCTCAGGAAACAACTTTGAGGTTGTTAACATTTAGTCATAAATAAATTAGAAATAAATTTACTGATGAGGGAATGTCGATTGCACAATTGCATCCAGTGGAAAATTTCAAAGTTTTTTTTATGGTTATTGATGATGGCTTTCCATGAAGTCTCGCCTTCAAATATTGATTTTATTTCAGAAATACAGTTTTACTGGGTCTCATTTCTTTCTAAACATACCTTGTAAACAGGAATGCCTTGCTAAGAGATAAATTTTGATCAACCCAGTATCTTCAGATGTGGAATAATATTCCTTAAATATCATTCCATTTATTATAGGTTTATTAATAAATGCATTTTGTGAAATAGATATTAAATTAATTTCTAACTTGGCCCAACTTCAGCATTATAAAAGGATTATGCATGAGTGTCTAGTTCAGCTTACTTTCAGGGAAGAAAAAGTGGATTTCTCTCTCAGCATCTTCGATAGAATGGCTTCCATGAAGAGCATTTTTGACCTGGTCACCTGTATCTCCAAATTTGGCTCTCAATGAGTTGGGAAATAGGGCTGCAGCTTCTGCAACATCACTTGGTCCCATTGTCTCTTGCCATGACACAACAGTGTTAGGACAATGTGCAGACGCAATACATAAAGCCACAATGGGACCTGAACTTAAGTGTCTTATTAATCTTAGGGAATGTGCTTTGTATAGGTGTTCTCCATAGAACACACATGCTTGTTCTGGTGTTAATTTGACTCTTCTCTCCTATGTGGGTAAAATCTCATGAGAGCTGACTGACAACCAAACAATTAGATTAGTACTTGTTATACAGTAGGTGACCTCTTATTACTCATTCACATGCAAAAATGAAGGCAGGATTCAATTAATTTCATTCATTTAATTTTATATCTTTAGTAGATAAGACTTTGACATTTTTTATGTTAAATAGAAATATTACGGAGGATTTAAATTCCCTATTCCCTTGTAAAACAACTCTGATATTTTCTGGTACATATCAACAAATAGGTTCATTGTTTAGCTATAACTGTTCTTAATTAGTTAAGCCTCCAATAATTAAATTATTATTGCTTTAATGGCAAATCTTTTCCATCCCTTGAGATCCCTTTACAGAATATCAGTTCAGTATTTTTATTTCATATTTTATTATATCTCACCCCCTTGGCTATTCAAATCAGTTATGTACTTTTCATAATTGAATTGGGCTAGGTTTTGCTTCATATATAACCCAGCGTTGTGATAATCGCTCTAATATTTTCTTTCGCCAAACGTCTCTAATATTCGCTTTTAAATTTAAAATTAGAATCGAATTTAATCATTGAAAAGAAATTAAATTTTATTATTTATTAATTCATTTTAAAAGGGTTTAGATGAGTGAGCGTAATGATTGCACCACCTAAAGGAAAACGGAAAAAGTCCCGGTCCTACCAGCCTTTTCTCATGTCCGTTTTTCCTCGAAATGTTGATTCTTTCGCGGACTCTACCATTCTATAAATTTTTCCTCAAGGTGAACTTATGATTAGGTTTTTATCTAATCGTTCCTTAGTTTAGTCCAGCCTTGAGGATGATCTCTTAGAGATCAAAATACGCATCGGACAACTGTGAGTTGTTTTTGATGGTTTTTGGAGCGCTCGCAACCAGTATTGTCAATGAAATTAGTGAATATCACGTACCTGTACAATAAGAAAGCCATGTTTTTTCATTATATAGATTATCTCATTTGCGTGTTTATAAGCATCTGGTTTAATAAGGGCCAATGTCCTCCGACCGTGGCTTGGATCACCTTTCAGTGACAAGCGAATGGAATCCTCACTTCCCGTATAGTGTGTCCGAGTTTTGCACTTCTCCTCGAAGTCTTTGACCATTTTCTCAATTTCTTCATTGGCCATTCTTCGAATATCTTCTATAGAACTCCTTTCATAATCTGTTTTATATGTGCCAGAGAAAAGTCTTTTCATTATTCGCCGTTGAAATTCCTCTACAATACTTTCCGATTCCTCCTCGATCAATTCTCTGTTCACATCATCGGAGTACAGATCTTTTCCTTTCTGCGTGCACTTAATGATCAATTCCTCTATTAGACCAGACATTAAGCTATTTATTTCTTCAGAGAGATTGAATTGATTTTGAGTATCTTCATTAATTTTCGGAATTTTATCCGGGTCTCTCCTTCCGTCCGAATAACTTCCTTCCATTTCTCTTGTGATGTTATTTCATTTTAGCTTAACAGCTTAAACTTCCAAAAGATTCTAATGAAATTATACGCGTTCAGTAAATTTCGGAAGCGTGAAATTACTGTTGTTTCTTTGGCAACAGTTTTATAAACATGTTTCGATGATGCGAAGTAAATTACGTAGGAGATGAGAATAGAAAATCGGAAACCTCAGGAGTAGGTATATGCATTTATTTGAAGGATCAGGAAAAATAATTTATATTTTAAATCAGGGTTTTTATAGTATTGGGAAATCAATGAAAAAAATCCTCATTTATCTTACTAAATTTATTTTTGAATGTCTGCTAACAAATAACCTCCAGCGAAAATGGAGGCATATTTCAGATTTTGCTAAGAATCTCCTTAAGAATGGAAAATCTAATATTAGAGTTTATGGGCAAGAAAGGGATAGCTTTTTCCAAATATTTCGGGCGGCCACTTATTAATTTATGACAACAATTATTGCGATGAAGAATCTCTATTAAAACAGGGTACATATGAGCACAGGTAAGATAAGTCTACGAGTAGTTAACCAGTTTAATTAACAGTCTCAGGAGCCATTACCGAGCTAATTGAGTGAGAAAACTTTAGACATGTATGCCCAGGAAGAACTCTCTAAAAGGAGAATGGAAGGGAAGTGAAGAAAAATAAATTACATTGGGAACAGATGTGAAGGTATAAAGTAGCTAATACGGACGTAAACCCGACATGAAATGAGGGGAAAGAAGAAATCACAAATGGCAAGAGCTTCCAAGCGTAGTTCACTCTATTTTTTTAAATTCATTGGCGGAAATAAAATTGATACGGGGTTAATCCCGTCACAGATCACAGCTCTGTGCAATTATTACCAAAGAAGAATAAAATTATACAATTAAATATTGAATTTTCTAGAAATTTTCAATATCAACGAGCTGTAACCTTAGGAAATATATATAAAAAATAGGAAATTTATAAAATAGAGTTTCAAATTTCTTTAAAATATCCCCCGTCCTATCAGAAAAGAGCAATTAAACCTGTTATTACATTGGATGAAGATGGTGATATAGTGCACGGTATACTGTTGTAATTAAAAGACATTGAGGAACTTCGGTGTGGATAAATTCCCTGCCGCTTGTTGAATTTATCTTTTCTCTGGAACTCGTCAGGAGCATAAGGAGCTTGCAAGACATAATCTTGCTTTATTTCGATGGAAGGGAAGGATTCATATATCATTCGCTGTAGAAGTATCATTATTAGAAGAAGATTTTCCATAATTGGACGCTTGAAAGAAAAAGTTGCCTTATCTAGGCGTCCTATATGAAAGGGTATAGTAGTAAAGAAATACAATAGAAGAAAATTTAAATGGATATTGTAACCATTAACAATATCTCTCTTGCTAAAGATGTATACGACGATAAGATGTACGATATATTTAATATATTTATTAACTTCAGCTTAGTCTCTTATGCCAAGCCAAAATTCAAACTTTACGTCATCTTTTGTTATTTTCTTTCATAATTATCCTTTTAAGCATAGTAAGTCTTTATTAGGCCAGACGTCGTCCTTAAAATGTTGCTCTAAATTTTTCATAAGGAAATGAAGTTATTCGTAATGAATTTAAACGTAATCAGTAACGCTCATAGTACTTATTTGAACGAGACATATGGCTCGTTCAAAGATTATTATATAATAGTATCATAGTAAGAAATTCATAAAATTTCATTCTGTCGAAAATGAGATTACGTCCTGAGATTTTCTTCCCTATTAGTGGCTGTTTTTTCGACTATGATTGGAAGAATAATCTCATAGATTACTTTACTGATAAAGTTGGACATTCAAAATAAAATAGGTTATGCTCCGAACCAAATAAATAAGAATGATCTTTGATTTTCCGGATTACTGCTTTCAAGGAGTTTAATAATTATTTTAGTAAAAAAATCTTAGTAGTTTGTGTATTAACTCTCTTCCGCAATTGAAATTTGCGATTAGTGATTGTAAATATGCGATTGAAGCTAAGCAATTTTTATTTTTTAGTTGAAAATCGAGGAACCTTGGACTGGAAAACACTCCTGTGTCCATTTACGTATTCAACACTTTTCAGGAAATAACGAGTTGCTTCAGGATTGCACTGCAATTAATTTAAATCAATCAGTTTATGCTTCATTAACTAAGGATAAATTCACAACTAATTTTAGCAAATTTTACCTGAGTGAGTTCAGTTTTTCCCCTTGGCGACTTTACACTGCTGAGGAAAGGAGGATGATCGACCAAATCTTTCGTGACAGACGTTGGTTCCGTGAAATAATCCGCTGGTCCAGGTTGTGAAGGATCCTTTTAATCGAAAGAATATATTCTCTATAATATAATATAATATATTCTATAGAATATTTTAACAAAAAGCAAATTTATAATACGTATAGAATCAACGACTATTGTTTGAAATATATTGCTTAGGCTTCTCTTTTATCATTCTGTCATTTATAACAAACTAATATTTTTAATTATATTATTTTTAAACTTTTCTATTATTACTAACTATTATTTTCGTTATATTAGTTGCCTAGAGCATTATAATGATTAACCTGCACGTATTAATGAATATATTGCATTCAAACGGCGTTGGCTTTAAACATTTCCTAATATTAAATAATATAATGCTCTGAAACTATTAGGTTTACGATGCCTTCATTAAACGAGATTGAGATTGAAAAATCTCTTCTGCCATTTAACCTGTCGTCTATGATGCTAATAATAAATATGATAAATGTGTTAATAAATTAGCATTCTAAACCTCCTATGAAACATCAAAAAATATAAATAGTTTGAAAAATTAAAAGTAGAAATATTCAATAGAAAAAGATCTGATTACTGTTCTGAAAAAATGAAGATTAATATGTGAATTAATCTGTACAATAATGGCACTGATTCCCTAAGATAGCTGTAGATGTAAGACTCCTTTTAACGAATTCACGCCCATTCATTTTATACGACTGAAAGAGAGCTAAGTGAAATCTACGCGAAGAAAAATAGTTTGACTGTACTTTTTATTAAGAAGTAAGAATTATCAAGGTTTATAGCTCTTACGAGATATGCAAAGGTAGTGTTTCCAACCAGATGGCGTAGAGTGGGCTTTTTATCGAATCTGGAGTACTCCACCGCGTGGAAACCATTCGTGTCTCTGCTTATTTTCTTCTCTATGGAGCGCCAGAGTCCTGTATACCTTTTCGATGGTTCTTGCAATCGTTTCATCTCCTCTGGCAAATCATAAAATTTAGGTTCACCTTCAACCTTTGGCTCGGCAAAGTACCCTACGACAATAAAATGGAAATCAATGCTACGACGAAAAGTAATGGCGAAGGGAACTAATGATACCAAAAATGAGGGAAGCAAGTTCATCGGGAACCATTGGAAAAATGGACTGTATCACATTAAGCTATGTCCACACTTGTGCAACTTTCTATTCAACACAGGCATGCGTCATAGCGCACGGTATGATGAAGGAGAGGCATGCAATAGTGCATGCCTCTTGCAAGTTGACCGGACCTCTTTTTCATGACGCATGCCTCAGCGCACGTAAATCCAACCAGTTCGATTTTCGTTCAACATTCAGTGCGTCTTTCCAGAGATTTCGATATCAGTTTATTTAGTTTTTGAATAAAATCGACTGAAGCCGTATTGATATTAAGTAAATTCATTACGAATGAAATAAAATGGTATTCTCTTCTCCACAAGTTTCATTGGAATAAAACTGCGATCGTTTTCAGGTCCACAAAAACAAACACATATGTTATAAAATAAATCAAACAAATACATAATTTTGTTTATAAATACATAATATTAAATATCAATAAATGAAATTTCCGCCATAAAGTGTGACCCCACCAAAGCAGATCATTGCTGTGTTAAATTCATTTTAAATCGAATACCTTAAGAGCGATAAACTTACATCGAGTAAAAACGTATTTAGTGCCCTATGGTTATATATTCATGTAAATAAATTTAACAGTGGTTTCAATTATATACTCATGCAAAAGCCGGGTTTTTCTGCACACTTTTTTATGCTGAGTACAAGGTCCCTCTTCTTAAACTCGAGGGAGGGCTCCCCTTATCAGTTCTACCGTAGCAAAGAAGCGTCTTTGTCGTAAATTGGCTGAAAAATTCCTCACTTGCTCATTCAACAATTCCTTGCCAATTCTCTCTTACTAAACTACCGATGCCTCAATTACTGTAATTTTATAGCTACTTCTTTTCATTGTGTACCAGTACCTGCTGCATTTCCCACCCTAGGCTTTTATTCGACTCGGTTACTTTTCCCAGTTTTTTGGAATAACATTAGGTACCTCGGCTTATAATGAGTTCGGCTTTTATTCGAGTATAAAATGTATACTCTTTCACAAATACTGCTAGTAAGACTATTGAAATATCGGCTATTCTGTTCCACATTTAAGTGGAAATATTATATCTGGAGGGGAAAACTCTACGTATCGATTTGTGTTTCGGTTGCCTCAGTGAGGATCTCCGTTCGAGCCCCAGCCAAGACACTATTTTTCACTTCTTGTACAACCTCAATATTATATCTTCAAATTCATCTCTGTGTAGAATTGATTGAAAGAAATATATTTTCACTTGAACAGTTTTTATTGCAAAAGGAAGCATCAGTCTTAATTTTCAATATTTTTAAGTGAGAGTGAATGTCCGTTTTTCTTCTCCCAGAAAATAAACATTTTGGTTATGATCTTTCTAAACTCATAGAGCAAAAGTATAATTTAATTTTCGTGCAAGTGAACTATAGTGCAACTTCTGTGGCTCAAATATTATATTTATTCCATCATAACTCAGGATAATCCACTCTCTGCTCAGACAGAAAATTAAATGCGTAACTTCCCATTGCTAATTAAAACGCAAAGGCATAATTTCACTCTAAAGACGGTGTAAACCGCATCAGGCATCAGTGTAATTTAATTAGTGAAACCGAAAGACTTCTGCAACGATTAATATCTCTAAGAATTTGAAGCGCAATCGATATAAAGATTTTACCATCTTAATTATACATTATTAAATAGTTTTGTCTCGAAAAGGGATGAGTCGTTTGAGCTCTCATTTCCCTTCATTAGTTTGAGGGACCTGACCACAGATAAGAATATTCCATTGCGCAATTAGACCGAATGTTTCAGCCTGCTTTTCTGGTGGCTATTCTATCCCTATGGGTAGTAGATAAGGGGTGACGTAGAAGGTGGATTTCGCAAACAAGAAATATAGAAATGCTTTGCGTGTAGTCATGTTTTTGGCCCTCATTTTCAGTTCTTCACGTGCCATCGAGTTGTTCACGTCGAAAACGTATCTTTCAGAGGACTTACCTATATTGGCAAAGTGCAAGTGTGTTTCGCGCTCTATCACCAAGAAATTGTACTTCCAGTTTTTCTTGCTGAACATACAAGGATTTTAGTCGGTTTACGAGGTGCTGCGGAAAATAATTCGAGTGTCGCGCAATGGCCCTAAGAAATATTGTGGAATTGTGACTGCAGTGCTTATTTATAAAATATCATTAATTTTCTGTCTTTAATTTTCAAAGTACGCTTAATCCACTCAGTAAACGGAGAATGTTAGGCGAAAGAATATACGTGTTAAGAGGTGTTGCTTTTGTGAGCGAAAATGGATACAGTGAGCAATTACTCGGCAAATTGTTTTTTTCGTCACCAGTGGTCATCAGATATGTTGTAATGTTTTCGCTCAAAATAAAGTTTTGTAAGGAGTGCTGTGATTTGTTATTTAAAAGCGTTATTTGAGGAAATCCTAAGAGGTAAGAAAATACTATCAAATGCTTCTATGCGAGGTACTTCATGCCGTATTTTTTAAACGAATCGCTATTTTTTTACTGTAAATATATCAAGTGACTGATCATCTCAAAATACGGAAGTTCTCACGTTCCAGTAATTCGCTTTTTATTTAATCACAATGTTATTAAAACAAAAGACCTTAAATGAAGTAATGCATTAGCTGATGTAATGACGATATGCAGATTTTATCTAATCACATGACAGCTCCTGTAAAAAAGTAATTCTTTAGAATCGAAGAGTATTTTTTGCTGAAACATCCGAACTTAAATTACTCATACCTGTTGTATAGTTTTATCTAGAGAAACGACTGTAAGCTATTAATTTTAATTCTCAGCATAGTAGTTGTTTAAATAAATGTGGCTTCGATGGAGTCAAACTGCTATTCTTTTGATTATATATATCCACACTATTTAACTAAAACATTGCGTCCAGAAAGCATTATTATTAAAAATAAGATTTTTAAATACATCCGTTTGTTTTTTTATTAAAGTTGATTATAATGAAAGTAGACTTTAATTTGACAGCACTACGAAAGTCGTTTTTCGACTATTTACTTGATATTTAATTAGGAAGCTTTGATTTAAACCATTAACTCTGGTGAGCGATATAATTTAAAACAAGATTTTCAAATATATCTATTTGTTCTTTTAAATGAAATATGGTTGTAATAAAATAGGTTTTATTTTGATTACTATCACGACTACTTAAATCGTTTTCTTGCCATTTTCTTGATTGTAAAAACATTTGAAATAAACTTTTGATTTTAGAAAATTTTGATTTAAACTATTATTTCCGATAAGCAGTATTATTTAAAAAACGATTTTAAAATACATTTAATTTTCATTGATATGAAAGTGGACTATAATGTAAGTAGATTTTATTTTGACATGAAACAATAAATTCAAAATGCTATTTTTGGTACAATATATTATTTAACTATCTTACTCTTAATACAAGGTATAGTTATTGTAGAAACAATCTTAAATAAAACGTGAATTGGTAAAAGTAAAAGAGCTACTGGCAAATGAAGTATGAAAAATAAAGAATAAATTAATATTTACAATAAAAGTCAGGGATAACAGGATAAGGCCCATGTGAGCCATTCTTGGCTCATCTGTTAGTTCCTGGTTTTCAATTGTTGTATGGTATACTTATGTTAATATTATATAGACTGATTTAAACTATATATAGATACCAAAATGTTACACAAGGCATAGAAAGTGTGATAGCATTTAATACTTTTTGTTCCAAACTTATAAGAAGTCACTTAAAAATTGTCCTTAAGTCTCAATTTATAGACAAACTCTCTCTTTGGAGCTTGTCTCTCCTCTCTATGTGAGCTTCCACCCCGATCAGCCTCCACTTCTCTGTCTTCCCACTTTCATCTTCTTCATGTCCTTTATGAATTAGCCATCTCAATCTGGACCTTCCTCTCCGTCTAGCGGCATCAGTCTCCCTTCTATCACCTTATTCAGCATTGCTATTTCAAGCATCCTTTCCACATGGTCAAAATATTATATTCTCAAAGATTTTGTGAACTTAACTACATCTTTCCCAATTCATTATTGTCTTTAACTCCTCTTTGGTTCTCCTTTTCCATAATCCATTCTCAATAACAGGTCAGAATATTCTCTGCAATTGCTTTCAAATCTTACCAGGGCCATACTCTTGTGTGATTGTTAGTGTCCATTTTTATGCTCCATAGGTTACCACTGGTCTGGTAAGTGGTTTATATATTTGTATTTAAGTGTTTCTGTTTATTAACTTTCTCTTGAATATCTTCATATTTGCAAAGTAAGTTTTATTCCTTGCTTGTATTCTGTCATTTATTCATATTATGTTTTTTTTTGTAAGTTATATATTCTAGATATTTAAACTCTTCCACACTATAAAATTTTATCTGTTCTATCTCCAAATCCTGGGTGACTCTAGGTTTGCCAGAATCATATATTTAGATTTACTGGTAATAACTATCAATCCCATTTTGATTGCTTCTTTCTATTTATTTGTTAAATATTGTTCCTCTTTGATCTATTTTTTCTTCAGATTTGTGTAATCCTAGAATATCCTTGCTTTATTCCAGTGCTGAATTCAAATTCAGTTTATTATGTATGTTTACTTTAGCCATGCTCTTCTTCAATGCCTTTTGAATCAATAGAATTATTTTGGATGGAATTTCCATGTCCTCCATTGCTTCTCAGAGTTTGATCCTGTTTATACAATCAAATGCTTGTATATAATCTACAATAGCATATGCAGTTAAACATTATGATCATAGCATTTATCTAAAATTTGTCTGATTACAAACAGTTGGTCTATTGTACTTCTATTGGATCTACTCCCACACAGAGAATCTCCAATTATCCTCCCAGTTACTACTTTCAGCCTTTCTTTTATGATGATTTCATATACTATATTTAACTGTATTTTCCATCTATATTTCTGGAGAACTAGTTTATTTCCCTTTCTATATATTGGGCTTAGGATTCCCATGCTCTAGCCTTCTGGCATTTTTCTGCTTCCTATATTATACAACTAAGTTTATGTATAGCATCACTCATTATATCTCCTCCATATTTTATTAGCTCTGCTGCAACATTATCTTCCCTGGGTCTCTATTTTTTTAACTTTTGTATGCATTGTGCAATTTCCAGCCTGGTGGGTTTAATTCTGAGCAAGTTTGATTTATTTGATTTGATTGATTCTATATTTGATTCTTTCCTAAGCCTGTTATTTTCCTCAGTTGTTACTCTCTCCTTATCTTCTGTACAGAGAAGTTCTTTGAAATGTTCTACCAATCTTTCCAGAACTTTATTCTCTTCTTGGATTACATTTCCCTCTGTATTTTGAAATCCTTCCATTCTGGGTTGTATCCTCTTTTCACCTTTTCTAAAACTTAGTAGAACTATCTCTGTTTATTCTGTTTGCTGTATTCTTCTATATTCTCTAGCTGTTCTTCATTTTCTCCTTATTTCTTGCATATCCTATTTACTTCCTTCCTCATTTCTTGGTATTTTTCAGTGTTCGTTCTGGTTTCTTTCCTTATCATGCTTTCTCTAGCTTTATTCTTTTCCTGTATAATTTGGGCACACTCGTTGTTAAACGAATCAGCATGTATTATTCTCTTGTTTCTTCCAATAGTTTCTTCCACAGCTTCTTTGATTGCTTTCCCTATTTTTCCCATTCTTTTTCTATGGTTATTTTATAAGTTTTTTCATCTGCTGTTGGTTTGCATTTTACTAGCTAATCCTTTTCGGTTTTGCTTCGTGACTTCCTAGTCTTCATTTAACTAATTCGTGTCCCATATTCTCTTAACTATATCTGGACCTTTTTCTGTTTTAGTTGTTCTCTCCCTTACTCTTGCTTAATAATAGTTAATGATCCGAGTCACAGTTTGGCCCTTTGCAGTTTCTTAAGTCTATATCTGATTATTATCCATTATTCCTCATCTTTCACAGCTTTTTCTCGGCTGAGATTTCGCTTGAAATTGCGTTACTCCCTGCAACGTCTAACTAATTATTCTTCCATCACTTTTCTATTAATAAAATTTTGCAAAAATAATTGTATGATATTTTTACCATTTATAGCTCTTCGGTAGTTGATTAAAGTAGACCGAATGGTATGAAAGAAATTCCTTGGTTCCATTTTCGTACATTAAGATATTTCCAATTTTTTCTTGTGCAATAGTATCAAAAATATCTACTTCAACATTGAAGAAGCTCCGTTCAAATCGATGATTATTGAAGACTGAGAAACTTCACCTCTCTGAATCCAACCCTTTACCCCCGCGTGTTGTCGATCCGTTTGAAGGTAATATTTCGCACAAACTTGCCAATCTCTTCACAATATTCAATACTGTGCCAGTTTTTAGAAATAAAAAAACTTAAGGAAATATTTATGTCTTCAAAAAGACAATGTAGAACCTTTTTATAAATGCGGCGTCTATAAATTAATTTGCGACACTTACAAATCTATCTATATCCGTCGTACTTCCCTAAATTTTAACGTTCGCATCAAAGAACAATTCAATGCATTCATCAATGCTTCATCTTATTCCCACTCTGCAAAATCCCTTCACGTAAACAAATATTTTGAAGATAATGATAAACGCATTCGAACAATTAGAGATTGTTCAATACTTTGTATCAACTAATTGCTCTCTCACAGAGATTATTCGATACTTTGTTTAAACCTAATTGCTCTCTCAGTAATTAATATCTTTTTCAAACCCCTCTCCTCAACCTCAACATTGTCAATAGCTTCATTTCAGCTGGAATAGCTTCTCGGAAAGTAATATTTTCTTTGAAATAACTAGTTCTATTATTCGTAACAACTTGTAAAAGTTTTCCTTTGACATGCGTGTAAAATTCCGGAATACGTTTACATCATGCTGAAGTTCTCTGAGTAGCCCAATATTTCGATTTTTGTAAAACTGCTTTGTCCTCAGGACCCGTTGCTTTTTTCTTTTACGTGCATTTTTGAAAAACAAGTAACCTGCACAAATTGCTATCACACTTGCCGATTCTGTATCCATCATGACGCACAGTAGATGATGCAGTGTGGACAACAAATTAAATGCCTCATGAGGCATGCCCGAAAGGCATGCGTAACGCATGTTGAAAGGGAAAGAGGAAGCGCAAGTTGAAAGGGAAAGGGAAGAGGAAAGCGCACAGGTGTGGACATAGCTTTAGTGGTTTAAAATCTTCAATGGCTGTCTTTGCAGGCCCTCACCTCTTTCTCCGAGTACCGGTAAATGGGATGAGGAGCGTCGACAAAGACGGCTATTGGAGGCTTTAAACCTCCAATTCATTAACAGCCGTATTCCAAATTTCCTTTCTTTAATCTAACATCATACAAAACGACAGTTTTTAGAGAAAATTAAAAAAAATCTCTTCTTTGGTTCCCTTCGCATGTGTGCCTTTTAGTTGGAAACTTCTTCGTGACATTAGTATAGATACACAAAGCACATCTTTATGTACCACTTCTTCAAGTAATTTCCTTTGAATTTTAGTTATTGGGTTCTTCAAAATGTTTTTGCATACACAATAAACTCTTACCATAAAGAGATGTTCCGTCTCTTTTCCCGGAGAATAGCTGGTATGGCCCTTTCTTGCTTATTTTCTTATCCACTGTCGCCTGAATCGATGTCGTATGCTTCACGTTGTATTGTGCAGGAGTCATTTTCCAATCCGGGGCAATTAGGTATTCTGGAAATGTGAGGCCTTTCGTTTTACTTATGATTCCGTGGTTTTTTCTATTTTCGTTCCATTCCTCGACTCTAAGCGGAGCTATGTGGTTCTTGCCGTAGAAACCTTGAAGTCAAAGGAAAATGTTTGATTTCTTTCAGTTATTTGTCGTTACGAATTGCATGAACAGTTTGGGAACCGAAATTTTACTGCGACTGGTAGCATAAAGGAAAAGGATTTGCGTAATTCGTTTTCTGAAATTTACGATGACTTTCGAATTTAAAATCGCATTCTTTTGTATTACATACTTAAATAAGGTAAATAAAAGTTGGGTGAGACCTTCTCACCAAAGCCCAAGAAGTCTCGTGGTTTTGCGCTTGAAATCGATTTTTATCGTTACTTTTTTCTGCAATAGATATGAAGATTTTTAAAAAATATCTCCATTCTCATATTCTTTTGGTTTTTTGGATCATTTATAATTTTTATAGCAATTTTAAGGAAATAAAAGTTGCGCTTAGATGGAGGATCTTGAAAACTTGGAAATATAGGGAAAGAGTGAATCCCAGACTATTTATACATCTTTGCTTGGATTTTTTAGAATATATCAGTCATTCTGTCAAATTATATTTGAGTAAGGACAGTTGAATGAGATTTGTGGTAAGAGCCGTGGTAATTAAAACGGTTAAGACTAATTTTTTCCGTCTTCACCAGTTTTTAACTTATAAGTAAACATAAATGTATGCAGAGGAAATGGTAAAACGGGCTTTGTAAATAGATGAAGAGGTGAAATGTTTATCTCATTATTATTCCAATAAGCTATGCTATGCTAAGCTCATTTCCTCCGTCAGCTTGCGCAACACGATGTAATGTTGGGTGGCTGATTTTTCCTCGTTCACAAAAACTAATTCTTATTTTTTATGATGACCTGGTCCAGGTGTTTCAGATTTTGGCTCTGTAAATCTCCCTGAGTTAGATTGTCCGAAATTAGGGCTTTTTATCTTCATTTCCCGGAAGCTTTCTTCGGGTAATCCATCAACTGCTGACTCAGGTATCTAGAGCAAGGAATAAAGCGATACTAAACTTTTATTTTATCTAGAGTGTAAATAAATGGTAGAATACGGTAGTACATAAACTCACAGTTATTTTCATCTTTTGGAATTTTAGATTATCTTTCATTCCTTTCCTATCAGCTTCCGTCCATTTTTTCCCTGGTATTCTTCGTCTTGTCCAGTCATCGAGTTTCTGATATTCTCCTGGACCGATGACATTAAGCTTGCATCGAAATAGTTAATTTGGTTGTCTTTTTACTGGTTTAATGTACTAAATTTTATAAATTCTTTATGTATGAACGAAAATTGATTCACTGACAGAAAACTAAAATTTTAAAATGGCTGCTAGGGTGGGGGAGTATGAAGTATTGAAAATATTTTTCTAATCATATACCTACGTATTATGTATCTAATATTAAAATATGAAGAGTATGACTGTGGATTGTGCGATTGTGAATAACATTTGTTCTTTTCACTTAAATATATAAAAAGAACTCATCATTTAGTTCGATAAATTCATTGCATTAAGGTTCATAGGAATTAGATTGTATTAATTTTGTGCAAAAGGATGGAAAAATTTCCTTCGAGAGTAAATTTACTATATATTTTAAATGCAATTTTCAACGCCAAGAATTTACAAATAATTTAAATTAAAAGTACCAAGTCATACATGCCGAAATTTTGTCAAATTTAAAGAATTATCTATTGATAATCCATCTACTATAATTATTAGCAATGCTAGCTAATGTGAATGAAATACACACCTGATTAGTAAACCCGAGATCTGGGTGAAGACCCTTCCTTTCGAATCGTTTCGTTGAACAACCGAAAGCTACCGGTTTCTTGGTTTTAGCCATTTCAAATTACAGAATTTTTTATTTGTTACTTTGATATTATATGAGGTGAGATAGTATAAATAATACCCAATAGAAATGGAAAATAGATGGCAATCTTTCACTGTAAGAGAACAATCAATAACTTAAATGTTTGTAAACAAATCAGAATTTACGTATGATGAAGCCTACAAGACGTCAATAAAGAATTCTCCAAGCTTCTATTAAATAGCCAAAATTTGCGTATATTTAGATGGTAAAAAATCGAAATGGATATAAAAAGCAATATAACCACGCGACCTTGGATTATGGTTTATAGAATGAATCAATCAATTAGAAAGGAAGTAAATAGAGGAATCGCGAGAGATGATTTTTTGAGAAGATTCGGAAGAAAAAGAATGGTTCTACTCTAAAATGGAGAATCTTAATGTAAAATTAATGAAGTATTCATCATAAACTAAGAACTAATGTTCGAAAGAGATATTCAAATTTCCCGATGTTTCCAAAGGTGTTACACTTTTCAGCCGCTGGAGGTACTCCAGTCTGTCTGCGTTGTTCTGCCATCTTGTGGACCAATTCGAACCTAGAGGTAATTCGTTGTCATTCCTTGGTTTTTATTTATTGTTTCGCCGACAGCAATTTCCCTGAAAGAAAAGATCGATTTTGACGCGATCGTAATCTAAGTAGTCATACGAAAAGGTTGAAGAAATGGCAGAGGACAGTGACAGTCAAGGAGTGACGGATTCTCCCAAGAAAGGTATTGGAACGGATTGTAAATACAATGGATGTAATCAGTTAACTCTTGAGCTAATGCGATAATATTCTGTACAGGGCCCACATTGTCAACAAGCACCAGCAGCTTCGAAGCCCTTGATCCACATGATCCGAATTTAAGTCGCCTTGCAACATTGATGTTCCAAAAAACTGGAGATTACTTATGGGGAGAGTTGACCACAACACAAGTTCGTTTTGATACCTCACAGCTGTGAATAGATAACAATACTTTATTTACATCCAATGATTGCAAGTATATTTTTCTTTGTGCAGGAAGATTACCGGTTGCTTGAAGCGATGAATAGAGCTACGATAACGAAGTACTCGGATATGAAGCAGATTGCAAGCAATGTTGGAAAAACTCTTGTGGAGCTTAATGAAAAATGTACGTTTTTATATTGTCCTACGAATTCCATTTGATCGCTTTGAACTTAATTCACTGAAAGTAATGCTTTTTTACAGACAGCAGTTTACAACCCTACCTGGAGCAGATTGATCAAATCGAAGAAAGTGTTGTCAAACTTGAGCAAGCTGCATATAAGTTGGATGCTTATTCGAAAAGATTAGAGGCTAAGTTTAAAACCTTGGAGAAGCGGTAAATCATCAACATTCCATTTTGTAAATAATTTCAATATTTATGTTTAAGTTGAACTTGTCTGTATTTTGTTAATAAAATCTCCAAATTGTTTTTTTTTCATTCTTTTGTAATTACTAACTTAACTAGCTGTAATTGAACACAGGATCATGATAAATGATATAAATTTAAATATTCATTTTAGACCATCCTATTTAGTATTTTAGCTTTAGTGATTGATTTGTATGGATGTCTAACTATTTGGCACAGTTTTGCAAGCTGGAAAGTGGCGTTTTTGGTGGTCAGAAAAGAAATCCACATCCACCAGGCATTATTTATTTTCAAATAACTCCACAATCAATGCAATTGTTTAAAGTTTTCAGCCAAAAGGCTAATTGGAAGCTCGTCCCCTTTAACTTGAGCTGGAAAGATCTATCAGAGAGGAATGAAGCATACTAAGGACTGAGGTAGACTTTCTTTCCTTTACTCATCAAGCCAAAGCGCTTTAAGCAGAACATGTCCTCTTAAGTGAAACAGCGAGTTCCCATCACAAAGATAGGGTCACAGGAGCAATCAATGTGACCCTTTGTTTTCATGAACTTAATTAAAATGAATACACAGTTAAAATATTTATGAATTTATTGCGTGTATTGTGGCAGGTTGGGAACAATTATAACTTTGCAAAATTCAATATTTCACTATTTAGAATTTCAATATCACTGAGTGTTGTGATTTTTTGTGTTCCTGGGTATAGATATTTCTCAGCGTTCAGGAAAACAATGTTTTGTCATCTCTGCACACAACATGCCCATTCATCTGCAAAGCCTTTTTTTATCACTGCTTTGACTGATTCTGCCAGACTTAGTCGAAAATGACTGGGAAGCACAACCAGGGTATTAGAAGTCTCATTATTACTAATTTTTTTGGAGCTAAGTGGATTATCATGTGGGTATATTACCACTACTGCATCAGAAGTAGACATTAGTGTGGCAAGAGTAAATCTTTTGGAACAAGCCTAGTTCTAAGTCAGCCCTCAACTTAATTGCTAGTCTGAAAGTCATATTATTCATTCCTACTCTATTTTTGATGAATTTGACTGGCTTTTAATTCTAATCATCGTTCAAAGTAACGACCCTTATTTTCTTTCTGCATTATTTAGTATTAATTTTTAACAGAATCTGATATACTAAACTCGATGATGGTATTCCATGTTATGATAAAGCTATGTCATCTTTTATATACAATGACCCAAAGAAATTAACCAAAAAACTTTCAAGATCTTTTGCTTGCTATTAATTATTCAAGAAAATTGCTTGCATTATGGGATTCTAATCCAATTAATAATTTTCCTTATACAGTATGTAACAATCATTTGGATTGTTTCATACTTTTACAATTCTTCATAATTAATATGCACAAGAAAGTAACCTTAATGAATTTACACAATTAAATGGTATTTGCTGCAGAAGATGGGTGTAAAATCTGACAATGTTCTCTTGAGAAGAATACCCAATTGTTTTTGTCACCTAAGTTCAGAAATTTAACTGTTTTACTGATAATAATTTCACAAGTGTTTGTTGACAAAAACAAAGCTGATAGTATTAGAAGTTTACTCATTCCTCGGAACGTTTCCAGATAATGATAACAAACTAGAACAGTTATTTCAGATAAGATGTAACCTGATGGATCATGGTAGCTAATAAGATAAGCATATTACTTTCTAAAAAGTTTTCTATGAGGTGAACAAAAAATTCAACATTTATTATCATCATTTTTATATGTTTTATGTTGTATCTGCCATCTTCGTTAATATCTAAATCATGAATTTTTGTTCATTGACATTAAATTGAATATGCCTCAAAGAAAACGTTTTTCCAAAAAAGTATTTTAAACCTTATGTCATAATCACTGGTACTTCAGTTCACAATTTTCTTTATTTCTGTTTGAAAGAAAAATAAGTCCATCTTTCAATGCATTTGCCATAAATACATCAGGAACCATGCTTTCAAACACTTTAGAAGTCTTTTGACCCCGCTACTGGAGGTCTTAAAATGAGTCAATCATTCCAATTTGTATTGGAATTTCCACTGAAAGTCGATTTTGGAGTTCACTTGAAACAATCACTTTAAACCAGTGTAGAGAAGATGTTTAAGTAGTGGTGTTGGAATTGGTCCAATGAATGAAGGAAGACTTGGATTCACTGGGAAGTGTGACACCAAATTCGATCTGCAAACAGAGAGAATGGAGTATATTACAAAATTGTCCTATCATATTCCTAATCAATAATTTATTGAAATGTATTAGGATGAGAAAATGATAACATAGTATTATGTAATTGAGGTTTTTAATGCACCATAGTTAATATTGAACATAAGTTACTGGCTCAGTTTAACCAAGAATTACTTCATATATCAATTCCTCTTTTATGTGATTAAAATTGTATGTACATAACCCTTAGACAGTCAAGGTGCTGTATATTGGCTTTCCTCGATTGCCTCAAAACACTCATATATGCTGTGCTGATATATCAGCTACAGCTCTAAATCTTTTAAAAACTTTGAGTATCAAATTTTTGGTTAAATTTACTTTTATACTAATATTTTGTCATAAAGGTTTATCTTCCCTGTTAAAATGATTTTCTTGGAGAAAATTTCAGTAAGAGAATAAGGGTGAAAGAAGAATTGTCTTTAATTTCTCTTTGGCTTGATACACTTCTTACACAGGGAACTAACTCTTTTGTGATGCATCATATATATATATTTTTCTCAGTATTGCGTTGTAATTTCTTGGTGGTTTTACCTTTATTTTCAACTTCATAGTATTTATAATTAGAAATAAAACAACATACCGGTAACCATTTTCATCTGCTTCATATTCTATCACTCTCAAGATTCCAGAGGGGTCAACATAACCATACTTTCCCTTCACTCTGCCCTTGGCATCTCTTTTTTCCTCCCTGTAAGACTGGTGGATACTGCCCCCTGTAAGACATAATGTGATTAACCTCTGAGACAGTGATTAATTGGGAATAGAAATAAAAACACTATGTCAAAAATTCCACTTGAGTTTTTAATATATAACTGGTTTCAGACAATTCTGTCCATCCTCAGGCCTTTTTTTAAATTTCTATTCCTAATATGGAATTCCACATAGGTAAGGCTTCTTCAATTGATTATAGTGATTAATTGGTTGATGTGCTTAAATAATTAACTTCATTGCATTTAGTTTCCATCATAGAATTAGTTTTCTCTATGGTGTTGATCATCTCAAGCTTTGTGACACCTTAGTAGCACAATTAGGAATAGTGGAAAGTGCAAATTCATTATTTATATTTGAGAATTCATAAATAGTATGCACGATCATATCACATTTAAATGGAGAAGATAAAATTTAAATGGATGAATCAAATTCAAGAAGATTTATTAACAGCCATTTATTGAAAAACATTTATTTTTGGATTTGAAAACTTCTATAATTAACAGAAATGATTTGTTGGACTCTCTCTTCATCTCTCTATTAGAAGTATAAAAAGTTATATAGATTAAAATTTTCTAAATATGTAGTTACTTATTCACATTTGTTATACTTCTTTATCTTAATTTTCATATTATTCAATATATAGTTAAAACTATACATGATTTGATATTGATATTAATATTTAACTGATCATTAATTGTCTTACATGGAAATTAATTACAATAAGCTCATCTAAAACAATTTTATAAGAGATATGGAAACAATTAAGATTAATGCTGTAAAGTTAGACTGTTTTGTACATGATTACCTTTTTTATTTCATCTGCAGTTACCATAGAATTATCATTATGCTATGTTTTCCTTTAGGAAAACATCCGTCAAAATCAATTCCTAAATAGTCTCCAAACAATTACTCTGCTGGTAATAGAATTTTTCATTATTCTCTACTAAATAGAGATTCAACAATTATATTTGGCTTTGGTTTTTAATTATGCTTATTCATTTACTGGCATGATGCATAACTACATGAGTGTTTTACTATTAAATACTATATATATCAGTATATTAGGAACAGAAAGTCTGTTATTCATCTTCACTCAAAATTGTAAGCTAACTAATTATGATGAGCAGACTTAGTTAAACTCACTCATAAAAAATGTTTGTCTTTGATGTGTGTGTAAGAATCAAGTAGATTGTGAGGAATGGTTAGAAAAAGTAGAATGAAGTTGGGGGATGATCTAGGGAGTAATGAACTCCCAGGCAATACTATTGTTATGTAAAGCATACAGTTTGCTGAAAATATTTATTAAATATATTTATGGAGGTGATTAAATTTTTAGCCATTTATCTTAAACGTTTTTTTGCAATTCCTAGCATTCATGATGCATGAAGAATCATTTTATTTTGCATGATTTTACAACTTCAATCAGGATAATTATTTACTTGAAATGCTCTTACCTGTGTCATATCCAAAATGGTATGTTCCATCCGAGGGATTATGAACAGAAAAATGTGCTTCTGATGATGCAGGTATAGGAACTGGGGAATGGTATGGTACTTTCTCTTTTAGCTTGTTATCTTGGTATTCGGCTGCACACAGCTTAGTACAGAGAACTGTGACAATGGCACACACCTCCAGCAACATCTGTTATCAGCATAGAAGAGGGAAATATGAATTAATTGGGATGTATTTTATTTGAATTACAGTTAAGATAATTATACATACACGAGCAACATAACTCAGGTGGAGGTCTTTCGATATATTCAATTTTCAACATGTTAACGTCAAATGAGATTCCGATATTGAAAGCTTTCCAATCCAGGCAGAAAGTTATTGTTTTATATTGTACCTGGTTGATGTCACAAGAAAAGTAATGTTTCAGTGAACTTAAAGAGATCCCAAGAGGTGGCAGTTGATTCATTATTAAAAATATATATCTTAGGATTGAAATTCATTCACATAAATAAATAAATAACATACATAATCATTACATCCAAATCATTGCTAGTGTCATTTCCAGTTTTGAAATCATGACTTTACTCCAAATTTTGTTGAATACTCAACTCCACTCAATACTCCACTTTAAAATGTTAAAAACTTTAAAAATATTTTACATTTTAAAATTTTTTGTCGTCGTCATTCATTCAGTAATTATATTGTAAAAGGAGAAAATTTTCCAAAAGCTTTCAGTTTACTGTTACGTCCTTAGAAAATTTCTTGGTTTAATCGATTAACCACTGCATTTTGCCTTTTATGAGTAAAATATAGTGTTACGGTAAAATACCTCTGCATCCGAGTTACTCTGGTAACAAATTGTTTCTACTTTGAGAATTTCAAGTTTTTTTCGAAATTAAATCAATTATCGAATACGTATTAAGCGTTTAATTTAATTGTTTTAAAAGGTGATCGAGTATGTTAGAACAAAAATTTAACAACAACCTAACAAATTGCTTGCTGCCTTTTGTAGCTCTTTCTTGTAGAGGACATTTTTTTCTGGCAGAGTTTACGTATACTTTGGGTCTTGGAAACTTACAGGACATACAATTTCAACGAATTATTTTTCGGAACGAATGATTTTCGTTAGTCGCAGAATCGCTGTGGATGTTAACTTTAGAATGTGAGACTTGAAAAATATTTTTACCTCATTTGGATAAATGTTTACTAATTGCGGATAAATTACATAGCATGCTAAATAGTTCGTGTTCTGAAGGCTATTTTAAAAAGTTATTGCGCGGTTAAGAAGTCCTCACTGAAAGCGAAATCCCCCTTCTGAAACCGCTACCATAATCCATTCTACTGTGCCATAATTAACATAAACTAAGAAAATAGGTAAAATAACGCACACCATCTTGCTTTGGATAAGATTAACTTTTGTAAGAAACGCAGACAGATATTTTTAGCCAATAGCTTGTCTGCTGTAGTCAGCTGTTCCCTTGGAAAACAACCGCCGCACATTTACATGGACAACTGGAGAACATTTGCCATATCTTTGTATCTAGTTAAATTTATTCGTCGGAAAACTGAACGTTTTCCGTGCCATTCGACCACGTAAGAAACCATTTGGCCACTTATAATATCATCAGGCTACATTTTTCTCTCTCCCTTCAGATACTTTTGCGCCTAAGTTTTCGAAGGAAATCAAATTTAATCGCGAAGTGGCCCTAGGTTGAGTATTTTCTTTTTTATTAATAATATAACATTCTTTCACTTGGAATAATCGTTGAGATTATTAAATTATATTGAATACACCTGCGCATTTGTTTCAGGAAATGAAGGATAGCCCGCAATGAGCCCGGAAGTTTGCAAGTTTCCTACATCTACTAAATCAGGAAGGGATTGTTTTTTTCTGAAGAATTCTCGATCTTGATGGCGCGATAAAGGCTGTTCCTTCCAATTGTCATTAATTTAAATCCCTTATTCCAAACTAAAAATATGCTTAACATTTATAGCAGACTAAAGGAACTTGCAGAGCTTACTCTAAAAAGTTGCCCTCATTACAATTTCATGCCATTCAATCATAATTAGCTGCTGTAAGTTTTATTACATGAAACACTTTTGGAGCATTCCGATCATTTTATCAGCCTTATTTCAAGTTTTTAAATGAAAGCAGAATGAAATTTACTCTCTTAATTTAGTTTTCTTTCATCTTATTTTAGGATGATTTGGTAAATTATACTTATGAATTACTAACATTTAAGATTCAGCTATGGTATCGTTAGTGATAATGAATCTCTGAGGTAGATGAATTGGCATTTTGGAAAGACTAGACTGCTATTTTTGGTATTTTCTTGTATTTTTATCCTTAATGTAATTCGAAGTAACTGTAGGCCTCCCAGGTTTAATAGTATGTAAATTTCGATAAACTACTAATTTTAGTGTTTAAATACTCTCTTTGCAGGCCATATAGTAAAAGATTGGGTATCTATATAGGCAGAATTGTTCGCTTCTTAGCTCTAAGAGAGCAAACATTTATATTCATAAAATTGATTAAAATTACTTTCGGAGTGATTCTATTAGTAACAAATAATTTTATGGGCCAAACGAAACTTCCGACTTGAATCATGTCGAAATTTGTCGATTTCATTTTGTGCAAGCTACCAACAGAACTTGAAAGTACTAACTCAAAATTAAAGATGAGATGAAATCTCCCCAAGAAACACTCTCAAGTTGACATCGTCCAGAAATTGCGTTTTTGAGGATCCCTTATCAAATTGCTTAGCAAAGAAAATTTGCCTTAAAATGTTTTTAATGATATATAGTAATTGAGCAGCAATGCAAATAGGAGATATTTGTAGAGGGCTACTGTGCTTTTTGATATTAATGTTAAAATTTCTCTGACAATACACACGTATGTGGTATTTTTATTTGTTGATTTGGATCAGTCTCAGGTTCTCGATTCTGGTTTTCAATTCGAAATCAATTAAAGATGAATATTTTCAGCACAGATATATGTATAAGGGGATCTTTCAAGCCTCATATAGTTTTGGTATTTTCTAGAAGAATGATTCTAAATAATAACAGCCTTCAACTAACAGATCAACTTCATTTCCTTTTTTCAATTTAATTAGCATCTGTATGATGGAATTTTGATTTATAATATTTTTTTTCAACTCATTTAGATTTTCTCTGGGTGTTTTCAGGTCATATTACAATTTGTAGTTGGAGCTATTTTAAAGTTATACTTGATAACTTATCTTTTTGTTCATTTACGACATGAGTCGTAATTGCTAACGTATCTCTGTTTTTTTGTGTGTTCTTTTGGAAGGAATTATGCGTCATTTGTTGGTGTTCATGTACGTAAAGCAGTCCTTTATATTTGATCGTAAAACATAGGACTTTGAGTTGTAATTCTCACCAAAAACTTAGATTCTGGAAATTCGAAAGTAACGACAGAACAATGCAATATTTTAATATTCTAATCGAAATTGTCATAAAATTACTTCTGCCTTTCATTTCATGCAAAATAGTTTTTATTTGTGAAATATTCTGCTACTTATGTAATATGTACATCGTCCTTTTATGTACAGTCCTGGCCAAAATTAACGCAGCACCGGCCGTAAGGTGCTGCGTTAATTTTGGCCAGGAGTGTACTTAAAGTACATCGTCCTTTGCCATTCCTCATAGTTTACTTTGTATATTATCCCATCAATCTTCATGATCAATGGAAGAGAGGAAATATATTTTCCCAGATATGTGTTTGTGTATAAATTAAATAACCGAGGAGAATTTCCTACTTTCTATTGGTATTGAACCAAGAGTTTACGACATGTGTTGCTGAACTTTTTGCGTATCACTTGGCTTCAAATATGAAAGAAATTCGACGATTTGATCTCTCAATTTCCATCGCAGTTCAAATTGACGTTTTTATTTTTGAATACGCGCCCAATAGTGTTAATGAACCGGAGAAAATTATGAAATATACGCTGGTGAATAACTCTCGTGTTGGTCTACTTAAGAAGTTAACCACTGTGACTCATTGGCGTCATAAACGAAAGTTCTGAGGTTAAATTTCTTAATTAATATTGATCCGAGATGAGTGTTATATTTGTTGAACTGAAATCGATAGCTTGCAAATATGTAAATATGAATTTTTAGCCTGGATATTTAAACTTCGCATAATTCCTGTTTAATGAACACTCCGTACGGCGATGCATGTCAGTTATGTCGATACTCAATAATGAAAATAATAGAGGGAGTCTAATGGAACAAAATTTTACAAAATCGACCGTAGTCAATCCCCTTCGAAATTTCATAGTAAATAAATTCCATGTGTCGCAGATTTCAAGCTGCTACTTAACCCAATAAAGGAAAATATGACGTATTATAAATTTCATTTATATTCTATGCAATCGTCTTTAATCTTATCAAATATTTCCATTGCCACTGTTAAATACTTTACATCGGTTATTTTCAATCAGTGCTCCAAAAAACTTATTGCTCTAGAGTTACAAAAATTAATCTAATTATTTTTTGTTTTTTTATTTAGAAGCGAAATAAGGTATACCGCAAACTGAAATCACTATCAAAATAAACCATATCTGTATTTACTGCAACTAGTGTGAATGTAAATAGCAAATATTTTGCGAAAAATTTCTCTAGTTAACCACCGTAAAGTAGCTAATCAATTTCGCAGATTCGCGGTCTCAGAAAAGTCGAGAGAGATTTTTACGTATCGCAAAATGGTAGATTCTTATTCTATACTTAATCTCTGTCTGAAGCGAGGGAAAAGGTGAATACGAATCGGAATGATATGGAATTATTATTCCCAAGAGAATGATCGAAATCGTTACAAAATATTTATTTTATTTATCAATTTAATTTCGGACTTAACTACTCTGATTTTTCTTTATTTAATATAAAATATGCGGCAATGCAGTTAAAGTAGTTTATAATTTATCATGCTTATTGATTTTGCCATTTGCCTTTTCTAGGTAATAATAGATCCGCCACCAATACATTTAGGTAGCTACTCCTCCTACTACTAAAGTAGCAACTAATTTGATTATCTGGGTGCAGCTTTCTAACTTTATCATTTAAAATTTGCTATGAATCATTTTTTTACAGTATAACTGATTAGTTAAGTTATTAAAGCGGACTTGAATCACCTCGCATTTTATTATCTTGCGGGGTTATTTTTTTTCGAAATGTCGCAGTCCATTGACACGAACACGATATTCTTGCGCTTTTATTTTACTCAAAAATCTTCATTTCAGGAATTAGTTTGGAGGACATAATAAGATAAGACTAAATTTGTTATATTTGTATAAGTTTACATCTCAGATATATGCTAATAATTTCATAGGAACGGAATGTTTTTCGCCAGTACCTGCACCAGCCCTTTAGCATTTAATGTATTCCCTTGAATAAACTGAGGAAATCAGGTGTTACAAAATTAACCTTAATAACATTGGAAGTTCGTGCGAGGGAGTGGCAAAATGTTTTTAGTGGGCGAAAATCGCTGGAACACGAGCGTTTTGGACGGCAGCTTCCTGATGCGTCGTTGTTGTCTGAAGAGTGAAAGTTGCTCCCGAAATCGGATCAGAATGGACGACGCCAGCCTTCCCTCATTTATAGTTCGCCTAGGGCACATTCGCGGATGAGAGATAGTATATTTCATCTCTTTCGATCAAACCTTCGCCAATTAAATTGCATCCGAACTTTCACGCGTAAATTGCGATGATTTTGCCGTTGCGTGGAGAATTTTCTTCCGCAACTTCGTGGTAATAGGCAGTTTGGCTGACTTACGTCGACGAAAGGGCTATAGAGGTGTGGCAGTCTTATGTGCGGTGAAACCCTGGCTAAATAGCGACCCCTGAATTCTTCCTTTGACGAAGGTTTTCTCTCGTCTTCTTTTCTTCGTATTCTTCTGTCGAATATGCATTTTTTCAAGAAATATGTACAATATTCTGTAACATGTATACACGTGTAATTTAGAAATTATCAAAAAATGAATACTGCCCGTACTTGCTTGGTAGTAAATAAAGTCGTAGTTTTTACTTAGGATTTACTTTTGAACATGAAAATTGATGGCAAATAATATTTCGGCTTACGAATATGATTCTGTAATGAATTATCATCTTCGTTTAGGTGAATTATTTTCGTCTGTATATGTATAAGAGTATTTTACTTTGAGGTTCTTATTGGTTGTGAGTTATCGTCATCATTTACTGTTATAAAATAGAATAACTTCAAAAAGCAATGGTAAAATGTAGAGGAATGGGATAAAACGTGATAAACATGAATGTTGGGGAAAATGAACAGTGGAGATTTGAGCTTCACGACTATTGGAAAAGCAGATAAAACAAGTTAATCTATACAGGTAATGTATTAAGAAGTATAATTATGGACGAATAGAAATACTAGTAAACTCTACTAGTTACTTAATTATGAATTGTTTAGAATCATTAATAGTTCAGGATCAGAAAGAAACGTTTTATAACATACCGTCAAATAAACGTCATATAACACATGTTTTTTTATGTGCGTCAATTATTTGTGTTTCTTTCCTTAACGTCTGCGTTATCGAAGTAGTTTTTATGAAACTGATGGGGTCATTATCACCTGTAAAAAGCTCAGAAAGATGGAGAACGATTTCCTAATGACCAACAAACAGACTTGATAGGCAAAATTAACCGACAGACATAACAGACATAAGATCGATCCAAATTTTTCATTTAGTCTACTAGTATTTTACTTGGAAACTTCAATTTACTTATAACAAAATTTAAATGCACGAAAAAATGAATTCAGTCCTAATGTGTGTCATCAGGACGCCATTTTTGCATCCTGAAGATTGCTAAGTGAACGTGCCTTGCTTATTTGTGTTAAAGGGCAGCATCTGTAGAAAAATAACTTAAAGAGAAACCTTTTAGAATCCATCTTCATCTTCATCACCATAATCATCATGATATTTTCCTTAGGGTAATACGTTGTAAAGCCTACTGACCCCCACTCCATTTCCTGTACACTCTAACTACGTCATTATATTTTATACTAATTTAGATTTTTGTTACCCACGTTTGCATCATTATCTTCCGATGTTATTATTTTTATGTCTCATTGTAATGTAATCCCTGAGTCATACGGTTTGATTCTATCCTGGTTCACATCTAAGAAGTATTTTCTATTTTGAAAATGTGAATGAAAATAGAAATTAGTCTGCACATTTATGGTGTTGTTGAAAGACGGAATGTTTTAATCGGGAGTTTGGAAAGCGTATTGCTATGGTATACGCTAACCACAATGAACAATATGTTTCAAGGAAGTTATATATTTTTCACACGATGACTTCAGTTTTTCTACTTTGTCTATGTATTACCACTCTAACTGGAAATATGCGATGGAGCATTGGTATTTAGGACTATCGATAGAAATATCTTCGCGATTTGGCCAACGGGAAACAGAATCGGTATCATTAGCGTATTTTGCTAGTTCGTATGATATGCAATTATGCTCACGAGAGAAAGGTGTTGAAATACTGACAACTGACTTGCAATATCAGTAACTCTTTTGCATCAGAGTAAGTTTACATAACTTCGGAAGATTGCACGCTTTATTAGGAAGCTATCCATCATAGAGAAACAGCATGATTTGTTTGAACTTGACCACGATCTACGTATCTAACTCTCAAAGTAGAGCTAATGAATCAGAGAATAATGAGGATATAACACCCATTTTATGTTCAGTTGAATGTACCAAGAAAACTTTGGAGCGATAAAGCGATGGGAACATACCTTTTGCTTCATCATACTTGAGTAGCCAGTAAATTTTGCCACATAGAATTTTAAAATCAAACACGATGCATTTCGATTGCTTTATGTTTTTCTGTATTACATTTTCAAATGCGCGAGTCACTTTTGGGATACTCCGTGTGGTCAAATGCTAACGAGTAGAATTTTAGTCGGCGAGTTAGAGCCCAGTTTAGTCTTGGCGTGCGGGTGAGTTATCTATCCAACTTAGAGCTCGAATGAAGAAACGTCTGTGATGGTTGTCTCTCTAATTCGGTATCATTAAGCGCGCAGTGCTGTATTGCCATTGATTGCAGAGGTAGAATTTTAAGTAATGCTTAACTTATCCTTGGTTTAAGACCATTAGTTTCTCAAGGGTTCTACTCTTAAACAAAAAGTGGAGGATTTTTACCCAGAAGAACTGGCCTAAGTTTTCTTTGCTCATCGTCACCGATGTGAAGGACAGTAATAATGTATCCTGGAGATTGCAGTGGATGTTCGGTTTAAGTTTTACTTTGTGTGTGTACCACCGATGTTGTCTGTGAGAATTTCTTAATATTGCATGCAATCATAAATTTGAGTCGGTGTTAAGTTCATATTGGTATTTTGTATGGAAAATACGCGCGGAAGTAAGATTTAAAACTATACAAATGATATTTAAGGAAGCCTATTACTTGATCTAAGCAGCTTTATCTTTCACCGAAGAGAAATCCTTATCCTACACTGAAGCTAATGTGTGAACTAATGCAATCTTCGCTATATTTCGACGGAGTTGACTTTAATTTGAGAAAATAATGGCATTTCTACCATCATTAAATTTCATTGTGTTATCGTCGGCTATTAAATGCGACAGCATACAAAATTCATAGAGTACCATTCATAGTAACCTCCATATTTTTATCATTCTAGTATCATAAAAGTATTTTGTATTAGATAAGTAGGAGATTTGTTTCGAAACCCTTATGAGATAGGGAAGTATGATATCCATTAACTTTTAATTCAATTCTGATGGAATGTGGGTTTTTCAATTTTCCGAAATTACTTTATGAAATACGACATGCATTTGTGTTTACACAATGAGCAAGATGAAATTGAGTCTATATTTGCTCATTTACGTTTGATATTTTAGCCAGCTCTCTTTACTCCTACAAATTTCATTTCAAAAGTCAGTTTAAAAAAAATCTACCTCGTTAATGCCTTAGGTATTTGAGTAAGTGCTGTAATGATAGGGCATGGGTCTAGAGGAATCTCACGCTATCTTCACAGCTTCAAGGACTTTCCCTTCACCCTACGGTGGTATTTCGGCCGGACTCTTCCGCAGGTAATTATGCATAAATCTCTTGAATCGAATTCAACCTGGATTTACCATTTTAGAGATTGATCGGGATATATGATAGCGTGTAATGCAAATGTATAGGAATTCCAATTTTATCTCTGTAGGTATCATTTAAATCAATATTAGAAGTAAGGGTCTACAAAAAAACGTCCGAAAAGTCGTTAAGGTTGTTGAACATGGTCGCTTTGAGTTCATTGCAATAAAACAAGGTGCTTTTATATTCTTTATTTTATTAAGATAACCAACCTTTTTCTCTTTCCTATTCACCTTTAAAATTGTGCTGGAGAATACTAGCGTGCATGGAGTCACATCATTTAACCTTAGATTTTAATATTGAATTAAATAATTTAAATCCGTTTTGGTATCGGGTTCAGTTTTCACGCCGGTAAATACCGGTTTTGATTTTTGGTAATCGGTTCAAAAGTTTGGTTTTTCCTCTTAGCCTCTTTGTCCGAAATAATTTCTTCCATTCATTTTATCAATTCCCTTTTCACCATATAACTAAAATGCCATCCATCTGTTCTTCATCTATATTTTTTTTACCTTTAATTATATCTTTGATTTTATATCAGCCTAATTCGCATTCTCCGATGCAGCATTTCTCCCAAGTCGCACCTCAAAGGCTTTCAGTCGTATCATTCCTTTTTAGAAATCCTAACTCCACATCAATCGCGTGATAGATAGTGCTTGCAAAAGAATATCATTACCTTCAATTAGAGATTTTCTAATAAGACGTGGGAAGTTAGGCCGAATAAGGACGAGATGTAAGATAGTGTGATCTATTGGTCTCATTAAAGGAGATCGATTGGTCTATTGGCATTATTGATCCTCGGTCTGCATCTTGATAAGGAAATTGCGTGGCAATTTAATGTTTTCACCTTAGCTTTGACAGGAGATCCTAATTGGCTCCAAAAAATTAAAGGCAAAGATGACGTGATACGCTGTCAAGTTTTTTAAGGCCGCCATACACGAGGAAATTAGAACATGTTCTAATTTGAGCCAATCAGAAAGGAGGATTCCCCATTTTGTGAAATATTACCTCGTACATTGCGGCCTTTACCCACGTGTATTGAATATTATTTCCTCTGTTGAATATTATTTCTAAATATTCTCTGAACTTATATCATACGGTTTTATTCATTAAAAGAGGAATTTAGTAGAAGTAGATTTATGTAATAAGGAAAGAATAAATGCTCTGGCTAATAGAGGAAGAAATCAAAGCCATCTTCTATTATTTCCGCAGGAACATGGAATCAGAAGTCGTGGCTTCATTGAAGAGGGTTCGCCGATGGAATGTATAATCGCAAGGTCAGTGTTCAAACAACGCAGAAGGAACTTCCTACGAGGGATGACTGACTGCTTCCTAGACCCCAGCAAAAAGTAGGGAATTTTATGAAAAATATACCTTAAATTCCCATTCTTTTAACTTGGCCATTAAAAATGCAAGTTTCGAAGCAATTTTCAAGGGTGAACTACTTGCTTGGCTCATATTTTTCTTTAAGAAGAGATATAAATATCGATAACTCCTAAGTCTATGACCATTAATGTGCAGTAATAACCTTTATTGTGCATGTGGAATAAGTTCCTATAGTCACTATTACTCATTTCATCATATTTTCTCAAAATGAAATTTTATTTGTTGGTACAATTTGAGAATCAAGATTTATATCAAATAATGCCTCTAATAATTCACATTCCAACAGATTTTTAATTTAACTGAAAAGAAAAATTTGAACGTACGAGTTATGTATATATTTTTGAATTGATGGTTTGGGAGTTACAGAAGCCTGAAATGTTTTGATTTAGCCTTCTAAAGGAGCCATTTGGCCCTACTGGTGGAAAATACCTACCTCATTTTAGAATTGCCGCAATACAGTAAACCTAGCTTTAAGCGATCGTTCTCTAAATGTTATTGGTCTTTTGTGTTTGTATGCCATTAATTAGGAAACGATTTAGATACACGGCCAAAAATGAACGAAGACATTTTTAACCGTAAACAAATTTAAAGGAAATTACTTCGTTCCCTAAATAAATCTTAACCCACACCAGTACTTAATATGAATGTCAGAAGTAGTGATAAATGCTTAGGACATGAAAAATCTTATTCATTTAGGGAGAAAAGGTAAGAGCATTGTGAATTCCACGGAGCCTTTGGCAAAAGCAATGAGCAGATTTGCATTCTCGTTCCGCGTTACATCTTTTATAACGCTATAGTTGAACTTTATGTGCAAAAATTTCCGTTGTTGATTTATTGATAATGCAAGCATCCCGTTATGGCGTGGGAAAGATCATATTTGAATACGAGTATGAGCAACATAGACCTTTCACTGGTGATGGCGGTCGAATTGGCAATACCTACCCTATTTATTACACTTGGGGAATAATATCATGTTTCTGGAAGATTACTCCTTTCAAGTAGAAAAATAATTATCGTATAGATGATCTCAGAATTAATGCTTTACCTCACTTTAGTATGCTTACGAAGTTGAGTTTGTCGCGTATTGGCCTGCTTTATAAACATGAAGTTCTATTTAAGCTTTTTCCCAGTTTCTGCCATCACAATTGATTTAGTATACGTTTTATTTTTAAATATCTTTGAAACCATTAAAGGAGGATATTATCTCGTATATATTGCGATTCTTAATGCAAAGTGGTTTGATAAATCAATCACTTCGGCCATCAGTTGGTGGAACTGCTTTAAAACGCATAACTTAAAGTAAACTTAACGTAAAACTCTTAGGAAGCCAAGAAATATTTCTAGGCGATGAATGGTGATATTAGTGATTAGTAATCAGGGCATCTTATGGCAATTGTTTTTCTGAATATTGAAAAAAAAATTCAAATTTCGATTTGGTTCCTGTCTGATATTGATTTTATTTTATGATATGGTTCGTGGCACTATGGATGCAATCAAGTCATGGAATTAGTATTTATAATCTAAATTTTAGCATTAAGAAATTACTGTTACATAAGATGGGTAAATGATTAAATGCATCTAATCATACACTCACATAGAATGCGAACATAAAATCGGAGCAGTATCATCAAAGGTTCTGGTTTCGGTTCAGGTTCAAGAATTTAAATTTTTTGTTTTTAGTTCGGGTTTCGGTTTATTTCCGAAAATAGCGTTATATGATTTTGTGTTTCGATTAGATTTCACTTCGAACCCCTGCTAATAATAAATAGCTGTAATTCAAAAAATGCTTATAGATAGCCATAGATGGCGTGTTCGGCATCGGCAGAAGCGGTACCGGGTTCAATTCCCGGTGGGAACCCATGTGCGAAATTACCTAAGCTGTCGAAGCACTTTTATCAATGCAATTACTGCTGTATTCTAAAACTGCGAGCGTATATAACATTCCGAAATTTTACCGTATACAAAACGATTCCTTTTAGTACACCGGCCAGGATGCTCTGGGAGTCAGTCACAAACATCTCCGATCCTTTTTCACTGCTTTATTCAACTGGTCACAACCTGATATTGCCGCTCTCATATTTACGAGCCCGAGATCTTTAGAGAAAGCGAAAGTAGCCGAGGAAAGTGAAAGATTAGACATTTCGGAAGTGCGGAAAATAGAAGCAGAGACGGAGCATAAGAAGGGAAAGGATTTTGGAAGACGTTCTTAGGCGAGGTCTTGTTGCGAAACTTCGTGACGTAGCAAGCTGCTCCTCCCTTCTCTTCCCATACCCCCCGCTGCTTTTGTTACACTCTTCTTATTCTTTGCTCTACACACCCTTTAACCTTTTACCTGATACGCCCATCTCCTTCCACGAAATCCCACTTGCACTTCACCGGATTGTTTTTTCGAAGGTCTTTGGTGCACTGCCATTCGTACGCCTCGGTACCGCTCGCTTCTTTCTCACTACCTGATCCTATAATTTATGATGATGCTTGTAAAATAGCATGATTCTGAGCTGTTTTTGCCTCCGTATGCACGTAGTACCCCATAGTATTTCCGTTCTTTTCTAAAATAACAATTTTGGGCACAAACGGCGTGTTTGTGACTATTAAACCACATCTAAGATACACGGGAAAAAAGTTTGCTTAGAAATATCATATTTTCTTAAATTTCATCGAAAATTTCGGTCCATACGGAACTTTGAACATTTCGGTAAATTTTTCCAAGGCTGTTTGATAGCAGCTGTTGCATTAAATTAATCGAATTTTCTTTGGCTAAATTTAACAAAAAATCAGATGATTTAAGTAAATTTTATCGAACTCTTAGTTAAATTTATCGAACCAACTGATGATTGAAGTTTATTTTATCAAACTGTCTGTTTAAAAAGATTTTCCATGGCTTTCGCATATCGAATAATTTCGATGTATCGCTTACAGAAGAATCTCAAAGTTTGGTAAAAGTCACTGATCTTGTATTAACGTCTATCGAACAGAGTCGTTGTCTTTTCGGTATTCTTAATCGAAAAGGAACTTTATTCCATAAATTTAGCGAAACCTGGATGAAAATTATGTTATTATCGAACAGGTTTTGTTCTTTTCCTCAAACAATTCAATTAGTTCTGCTTAGTAATGAAGTATAGAAAAGTTAGTATTATCTTACTGAAGAGTTTAGTACAATTTGTCAATGGCATTATTGTTTTTAATGAATGTAACGTTTATATTATCTTAAAAGTCCGTATTGAATTTGTTCGATAATGACAGCCAAAGCATTTCTTTCCGTGTATTAATCAATACCCAGGTTAAATATGCACAAATACACTTGATGCTAGCTTAAAACAAATATATTAGTAGCGTTGCTAAAGTTCTTTGACTGCTTAGTTTATTTCGCTCATGATCTCCTTGCAGGAATCGAAGCCGCGACCAGCTTTCTCCAAAGCCGATCGCGATAACCACTTGGGTATCCAGGTACAGGGTTTCAATTTAAGTTTTTAGATTCAAAAAACCAAACACAGGCAATTCGGTTGAAAAGGAATGTTTTATTTGTGAATATTAGAAACATTGATGTATTGTAGTATTAAAAATATTTTCTCTGTAAAAGCCTACTATCAAGAAAAGGTGTATAAAACAAGCATAAGTTATAGATAAGAAAAATAATACCGGAGAATAGAATATTCTAAAATTACAAGAGCAATCAAGGATTACAATTTTTCTCTCATTATAATGTTATTTACTGCCCGGTCCGTATATGGTGTTACTTTAAAAATAAGTTAATATGCAATTACTAGAAAAATACTTAGAACATTTTCCCCACAAAATATCGCTACTAATTACTACGAGGTTAAAAATACTAATTTGAAATGTTCACCCCCAACGGTAAGCTTTAGCCTAAGCTAACTAGATAAGTGGTTTCCAACGATTATGTGTTTAAATTTTAATGCTCGTCCTTGAATTGAACCAAGGTTTGTAGGCAAATTAACTCCACTACATTACCGCTATGTGGATGAGTAACGCAGAAACAAAGAACAAGGTCTTACCGAGCCACCTCGTTTTATTATGGGTCGTCCTCTACTTTTCTCTTTGTCTGACAACTGGCGTGATGTTTTTATGATGATGAAGTGAATGGAGAAGGGTTGAGAAAATGGGTCTAATAACATAACTATGCCAAATTCATGAGTGGCGAAGTTGACATCATAATGAAGATTAATGCCATGCTCTTCAAGATTAGTCAATAGACAAAGGCTAAGTTTAGATGAGAAATCATTGAGCTATAGTCTCATTACGTATGCTATTTTATTCCTATTTTTTGATTTTAAATATAATTCATGTACGTAATGCAATCTAATGTTTACATTACAAATGAATTTGATGAAAGGTTTGAATAAATACGAAGAGAATATCAAAATACCGATAATGTATTGTCTATGTCTATGTAAGAACCCTGCAAGCCGCCTTTCGTCGTGTGGCAGGGGGTGCACCTTGACTTTTTTCCTAATCGATTGCTTTTGCGTATAGTTCGCGGAAAAAAATGAATTCTTGAAACGATTCGTTCTAGCATCCATTTCCCTAATCTTCCTCACAGTATCAGAACGGCCCATATAACAGAGGGGTCGCATTTTATCGGTTAGATCATCTAAGAACGTAATTTCTCTGAACTTATTTAGTAAATTTATCCTTTGAATTAGTATCTTATCTTCTAATGATTCCCATCTCGCGTTATATACAATGATAAATATATAGTGTGTGATTATGAATTACTATTGGATTTAGAAGCATCAAAAATTTGAGATACATTAAATAAGTCTATTGATATGTACTTATAAACATCTCTGATTTAATTAACACTCAATGTTGTACCAGGTGTTGTAGATTATCTGATTTCCTTCAGATAGACTATTGCTGTTAGGAATAAGAAAAAGAAAAAAGAAAGAAAAGGTGAGTATTAAATTCTTGGAAAAACCTCTTTATTCCATTACGTTTAGAAAAATCTATGTGAACATTTTTGAGGTTTCTTAGACACTTTATTCTTCTGATATAGTAAACCACTATATTCACCTAAATATCATTCAGTATTCTGCGAAAATCATACGTGCAAATTTTGATAGCTTAAGTGCCTCTAGACTGAATCTTGACTTCCCTGCTCTAATCTTTGATTCTAAATTTAATCGAGTAAATCCGATCCGTAGATCAATTCCTAACGATACAAAAACAGCGATTTGCATGCCTCTTGTGAATTTTTATTAATTTTTCTAAATAATTGAAATATGGAGTTAAAGACATATATTATACGAGTAAAATGTAGCTTGCATACTGCAAGCAGATCGACAACAATAATTTCATGTCGGCATCATATCGGGACGGCCCTCAAAAGAAAAAAAAAAGGTATTGAAAATATTCTTAAAATTCGCTGCAATTTAATTGTCTGGCATCGAACCCGGGTCTTCCTTGTAAGCTTACTATGTAGCACAACAGAAAATCACCATCTCTTACTATGTGTGAAAATTCAAGCAGAAATATTGGCTACAACTGCCTCAAACGACGTTCTACTTTTCAGGAATGTAAATGGCACTCTGGATTCGAACCAAGGACGATCTTGGAAATCTAAAACATGTTCATGAAAGTTAATTATGATCTCTATCTATTTGCCGAATTTCAAGTTTCTATATTATTGGGATAGGGCTCAAAATAATTATTAAAAATCGGATCAACTACTGATATAAGAGACGCCTGGTGTCGAACCCAGGAAATATATTTACGCTGTGAATGCACAGTATGATTTTAAAGGACTTGATCTTATTTTGTGCAAATTTTGAAATCGATATCATGCCGGGAAGTACCTAAAATTTGTCTCCGTTATCTCCATAAGAAATGCATTGAGGAATGTAAATGGCCCTCTGGGATCGAACCAAGGACCATCAGCGAATATGTAAAATTTGATCCAGAAATTTATTATTGATCTCCAACTCCATGCCGAATTTCAAGTTTCCATGCCATCGGGAAAGGGTCCAAAAAAAATCATAAAAATCGCCACAATGCTTTTTAAACGGCCGATTTTTGCCTCGACCTAGCATCGAACTTAGGATATTTTCCGTAAAACGCATTTATGATTTCGATAGATCATTACCATATATATATAGGCTCCTTGAGTTTTATTTCTCTACCTATCCGGAAAGTATTTTTTTTTATTCCCGAAAATCACGGTAATGCATTTAAACGGGAAAAATCGGGACTTTGGGCCCCTCTGGAATCGAACCTATGACACTGAGGATCAAAGTCGCTTTTTTCCTGGGGGTTTCACGTTATGGCCAATATGTCATAAAAATTTCAGATCAATGACGCTAGTAGTTTAGGCTGTGAATTAGTATCCTATCTGGGTATCTGGGTATATCATGAGTGAATCCGGAGAAGCATCTATATATAATAGATTATTATTTATTATTATGAAATAACTTCAATTGAAATATGTCAGAAAAATAGCCAAAATTGACTAAAGAGAAAGAAAGGAAAGAAGAATTCATGGTGAATTAGCATGGCCAACGCCCAAAGGTGCAAGGGTTAACCTTCTCTCTGTATCCATCGCAGCAAAGATATTTGATCTGACGATGTTTTTTGGGCTACGTGACATATCTTCTGCACGAAATCTCGCGAATTTCCTTTGTATCGCTAGGAAAAATATCGCCTTTGAAATTAACTCTCATCGGTCATCTCCGGACATGTTTTAGCGCGATCTCTTTCAAGCGGTACTTTTGAGCCATTATGAGGGAGTGAAGGCGTGACTCAACTTCGGAGGTTTGGTCTCACGTTTAGCACTTGCTCATGATAAGCTCTTTCGCAAAAAATAACGGTGAATCAAAATGTATCCATTCGGAATCCTCTAGAGGAATTCACCCACCGCCCTTTCTCATCCTTTCACCGAGACGTGCAGTCGTTCATTTTCCCAGTTTGCGGCCATCTTCAAGGACTCCCGAGAGTACAAAACGTTCCAATTACCAGTTACAAAAGCGAGAGGAATTTAGATATGAAAAATGCAAGCACCCTCTCCCCACAATAAGATGCTAACGCTGCTCGATAATGGAGCTAGCCATAGGATTCTTATTTTAGATTTGTATTTATTCGATACTAATAGAGTTTAACTTTATAAACGGCGCCGATGGCGCATGGTGTGAGGAATGCGAAATACCTTCGCTGAATATATTATTTGTTCGTATTTTTAACGTTGCAAACCATGCTTGGCTTCTTTCATATGCTTCCAGCATGTTCGGTACCTTTATTAAAATTAAGATGATCAATTCGTAAATGTAAAATTTCTTGTTAAAAATCCTCGCCGAAAAGATACGAATTTACCTAAGGTATAGTAATTTATTAAGCCCACAAAATTAAGATAATAAATTCGGGAATGTAAAATGTCTCATTAAAAACCCTCGCCGAAAATTACTGACTTTTTTGAAGTCTGGAATGTTCAGGATGATACAGGTCTGGAAGCTCTGACTCCTTCATTGTCATGAGCGCCAATATTGGTGCCCATAACCCATTTGGTTAATATGTATATTTTACTACCAAAGTATTTCAAAAGTAATTGGTTGAGCTAACAGGTTAGGTGCCTGAAAGACTGCTCAACACTTTTCTGAATGCCGATCAACCAATTTTCTGCATTCGCATCGCATCTTGAAATATTTGGGAGCCGTTAACAACAGCTCTTACAGTTACCTTCATGATATTGTTAATTTTGAATTTTATAGTTATAAATCATGGTTTATTTCGTCTTTTGGCCATTAGTACTGATATTTTTGGAAACTTGGCTTGTCATCGTGTCTTCGTTATCAAAACGCCTTAATTTCTTTCACCACGAATGAGAAAAAAATCATAGGAGACTATGCTATGAATGTTCATGCCTGCCTTTGAATGCACATGGTAAATTTAGAAATTAATCTAAAAATTTATTGTTGAAATGATTGCAAAGTACGAGATGATTTGTTTAAAAACCAAAAAAGTGCAGTTAGCAACACGTTTGGCAGTCCCTGTAACAAACGCAACGCCTTTCTGGGAGAGACTAATTTAGGGAAAACAGTGAGGCTCTGCCTGGAATGAAATTGCTTCTAACGATTCCGGTAGATAACTCTCTTCAATATTTTCGCGGAGAGTAAAAATTATTTTTACAACTTTTCTCTATACATAACTCAGCTGTTCAATGTTTGTAGATAGGTATTTCATATGGGAAATATACCTAGGTTCTTCATCTAGGATCTTCATCCAAGAACTGGGATCCCAAACCATAGAAAAAGTAACCTACTTGAATCCAAAATTGTGCGGGATATTTGTTTGAGTAATATGTATAACCTTTACTTGCTAGTTTCGCTGCTCAGTTCACAATCGTTGATGTTTTCCAGATGTTGACGCATACGCAAACTGTACAATATATGCGTGAAATCTTCGTTACCTGTCCTCGACGAAGGGGTGTTTAGCATATCTTACTTGCAATGCTGAAGTCATTAGTTCTGCCACTACCAAAGATGCGACACCTTGTGTTATTCCCCGCGATACGGGTTCCTTTCGAAACCTAAAATTAACCGATCAAAGACTGAAATTATAACTTACAAATAAAAATGGCTATTCTATCTTTAATTTCATATAGGGCGTCGAAAAATTAGGAATCGAAAAATTTGTTTTGATACAGCTCCAAGGAAGGTTATCGTATGGGATCAGAAAGAATAGTATCCACCTTTCTGTCTTATGACCTTTCACTGACCTCGTTGTTCTCCAAAAAACTCGTATATATTTTACTGAGAGACATGTTGCTCTTTTTTCGGTGAATTTTAGCTGTAATTCAAAATAATTGACCGTATTCATATATACTATTCTAAGATTTTAACGAAGAAAACAGTGACGAGTGCAATGCACTTTGATAACCTGTGATGAAGCAAGTGGTAGGAATTTTCAGATCATTACGATTGGGAAAATTCATTGGCATTAAACTTGAGGGAAGTAGGATGTAGGGACGAAACCTTGATGACTCTCTCGGGAGTCACCGAGTTCGATGCAGCTCCGCCCATTCCTCGTAAACTCAACCCCACCCAAAGCGCTTTGTCTCTCTATAAATTAGGTTATCTGAGCGATTCCATGAACTGTGCGTGGAGTTTTATTGGTTTTAAGCTGTTTATATCTTTTCGTTTCTAATTAAAGCGTTATTCATATTTTATTATTTGGCGCCTCGAAGTTATTTCCTATAATTCAATTTCTAGCAGTTCAGTTATCATAATTGACACTTTATGTAAACCACCATGACAAAAAATGATATACAACCCTAACAACAACCTAAAATTATTATTAATTAAAAGTATTGCTAAGAAAAAATGTACCATTTTTACACATGCGTATCAATCATGCTATTATGTTTCTGGGTTAGCCTAAATGGGTTGGCCTAATTTTCTCACAATTCGCTTTTGTACATAAATATCTTGCTTCATACATACAATTTTACTATTCATTAGTTCCAATTTGATGTGTTTTTCCTGGATCTTATCGTAATCAGTCAGCTCCTTCTCTGTCCTATCACACACACTCTTTTCGTACACAAACTCAACCATTCTGCCTCCGCTTATCCTTCACATCTTTCTAAACTCCCTTTAACACTGGCCACACAATCTTTGTTTTAATTCATATCCATTCGTCCCTCAGTTCCCGATGTTACCGACCCTGAAGAGACAAACTGTAATGACTGAGCAATGAGTTCGTTCGGAAAGAAATGTTGCGATCCATACCGAAAGGGTTAATGTGGGCTTGCGTTATTTTTCCTAAAACGCAATCTTAAGAAATTAGCACGTTAAAGATGATTCTGAGGTTTTTGATATTCCGGATTCTTTTATTTTTTAACGAAACAATACAAAATCAAATCGTTTTCCATCTGCCTACGTGTCAGTACAAACCCTCAGCTTTTAGAGATTGAGTTTACATAGACTTTGAGAACCGTAATTCTGATCACTACCTGGAATAAGTGAAAGTAAAACGAAGATACGTGTTAGATCTCGCCGTCGCTTTTGCTGACGCACATTCTATATTGTGTTGGAATCTAGGTCCAGAGATGAAAACATTGCGCCATTCATGAGACGCTCCCATTCTCTGCTCTCCGACTTCTCTTCCTCGATATCTGTGTTTCCACTTCTTGAACGAGAGATCCTTTCTCCGTGCATTGGCGCCAACGAAGCAAAACTTGTGTGAAATCATGTGCATAATGAAGGGTAGTGGTTGCTGAATGGAAAAATTAAATTCCTATCGATTGTGAATACAATTCATCTTTCTATGGAACATTAGGATTAGCTTACTTAACGAATGGTTCATTAGCTAGTACTTTTCTTGCGTACATTTCCTTATAAGAACGTTTATTTCTCTTATTACAGTCGAGGAAAACAACAACATTAAGTTATAGTATGTTGAACTCAGGTTCCATCCAATGGGGCGAAATTTATATATATATGAGAAAGTTAAAGCAAACGTGTGACACTTAATTCGTAGTATATTTCTCAAAAAACAGTCTTAAATGCCATGAGAAGCTACTGTAATGAAGAAGAATCATTTTCAAATATTTATTTGAAAAATTTACACTAAGGTTGCAAAAATAAACAGTTTTGATAATTCTTACTTGAAATATATTGTCAAAATATTCAGTGCATTCAAGCCTTAAGCAACGAAATTTAATTCGGAGGATATTGATAAAAAATTTTAACGCCAAAAAAATCAGAGTAGAAAATTAATCATTGAGGGAAATTAATAGAATGATTATATGAACTGGAACTCTAATTCGGATTCTTATCCAAATTTTTCTCTATGTAAATACTGTTGTTTTACAAAAAAATCGCCGTAGTACTCAATTTTATTTGACTAAAGCTAAATTTAATTTTATACTAAGAGCGAACGTGTCATCCTCTTAGCTAGCCGTAGGCCACTAAAAATTCTTCAGAACGTTAGGTACCATACGGAAAATAAGGATAAGAAATAAATCCCATGCCACTATATATCTACCTAAAGGAAAAATACCAACTTATTTAATGTTAAGGAGTTTCCGAAAATTCTACAGAACAACCTTAATCTTTAACAACAAACCAACCGAGGAGAGTAGATTTCTTTAGTGCCTGTTTCCCATATAGTTTGTTTACATCCATGATGCAGTTTGGTTAAAAATACCTTTGATATTGATAGATAGAGGGATGGACCCTTTATTAGCGAGGTTAGGCCCAGGTGGGCCTCTCTTCCACCTAACCTCGTTTTTAGATAATATTTAAAGTTAACTAATTCATACAAATAAAACGCAAAAAGAAAGAGTAGCCTGTGGGAAAAAATCTTCGCAACTGAAGGTTGACTAAGAGAAAACCCACGTTGCGGGAAAACACCCACAGAGAAGGGGGTGCAAAAACCAGCGAATACTCAGTAACAAAAAAAATAAATAAGAAATTACAATACAAAATGAATATAAAAACAATGAGCAGTAAGATGCTATACATACGAGTATATAAGAGCATCATTTATACAAATAAGTTAAAAGAAAATAAAACGAGCTAGTGATAGAGGTACAATATAAGAACATTAAGCTTAGTTATTATAATTATGATGAAGTTTCAAAGCTAACAAAATTAAATTATTTATAATCATTTCTTCAGCCGGCGTTCGACGAACAATGTATTTTATTGGACCATCGGAATCCTTAAAATAGAAGCTCGTTAAATCTGGTACTCACGTTAGTCTATATTTTCAATAGCACTGAAGACTTAAATATAGATTATAATACGATTAAAGTTTAAGTGAAGTTAAAAATTAAATTCCATGCTAAATATGCATCGTCATACCGGACCTAAATGTCTTTTTGATTGCTAAAGCGAGGAGTTGATTAGGCCGATATGAGTACTTTTCCACTAGTCTTCCATCGCTTCGTTGAAGGGGACTGGAAATCTATCATCCGTATGATTCATCTTTGAAAACCAAATAATTGGAGGGAATAAAGTAGTGTAGAGAAGGAGAAAGCGTCAAGTAAAATGTTTTAAGAAAGAGGTGTGGAACGTCCTGAGGTGACATAGACATTCAGTTCCAACTCGCTCAGTTCGCACCGTCAAAGACCACCATGGGAAGTCTCCAGGTCCTTCATTGCCACTGTTACGGCGAATCCCCCATTAGACTATCGACTTTTCCACTTACGGCCGATTAGCATCTCCTTCGCAATTCTTCATCTTCATCAAGGATGCTGGATGGGATCAGCGGAATGGTCCACCGAATCTCCTCCGTTTCCTCACACTCATTATTCTTCTGTTAACATTCCGAGTCCTTCGCGACATGCTAAGAGCGACCAATTTATCTGTAAACGAGTCGCCTCATGAGATCTAGAAAATTTCGGTGTTCCAATTAGAGGCTAATTGTGCACGGATACATGTGGGTCCATTTGCTTCGATTTTCATAATTAAGCGCTTTCGTTGTTTTCGCGTATCGTCGTTAATTAATAGGAAGAGGTTTCTGGGAAGGTTTTTGTTGGAGAGAGTCTGGAGTGACTATGTCAACGTTGTGCATAGTGGGATTAAGTGTTTGTTTATGCTTCTACGCATGAATGGAATTGATCTATCTTTTCTGTATGTGTTCTGCTACTTCTTGAAGCTGAAAACATATTCTCTCCGTGCCGTGAACAAATAGATTCGAAAAATAGATCAACGAGGTGAAATTAAAATTGATAATTATTCTCTAATTCAGACGCGATAAGATATATGTTTATTTATTTAGCCTTACGCTCTGATTTTGAGAATGTCAGAATTAAGGTACGGAGAAAAATCATGTAGTATCTTACTGAGAAAGCGTAGATGGCGGAAATTTTCTATGATTCCATACTAATAATAAGACTTAAATTACAGAAAGCATTGTCTGAACTTGTTCATTTCATAGAAAATTGGCGACAAGGAGTGGCAGAAACCAAAATGAATTCCAATGTGACCGAAATGACTTCAACTGATTTCCATTTGCAAACTGATGCATTAGTGTATGAGATGTTAAATTACTTCATCGGGAGATAACTCTTTTTTGAAATTCAAGTTTGTAAGTCATAGTCTTACATATTAGCTCACCATAATTATATTTTGGCAATTAAATCAAAGAAATTAATTTGAATGTCGTTTTTTTATTCCTAATTATTTGCAGTCAATCATCACTGAAATCAGTTTCAGTATAGTTTACTGCCTAGTATTTAAAATATTCTTTTTAAATTAGAAGCGCTATTCTTGCTATTGGAAAATATTTTAAATAGAGATTGTATTTATACGATCAATTGTTAAGGTTAGATTATTTAGGAAAGTTGTTTATTCAATATAATCAATTTATTAATCAATTGCAATTTAAAATTGTTAATGTCTATTTTATAATTGTGGTTAGAGTATCGCATTTGAAGCTCTAATAATTTGTCTAGGGATATCCCATTAATTAATGTTATGAACAATGTTCTCCATCAATGTTGGGATTAAAATCTTTACCTATCATTTGATGTGAAGTGAGACGAAGCGTCAGCAAGCTTACTCTGATTTCAAATCATCCAATAGTTCTTCATCATATTTCATTTCTTTTTGGGTGGTAATAAGGGATCCAATACGAAGTGTGAGTAAGTTTAATATGATTTAAATCATACAATAGCTCTTCATGGAATTTAATTTCTTATTGTGTATTCAAGCGGTCAGCACGTTCGGCTTTGGTGAATATGGTCCTGGGTTCGATTCCAGAATGACGATGTGCCAAATGACCTAATCTGTCAGTGCACTTCAATGCTACTACTTGAGCAGCATTAACTTTCAATTTTAGCAGTTCTAATAATCTGCAATAACCATACACAGATGTTATCAGAAGCAGATTTGCATAGGGCGTTCACATATTCTGGAATTCCATAACCATGGGAATTGCTAACAACCATTCTCTAATTTCTGTTTCTTAATTTGCGGCAATTAAAGGGATTACCTTGTTTAGATTTTATGGTCAACTTCAAAGGCTCCCTCGCTTTTCTTTCACGCATCCTTTCCTAATTAAATTAAAAAGTAACGTTCATTTTCCACTTTGCGACCGGTTCCCCAGTGTGCTCATCATCAAGCCTCATTACGCCCTTTCAGTTAATTAAGACTTTCCGCCAAGTCACGCCTTTTCTCGTGGATTATGACTTCCCCGACTGAGCAAACATTCTTTGTTTCAAGAGACTCGAGATGCGTCGAAGTCCTGGCGTGATTCATTGAGCAAGGTGGAGTCAGAAGACGAGATACGCATGTCAGTATCGTTTTATAACAGGTATGACAGCTATCCTCAAGCGCATTTGGAACGAATCTGTTTGCTCTGCCTGGTAAAGCCATCGTTGATCGTCTGACTCACGCAGGGGTTGCAGAAGAGAATGTCAACTCGCGATGTCACAATGTCCCGCAATTTTGACGGAAGATTTAAAGATGTATTGTGTCTCGGTGAAATTTGTGCCAAGACCATTGACTGATGATCACCTACGTGTCTTCTCCTCATTTAATATGGGAAACATGGCGTCATTGTTCGTCGGAATCTCCTGTGATTCGGACTAGGAATTCTATTACTTCCTTCCAAGGCACTACCTTCATTGATACCAGAAAGATGCTTCGAACTTCCTATCCTTTGCCAAATCATTCTTCAGCTATTATTTTCCCTAATAATGGTGAATTTTAGGCAAGCTAAAGGCCTTCACTATATCTATTTATTTATTTAGCGTATGGCTTGATATATATCAAATAATAAAAGTATTATAAAAGTGTGATTTCACTTCTGAGCTTAACAGATTTTATCTTTGGTTTATATCCAAGTTATTTATATGATCAGTTGACAAAAAGTGGTTGACATCAGTTGGTGTTGCGTAAAGATAATCTCTTGCAAATATTGGCTGTCAGACAATCCTGCGAGATGTCCTGATGATGACTCGTGAAATGGATAACTTCAAATAGTTCTTTTCAGGGCCCCACGACTAGAAAACTCGGACAACATGCCCGAATTTGCCACCACAATATGGAAGATATACCTTTAAGCTATACTCAAAACCTTCACTACCACTCAGTTTCCTTATAGTAGTTCAAGACTTGCTGCAGTGATTCTCTGGGACCTCCACTTGATTTTCTGCTTTTGCTTTTGTGTTTATTTCAGTAATTAAAAATCATATTTGACTCATAATCTTCATAATATATCCCCATAATCGCTGTAACCTGTTCTACATCTGGTAGGTAATCAGATGGCTAGTATTGTGTGTAAGTTGCTTCTTCTTTGACTGTGGAATGATTTTTCCTGGTGCCTTTCTTTGCGTTGAAACTCAGTCTCTTTATATATTCATGGTTACTTTGTATTGTGCATATAAAGTAAAAATGCCAAGATTTAACCCCTAATAACATTTTTCTGCTTATTTCTGTTTCTCCAACCAAATTTAGAATTCATTACGAGAGCTGGAGAACATGATTCGGGGTTAGGGCCGGGGTGGCGAACCTATGACTAATTAGATAATTATTTTAATATTTGGAACAACTACGCCGTTACATTAATAGCAAGTGTAATTTCGTTATTTCGCAGTAAAAGAAATTGGAGATTATATTATTACCAGCCGTGGTGGCCGAGTGGTTAGCATGCTCCTGTTATCGCTCCAACACCACGGTCCCGAGTTCGATTTTTCCGATTAGGGAATAGTCGTGTGTGATTGTTCATTTTTATTTTTAATTACCTACCTCTGTTAGGGTCCAGAAAAAGGATGTTTTTGGGGTATATGGAATAAATAAATAACATACGCTACGCCTGTAATGTACGCTATGTACGCTATGACTTTTAGGTGACCTTTCATGGATTAAGCGCAGTTTATCTTAGTCGTTATGATTTTATTGTCATGTTTTTATAGGAATATGTATAAATAATGATTTTAGATTCTCAGCGACTTATGAATTGGAAATTATCTAAACTGCCCTGTCAAAAAGATATATATTTCCTTATTATTTTTCACCACTTGCGATTCGGCATTATTGTAGTTACACATGATAACATAATTATTGCATACCCATTATTTTGTTCTTCCTTATTCGTGCCATTGAATTTAGCATTCAAATTTCATACGTTGATCCGTTATCGTGTTCACTTGGTCCATAGATTCATAATGCGTCCCAGGTATGCGCGCTTATCATCAGCTGCCATCTCTTCAGAATTCATTTGAATAAGAATGCCACCAAAAATGCATGCATGCACTTCTTGCCAACAGCATTTAATTCATTTTTCACAGAATTTATTGTCGTTGACTTTTGACTAGTTATCAGAATACATGGTTTTTTAAAAATTGACGATAAATCAAGAATCTCAGTTTGAAATGTATCAAAACTTTATTTAGGTATTATCCTAAATAGAGGAAGCTCTTATTTGGAGATAATGTGTACATTCATACCTGGGTATATTGATACCTCGACTTTGGAATTAACTCTTTATGAAAGCGAAGTTAGGACCAAGTTTGCCGATCCTATATCCTTTCCACCTTACTTAAAATGTAGATAAATATGAATAATTTAAAATAAGATTGATTTGATAAATCAAAATGGAATATGAAATACAATCAAAATGGAAATCTATAATCTAATTATTTTTATTTATCATATATCATCATTATATATTTATGATTTATCAAAATTCTTAGGAGGATAATTCCTCACGGAATTATCTTTGCCAAACCAAATTCGATATTCCTTGTCGTATCAATCATAAAAGAAACACAGATAATGTCTAATATTCTAAAAATCTTTTAGATAGTGAAAGTGGAAAGATTCTATTTTTATATTTGTGCACCATTAAAATTGTGAAAACGTATTTGTTGGTCTAATCCGGATTTGTTTGAGAATAAAATCAGCCAAAAAAACTTCCTTAACTGAAATATTTGTTTCCAGGAGCATTCCCTAGCTGAGGCTGTTATCCTTTTCCTTCCTAGTTTCTCGCGTAAGGGAAGAGTAAGAATATATCCTTTACTTATTCAAATAGTGTTTCCCCTGCAAGAATGTTGACTTTGTGCTATTTGAACATATGCCACCCGCAGCAAAAGGTACGGCCAGATGTTATACGCTTCACACACCAGCGAGCGCCCGATAAAGCATTCCCTCATCATCCGAGTGTGACGGAGTAATTGAATTGCACCGCCCAACGGAAACTTCCGCGGGTTCCCTTGCGATACCGAGGCGCGTAACAGACATTTTGATGGCGAGAAGCAGACGTTAAAGGCTTGCGCCGCTGAATGCACCCAAAGCACGGCCGCGAAGTCGGTGAATCACGCCAATGTTTCTCGGAAAACCTTTCGCGGTCCGAAGCTCAGTGGAAGGAAGATTAAGAATGAAAACAACGATCCCAGAGTACGCAGTGCATGTGAAATGCAGAGAGAAGCGTTCGATATGTAAGACGAATTGATTGAAGGGAAGATCTGCTGTCCGCGGAGGATTTCGTGCAGAAATGGGGATTGCCAGCGCCACAGCGTCTGCAGGTGTGCAACCGAGGGAGGGTCACTCCCATGGGAGACCCTTCGAGTCATCGTTCCGGAGTGACAATGACTTTTTCCCGCGTGAGTGAGTTGACCCCAAAGGTACGAGTTAATTCATGGTGCGCATGGCAGTGTGTGTTCACATAAAATATATAAGAATGACAATTAAATTTCATTTTGTTTTATTCCATGATTGTGCTCTCGATAACCAAGTAGGTAGTTCGTTTTCTTTTGGTGAATGTTTCCCTAGTTGGACTCCTAGATGCTGGACTTCAATAATTATTAGTATTATTACATACATACGTTGCGATTGGACTACGGTCCGGTGGCAACATCTTTGCAATCCCATACATAACTGTACCTTCATGTATCATTCATTACATTTCGTCTCACATAATAACCAGAAATCATTATATTCTAAATAATATCCAACAATCATTCATTGACAAATCATTTTACATTTATATTTTTACGTTCAAAATTCCTAAATAACATCAGGATAAGGTCACGTTTTTAATAGCAAACATACTACTCATTTTAAAATATCTTAACAACAATATCCCAAACCTCCTTTCTATATATTTTTATAATATTCTAAAACATCTAAGTTTAAATCTTTTATTGATTTAGTTAAGGACTTGAAGGTCTCTTCAGGTAACATGTTCCATTCCCTTGCTCCCCTATTAAGAAATGATTATTTAGCCCTATCCGTCCTTCGTTTTCCTAATTTTAACTTCTCATCATGATATCCGTGCGCAAAATAATTTGGTTTTTCTAATCTACAAATAATTCCCTCCATGCTTCGCCAGCGTTTTTTGCTAAAAAATCCCTACTATTCTGTTCAGCTTCTTCCTCTTTTCTAAAGTTTCCCACCCAAGAAATTCTAACATTTTCGTTACCGAAAATTTTATTTTATATTTATTCTTCCAACTTTTTCATAACGAAAATGTTTTCGTTATGAAAAAGTTGGAAGGATACCTGTATCAAGAGTAAGCGCATTCGCTGCAAAACAGTTAAGCCAACAAAGCGGCTTGAGAGTCTATTTACTGACTACGTCTCCGATGTAAATGGCGTGTGGCTTGGTTATTATCAACTTCGGCTGCTACGCCATTGAATTAGCTATCATTAATACTATTGATTATTGTTATTCGGATAAAATTACGTCGAGTGGTTTATATAAGGGGTGTACTCTCATAGGAGAGAAATAAACTGTATTCCACCGAATTTCATATCGTTGGTAATAAATAACTAAATATGTATGTTGTACTTCGTGAGTAATTCACAGTTTTTCCTTGCCTTATTTATTTTCAAATGCTACAGCCTCCTACAAAGTCTAGCCCAGGTATTTCGAATTTTATGGATCATCTTTGAGTTTATAAAGAGAAAAAAATAACCTTAAAGTTACATTGACATAATCTGTATCAGGGTTGACGTATATTTAAAACAGTTCGTTTAAATCAAACAAAGGCGAAGTATGGGAATGGAAAGGGATTCGGGATAAGGATAAGAGTAAGAGAGAATTAAGTTAATATCTTATTTTCATAGGTAATTAGTGAGGAAATGTATCTGTGGAAAGTAAAAGGTGAAATTTGGAGGTAATGTGGAAATTAAGATACGATACGCAGCTATACTATACATATAAATAAATAATAGAATTATATAAACGATTAATAGCTATTAATGTGATGACAGCTCGCGACTCATAAAGGGTTTTGCTATACATTTCTAAAGAATGATGATGGAAACTTTGGAATAAAAATTTTTGTAATAGGACCTATCTTGAAGATGTATGTGAAGGATTGAGATCAGTAAGGAAAAGCCGAATTAAATCGAAACATTTCTTTATCTGGGTAGGCCTTTATTAAGATGAAAGATACGGTAAAGAGATACGTGAAATACAAGAAATAGGAGGAAAAGAGAGCTTCGGCTAGTTGACAATTTGAAGGGAAAATTGTCGAAAGAAGTGATTAGGAGGAGAGTGCAATTAAAAGACAAAGGGGAAGATAGAAAAAGGTAATTGCGGGTGATTTGAAAATTTGGTTTTGAGAAAAGAAATTTGGTGAAAGGAAAAAAGAGTTTTATAATTATTGTCCATACTGAGAATAAGAAGATGTACAGAACTGGACAAATATCAGGACGGATGATTCTAAAGACGCACTGTTAAAACACCCGAATCCGAGGAACCAGAATCTCCCAATTACCGATCGGTTGCTATAATTAAGCTATCTGGCTAGAAAATTTTAACATGCCGTACAGGAGACTTGGTCTCACCATCTTTGCATATAAAATCTTCCAATGGATGTGCGAAAAAATCCTACGAATGCACTTTTTCTGAGAAAGTACTGATACATTTCCTTTTCCTAGTGCGCTCACGCAACACTGATATCCAAAACTGATATTCCAAAACATAAAACCGGATCTTATAATAAATCTTTTCACGTGATCGCTTGCAGACTCTGGAACGTACTCTCACCTGAAATTCAAAATGCTCCCTCCTTATCATCTTTCAAAACACTTTACATCAAATGTCTTACAAATGAATAACTCGTATGTGTGGTATAACTTCCTACTATCTGTATATAGTTCAGTGATTCAGTATTTTATAATAAGAAAACACCACTGACAGCAATGTTAATAAATAAGTGTCACATTGTAAAAATTGTACAATTTTTGACAGCTCAAGGTATATTTGTGACTCTTATTTAGTATTTTATATGTTAGTAGTTTTTTATATTTAGTATAAATTACTGTTTATATCTATGTTTTATTTAATGGTTAAATGGAAGATGGGACTTTTTAGTCCTAATATCCCCCTATAAAGTCGTCAATAATAATAATAATAATATAATTCGTAAAGGCCATTCATAAATTAATACATTTACGTCGTTTCGGTATTTTCCATTTATTTTCAGAATGCTGTAGATCACAGTGATCATACCCTTCTGTCATGACATTCATAGTAGAATTGCATAATTTCCTCTGCAAGAGAGGTGAAGATATTGGAAATATCATCAAATATCCACGCGTTTGAATGTCGCAAACATTCCGAGGAGAGCAAACACATGGGCCACCTGCGGATAAACAGCCTTTCACCGATGACGCGGAGTGGTTATTCTTTTTGATGTCTCTTTTCAAATCGAAACTCCGATTTGCGAATAACATTTCGGAATGTTCCGAAACGCGTACTTTTTGGCACCCGAAACAGCTGAGGTCAGAGTGGAACCTGTTGTAATTTACGCCCCCGCGATCTCCTCGCGCTTCGCCTTTCTTTTATTACCCACATATATAATCCTTTTCGTGCAATAGGTGGCAGGATCCGCGAAAGTGATTGCAGACCATTACGCGTAACTTAATATTCCGGGATCTTATCTGATCTTGAAATATCGCTACCTCGACCTGTTACGGAGTTGTCGTCGCCTCTTTCTGATTTCACTGTGACGAAAAAGTTCGATCAAAGTGCTTGAGAGCATGGAGAAAGTAGGACTCTAAATGAACGTGTTTTTCGGTCGTTATACCGGTCTTGTTTTGAGTCATCTGCCAGTCACACGGTTCGATCGCCTTGTTTACATCTCAAAGAGCTTATGTTTAACGACTTGGAGAAATAGCTATTTTCAGCGATTGGCGAAGCCGAATGGCTACGAATGGAGTGACTGTACTCATTCAGTATTGACGATTAGTTTCCTCTTGATTTATCAAGCTCAACCCAATAATTAAATATGGAAGGGCCTTCGTATAGAGTATGTACTTTCCATATTGACCTCGGCTTTCTATAAATAAAAAAAATAATTTCCGTTAATTATAGTTTGTCAAGAGTAGAATTGGTAAAATTTTTAAAAGGTTTTAATATTTTAAAATGTAGAAAATTGTTAGTGCCCACTAATTTTCATTATTTTCCGAATTCGAACCATCGAGTGAAGGCTGAAGCCATCGACATTATTTTCATTATTCTATACACTGCTCCTTTGATTTTATTGGTATTATTCCTTCGTTTGTAAAAATATGCGAAAATAGCTCTTACGGGAAAAGATTCTTCAATTGTATGTTTTATGACAGAAATGGTTTCACATAATAAGTTTTTCAATTAAGGGGGATCATTTCTCTTCCGTCCTCATCAATTTGATAATCCTATGATCGTTGTCCTTCAGAAGCGATGTCTCCAATTACGTTTCTCTTAGTGGAATAATGCGTCACGAACCAAACGTACAGTTAGCCATTTTTCTTAAAAAAATCTTCTCTTTCTACTTGATCGAATATTTAGCATGCTCTTATAAATATCTCGCCCGAGTAAAGACCTTTTATTTTTTATTATTATAAAACCACGATTTTAATTGTATCTATTCTTTATCTGTGATGTATTCATGTCTCATATTTACATTTTCGATAGGCTAAGATTACCACTAGTAGCACTAAAGATAAACTTGTACATTGTATGTGTGTGACTGCTCAACTTTAATGCGTTTATGAATTCAATTTTTCATTTATCTTTTGGTGCAGAATAGAGGAATATGTATTTCTGATTCCCTTTTCCACTATCTTGTTTAGTTTGTATAGTTGTTATAATATGACAGCTTCAGAGACATAAGATATGGTGATAAATGCTATTTATTTAGGCCACTCCTTCTGGCATTACTTTTCAACCTTTTTGCCGAGTTTTACTGCCAGTCTGTAAGTTATTAGTGCCCCGTATGATATCTGGAAGTCGTTTTACTTTGGCACTATGTATGCGCTGCATTTTCCGAGATCGTTCAATTCATTTTTTAATGCGTCGTTTCTTCCTTAAAAACGTTGAATTTTTCTTTAGACTTAGTATATGATCCATAACTATTTGCGATATTAATTAAGCGTACAAGTGAATGGTTAAGCGTTTTGCGAAACTTGAGTCAATATATATGTATGATTTGAATAAAAAAGGTTTGGAGGACTTCATTATAGAAACCTCTGAGAAATCTGATTCATAAGGCCATTGTGTCACATTTGCGCGGATTCATTCCACCTACTGCATTCTCGCTGAGGTAGGGAACTGAGAGAAAATCTCACTTTCCACCTTACGTATTCTCCTCGTCCCCTCTCCGAATCTTTTCGTAACGAATGGTAGCGGGGTTCAGGATCCAAACTGTTTTTGGGATGATGGCTTTATACTTAGAATGATTCTAATCTAATGAAATGTTAAGCTTTCGGGTAGCCAAGTGAGCAGCGCGTTCTACTTCGGTGAAAGCGGTCCTGGGTTCCATTCCATTAGGAGCCCAAGTGTGAAATGACCTAAGATGTCGAAGCAGTTTTAAACACCAACAAATCTTCCTGGAACAAAATCATAATTGCATTGATACTATTTAATCATTTATTTTCCCATTTCCCCCTTTCTACCACCCACCAATCTTTACATTACGTTAACATTTGTAATTTTCATAACTTATTTTTGCTACATTACTATTTCATTCATTTCTAATTTTATAAAAAATGGATTTTATTTTCTCTGTATTTTTTATGTTTAAGATGCAACATTCAAGTCTGAATTTTACCGAATGAAGCCCATCTATCTATCTAATCTGAACATTAGAGACCAAATTAGCGATTGGGATGGCACTCGAGGTTGAATAGTCAATTATGATACTCGAGGTCCGGTGAAAGAGGCCTACTTGTGCCCAATCTCATCAACAAAGGTCCAAATTGATCCATCAGTCACGATAATCAGCTCTCTGTTTGCTCTGGAATCCGTCCGCGTACATTATCATCCCTTCGCCCCGCTTTCTGAAAGCCTCCCGGAAGTAAATCACCGTCCTTGGGGCCGTGCGGTGAATCCTTCGGCGGAGAGTGGCGTCATTATCCTTGAAGAAGAAGAAGGAGCGATTCGAAAAGGGCGCTAGATCCATCGATCCCAAATGCAAAACAAAAGAACGCGGCCGATCCGCCAGGGACGCCATCCGGGTGAAGAAGGGCAATTGCGCGCCCCAGTTCATTAGCTTGGGAGCGGACCTGTTCTCAAGGTGATGGAAAAACGGGTCGCGGAGTAAAGATCGCACGCGTACCTTCAAGAGGTGCGAAAACCACGCGGATGTATCGAAAAAGAAGAAGAGCCTTGAAAAATCTCTAAATCCCCTCGTTAAGAAAAACATGAGCGTTCTACGAGCCCGGGAGCGTGTGTGGGATTTTTCCTCGTGTTCCGAAAAGTTTCCGTCGTCTGGTGCGCGGAGGATGAGGGATGGTTGTACCGCGTATACCGTGTATTGTGGCCGTGGTGACGCAATTCGCCGTACTTTTGTTCGTGTTACGGGCCTAGAGTACATAATTCGGAATGAGTTGTATCTTTCCAATTGCGTTCGGTAGGTTCTGCGTATTCGAACTTCGTTACATCACCAGTTTCAACAGTAAGACCATTGATGATATTGCTTAATAAAATAGATTCACACCAACAACCATCGAAAAGATTTTAGAATCACCCAATGCGAATTACGCTTTAAATGCATCATCCGGGGAAGAAGATGAAATACCGTACCAGTTGTTGGAAAGGTCGTACCATGTGCAATCAAATACGTTCTTGCTATCATATATTGCAATTTAAAGTTATACAGGGGTGAAAAATAGTGACTTGGCTGGGACTTGAACCGAGGTCTCCCACTTTCCGGGCAGGTATTCTAAACTAAAACCACTAAACTACCGAGCCACGTCCAAGCCGGCTTAGAATACCTGCCCGGAGAGTGGTAGACCTTGGTTCGAGTCCCAGCCAAGTCACTATTTCTCACCTCCGTAGAACTTTGGGTTAAGCGGCACACTTTCATGTGCAAAGTGAAATCTTTCTTTCCATCATTTATGTATTGAACAATGGTTTATATTTAATTTTTCTATCAATACAGAATTGAGCAAGATATATGGATCTGCCTTCCATAAAATTTAATCTTAATCTTGCTCATGGCGGGATTGATATGGTAGTAATTGAAATATTAATGGTACTAATCACTGGTATTTTGTTTCCTCTCAATCGAATGACGTGAAAGATTGTCGTTCTGCACGAATGTAGACGTTTTCCATTAATAGCACTCTGGTTCAGTGAAAAAAGCAATAGAACACTACCTCAATCCTTATTTTTCCGTTGATAGTTTTACTTGGCATTTTTTTAACGGGCATGGAAGATTCGTGGCGATTTACAATATTTTAATTTCCAGTGATTTCTAGTAATAAATTCTCCTGTACTTTTGCAACAAATTTCAGACATGAAAAAATTCGTTTAATTGAACCGAAACATGAAAAGAAGTAGATTCGATAATGTATCAAAAATTACGGTTAATCATAATCAATTCGGAGGGAATGGGTGCATTTCGAAGTTTGGTGAAGCTCATATTATAACAGTGCAAAGAGACCAGAATGTAGAGATACCCGAGCTCTGTTGGGGACATAGTGTTTGATTCAAACCCTACCCAATTCATTCATAAGAATACCTGAGCCTCGTCTGGTCCTGCTACTGCTTAAATTTTGAGCTCCCGGATAGCGAAGGTATTTGTATTTCATGGCCGACTTGATCACAGTTTTTACCCCTGCTGACCAGTAAGACAAAGAGAACTAGCTGGTTGCATGTAGAGAATGTGTGTATTAAAAGGAGGATACGATGGGAGTCGGAGAAAGAAAGAGTATTTGTAGAAAGGAGTTACAAGCCAAGCAGAAAAGTAACACATTAGGGGGTGATCGGCGAAGGACGCCCTTGACTTGCTTTTTAGGTCGATTAATGACCATTCACTTATATTTTGACTAATCCATCAGAAGGAAATATTGAAGTAATTAAAGTTCCTTCTTTGGAAAGTGATGAGGTCAAAATGAAAACTCGGTTGCTGTTTACCATTTCTTCCGGAACATAGTAATGAAAAAACTTATTCTGAGACTAGCTACTGTGAAGGATATCGTTATCTCCAGTCATTTAACACATGGATCGTAAGATTCCTGATTTTATAAATACCTAACGGTAATTTATGTAATAGTAATATTATTAAGTAAAATAACTATGATGGTAACATAACATTAACCTTTCGGAGGATCTCTATCACTGTCTGATGGAAGATCAATTTTGAAGGGTATTTTGTATATCGATTAAATGTTATTCTCTACTTTTCTTTCGAGACTACCCTAGTGCCTAGAGGAATGCGAAAAGCCTGATTAAGTTAGTACGACAGAGCAACAAAATATTATCATAAAATTGATTAAAATATGACTTTGTTATAAAATAAGTTCTCCTTTATATTTAATGAGACCTAGTAGAAAATTTGAATAACTAGGAAAGAAATTGAATGGTTGAAAGTCGAGAATTTGTATTTATTTATAGAAAATGCGACTGAAATAAAATTTAAATATATATAAAATTTCAACTTAGGAAAAACCTTCCGGTGTCTGTACAAAGCCTTAAGTAAATTTAAAGGAGTTTGGGTTATTATAGGCAAATAATTTTTAGTTATACAATTTCAGATGACTAAGTTCGGTAATATTATTCAGGATAAAGAGAGCTATAACAACTAGCAGTTGGAACTATTTCTAGACGTAGGGTTTAATTACCTGTGATAAATCTTGCGAAGGAAAAACCTGCCGAGAATAGTTAATCCGCAAGCTTTTCCATTCGACTTAAAACATGGTCACTAAAATTAGCACTGGGGAGTGAAATTTATATTCCTAAGCATGGCTTATTTTTGGATCTCGCGTAACCCACCACGTCATTGTCAAGGCCAAAATCAAATGCTTTACCTACATTAATGACTTTAGCAAAGACCTTAGGGAATTATTTTAATCTGAACATTCAGAGATTGCTGTCCAAAGCTCCTAACCTCAAGATGAAAGTCAATAAACGGCTAATGAATTTTAAATTAATGTAGAACTGATAATTTATATTCGAAGTTAACCTATCACATCCTAGTTTTAAAATTTTGACCGACACAAATGTGTTTATTTTTTCGCATCTCGTCTCTCATGGATATATGTAAAGAGTCTAGCACTAAATCATGGCTGGATGTCAACGTATTACGTAATTACTCGCAATTATAATAAAATATTCCGAAGCTGATGCGACAGAAAAATGTGTCTATTCTTTCATTGTGGTATACCTTTACAACTTTTATCGTAAGAAATCATGAAAAGAGAGCGCTTTAAACAGAAAAAAGGCATCACTACCAAATTAATTCAATTTTCCTCAAAGTATTTTTAAATGCCTCGTCATTGCAGTGCAAATTTAAGTAAGGAAATCATTATTAAGGATTGTTATAAATTTATAGCTTATAATATGTCACTTCAAAGTTTTTAGGAAAATCCTATATTATGTGTGTTTAGTCTAGTTCTATTAATGTTTTATTGGAAATAATAATTAATGTGATCCATGTCAAAAAATTCACAGAAAATCAGAATAACAGTCAAAATATTTCCTTCAGTCTGGGTTCAAGTTTATGTTCAACTGGGATGCTTTTGTAAAGTTGCTGGTCTGGCGAGAAGATAATGCGATCAATGAAATTTAGTTATACCGTTGAAGTTATTAAGAAGTTCTATCAAGAGGGAGAATGTCAGAATGGAGCCATGAATTTATTCTTAAAGTAACTTTCTGTGCAGTATTAAATTTTTATGTTGAGAAGGTACAGTTTTCCTTACAGTTATCATCTTCAGCAAACTTTTAGGTTAATGGTAGTTGTCTGAGGGTTATACCATTACTTTTTTCAGGTAGAAATTTGGAGGGTCGCCGTACTAATCCGGACCCTTAGCTCGCCTTCCCAGCTCAGGAGCGCCCGGCCGCCACACCACGAAGATAATAAATTGTTGCTCATTTGAATTATTTATAACTTTTTAAATCGTATTCTACGCGGTCAGTTTTTTTATGGTCCCCCCTGCTGTGGCGGCCGGGCGCTCCCGAGCTTCGAAGGCGAGCTAAGGGTCCGGATTAGGACGGAGACCCTCCAAATTTCTACCTAAAAAAAAGTAATGGTGAAACCCCCAGATGACTACCATTAAACAACTTTTATTCCTTAGGCCCTACTTGAGTATCAACTCACGTATAACGAAACTTTTAATTTCTTTTAGTGCGCACTCAAATTTTATCATCTTAGGATCTGTTTCTCCATTCAAAGTTTTTCGTTGTAAATCATGTTTTCTTCTTTTCCTCTTAAAAATTCCTCCCTTCTCTTTTAACTCAATATAATTTCGTATTCCAAGATGAGATTGGAATGAAATGAAGGAATTTCGTAGATGGAGATGCGGCAGAAGGATATGCGGTGCCCAGAAAGATTAGAGAGGTAGACGTGGAGAAGAATGCAAAAATTAAAGGGACCGATAAGATCAGATACGAGGAGTTACTTCGTAATGTCGGAGATTCGAGAAAACTAACTGAAATATTAATATAGGAAAAGGATCTTAGATACGAGAAGGATGAGGGTGAGGAATCGTAAAATATGCCAAATAATTTATGAGTTCAGATAAGTTAAGGGATGGGAGAAAGATGCAGAAGCATTTCGAATTTTACAATGGTGATACCTTCACAGTATCCGAAAACCCCTGGCTATGGCTTTGTCCTGTAGCTATTTTTGTTCCTATGGTTTTGCTCATCCTCGAATATTTTGAACCTTCATTCACAGAGAATCGTAACGTGTGAAAAATACATTCTTAGCAGGGTGTTGAAGTTAGATCATAGTGTATAACCAAAAACAATCTAAAGAGATTTCTGTATAACCCTTTTCGGTCCAAATTTTGAAAAAGTAGCTAAGAAATTTTTTCTTCTGAAAGGATTTTGAAGTTGTTATATATGCCCAGAAAATCTTTAATTCGTCCAAACGTTATTAAAACCAGAATTTCTGACGTGACTACAAAGGGAATGAAATTATATTTAGCGGAAATGATTTAGAAAAAAAATTCGGAGCGACTGCTTAAAAGCTTAAAAATACAATGTTGAACGTTATTGAAACAGTTTTATAGTTTTATGCGTGAAAATATTCCTCTTACAGTCAGTTTTTCAACTACGTAAACACCACCACCGATACACCTTGACGATAACTAGCGAGCGTGGGTACAGCAATCTTCATCTACGGCTGATGATTATGATTTATCTTGAACGTGGAGTCATGCAACTTGCTGCTAGAACTATATACTATAGCCAATGAGCCTAAAAGACTTAGCGGGAGATATAAATGGATGCTAAATTAAATAAGCGACGTGATTCCATTTGGACTTAATGGACCGGAAAGGGTTAAGAAATTGACAAAGTTTTTGTTTGCTTTAGGTTTATTCTTAACAAAATCTGCACCTTTCCAGCTACATGCATGCAAATAAATATTTCATGTCTTCGTATATCGCCTCGTCGTGGGCGTTTCTATTTTTTCCCTGCCGCATGCATTACGTGTACTTGTATCTCTTTATTTAGCAGTTCTATCTTAAACGCTAAATGTTGGAATGATATATATTGGCTTGAGGTTTTACGATTATTTTCCCAGATGTGTGGAATGCTTTGAGAAAAAATAACGACTTGGTGAGTGCAACGTATTTTTTATTGCAGTCCGAAAAAGGAGATTTATATTTTCCCCACTCACGCTTAAACGCAGAGTATGTTTGCTTGAATTTGTATCGAATATCATGTCTGTAGTATTTAGTCGTTTATCAACTTTTGCTTGTTTTGGCTGGTTAGACCCGGTATATGGGTAGTTCTTTTTTCTCATAGCAATGTCGTTCCTCTTATGACGAATAATTTTCTAATTTTTAACGAGGCCATTCTAAAGTGTGTGAGTTCTGAATATAATTAATATATCCAAGAACCGTAGAGAAAATAATGTTTAGCTCAAAATTTACGGTATGGGATGGAATAATGAAGATACTTCTTGAGAATTTTCATTCTCTGCAATGAAATAATTATTAATAATAATCGTAATCAATAATAACTGAAAATGATTGTAGCTCAATTTTCGATCACTCATTTAATGGAACAGGAATGGATGGGTAAACGCTCTATGGATTTATTGTTAGAATAGTCCTCACAACCACTGTTCGCCATCAACATATTGACAATTCTTGTTTTTTTTTAGAAGTATTCTGCAATCATTTGTATTTATTCATAAAGATTCCGTCCTTGAAACATGAAAGATAGTGTCCTGGCATTTTACCCAAAAAACGGTTCGTCCTTAATCTTTTTCATAAATCATAAATAAGACTTTTCACTCCAGGATTTTACACCCTGTGGATGATTCACTCAGTGTATGTTTTCCCAATGGTATCTAAAAAATCTCGTGGTCGTGGACGGTTTGGTTTACAAGCCTTTTCTGGGACGGAAATAATCTTTGTAGACAATAAAATAATCGCTGCATCCATTTTTTGGCAGGGATTCTTAAATGACCCGGCGTCGAGCCTCGGAAAGTTTTGGGAGACATAAAGTGTTGAAGGATTTTTAGTTTCAGGAACGACAATGTGCAACATCTCATTTTTTCTAAATTTTGAATTTTCTAAATAAAAAGTATTTTCAAATATTTTTGCATAATGGGAATGAAGACATTAGGTGTAACTTCCTGGAACGGGTGAAAATTATTTCTGCCTTCATTAAACCTTTTCTCGTCATTAAGATGCTAAAAGTATAATTAGTAGAACTCGTTATGCCGTGAAATTGATCGAGTGCTTAGGAGTGAATACAATGAATTCTCACATAAAAACGTAACTTCTCTGAAGTCGCGATATGGTAGCGTGAATGCTTGACTTTGATGCTTGAAGCACCACCCAACATAAACTAAATTAATGAACGTTAGAATATTCTTTTCTCGACCTGCTTTAAATGCGTTCGCGGGTGTATGTAAGAATGAAAGTTACCTGAATAATAACATTTCATTGCGCGTAAAAACCCACGCAACCGGAGGATGTGAATTTTCTGAAGAGCATTATGATGAAACAACAAAAGCTTATTCATAAGTGCAAAGTTCCCTGATTAACTTGCTAAGTAATACAGAATGGAAATTTAGCTAATTATCGCTCCGAAATCTTTATGAGACCTAACGTATTCCCCATTCTCTGTCCGCTTCTTTTAGATTCCCCTAAGAATAATCAGCTTGACTTATGGTAGTATGCTTCAATTGCTGTTATTTCTAAACATGCTAGCATTGCATTCGGAAATTAGATTTGGAAAGTAAAAGGACTTAGTAAACTAATTGATATACCTTTTTGATATCGGATCATCATTCTCTTCTGCCATTATATCTGGTTGTCGATTACCTTTCAGATTTCTTTATCCACTGCCACTCTTTTCAATTCAAAAGCCGTCCAAATCCTATTTCCTCCATTATATTATATTATATTTCCCTTTTCATAAATTCTACTCTACGTCTTCTCCAGTAGATTTCCCCTTCCAACATTCCCTATGGTGTTCACTGAACCTTTATGCCATAGAAGAAGGCTAATTCAGGTCATTGTCGTTTCTTCAATTTTCAAATTCAACTTCCATGGATACTTCACATTTGTAATGCGGTTGGTCCAGATAAACTAGGTTTGACTTCGAAAGCACCACATCTCTGAAGTCTTAACTCGTTTCCTCTCTCTTGTACTCACTATTCATGTTTCGCTGTTATTCAGCAGAACACATTTCACAAATGTCTTGACCAATTTCTACAAAGCGCCATTTATCGGGTAAGACGGAAAAAATCTTTTTGTTTTTAAGCGCTATTTTTGCTTAGCTATTTACTTCCATCATCAGTTAGGGGTAAAATACGGAATCATTCATACAATGGAAATACATTTCGACAACGTATATAGCTTAGAAATGGCATCAGTAAAAGGGATGAAAGAGCCAAAAACCTATTATATGTTACACTAAGGAAATCTATTATCAACCTATTATGATGATCTCTCTTTCAATCATTTTTGCCATTATCATGTTATTTAAGGAGATAACATAAATTTTCCCTCATCTATGAGGAGTCTATATTAAAAAAAATTCTTCATATTTCGATTAAAATGTACTCGTTTAAAATACCGCATGTTTTTGTAGTATTGTACGCTAAACTATTGTTCACTAAAACTCATGCCTTTGTCACTTGTAATTGTAATTCGGTTTACAGAGTTGCTAGAATTTTGTTTAGGTTAGATGAAGTGGTGAAGCAAATTTCAACAGGAAGTTGTGCAAAGAATTTCGCTCAATAAAATACCGGAAAAAACGTTCACGTGATTTTTGTGCACAAACAATCAGCAGTAATATTTATTCTAAGCAGCCAATAGCCTACTAATGCCTTCTTCTACGAGCAAAAAAAATTTCAGTGACTTTAGCGCACAAGACGTCGACTGTATTATTTATTCTAAGCGGCCAATACCCTGAAGCCGTGCTTGCTTCCACGGTTCAACTCGGAGGAAAAAAGTGGCTGCGAAGAAAAAATATCGCCACCTTTTATGGGAATGATGTCGCGATCTCCCGATGGAATCGCAAAGACGAGGTCGTTTTCCAAGAGTTAGATAAATCTAGAGAGGAATAAAAGAGCTCGGCTCCTTTGGGCGATTAAAACAGCTCCGCAGAAAAAAAAGAGCGCTTTGGTGCGCGGCTGAGTCTCCCAACCTTGAGGACGTGATTCAGACGTTTAATCACGGAATCCGGTGGCGCCGTTCCACGAAATGCAGAGGTCCTGCCAGTTTGGGAAGGCGCCGAAAGCGGGCGATGCTCTCGGCGGGTGCGGGAAGCGAATCACGTCGGAAACGCGGCGGAATGCGCGGAACTTGGGGAATCCGGGGGAGCCGTACGGGGCCGTAAAAGATACAGTGACACCAGAAGCGTTCCCCTCGGAAGCGGGTGAATTTTTCTCGCAAGCGTGACTTATTCAGCATACTATCGTTCCATCTCTACATTTTCCGTTTCCATGATCGAAATTCTGACTTCCACGGGCTCCTTTGCGTAATAGCGGATGCTTTAAGATCCTGCTACTATACTTTCATCGACGAAATATGTTTCAATTGCATTTGATACTGTGTATAGAAAAGAATGAGGTTGACAAGGTCTTCATTAGGGCGAGATTGAGACTGAAAAGTCTCTTCTTCCATCTAATCTTTCATCAATGATTTGAAAAATAAATAGTGTATAGGTAAATAGAGATAGAGAGGACAACTTTAAAAGGAGTGGATGAAAAAAAGTAAAAGGTGATATCTTAGGAGAAAAGATTTACTGTAGGAAAACACACATAAAGAAGGGCGAAGTTAGAAACCTACTGATAGTACAAGCTGAAAGACGTAGCTGAAAGCTGTGTAAAACATTGAAATCACAAAAGCCGTGCTATAAAAAATTAACAAAAATCAATAACAGAAAAATTGAAAATCAGTGCAATTAATGGATAAGTGGAGATGGATTAGAATAAAATTATTAATACGGATTTTTACCTTTATTAGTAATATGAAGGTGGATTTAAAAGTAGAATTTTAAGTATATGTTCGACCCACGGATAAACAGAAGAGAAAAATTTGCTACATGATTGTGATTCGAAGCCAATTCTCCCACTTTCTGAGCAGGCTTTCTAAACTTAATTGTTAAGTTTAATTGTTAGAATAACTTTTCGGAAAATGGGAAACCTGGACTCTAATGTCAGCCATCTAGCTATTTGCCATACCTGTTTATCTCTTGGTTTTATTAGGTGTACTCCTATACGTGCAAAGATACCTCCTTGTTATCCCTCATTTTGGTATATATTTGGTTTAATTTTGTCTGCACGCTGCTTATGGCTATGATAATATGACTGCAATTGAGAAATAATGTTGTTTATGTCAGTTATCTTGGTCATTGATGGTCTTGGTCTCAACATTGAATGCTTTGAAAATCGTTTATTTTTGTGAAAGTTTTCTGTTCGTAGCATTCTGTCTCAGCGAGGAAAGCAGAGGCTTAGCTACCTCATTCCACATCTTGTCTAATCTCCTTATCCCTTCTCCAAAGCTTTTAGCGGCTGACTATGGAATGGGATGCAGATCCAATCTACAATGATCCTTCAAATATGAATAATTTTGATTAATGACACTATTCCTGTTCGCTCCTAATTGAATTCTATGAAGCGTCTCCCAAAGATCGTTTTAATGCACTGATAGAATCGTTAACAGCATACGTGACAAACTAACTCACTGCTTGTCTTACCACGTTTTAACTTTTAAGTGCAGTACGACGATGTATAAGAAACACAGGATTCAATGAGGAGTTCCTAAGGAGAGTGACGTTGATCAAAAATATTCATATGCCTCTTTTCCTTCAAAGGGTTTTTCGCAGCTGATGGTGTAAGGGTTGAGGTTCTAGACCGGAGGTCAGTAGCCGTAGCCTAGAAGATGACCTTTATTTCTTTTGACCGCGGATTCGAATTCACGATATCAAAAGGTATCGAACCTGTTGTCAGGATCCATCCCAGCATATAAGCGTTCCTTGAAGTATCTTTTCCAAATATGTATGTACGGTAACACCTCGACCAACGAGTAACCCTGCTAAGCAAGAAATGTTTGATGTTGTTTGAATGACTGCGGAATACAGATTTGGAAAAAAAATTGTGGAAGATGCATTCGCACGTACGCGTGAACAAAAAATAAAAAAGAAACGACCTAAGCATGTTGGATGCTTAAGTTTTTGGCAGAGTTAACGTGTGTTTCACGATTTGAGCTGTATTGAAAGATCACATATCATCCAGAGAACGTGATTCCCGACCAAATTGTCTTTGAAGTATCAATTGAGTATCAAGGAAAATGGTAAAGGCTTTTGCGTCGAATACCTTTAAGTTCTTTACAAATTAGTTAATTACAATACTCTTAGGCATGTTGTATCGCAACCAACGGAATTGTTTGATGATTCTCATTAACCATCTTTTCTGATGAATCTTAGCGGCGAATAAGAAAATTTCATAGTAAGAGTACTTTTTCAAAAATAATTTCACAATTCACAATTAGTATTTATAAATTTGCGCAATCTAATGTTTATAGCTGCTGTATCTAGATTTATGCTAAGGTAAAGGTAGAAAGTTGATGACTACATAATGCAGGAATCATAACCTTATTGAAGTGTTTAACGAATGGGTCATGTCTTAAATAATCACTTACCTAATATATTATCAGAACATAATCAGGCTTCACAAAGGACAAATAAAAAAATATTAACTATTTATTTAGGGAAAGAATCAATTAATGTCTCTGGTAACTATCCTTACCTTGTTTTCTTAGCTACTGGATTTTTTGTTCAGTCCTAAATGACTAGATTACAAATGGAATGAGAAGTGCTCACATAGGGCGTACTAAGGTATCGACTAATGTTGCTAGGAAGTTCGGCTAGAGTACATTTTGGATTTCATAATAACCTTCTGCAACTTTATTTAACGAAGTTTAGAGAATTTAAAAGTTAAACAAATCTAGAATACATATATCCATAGATTTTGAATGGTGTAATTACATAATTCTTTATAGCAAGTGAATTTGAAGATTTTAGTGTACGAAAGTTTGCTCCTGTTCAGTGGAATAATTATCTACAATGCCTTTACTTTCATGGAATAGACAACAACAGATGAAGGTAAACATACAAATTAGCACTCAAACCTTTTGACCGCGTCCCATTTCTTTTTTCCCACAATGTATTCAAGTCTTGAATCACACCCTTTCCTGTTAGTTAATCTGTTTGTTCTTTACGCTATTATTCGGATTTGATCCGCTTCCTCACGTAATATATGTACATAATTAACGATAAGGTAATTTAGGTTATTTTGAAATCTTATTTTTTTTAATTTTTAAAATTTTTTTGCTTATTTTCTTTGTCCAATGTTATATAAACTCTATGTTTTGATTTTTTATTCATTCTCAACCTTAATGCATTTAATCGTTTTGTTATTCTTGAAATATTCGTATGTGTTTTATTTTTTAATGCTACAATTCTTGTATTTAGGTTTAGTGTCATTTGTGAAGATATTTTATTTGATTTGATTGCTTGTAGTGAATGTGTATTGTCTCTTTTGCATAATTTTTATCTATTCTCTACTTGTCTTTCATAAATCTTTTATTCTCCTTCTTCACAAAATACTGTTTTCTACCTGTAGGTTTCGCAGGTTTTTCACACTCCCCTTCTAGGGAGTGTTATCCTGCAGTGGGAATTTTTCCTGAGCCCTCAGCTTAGGTTTTTTAAAAATCCACATGTTTTCTTCGTGTACTTTTGCAAACTATCTCTTTCTTTCTGTTTCGCATATGACGATGGGTTAGGTGTAAGAAGAGACTTTCTAGTCTCAATCTCGCTCGAATAAAGGCCATTTATTATTATTATTATTATAAGGTGATTGCTCAAGTTTCTTTAAAAAAAGAATATGAAAGCGCATCGCATTAATTTGAATGAAAGTCAGCTTTCGGCTAATAATTACTATAATTTTCATCAATTACATTCTCAGTGTGCCTTAGCAGTAAAAGAATTCTTCAACCTCGTGGTAATATAGCCATTTTCGTAGCGATTTCAAGCACTTAGAGAGGAGAATGCAACTTTGAGTTGTAATGTCTTCCATCTGGCAACCTGTTCATCCGAAGCCCAAAGTGCGCGTGATTTCAGTTGCTGAACGTCGTGTTTCTGGCTCATGCTTCCTCCTAAAGTTATCCAAGTGACGGCAAAGGTCAGACGGACCGATTATTGTGACATTGAAATCCCTCCGCAATATCTTTGAGCGTGGTCAGTTACGGCGAAGATGCTATAGCTTTTATATCGACTGCTTATTGCAGTTTCAACTGATGTTGCAAGATAAGATTTCATTTATTCCTAATAATTTTGAGGAAAGGTAAATGAATTGAAAGTAGTATTGCTTATTAAAATGTTACAATGAGTTCATTCTTGAAGATTATAGGCAAACAGAGCTTTATTATTTTCCAAGCTATCTCGTGCAAATGTATCGTAAAATTTGCGAATAATTTTGAAGGGATGAAATGAAATATTTAATTTGAAAAGAATGCTATTTTTAATCGTTAGGTAGCTAAATTGTGAATGGTGGAAGACATTCTGCTCCTGTCTTCTCTTTTAATGTATCTCAGTTGTATAGTAATTAAATGCAAGGACCATTTCCGTAGACTTCTGTGCTATAACCGGTCCTTCAGACCTTTTTGCAAATGGACTATCTTGTCAAAAATTCATTGAGGTAGAGTGGAATGAAAACTCACCAATTCTTCAAACCGAAGGAGACATTCCACTTTTTATTTTATCGACGGGAATATCACCACGAGGCTTTCTTACCACGAAAAAAATGTGACTCTACTAAAAAGATCGCTATCAAAGAAAACAAACGGAAAACACGATAAAAATAAATTTAGAAATCGGGTTTGGTGATTTCTTGAGAGCGAAATGATTGTTAAATTACGTGCAGAGCTCCCTCCTCAAATTCAACGGGCAACTACAACTTCATTGGAAAGAAATATAGTTGATATTCTCTGAAAGAGAATTCAATCTCGAGCAATTCTGATAAACATAGGATTTCTCGAATGGAAATGATCGTAGTAATGTAATATTAAATGGAAAATGCAACAGAATTAACTTCACGGTTTAACTCAAGTAGCTCCAGTCATGTGAAATATACAAAACGTGAAATGAGGCGGGATATGCAAAGCAGTATTATAAGTACTGTGCGAACATGTAGCAGTTTTACCGCTGCTTTAGATTTTCATTTAAATATATATCCTCTAGAATTTATCCAAGAATTTCTCACCCAAGATATTATTTCATCCAAAGGTGCTTGCAATTATTGTTTCAAACGGCATTCGGATTTTATTTAGTTGGGTGGTTATTGTTTATAATTTCTTTCCAACAAATAAATAATCACTGAGGATGATATGATGGTACCTTTCTCCTATTGAGAGATATGTCCTGTAGAGGGATATCTTAATTACCCGGTGTCAAACTGGAAACGTATCGGAAGATGATTAGTTACTGATTGGAAGAAATATCTTGAGCTTTTTTCAATTAGAAACACAGAATCTACTGATATGGCCCCGACTTTGTGGTAGGCCTCCATCATAAAAATAACGAAAAAAGAACTAATACTTTTACCACAGTGTATAATTTATTCCACGACAATGGTTTCTACCCTTTTCGACCCTACTGATGATGACCTCAAAGGTCGAAATCATGGTCGTGGAATAAATTATACATTTTGGTAAAGGTATAAGTGCAATTTTTACTCTCTATAATTAGAAATACGCAAAAGTTTGAGTTTTTTGAAAATTTTCAGTGTATCAATACGAGTTTTACAAGCCTTCCCCGAAATACCATTTGGAAAAGCATCCATTGAGTAAAACATGTTTTGGGTGAACAAACTCATGAACTAAAATCCTTGATAAATGGTTGGAATATCCAAGTGTCCTCTATAAGGACCGTCCTTAGACTCTTGGGTGATCATCTTCGGATGAAATATCATGAAAAAATTTGAAAAGACGGCTGATTGAGATTTGATCTCGCGTTTAAATCCTTCTATCGAAGTAATAAATGGAGAAGATGGTATCATATTTCTCACATTTCCCTTTGTCGGCAGAATGAGTGAATACTGGTAGATTGACGCTGCGCGTGACATAATTCCCATACATACATTAGGGGTAATATGATAGTGTTTTGGGTGGTAGAAGAGTCATCAAAGTGGCGTTCCCATTTATCTCCCAAGGCGCCACGCCTGTCTTTAGGATTCAGTCGCAAAGATCATTTCGTTGTTGCTGATAACTGCAATGAAATTTCGTAATTATCTCGACGGCACTCATAAAATCCGATCGCTTCTTGTTTCTGCGATACTCTTCGTGTTAGGAGCTCACTTTAGAAAGCTTCGCCATTGAGAGTGTTAAAATGGTTTCACGAATGTATGAAATCCAAACCTTTGAAAAAATTTCATTTCATCATTAAAACAACAGTGACGCAAGGGCCAAACAAGAGTATGTCACTAGGAGAGGAAATTTGTCTAAGCTAACTACGTTCTCTTTCCCCGCACATTCATCAAACATTAGTGGTGCATGGCAAATTGCGCGAACTTTCTCACGCATTGATCGGCTCGTTATAGGTCGTTAAAAAGAAATTTCGGCTTGATTTTATTTGCAGAAAACGAATGGATGTGATGCGATGGAGATATATGGTTATAGAATGCGCGGGAATGATTATATACCTGTGTAAACACATTTATAATCCTTAAAGTTGTCTGCGAACCGAGGAATCGGAATGGCGGAGTACGATCCCTAGAATTTGATGCCTCAAGTTCGACACTTTGTTTCAACCTATTCCAGCAATAGTATATGATTGCTTTAGTGGTATGTAAAACAATCAGTGTAATATTTTTCTCGAAAGTTTTACGTTAAAAATTAATTGAATAACTTTGAAACTTAATTTCGTGTTTTAGAATAATAGCCTCTTTGAATCATGTTAAATTCATTACAGTTATATTTATTTAAATCTATTGGACTACTCTAACCAACATTTATCTTCCCTTCTGTCCCTAAGAAAAAGTTACCAATTTCATAGACTTGATGTTAAACTTCAAATTTTGAGAGATTATTCATAAATAGATAGTTAAAAGACTTTAAACCATTATGCGTTACAATTACAATTAATGTTGAATTTCTCTTCTAAAATTAATAAATATGATTATTAACATTTGAATTATATCTTATGTTCTGCAGTCAAACACGTTATATTCAGCGTAATTTGGCTAAGCATCCTAGTAAAAACAAATCAAACATGCTTTCATAAATTCTGAATGAAAGAAGAAAACTATTCCTACGTTGACTATTTTATCCAAACTTTTACGGTTAAATTCAAAACTTCTTCGAAACAAACATGTTAAGCGAGGATGAGAAATGCTTAAAAATACCAATACTTCAGTGTTTAAGATCATTGAATAACTGAGCAATTTAATGAAATATCTTGTGGGAGAATTGATTGATAAAATTATAGTAAATTAACGCTTCTCATCACGGCCTTCTGCGAGTTAACGACCCATGCGAGCGTTCAAGTCTCCGGACAAGCCAACGGTTAAGGGAATAAATATCACTTTTCTGACATAAATAAACACAAATGTCTATGTATACCTGAGGAAATTGACATAAAAGAAACACACGAAGAAAGAATATTTCTGAAAAAGAGCCGGTGTAGAGATACTGACCTTTGACAGCGGTTGGCTTCCGATGGCGCTCTTGGCAGTCGGAGAACACGCGGTCGAAGCAGTGGAAAGGTCGAAGGCGGCGGTACAAGAATCCTCTCTGTTATGTGGGCGGATTCAGACTGAAAGAGCGAGGCTGAGGTTGCTGGAGTATTGGACGAAAGTGAAAGGAGGCTGTAATAGGGGGAGGGGGGAGTGGGGTGGGGAAGGAGGGGTAGAAGGCGGGGTTTGGCAGGTCTCTCGCATGGGAAATACCCCGAATTACCTCCCACCACTCTCAAAACTCCACAACTTGTTTACATAACGGCCGAATTATGTATACAGTCCAAGAAATTAAGATGATCTCGGAGACAAGGCTACGCATCGCGTGAATCCGGCTAAGATTGAGGTGCGTAAATACTGGATGTGTGGAATTGAGGGCCGCGGAAAAATTATACCAAGACTTCTGGTTTTCCGTGTTCGAAGGGTTTTACTATATGATGGATGTGAAGGTCAACAGTATAACATCAATATTCATTGAAATTTTTATCTGATCAGGGGTATCAATTCCATTACCTCCAGCGGGCCGCATTTTCGCCGAAATAATCGCAGGCTTCAGGTAGCGTTTTAAACCACATTTCAATTAAATGAATTATACTTTTTAATACTCCTTGTGAATTGTTTAGCTTTGGAAACAGTAGTAGTATTTTTAAAAGTGCTTCGACAGCTTCGGTGATTTTGCACATTGGCTCCCCCCTAAATTCGAACATTGGACTGCTTTTGCCAAAGCTGTGTGAGCTGCACACTGGACTATCTGAGATCCCTAATTTTACAATAACTACAATTATTTCTTTGCAATGATATTAAAATAGAATTCTTGAGATTTTTATCTTTTTTAAGTTACATTTTAATTAAATTTGCCTCTTTCTGCTTCAGATGTTAAGGACTTTTATTTATTATTATTAAAAAGATGAACAAAACTTAAGTATAATCTGCTAATTCGGCCTCGAATTTGTAGTAGCTCTCCATAATAAATCTTGATTATTTTTCTCAAGTTTTAAAACTTAGGTAAGAAATTAAAATTAGTATAATTTGATAGGTTATCTTTTCATTTAACTTGCTTTCTTTCTGCTCCGGCTATCAAGTTTTAGGATAAAAAGATTGACGAAACTTTCAAGTAAGCATCATCTACTGGACCGAGCAAAATTAGTGAAAGGGCATCACCGTCACATGAACTGTGGGTTTGACACCCCTGTATTAGATGACGATGCTAGTTATAGCTTGGCACACAATCCGCTCCCTTTTCTTTCATTTCCGTCCCGTAATGGTCACCCAAAAACGTATTTTTAAAGCCTTCGTCGCTAAAATTTAGATTCACAAGGAAAAGTATGGTAAACGTAAAATTTAAGTCTTAAACAGTTTTAAAAACTTACGCTGGAAACTCACAGAAAGGTAATGATACTGTTATCGACTAGTTGGCATATAAGATGCATAAGTTAGAACCACTTTCACACTTTCGTAGTGGACAAAAAACTACGGTTTCCACTTTCATTTATCCAGAATAATAAGAATAATAATTTTATTGATCACTTAGGTCTTAAACATAGACATGTGACAATTCAACAAATCAAATGAAATGTACAAAAGAAAAAAAAACACACAAACACGGTATACAATAATTGTTAAAATATATCAAATTGAATACCTTTTCTTGGAATGATAGGTGTCTATTCTAGTTTGACATATATTCAGTTAAAGAGAAAAATGTTTTTTCTAGAAAATATTTAAATATGATTTGTAATAGTTGTTCTTACAACACAAAAAAAGATTTTGTTTCGTTTTCCTTGGTTAATTGAATTGCTTAAAATGTTGTCAACAGTCAGAATCTTTTAACGCATATCATTAGAATGTATCATTCAAGGACATATAGGATATATTATCAAAAAGTAGAATCTTACAACCAGTAATTATCAAGGTGAAGCCTTTACGTATAAGATAAAATAGGAAAATATATTTTGTTAGGGCGATGGTGTACGTTGACATTGATAAAGAAAGTTGTATCCAAGTTAGGCAAAATAAGGAAAATGTTTTCTAAAGTAGGAAATATATTTATCTTTATCAGTTTAAGTAAAATTGATTTCGAAGAAGACAGTCCTTTTCTGAAGCAGAAGGAAAATAAAGTCTTCGTTAAGAATATCCCAGAATAAGTGTGAGCGCGTTGAAACTCGCTGAAATCAGCGGAAACGCCGATTCACGATACACATGTTTGCGAAGACATTCGGGAAAAGGGGTAAACAAACTTTAAACCGACTCTTTGTGGTGAGGAATCCTTGAGCTAAATTGTCATCATCAATGGATATGCCGAAAACTTCGTTAACGATGGCGAATTCTGGCACCGCCCTTAAAAGTACTCGGGGCTGATTTCATTTTATTGCATTTCATTCTATGGTAAAACGAGGAAATATTAGGTGGGGTCAGGTATTGGAGATTAAAGATGGCACAAATACGATAAAATTTTTGGTAAATGGATATGTCAAAAAGTACAACACCGAGTCGATCGTTGAAGCAGTCTTTCGTAAAGGGATATTTTGCATATACCATTATTTGAGTTGAAACGGTGTAAATATGTCTTTAAACCGAAGTCTGTAATATTAGGCAAGTATTGTGAATAGGAGTGGATTTTTCTGTGCGTACTCCCGAAAGGGGTTAGGATTATAAATACATTTTCAAATACACTGATTGTTTCAGGATTGTATCTTTCAGCAGCTAATAATGAAAGTTAGAGGATCATGCCATATTCTTCTTGAGCTGTGTTTCTCAGTTCAATGTTCGACAGTTAAAACTCGTTATGAATTCTCGAGTAAGACTTTGTATAACATCCAATAGAATACGAGATTTGAACTGTTCGAAAATTTTTATGCCATTATTCCTTCAGGTAATACGATGTGTTTATTAAATATACAACTTCGCTGAATAGCGAAGAATGGAGGAGGACTTAACTATTAATATAGAAGATAAGAATTTTCAATTCTTTATCAGTTTTGGTCGAATTACATTGAGGAACTGGCGCCTGAGCTACATTGTACATGATAATTTAAACATGGGTCACATAGTAAAATTTTCATTAATTTGAACAAGAAAATCAAAAGTATGAGAACGATTTGACCCTCTAATCTATAGAGTGTTCGTACAAGAGAATCAGAACCATGTTGGTTAATTTTCATATGTTATCATTTGATTTGTTCGAGAAACTTTTGCAACATACATCGATCGGAAACCAGCATTACAGTTTTGTAGGTGATATTGCTATAACTTTTTTCACCAGGTCAATTTGGCTCTTATTGTATTCTGTAGATCAAAGTGGTTTGTCATAAGGGGTTTGCTTTACCCTTACAGATATGTTCTTTTTATTCTTTCCCACCTCTAATGTCGCAAGATTATCCATAAACCTCAGCATGTTCTCTCATTGCCCACATCCGTCCCTTGATCTGTCCTATTTTTCTTGTCTGATAATTGATTTTATGGTAACTCGTTCACCAAAGATCACATGCATTTCGGAATATTATTCGATAGCCAAAACAAAATTTCTCATATGCTTCCATTTCCTGAAATAAACCCATAAACATTGTCTTGTAGGTACTTCTCTCTTTTATACAAAAGAAAGAATGAGTAAACCTATTTTTCCGCATTGGTCTTAGTAAAATTTCCTTCTAACACTATCTCTAAGAATTAAATTGGTGTTCCATCTACTCGTATCATAGGGTTGTCCAACAGTACCGATCTGGGTACCACAGTATGAATGTATTTGTCGCACAAGCCAGCCAGTCTCTCTTGAATTCAGCAACTCTTTTATCTTATACTAATTTGCCTAAATATTTCGTAAATGCGCAATATTTTGTACTTATCATTTACGAATAATTGATTTAAATACATAATTTGTGCTTAAAAGCACCTATAAGTACACCTGTAAAGGGGAGCTTAATTAATTTTTGTTGAAACTATACATGCTGACAAGTAAGCAAACCATTTATCGTAGAAATGGAAATTATTCCTTCTTTTCATATCAGCACAAAAAAGAATCAGTCGGAGTGGCTGTCATATTTTAGGAAAGTAGAACTCTAGAAATCGCCTTGTAATTAATTACCCTTTTTGAAAGTCCTTCCAAAACTTACTGAAGGCAGCACTTTATATTATTGCTCATCGTTAAGTCATCCCACCTATACAAGCAGCCTACACAGAATTGAAATTACTTTTTAGGCGAAAGAAAATCAATCCTAATAGAACTCATGAAGTGACACCAATCACATCTACGAATTCAGGCATTCGATGAGATGTCCAAGTCACTAGCTGTCACTTTTAAATGGACCAAATGATGAACGGGCTTTCTGAAAGAGACATCTCACCGAATTGAGATGTATCTCTAGATCTCCAAAAAACCTCCCGCGAGAACAAGGAAAGCAGAACTGGCCAGGCGAAAACAAAATTAAGGAATTCTCGAGCAGCGCCCTGTTTACTTTCACTGCCCGTAGCGGTAGAAAGGTCGCGCGGATCCGTTGATGCGATCTCACAACTTTCCGACGAAAACCTTCGATAGGAGAACGCGCTCCGACCTGATTCGCACATGTTGCAGTTATGTTACACTCTTAGAGTTATTCCCCTTGAACCTTTGTGTTAAACCATCGCTATCCTTTTCTGCGATGACTCTTCGTTACGAAATAGAGATTCCGTTCGCGCGGGTGGCGATTCATTTCTCTTCCAGTGTGTTATGGTTCATCTCGGTCGTTCTCCAAGTCCATTCCAGTCGTACCATCTGATTGATTTTTTCAATGCTGTGGTCCCGGGTTTAGCTACAGGGTCACTTTCTACCTCTTAAATTACCATGCAATATGTTATTAAATGGATTCGCCAGTAAATTAAGTAAAGCCAACCCACTCAAAGGGTTACTGGATCTTCAAACCCTGCAATTATAATGGCCAGAAGATTTGGAGAGGAAAGGAGACATAAAGAGTAGTTTACCTTTGATTAGAGAAGTAGTTCACCTTTACTTTCTTGACAGAATCCCAATGATTATATAGGAAAAATGTCCAAGTAAATTCCACACAGTGACCCCACGAGCAGCAATACTCATTACTTTCAATTAAGAGTGGCCAAGATTAATACCATTTTATTTAGCATCACTCATACCGGTGAAATGTGAACACTATCACAACAAAAATTAAGTTTCTTATAATGAAATTATCATAAAATATTATAAACATATATTTTTTAATATTATTTATCGAGAAATAAAAAAGAATGACTCGTGCTATCAAAGCCATGAACAAGGCTAAGGCTAGTGAAAAGGATAGAAACAATTAAATCTATTCCTTATTTGTAGACGACTTAAAATTCCATTCATCATGCCATGGTGGCATGCCATTTATCGGAACCTTTCTGTTGTGATTTATTTTTTCGGGTTTAATACCTCGGGAAGGTGGTAAGGTCGATAAGCCAACAACCAAAGTGTGGAGGCTCCCTAAGTATCTTTTCCTATACTGATTGTAGGGAGAGATGCATAAGGGGAAGCTATGAAGAGCTTTGCATTGGGTTGCATAATTACCGCTTCTGATCACAGTAATTAGTATAAATGATGTTGCATCTACATATATATCCTGCAAGCCGCCTTCCGGCATGTAGCAAATGATGCATAGATCATGACTTTGCTTTTATATTTTATTATTACATATGTGATGCAATAAGACAATTGTCAGGTGGCAGCCCCTATACATTTAAGTAAGACTTACACAATTTATACAAACACTCCATAATGTCTAACACTAGAAGTCCTACAAATACCAAAGTTTTAAAACAAAATCACCATAATCACAAACAGTAACATAACGCGCACATAAATACAATAAAACTCAAATCATAAATCATAACCCACGGTATCCCCTCTGACACATTTATACCACCATCACAGTTAGTACAAAGTTTACCTTTGAACTTTGTATTTGTCATTTACATGAAATAATGATCAAAACATAGCTAAACCAGCTTCCATAACATCAACAATACAATTAACCATAGGATACTATTAAACATACTCATAAACTAGTATTATTATATTTTTACAGTGTTATTAACATTATTACAGCACTATTTACATGCATTTATCTCGTTATTTACAGTAAATCTCATATATATTCCTAATATAATTCTGTTTTTAATTAAGGTGTTTTAATTAGGTTAGCGTAAAAAATGAGTTTTGTTGCAAATTTTTCTAGCATATATTTTCCTGATCTACCTAATGTTGTCTTTAACTCCTAAATAATAGGGTTAACCTATAGTATCTCATACATCCTCTTAGAAAGTACTTTCTCTGAAATTATCAAGTTAATTAAGTTTTTATTTACATTTTCTAAAGATTTCCAACCTGCATCCTGAAGAATCTGATTAACGCTCACTGCTTTGTCGTGGCAATTATTTTCGAAGCGTATTACCTTTCGTTGACCTTTTCTAAGTCATGTATACAACACTTTTCAGCAGGATTCAAAACGTTACATTTATTCTCTATGAGAGACCTAACTTAAGTAAAGTAATGTCGCTCACGTACGTTTTTTCGCTCTTACCGACTATTTTCTTGACAAAGCTGCTCGTTCACAATTATTACGGGTGAGGGTACCTAATGTTAGGTTATTCGTAGATAACGTAAAGAGTAAGGTTAGATTATTTGACGATGATACCCTGATATACAGCGAGATTTTGTCAGGAAACGATTGTAATGTGCGAATGTGTGTAAAATGTGTGTAAAACGACCTGGACGTAGTATCAGGATGATGTAAAGATTGGCAGCTGGATTTAAATATAAATACATGCGTTGCCATGAGTTTTACGCACTCCACAAACATAATTCCCTCGCAGTACCAAATTTCAGGGCATCCATTAGAGTTAGTGCACGACAACAAATACCTAGGTGTCACGTTTAGCAGTAACTTATCTTTTAAAGAACAAAGCGAATAGAATGCAAAGATTAACTGGTAGAACGTTGAGAGGATGCTCATCGATAGTCAATGAAATAGCTTATTTTTCTCTTATTCGGCCAAGTCTAGAATACTGCTGTGCGGTTTGTGACCCACACGAAGTAGGTTTAGTCTCAGATTTAGAGATGGTCCAGCGTAGAGCAGCCCGATTCGTTTGCGTGGATTTCAGGTTTGATAGCAGCGTTACGGCAATGATCCCTCGGTTGGAATTCACTACAGATGAGAAGATCTTAATATCGACGGAAACCTTTCGAAAAGCTCATTCGTTCAGAATTTATAGACGAAGAAAGTGCCAGTGCCAGTAGGTGATTAGTGCCAGTAAGGAGCGAACGCGATCTCCGAGAGGCATCGACGAAGCGTTATAGGGAAGTAATAGCGGTTTAATTATTTTTGGTCGTTTTCTCCCCAGGCTATTAGAGATGCTAATACGGATGAATGAATAATGGTGGTGTATTACACCCCCTGCCATACGCCTCTGGCGGCTCGCGGGGTACATATCTAAATTAAAAATCTATTCGTGAGGTTACTACAAAATATTTCACCAATGCAGTTGTTACTATGTTTTTCCTCGGAGTCAATACACGATATGCATACTGTAGGTGATGCCTAACTGAAGCCAAGTAGCCTGCATAGTAGAACGAATCCACCTCAATACCACTATTCACGAATGTGAAATAAACAGGAAGTGAGAGACATCTTCGCCTAAAAAAAGCGAATGGGTCAATCCGCACGGGCAAGAAGCAGATTATGAAAAAAATCTTCCGTAACATGTCGGAATCTCTCACGTGCGTACGGTCCACTTTCGCGTCGGTGTGTGTTCTCGTTTAGGTGCTCACCACTCATCGCCTCTCTCCCAAATTCGTTTTATTATTCTTCATTTTCCTCATCATCGCGGTTTCCAAATCGAGAGCTGCTTTCTTTACGGCCCGCGAAACTCGTTTTCTGCATTAACGTCGGAGGGCCTTCGAGTAAAAGTGAGAGCCATTTCCATTCTCGGCCTTACGCTCCTCTCGATGCGTAAATGGGCCCGATTATGTCTCATTTTACGATGAGTTGAAAAAAGCTCGGCGTGGCTTATGAATCCTCTGGGAGTTTATGGATCGGGAGTCAATTAGCGTTAAATTTAAGGAAATGAGAGTTTTTTTCTTTCTAAATCAATTGCGTTCTGTAAATATGCTATTGCATGGTCATCAGTCTTTCCTTCCTTGAATACCCTACTTAATGTCCTTTCCTAGATAAATTATCTCATCCTTAATATCGTACAATATCTTATCCCTTTGTGCTCCCTTGTGTTTTCTCTTGTATCATATCTGCAACTACTTTCATGACAGTTCCTCTCCTCTTAGTATTCGACCCAATAATTTCCCGTTGACATTTTGTTACTTTGATCAAAACCCTCTCTTCTCCTTCCATCTGCAGCTTTCTCGCAATTTTTTCTATCAAGCCAACCAACTTCTATACTACGCTACATCCACATCTCGAAAGTCTCCGACCTTTCATGCCCTCTTCTTGTAGGGTATAAGTTTCATACCCACTCACAATACATTCCACAACAAGGATTTTACCAATATTTACCGTTTTCCATACCTAGGCCTTTCATTATCAGCTCCATTTGCTTTATGAAAGTTTCCTGGGATACTGTTATTTACTCCTAAACTTATCAGTACACCTTTAACATTTAGAAGGAACATTTTTCAAATAGGATCCGCTTACTCTTGTTTAACCATCAACCCAGATTGTTAAATTTTCTTTTCTTTAATATGTATCGCAACCTTAGTTTATCTTAACCTCATACTATACCATACAGTATGGTAAAACATATTATACTATATTAAATAATTAAAATATGAAAATTTAAAATTGAAATTTACCATTTAATTCTAGCTGGTTCAAAAAGTTTTTCTTTTAAGATTTTATGATGCCGTACTTTTAATCACAAATATAACGTGCCGCAATTTTGAATCTTTAATATTGATTTTACTTTAATAATATTAAATTTTAAGGTAAGGGCTGTGTCATGATGTCGGATTGATATATTTCGATTATTTACGTGAATTAATGATTGTCTTTTCACTTCTAAATATCCTTTACAGAAAAAGAATATCTACGGAGGATCGTCGAACTCAATTAAATCTTGCCACAATTAGTAGTTTTACAACTTTGGGCGAATGGTAATGCCCGCAATTTTGTGCGGTAAATATCATAATATTAACTTTCGTGTTTTTGAGACGATAAATCTTGATGAATCACCTTGACAACTGACGGTAAAAGCTTGAAGCAATTGAGACTAATTAAATTCTTTTTATTGAGATAAGGAAGAGGATAACTATGTAATTCGATTTGCTAGTTAAATGTAAAATATTATCGTATATGAGATCGAAGTAAATCAAAGCATTCTTTGTTTAATCACTCTTGAAGTTGTTTGCAATAATTTGTTATAGTTCATGATATATAAAGAAATAGCTGTAATAATAATATTGAAAAGGTAACAACTAAAATCCACCGAACTGCGAGCAACTTTGTGGTAATCCATCCCAGGAAGAAAAAAGAGGAACAAATTTTCACTAAGGAAACTAATTCCGTCTTTAATAGTATTTAAGCAAATTAAACACAGCTATTGAGCACACGACATGTTTCGATGCTTAAGCATCATCTTCAATAGTTGTGTGTAATTTGATTGGTTACCATTAAAGACGGAATTAGTTTCCTTAGTGAATAGTTGTTTCTCTTTTTTCTTCCAAGGTAACAACTGTTAATAGAAAGCATTTCAGATATTTTGTGGACATTTTATTGATAGAAATGTTTTGTACACATCAAAATAATTCTAGAAGAGTAAACCAGGGTTCTTAACCTCTAAAATACCTCTTTTCAATGAGTTTAAGTCCTCCCAAATCATCCTAATGAGATATAAGAATGAACCAGAACAATACACAGGCGATGTTAGCAGTCTTTTCTTACATGAAATTGCCTACTTTGGAATACTTAAGTAGCAAGTTTATCTACTGCGCATTCATATTTATCAACCCCTAGACCAACCTTGATCTCTTTGCGGTATGGCTGTTCCCAGTTGGGTCCCTGGGGCCTAAATTTAATCTCACTAGTAAGCAATAAAACGTTCCGAAACTATTTGAATTGCCCTATAAATCTTTGTAAATCGGCGATGCAAATATGTGGTAGTTTGGAAAAGAAACTAGACAGCGTAATACTATTAAGTTTCTAAGGATTTTCATTTAACTTTGAAATTTAATTGGCCTTTTCCCATTAGCTAAGGAAACCTTCTGCCGAACCTTAAACACCATGTCGGTTGCTGAGGAATCGTAGGCCTAAATTCCGTGCAAATTTCAAGCAGTTTTTCTATGGGCGTAGAGACCGGATTACTACCCACATTCCACCTCCGAAATGCAACCATATTTCTTTCGAGGCAGAGTTTATTTCTCGTCGGAGAACACCGTAAAAATGTGTTTCTAGGCGTGGGAGACGTCCATTTACGACTCCGTATCAGCAGTCGTCTGTCACGCATCCTCTTTTGCCCTTCTCTTCTGGAGGACTCCTTCGTGACTGGACACCAGTGTTCCTCCGCAGATCTCCGCCTCTCCACGCCCTCTTCCATGCGCTCGCTTCAATGAGTGGGAGGCTTATTTTGACTGGTTTCCGCAGGAAACGCAAAATGGTACATCCGCGTTTGTTTCCCATTACGACGCTTTATAAGTTGACTCTTTGTAACCTGTAGGTGATTTCCGTTCCTCCACAAGGTCAAATCAGTTATGTCGTTAATTAAGATGGAATATTTTTTGTATTAATTGCGTGTGTAGCCGAAAGGTTGTTTTCGGTCTATAGTCGTGCGTAATGATTTGGTGAAATGATACTTTTACTGTGTAAATGCTACATGGATGCTTTGAATAGACGTTTCAAAAATTCATTCTTTCCACGAAGATTACGCGATGTAATAATATAATAAATTTAATTATTCCAGAAAGTAAATTATAATAAAATAAATACAATTTCTTGAGTGAGATATAGGCACTCCTGGCATAATAGACACCCAGAAGAAAACCTATTTAGGGATTGCCTTCACTTAATACAGTAGCGGTTGTTCGACATAAACATTATGCCTTCGATCATTGTGAATAAAAATTTTCCAGTTCATTAAATAATTACAAAAAAGTTTATATAAATATACATACTGAGTTATGTAACAAAAGAAACATATTTAAATTTACATATAATAAGTTTGATTAGATAATACCCAACGGGTACAATAAGATAAATAAATACAATTAACTGAACAGAAAAATGTTAAAATATAACACACATCTATCTTAAAAAGGAAATTATTTTTATTTTTAATGTCTACCTACTATTAGAAATATATATCTGGAGTGGATCATAATTGGGTTTATGAATTTTATGAACGATTTTTCTTTTAACAGTTTCCTCAAGCTATCATCATAAGCAGGTTCATTTAAATAAGTCTTGTATCAATAAACAATGGCAAATTTCTAGCGAACCTTTTGCGTAATTTATGTACAATGTTAAGGCCAAATAATGTGCTAATGGTTGTTCTGCGAATTGAAAATCTCTTTATTTGTATATTTTCTTCGGCTAAAACCGGAATTTAATGAGAGGGTTTCTCTTTATCATCTAATCTGTATGGGGGTGCGTAGAATCTTAATTACACCTAAAATCTCAAGATGTTACGTATTCGTTAAAGTAACTTAAGAGGTCGATCAAAAGAAAAGTTCATGTTTCCTTTATTTACTAGTTATTGCTTTGTTTATTTATGCTATTTTTATTAATTAGCTCTCCTTTTTCTACTTATCATAAAATAGTGATATCTGAGCAAAACAGTAACCTTGCTACAGTAATTTTTACTTGCCTTTTTAAAAGTGTGGTGTTTTTGAAAGCATTCATACATTAGCGTGTTTACGATTTGAAACCCCACGGAGAAAGAAAATGTAATTTCGTAGCGAATAGTCATTGCCAGCCGAGTTATCACTGTATATGTAAGCCCTTTTTGAAAGAACACATATTACCCTTATTAAATCATAAATACGTTTCCTGGGAAGAACCAGTAAGTCGCAGAGGTCAGAATTTCGAAAAATGCGAAGGAGGAACCTTCTCAAACATCAACCCTCTTCCACGGAAAAAGCATAATAAATTCGGTCTACAGCATGCATTCCTCTGTCAATCTTCTTCTTTAATGTTTGGTACTCCATCCCGAGAGGCTTTTGAGGTGTCCTCGACCCCTCGCAGTTCGAACTCCTCCTTTCTTTCACCCTTAATCTTCTCTGCTTCTGAGACACCTTTGGAATACGCCCACTCACGCGATCCCCACCCGACTCCATTTTTCTCCCATTTCCCTTCCTTTCTTAATGGTTCACCTTCCGGACGCCCCTTCGAAACGAATGCATCCGACATTCCTTTCCTTGATTCCATCCTTTCCAAATTTTTCTTTTGCGTATCATTTCCAAGGATCAGCGTGAATCCGCGATTTCGGCTGGATTTTGTGTCAAGGAGGAATAAAGATCCCCCTGATCCAGGTCATTTTATTATTTTTCCTCTCAGGAGAAAAGCTATACCTTTGCTAAGAAAATGGATGTGATCCATGCACTCACTTCACTCACACAATGTAGACAAATGTTCAGTAGTTAACTTTTTCGAAAATATCTAATTTCCTAGTGATTAATCGTACAGCCTCCGAGAGGAAAACCTACTAACAACAAAATCACTGAAATCTTGAAGTAATTCTCACGTATAATATTATATGCAATTTAATTACTCAATTAATACTTTATATAAAATAAAAATATTAATGGTGACATGAAAAGGTTACTGAAATTTAAATAATATTAGCCAGTAAAATATAATATAAAGATAGCTACAAAAAATCATATAATAGTACTGACATCCTGAATCCTTAACAAATACGAATATACAAAATACAAAGTCTCACTTCTTAGAGTTGCAGCAATTAAATTATATTAGTAAATAAATATGGAGTACCCTCATCCATAATATCTGTTGACCACTTAAGAAACTCAGCTTCTTCAAGCTTTTTCGTTTGGTGCGAAAAAAAATTCCGCGAGCGATGTTACTTTGTATTAATTAACTAACCTTAAGTGTACACGTAGTATATGTGATTCAGCTAAAAAGTGTTGAATTCTGAAATTAGAAAAAGTACTACGAAGGATGATAAGTTTCGTAACAAATTGCTACCTCAAATCAGTAAGCGGTACTCATTGTAAGATACTTCAGGATTATGGATGGGAATCTCTGTAAGAAATAATATTTTAACAAAGACTTAAAAGCATTCAGAGAAAGTGCGTTTTCAGAGGATGAATTCAATATTATTCTACGTCCTTCTTATGTCGGACGTTCAGACACCGCGAGGAAGATCAGGAGGGTAGATGATAGAACGAGTCACTTAAAATATATTTCTTTTCGCGAACAATACTCTAACGTAATCGATTAGGAAAGTAGAGTTATCGTGTTTGCACCCCCTGCCATACACCGAGAGGTGGTAGGGTAGATATGTAAATAAGGCTTTTCAACATTTTTCTTAAAGCTTTATCTATAAAGATAGTTTTACTATATTAGTAATACAGGAGCCTCGGTAGCGCAGTAAGCAGCACGTAAGTCCCATAATCGTGAGTCCGAACCTCACCCGGGTCAGAATTTTACCATGAAGTACTCTGAAAATAGTTTCTTCTACCTTTCCTTGTTGAATTCAATATTTTACATTTATACCCATATGCAATGGAAGGTAAAGTGTATCTTTTATTTACTTCTGTGAGGAAGATCGGGGAAATAAGGTCGGACGAGTCGCTTCAAGGAATCTTTTTTTTCCGCTAAGGATACGCGAGAGTAATCGATTAGGGAATTCTGGGGTTGGGGAGTTATTTTGCATACATTCCCTTCCACATACCAAAAGGTGGCTTTCGCTATAAATATGTAGTTGTATATGTAAGATACCAAGCCCAAGGAAGTTTAAAATCAATCTTTTCCAGCACAAGAAGGTAGGAACTACCTATCCCAATTTTAAACTCTTCCTCATTTGCCATACTACCTCATCTCATATGAGATACCTATATATTTTTGAAACTGCAGCTTAGCTTATGTAATGTAAAAAGTCCTGCAAAATAAAGTAATTCTGATTTTCTTTGTGAATCTAATATAAGTTTGTCAGTTTATCATTTATTAGTCACAACATGTACCCTATGCTGTCCGTCCTATCCATTTCAAAATTTTGTCGAAAAATTACACTTAATTGCTTACACGTGTCGATTAGCTCACGAAATCACCTTAAAAATTGATAGTCTAAGCTTTTTAAAGTCGTTCTTTTCTAAACCTGCTCCTGAACCTTGACCGGTCGAGTCTTTCTAAAAGAAATGTTCCTCATCAATCGATATCACAGGTAGCTTTTTAGTATCAAGCCTGCGCGGCATCCGGTTGCGGATTGTAGATTCTCTTGGGAAAAACCTCACCGATAACTGTCTCCTGTTAACGTTTCATTGGGTGATATAACCAAGCTTTTACCTTCAAATACTTTCAACGAAAGAGGATTTAAATGACAGAGTTTCTTTCACGGGATTTTCGAATGAATCGCCATGAAGAGTACACTGCTAAAAATGCTCTTTGGAAGCTCTCTGTAAAATATTTCCTTTCACAGTATGCCATATAAAATAGGTTTATTACGAATATGCATGTAATCTTATGGTAAATTGTTTTTACTATTACTATACAATTAATAAGCAGTAGTAGTACTAGTAATAATTGTAGTAGTATAATATTTATCATCACCTACAATTATTACTAGCATGGACTTCATACAAAGCTGAGTCGTATATAAAATGCTTTCTGCTACTGTTTATAAATCTTTGAAATAGCATTTCGTATACAGACAAGTATATCATCTATTTCTGATGTTTTATTATATAACTTTGTAACAGCGGAAATCGATGACAGGAAAAATGAAACAGGAAATAATTTTCAAAAGGAAGGCTAGATTATATTCTGAGAAGACATTTATACAAAATTTGAACGTTTTTAAACGAATCGTGACTACAATGGCAAATAGTAAAAAGGATTATCTTACAGGTAAGTGACGATTTGAATGATAAATGACCCTATATAAGCCAATCAGGGAACAAACCGGAAATTAAAAAGGTATAATTAGTTAATACAATAATTATATTCAGGGATATTACCGCGGGTTTCAGGGTGAATACTTTTGTCGTTAGACAACTGCGTCAGAGCGAAAAATACCGCACTTTGCCCTAAAATATCTAGTTACTTCTAGTTGGACTCCTTTTTTATTTCCTGTTAAAATGCTACTTTAATCCATCGTTATTAAGTAGGTTATTTAATGACACTAGCCATAATGAATTTTTACTTTCACTTTTACTTTTACTTATACTTTCGTTCACTTTTGCTCGAACCTCAGAATAAACTTATTATATGGCCATTAGTAGAGTCAGAACATGGCTAAAACACCGGCCACATTCTTGCTTAATTCGGCTCATGGACATGTTCTGAAAGGGTTTTCACTGTTTGGAAGCGAAGTTTTTGAAATGCTAATTAGGGTTTTGAGCGCCCTTTTCTTCTGGCGATTTTAACCATCTCGAAAATGGCTTTTTTAGGAAAATTTCTCGAGAAATCATCACCAAAATTCTTGAGGTTTAGCTCTATCTCCCTATTTTCCGAGAGGTTTGTGGAAACCGATCATGGACCGACTTTTGTGCTGACCTTCTTTTCCATATTTCTTAAAATGCGGTCGCCAATTGTGAAAAAATTTGTTTGTTATGACCCACTACAGATTAGAAACATCGCCCATTAAGAGAGCTGACCAGGGAAGATTAGAAACATACGGAACCTTGACTCGGAGGTAAAAATAGACCGTGCATAAGAACAAGGAAGTTGAGTGGCCGAAAATAAGATGAGGCATATATTTAGAGGAATCTGCGGAAAAGAACCATCAGGTAGGTTGACCATAATGAATATGTTAGTAGTAGGAAGGCCCCTGGAGAGAGGGGAAGACCTTGTGCGGAAGACCAAGGGATAAAAGCGTGGATCAGATTTGAAAGCTTTTAGAGAAGACGAACTCTATGGATATGACAGATGATTCGATCATTATCGAAGAGAAAAGGCGTACACTTTTAATATATCTTCCGATCTATGTATTGAGCATGATTTAAAAATTAGATTGCGAGATGTACAAATCTATTACAGTATTAATGAAGAATCATCTTTTAATTTAATTTCAAAATCGATATTAATAATGCTCTCTCTTTTATTTAATTTATGTTTTGATGTTTGTATGATGTAGAGTTTTACATTTGCAATTTAAAAGAATTCTATACGGCGTTCTAGTTTTTATTTACAGTTTAATAACTTAATAAAACTTTAGTTATATTCATCTAATTTATGCAATAAATAGTAATTTCATTCGTCAGATTGAGGAACACGGCGTAGAGACAACTTGGGTAGAGTTTCTTCTTGCAATGCTTATAAAATACACAGGATTTCTTTCCCATGTAATCCATTAATATCAACTAGAATAACTGGAAAGCAGTACGGAGAGTTAGGTTGAATTTAAAGGTATTTAAAACATTCAATATTTGTGTTAGTCTTTCGCTGCATGGTAGGTAAGCCTACTTTACGTGGTGGTGAAGAAAGTTCAAAACGATTAATTAATTGTATTCTATTGTTATACTCAAATGATTCAATAAAATCACCAAAGAAAACTTTAAAAATAGTTAAGAGATTAAAAGCTCTAGCATGATCGTTAAACTTTATGTTTCAGGATCGCTGGCTCAAATTATCCGGCATATAATGTAGAAGATGATATAGCTGTACAATAAATACTAAAACGTTCATTAGAAAGAGAATTACATAAATTTTATGTTTTTATTATTGTTTGTATTAGGCCGGGTGGCCACTGAATGCGAAGCAGCAGAGCGAGTTTTTACAAAATATTACACGCTTACAGAAAGGTTTGGAACTGCTATCTCAAATAAAAGTTCTCTGCTCCAAGTTTTTGTGTTGTGTTCGTCTTTAATTTATTGCTATAGATATAGTGAGAATTGATTATTTTTATTTCATTCTAACGTATTCCATTCAAGAAATTGCTGCAATTCAATAGGAGACCCTAAAATCAATTGTTTGCCCTTCCCGTATTATTAACAGAATATTCAGTTGTATTATCCTAAGATTTTTTGGAATATAATAGTGACTATTGTGAATTTCTTCTTAGGTGAATGAGTCGCTTATTTTAAATTTAGATGCAAATATTAGAATTCAGTCCGGTGACTCCAGTTCGGTTGCATGAGCAAAGGAGAATCCTAACGGAAAATCCTTTTACGATTGCCCCCGTATGAACTACGTGTCTCGTATTAATTTGTAGGGATAAAAGGGCGTACTTTCTCGCCTATGTCAAGGGGCCAATCCCGTGCTACGTAGCATTTATGGGTAATTTTGCGATGACGTTTAGAGAATACCAAAATCGGCGTGTTTTTAAATCTGGGCGTTTCCGTGCTTTTCGGACTTGCGGACATGGCTTCATTCCAGATATTTAAATGACGTTCTTTATAGTTTGAAGGTGGAATTCAGATGACAAATCTTTGCGTGTATTTTTAATGAGAAACTTGTGCCAATGGGGTAGCCATTTGGAGGAAATGACGAATTTATTGGACATTTGTTTTGGCTATCAGCGTTGCAGTATAGGGCTTGACGGGTTCATTTTCTAAACCAAGTGGTCGTAAGCAACATAAATTTCAGATTAACACTCGCTTGGGAGTATTGTTTTAAGATTATAGCTGCTTTCACTTTTATTCTTTTCTTATTCTATGAACCCAATGTTTTCAACGCTCCAGTGATATTCTACGGGTATCGCATGTGATTATATGTAAAGAAAGAAATATTGGGACACTGTTAATGAATTAGAGGTTTAAAATCTCCAAAAGCCGTCTTTGTCGGCGTTCCTCCTCTTACTTCCCGAAGTCGGAGAAAGCAAGAAAGTGCGGCATTCCTGTCTTGCTTTCTCCGACTACCGGGAAGTAAGAGGAGGAACGCCGACAAAGACGGCTTTTGGAGATTTTAAACCTCTAAGTGCTTCAATGGTAAAATAATTAATCGAAATCGTTTTATTGGGGGGCTTGTATTTATTTATTCATTTATATATTTATACAAGATTGGCATTTATTTTCGTCAATAATAATTTTAATAATTCATCCTCTGTCCTGAGAATTCACAAAGAAATATATGAGGGATTTCTCTAAACATTTTCCTCTTTTAATATGTTCTTATAGTCGTTAATAACATTTTACATAATCAACGGATTAAGATGTGACTGCGAAATTGAAGAATTTAATAATAGAACATCATACTCATTATCAAATGAATCATGATGGTAAAATTCTGAATTCGCGCCACTATTCACGTTTGCTGTAAGTATGGCCTTTACGATACAAAACTTTTCGCTCGGTACAAACGGTACAAAAAACAATTAATTTCAACGAAACCTTTCTTTTGTCCTCAAAACAATCTTTTACTCGGAGGTCGACTAGCCGAAAACAGCATCCGTTTCCGAGAAGGAATAACAAATAGGCCCTCCGGGGATGACGCAGTAGATGACGTCACCAATTAGAAATAAGCCTTCGTTATTCCGTAACGGACGCGTTGTCCGAGTCGGTTCCCATCTCGAAACTCTCGCGAAAACGATTCCCGCGGATTATGAATGAATCGACTCCGATTGGACAAACGACTCTTCGGAGATGAGTCACATGTCGAGCGTTGGATCGAAGAGAAGTATTCTCAAGGCGAGAGAGGCCTCGAAGGACAGATATCTCTCTGCCCACTGATTATCCGAACATGGGATTAACGGATTGAAAATTGCGATTTATTGGGTTTGACGTCTACTTTTATGCATTTCTTCTTTCGCGGTGGCCTTCGATGCATTCGATAAGATTTTCTGCAACCTCCCATCAGTCGTGTCTTAAATCATAAAACGATAACTCATGGACTGTATTTTATACAACGGATAAGTTACCTTCCTCTTGGATAAGATGAAGAAATCATCATTCCCTCAAATTATATTTTATCCCAGGCTCAAAAAGAGGCAAAATTACAGTTGTCATGCCGTGGTCAGGTGAGCACCAAGGATTTTTTGTGGATTCTTCTTCTTCAAAAACGGGGAAAGCGTGGTAGCGACGCAGAGGGCGTCTCGGTTTATCTCGTCACTAAAGTGTTCCTTTTCCTAAAACTATTTGGAAATGGATTAATAATCTAAGAGCAAGGGATCTGCGGCATATAGGCATATATGCGGCATTAGAACAATATATACGGTAATCATCTTTTTACATATTTTTTATTGGAAAATTGTCTGAAATTATCAGTCAAGATTCTCAAAAAAACAGTATACTAAGGAACATGAGGAGGTTTCCTAAGCGAAAATACTGTAAGTGGACCATGTCGACGTAAGTAAAGCACAATAACTCTACAAGCAACAATTTTCTTAGCATTACATAAGGATAGACTTAAATCAGCACCATTATTTAGCATCACTCGTACGTCGTATAGAAGATATTCTAGCTAGGGAAAGTAAATGATCTTGAGAATAAAAAATATTTATTTCCGATAGAGTGGTGGACTTCAAATAATAACAACACAATATACAAACATACACAACCATTCCCTGATCAGAAAATCCGATTAGCCGGGATCCGAACCCGAGGCTTTGGGGTCGGAGCAATAGCGTAGCTAGATGCTAACCAATCGTACACCTAGGCCGGTTTTGATAGAATCCGATTTAAACCAAGGAAATTAAATGTTTACTTATTTTTTATTATGCAGGAGATGATGATATGCAGAAGATGGTGTACACGTATTTTGGAGGTTCGAATTCCATCTTAATTTATTTATACTTAATAGGATGAGAAGAATAAAATTACAAATACTCTTCTCTAAAAATGTATTTCAAACCGGACCGGTTTCGACACCTGACTCACCTGATGATGGCCTAATCTGTGCCGAACCCGGTTGTGTTTTAATACGATTTGTGGAAAACAGTGCTTGTAATTTTAATTTTACTATCATATTTATATGGAATTCCACTCCAAAATATGCCACAATCGATATCATTCTCAATACTTGTATATCATAATAAATATAGTTTGGAACATCACTTAGGCCCCTGTGTAGTAACTATTTCACTAAAACGAAAAGCTGGATTCGAATGTATTCAAAATATAAATCCATAAGGTGCAAAGTGAACTATGGCACTGGAAATTGTATTACGGCACGATACATATTTTATTGATTTTCCATAGTGTTCGGCTGGTAAATATCAGTTATTTTCACTACTATAAACGTTCTATTGTATTCTGGCTTTCATTATGTGCTGAAATTTAGCGATTATGAGTAACAAGGAGTGACCTTTGTGTTTGATTCGTATTCTCAGGCTGTCTTTGTTTGAGGGCATTTCCGTCATAACTGCGCCCAGAAATTTAAGATTTTAAGTTACGAAATAGCTTGAGACATTTTGTGAATCAGCGCTTTTTTCGGGAATCCGAATGATCCTTCCATTCTCTTTCCTTTAGGTCATCACTCTGAACCCGTAGCCATGTTTCTCATGAAGATCCAATTACATCTATAAAGATTAGGTGGGATTTGCAAGACATTCGAGCGAAAATTCAAGCGTAGCAGGAGGTGACGAATGCAGAATCTTATTTCTTTACAGTGCTATTAACCTGAATGGCGTTCATTATTAATAATGTTAACCTGAATTAGTATTATCATTTTTTCTGTCCAAACAGGAAGATGGCTAGCTTGTATTTCTTAAAATTTTCATGTAATATAAACAGTTATCAATTATGAAAATAGCAGTTCATAAGAAATTAAAAATTATTTCCGTAATTTTGACACCAGTTTCCTCATTATCTTATGATTTAAGAGATGCTGTCTTATAAAAGGATTGTAAATTGACTGATTGTGAGATAGTACTGATTCATGATGAGAATTGATCTATTCGTTATTGAAGGATATAAATTTGAGTTGATATTGAAAGAAAGTGCTAGAGGTGTTTTATGTTAAAGTACGGAAATTATAGTACATTTTAATTTTGCTATAAATTATACGCGGAAGGCAAATCATTTTCATTTAATACATCAACTGTTTCATTTATATGCTGCAAAAACTTAATATTGATTACTCCGAAGTTCTTCCTAATGTTTTATGGTTTTTAAACCTGTTTCGAATTGGTCATATTTTCCTCATATTCTTAGTTAGGCACATTAGTCAGACTTAGAGATAAGAAAATGTATGCCTATTTCAGTAAAATACTGTTTAAGATAATGAAGCAAAAACGGAAGGTTGTAAGAACATGGCTGTCGAGTATTACCAGCAAAAGAAGGAACATCGGCCAATGGACCTAGGAGTCAATTCAGATGTTTTAACATCGCCTTTCTAGAAAGGATACTCGTGCATTATTTTCCCAATGACGTTTCCACTCGGAAAGTTTAAAATTTCCGCTCAGACAAGCAGAGAGGAATATAGGCAAGTCTATTTGGGGAAAATTGAAGACAAGAAATCTTTGTCTCAAGTTATAAATTTGTATATAGAATTTAGAAACATTTTCTGGCAGTGGAAACGTCTTATTTATTTTCCGTGCTTCGTGTGGATATATTCTACCTTCCCAGTTGCTCCTCGTAATTTGAGCAATTAAATGTATGAAGACTAGAGTGAATGCACGAACCAATAAGCAGTTATCGTCCATGGATCACGCGATCGAGCGCGTGAAGAGTTGCATTATCAAATCACAAGGCCATTGCGGATGGCCATCATTATGAGAAATAGCAATTAATTAGAAGGAAAACCTGAGAATGTCGGATAAACAAACATTGGTAATTAAATAAGGTATGCGGTTGATAGGAAATGCTTACGGAAGGAAAAGTCCGCAAATTGGATTCCATAAGGTTGAGGAAGAGATATCTGATCTCTGAATGTTAATTTTCAGTTTTCTATATTATTTACAATAGCTCACTCGTTAGTTTTGAGGAAGTCCATAAATGAAATTGAGGATTGGATATGATCAGAAAGCGTTGGGGTAATGATACACTTTGTTTTGTGAGTCAATTGCAATTATATTTTCTCAGCTATAATAACTCTCTCTCTCTATTTTAAAGCCAGGAGCATGACGCTAACGATCTTCGTATCTATTGCTTACCTCATGCCTTGGATATAAATACATTTAAATAAATCATTAATATATAAACAGATTTTTACTTTCTCTATATACGAAGTATAGAGAAAGTATTGTTTTCATGAAAAAATCGACTTCGAGATTTCAACGGAAATACATGTTTTGGGGACCCTAGAACACGTTTTGACCATTTTCGGAATGATGTCTGTGTGTATGTGTGTGTTAGTGTGTGTGTGTGTGTGTATGTGTGTGTGTGATAGTGGGAGCTCTAACGTGAAAACTATTAGTTGTATCAATACCAAACTTAATATATAGTACTATGGTGTGTGCTGTCAGAGTTGATTAGTTTTTGGAGAAAATCGATCAACCGGAAGTCGAGCTTTATTCATTAAAGCTCATTTCCGGTTTTCAAAATATCTCCATAAATATGATTTTTAGGTATATACTATTATTTATAAATGTTTTAGAAAATATAATTTACTATAACTTTTGTATGAAACATATTTTTGTATCATTGATTTTTTAGGAGTTATTCATGAAATACTGATAAACTGGAAGTTGCTGATTATCTACTTTGCGGGCGCTCTGGGCTCTATGGGCGAAAGGCCAAATTCATCGTTTTTCATCGAGCATGTTCCGAAAAACATTATTTATAATGTTTGTGACGTAAAAGATAATAATATATAAATTAATCACTCATCTTCCAAGTTTAGATGGAATATAGAGTTCGAAATTACTGTCGTAGATAAATATTTACATCTTATGTATGGAGAAAGTCATGTGCTGGCCACATCAGATTTTTTTCGTTAGGGATCCAGTAAATGCTTAAAAGTTTGGAGAAGGTTGTGAATACATTTGTTGTTATACTTAGTCTTTGTTTAATTCAATAAAGACCTAATCTAAAAGTAATGAGCTCAACAAAAGCTCATTTTACCTTAAATAAAAAAATTATTTTAAACTTTGTAAAAGTGTTGTCATTTCACAAAATCAATGAGAATCATCATTTTTGTCACAGTTGAATAGAATATTATGGGTGGTAATCTTATATGCATCCTTTTATTGCCATTTCTTACGTTAGAATCATATTTAGTATTTAATCCAAAATTTTGCGTTTGTGAAATAGTCAAAAATAATTATTCTCGTACATCATACATATTAAATTGACATATATCATGGCCATTCCATTTAGGTTAGACTCTAATCTGCACAAATGAAACACTTCCCCGGTTGATTGTCTTTCTATAAATAATCACCTAAATCTAAATTAATATCCCACAAGCCACGTTTCTGCGGGTGGCAGAGGGTGCAAACACCAGGTATTTGAACAACTTTTTTACTGTGCTATTATCACATATCGTTCGCGAAAGGATACATTTTTGAAACGATCTGTCATTTTCCTCTTGATTTACGCTCATTATCGTTGTGGAAATAAAGTATTAGGTGAATAATGTGGGAAATCCATGTTTTTCATTCTTAAAAATCGCTCAGTGATTGATTTGCTTAATTAATACGTAAAATGCTTAATTTTCCCATTCTTTCTAATTCAACGCCATCGTACTGGACCTGTAATCGAGAAGGATATGGTATTCCGTAGACCCAGCCCCCGCACGTGCCAGATCCGCCCTCCTCGTTGCCCCTCCCCGCGTTCCTTGCCCCCGAATTTTCCTTCTATCAATCCCCTTGGAGGAGAGCGACCCGTCCTTCGGTTATTGCCAAAACGCTATGACTAACAATGTTTGCGAAGAATTTGGCATCGAACCCGTCCTGTTTTCAGGTTAAGTCTTACGTAAAAGAAAATAACGACGCTGCGGAGGGACTGTTTTCCTCTCCGGGTAGCCAAGGCCGGGATTCGGAAGAGATGTCGACTTATGAGCGACGTAATTCTCAATGATGCATGTCGTATAGGATGTTGTATGTATGTACCCATGGCCACTGGTCACACCTGGCTCATTTTCTCTTGAGGTAGCTCGGGTACTTGAGTTTGGGACCCGAATTTTAGGGTATTCGAAGGCGTTCATCATTCAGGTAGATCGTATATGCCATAAAGTTTCCCTACATCGCTCTCGAAAATATATCTTGTTAAATAGGCCCGGATGAATAATGGATCAACATAGATGAGTTTGAAAAGAATTAAGAGAATTATAAAGATCATAATGTTGGAAGAAGTTAGAATATAATACAATTTTTCGATCAAACGAAAACTTTGTAATATTTCACCGAATGTTTTTATACCTTATAATTTTCAATATATAATTTGTCGAATATTTCATTTCATCAATTGTCTGATCTATCGAAGAAAATTCCATCAATCGGAGTCATCAATTTACTTTGTGGCATCCATGCAGCTGAATGTACAATTTCTATTTCTGCATCTTATGACTGTCAATAATGAATGAATGAATGAATATATTTAATCGCCAATTATCATCCATAATCGTCAATTATTGACATATTCAATCAATTTTTCTGGTTTTAAACTTAAGTTAATATATATTATTTTATAGAAGTAAAAACAGAGGGGAAGACAAAGAAAGAAGGATTGAAATGACATAAAGGGTGTGGTAAGCTACCAAGAAACCAAAGAAATGGCGTTTGAATTCGGTTTTAAACCTACCAAAAGGCAGAACTCACATACATATATTCACGAATGTATGTCTTATTGATACTAGTTTTTAAGAACCTGTAGCTCTTTATTTCTTTGAAGTTAAACTTTTGCTTACTGTAGCTCACTCAAATACATGCAACATCTCGTTACTTGCTAACAGTACGGAGACCTTCGATTAGAACTATCAAAAAATCTAAATTTATACTTCTCAAAGTTACCGGGTGAATGGATATCTTAAGAGCTCTTAAATTGTAATTTTAGTACAATTTACCGAATATTTTTGTATCCTTTATGCTGATTTGATTTCATCAACAGTAATGTCACATGGTTTGGGAATAACGCAACCAAAATGTCTCGATTTTAAAAGGATGCTGTTTATTTGATTATGATTCATCGGCATTGATAATTACATTCGACATGGCATCTGTTACGGAAATACAGAGCGTGAATTCCACAGCCGGATCACTAAAAGATCCCGAAATTACATCAGTGACACATTGCCTCTTCAGATGCTGGGATACCCGGATGGAAGTGTCAATGAATTCACTCGTTAGAGATGATGACGCACTTTCTCCAGAGCATGTTTGGCGGCTTTCATGATATAAACACAAATGTAAACGCAATGGATAATTTCCAGATTTAGCTCTCACGACATCGCGTCGGGATGTGTAATTTAATTGCATTTCCTTCTCCAAAAATTTCCAAGTATAATCAAATTATTACTGACACTCCGCATAGAAATATCGAGACCAATATTTTAGGTAAACAAGTTGGATTTTCAACACTGATTGCTCACTAAATAACTTAAGGAGAATCTTACGTTGATGTTTTATACATGCTTCGTAGAAATATTTGTAATCTTAGGAGAGCTTCAAGAAGAAGTGATGAAGAGACCATTTTTTCAGTTTGACTGATTGTATCACTTGTTTAGTTTAGAATGTAATTTATAGTGTTTAACAGTATTAATATGCGATAGGCTGAAAAGCATACCTAAATACTGATTTTATAGGATTGTGGTGGCTGAAGCCAAAGAGATATTGCATACCTAAAGGCATTGCTATGCCATTTGATAAAATATATGAACGAAACTAATTTTGAAATGTATCCATTTAGAAGGATAGCAGTATAAAAAGCCTTAATTTTAATTAAGCCTTTTATGCCATATAATGGAGGTAATCACATAAAACTTTAATCAAATACAATCAAATCATCCAGGGCCCCTGAAATAGTTAAGCACATTTTTTCGTTTCTATTTTGTAATCTTATTAGTATTTATTATTTAAGTATTACTATTTTTCGCTGGTTATTATATCATATCATACTGATAATGCAAAAGCGCGAAAATGTCTAAACGGATATCCGATTCAATTGATTGAATTATACAGGCAAACAGACTAATAATCCATTATAGTTAGTTAGTTGGACCCTTTATTGGCAAGGTTGAACCCAGGTGAGCCTCTCTTCCACCTAACCTCGTATGTCGATTAAATTTATAGTTAACTTATTAAAAAAAATACAAAAAGAAAGAGTAGGGTGTGGGAAAAAATCATGCGACTGAAGGTTGACTAAGAAAAAACCCACGTTGCGGGAAAACACCCACAAAGAAGGGGGGTGAAAAAAACCAGCGAAAACAAAGTAATAAAAATAAATACAATAATATACAAACATAAATATATAAACAGTGACAAATATTAGATAATGAACAATTATTTTACAAAGTAAATTTAACAAAAGGATAGTAGACCTAATTGATGTAGTTATAATAAAAGTTAAAAGTTATAATAAACTAAATGATCTAATATTCTAAAAGCTACAATATAGTATATTATATGCATGAGTGAATTAAAAGTTTAGTCGAACAAAAACAATTTTTATCAGAGAATAGATTTACCGTGATAATTTTAACTTACTTTATCTACAGGTGCAAGTTATTGAGTTTAATGTCAATTCACCGAGCTACTGGAGGATCGGTGGGCCGGTTGGAAACCTTCAGAAGGTTGCATTCCATTGTAGGAGGCGTATTTAGGAACATCCTGGTCAAGAATATTTAACGCTACCCCAGTAAGTATTATATTCTTCTATCCTTTCTTTACAAGGAAATCACATCGAAGTGAAATCATTGAAATCAAGTGTGTGAACGTTATGCGAATCGATGGGGAAATCGGAATAATTGAACCTAAGTCGCCGAAAGAGAGGGTGCGATAAACAACGGAATTACCTGATACGTTCACCTCGAGCGGGAAGGTCCTTGCGGAGGAAAAAATGTTTGGAAAGCTCCCGGAAGAAGTTTTGCGTAAGAAATCATTCCATGTTCTCGTTTCAATTGTAGTAATTTGTATTCATAAAGTCGCTTCGGCACTCACGTTGTACAGTCCTGGCCAAAATTAACGCAGCACCGGCCGTAAGGATCGCTAGGGAGGTGCTGCGTTAATTTTGGCCAGGAGTGTACATGGTATTGAGGTTGTTTGAAGTCTAATAATGATTCGATGAGAGAAGAATAATATTCTGACTAACAAGGGGAGACTCTCGCTTTTATCGGAGGATTTTGATAAAAATTATTGTGGTAATGCAGGAAGTGGGTTAATGAAAGAGTGTAATGTGGTTTCTTAAATGGCCTTAGTTCCGCTGCGAAAGTTGATTGACAGTCGAAGTACAAGTACAGCACAGAACTCCACAACACACATCCTTAATCGCCGAATACTTAGAAAATAACACGCTGTTTGGAAGTAATGCTCTTATCTTAGTTTCAGTTAATTTAGTTATATATCTTTCTTTTTACACATGCAACGTGTAGCGTTGCATAGTAAATACACCTTTCTCTAATCTTCGTAGAATTTTTTTCGCACGCATAGTCTCATATTTTTCTTTCTCTGTAAATCTGATTGCTCATAATATAGCCAGCACCATTAATTGTCAACATTTATAACTTTATATTTCATGAATCACGAACTTCACGAGTCGATATTGCCTTAAAACTACATTATGTGTACATATCATTATTACGTGCAATATTGTGTACAGGTACCCTCTCTAAAGTAACTGAATTCTACCCGAGAAAGCTTAATAATAAATGAGAGATAAAATGATAATCTTTGCATAGCTTAATATCCTTGCCGTGGGTGAGCTGATACTGCTTGCCGCGTTGATAAAAATGCATCGAAACTGATCCATATACCTATGAATAGATAATTAGTACAATCGGCCACACTCATGAAAAGAAAGGAGAGTTGGGACACGGCTGTTAAGGAATTAGAGGTAAAAATCTCTGGAGCATTCCTCGTCAGGAGTAATTGGATACTCAGGATGATATTGAAGTATCTAATTACTCCTGTCAAAGAAAGCATCGCATTCGAAATACGTATTGAGTGCTCTCAAAACTGCGGTGTCCTGTCTTGTTTTCTCGAAATACCGGGGAATGAGAAGATGAACGCCGACAAAAACGGCTATTGGAGATTTTAAACCTCTAAAGCCCCTCTCATGTTTAAAATATCATATGTTCAACACAACTCCTGAAGAACGTAACAGACCTCTAGATTTCCGCTGTAGATTACCAACAACACGAATACCGTCGTAGCGAGCGCTTACAGGAGCGAATCATCGACTACGTTGTCAGAGAAGATTCTTACAAATGTGTTTTTTGTGCGTGGGAGTGAAAATTCAAATTACTCACTCATGGAACGCTTAGCATTCCACCCGAAAAAGATGAGGTGGACAGGTTTGTTAGTCCTTGCTTTCCGGAACTCCCTTCCAAAGAATCATCTCTGCAATGCGGTGACTATGAGATCGAACTCGTTCCCGACCTCCAAAAATAAAGGGGCTCAAGATCTTCTCCACCCAAAAGACTTTCCCTTTGGCTCGAATTTAAATAAAAGCTTCCCTTCATTCTTGCGTTCAAAGATCCTCAAATAAGAGAAAAAAGAGTTGCCAAAATTAAGGTTTTTGATTCGTTCTCCACCGATCGTACATCTTCTGGTTGGATGTGCTACGACCTTGGGTGTTGCTAAAAATACCTGTGGGGTTTTCCCACTTTTAGGCCGGCGTCTTCCTAATATCTGCATCCAGACTCATTAATCCTCCTCGTGTCTGATAAGGGATGTTTTGTTCTTGCTTCTTCTGATCCGATACTTTCGGCAGTTCTAAGGTGAGAATGGTTCTTAAGCATCTCTTAAAGGAGGAAGCAGGTCACGATTTTTCCCGTGTTACTTCTTAAGGACATGAGGATGATGGTAATATATCTTGCCATCCACGAAAGGCTATACGATATTACATTAAACGTTTGAATATGACCATAGACGTCGACGCACCTAAATAAAACAACCAACCAACCAAGTATGGGTAATTTAAACACACCTAACATTGATTCTTATAATTTTTCTGGCCTTATTAGTTGCACGCAGTGAGTTTTAATATTTTTGTGGATTATTTCCATTGTTGTAAGAAAGTATATTTTATAAGTATGTAACTATTCCGAAATATGCTTCAGGCATTAGAATTCGTACTTAATCATAATGACAAAGAAAAATTTTGAATAGCATAGTATTGAGAAGTCAGCTACGTTATGGAAGAGAAACTGTATATTTAAATCGATAAATCTGTTTCTTCATGAGAAATGTCTGATTTTCCATTATATGTTGATGTGTTTAGGATTTCTATGTTTATTGTAAAAACTCTCAAGAGTGAATCTAAATAAGGATTGGTGATACAACAAGAAATATTAGTTACATTTGCTCTTGAAACTCAGCGATAGGAAATTTCTTTAATTCTAAGTATAATGAGAAAGACTTTCGTTATTTTATTGGATATTAATTTGCGTAAGGATTAAATATTAGATGATGTTATATTTTCATGAAATTCACTCTAAAAAGAATGTACTATATGAAATGTTTAATGAAATGAGAGACCGATCAGCACTTTGGGTCATTTGAATGAATTCGGTTTTAAACAATACTAAACGAGACTGGTAAATCTATGGTGAATTTAAGTTTGTACTTAGTAATAAAAAGTTCACTTAGTCTGGGAAAATACGTGTAATTAGACATAGAGTTTAAATTCGATTAAGATGGGCCTACGTAATATTATTTTCTCTGTATCATTTTATTAGCTTCATAAAAATACAGTCATTCGGAATATTATCGTGTTTTATTAATCCTTGGTGTTAATTCACAACTGAAATACGTCGTATATTCTATGCTATGTAATTAGTAAAAATGTGGTTTCCAACAGAATTTGAAGATTTTTAGAAAAGATTGAGTAAATTCGAATGCAATTGATCATTAGCCCTAAAATCTGTATTGAACATTATGTCCAATGGAACACAAATTTTAATCTGTCTGATTAATCCTAATAAATTTATACAGCGAAATTTTCAATCAAATTCTTAAGGATTTTGATTCAATGTTTTCATTCAAATTAAAAGAATACCTGAGAAAATATAAAATGGAAATAGTGGCAATTAAGATGATTGTAATCGATGAGTTATATTGGAACAAGGACTTCGTGGTCAAGCCGACATTTTGGCCAAATTTCTGTGTTCACGAAGCAGTTAATGGTCTTTGCCTTGTTGCGTAACAACGTAGGCCTTTCATGAAATATGGAAATTGGCTCGAGGAACCTTTGAAAATTACGCGAGAACTATTTATACCACTATGGAGAAAGTAAGATAAACGTGAAAAACTTGCAGATTCATGTCCTTAGTGACCCGGTGATCGTGGAGAGAGCGAGTATATCACGTATAAGGGCTGAAAATTCAGGGATATCAATACTTCATTGTACATGGCGACCTACTTGATGGTTTCGGAATCGAGAGTAGCGATGGGCTCGTATGCATTTGGATAAGCTCATTACTGATGGATTTCATTGTGTTTTAGGAACTTATTTTCCCATCTTAGTACTCGTAGTTGCTTTTGGGATATCAATTCAATGCCTTCAAGACTTTCAAACGAGAGATTATTTTTTTAGAAACCTGCTGCTATTAGTTCTATAGTCTAGTGATGACATTTTATCATTTACTAGCTTAAGTGCCCGTTGAATCTCAACGTGGAAAAATTAAAATTAATAAATACTTTTATTACAGGCTTGATCGTAGCACGTCTCATAATTTTAAGTAGATAGCAAATGCCAGGCTATCATCATTTCCAAACCAATGAACAAACAAAATGAAGTTATAATAAAATCTGCAAAGTAATCTAAATATTAGAATGAATAATTCTTCGATGAACACAACATTTGTTTAAGGATTATAAAAAGTATATTCGAAGATAGCATTAGGATAAGCAGCATCACGTTTAAGGAGACATTTTTAGAAAGGGAAAAAATGGATATCGGAAACAATGATCAAACACAACCAGAATGTATTTTATATCACTCTGAAACAACCGAGATTGAACACCGATAACAGAATGATAGTGTATATATATATATAAGAATTGGAAGCACTTAAAAAACCACAATGAATAACTTTATTTATTCTGCGCATAACAAAACGTAAACTTGCTTTACCTTTTCAATGGAGGGATTGCGGAGGATAACCCTTCTACAAAAAATTACCTCTACGTGTATTTCTTATGGAAACGTTTTGACCCGTCTGGGTTCGAACCGTGGACCTTATGGAAATATAAAGTACCCTATACTCTGCGCGGGGTCGACTTTTAATAATGTAGAAAATTTCAAAGTCTTGCGACTCTCGGTTCTCGAGTTTTTAGCGAACATACATACACACCCACACTCTATTTTATATAATAGATCAACATTTTAATTTCTTGGTCAAACATGCTATTTAATCAGATTTATCCAGGGGCGGATCAAGGGGTGCGAGGGCCCACAGGAAAATAACTGGTGGAGGCCCACTTAAAGGCGGAGAAATCCAACATTTCCTATTTATTATAAATGGTCATGGAATTACATACAAATTCAGTAAATACATTTGATACACACGAAATTTGAAATGGCAATTACGGCCGCATTTTTTGCTATACTGGGGAAACTCTAGCTTGCGTTTTTATACATGAGAACAAATACGTATTATTAAAAATAATTCTCAAGTGGTGGAGGCCCCCAGATGGTGGAGGCCCCTAGGCAAGTGCCTCGATGCCTAGTGCCTGGATCCGCCCCTGGATTTATCACCCATTATAATATTACATAACAGAACTACAGTGTTTACTCTTGTATAAGCCGAGTTTTTCAGCTTATTATTCTGAAAACCCCCTCTCCAGTAAAAGTCGAGGGAGGGTCCCTTAGAGGGAAACTTACCGGTTCTTCGGTGGAAAATGTCTTCCGTAGCTAGAAATAGGCTTGTAAATTCCTCGCTAGATCAATTTATAATATTTAGTTTATTTTCTCTTACTTACCTATTTATGCCTCAGTTACTACAATTTTCTTGTTATCTATTTTATTTCCAAATTTACCTGTAGCTGCTGCACATCCCTTCCTAGGCTTTAACTCGAGTCAATTATATTTTCCAGATTTTTGTGATAAAATTGGTGCCTTTGTTTATATTCGGGTCGGCTTATGCTCGAGTATAAAGGGTTTCCATTATCATGCATACACAGTTTTCCACAAGATACAGAATAATATATTCTAAAAATATACACTTGCCATACAAAACCGTTTAAGGTTATCTAATAGTTAGTAATATTCACTTTTCTCTCATTTACCCTCGCATCTTACTACTCGCGTATTTTATCATACTTTCACATATTTCTTATTATATCTCATAAAAAGTTTAACATTTTTTCTCAAAGTCTCATATAAAGTGCTGAAGCTCTACCTAAAAGAGGTTGCTATTTTGCAAGAATCGTGACAAATACGTCTTTGCGCTCGGGTAAATAAAATGCCGATGAAGTAAATACAATAGAAATACTAAAATTCGTTATCAAATACTAGTCGTTTAAAATATTTTCTAGAAAACCTCAGTTTTTTATTTCCCAAAAAAGATGCCTGATTTTAAAATACTACTCACCATTAGAGGAAGATTTAGTGTTAGACTAAGTTAATGTACCGGATTGATGATACGTTGGTAGATACAAGTTCCAAGTCGTAGATAGTTACAAGCCGTAGATTTGTACAAGTTCCAGAGAGATATATACTTTCCACAAGAATTTTCAATCCCTTCCCGTTGATATGTTTTTACAGAAAAAATCATCTTACCCACTTCTTATCCACCTCTCGAAGAATATTTTTTTCATTCTTAAAATCAAGTAAAATAGTAAAGTAAAAAAGAAAAATACAATATGCCGGAGGAACGGTGTGTTTATAGGAGTGCATTCAAAATGCGGATTTTTCCGCCCGCTTTGTTTTCGAATGCCAGAATATTATGTATAAACACAGATCGCGGCTATTGATCCTTTCAGTTAGCATCTCTCAGAATGACTGAAAAAATTGTCATTCCTGAACCTAATTCTTCATGTTTTTCCTTTACAATTGAAACATATTTGGGAGCATACGTTCAAATTTGCTCGCACGATAGATATGGGAAACAAAAGGGGTGAAATTCACACAAACTATGGTTAAGACAATCCTTCCCAACAGTTTAAAGACGACACATTCATAAGACGTAGGGTAGGTTTAATATAGCGAATAATTTAGAGAAGAAAAAGATCCAGGTTCAGCTATCTAACGTAGCATAGGTTATACTAGAAGTTTTAATGGAAATTACTTATAGATATAATAGTGACGGTTATACTTAACGAAAGAGATATCATTTGCTGTGTCCATGGAAATATTTCTTTGATATTGGTATAATAGGATTTGATAACATTACAAATATAGCAATTAACAGCTAAATGATAAATATCCTATCATTCCTTGATACCCGAATGAAACAAACTGAATTAAAGTAGTATTGAGTTATTGGTAGTTTTTTAAAGAACTTTCTTTCATAATAAGGTTATTTTCTAATAGATACGCTACTACGCTAGAATAGTTAGAGAATTCATACTATCTAATCTCTGGTCGGAGTATTTTGGTGAAATGGAAAAAAATATATATGGAGAAACATGGTTGCTAATTCTTTAAATGCTGCTCATAAACTTTGTTCTTATGTTCTCTCAAATGTATGGGCTTTAGATGTTAATTTAGATTTCTGCATCACTTAAATGCTACTGTTCTGATCTTTAGATGAATATTAGAGTCATTCCTGGTATAATTATTTTAATAATTCACATTATGTTCTCACGTATTTACTGTGGGCGTTTTTTCGCAAAGTAGATTTTTCTAAGACGACGTAAAGCTACAAAGAATAATTTCCTTGCCATAACCATTTACTTTTTAGCTTTCATTATTAATTAATGTAAATATTAGAACAATGTACGCTCAGTAAGTCAGGGGCCCACGATGAAGTCCCACAAGGATCCACTTCGCCAATTAAGTTTCCATCCATCAATCTTTCAAAATACAAGGCAATTTTTTAATTATCCTTATTACTTCGCAAGGGTTTCTGTAACGTTTTTCTTCAGCATACCACAGCGTAGCTCAGAACATTAATCAAATTGAACGAATCGGACAAATCGATGGCCTGGTAGATGCGTATCTCCCACGAGCATTACAACACTTGCGACAACGTCAATCCTGCATTTGAGTCCCTTCACTTACATCCTGGAATGGGTCGCGCCGTGAAAACGAATGAGCCACTGCAAGTCTCTCAGGAGACCGAAAGGCTCCAAGTAGACGTAAGACCCGTCATTGTCGTAATGCGCATTTCGTCGCTCTCTTGTTCCACATAATGGAGATCCTCGTCCGAGAGAAGAAATGGAACGTCCGAAGGAGCGGCCGGTGAAAAAACAGCGTCGCGAAGTAAATTATTAGCAAATCTCGGGATGAGGAAGAATCACGTTCTACCGTGATTTTATTGGAAGCGAAACAACTCTTCGGCCAGCAGATAGCCTTTCATCCAACGACCTCAAAACCGGCAGCGCCTCTTGGACCCCGCTCGAGGGGCGATCCGGCAAAATTTGCATCGCATCCGCATGATCCGAAAGTGTTTGCGGATCCAAAACAAATCTCCGAGTGCCAAACAATTTGGCAAAGCTTGTATCAAGTGACGAACGGATTAAAGAGTAAACAGCGAAAAGTATGAGGGATGAAGTGCAGAGAGACCAGGAGGTCGCTCGTGGTTCATGGCCAAAAGGGACAGAGGTGGGCAATGGCGAAACCAAACAGATGTCCGGGATGAATCCTCATCCTCTGCATTCTTCTCGGTGTAGCTTGAGTGTTTTTCAATGATCATAGTTAGTGCTCGTTCGGATGCGAGCCTTGAAACGTGACGCGTCGAATCTCTTTCATTATTTCGAGCAAACATCAATGAAGGAACTGGGAGTTGCTAATTTTCTCTCGGATCGGGTCTCGGTTGCGATTCGAATCAGCGTAGGAACCGATTCTAATATTCCATTTATAGGCGATTTTGCATCCATAGCTGCAAGCGCTTATGGAATTCAACTATCCATGCTTTCGATAGTAATCCGTATTTTTTTCAACTTGGGTGAACGACCGAATTTTCTCCGTTGCAAAAAATTAATTTTTGGTTTAAAATAACATGCAAAAATATACACATAAATAATGTAAAAAAATATAAAAGACTGCAATCTTTATAATATCGGTATTTTTATTGATGCTCGGACGTGAAAATAATTTCAATAAATTCAACCCTTAACCTGTAATAGCTTGATTTATTAACAGTTCTTAATTCAATGTAGAGGAATTTATCATAGAGAAATTAAATCGTTTTTGTAAAGCATGAAAGCGATTTTGCTACTTTTTTCACTTCAAAGAAATAAGTAAAATTGTATTCTTTTTAAGGTCCATGCAAGCTGCTTTCCGGCGTGTGGCAAGGGGTTCAAGCATCTTGATTCTATTTTTTCGCGGAAAAAATGATTTCTTGAAACGATTTGTTCTAGCATCTATTTCCCTGATCTTCCTCGCAGTATCAGAACGGCATATATAACAGAGAGGTCGCATTAAATCGGTAACATCTTCTGAGAACATAATTTCTCTGAACTTGTTTAGTAAAGTTATCCATTAAATAAACTTCTATCTTCTAATGATTTCCATGATTTCCATCCCACGTCCTGTATCATCTGAGTAACACTCACTGTTTTATGATAACAATTCTTTACAAATCGTATCGCCTCTCGTACGTACACTCCTGCCCAAAATTAACGCAGCACCTCCCTAGCGATCCTTACGGCCGGTGCTGCGTTAATTTTGGCCAGGACTGTACCTTTTCTAAATCCCGAATATGACACTGGTCGGCAGGGCCCCATAAACTGCATACATACTCAAAATGAGGCATAACTAATACGGCCTTTTATATGAATTAATGAATATAACTTAATGAGTTGTCAATAATGCTAGTTTAGTAAAGTTATAGCCATTTTTCACTTCCGTTTATCTTTGTGTTTCAAGGCGTACCTTTTGCTAGCTAAATTTTTTTCCATTATCCTTAATTTTATAAGTATTGTAAAACATTTAATTAACATAGTCTTATCCCCTTTTGGGAAGCTTTGTGGATAAAGGTGGATAAGAATTAGCGGCAACAACGACCACCACGGTCCTCACAGATCCAACGAATCCATTGAGTAGGTATTTAGGAAAATAGTTATTATAAAATAACAAGGAAGGGATTGAAGAAGAACTTTGGATGGTGGTGTGTGTGCATTAGAAAAATTAAGGGAAAAAGGAGGAGAAAATAGTCATACAAGACAGTAACTCGAATAAAGATTTTCTAAGCTCAAGGTTGATACCTTCAAATAACATTAATACATTAAAACTATTTCATAACACACTATACACTTTAATTACTACGTGCTACGCATAAATGTTTACTTTCTTCCTGATTTTCGTGATTTAACAAAAAGGCAATATTTTTCCCAAAAATGTTGAGTTGTGAATGTGCGTTTACTTTCTAATAATGGCAATCTCCGAAATTTCATCTTTTTGATTTCTTATTGCGGAGGGTTTATCGCGAGATATGTGAGAAATTACGCGCTAAAAGTTTCGCCCGCGTACTTTATTGACGATTAAGAAAAGGCATGAGCTCTCTCGTAAATTTGCGGCCGATGTCAAAAGTTTTTAGCCTACTTTCGCGCACAATGGAAAGTAGCGTTATTAGATCGTCGAGAACTATGTGTGTGGTCTCCTCTTACGGAAAATTACCAATCTATTTTTCATCAACTTTCTCTGAGAGCTTTTCTCTATCTAAGATTCAAAGATATATACTGAGGACATCTAATTCTATATAATACTCTACAACCCGCTTCCTGCATGCAGCAGGGCGTGTTAATGATTTAGTAAATGATTGTAGAAATATATGTACATATTAGTATTTTCATAAAGACGCATTTAATTGCTTTGAATAAATAAAAGAACAAGATACTTTACGTCCTTCATTTGAAAGTTATAAACTTTCAAAATGATCCATGTTCACCGGTTTTTGCGAAAATATGGAAATTTTAAATATTAATATCTTCGCAAAAACATTTCGTTGGACTGAAACGTATGGGTTTCTAAAAGAGATACAGAAATATGGAAAATTTCTAAACTTTCAGAAATGGGCGTCAATTTGTGTTCGATTTTCCGTGGAATCGCCCATACGTAAGAATACTCGGCATGAGTTAGATTATTTTTCCGAAGTCAAGCAATCACTACATGTTGATATTTTCTTTAAATGATAGATTTTTCTGATACTTTGCTTAGGTTATTTTGTAAATCGTCTGTAAAGAGTTCTGCTTGAAAACTCGTTAAAACTTCCATTCCTCCAGCAGTGGTTAGCAAAAGCTGTGTAGAGAATAAGGTAGAAAGGTAAGATAAGGAGTCAGGTTGATCAACCTCGTTTTCTTAGCCAAGCTATGGTGATGATAAATTACAATGATCTTATTGTTCAGTAATTGGTGAACATGATGAATTCTAAGCATAAATAATACCCCAATAACCTTCATTCTATCACTGTCTTAAACAAGGCTGAGACAAAAGTAAATTAAACATTTATTTTCCTTTATCCTCTACCATGAGATGAGTGATATTCTATGAGAAGCAATGATAGTATAAACATTTTCTATGTATAATATGTAGAGTCCTTCAGGGTGATATGGAGTATTTGGGATTTGGGATGAGTATAAAAGAGGACTAGTGCATGCAAATATGTTGGAAATAACTGGCTGACAGATGCCATTTCAGCAAATCTGGAAACGTGGACGATTGAACATCGCGTCTTTGTTTTGGAGACCTCAATTGAAACGGGTAGTTTGGTGGTCCTTACGTAGTGCAGATTTGGTGCCGCTCTGTCTCTTTGTATGGGGATACCTGAAATCTAACGTTTACATCAATAAACCGCACAATCATGAGATCCCGTTTAGATGTCATCACACAAGAAATTCGAGCGATTTCAATTACTGTGCTTCGAGACAACTTTTCCACACGTCTGCAACAATGCTTGAACAGTAATGGCCGACATGTGAATGATGTTATTTTAAATATCAATTTTAATTTTATTATTTTTGTTACATATTCTCAAACGGAATTATAAATATACTCTTTTAAATCAAAACATTAGGTTTAGTGCACAAGTTGGTTTAACATTTTTCAAGCATGGGTTCAAGGTTATCCCTTCAAGGCAGATTACTTGCCTTCGTTATATTATTATAATTATTTGGCCCTTTATTTGGCAAGGATAGGCCGGAATGGATCTTGCTACTTATCTCAAGATATTTTTTATATGTATTGCCGGTAATGAGAGGATTTTGTCCTTACTAATACCATACCTGATCATATCATCGAAATGAATGTATCCATCAATTTTTGTTCGCACAAAGGAAAAAAAATGGGTTTTCCCTTTTACCAATACGATGTTTATGACATTGTATCATGAACAGATATTTTTGATCTGAATTAACGAGACAAGTTTATCTTTTATATATTATGATTTATCCCAAAATACTTCAATTTCTTCTATGACTATTCAAAATCAGCAAGCTCGGTAATCATCTCATATTCGTAAATGAATTAAACGATGGAAAACTGTTCATGGTCGATTTATCAACTTAATATAATAGCAATGCTTTAAAGAATAATTCGATAGAAAATATGTATGCCTTTTTTCTTTGAATTCGCCGCAAAAACATTATTTCTCCATGTTGCAATAACGAAGCTGCGGTAGATCTTTGGTCCAAAACCTACTGCAGCGCTACCACTTAGAGCCGTGATCAACTACGACGAATTTCCTCGACATATTTGGCCTTTCCGTATGGTGCTGCTAATAACTTTATTACGGCCATATCGATAACTCTTTCTTCAAAAGTTCAGTTTATAATCATGTGATCTGTCAGCCAATTTTGAGTTACCTTAATTTTAATATGTTTGCTTTTATGGTCATAATCCTGTTATTAATGTTAAATCGAATAATATCTCTATCAAAAAACAATGAATGTTGGGGAATGGAAGACCTGTCATGGTGTACAGAGATTTGATATCAAAGGTATCGTAATTATATAATTTGATTATACAATTACGATATTAACTACATATATATTGTTGTGTATATTGATATTGTCTACAAAGCATCGAAATGCTAGACATAGTAAGGAAATGAATTTGAAGAAATTATCAATTAGTTTTTCAATATTATTTTACTGTGCGAGTTTTATTTTGTATACTTTTTGTTTAGTATCTTTTTTACGTTTGATACAGCGGCAAATCGCGATATGCATTTTATGAAGTGTGATGTAGGTCTAAAACATGATTTAGATAACCTGAGTATTAAATTAAAGCATGATGAAGTTATACATCTATTTTATTATGTCCTTCAAAATGAATGCTTGTATGGTTGTGTTTCTGATCGTCGACCTTAAGTTGGTTAATTGAACGGTTTGGTCCTTACGAGCCATTGAATACCACTGTAATATGTTAAACGTGGGAAATATGAATAAATGAATGTAAATTGAAACATTAGGTAAAATACACTGATTGAAAGGATTTAAAATATTAAACTATCGGCGTTTTAATATCCTGAAAAATAATGATGTTCATACTATTAAGTTACGGGTTGCAACTTGCAATTTACTAAAAAAATGAAATATAACTATTAATTTCTTGTATTCCACGGATTTATTTAACGCTTTTATTTTAATTTTTGTATTCTATAGTAACCCCTAACCTTCCCAGAATTTTGACCAAACTCCCATCTGGACGGTTTCCATTTACTGATCTCATGTTGCCTTAGGTATAACCACAGAGTATGCTTTCTCTTTGGTATTACTTAAGATATTATGTATCTTCAGCGCAACGTTATAATTTCATTAAATTTACCGGAAATATTTTAGTTTAACTGTGAGTTTGAAGGATTTTTGCCTGCGTTTTGAAGACTGTGGGTACATAAGATATGAAGTTCTTCATATCGCCGTAAAATGATAATACGCTTCAACAAGACTGTCTTCTTATCCTTCAAGAGGACATCTGCTTTATAAGTAGATAATTATATTAATTAATGCAAGAATTTCAACCCTAAACCATGGAAACCAATGAATTATTTTGATAGATGTTGCGAAATAGCATTAAATATCAGCAAAATGTTACAACCCTGCTCGAATATTGAATAACATGCTATATGTTGTCACTAGAAGTCTGAAATCTTCCTAATGACTAAATTTGTCGATAGATAAATCCAGATAGAATATTAGATGTTTGTTAACACAAGGAATATTCTTTCGTCATGTTCACCAATGGATATAAAATATCGTCGAGTACCTAATTTCAAAGGTCTCACCATTACGTATCTTTTCCTATGTATATACAATACGAGTAAAATGTTGCTTGCATACTGCAAGCAGATCGGCAATTCTAATTTCATATCGGCATCATATCGGGATGGTCCTCTTAAGAAAAAAAAAAAGGATTTAATTTTTTCTTAAAATTCGCTGAAATTTCATCGTCTGGAATCGAACCCGGGTCTTACTGAAAACCTACTATGAAACACAATAGAAGATCACTATCTCTAACTATGTGTGAAAATTCAAGCAGAAATATTGGCTACAACTGCCTCAAAAGACGATCTAATGTTCACGAATGTAAATGGCTCTCGGGACTCGAACCAAGGACGATCTTGGAAACTTAAAAAAGTTTTCTGAAAGTTATTATTGATCTCAATCTATATGCCAAATTTCAAGTTTCTACATTATTGGGAAAGGTTTCAAAATAATTCCTAAAAATCGGATCAACTTCTGATTGCAGAGACACCTGGTGTCGAACCCAGGACACATTGATAGCTATGAATGCATAGTTAGATTTGTTAAGACTGGATCTTCTATCATGCAAAGTTTTAAGTCGATAGCATGCCGGGAAGTACCTAAAACTTGTTTCCGTTATCTCCATAAGAAATGCATTGAGGAATGTAAATGGCCCTCTGGGATCGAACCAAGGAACATCAGGGAAAGCATAAAAATCGATTATGAAAAATATTTATGATATCTAACCTCATACCGAATTTCAAGTTTCCATGCCATCGGGAAAGGGTCCAAAAAAAATCTTAAAAATCGCCACAATGCTTTTTAAACGGCAGATATTTGCATCGACCTAGCATCGAACCCAGGTTATTTTCCGTAAAACTCATTTATGTTTTCGATAAATCATGACCATATATAAAGGCTCCTTGAGTTTTGATTCTCTACCTATCCGGGAAGTATTTTTTTTAAATTCCCGAAAATCAAAGCAATGCATTTAAACGGGAAAAATCGGGACTTTGGAGCCCCCTGGCATCGAACCCATGACACTGAGGATCCTAATCGCAATTTTTCTGGTGGTTACACGTTATGGCCAATACTCCGTAAAAATTTCAGCTCAATCACTCTTGTGGTTTAGGCTGTGAGTTTGTATCCTCTCTATATATATATATATATGGATACATGAATGAATCCGGAGAAGCATCTATATATAATAGATATATATATATATATACGAGTAAAATGTAGCTTGCATACTGCAAGCAGATCGACAACACTAATTTCATATCGGCATTATATCGGGACGTTCCTGAAAAGGAAAAAAAGGACTGAAATTATTCTTGAAATTTGCTTCAATTTAATCGTCTGGCATCGAACCCAGGTCTTCCTGGCGAACCTACTATGCAGCACAACAGAAAATCACCATCTATAACTATGTATGAAATTTCAAGCAGAAATATTGGCTGCAACTGCCTGAAATGACGTCCTACTTTTCACGAATGTAAATGGCTCTCTGGATTCGAACCAAGGACGATCTTGGAAATATGAAACATGCATTCGAAATATATCTATGATTTCTATTTATATGCCGAATCTCACGTTTCTTTATCATTGGGAAAGGGTTCAAAATAATTCATAAAATTCGGATCAACTACTGATTGTAGAGACGCCTAGTGTCGAACCCAGGACACATTCGTAACTATGAATGCACAGGTTGATTTGTGAAGACCTGATCTTATTTTATGCAAAGTTTGAAGTTGATATCATGCCGGGAAGTACCTAAAACTTGTTTCCGTTATCTCCATAAGAAATGCATTGTGGAATGTAAATGGCCCTCTGGGATCGAACCAAGGAACATCAGGGAAAACATAAAAATTGATTATAAAATATATTCATGATATCTATCCACGTGCTGAGTTTCAAGTATCCATGCCATCGGGAAAGGGTCCAAAAAAAATCTTAAAAATCGCCACAATGCATTTTAAACGGCCAATTTTTGCCTCGACCTAGCATCGAACCCAGGATATTTTCCGTAAAACTGATTTATGTTTTCGATAGATCATGACCATATATATAGGCACCTTGAGTTTTGATTCTCTACCTATCCGGAAAGTATTTTTTAAAAATTCCCGAAAATCGAAGCAATGCATTTAAACGGGAAAAATCGGGACTTTGGGGCCCTCTGGAATCGAACCTATGACACTGAGGATCAAAGTCGCTTTTTTCCTGGGGGTTTCACGTTATGGCCAATATGTCGTAAAAATTTCAAGTCAATGACGCTTGTGGTTTAGCCTGTGAATTTGTATCCTATCTATATACCTATATAGCTATATATATGAATGAATCCGGAGAAGCATCTATATATAATAGATAGAGAGGATACAAAGTCACAGGCTAAACCACTAGCGTCAATGGCTTGAAATTTTTACGACATATTGGCCATAACGTATAACCTCCAGAAAAATTGCGATTTTGAACCTCAGTGTCATGGGTTCGATTCCAGAGGGCCCCAAAGTCCCGATTTTTCCCGTTTGAATGCATTGCTTTGATTTTCGGGAATTAAAAAAAAATACTTTCCGGACAGGTAGAGAATTAAAACTCAAGGAGCCTATATATATGAACATGATCTATCGAAAACATAAATGAGTTTTACGAAAATTATCCTGGGTTCGATGCTAGGTCGGGGCGAAAATCGGCCGTTTAAAACGCATTGTGGAGATTTTTAAGATTTTTTTTGGACCCCTTTCCGAATGCATGGAAACTTGAAATTTGGCATGGGGTTAGAAATCATAAATATATTTCATAATCAAATTTTTTTTATTCGCTTATGGTCCTTGGTTCGATCCCAGAGGGCCATTTGTACTCCACAATGCATTTCTTATGGAGATAACGGAAACAGATTTTAGGTACTTCTCGGCATGATATTGACTTCAAACTTTGCATAAAATATGATCAAGTTAATTAAAATCTAACTGTGCAGTCACAGCTACCAGTGTGTCCTGGGTTCGAAACCAGGCGTCTCTACAATCAGTAACTGATCCGATTTTCAATAATAATTTTGAACCCTTTCCCAACAATATAGAAACTTGAAATTCGGCATGTAGTTAGATATCATAGATAAATTTCAAAATCATGTTTTAGATTTCCAGGATCGTCCTTGGTTCGAATCCAGAGAGGCATTTACATTCGTGAAAATAAGAACGTCTTTTGAGGCAGTTGTAACAAATATTTCTGCTTGAATTTTCACACATAGTTAGAGATGTTGATCTTCTATTGTGCTGCATAGTAAGTTTACCAGTAAGACCCGGGTTCGATGCCAGACGATAAAATAACAGCGAATTTTAAGAATATTTTGAATATTTTTTTTTGTTCAATTGAGAACCGTCCCATATGATGCCGATATGAAATTAGTATTGCCGATCTGCTTGCAGTATGCAAGCTACATTTTACTCGTATATATATATGGATACATGAATGAATCCGGAGAAGCATCTATATATAATAGATAGTATATTTTTAAAGTATATTACAGAATTTGAGATCTAAATGATGCAGTAAATTGATCTTAAATTGCAATTGAGGACTTTTGGATGTACGTGGAGCTCTAGGTTGCATATTCGGAGACTTCAACGACCGAGTGCATTCAGGCCTCATAGTTCTCATATCATCATACTCCGGAGTAACATTTAACTCTAAAGTTGCGCATTTTTCTGACATAACCCTCTAATTTGTTCTATTTTTTCCTTAAATTTTGCGAAAATACACGGGAAATATAGAGATTGAGTAATACTGATAAAGGAAGCGAATTCCCTCTCAATTGAGCTGAGGTGTTATTTCAGCCATTCTTTCTGCAACGGAAGAGTTCTCTCTAAATGGCTACGATTCGAAACTCCATAGAAAAGGCAGTTAAAAATAGATTACTTTTCCCGGGTGTACAAGCTTTCTCCGCTAACCCTTAAGACTTTCTTCCATTTTCCGATGGCCATTAAAGGATTGTTCTACTCGCAAAGCCATTTCATTACCCCTTTTGGTTCGGTGATACATCCCTGAAATCGATTTAAGGAGATCTTCTCATGATGCGATTGGTTTTTTATTCCACTCCTCACTCCAGGAAAGGGATTTCTAACGGATTATCGCAGATCTGCGAACCCGTTGCCATGTGATTCTCGACTCACTCACTGTTACCGAGAAAAAAGATCTATTTTTAAAGAAGCGATGGAAGTGCCGGGTTTTCCAAGATTCTCTCATGTCATTTATTAAACTTTATTTGCATAATTTATGTTATACCAAAGAAATGGGAAATTGTTCTCATGGAAGTCATTGTAAGTTCGTGAATTCATCCCTGTTTATTTATTTAAGCATCCCTGTCCTCAAAGCTCTGTGATTTCAATCATATTTTTCAGCTATCTGATTTTTTCCGGTAATATTGGATATATCTTTGTTAGGAACTACTCTCCTTCACTACTCTTTTCACGAAGTATCCATAATAATTATCTGTCATATCACATAATTTGCCTAATCTTCTAGCCTTTCCGGTTAAAAAAGAATATTCTGATATTTTAAATCTTCCATTCCTTTCTATCATGTTCATATTTACGGAATGTCGTCATATTATATTCTAAATGATATCACTATGTTTTACGAGACCTCAGATACCTGGGCTAGATTACTATTAGATTAGATAATATTGTCTGCCGACTATATAGCTAGAAAAGCGCAAAAATTCTCATAGCATGAATCTGTAGCGAATCACATTCAAATTACTATTTTGTAGAATATGAGCTTTTTAAAATAAATTATAAGTCAGAAAATATTTAATGAACACTCGCATAACTAAAGTATTATTTGATTCTTTGAAAGCTCTAAGACTTTGTCCGATATAAGACTGCTCTGTTAACATCGGCCGAATGGAATCCGTATCTTAAAAGTCTTCGATTATGGAGCTGGTATAATATTCCAAACCCTCAAAACGGTATTGATTTGACTTTATCTGGGTTCTTTCTTACGAATGGAAAGTAGAATGATAAAATTGCAGTTCCTCGCTTCCTAAGCTTCCTTTGTGTCACTAAAAATCACGATTGACGATCATAAGGTGTCGCTTATCAGCCGCAAACTTCCAAAACTTCAGTTTTATATGTTTTATATTTTAATACACGACAATGATACGTCATATGTAAATGGAGTAATGCCTTGGATGTGTATGTTAATACAATAGATTAATAAAATTACACTTAGAAGTTTATCAATGCATTTCAGATATGTGTATGCTCGCAATTCTAAGAATATTTATTTATAATATTAATTTTTATGCATATACTTATAGTGAAAAAATAAAATTTCTTTGTGATCGTTGACAGGAAACATAAGAGATAATTGATTATTATTCTGATTTTCAGAAATAGAGCGATAATACTTGGGAGGGAGTGGAAGGAATACTAGGAATACGATATGTCTTACATTTCTTGCCTTATTTAATAAATCATATATGATATGTATACTTGATAGTATAGGAAATTATCTTACATCACCAAAATAGTTCTTGAAATTGCCCCCAGAAGAACTTCTTATGTTGGGAAAAACCAATATCCCTCCACTCATAGAGTATTTATCATATTGAGTAAAATTTTGAAGTTTTTAAGAAAGCTTCACGGCTTTCGAGCCTAGAAAATTTTCCTGATGCAATACTTGCAGTGGCATGGGTTTTTCGCTACCAACTTTACTCTTAGATATAAAAAATTATAAACGGTGATTTACCCTAGGATATTAGCCCAGGACATAACGGAATAGGATAAGGAGTGTCTCTCAGGTGTTGTCTGTCTGAAATGGCGTCCGCCCAAGGTCGCAGGAAGCGTCCCCCAGAGAAGACGCTGTTCCCCTAGTCCCAATGCCCTCTATCTCTCCTTCCCAAATCCCATGCCCCGACCACGTCTTCTGCTCCTTTTTTATCCCCTTTACTAGCGCCTCTATTCCCAACCGGTATTTTCGAATCTTCCAGACACCACCGAGGATTCCGTCCGAATTCGAGAGCAGCCATTGGTTGCAGACATATACGGAAAGCTGCCGGACGGCGTCTGCACGCGGGATGAGCGAGGGTTCTTTTCGGTGGACGTCGAACGGTCGGGACATGGAGGAGGGGCAATGGGAAAAAGTGTTCGGAGATTCGATGAGTAATTCAGTCCGCGACAGCAGCGGATGATCATCTGGTGCTCAGTTACACGTGGAACAGAACCGCTTTCGTTCTTCTTCGGAATTAATCAGAGATTTTTATGAAAAAAGCTTACTGTATGGCAGGGTACATTAATCTCTCTCCGGTTTGTGACCGCGTTTTTTATTGCCTTAATGACGAATCTTGACTCATTCCCGACGACAAATGATTGAGTGTATCTCGATGAATTATCTCATTATACCTCGTGTACCTCATTATCATCTGTTATTGGGGATGGTTTCTATTTTTAAATCCTATTGTTGGATAAGCAGTCAAAGACGTATTTAAATTCATTGTTCCTTTGCTATCGTAGCCTTAAATTGATTCCGTAATATTGAAATCCATATAACCTTAACAGTAAGACCATTTTGATTTACCCAGACGTTAGTAATCAAGCTTCAATACAAATACCAAAAATGCTGCGCATTGATGGAAAAAGACTCGAGACTTTCGGTGTTTGATCAAACCAACTTTCTGAATTTGCTAATGTCTCCTGGTTTCATATACCAGAAGTGCCTAACTCAGGTAAACCGCGTCGTGGATATTAATCAAGTAATTTCAAGATCCAATTTCTTAAGCCATCAGTAGTTCTGCTTTTCTGTTCAGTTAGGACAATTCATGATTAATTTAGTTGAACTGTTTACTTATCATCTTAAAATTATGATTAAATTTAGAACAATGAATGGTTAAGAGACAATATTTCATATTTAGAATGCTTAAAATATTTTACTAATACTGAATTATCAGGTGCAAATGTGTGCAGCCAGTCTCTCGAGGGGAAAAGATCAGTTTGACGGCACTGGAAAAATGTTCACTGAAAAATTGATTCTTCTAAGCGCATTAGAAATTTTACTATTAATGACTAATGAAGTATGATATCGGTTCGAAGATAGAGATATATTTTTTCAGGGAAATCTTGTGGCCAATTTCTAACTGAGGGGTTGTTGCTAAAGAATTTTGGGTTATCACTTCTTGCCATGAAAGAAGACTGCATTCTCTTAAAAAAGTAGAGGCTCTTCCTAGAAAATTTAAGTAATCACAGCCTTGTACCTAGAAAAGTATAAAAATTAAGGAGAGTCATGTCTGAAAAAGCTTAGGAATGTAAAATGTCTAAGGAAGTTATAAGAATTTTTAATTGATTTTAGGGAAATATTGTAGTTTCACGCTCTCACGTCCAATTCTTTGAATGGAGTTTTCAACGATAGGAAATAGCTTCTGTTGCATTTAATGCTTTATCTCTCAAATCTCCTAAACTTTCTTTCCCATTAATTAACCGCATTGTAAATTTAGTGTAAATTACGCGGAGAGCTGCATTTGAATGAGGTAGTTGATGAGAGCTAACATGTTATTCTGATAGGAGTTTTTGATGTGTAAAATGTTGAGTTTTATGCTCAGTTTCAGATTCTAATGATTATTATCATACTTTCCTTTAGTCGAATAACTTAGATATAAGTTATAATTTGTATAAGATATATGACACTAGTTCCTGCTACCATACTCTGATGAATGGACTACTTTCATCTGTCATGTGGTACAGGATAGAGAAAAATGTATCTTTCATTTTCTTTTGTCCCAGTCTTAATAATGGCTGTTATGAAATGAAAGTACCGAGGTATGAATGAATAATTGCACTAATCAAGGTATCTCCTTATGGAGAAGCCAAGAAAAGTGTTACTCATAGAGTCATTCTGCTTCACTTGCGTGGACATGTTCCGCTTATAGCATTCTGGCTCAGTGAGGAAAGCAAAGGCAAACTACCTCACTCCTCATCCTGCCTAGTGAACCTCATTCCTCTCTGCAAGCTCTTAGTAGCCTATGCGGGAGGGGGTGAGGTACCAACCGGCCTTCGGGCAGAATACCTTACAGTATGATATAAGTTGAATAATTTCTTGATAACATTGGGAAAATTGAGACGGAAACTTTAGGGAAGAAGAAAAATTAAAAACTAACGTTAGAAAAAATGAGCAAGTAAGTATTAAACATAGCATGAAAACGGTAAAAATATCATATACTCTATCCAAGCTATTACTTAAAAAAAATAATTTATTTATTGTGCGAAACCGCTGCAGTTAGTCACGAGGACAAGTGGCAACGTTAACTTATATAACAGTTAATTAAAAATTAAAATTATAAAATTATTTTTTCCATGAATACAATAAACAATACAATTATGTATTAATACAACAATCAATAATGGAAGATCTTAATTGTGATTAACATGATAGGTTCTCTGTCCATGTCTACGGGAGAGTACTGAACGTAAACATATATAGGGAATAGAAGAACAATGGTCGATATAGTCGAAGATGTTCGCATATCTTTTCAAACCAACCACATCTCAAGGACAGCTTCCTCTCATAGTAGTCTGGGCTTCGACTCCCACCGTCTCAAATGCCCCTCCCTTCATTGTTAAACTCCCCGTTGTATTCACGTTCATCCGGACCCATAGACCCATGGCTCTTCTGCCAAATCACTTCGATAAAGCCCTCGCCTTACAACCACGTTTGCCTTGATTCAAATCATCGTCTTCCACAGCCCATAGTGTCCCTCTTCACCGCCACACAACACTGCCCTTCCACAATGAACGCAAATTTGAATGCAGTTCCGCGAGAGGGTGTGTTTATTATTTGAAGGTCTATGAGAGTGGTTTACTAGGACATTCGTACTAACTTATCCTCGCGTGATGAAGTTACCGCCCTTCCTCTTGAAGAAGCGACCTCTTTCCCGGACCTCACTTGCTCCTCCCTCATCTCAGAGGTTTACATATCGGAGACAAGCATCGAAGTTGAACGTATGCCAACTACATGGTTTGTCCGTGCGGGCGCTGGTTCGTTGACATGTTTTATGGTCGCGTTTAAGAAGATTACACGATTTATGTCAATATGCTGAAATACGGTAGTTATAAGATCTGGAGTTATATGTTTGTCCACGTCCGGACTGATGGGGCATTTCGCTCCTAAATCAACCCGCGGAGCTTGCTAAATCGCCGCCGAAGATGAATGTTGCTCAAGGATACTTGAATGACAACGAGGTTCGTTTGCGCGTAAGGATGCTTCATAATTTCTAGTGATCGCACGCGAGTCGTCGTTGCTGGTCAAACATGGCACGCTATTCATTTATATTCTGGTAATATATTATTTTTCAAACATCATTGCGATCTTAATTTTGCGAATATGCAGATGTGGAGACATTTAAATTTCAAGTGGTGACGAATGGCACTTGAGTAGGTTCTTAAAAAAATGCAAAATGTGCGAAAATCGTCGTGTATCCTTTTTTAAAAAATGCGTTTATTCTTCTAAGAAAACATTATAATAAAGAAAAATAATTGTAATGTTTGCATTAATCATCCCAAAAATTACCACTTGGAAGGAGCAGAAAGATGTATGTACTTGAATAATTATTTGGTCTTCTCGTTTAGGTTAGGCTGGTAAGACAATAGAGAGAGACTGAAAATAATGTGTTAAAATAGCCGCTGCTGCATTTGGTTCTTATATCCACCTTTTCTCGTTGGAATGATTCATTCGTCTCATTTCCATACACCTATCCTACTCAACACAATGAATATAGTTTATAAAATTGGATATGATGAAGAAGACGATGCATAATAAGATACAAATTAAAGAGAAAGTTTATGATTTTATTTTACCTCAGACAGTACCTCTCCATATCATTTCATCCAATGAGACTGTAAAATCATTTCACACTGGATGAATTCCGAAATATACTAACATTACTGTTGAATTCCTATATAGTTAACCAGAATGAAACCTAAAAAAACTAAAACTAACGGATATTATTAAAAGGTTAACACTTCCACTAAATTCCGATAGGGCTGGCATAAATTTATCCTGATAGAGTAGAGATCCTTCAACCCTTAAAATAAGCAAGCTCTTAAAGAAGGATTATCGGAAATTTCGGTTGTTAGTTCATTTCATCTCTTAAAAATCGAAGGACGAGCATAAGACGAGAATAAAGATTATGTCCTGAAATATTCTCTTTTGCTACTTAACAACTGTGGGAGTTTTTGGGTCGACGAATTACTATATCATACATTTAGAGTATTTAATAACATTTTTCATCGTATCATAATGGAAAACAAGCTAAGAGTAGATATAAGCATTTCCGGTTTTGAATGTTACGAGTTCTGTGCATGATATGGAAGACATCGGAAAAGTTTCCATTCCGAAGATATAATGGCCTTAAGAAGACTAAATTTTACCAAAGATATATGTATTTATATAATAAAAAAACTTATTCATTGGAATAACCCTTACTAAAATCTTCGTAATTCTAAAAAACATTTCGTGGGAAAACTACTCGTTGAACTCGTTGATAAGTTGAACTTGCAATATATAGTGAAATATCATAGTAATTCCTGTTTTAGATTATCGTTTCCAAAAACGTATCGCTCAAATGAGTTGTTTTATTGTGGCATGCCTAACGTAATTTTATTGATAAGTTTTATTATGCGTATTATGATCTGCATAGAACGATTTGGATTTGATTAAAATTTCCAGCAAAACTCATTATAGTCCGAAATTTCTATGAGTGGGAAATAAAAGGATGAATACGAAAATTTTCCCATAACTGAGCCAGAAGAAAATCAAATAGATTAAAGGCAATGTTGCTCCATATATTGGGTCGCTTGAATACTATCATGAAATATTTTTGCATTCAATAATTCTGTCATAAAAACCTCGCAACAACTTCTCAGAATTAGTCATTCAGTATAATAAATACTAATGCTATAACGTTTTATTAGTCACTATCGAAAGCGATCACATTAAAAATCATGATCTGAGAATAAGATAATATTTATAGCTAGAATTGATGTTAATACGAAATTTTATTCATAATGCCTTATCAACCGAAATTCAAGGATTGGAAAGCAGACAAATAATTACATAGCAACTGGGTAAGAAAAAAAGCTACACATAGAAACGGAATGATAATATTGATGGTAAGGCAACGGAATATATCACTCATATACTTGAGAACCAGAAAGGACTTTTTGAGAGGAGAAAAGAAAGTGGTTCAATGTCTAAAGGTATAATTTTTGTAGAATTAAAGGAAAGGATTAATTTTTCACGTATTTTAAAAAAGTGTGAGGACAAAACTCAGTTTCTCTTTCAGGAAAATATCTTGATAAAATAAATATATGGCTTATTACCAATAATTTATTGCAAGTTTTTATTCAATAATCTATACTAACCTATTTTTTTTAATTTACGCCGTCAAGTTTAATTTCGCTTTCATAATTTTTCCATATGTAGATATACTAAAGGTTTAAATTTAAGTTTGGACATGCATTGCATGAAAAATGAGGAAATTACGATTGTATTAATGTATGGCTTTATTCTGATCAGATGAATAATTTGTTTATTTTTGAAGATATCACTTGGAGTAGAACAATAAGGAAATACTCAAATAAAAGGAGAGAAATATACGATTGTAAGGCGTATGCGCGTACTAAGGGTGCGTACTGCGCACCCTTTATTGGCATGTTCTCCCCTCAATTTCAACAGGTCTTCCTCAGCCTAGGTAGCGAATTTTCCTGTAACCCTCAGCCAACCCATTCACTCGAATAGAGTCGTATATTTCAATTTAAGAGACCTTTAGTTTGCTTAGTCAATTTAAGAAAATTAGATTACTTTTTCCATTCCTACTCTTTAATCTACGATTTTCTAGTAATTATTGAAAGTTTATATAAAATTACATATTTTGTGAAATGATTTACTACCCCCTACTGTGAAGGATTACTGATTCGTCTTTGGTATCAGTCGTTAAAGTTAGGCTTTAAAATGTCACTCTTTTAATTGATTATATCGAATTTACATAGGTCTGAGGAAAGAGAAATTTAGTTTTGTTACTACTTTAGATGCGCTATTGATTTATTACCAAAGCTTTACATCTTTTGATTCAAATTGTCAATTTATGATGTGGAAGGGAAACATCATGACAATTAGCGTACATGTGGCTTTAAGTTAAAACCGAAAAATAATAAGTACGCTCATTATTTTTTGTACCACGATTTGAGAGGCTTTACAGTTCTCATATACACTTTTCGAGGAATATTCTGGGAAGATAGTTTCTAATTGCATAGTGGTTTGACTTGGTTAGTTTTAGTAAGGAATGTGTACATTTCGGTGGAAACTTAAACGGTCGAGTTAAATTGGAACAATGGACTCATTCGAGTCTCCGTGAATCATCTCTTTCTGGTCGATATGATTGTTCCCAGCGTGGACATGCATTTTCCTCCATATACAGTGTAACATGACAAAGGATGGGAGATTAAAGATGTACGACAATGGCAATCTGCAACCCATCTTCCATAATTATGATCGGGATCGCAGACCATTACCCTTCCGATGCCCTCGGTCTCGCTGCAAATCAGGAGTCGCACGGTGTCTCGATCCTGTTTCCGGCCGTCTACAGTCCATCCCCCGTTCTGCTCATCCTCTTGACGACAGACGGCTCCTCCTCCAGGGACTACCGCACCCCTGCAGAGCCCCACCCCTTAACCCACCCCCTGCCCAGACCCCTGCGTAACCAAAGGTAGCATCTTAAACTGCTTCTTCTTTTGATTCTTTTTCCTACTTTGCACATCCCTTCAGCGTCCTCCTTTTTTGTTCTTCCCACACTCCCTTTTGGTCGTCGGAGTCCAAAGTATATATAGGTCAAAAACGGGAGGATTCAATCGAGACGCAGACGGTATCGCAAGAGAGACTTATCCCATCACTGCCGTAGCCACACTATCCTTCGTCGCCGATATGAAGGTAAGCACCGCCGCATTTGTTTCTCTTTGGTTCTAGAGTTTAAGCCTTTCTCTCCAGCAGACACTTACTCTTCTTCTTCCGACTATTTTATTCTTTGCATTTTTCGTTGTGTGATTTTTGTAAGTGATCGCAGATGTGAGAATTTTCCAAAAGGTCTTTGGTTATTTGAAACTGTTTTAGAAATCAATCTGTTGATTTATCTGCTTGGATACATTCCGTTGTATCGTTTGGGTTACTAAGAATGGTAATTTTACGCTAAGGCTATAGATTTGGTAAACATTGGCGATTTCGTGCATTTTTCAAGCATGCGTTACGCAATTTCCAGTGTTTATATTGGCTCTGATTTTGGCAAAAAGAAGGAAGGTGAATGCAAAATTCTCTATGGCAAAGTTGGAAGTAATATAACTACTAGAAATTGCGTAAGGGTTTCTTGAAAATTTCTCACGGAATTACCAAAGTTACCTCTACTGCTAGATGCTATTATTTTGGAAACGGATTTATTCCAATAATTACATATTCGTTTGGTTACCTTCCGTTGTACCGTTTGAAGTGGTTAGGATTGTCGTTTCATGCTAAGGTTTGCATCATCTATGTGTAATAGTATTGAAAACGGATTTTTTAACAATTATTTATCGTTGAGTAATAGAAGCGTGGTATTTGATGCTTTTGTGATTTTAATTGTATTTTTTCTAATTTAAAATTACATTTAAATGTAATTTGGCAATTACAATCTGAAGGACGCGAAGCATCAGGATAAAAGCGTTGAATTTCGTAATTTCACAGGCTCGCTCTCAGAAAACATAGATTAAATATATTCTCATGTATTGGGTTAGAAATAGTCTTATAAATTAGATGTAATTCTAAGAACTCAGTTTTATAATGAATAACTCTGAGCAAGGTTGATGATGCTGACCAGGTTGCAGCGTTTCTTTCCGAAACTTTAATCCTTTTATTAAAAGATGTTTAATCGTTATTAATTGAAGTTGTTTATAAATCAATGCAGTTGCAGGAGGAAGAAAGACGGGATGTGGTTCAGTAGCAATATTTTCTAATTTTCCGTAAAAACGATTTATATCTTTATCGGTAATTTTTCTTTATCATCCTACCTGCCTGAAGTTTATTTTACTAGTACGCGTAAATTATTAGTTGAATTTTCATTTTGCATTTTTTCCATTGAACATTTTTTTATCGTTCGATATCTTTTGTTTTACGCTGATTAAAAAAATAACCTCGGAAAGAAAACTCGATCTTTTGGATTGTTTTTTTTTTGGGGGGGAAAAGGGAATAGCGATCTCAGCGACAATATCGCCGATCTGTCTAGCATTCACCGCTTATTATCTCTTTTCAAATATATCTTAGCATATCTTCTAACTCTGCATACAGAATTCTTTGTCTTTTATATCACTATAAATACCGCTCTGTTGAACAGATATTTCTATGAAAAATCGTTCGTCTCCCATATTTTCTTTTACGCCTTTTCAAGATAGCATCTTGTTGTCGCCATACTACTGTACAATTTGTAATGCTTTAATACGCTCTTAAATTAAGCATTCAGTAAATTAATAAACAATTTTTATTAATGGATAGAGGCAGATCAGTATGTTACATTTTGAGCATTTTCGTTATGTTTCGTGCGTTGCGTATGATCGATTTTATATTGTACTAATACTCATGTCTACTGTGTATCTTGATTAATGATCACGAGTAATTTTGAGTAAGTTTGCATTAACTGCCGTATCATCTGTTTCAATTACCTTTATGGAGATGATAGTTTGTTTTTATCACTCTCGTATCCATCCGGATATGTCTCGCCGCTTGGTCATTTTGATTTCTCGCGCCTTTCCGTCGATAGCTTCTATACAGAATTGGAGATTTCACCGTAAGAGGGAGTGGAGGCCATTTCCAAATCTTTACTTTAGAAATTCATTTGAAAACTTTTCTGTAGCATCGTTTGGTGAGCTTGAATGAGATATTCTTGCATTCAAATACATATGCTTATCATAGTCATCATAGGGAAAATATAGTCAAGCATTAATAGCTTTCAAATCTTTTTATCCAAGTTTTTGTCAAATGAAAACGGCGACTTGTTCATTTTACTTATAAAATATTCTTATCCTTCACAAAGAATAAAGAGATTAATAGATTGAAATGGAATGGAATTTTGAGTTGAATAAAGTTTCGAAGACTTTTTAGTTGTTTAGGAATACATTAAATCTGACGGAAAGGAGTAGCTTAGATACAATCCTTCTTAATAGGGATTTAATAAGTGATCAGTAATTTTTCATGTATTTTCTAATTCTCTTCTTCCTCAGCAAAGTATTTACTGTCCTTACCATTTACTTTTAATTCCTTTATTGAGTATTTTCGGACTATTAATAGATAGTTCTTGGTCAGCATATATGAGGTGGAGATTTCTTTACGAAATTCTTTGCGTGAGAATTATAATAATATTTATTGCTAAATGATTTCATTTGAGACAAACAAATGTATAAGGGATTAGAAATTCATAATGTTTCATAATTTATTCGCTCTCATTACTGACAATTTCTCTCATTTCTTGCGTATGTTTTCTAGAAAGCTTAAAAACTATAAGGAATCGTGAGAACTTACAAGAACTAACATGTTCGTCTTTTGTCAGGTCCTATTTCTAGTTTTTTGCCTTATGGCTGTCGCAATGGGTAGGCCATCAATCCTTCGTTCATGGCCGTCAGCCATTGCAGCACCTGTCTGGCCACACTCTGCCTCCACATCCGTGGTCATGGCTCGCCATGGACTCTGGCCTTACACAACGCAGGCAGCATCTGCCCTCCCAGTGGTGGTGAGGTATCCATCTCAGGACACCTCCAGGGGTCTCCCACAGCCTGTCGAGGACACACCCGAGGTAAATATACGTTGAATATTGATGTGGATTATTATATTTAATGGCACGCTGAAGACAAACGTAATCGGTGACTTCAACGACTGATGTCACAGCCTGAGAGTTTCAGCATAGAATTTTCTAACTGACGTAACGATCGTGAAGTTGGGAAATGAAGCGTTTTTGTCGATGGCACAGGAAGAAATCATCTTACTACATTTCTATTAATCTGTGCAATCGTATAAAAAATCATGAAAGTTGAACTTTATTTTTCTTTTCAACTTCAACATACCTTATTGTAATTGGGTTAATTTAAATTTCAAGCTTTTTGTGGCAAACTGAACACTTTTCTGTAATTTTCTATATCTTTTTAAACAGAAAAAGTGATTATTCATCTTGGTTGCTTTTAGTTATGATTATAATATTTAACAATATTAAAAGGGAAGGAATTCAACATTTACTGAAATTGATAATTACTTTGGAAACAGAATTCTTTTAAAATATAATTTTCGTAGTTATTTATAGTCTATAATAAATATTTCATAGCGTACTTTATGACGAAAAACTCAATACTAATAAGTTGGATTAAATTATGTGCGAACATACATTGTTTAAATTAGCAGAGAATGCATGATGATTCCAATAATCGTGCTGTAAATAAGAGGTTAAGACAAATCTCAACTTTGCGAAATCTGCTCTTTGTGATTCTAATCCACTTCACTACGATTAGTGGATAATACCTTAAACTTACCAACGAATTGAAAAGACGTTTAATTATAATTCATAAAATTTTAGTTTAGCTCGATGAAATGTAATCCCGCCAAAAAAAACAGTGCCAAAAATAACCGCTTATAATTATTATTAATATTATAAAAAAGACTTGCAGATAGATCGCAAGCCTGATGGCAAGGTCATTGCAAGTGAAATACATGCGTAAGAAACACCTATACACACACAAAACCTACAGAAATATAGTTTTAAATCTCATTTCAACCATCAAAACTAAATTAATCCGTACATCAATTTCAATTCAACTTCAAACTCTTATTCCAAGTCCAGCACTACACGTAACCGTGATTTAGAAGCAAAAATCCCCCCATTCCTTTGCCGGTCGTCATAAAACAAACTACCGTGAAACAGAAAGCCTCCCATTCCGTATTAGCGCTTGTCTTAAAACGAACATTTGACAAATCCAGGTCCGAGCAGCCAAAATGGCATTTGCAGCAGAGTACGAGAAGGCCGCCGTCGCCGCAGCACTGGCCCCAGCAGCCGAAGAGATGGGCGAGGGAAGCACTCTGGTCCTCCTCCAGGAACCCGAAACCAAGATAGTCCCAGCCGTCCTCAAGGAATCTAAGGCAGACATGAGCTCCGAGATGCCAGTCACGACCAATGAGGAGAACAAGGAGACCAAGGTGCGCTCACGCCGTGAACCCAAGGAGCCAGTGATGTTCGCCGAGAAGAAGATGATGCTCATCACCCCAGCATCCACGCACCGCATGGGAATGTCTCTGGACATGTCCAACCTCATGCACCACCCAGTCATCCCAGTTCCAATGCCTCTCCCATCAGTTCCATCCATGGTTCCAGTGGTGGCCATTCCCGGAAAGTCTGCCGGTGAAACTCCGGAGGGTGCCTACTTCGTTCACAACGCTAGCCCCATCATCTACAACACCCCTGGAGTCCCTCTGGTTCTCGTGAACAATAAAGAGAGCATGGGTTAATTGGGGAACCTACTGGGATGGCATCTGATGGAGCCGAAACATCGGCTTCGGAAGGTGTCGACCGCTGATCGCTGCCGGAATCTGACCAGGAAACTACCTTTACGACGACGCTTCGGTCCTATGTTTCGAAGTCCTTTTTGAACTGGTGACCGCTCTCCAAGGTTCCGGAAGGTGCTTTCGCCTTTTGGAATTCTTGGTGTACGAATGAATCCTCGCCCATTTGTGTTTTACCTTGTCCTCAGTTATAGCTACACATATAATGCATTTAATCCCTCTCAACTGATGAAAGTCATTAATAAATAGTGTGGTATCATTTTAATCGTCGAATAAATCATTTTCCTTGATCCTCATAGCTTCCAAAATTAGTCTTATCAAGACGGTATGAAATTTATAAGAAAATCTGTTTCTAACGATTTCCTTCTTATGGATAATTTACTATTATTGCAATATAAATATTGTGCGAAAATATACTGAAAATGTCTCACGATATTATCGATCTACATTATAGTCGATCATTACTAGCAATTGGATGTATTGGAAACAGAATATAGAATACGAAAGTTTGCTGGAGATTGAATGGTTTCGGTAGAAAATAATTAACATTGTTTACTCATTTGGAAATGAAATTGGATGCAGTCACAGAGAATTGACTGGAATCAATTCTTACAAACAATGATACCTAAAGGGCAAATACATTTCTTATCTCTCGTATTTGCGATAACTTTACATTGGCCATGGTAAAAGAGATGATACTGAAAAGTATTTATCTATACGTATCTAAAGTTGTTAAAGAAGTCAATTTCAACTTGAAGATCACCCGAAGTATTGGATGTTTACAAGGAGGAATTATGTCATTGATAATTCACTCTATATTCATAAAATATTGTTCTTTACGAAAGAAATTTTAGGAAATAAAATTTATCGTGACCTCGGCTGGATCTTCTGAAGATGACTCCATGAGTCGAAACTATGGTCGTTCCTGAATAAAATTATATGTGGTGTGTAAAAGTTAATCTTTTCATTTGTTCCTAGTACGTGACTATTCAACCTATACATGCCGGTGGGACGTTGTCAAGGCTCATAGATATTACCACAGAATCTAAATATTCATCCACCTTGTTAGAGTGTCTATGTTTTAAATTATGAAGTTGCAGAAGTTAAGTCTTAAGTTAAGAGGAGGGATTCTAAGGTTAATGTAAGCGAAAAAGATAATCGCAAGTGATCTGACTATTTGATTAGAGGAAAAAAATTATAACTACATCTGAAAGATTATGAAAAGTAGATAAATACAAATACATGAATAGACTTTATTTTACAGTGACATCTGCGACCAGTGAGGTTATTTGAAGAATGCCTTCGGAGAAACCTCACGTAATTTTCTTGGTATTAAGCGACCTAGCGATCCCTAAAACAAAATATGAGAGAAGTTGCTGTCACCGTAATAAGCACTTCAGTCGAAGAGAATGATTGTATCTTTGAAAATAATACTTATTTAACGCTCTGAAATGTATTATTCTTATTGGGTAATTGTACTATACTTTGAGGGACTTTTTTCACCTAAGGCATTGTTACTCATTCGGGGAGGCAAGGCCAAAATTGCTCAATCCTCATAGTTACTGGAGCACTTCGTCCTCCATTTAAAGCTGCCTGAGAGTGCGAGGATAAAACCGGCGTTAGAAGAGGTGAATTTAGAAGCATTTGCAATCCCAAAGCAAAGAAACATTGAGCACTTTAATCCAGCCACGTTCCGCGTCGCAAGCGATTCCTTCCTTTCACGCAGAAACATTTCACGGTGAAGATCTCCATGGGACTCATTACTCCTAGTCATTTCTTACTTCTCTATTTGTAGCCGAAGCAACAGATACATCCCCTCTTTTATTTTCGCTCGAGGTACACTTACGGATGGGAATTTATCTTCGCAACTTATGCGGGAGATGATCAATCATTGGACATTCCGCGGAATTTTACGCAACTGTGCGAAACCCAATAATCTTTTAATGCAGTTAAGCTGAGGAAACCCATCGTGCGCGGAAAATATCCGACGAATGATTAACGATTTATTGAAAGAATTATGAGGCATCGCCTTATCTCTGCAATGATGGAAAGAAAAGCAAACATTTAAACGCCTACATTAACTTTATGGTGGAATTTAAAAGATTGTTTTGACTGGTGATTAGGATACATAGAATCTTAATAAGCATAGCATAACAATCAAATATCTGCCCGTGAAAAATTTTCTCTCGAGATATCTCGCGAAATTGCCAAATCAGTATAGCTTGAGATACTGAACGGTTACCTAAAAAACTATTTAAGAGGTAGTGAAAATTCTTTTATCAGTTAATATTTTATTTCCCGTTCAAATTTTTCATTTAAAAGAGCTGGTTATATTATCTCGATTCACAAGGAGTCATTGAGAGATACTTTGAAGGCTACAGAATCAGTTTTTTATAACGATTCTCCATCCATGTAGGCGAGAGCATTGATTTCTCCTTCATGTTCCAAAACTTAATTGGCGGGTTTGTATAATACGTAAAATCCTGCCAATAAATTAAGGATAGATAATATTTTGGCATGCACTTCATCCAATATATGGCTTAAGCTTTTGCTTCTCTGTTCTCACCAAGAGAATTTATTTTAAGACTTACGACTAGTTTTCTGATTTTCTCATAATTTCATTATAATGGTTTATTGGTTTGTTTAACTGACTGGCATTGACTAAATTTATTCTGCACGCTTAATTCATGAGAGATATTCTGCGTCAAGTTCTCGGCCGTGGTGATGGAGTGATTAACGTGCTAGCGCGTTAAGGCTCCCACCTCACGGTCCAGGGTTCGAATCCCGGCTAATCGGACTTTTCCGGTTAGGGAATGGTTGTGTGATATTGATAAAATAAAATGAAAAAAAGAATAAAATTAAGAAAATGGGTTAACTTGAGGAATAGCCTTCCTAGGCTAACATTCGCCAAAAATATAAGACGGCATTATTATTATTCTTCAAACGTGGTGGTTCCAACCAGCAGCAAAAATGTAATGGAACATAGAAACTATTTGGGTTGGGATGTCCGACGGGCCAAATATTAAAGAGTGTCCCTCAAGATGCCATGATTATAACGTTTAACATTTTCTGTTTAGTAAATGTTCTCGGGATTTGGAACTTATTGATTGAGATTTGATATTTAGATTGAGATATTATTTGTTATTTAGCCTTTAAAGAAAGAAAATACTTTGGTTTCCCGAAGATTCGCAAAACCTCGAACCCTATCGTTTTATAATATGCTTAATGAACATTGCTCGTATTGCGTATGTCTACTTTTAATACCTTATTGCTGTAAAATAATCACCCACCTCTTAATTCTAAAGAGAGCTTCATTTTTTTGGTATCTCATTGTTTTCTATAATGTTCGTTGAATTTCAAATTCATTACATTTCTCAAATCTTACTATCCTTATTAAATTTGTGCTTACATTGCTCCTAGGTTTCCTGTGTAAGTTTCGCTAGAATTTTGGTACTTCCTTCCTTGAGTGGACATTTCCTTACCATGAAAAATGTTACCTAATTCATACTTTTACCTGTAGCAGAATATTCGCGCATAAAATTGTCATAGGACGAAAAATAAAATTATGTCTACAACATAATTTTATTTTTTATCCTTATTTATACGGATATTACTAAATTAGTAGTTAAATATCTTTATAGATTTGAATCGTTACTTTTCCCTAAGTCTTTCCAATTTAAATACTCTCTATGATTATTTTCAGTTATCGGATTTGTGAATCAAGTAATGAATTGAAATCATGAAAGCAAGGAAATATGTCTAAATTATGGTTTCAACTCTCACTTTCGCCAACAGAACAGGTGGTTGCCCTTTTTTAATCCTGAAGATCTGACTTCGAGAAGATGATGAAATAAAACCGCCCGAGATGAAATGTATGCTTTCGGGGTGGGCCATGACCCTCAGGTGGAGTGGTACAGGAAGATTCGTAATAAAAGCAGATGGAAAGTAACCGGGCAGGAATTGGTGTCAACACCCTCTGGGAGTTGGGGAGGGAAGCTTTTGCCGCGGATCAAGTGGTTAAGGCCAAGGCCTCTCTATTAGAACGGACTATTGCCTTCCGAAGTTTGGGGTTGTGGACGGGAAGGGGTTGTCTTGGAATGCCCACGTTGTTTGCAGGTTGGTCTGAGGTCATCAGGCGGGTTAAAAACCTCAAGATGGGAAGAAAAAGACTTCCGTGGGGATATTTTAATCCGTATCAAACAGCAAGAGATCAACGACTCCCAAGTTTTTCCCGAACCAGTTTGGCAAAAAAAGGGCGAAAAATTACCCGATCACCTGGACGTCAGATTCGCTCCTGTAGCTGAAATTCATTCCCATGGCGTAAGAGAGCGATTCTCCCAGGAAGGTCGTTGTTGCCTGCAGTAGTTCTGCGTTGAAATCCCAATCCGATACAAAACTCTTAAAAATATCTTTTTTATTTGTATTCGATATCCATCAAGATTGATAATTTTTAGAGCGGGAATTTTTTTATCATTTCAATGGTTTTCCGGTTATTATAGGCTAATTCTTTAATCCCAAACTAGTAGTTTATTCTTTTCTGTTAGTGATTACTAAAATTTAAGAAACCCGCGCAAACGTTTATCAGCGGGTTTGCGCGTTTATTTACAAACCTATTTCTAATGGGTGTTTCCCTGCAATGGATATATTGTTTTCAAAGAATTTATTAGCATTTTAAATAGACAATTCTTCGCATTTGTTCTCTCACTATCAATTTAAATAAACTAATGACGTTATTTTGGATGGAAGAGGAAACTTTTAGTCTCAATCTCACCAAAATAAACACGTTTAATTATTGTTATTCACTTAAATTTTTATCATAGAGCAATTGATTAACAAAGAAAAAATAATTCCTACGTAGATACACCATAAAAATTGTTCATAACTATGCATTTAAATCATTCACTAAAAGTATACCGTTACGGATTCTTCTGAAAATGTATGCACTTTTGATTCATCTTTGTTTGTTCCTGAACTGCAACTGCTGTATTAAAAAATAATTTGAAGTATAATTTCTGTGATGCTAAACTACTTATAAACGTAATATATCGATGAGTTCAATCTTAATTGAATTTAATCTCATCTTTTAATTAATATTGATCTTTATTCTACCAAGTAAAAAATGAAATTAGGTAAATTCGATACACTGCCACAAATTCTCGTGGTTGGCCAAGCGTGTTAAACCAGTTTCGATTATCAATTTCAATTCGTGGAAGTGTACCATTTTTATCTGTTTTTATTTTTTACTCGGCAAAAATAAAATCTATCTTCAATTTTCTTATAGACCAATGATTTGCCAAACAATTGGTATCTGATATACATTTTTCGTATATCTCAAATAAAGTTCAATTTTTCTTATGTAATACTGGACATTAACTCTCGGAAACCGGGAAAAGATCAGTTTTATGTAAATTTACTGGAAAGATTTTGAATTATTTTACTCGATAAATTTCATTGGGGAAAAAGAAGAAAAACTGATGAGATTAAAAAACCCATCAGTATTTACAGAGTGATTGCTTATAATGAGATAATGACCACCAAATAGCCTTCAGCTTATCCGCTTTAAATGCCTACTGTGCGGGGGAGCATATGTTATTACGGCGCAGGTGGATTGGAAATAAGAGCAACCTGTCGCTGATTGGAAAAGCTGGGTCGGAACGCTCCGTGAACCTGTTTTTCTGGCGCTGTTATGTATTTTAGAATATACAGCAGACAGCTAATAAATCAAAAATCAATATTGTAGCACTTTTTTCAAAGTAATTTGGTTATGTCTCATGTTTTATTATTCTCTTGTAAACTCACATTATTTTAAAAAGAGTCATCTAGTAATTACCTGACATCTTAATTCTGAGATTGTAAAATAGTTTTGAAACACGATTTAAGTGAGAAACTCTATATTTTCTGGTCATAGGTAGAATTTCCGCCTGCCATTCATCAAAGAGGATTCATCTTAGAAACATAAAGTTTGTGTATTATTTGGTATATTTTTTTAAATGAATATAGTGTTAAAAAGAACAGAATATGGATAAGGTTATCTACTACCTTTACAGTTACTGCATGAAGAATGAAGTTATTAGAAGTCATTTTATTTATATAAATCTACGACTTTAGTGTAGCATATTCTTATTTGTTAACTGGAGCAGCCTTTTTTACTTCCATACCCATATACCATTAATATAAAATGGCCCCCAAGAGTTGCACTTAGTCAAATCTCTGCCTAACTTATTGATCACTACCGACTTATTTTTCAAGAATAGCTTCATGCAAATTTGATTTACGTTTCCATAAAGATGATCTGAAAACTCCACCATAACGAATCTATCACATAACTAAAATGGCGGAATGAATACATTTGCTGCTCCATCGAGGAATACAAAATGCCCTGATATCTATTTCATTTGCAGTATACAATATCTTTTTACGTCAAGTAGATTCAGAGCTCGGATTCACGGACTTCTTTCCTTAGATGAATCTCAGAGATCGATTCACTTTGAGCAAGTAAGATCAGGGTTACGCCAATGATGCATGGGATTTCAAAGATAAGCATTCGAGAAGTCGTAAAGGTCATTCGTGGGGCGTCGCGATTTGTTATATATGCGATCACGATGTGAGATCAAGCGTACCGAGATAATTCCGGGATCGAGTTTCTTCTTTCAATAGGAGAATCAGCAATTAACATCAGAGAGGCATCAGCAATGATTCAAGTCTTACGCCTGAGGCATTAGTGAAATTTCTGCGGATTGCTATAATTTAATTATATTATATGTTTTATATACATACTTATATATTTGTTGTTGTTGTGCTGTATTTTTTTGCATGGTTTAGGGATTTTGTCACATTTTCTCATTCATTGCATTCGTGTATGTTCAGATATGTGTTTCTGCCATAATCATTGCATAACACGGGTATTGCCGCCTGATTTTTGCTTATCTGCAATTTAAATGTATTAATAATTATATATATATTCCTATTCTTAAATTAGATCTGCATGGATGAAGCTAAAATAGTGGGGCAACAAATCTGTGTGATATTTCCTTCTGAGAGTAACTTTTATGATTATAAATATTCAAATACTTGCTCATGGAAATACACTGGACGATAATGGTATTGCTTCAAGATGTACGTGTTAGTAATACCTTATCTCATATAATAAAAAACGTTGCCATGCTATGATATAGTACTGATGAAGTAGCTGAACTGCGAAACTGGACGTATTGTCTATTCAGATTTGAGGTTCAGTCCATCATATCTGAAAAATATGAATTCGCTACTTACTCATACACATTTTGTGAGGGAGTCATCAACTCTAACTTATGCTTTTCTTTAAAATATTCGTTAGTTCTGTGAACAAACTAATTCTTTCAATAATATTTAGCATCCACATCTATGGACTCGCGAGATGACCTCGGCACCTCGTCCTTCGTAGTGGTAACTCAAGTCACCCTTCCATGATAATTCCGTCGTCGAGATTACCTTGCTCACGAGCTCTTCCGAACAATGAATCTGCTCAGTGAACCACGTCGTCCATTCGGAGGAGAAGAGGACTGATAGCAATTTGAGGAACCCACGAAATACTAAAGGTTTGGCTTATTTTTGTAAGGCTTTAGTTTTCAAAAGATATGAAAGATAGAATATTAAACAGAACGTGAATCAGAAGTCTTCCTTTCATATTTAAAAAGTGTATGTTAACCCAAATCTAAGTTTTGGAATTTTTATGTCATTCTCTCTCGAGAATATCAGAGTGGAATTTAAGATAAATATAATTTCTTGGAGAAGTTTTACATGGAATTAACCAAATTCCTCTTTCAGATGTTCCTTTTAGAATCCCAAATATTTTAGTAGTCGTTCGTCTATCATCAAGAAAATAATAAAGTATTAACAACGGTTGTAAAGAAAGCTTATTTTGGACCTGATAATAAAGTCTATGGAATTTAAAGTTTCTAGGTGATATTAAATTCGAGTTTTATATCCTTCTAACATAACTCTCAGAAAAGGTGTATCTCCGAAATCGATGAGATCATGGCTGGTTTCTTAAAACTCTACCCCGTAATTTATTTGACATCATCAGCGAACAATTTCTGACCAATTTATAATCGAATGTTGTTTAATATTATGATAAGTACTACACAGTTTCCAGACTCAATATTTAAAAGTATTTTCTGTTGTTTTTTATTTTCGCACATTGAATTAGTTACCGTTTTCGCTTCACCAGTATGTTGTTTTTCATGATTTACTACTATTTGCCGATTCTGTCTGCGATGATATCTTCATACCATTAAAATATCCACTGTTTTCTAAGGCAAAATCTGGAAAAAGGTTAATATACTTCGTTCCCTGAACAACCCATATATCGTAATTGATAGAGTCATCTGGAACCTCTTAGCGAATTCAGTTGATTTCACTTAAGGAACACTCACCATATAATTTGACGGTCTGCTATCGAGAGTGAGTTAAGACCCAGGCATCCTTTTATGATTCTAGGCTCCTCGTATCATAATCGTGAATATTATTAACGCCCACACCTCTTGTTTTCAATTTAACCACCTGGTCCCCGCGATCCCTCTCTGGATTGGGCATCTCATTTGCATCTTCGAAACATTTATCGTTCGCGGTTCCAACTCGCGGAAAGGTTCTTTGAATACGAATCGATTCCTCGGAATTAAAAGGTTGGGCGTCGGATTCTTTGTGGACCATTCCAATTACGTTTCGGACCCGAGTAGTTCCAGAAGGCTCAGTTGCGGCGCCACTCCCGCCGTCCCCCACCGTCTTTCGTACCCGCGGAGGTCAGGGCCCTTTTCAAAGGTGGATCCACGCTCCGGTCCTTCCAAGGACGCGGCCACGCCCAGATGTTAACGATGCCAAATCCCCTCCTCCTGCTTCATTCCCACCATCCCCGACAACACCGCTGAGCCGTATATCGCTCGGCGAATTCCCCTCGGCCTTCCACACTCACCTGCCCAATCCTCGCCAAATGGACTATTTCGAAATCGTTGGTGCATTTTGCTCTTATGGAACAATGGATTAAGTCCGGGAGTGGATTCGTCCTCACGGATCTTAGATGGGGTGGAAACGGGGCTATGGTGTTCCTGGGTGCACAAGCGGGACAAGGGCGCGAATTTTCTGGGTATCCATCCGAAAAAAGGAAACGTGTCAAATTTTCCGTTTCATTGATGTATTTTTTCTCAAATAATATGTATTATTCTTTGAATGATTGGCTCATCATCCACTGCGATTGATTAGATTAAGAATATTGGGATTTCTTGAGTATTGATCAAGCTTGACGAAAGGAATTGGATTAGATTCATGAAACCTGTTCTTAATTATTATAATTAAATCCTCATGTTAAAGTTGAAAACGATCATCCTAAACAGTAGCAGTGTTAAAAAATGTTACCTAAGCTTCTGAAACCTACTATTTATTATTATAGTTTGATCATTTTCATTTAAATTTAAAAATAATTAACCATCATTATCATCAATTATAGTGTTAAACGTTTGAAAACAATAGAATCATGCAATGACTGAAACGTCCCTATGTTTGGCCTCCAAGGACCAGAAATTCCACTTTGATAGATCTGCTGGCTGTATCTGACAATTCTCTTCCATTCGTTAATATGACTTGTGTATATAAATAAATAGGTGAAGTAGCTATAGAGGCAGAAAAATAAAAATAATGTATATATACATATTATAGATTCAAAAGTTCTAAAAGCCAAAACGGGTAACTGCTTATTGGAGCTTTTAAAACTCAAACGGATTAAAGAGATAGCGTTTTGGATTTATTATGGTTCAGGAATGAGTACCAAACGAGAATGTGAAACTCCATAACTCCATATAAAAAGAGATTTGGTATTGAGAATGGTATCCGACCGTGAAGCTCAAGTCTAAAACCAATGGAGCATCTAGGAGAAAATAGATAAACTTAAAGATGTAAAGGTTACTATTTAGACACGCTAAGTATTAGAAGGGCTCTTTGTTTTCTTTATTTGCTTCACTAGTCCACGAGGAACTAAATGGAATCACTGCGTTGGTGTTGGACAACTCATAAACAAATGGAAGAGTCAATAATCCTTTATGAACAAAATGTCTCTCTACTGGCGTTCCTTCTATATCGTTACAGTCACTAATAATGATTTACGCCGCTGAAATTATTTCTTAGAGCGATTTATGAAATTATCTTTGAATTGTATATTAATGTCCATCACTTACGATATTGATGGAAGAAATACTATAAAATGCAAATGCTATATATTATCTACTAAGTGAAGTTCTATGAATTTCAATGTAGTTAAAATTTCCAGCAATTTCAAATTGCCTTAATATACATTCGAATCGTAGAAGTTCGGTTGTGATGATTTTTTGGATTATTTTACCAGAAATCAAAAAGTAATACCTAATTGTCTCGACCAATTCCGATAGGAAAGATTAAACCACCTGCGCTTTCGGTAATGATACGCTCAAGATGCCTTTTTCAAATTAGTGCTGATTTTAATATTACTACGTTGATTATTAAACTGAAGCGAATACGTAATCAGCAGATCAAAGAAAGAAGTCGCGCAAGTTTCTCTCTTAACAAAAAACAGTTTCAAATCCACACGTTGGCCACATTTCTCTCTGCAAACATTTATCCTACGTGTAGCATTATAAGTGGGGTATCATTCATGATTTTTTCTTTGGATTCTCGTTTACGATACAAAGGAATGTGATCATATCGATTTACTTATATACGGAATATTTCAATTCTTAGTCCAAAGAACGGAAAATTATGCGAGTTACAGATAGGAATAATTGTGGAAGGAGTGTGGTACAGAAATGTTTACAAAAACAAAATTAAAAATCGATCCATTTAATTGAAGTCTTTAAAACAATAATGAAATAGAGCAAAGCGAAAAAATAAAAATAAGTAAAGAAAAATATGATAGCTTACTTTTGGATTATAAACACAGAAAAATAAACTTTTTGTGACACATATACTGTATTACTCAGGTATTTATTCGAAATCAGGAATTTCATCGAGAACTGAATAATGCTGTTTAATTTAATAAACAAAATACTCGAATAGATTAAAATCATTTAATTGAAATTTAAGAATGAAAAAGTTTCAATTTTTTAAATAACACTCAAGGATCAAAGTATAAAAGAAAGACTCCAAAATCCACCTAACAAGGCAAACCTTGTATGATGGTTTTTGGAGTCATTTGCCTTGTTTAATGGTTTTTGGAGTCTTGCTTTTATAATTTGACTATTGCAGCCATCAGTGACCGATTATATGTTTAATCTATTTAATATATATTTAACACTCAAGGATACCACGGATTTTTCTAATTCCGAAAGTACCTAAGCTATCTAATTAGATGCAGCCTTCCTTGAACATTTAATTCCTTGAAAAATTAATGTTTCAATTTTCCATGAGATAAATTTGCAGGCCATTGGAGGATGAAGGTTGATTATAAATAGCTATATTGAGTCCTTACATGGCTTAATATTGTTAATCAAAGTTTGACCTGCTACATTAGATTTTCTTAAATTCAACTTGAGAGTGAATCAGCCTTCTACTTGAACCATTGGCATTTCGAATACCCCCGCCGAAAATTGGGGTACCTTTCTAGGAAATAATCAAAATTAATTCACTCAGACTAAAACTTCCTTAAAAGTCACACCCTTACCATTTCCTGGTTTATATTATCCGTTATTCTAGGTAAAGTGTGATCCATCGATGCCACCGTAACCAGGAAGCGAGTTTTCAATGCATTCGGAACTCTACGATAAAAAGTACAATCACGTGAAAGAATCCATGAAAACGGTTTTCCCTTGGTATCGTTGGCGGAATAAATCTCGGAAATGCTTCTGCGAGAAAGATGCGAATTTTAAGTGGAAACACTTCGATGCAGTGGAACGCTGTATTTATCAATAATATTAAGAAATAAATGGAGAATAATAGTACAAACGTAGCATACGAGGAAATCTTAAGGACTGAAAGATCTTAGTAAGTTCCTCATAAATATATTTGGCGCAAGTTTACATTTAAATATATCATCATGTCTCTCACGAACCATCTGACGTATACATAAATACGAAAGTAGTTGCGCCGAATGCAGTATTGAGGAAATAAATTAGATTTTTCATTCTTTTACTATGCCACCATTCCTTAAAGTCCAGCTTTAACAAATTAAATTTATTAAAAGAAATACACCAACCCGCAATATAATTCAGCATGGGTAAAAGTGATCAAAGGAGGAAATTAATAGGCTGGTAATGTCAAATAGCTCACAAAATATCGATAAATAAAAATTTTCCTCACAATTTTTCTTGATATCTTTATATATTAATGTGTTTTTGCGGTTTATTTCCAACCCCTCTCTGTGGATGTTTTCGCACGACCTGGTTTTCTTTCCGTGACAACTAGTAACAAAGATGTTTTGTTAGGGTTAAACGATGATCTGAAATCATTAGGATCAGAAAAGCATGTTTACACAATACTCGCCGTGTTAATGAGGTTATGCAAAAAATAATTCACCTGGTAGGCTCAGCAATCAATATACACGTAGTAGCGTTTCCGGATAAATTGATCAATTATTCCAATAAATGCAATAATTTCGTGGTGTCTTTTTAATATCTTCCAAGTTTTGATGAATGATTTAAATGACAGTGCCATTAAAACTGGGTTGAGAATATTCGATTCCCTTGCTTATGTTTTCCTTCCAGCACGATAACAGATAACTGACCTTTATGTATACAGTGCTTATGGGCGGAGTGGCAATGAAAACTTTGTTGTTGTCCTTGTAGCCTTAAGCGCGTTGACGTTAGTGATTTTTCAGAGTTCCCGCCCGCCCTTATATGTAGGTATATAAGAGAAGTGATTTTTGCCACTGATAGATGCACGCATTTTTAAACGATACTATCAGCCATGGAGGTGTAGAGTGTAATTTAAACAAAATTTCTAACTGATACTTCTAGCCTACCATGTAATCTGATGGTCAAAATAATTTAGAATTCAATCCAGCCAGATGCCGCGGGGCTTATTACTTTTTTACGTTATACACTTTATAGAGGAGTAGCTTTTTTCATGCCTAGCGACTGCCTTCTTCACCGGTGAAGTACTTCTAAGCTCTGATGAACTTATCAGGAGGTGCTTCCTCGAGGCAACAGTAACAACGAACAAACACACATAGCTTAAAATTAGATGGCATGCTATCTACTTGGCCACCAAGGCCGGTGTATAGCATTTAATTTTGTGGATGTATGAAAATCAATATGTTATTTATTGATTGGAAACTATAAAAATATTTCGATACCTTTTGATATCTTTTAATGGCAGAAACACTGAGCAATCCATCGTAAGATACTGTTTTATACCTCGCAATTTTTTTGTATTTTTGATTTATGCTCATAAAAGAATCTGGACTCGATGAATAAGTTTATTGTGTCCATAAAATATGACGAGAAACTGGTGCCATGTTGTAGGCTTAAGGTTTTATTCCATTAAGTTTCAGTCATTTCCTCCCACGCTTCGAAATTTGCAAGAAATTCGAATAAAGAGTTGAGCGAGACACCAGTTCATTGGCCATCATTATTTGTCTCAGGATCAAGTTTTGTAGCTGGTCCATTGAAGATTCGGATCGTTAAATAAGAATATGACGTCGTAAAAGAAAATTCAATCTCCTAGCCATCGTTGAATTGTTTACGTATTTTATAGAATAGGCAATATTGTGTGGTTACTGTTGCAGCTCAGTTGAATTTGATGTTGCATTAATAATTTTATATAATATGCTACTAACTAGAATTGTATATTGAGTACATTCTGAACGTGTCCTCGGTAGTATAGTGGTCAGTATCCCCGCCTGTCACGCGGGAGACCGGGGTTCGATTCCCCGCCGGGGAGGTCTTTTTAATATAATTAATAATTATATTTATCATGTATTAAGTTCTTGGAGATTGGAGATTGCAATGTGTGAATTATATTTTTCACCTTTATAGTGTCTTCTAAGCTTTGTTTAAAAAGATAAAAAAAATTTATATGAATTTTAGATGGTACTCCTCAAATACTATGCGTAGGATAGTTATCTAGGAATTTTTGAGCAACATATTTATTTAGCACTGAATTAAGTTCATCATTAATTTGGTATCCAACAGCATAATTTTTCTGTGACTTTTAGTTCCAAATAGGTGCTAATCTTAATTAAAACTCCAGACTACACCGAAAATATAATGTAGAACTAAGAATATAATAAATAAATAATTATAATATTTAAAATGCAATAAGGAATGAGGCGTAGCCAATATGGAGTGTCAAAGATTTTGTGTTTAAAACTAATGATTTAGAACGTCTATGAATTTCTATTGCAGCATTATTCATTTGCTTATATACGAAATTTTGCGTCTTGCATAACATTATTCCAATAAAAACTTCCAAAGATTTTACTATACCGTAATTATTATACGTATTATACCTAATATACGAAATGTGGAGCATAGATATACCTATCAGCATATTTACTATCGATTCATTACCTACTATAGAAGTCGATACTTATAGTATGATGAAATATTTGCGATTAATTCTCTACTTTTAAGTTTAGGAACGAAATGTTTTATTCTCCACTTTTCCGTACCGAAGGTTACGACTTGAAGCCTTTTCCCTTCGCTTATTTTTATCCTCCTACGAAATCGGATTTACCTTCTCGAAATCCGATTCGGTTTCGGCGATGTAAAGTCTTCGGAGCAGAACAGCAAGCAAATGGCAACGATGTGTTTCAGAATGCAAATGTCTTTCCGTGTCCAGTTCGACCATGGGACGGAGGCGTGGACATCCCTACCGACTTTACGATACCGATTTCCCGATCTGTGCCGCTTTCTCATCAACTCATCGAACCCACGCAGTTTTGGAGGCTGTTTGGACGCAAGGTCATCAAATCATCGCACTTGAGGCATACATTATCCCCTCAAAGTGGGAATAAATTGGGGAATTGACGGAAATGCGGCTTTGCGAGCCCTTTATTTTCTTTGGTGTATCTACGGTGCATACCGAGAAAGTTGGCTCAGTGGTGATGTATTGGTAAATTATCTCAGGGGCTGAAATCTTCGCCTTTTAAGGGATACTCAATTATTTCGGCGAACAAGAAGAATTTTTGACTACACCTCACTTTTGCCACCCACATTCTTTTTCTGGTCTTATTCATTTTTAACTCTCTGTTTGAAATTTCCTCTAAAGAAATTCGCGTAAAAATTGCGCGTTAAAATTTAATGCGTTATAAAACGGAATTAGAATAGTCCATGAATAAGACTAACTAAGGAACTCGAATAGGCCAAGAATAGATTTATATTACGATAACTTGTAACTTTGGGTTTCAGTAAGCATAAGCGGTTTCTCCAACATTTGGTCAAATTGTCAGAACTGATACATAGGTCACGGAACTTTATTCATAGTAATGCTTAATTAATTAATAAATTTTTTGTATGATGTTTATCTCAAAGCAGATTTAACCTAGGATAAAACCTAAAGCTAACAGATTATTTATTTGTAAAGCAATTTTTAATATATTTGTTTGTGTTGAAAGCAATAAGTCTAATTCTATCTTAAAGATGCTTGACATCAAAAGGAAAGAACATCCGTATCAATTTTCCTTATCATGATGGACCGTCACATATTAAAAATTAATAATTCTACTGTTGCCATTTATTCCTGAAAAATAAGTATCAGATTTTTTGTCAGGCAAATTATTTTCAAAATCATAAGTTAGTTCTTGCATTTCAATGGCAAAAAATCATCATTTTTTAAGATATGTGTTATGGAAAAAACATTCTTCAATTCAAATGGGAATGTATTAGTCTATATAATTCATTTTTACTGATAGAATTAATTAATAAATACATCATATTTTTGTTTATTTAATTAAATCAGGAATTACCCGTAAATGTTTACAACCAAGTATCTAATATTCTTCACACATGTCTTAAGAAAGTTGTTTATTTAAATTGAAGTGATACTAATGGACAGCTAATTGAGTACATTGTTTTTGTTCGAAATCGCGTCTCATATCATAATTAGGGTGGAACGAAGCCTCTCAGCAAAATGAACCGTAAATGATCTAGAGATTCCACGAAGTTTACGATGGGAGTTTTTTTGAGTATCCTTAGGCGTTGACAATAACGGTTCATGTGTGTATACGTATAAGAGCTATCTATCTAAGGCCTCTCTAATATTCACCGGGAGGCATCCTTTACACAGTCAGGTAGTGAATCTCATGCATCACTCTAATCGTGTGTCTCTCGACCGTACTCTACGCATGTCGATACCATCACTGCAAACATGATTTATGTTGACGCCTTCAAGATCCAGGCATTAATCATTCGTAGTATTGCTTTATGATTTCCTCCTGGTTTTCCCACTCACACTTTTCACAAGAGATTCTTACAAAAAGGTCACATAAATACAAATATGCAACCTTAGGACACGCCAAGAAAAGGATCATTAATTCTTGACGATTTTTTAAAAGAATGGAATCAGGAACGTCAATTCATGGGGAACTACATGTTAAATTAGCTGGAAATCAATTTCTCTCTACTAGGTACCAAGGTGAGGATTTTTTTTCGAATTTTTCTCTTGCTTAAAACATTTAAGTGGGTGCACTGACGTATGGAAACCTTGTACATAAAAATCAACTTGCGCAGTAATTAATTCCTTTAAATTTTCCTCTTCAAGAATTAACAGTTGACATCTGGGTTTGGCATTTCAATTCATTCTTTATATTTCATCACCGATTGTTTGGCTGATATTATTATCTTGATAAAGAAATCTAGAAAATTAAAATACATAACAATTTACTTTTTGCGTTTCTATTTTGCTTCTGCTATTGCTGTGATCTATTAGCAATACAAGTAGGATTTCTAAGTAAGTACTTGAAGTAATTAAATTTATAGAGTAGATAAGATGTATCTTGATAAACAATCAGGATGGACGAGATAAGCTTTTGTCATGAATCTGCTAATCTCGAATGTATCATTGGAAAAGGATGATACACAGTAGAGTACAAGTGGTGAGGTCAGGCTTAACTTTGTGGTAGTGTGATACAACGAGACTTATAGTCGAATAACTTTTACTGAACCACAGAATAATATACAGCGACCATAGTTTCGCAGCGTAGATGCATCATCAGGCCATACCATCTGTATTGCCAGTATCATCTACACAGTAGAGTGTCTATGAAGGAAATCAAAATTTAATCTTCTAAAATTAGTATTTGGCTACTTTAATGTATGTAAAATTCATTTGCATCTTCCAGTACCCATGTATAATTCGCGGTTGATGCAATATTAGGTAGGAGAAGTTTTGTGATTTTCACCGTTTATTTAGGTTTTAAAAAATAAAATAATATTTCTATTTCCATTTATTAAGGAATAAGACGTTATTTTTAGCTCTAAATTAAGTCAAATTTTACTTCACTCCTTTCAAATGTCAAGCGCAAATAACTCATTCATCCTTAAAATTCCTCTGGTTTTAATTAATGTTTTTATAGCGATTAATTACTAATTGCATTTTTATCTGTAATTACTATGACATGCTTCTACTAAGTTATTGCCATTTTATTGGTTAGAATGGTTTCCTGTGTCAACTTTTTCTTGACTGTTTTTGTAACCTTTTGGTCGAGTCTACTCTAAGTGAGATACCAATTTCAATTAATGTATCAACAGTTACCTTTTATTGTATTGGGAACATACTTACTGTTTTCAGTTCAATATAGAAGTCAAAATATTAAAGAAAATGTGGAAATGACGTTAGAATTCTATGTTATATTCTTTTGCGTATATTTATGCCTATATATTGAGACTAAATTATCTTTTTGTATTAGCCATAATAAAAATTTGTCGTTATTATATCGAATTGTATTTAAATGAATGAAACTGCATTACAATTTCTGATTTTATTTCTATAAATAAGCACCAAAATATAATTATAGGAATTATGGATTGATTTTTAAGTTTGGAAATATAAACCTGATCTTCTTCAATTATAATTGGTTGATTTGCATCATACAAAACAATTTACTGTAACAAAGCACTTATAACATAATATTTTGAACCTGTACACTAGTGTGGGACTTAAATGTTTCTGAATATTATTGTACAAGTGTTTTGAAACAATAAATTGTTTTGTTGGAAATATATCTGGAGAAATTTTCTCTGCTTTACCAAAGGAAATATCAAGACTTTTTGTGGAGCAAACTTAATTGAGAAAAAACATTAATTTATTATTTAGAATTAATACATTTTCAGTAGCTTCATATTCAGTTACTCCATAAAAAGAACGATGTTATTTATTTATTAGACATACATTGATACATGTCATCGTATCTTATAGCCGAATTTTTGGAGTCAAGTTACAAAGAGACGAAATCTTTTCCTTTAGTGGAAGAGGCGATAATTTTTCTACTTTATTTCCAAAATGCCCATAACTCAGTGATTTTAGAGCTGCGAAAATTTTGTTTAAGGTGCCTGGAACCCTCGTCTGAGGTGACGTGTTAATCGTCACAGATCTGGGCGCCTTATTTTCATGTCACTTGGCAACATACTCTTTATTCGCTGCACGTCCCTCGACGACGGCCACTGCGAGACGAAAATACGCACATCGGCCCACGGCACGTGCATTCTTCCCAACGGTGAGCTGTTCCAAGGGACACAACAGCAGGATCGCGAACCTATTAGTAGTCCACGTCCTAATTCGAAGGGATTCGCTCTTCCCAAATGAGCAGCTCAAAGCAATAAAACTTATTGCGCAATTAAATAAAGTTCGCATGACCCGGGTTGTGGCTGCCCAATAAGGGCTACAAAGATAGCTAATCCTGATATTTACTAACAATCCAATGTACAGATCCATAAAATATTGATAAAATATAAGCTACTTTTTTATGTATTTTCAAATAAATAAATCAATTTCGACATTATTAAAGATTAAGCTACTCTTAATCTCTTGAGATGTATTAATTTTTGGAGCACATAGCAGGTAAAACAGACTCGATATTAACTGCAGCGTAGATATAGATTATCATAAAAACATGTAGATCCTATTTAATATTATTGATACTAGTTTACAACAAACACGTTTAATTTTATATATTATTAAAACCGTGAGGAAACACACACACAATATTTCGACGCAATAGTATCTTCTTATTGAACTTTCCGATACATACAGAGCTAAATTACTGAGGAGGCATAAAAAATTACGGAATAAGTTTGTCTTCAAAATGAAACGTCCAACCTCCACCAAAAAAGTTTGTTTATTGCGTTGTAAAAATGTAGTATTCATCATAAATTTCCATCATTATTCTACTTAATAATTTTTCGTAGTCTTTTGATACATTTGAGATAACTGGAGGGAAATAATTTTACGGGAGAGCTGAGTGCTGTATTTTTTAATATAATTAAAATTATGTATAAACCATAATGTTAAGAAAAACCAATAGATTTTTATATGATACAATAAAAATATAATATCCAACAGATATAAGAAAGTATATAATAATAGAAGCCAAAGCATGTACCAGAAAAAGCATTGAGGATGAGGAATTAAATAGTTTTCATTCTTTTCCAAGTAGAGATTTTCCAGCTAAATATTTATTATATATTTACACACACGTATAAAAATAAAATAATTATCTGAAATGGTTTTTACGAGAGAGGAATGATCCTTTCAATCCTGAAAATTCGAATCAGTGCAAAATAAATTGATGAACTGTTATACAAGAAAATAAATACAGGGATAGGTATCCAGGATGAATCAGAAATTTAATTGGTTGAGGGAAATAAATTTTTTTATTATAAACAGGAGCTTGACAGATACTTACTTTGGACTGAAAAAATACAATCTTGCTAGAAAAGATAATGGATTACGAAATATGAACATAAGACACGGAAGGTCAGTCTATACACTTGCAAATAAACATTCTGCCTTAGGAGAATATGGCTGTGGAAGGTGGAGGAGGATCACTAAAATAACCCTACGTTTGAAGACTGTGAAGACAAACTAGGAAAGATGTATGCAGCCAGTTACTCTCGGAGATCGGAAGAGAAACGAATGGATAAGACACAAAAGGCAGTGAGCTGGCTGCAGTGGTACAGGAAGTGCCCAGCATTTGACTTAAACGCATTGGAAGTTACTCCAAAGGACATCAATCGAGCGAAGAGGAGGCCAAAAGACAGATGGGGCATGGCTATCTTTAAAGTTCCTTGAAGCAGAAGAGAATAAAAAGTAAAAGGCAAGTTGGATGAATCACGAAGGAGATTTTCATTGATTAGGTTTGGATTCACGTTCTGATTGCTGTATTCTTTTCTAATAGAGATATTTAACTACAGTGGGAATTTAGTTTTAGATTCATCCTATAATTTTAGATTTTCAGGCTAATAACCCTATCATTTATTCAAGGATTTCATCAATAACTTCTATATATCCCATTCGCTGTAGGATCTTGTTTTGATAACAACCAAAATATTTGTATTTTTGTTCGGTTTACCAATTTCAAGAATTTCGATTGTAATAGATTGACCACGCTGAAATAGCCTCAACAATTAGTATAAAGCCGACCAAACGCATAATTTATTACTTATTATTAATTGGCTAATTTAAAATTGTTGTAGTTTTGACAAAGTTTTTAATGTTCATTCATGCCATTCATACGTTTAAATGCCTACTAAACTACTTGCGTATTTATTACCTTTATTATGATAAATTTAGTATGTCCATGTCCATATTTTGGTTATTAGCAAATATGATCCTGGAGAATTTTCACAACCTCTCGATGATTGTAAGCGACGTAGTACTTCGCGTTACTCGGAAAGAATTAATTTATTCCTCTGACTTCAACAAAATTATGCCTAGTAATGAAAATATAATTATAAATCTGTCAATGTAATTTTTTTGTGGTTTCAATCGTCCTTTACTGAAATATTCTTCTGATTGCACTTTAGTTTATTAATTACTGTACGTGTTGGCTATAAATAAAAATTATACAGGATTAAATAATAAAAGTGACAATATTTATTTCAGAATTTATTTTATATTTGATGTAGTTTTTAATATTTTACTGGTCGTTTGAAAGTATTACATAGACCACAAGCAAGGAAAATTTGAAGTTATTTTTTAAACAAAATTTAAAATCGGCTATTTATAATATTTCACATTAAATTCACGCAATTTCGTGATAATACTACTTTTATTGTTTGTGATCTGCTTGTTCAATTTGCTTGTCCTTCCTTGGAAACCTCTTTAGTTAGCTACTTATTCTTAATTTAAGACAAGACTTCCATATGGAATCATTCATCTCATGTTTTCGGTCCCGGCATATTCAATTTAAAATTCAAGCCAGAAGTCATTGCTTGTGTGTTTATGTGTCATAACATGTGTTTATCTCGTTTGAATTTACGGTTTTCCGACAGCTAATCATGAGCTCCCACAGAGCTGCGGTTTGTCGACCTCTGGAGTAGCTATAGACAGCAGAATGCCACCTGAATTATATCACCAATTAAATGCGGCGTAACGAGCCTGTTAATTCGGCCACGTTGGCACCTCATTCAGGTCGGAATTCTGTCACATAAGCGTGCCCCATTCGCGCCTGGCTCCTCCTAAGGCCACCGGAGGGTACCAAGGCGCCTACCCCGACTTCTCCAAAGAATTCCTTCCCTCACTCACGCTCAATACAGATCCGATCTCATCGTTCGGTATTCCTTCCTGTCCGATTGTGATTCGGCCCCATTTTCGCCTCTGCCGCACCGGCGCCGGGGGGAGGGGAGTGGCGGGAAACAGGCGAGGATCTGCCGCGACTCCAGAGCGCAGTAACCCAGGGCGTGGGGAGGAGAGAAGAGAGGGAAAGTGGAAGCAGAGAAGGAGAGAGAGGGAGAAAAAAGAGGCGTAGAGGAAGAGAGGGAGTCTTAAGCTCTTGAAGGACTCCGGCGGGAGGAGCGTGGCTTCCTGAGTTCGATAGTGGCTCGACCAGAGAAGAGGTTTCTTATCCACTCTCTTCTGTTCCAACCCTTTCTTCGGATATGGAGCTTTTGGTGAGTGTTGGTACCTCTACTTCGGCGTTATCCGAACTTAGGTCGCTGCCGGCCTCCGAAAGGTTTTAATTTTGTATGGAAACCCTTGACAACGTGTAGTGTTATCCCAATTGTTTTGGAATTTACCTGCTTGCATAGCAACACTGAGGATTCGGGTTCGTGCCCTGGCTGGGACTTAGGAGTTTGTGATTTTGGTATGTGGGTTAATTAAGAGAGGAACTGTTCATTAAAATTTGTCCACGATAAGGACGTGATTCCGTCATTATTAAATGTACGTGAGATCAGCCTCAAAGATAACTGTTTTTTCGCTACTTCTTCCCGCATAAACGTGCTGGACGCGAGTTGTAATAGTAATATTCATATCTTATTGATCATTACTACTACTACTTTTAATAAATTATCTATCGTTCTAATTCAAATTTTTCCCGCACTACGTCTCTTTACTTTATATTTTTTTCTCTGGCAACGGAATGTGAGAGATGATTTTGTATGTTTTTGGTGAGTTTTCCTGTTTATTATTTCCGGCTAAATTTATTTCATAACCATAAGAGGAAAGGTATTTGCAGTGAGAAACTTGCTTCTTAACGATCCTCACTGTACTAACGTCTTCAACGAATATGTTTCTAACCCACATGCAGCGGAATATTTTCGGTGATATTTTTCGCTATAGTATCCACATATTTTTTAATAATTATGTTAAAAATATTTATCTACCAGGGGTTATTCCAAATCTACTAACTAGTTTTTATTAATTTGATTTATTTAATTTCTCCATGTAAAAATGCGACAGCTACTTGAGAAACCAATCGATAATCATTACAAGAGCTTATTTCAGAAAGTTCAAAACGCTGCCTCGAAAAGAAAAGAATATGTTACATTTTCTTTAATTTTATATTTAGATTCTACTATCTTCCAGATTTGTGATATCTTTCTTATTTATTATTATTGGGAATGAGAATTTAACAGCTTTAACAGTAGTTCATGTTTGGCGTGTACACAGTAGATTCTTATTATTTCAATGGTATGAAAAATGCTTTAATTCTCCGTTATTATTTTCTCATATTTATTTTATTTAGAATTTACATACAAAAACTCAATAAATATTGAACAGGTTTTGAGTTCCATTATCAAGAGAATGTAGTTTTAATCAAGCTACATATATATATTTTAAATTCTTGTGATAAATTCGAAATGACTTTCCATGTTAGAATCTAGAAAAAGCCATGATTATGAGTTTCAAACAAACGCATTTCTTACTTCTTATCGGATTCTATTACATTAAGTAAAAAAAAATGTTTCCTACGACATCTGTATATTTTTTAGTTATTTCCAAGAAAATTTCCCTTTTATTGACTAGAATTGTATTATTCGTATTCTTTTTATGAGCATATTTCCTTACCCTTGGCATGATAGGCAAAATTCCATGACAGCTCAAAATCCCATCTCGTGTCAATAAAAAGTGTATAGAGGGAATTTTATGGGACAAATTTATTTCGAGATTGCATTCCTCTAGGCATATTCAAGGGGACCGGTTTCAGACAGCGATCGCAATGGTTCGCAATGTGACGCTCGTCTGGAACCGGTCTCATTACAAATAACAGAGAAAAATGGAGCGCTATTTTGTTGTTTTCATTAATTAACCGCTGTTTAGCTTATTATGAGCTTCGTGATGGAGTAGTCTCGCATATTAATTGGGAGATTTCAACGGCTGCAGTGAAGTGATACCTTATTTCCGTGACCTTTGACCCATACATTTTAGCATCCGTAAAAGAGATTGAGACGCATTCTTTTGGATGAGGATTTCGCTCCGGTTCTTATGATGGCCTTCCCCTAGCTTTTGTCCACGCAGCCTTGAGGAGCAGATATCCTCAAGTACGACGGGTGTGGGTGGGTCCCGATGGGCGGATGTGTCCAGTCTTTTCCAACACCCATTGCTCTACCCGTTTTGCTTCCCCCTCTTTCATATTCCCCAACCACTTGCCCCTATCTCTCCCGCCTTCTCCATCCTCTCCCGCCTCTGTCAGACCCGGGTTCACTCGGGCGTCTCCATAAAACCTGCAGGGAAGGCTGCATCGACAGCTGATGTCCCGCGGAAGAGTGCTGTCACAATCGACGTAATTCGCCAGGCGTCCTTTTCAATCCCTCGAAGAATGCTTTCAACTGCCTTCCCATGCGCGCGTTGAAGTCTCCCGATGCGATTATAATGACGTGTCCCTTACACGCGTGTGACAGGGCTAAGGATGGAATCCTCTGTTGCGAGAATTAGTTGATTTCATCTGGTGAGGATTTATTCACGTTTTATAGCGGTAAAGATTATTTTCAGAAGCTACAGGGAAACTGGGAAATCACTGGGAGTAAGGCACTCATATTTACAAACAATAATTTTATAAGGCATCATAGGGAATAATTCGAAGATTAAAGAAGAATTTTTAACGTGGAAGGAAATAAAAAATGCCGCAGTAATATCAATTGTCTGAGCCTTAACCTGGTAGTATTCTATGACAGCAAAGAACGAGTTGACTAAACAAATTTATCTGATCATCTGTTGATGAATCCATGCATTGAAACCCGGTCGTAATGTTTGTTATTTATTTCTTCTTCCTATTTGTTATTTTGTGGTTTCATGTAAATGAATAAGTTTAATCAAAAATTACATTTTATTGAAAATAATATTTATTAATGATACACAAAAAGTAACATCTGACAGAAATTTTTTCATTCATAAGCAACTATAAGCTCGAAGGGAATTACTTGCTATATGTTATTTGGTGAGCTCCCTCGCGTCTCTCATATTTCAGATTATAATAACACATCTTGTAAGATAATTTTCAATTCAAATGCGGTTCCTGAATTCTGGAAGCGTTTTTATAAGTGTATAATGTCCGTGTATTAAGGGTGATAGTTATGGCATATCCAGACACAAATCGTTAGGTAGGTCATCGATCCCTTTATTTGGAAGAATGAGAAGTTGAATCCAGCTCAAATCATGTCTCGATGATTCGCATGATTGAATTGCATTTGGGTTGAAAGTACTCGAGGAAAATCTTACCTGGTACTCACTAGGAAACATACTCATTCACTTTAAAAATTCTCATTATAAACTTCAAGAAATTTGGGATCGCATATGAATTATCTTTTTATTAAAAGTGGTAAAGATTAATTGTTTTATCCTGAACTATACCATTAGAAATATTTTAGGATTTTTAGTCTTGAAACACCTATAGTCGCAAAATTCGACTATTTACTTACTTTGGTAAAATTTTGTGGAGCCATTATAGTATGTGCATAAATTACAATAAACTAAGACATATATCTTTACAAAGGCGTTGTATGCTTGTATTTTAAAATTTTCATCTTTGAAAGGAAATTAAATCGCTACCTATACACTCTTAGATAACGGAGTAGCGCATGACTGTCAAGGAAGGATATGAATAAAATAATCGACTATATTTTGTTAAATGGCAATATGAAATACGTAAACCAAATGAACCATTTAAAATGGGCGACATCGAAAAGTAAAATAATAAGAGACATTCTTGATGGGGTTTCAATTTGTAAAGGCCCAATCGATCGATAAAAAAGGAATTGAATACAACAGGAGTCGAAGACATTAGAAATTTTCAGCAATCATTGGTCACACCAAACATCACCTGAATGGACTTAAAATGATTAGGGGGCTTACCAGGCGCATAGTAAATCTTAGACAGAAAAAATTTATATATTCTCATAGAATATTTTAATTTTCTATTTGCTATGAATGTGAAGACACATTAGTTTTATGATCTCCGAAATCTTATTTGCCTCTAAAGATAATATTTTGTGAATATATAAATTGAGCAGGAAAGCTTTCATTCAAAGAGTCCATTCCCATCTGGCTAACATTTTTCATCAAAAGCACTCCAGCATGCATTTCTTCAATCCATTTCCTGATCTCGACTCCAATATTCCTTATCCGTGATCGTAGAGCGTGGCCACTCCGTGTTACCATAGGGAGGCTCCTTCTGATGGCTTTATTGGAGCGTGCTCAGAATGGCAGATATCTGAATTAAAGTTGATGCGACTAAACCTTAGTCTTCTTTCACGGACCATTTCTGAGTGCCTAATTATTAAGAAAGAATTGAGGCACATTTGATGTTTTCCAATCCATAAGAGATTTATGTCCAGTTTTAATAAAAGATTCATTCAAACGAAGCATTCATGCGCGTCCACTTTCAAGATGTAGAAGTTCAAGGTTTCGGGAAGAGGAACGCTGCGTTCATTGCCCGTTCAACTAAGACTAAACCTTCTACGTAATATCTGCATAATAAGTGAAAGTATGCGAGACAGTTTAATTTAGTATGCATTTTTAAGCAGATTAATTCTTTCTCTTGGAAGATATTTTCGTTTTAAATTCAACGAATGAAATTTATTTACATGAATGCGTAATTAAATGCTGAATTATTATTTCCTAACTACTTTGAGTATTTCAAAGTGAGTATGACTGCGATGAAACGGGTATGAGATGGGTTAGACGCGTATTAGTGAAGTGGCAAAGTTAATTTTGGATAACATGATCCTTCATTAAAATTCATGTAATTATAAATAATAATTCGAGTCCATATGATAATAATATTTTTTCAAAGTGTATGATAAGGGAAGCCACACAAATGATGGAAATTTAATTTTTGATAGGAGAATACGTTTCCACTACTCAATTTTGAACTTGAAATTCATTATCATTAGTTAAGTAAAAGTGAAATTACTACAATTAATTGCGTTAGTCGACATTTTACGCTTTTTAACATAATCCACAGAGTAAAATATAAAGAGTCATCATTCATAGATAGAAATGTGGATAGAATGTTATTTCTTTAATCTCGTCAATTCATATCAAGCCCTCTACTTCTGACTTTTATTATGTTTCTTTCTTTTATCTATAAAGAACAAGTAGTGAAACCGAGATTCATATGTAGCCATGATAATATGTGCTAAAAATGAAGAAGATAGCTGAGAAAAAATTGGAGAGGGATGGACAAATTATAAAATAGTTTGAATGGTCGAGACATTATTCTAGTAGAAAATGAAAGAGTATTTACTTATTTTCCCTTCTACTCTATAAACGAACTACTCTCGTTCATATTTATACATCTTGATTCAAGTTGTCGAGAAGGAGATGAAAAAGAAAACTCATTGTGTACACATCTTTTATAAATTTGCTTTTCTCGTCGACTGGTTTAAGTTACAAAGTCATCGTCGTTATGAAAATGACTTTGTAAGCAGAAACCGGTCGATTGTAAAAAACATATTTGGGTGAAATTTTATATGGGAGTTTTTATACAGTCGCCGAGACCTGGAGGCTGAATTCGGAAAGGAACGGTTTAAACCTACCGCAAGGAAAATGGTGATCAGGAGCTCTTAGTGGTTATTAATTACCTATATTACCCTTGAAATATGTAGATTTTCTCCGAATATCCATTTTCGATCTCTTTTTATATTTGAGTTTATTTAAGGGATTTAGTTTCAGCAGCATTTCTCAGCATACTTGTGGCTTGAGAGTTTAGCTAATTACTGCACCTCAGACATGACAAAACTTTCGATAAAAACGTATTGCGTTAGAATAAGATAAAGTTACTAATTAAAACTTTGAAATAAATACTGTTTAAATTAACGCAATTAATTACTTTTCTTCAAGGAATAAAGTTTTTTCATTCTTATTTATTGCTCTCGTTAATTTTTATTGTTTTCGATGCATTACAAGCGTAAGATAGCGTAATAAGAGGATTAAATGAAATCTAATTCAGAAAGTTCCTCTTGTAATCACTGTGCACAATGAAAATACTAAAGAAAGCTTTATGTTGGAATGATTAAACTTAAAAGGGGAATATTAATAATTCAAATGACGAGAATATTGTAGATTTTTTATATCGTAGCGTGCACGTTTAGAATAGGGCAGAGCCTCGGCATACCTCGTCCATGGTTATAAGGATTTCTATAGTTCGAATCTTTCCCATGATAATCCCAATCATGGCACATCATTTTTCACTTCGCGTGCATCTCTCCGTACTATAATTTGCCTAACGCGGCGTCGCTTGTTACGTACCACTTAAGTCTTACGCTCTCCGCTCCAATGACTGCCTCGAGCACTTTTTTCTTCGGGTTCAACGTGTGCTTTTATATTAGAAGGTATCTTTCATTCACTCAAGAAATACCTCTGAGTACCATCAAGGTGGGAACATTTTTAATGGTCGAGACAATCACCGAGTACAAATTTCTTGCTCTAGTTAACATTCCAATCTATAAGCTAAGAGAAATATTTATCGCGTTTGGTACAAAGTTTTTTTCCTTCCAACTCCAGAAATTATTGGTAACTATTTTTCCTTTCATAGAAGTATAGTTCCTTAAAATATAGCAAACACTTTTCGATTGCTAATATTATTTTCGCGTGAAATCTCAATATTCTAAGATTCCTCGTATTTTATAGTATTTTGTTAATATTGTTTTTGTTAGTACTTGCGTGTAAATCAATATATTATTAATTATGATATTTTTATTCAACACTTATTTAGTTCTATGCTTTTTAAATTTTAAAATTAAGGTGATTATTATAATTTATTTTAATAGAACGCTGCTTAAAGTACGTTTTGGTACTAGAAAATTTCATTGTCCACTTGTTATTATGTACAATTTCCAAGTTTTTTCGGCAACTTGCTTACAATGTAAAATAGTAACGTCTCATAGTGGTCGTCATTGACAAATTACAGCTATAGAAAGGCAGGCATCTCTTTAAATTAAACTAAGAAATAATTACCAAGGATGAGGGATTATTAAAGTAACTATTAACTTAGAATTTGAATCTGAAAAAATCTTCCGAACAAAGTGAAAACATTTTTCATTCTATAATTCAATTACCGACTAGATTTCCAGTTTTTATTCACGTTATTCAAAAACAAAAACACTCCTCCCACAAAAACCAATGAGAATTAACTTTTTGAATAATGATATTGCCAAAGGTGTTACCTTGTCCAGCTATTCAAATCTCTGTGTAATAATCCTAACACGTAAAAAGACTACTTACTAAATAGAAGGAAATACGATTGTATACCTACTGTGAATTTTTCAAGACACAGTTCATTTATTTATTTTATAAAATTAAATCAGAAGAAAAGATTTCAGTCTTTTATAATAGGAATCTGACTTTGTGGTGCTAAGGTAAATATTATTTTCAAAAGAAATTAAATAAATTGGTATCCACCCCATCTTAAAATTATATTTTATACAGCTTTGAATTAAATATTTGTCCCTTTATTCTGTGAAAATTTCCATGACTAGTTTGATGAATCTGAGCTCCACCCACATTATAATAAGGTAACAATACTCAAGATATTTATATTAGATGCAGAACTCACCTCCTACCGTTTTACGTTTCTCTACTCTAGTATGTTTCTTTATCAAAGGCTTGGTGCATCTGAAATGTGACAGCATTGTATACCATAATAAACTTTACGACGCTCGCTAATCTTCTGCATTGGTGCCTAAAGGAGGCGTGGAAGGTTCTCAAGAGTTGATGCTTTCATCAGTGGCGAATTCCACACGTGCGAGCGTAAAACTTAGACAATAAAGCCTTTAACTGTTCTTTTTTATTACGGTATGACATGCAAAGTTTCCTCCTCCTTCCTCATACAACGCAACTCATTTCGCGAATGCGATTCGGCGAATATTCGGGATTGCGACCTAAGGATTTGGGCCGTAGATCAAGGGCGTGATTTGTCCCTTATCCATTGGCATCATACCTACGCAAGATACGTGGAATGCATTAGAATACAAGGAACAACTCGCTTCCGCGATCCACAATGGAACGTCACATATATGTCCCTTAGTGCGAATATTTTCATTGCTCCTACATGTTATCGCTAGAATTCTTCCGTATTTTCATAACGTTTGTTATTTCTTAAGTTAGTACAGAGAATGAAAGCATCGAAAACCATTGAAAAAGTGACACGAGGGTATGATAATGGTGAAGTGTGTGGATGACTATGTGTAAAGAGATGCTAAACGAAATTGGACAAAAGATGTCTTTGTAGGGTTCTTCGACTGTGACAAGAGGCTGATTCGGCATTTTCTGTCTTTCATTACCGATTGAAGTAAAATGTATAGCATGGAGAGGTGCATGCTTAAATGTAATAAAATGATTGCGTAAAATGATGGATGCTGAATCTGTTCGGAGTCGGATATGATAACATAAATTGGGAAAGCTTATATTGGCTGTTGGCAAGGATTCAAAAATCTTTTCTTTCACAAATATGGTGACATATCTCTACCCATAGCCAAAAATTCCCGCAGTTGTCTAAACTGTGAAATAATGAAATAGATGTCAGTTTAACATGCACATGCATTAAAAAAATTTAATATATCAAAATTAACACAAACGTACTTGAAATACTAAAAAATATAATAATTATTAAACCCAATATATTTAACTGCTTCATTTTTCTATCATACATAACATTCTTTAACAAATAACTTTCATTTTTATTCTGAACTTATTGTAATGATTTAATTTTATATTTTAAAAACTCCTGTATAAGTATATTTTTCTCCGAGCCCAAAGTTATGCCTACCATGCAATCTACTTTGAGTTTCATTTCATTACAAATATCGCTGACCTTGATTTTTCTTCAAAACAACCTTCTGGTTCACAATCTATTATAATGCCTTGATTAACGTTTTGTATAGGCTTTTATGAAGAATGAGTGAAATATATATCGAATTCCTTTTCGGTGACCTTGTCTGATTGTCGTTCACATCTTCCTTTCGTCCTCCCCGACGTCTTTCCTTGCTAAATCCAAGCAGCTCTTCTCTCATTTCTAAGCTCTTTATTCTCTTTGATAGGAATCATCCGCTTATAGACTCATCGCTATGATGATGCCTTTCGCTTCAATAATTTGCTGTATCATGCGCACGCAATAATGTCTCTGTAATAAAAGATAATCAACCGCTAATGACGCCTTTCAACTAACCTTAATGCGCATTAACGAATTAGAATCTCTATTTTACACTGGATATTCAATTCTATTAGATAATGTTGAGGCAGAGGTAAGCTTTTTGGAAGATGCTCTAGTGTAGGCCTTGGCAGATTTTGATCTTTTATAAAGGAGCTAAATATGGCATATTTGCAGTTTCATCTTAATTTTTATCTTTTTAAAGACTTCATAGGAAATTCGATGTATTTAGTTCGGCTATTTTAGACTTCATGAATGTGGTTGATGATTCAACGACTCATCATTGCCAAATTAGATGTGCTTCACAAAGGGTTATTAGTAATTAACGTTATTATAAGAATGTAAATTACATATTAGATACTATGCAAGTAGTAAACGGCTGGATAGGCAAAAATAGAAAGTAATAATTTTGTAAATTAAATACAGTAGAACTCCAATTATCCGAACTCCGACTATCCGAATCGCTGATTATACGAATCGCTTTAGAACACCATCTCATATAGCAGTTCTAAATTCGCTGACGTGGTAAGCATAACGGTAGAAACCGAATAGACCTACACGAAAAAAAAGGTGCCTGCCGCTGGGCTGAGTATACTGATTAAAAATGTTTTATAAAAAATATTTAATAATGTAAATACTACATTAGTTTGATTTAGTTAAAGTATTTCCATTAATATTTAGAAGTGATGTACGCTTAACATGCCAAAGTGTTACCATTTTTTAAATTAATTATTACATAGCTCTTTTTTATACTATATATGTAGTTTTTTTTCACTCATTTTCAATGTATATACAGAAGTTGATTAATTATCCGAATTTTAGATTATCCTAATTTTTTACCATCCGAATGGGGTCCGGTCCCAATTGATTCGGATAATTGGAGTTCTACTGTAACTAGAACCATTACCCTATCATGCGGTATTTATTAAAAGTTTCGGTATGTAATATAAAATACTGAAAGTTTAAAATATCGAAAAACTTACTCAAATTACTAGGAAATATGTCAAAGTTTCGCTAATTATCAACGGATTAAAAGTATTTAATTTAATTTTGAAATTTTTGGAGCGTCTAATTCTATTATCGTATTTGCTTCCTCACTTTACATTGCATATCCTTTTCATACAAAAAGTATCACTTTACGTGAGAATAGAACGATTTTAATCTTTTCATGCATTTTATATAATATAAATGAAGTATTCTCTGTAAACTTCTAATGATACATACATTACTTGTGAAATCGTGGTGCATTTTCCAACCCTCCGTTCCGGACGAACGCGGCCTATATGATTATACTGTTTGTTATTCGAGATGGAAAAACCTAAGCTTGTATCAGACGTCAGCTTAAGGCTCCGGCGATCGCTTGTAAGAGAACCGCGCTTCTTGATCTTGATGCTGGTTGATGGAGGGTATCAGCCCCTCTCTCAACTCTATCTTAGCTCCGATGGAAAATCTGCAGTAGACTTTGCTGCCGGAAGATGATTCATATGACCATCTGAAGAGATTAGTATTGTTAAAAATTCTCCGCGATCCTCTTAGAACTTGACCTTACCTAGTAGATTATAGTTGAGTCAAGCCCTTATTTTTCAACGTATTACGTTCCGTAAAATACGTTATTTAATTTTAATTATAACAGAATAATTTATAAATAGATATACATACTAGCGTGATATTTCTTAATTTTATAAGGGACTTTAATTTATTTAATTAGGTTGTCATATTTTTTATTTGAGTTTATTTCTACTACTACGTAGAGTAGGAAAGGATGTAATTTCAGGCGTTGAAGTCTCCATTTAGTATTAAGAAAAATGTATAGAAGGAAAAGATATATTTAGGATAAAGATCTTTGAAAAAAGGTTCTTCTACCTGCAATCATTCACTAATTGGTTATTTATTATTATTGAATTCGGCTGTATTACTTTTCATTGAAGCTATCTTACTTAGAAGATGATTATAATAATAATAATAAATCGACTTTATTTGGGCGAGATTGAGACTAAAAAGTCTCTTCTTCCATCCAACCCATCGTCATTAATTATAAAATTAGAAGTAGAAACAATTAGAAGAATTGTGGATGTGAAAAACCTAAGATTATATTGCAGGCGTTGAAGTCTCCTTTAAATAGATGCATGGAAGGAAAATATAATGTTTTAAAATTCTAGAAAAGTAGTAAAGGTTCTTTCATCCTCTACTATTTGTAAGATTGCTGTCATCGCGGCATCTCCTTCATTCTTATTCCTCTTAAAGAAAATATATGCACCGAAGTTGAAGAACCTCAATGTCGCAAGTCTCTCGGTCCTTTGATTCCGAGGAGCATTCTCTCTCTCTTCAACTCGTCATACGTGACCGTTACGAAACAAATTTGGGAGCAATGACGTGATCAGATCTTGGAGTAAACTCTCCTTGCATTTGGTCATATATGCGGTGGTTACATCACTGCGGTGCACCTGGATCTTCCACCTGAGAAGGTTTTTACGCCAAGAAAAAATCCGCCTTCACGCCACCCGGAGGATGATGCCCCCACGGACTGGTTCCTTATTCCACGAATAAAGAGTCCCGAAAATTTCGTCGAAGACTACATCGCAATCTTTCCTTGAGGATTTCCAGCAATAGACTTCTAAGTATACTTTTGATGATCATTTAAGTGTTTCTGAAGATTATACCTGCAGTTGAAGATGGTGTTTAAAGCCGACTACTTTTATTGCAATTTGATTGAAGTATTAAATATTTGCCGTTGTTGGAATTCATAGAAGCTGCTATAATCTATTGGAAGTGCATAAGGACTTCTAGTAATGATTTTTTTTTATAAATAAAACAAATGAATTTCTATCGATATAACGTATAATTACGATACCGATTATGCATTTCTACAGAAATTCATATTATCATTTAGCTTTTTATTAATAGTTTCAGATCTTAATCTCTCAGATCATATTTTATCTTTCGTCACAGTCTTAAACCAAAAAAATCAAGATTTGCGAGTGTAAATGTATATGTGATTACTTAGCATATTTAAATACTATTATTTATTGAAATTTAAGATGAAAACAATAAAAAAATGATTCTTAGTATAAGAATCCTGATTTAATTCTTTTTAAGCGCTGGAAATCAATTGAATTCAAATTATGATGAATAGAAATTTTTAATGCGTAGTTGAGATTCACTTTAGTATGAGCAGGCAATTGATAAAATATTTTGAGCATTTATTGATCTCGTACAAAATCTTCATTCGTGTGACCATTTTATATATTTTACATATACAAAGTAAATAGATTTCTAGATGCTAGATACTATTGATTGAGGGTAAAACAACAGGAAAAAGGTTTCCTATTCAAAAAGATTTAACTGCTTTTACAGTTGAAATCAGTGTCATTTTCTTCATAATACTTTGGTCTGTAACTCCACTCGAAATGTTACTGTGTTGCGATTTGCAAACGGATTTCTATGTGATTAAATAAAAGTATCACCAGAAATCGTTCCACATCATTTTAATCATAATTAGATTCACTGCAGACGACTCACGTTGACAGGAATGGATCGATTACATTAGATGAAGACGTAATCTGCGAGAAAATCAAAGTACAGAATGAATCGAGCAATTTTTACGCTGCTTCATACTCGGCAGCTACTAATGAGGATTATGTCTTGATAGGAACTATAATTACATCTCTGAGTCAAACAGCAATCAGTTTTCATTGCTGTTTACCATATTTTCGATGTTGCGTTAGGCGAGAGTGCTGCGTCACAAGGCAAAGAGGATTGAGTGGCGCAGTCGAGGGGTCCAGACGACATTCCGACTCGCCTCGCAGATCTGAGAGTTTAACGGCCTCGCCTCTCGGCAACAGCTGAATGGGGAAAGATACACGTTTCTTTTAGCGTCATTAACACATCGGGAGAGGTGCCATCCAAAGCGCCTCCAGCATAGCTGCCGGACAGTTTCATCTTGGTGCTACATGGATATGCCTATCTCAAAAAATGCCATAAACCATGCCGAAATTGACTTTAATAGTTGTGATTAATCCTCATCATACGTCATGTTTGCTTTCTCATACGAAGTTGAGGAGGTACACAGATTAGGTACTGTAAAGTTACATTTACCCGTTGAATACTCTTCTTCTAAATTAATAAGCATCCTGTTTTTTATCCTATACATCTGCTACATAATTTTAATGCTATATTAGATTAGTATTTGGAACTGAAATTTTCTTCGAGATTTAATTATCAAGCAGCATGATATTTAATCTCTTATCTTCCTCAGTACCACCTATATTTTGATTTAAGGATTTACTCTTGTTTGAAATAAAACCAATCCTTACGATCAATCCAATCGTAAGATTCTTAAGTTAATAACGTCCCTATATTTTCCCTGATTTATTTTCTCTTTCATTTTTAGTTTAGTTTGGATTAAACGAATATGATAACAATTAGTTGATTGTTAGTTATTTTAAATGACTTTTCGCTTCTTTAAGCCTTTCCTTTAAGAATATTCTCAAAAGAATATATCTTTTATTGAATTGCATCAGTTTTAGCGGCTTCAGCTTGTGACCTAACATACTTTGGTTTCTGTAATTAGGATCTGAGCAACTTTTCAATTACCTATCTTTTCGTGAGTTGACGTTCACGAACGTTATGTATCCTTAGGAAAGATTCAAGTAATGCTTGCTTAACATTCGAGGTGACCTTTCCCATCAGTTTTATTCAAAACGTTCAAAAATTTTCTGCATTCTATTTTTTATGAATTAATTAATATAAATGATTGAAAAATAAATGTTTAAGCTACTAAAATTTAATTTCTGATAAATACCTAATGGTATATTTATTTGTCAATGGCCCAAAAGCTTATCCTTACGAAACGAAAGGAATCTTAGGGAAGACTAAACATACCTGTTTCAGTGCAGCGGAAATTCTAAGCCGACCCTGACACGAACATTTCTTTTTTCTGGTTTCTTTGTATTTGAGAATTAGACGGAGTTGTGCCCATTTATATATTAGCCAATTAAAGTTGGTGAATCGCTGGCCCGTATAATGCGACCTTGTCCTTTTCCCAAAAAGTCAACATCCATCAGCTGTCTGTCGCCTTCGACGTCTTTCTCCGCGTGGCAAAATTATCGTCCTCCGGCAAATGACAGGGCGCTGTTGGAGCACATCCGGAGTGACGGACTTAGTCACCGTGTCCTGATGAATATTCTTCGCCCGAATGAAAGGGGCCCACGCCGCGATTGTTTCGTCACCACGTGGGCACATCTTGGCACGCACCGAGTCGACGGTTTTGGGCCGCGGGAAATCCCCGCCATCAAAAACGGTGATAGCTCTTTGTCCTTCTGTTTTGATGCCCGAGATCAACTCCACTTTAGGTGTCAAAAACGTATCGGCCTCTAGTGTTACGCTCCCGTCGCCAACATTATGTTAGAATTGAGGAAATGGATGTGAGTCGTGCGATGATTTTATGGTGCAGGAATTTCTCACCCCGTTTTCCTTGTTTTGGGATCGCAGGCAACCTGTCATGACTAAAAGGCAATGCCGTATTTTAGAGTATACGTCGACTATATTTTGTAGATCCGGATGATAATATCGCTAATTTGCAGGTTAAAATCGCTTCAGGGAAATTGAATCATGTAGGATATTTAAATTTGATGTTTGAATTACTGTATTATTTGATAAGTAAATATGATTTACTTGTTAAATTATGATAATACGAAAATTTTAGGTATGCCAACAGAAATTTCGAAAGCGTAGGTTTATTCGTTGTATATTTATAGAGTATGAAAGGTAATGAATTGAAGAATAATTTTCTTCTAGCATTTGCCAATCCTTTTAAGTCAGAAACTACCACAGACCACTTATTATGCATTGCTGTCTTTGTATAAATTTTGCTTAGTGCTGATTTTAATTGAAAATTCCAAATAACTTCCTGAAAATTCACACGGCATAGAATTTTTATGGTAAATTTTACGATTTTTTATCGGTTTTCCTCATCAAATCAAGGTTAGGTCCTGATGTTAAAAAGTTTTATCCATAAAAGAAAATGCATCTTTAAATATTAGCTGAATATAAAAGCGTTATTGTAATTCGAAGACGAAGTTTGTGACGGTGGTATATTCATCCTGGGCATCTCTGTACATGTGTGAAGGAGAAATTTTAGCACATCAGACATTCTTTTACGAACAACTAACTGCATATTAATTATTGAGTAAATAACTCGTAACTTATCACCTAATGTCATCATCAGACCCACTGTTTTATTCCGATAAAAATTTAAAATAATTATTATTGAATATTAATTATAATAATATTTAAAATATTACAGCTTTATTTCTTATTATACTACAAATAACGAATATTTTCATAGATTATCCTCTTAAATACATTGGGATAACTTGTAATTTATGTATTTCTTTCTTATCCTTTTCAATCCTAAATCGTTCGTTCCTCTTCCAGATATGGTTCGCTGCTCTCCTGAGCACCGCAGCAGCAGCTCCCAATTTCTTCTTCCTTCAACACGGAGTTCCTTATGGAGTGAGCGGGGGCGTCGTTCCCTATTCCTCCCCCATCCACCTCTTCCCCTCCACCCCCATCACCCACTCCGTCCTCCCCTCGTACTCCCGGACCCACGCCTCGGCACCCCAGAAGCCCTTGGTGAAGCAGGTGGATGTACAGGAGTCGACTCAGTTCCACTCCCAGGACGGTAGAGGGCAATTCCTCTTCGGGTGAGGAGAAGACACGCAATAATGGCTTAAACTCACGACACTTAGCGTAGAGAAGGAGAAAGACTAATGGAGTTGTATGATAACATGCCTCCGTGTACGTTTTCCAAGGGAAAACAAACCGCGTGTCCTTGGGGAACTTGAACTTGTGGCATTTCGATCTTTTGGTTGATGGATTGGCGTAGAATACGTCTGCGGGAGTTACTGTGCTTAAATTCCGAGAGGGTTTGTTTTTCTGGCAGTTAGAAACTTGACGCTAAGTGTATGCATGAGAACACAATTTTTCACTGCCGATGTTTAAGGAATAAGTTCCCAGGATATACCTCGGTTGTTTTCCTGGTGGTTAATTTAATTAAAAATTATATGGATATCTTATATTATTATTCCATATGTTTAGTATGCTCAGCTCTAGTAATAGAGATAACTGATTAATTAATTTTCTTTGGAATACCACATATTTACATCCTTGTTTTACTTGTTAATAATTAAATGGTGATCATTTCGAGAATTAACGAGAATTTGGATATTGTTTTTAGCTGTATATATTTTCCCTTAACGTCTAAGATATGTTATTTGGTAAATTCATTTTTCACTAATGTCTGTGATTAGTTTAAAAGTGGATAATTTATAACTATGACTTTGCAGTAATATTCAATAGAAATGAATTTGAGAATACTTTTCTGTTTACTAAAGAGAGATTATATTTTTCTGAGTCTCTGAGATCGGCAAATGATTCAAAATATAAGTTCAACCTTAAATCCTCATAAATCCACCAGAAGAATATTCCATATTAATTAGCATCTCTATTTGTGACTAACATTATTCAATTGAATGTTAACTGCAGTTATATATACATCACTAACGCCGTATATTTTGATCAAAGGAAACAAACTTATTTGCTTGTTATTTTTCAAATTTGCAATGTAATTTTTACCATACCTCGTTCTTGATGGTATACATACAAAGATGTTTCACGATTCACAAAACCACTATTCGGCTAGTAATCCACAGTTTTCCAGTCACAGTAAAAGGAAATAAGTCACTTAACGATTTTTAGTGATATTTTTGCTTCTGGTCGTTGGTACCCGCTTTGGTATATTTGGATGGCTACCAAGTTTCGGAAGCTAAATGGCTGAGTCCTATAGAACGTGTCACAGTTTGCGAATCGTGTTCTGTTTATGAAATTAGTCTCATTGTTTTCACGCTCAAGAAATGGGTACTTGGAATCTAAGGCATATTTCAAGGAATATCGAGGGCACATTCCTTAGCAAATCTCAATCAGTAGGTGCTTGGAGTGATGACCCTGTAACACGGCACGGAGGTACGAACTATTTACGAACTGCGTAATTAATATATGATAGCGACTACCTGTGGGGTTAATAGGTATATATAACAATGCATAATAAAATATAGGAATATTATATTTTGATATTCATAAGTTTAATTGCCATTATGATAATAATAATAGAGATAATATTTCATGTTTGAAGTTGACTAAAAGCATACAGTAGTCAGAAAAAAATATAGGTATGGTAAAAGTGAATTAAAAGTCATGAGGATAAATGTGTACTATATTTGTAAATTACGTTGAAATCAGAAAAGTGTTAAGGGATGCCACTTTTCGAAAAAATTTCAGTTGGTTATTTCATGAGTAACTAATTAAAAAAGAGTTAAATTATATTCGAGTGAAGCCTTAATGAATTTGGTGTCAATAGTCGAAAATAATTCACGCTGACTGTGAATGGCTAAGGAATACATAAATTATGATAATACATATTGTATGTATGTATCAATATCTAGGCATTCATGCAAAAACAATTAATTCAAAATTTGGATGTGTTCAAATAAAATGGGGTTTAAAGCTGTCATCTGCCGTGAGTGAAACTGCAGCAAGGTTTGGATAGAGAAAATTAAAAATTGTAGCGATATTTGATGGGCATACGATATAGAGAAACGTTATTCTTGACCAGGTACAGTATTCCCGACCAAGCGAGAATCGAATCCCGAACTTCTGATGGCACCGTTCGTGGTTCTTATAGCTACCTCGACCCTATTGGGAGGACCATCACGGTGCAGTACATCGCTGACGACCGCGGCTACCACGCGGCCACCAACGACGCGACTCCCGGTGGTGCTGTGGCGGCCACCCGCGATCAGGGCTACAATCTGCAGTACTACGCTGCGTCTGCACCAAATCTAGTGCCGGCCTCCGTGGTGGGCAGTCTTCCCAGACCCATCGAGGACACCCCGGAGGTTGCTGCCGCGAGAGAAGCTCACTTGCGTGTCCACCAGGCGGCTCTCGAGGCCCACGCGGCCGCTGTGGCGGCGGTTGGGGGCAAAGAGTCGGGCGACCAGACCCCGATGAAAGAGGTGGACTTTGAGGAGGACGTGGGAGAGGAGATTGAGGAGGAGGATAACACGTCCGAGGTAAAGGATGCTGACATCATTGCGTTATTTTTATTCGGTGGACTTCGAAGGCCAAAGCGAAGGGTTTCCGCGAATTTCGGGAGGAATCGATAGCTATAAAAATGTATAACGCTGCTCGTTGGCGTTCCATTAGCTGAAAGTGCAGAGTAGATATTAAACTAAATGTTTCTTTTACTTTTATGAGCAGAGGATTTATAATGTTTAAAATATTCTATTAGGATTTTGGTAAGTCAAATTAAAATACTTGATTTAAACTCTAAACATCTGTCCTAATGAACGGAAAAACCTTTATTGAGAAAGTCAAAAGATATAACATGTACAAGATCCACAAACAGTACATTTTATATGTTACATCTTTTGACTTTGTCAATTAAAGTTTTTAATATGAAATTCCATCAAGTTACGCTTGGCAATATTTATTTAATTCTCATCAATGGACTTAGCCTACTCTATTGAAATATATTTTCCGTATCCTTCGCACTCATTAGCATAAATGAGTGATTAGTTCGTTCTGATAATTGTTCACTGAATTGCTATTTGAGACTATGCTTTAATTAACCACTAATAACCTCTTTGTAAGATCTGCCAGGCATGGTACAAAATGTTTTTCAAATTCAACTATCCTTGATTACCTTATGAAAGTACCATCTTCATAATTACGATTATATTGACAGTGCCTGCTTTTTTCTGTAATATTGGAGAGAACGTTGCTATATTATTTGAGCTCAATGTCTTAATTATACTGTTTTTTAAACAATTTGTTCTAAATTTATACCTCTGTTTTGTATTGAATGCTTATCAGATAGTAATCAGTAGAACTTGAGCAGCAATTATTTCATCACTGTATTTGAAAGTGACTTTCTTATCGGGATTTTGGCGATCGTAGGGCTCTGCAGTAATACTAAGAGTAAGTGAGGATGGTATACTATAGTATTTTATTGTCCATAAGCAAAGTATTTGCAAACATACACATTTACAAACAGTAAACATTGCAATGATTCATCAGAAGAAAAATATAAATGTACCTTAAATTACCAAAATTGATATAGGGCATACAGTAAATTTTACATTATATATTACAATATTTTAAACGACATTACAGGAGCAATACAGCAATTTAATGCAAAATGCATTACAAGAAAAATGCCGCCTTAGTAATGCAAATCATTTCTTATTTTCATCCACATATTCTAAGTATTCATTTATAGATTAAAAGGACTTTCAAATAATTGAATTTGAATATTGAATAATAGCTTTTATATATTGTTGTTTGTTGATTGTGGTTGTTACTAAATATTGAAGAATACTTCATTTCCTTTAACTGTAATTTCCATCCTCTTTAATTGTTGATAAAAAAAAAGTTTTTGGATCCTTAATTGGGCAAAAATTTCTCTTCTGAATCGAAATTCATGATTAATAATTTTTAAGGGGAACATATTCCGCTTGTAGCTTGGGAAAAGAAAGAAACTACGTATAACGAAAAGTCGAAGTATCCTTAAGGTTAGGCAGCCAACACAACTCTTAATTAAGTAGATCCGCCAATAGATGGTGCAGATGTTTCATTGGATAACTTCTCAGGTTTGTTATTTTTACTTTTCCGAAACTCGAGGATATATTTATCTGATATTGCAGGCTCTTATTTAATTTTATTTAATAATAACAGTCTCATTCCTAATTAGAAACTCAAATGGAAGGGTTGAGAATTAGCATCAAACTCATAACTATTTGTCTCCATGGTAGAATGAATGTGATATTTTGTTATCAAAGGAGTGAATTCCTTAAGATATCAATGTTAAATTAAATAAAGCCTTTTTTTTTATACTGGGTTGATAGAATTTTGAGCAGTGCTGAAATATTGATAGGATGATAGAATTTGTCGCTCCATTATGCAATATATTTTTATGTTTGATGGAGAGAATATTTTATATATATTTTGAAATCATACCATTTTCGTTTGCAAAGGAAGTGAGTACATATACTGTGATTATTTTATCCATTCCATTCAAATGTATTGAAACAATTACTGATGAAATTTACATTTTGATTTAAGTGAGCTCCAGGAATGGTATTTCTTTACGATTCATTTTATACTTAAGTGCTGTTTTTTGCCTTTAATAATATAACATTACCATTAAAATTATATATAAATCTAAATATTATGAAATTACATCATATGGAATCCACACTTAATATCATAAAACATCCCACTAAGAAGTAAAAAACTATACTTTTTATGAGAATTCATTATCATTGCATCTAATTAATTTAATTAAGTTTTTTAACCATATCAATTCATCAATGATATATTTTGTTTATTAAAGGACATGTTTAAAAAATTTAGAGGGCAACTCTTTTTTGAAACTATAAATAGTATGTGTAATGCATTATGGTTTCATCTAGTTCATTAAAATACATTAAAACAATTGTAGTGTTCATTTATATTGAAATGAGTCCCAAGAATTCCATTAAAAATTTGGAAACTTTGGTGTCCTGCATGATCATTAAAAGTAATTTAAATCTCTGTAAAATGTATATTAATCTTATGGACAAAGTCAGCAAGATTATAAATTATTGATTGCTTAACCAACTCGGTGCAGACATAATTCAGTAAATTGCTCCCTGACACAAAAGATATATTTTTCTCCTTATTTCAAATTTTCTTATTTTATGAACATGTTGATATTTGTTTGGATTAAATAAAAAAAATATGTAATTTTTTGGATCAAATTTTAGTATACCTTGAAATCAAGGAATCAATGTCTTAAGGGGGTTATTGGTTATGATATCCTGATATGCATGCTATGCAGGTGCCTTGAATCAATATTGAGTGAGTTATAATTAAAAGATAAAATATCATAATGATACCTTGTGAGTGAGGATAGAAAAGATTGGATGAATTATGTATCCCTCTAAAAATTTTAAATAAGAGGGGTAGATGAAGGACGAATATTCCTAAGATACAAACAATATATTCTGGCCATGAAGGGACATTATATGTATGTTTTAACGATTCTAATTTCTATCCCTAGTTTTTGAGTTCCTTAATCTTATCTTTTTTGTGACCCAAGAGGGGTTTCACACATGGAATTAAGTTATAAGGATAGCGAATTTAGTAAATATTAGCCAAAACTATAATAGAAAAAAGATATTGCTTTTGTAAGTTTAGGTCTCGCTAAAGCCCAAAACATTAATTCAATTACTTGCTATGAAATTACTGGGTGCCATAACATTTTCAATAACTATAAAAATGTAATGCATATTTCTATGATTTCTACTTATTCTGTTTTATTATTGAAGGTGAATACTGGTGCTGTAAGTGATGAGTCAGATGAAGGTGTGGTAATTGAAAGCGATGCCCTATCTGACAATGCTGCTGGTGCCGGAATATCTGGATATGATGATGATGACCATGAGTTGACCTATGAGAAGGACCATTACCCAAAACTTACGTACACTTCCTTGCCAGAGACCTTCGACCCAGCCAAGGTTCATGATCCAGAGAGCAACAGTGTCATTGTGACCAATCCAGAGTTTGCTGATGAACCAGTGTCTACAAGGATTGGAGGACAGCAGGAGGAGAAGAAGGAGAATGTTGAGGGTCACAAAGAGATTTCCCAGATCACTGCCACTTTACCAGGTTATTATCTAATAGGAGCATGTAAATATTACAGTTTTCCGTATATAAAGCAATCTTGTATACATACATAAAGTTTATGATTGTGGAAAGATTCTGAACCTTTGTAAAGAAAGAAAATTTGGAACATGGCTGTTAATGAAATATCAGTTTAAAACCTCCTATAGCCATCTTTGTTGGCATTCATTGTCTCTTTCCCTGCTATTCTGAGAAAACAAGAAAGGATCACCACACTTTTAAGCACACGCAATGTCCGTTTTGGCAGTAAGGATTCCCTCCTCAGGGTTAATAAAATACAATTTTATTTGTAATTCAAAAAATGTACAAGAAATACACATTGGATGTACTTAAGACTGTAGTGATCCTTTCTTGTTTTCACCAAACATTGGCAAATGAGATGAAGAATGCCAATAAAGATGACTATTGGAGATTTTAAACCTTTAATTCTCAACCTTTGTTACAAATATCATCAATAGCACTTGAGATATGGTATGAAATTGCGATTAAGATATCCATAAACCATTAAATTTATAATATGAGCTAATTTTAAAATACTCTTAACTATCTCTAAAGCAAACTTATTTTACTAGCTTGCAAAGTATTCTTCTTTTCTATCATTGGTAATATGGTTCAATGAAAAATCTAAAAACATCTTATATGAGAAGAAATTCATTATAATTTAAATCATTGATATATGATGATGAATGTGGAAGAAAATTTTAACTCCACAAGTCTAGCAGAATCACTTCAGAATAATTTCTGAATAATTTGATTTTGAAAATGATTTAGAAAATTTCCATCGTGTAATATATTTTATTAAAAACCACAATTAAATTGATGTTAGAAATCAATTTAATTGAATAGATTGATAATGTTCTCAGGAACCCAAAAATGGGGTTTCTAGGAGCAAATGGGTATAGGTCAAAAGCATAGACTTTGGAATATTTTCATTTTTAATAAGGGGTAGGTGTTTAAGAAGTATTATTACCTTTTCTATGGTTAGGAATTATTTCCCAGTATATAAGGGAAATAATGACCTTTCAACAAAAATTGAACTTTTCATAACCTTTCAGACATATCCATTGATATGTTTCTCATACAGCTCCCATCCTTCAGCAAATTCTTCATTGTGTTCATATTTTTATGGTCAATATAAGTATTGAAAACTTTTATTATTAAAATGCATCAGATATCAATATCTACATCCCTTTAAGTCATAGGAATGGAAAGGTTTTTCTATCTTGGATTTTGTTTGAATAATTTCTCTTCTATTATTTTATTTAAATACTGTATATATTCAGTTGATCAACCTTTTATCATGATTTATAATCTTGTTGGGAATTTTCTTTGTTAGTAATTATTTGCTTTGTTACAACCCATAGGCAGATGAGGTAATAAATATTCTCTTACTGATTTCACTAATAGAGCTAACCAAACTGTAAAATCAGACAACTAGCTAACTAATTTTAAGAAGGGCATTTTCCAATACTTTACAAGTGAGTACTAATATAAGCAGTAAGGAGTAGATGTCAGGAGGGTTCTTAACTTAAGACATCTAACATATATATCATTATCATTGATAGTTAATATTGATGACTAATTAATTAATAACAAATAATAGATACTAACAAATAATAATTTGGAATTATCATTTAATACTGTATGTTTTTAATGCAGATATTTAAGGGGCTCTTTCACTGAATGATTTTTTCTTACTTTACATACCTGGGATTTAATTTTTTCTTATCTCTATCCTTCATTTTTATGGTATGGTATATAATGTTGAGTGATGGGGAATTCATCTTTTGGATTAATAAATCAAGGAAAATAAATAGTATCATGCTTTAAAATGTCTTATAGAATTATTATTGAATTGTGACATGAATTATTTCTGTAGTGGATTGTTGATACTTTTTTAGTTCTAACTATACCAAATTGGTTTATAAATCTCCAAATCTTTCATTTTTAAGGATTATTACATTCACACCATTGAACACCTTCAGCTGTTCATTTAGATTATAGATAGTTTAAAATATGTTCTTCTGCTAGAATCTCTTATTTTTAAAATTTAGTTATATATGTGAATTAAATTAAAATTAGGATGAAATCCTTATTTCAGCTTTCTTTTTCTTTAATTCTTCATTCTTTTGGTAACCATAGAATTTTGAAAATTTTAATAGTAATAATATAGTCTTCAGATTAACCAACATTAAATTAACTTTTTATTAATACCAAGGGTCATTCAGCAGCACAGTATAGGATTTTATGAAATTTATTAGATTATTTGTTCTCGTGCATACCTATGTCAGGATTCTACTGTTTTTAAGAATCCAGAATAATTTTTATTTTGTTCCAGTGTCATAGTTCATTTCATCCGTATCTATGATTACTAATTCCCTAATTTTATTTTCACCTTGGAACTCAAAATGTTCAATATTGCTTTTAAAGTTGCTATCTGCTATGCAAAATCACATACATGGGCAAAAGAGAAGTAATTTTAACAAATGTTCTCTTTAATATCCTGGAGAACAGTTCCTTTAATTAAATTGTTTTTTTTTTAATTTTATTGTTTCTTATGCCAAGAAGGAAGAATGGAGAGGAAAAAATAGAAAATTTATCTGAAATATTTTAATTTCACTTTTTATGTCAATTATTATACATCAAAGTTGAATCATTTGGCCAAATAATACTTTCAATTCCAATACTTGATACAGTAGAAGTCCGTTATAACGAGAGCTGACAAAAATCGGAAAAGTACTCGTTATAACGCGATACTCGTTATAGCCGATTTCTAAGAGTAAGTCTAATTAAGTCCGTCTTCTTGAATCTAAGGGCAGCGAATGCTTCCAAATGGAACTGTAGGGTTTTTAATTCCTACGCAAATGCTTCAGAATGCGTAAAAGAGTACGTTCGCGTAAAAAATATTACATCATTGACTCATAAACCATAACCAAAGTGCGTCCTCTAACATAAAATGTGGATCATTATTGCTAAATTATCGTCGAAAGTAATAATATATCATTAGATAATCGTGTTAGTTAGGATTTAGTGATTTAGCTTAATAATTAAATGTGTCTTTCCAGTAGTGTAAGTAGTCATGCTCGTTAGACGCGAGTTTTTCTCCGGTGCCTGCAATTCTTCAACGTAGCTGGTGAGAGTAGAATTCCTTCTCCTATACTCTAATGGACACAGTTCTCCAGCTTCTAGGCACTAACTCCGAATTCAGCTCAGCAGATCCATCGACAGAATCATTTTCTGTATTTTTTTAAAACCCGAATGTTTGAAACACTTATTCACACTTTCGGATGATATTTTCCCCAGGCCAATGCAAGCCCATGGATTGCCTCCAGGAAATTTCATTTGATGTGGGTTTCTTTTGACATTAACTTCCTCATTAACGTATTAACGAGGTGTGATCTAAAATGGCGCTTTGTAGCTCGAATAATGCCCTGATCTAATGGCTGCAACACACTTGTGCAGTTAAGGGGAAAGAACACAAGCTCTATGTTCGTCAATTTGATGACGGGGTGGACCGGACAGCGAACCATGAACAGCACAATTTTTCTATTTCTTCCTCTAACTTTGGCATGAAAAGCCTTTAGCCACTGCGTAAAAATTTGTCCTGTCATCCATGCTTTGGCGTTGGACTCGTAAGTACAGGGAATATTTCGCTGGCCACAAAAGGCTCGGGGACGCACGGATTTTCCAATAATTATTTATCACATCCAGTCATGTTCGTGCAGAGGAGAACTGTAAGCCTCTCCTTACTCCTTTTTCCACCTTAGCAGCAGTCGCCCTTAACAGCCAAGGTTTTTTCCGGCAGTAAATTGTAAAACAGTGCTGTCTCATCCGCATTGTATATGTCCTAATTACGTGGAGATTAATAACAGTTTGTCACACTAAATACTTGGCCTATCTTACAATTAATACTATTGAAACGATAATTTGCTTTTTGCATTACTTACCTTCTCTTCGCATTTTTCGAGGATCGACTTGAGAATTGGAAGCCAATTTTGTACCGCTTGCTCATTTACTAAACTGGATTCACCACTAATTATGTGGAGTGATATTCCTCTTATTCCTTTAAATCGGTTCAGCCAATCATCCATGCTACGGAAATTGTCCAGTTTCATGCGAAGGGCAAGCTCTTGAGCTTTCGCTTTTATCATTGTTCCGCTGATTGGAATTCCTAGAGATCGCTGCTGAGTGAACCATTCTAATAGAATGGACTCCAACTCCGTATTATCCGCTGGCCGTAATGTTTTGCATACTCCTGGAGTATTTTGCATCATGAATGCAGACTTGATTTTTTCTTTGTTCTTCAAAATCATAAATAGAGTCGACGATGACAGGCCATACCGTCTGCCAATTTCGGATTTACTCGCGGTTTCTCTTTCGCACAATTTCAAATTTCTTTGCTAAATCTAAAGCCTTTCTTTTGCTCTCCATCACAGAACTGTCACACTAGAAACTCAGTTATTGGAAAGCTCTGAACGGACTCACGTCTAATGATCGACTGATGGAAGAGCGATGGCCATCATGTGGAAAGGCACCCCCAATTCATATCAAATTTCTTTCTCAAGATATTTTTCATTCACACGCTTCATAACTAATGAATCGGCGCGAGGGAGAGGTTACCCTGGAAATCCGAAACAGCGCTGCTTATATCTCTTATACTCCCTTCCATTAGACGGTTTGGTGCCGAGTGAAAACAAATCCCACAGGTGGATGCCAATAAAATGGAAACTCGATTCAACCTGCTGACTAGAGGGATTATCGACGAAAATAAACAAGATGCAAGGGGATAAGATACAGGAGACGTGAGGGACAAAGGGTATAGTGAAAATCGTGAGACGTCTTCGATTACGAGATATGCCACCTGCAAGGCGAATATAGAACCGTGACACTCGTTATAACGATACCTCAGATTTTGATCACTCGTTATAATGGAAGTAACTCCCTATCCTTTTTGCTGTGAGACGGACAACGTCCAATGAATCACTCGCTATAACGCAACTCTCGTTATATGCCGTACTCGTTATAACGGACTTCTACTGTAATTGCATTTATATCAAAGTTACCATCAACCAAAATTTAATGCATTGGTTTATATTTTCTGTATAGCATAACATAATGTAATATACTTTGTTTGATAATTTTCATAAATATTTTGGCAAAATTTTTGACTTCATTTATGTATATTTGCTTTTATATTATAGAGTGTTTTTTCATAATATACAATTACTATGCTTAAAACTTACAAAAATTAACCATTTTTACCTTGTCTGAAACCCATTTTGCTATTCTAATATATGTTCAGCATTATTTGGAATTTTCACGGCTTTTCACCAACCGTTGACATAATCTACTCATCTCTCCTCAGCTCTGCTTTCACTCACACAAGTATTCAACACTTAACTCAATATTCTGGTAGATGGTACTGGGGTTAACTTTCACAACTATTTTCTTCAGCAATAACAATATATACTCTCTTATTTGATTCATGTTTTCCATGACTGAATAACCTTTCCATACTTATTCAGTTGTTAAAATAGACCAGTTTACATGTGTCCTGTATATTCTATATTTGTGCCTTTATCATACATAATAAGTCAATGACCTGAGTAGATCAAAGAATGCAAAGTTCTCCTTTCAGTTTTGCTTCCAAAATTTCCAAATTTATTCTTGTATTGATATTGCATCAAATCCTCAAAGTCCAATGATAATTATTCCCCATTGAAGATTTTTTATATCATTTTTGTAAGAAATTACATTATCAAACATGTCAGGTAAAAGATTTCCAGCACAATCTTTATTGGTTTACAAGTCTAAGTAATATTATTAACTCATAACTTAGTAGATCTCTAAGCAGTTTGTAATAGCTGAAAAATGTAATATGTAGACTTCCATTAGAAGCATAAGGAATAATCAGTTCCTTCTTAATTAGTCTGAATACGATTCATTTTTTATTAAGATTAACTAGAATCTATCATAGCTCATTCAGGTTCCATTTATTTGGATTTTTGGCATTTAAATCCAAAAGTAGATAGCTGGACTACTTTTAGAAAAAATTTTTATTGTAAACTTAGTTATGCATTTGTCTAATGGTCTAATGGTATTCTACAGAAAGATCATTCATTAACAAACAATAGTTGTTAGATATTGAAGGAATCAGGGGATCTTAGGTTTATCTATTACAATAAATAAAGGAAGGATTTGAATAAAATACCTTGGATAAAAATGGCTTGAAAATCTACTTATGAATAGGTATACATATTTATGTTGGTGTTATATGCAAATATCTGGTCGTGAATCATTAAATTATTCTCCTAAAAATGATACTTTGAATGCCTTCAGAGCTGTCATCCCGTAAATCTTACTTGAGATGATTTTAAACCATCCTCGTAAAATACTTAGTTGGTGTTTTCATTCATTTTTCATTTTCATTGTCCTATTTTCGCCAAAGTCTATGGCACTTCTTCTATAATTATGCCTACTATCTATATCAACATTGGCTATACCTCCTCAATTTTTCGTATTCACCTTCTATACGTAACTCAACAAACACTCAGTGTGCCTGAGGCCACAAACAAACCCACACAACTCAGTTTCCTACCCTTCCCCGCCATTTGCAATCTCACTCAAACCTTTTCCTTTTGCCCTATCCCAACATCCCCATCATCACTTCAACCCTTGACCCGCTACCCGCGTATCGGTATGGACCAATGTAAATCTCTTCCCTGTCTCCAGGAAAGGGTGCCTTCTTCTACAGCTTTCGTCACGCCGTCCCAGTATACGTCAGCGTACCGCAGGAGCAGCAATACCAACAGGTTCCCCCGGGCCGTTTCTATGGAGTCTACACCAGGCCGGCGCAGCAACCCCCTCAGCAGCACCACCAGCAGCGGCTCTCCGTATCCGAGAGGGCGTCCCTCCTTGGCGCCGTCCCAGTTGCGGCAGTCCACGACTCCCAGGTCTCCCCGACCCAAAGAGATTCACTCAAGGACCACCAAACACTGCCTCTGTACATCACTCCCATTGAGATTGAGGAGAATTGATGACGGGAAGGCCATCACCGTGGCGCCACCTCCTCACCTGCCCTTCCAGTCTTAAGACGCTCGACTGATTCAAAACTTTTGGTATAGGGATCACCTGGTGGCATTTCGGAGATTTCAACGACCGGTCTGTTTTCCATACTTTAAACAGAATAGCAAATAAGTAGATAAAGCGAGTATTTTCCGCGGTGGGCTATCGCTAGAAGGCGTTTATTAAGTGCTATCATTAAAAAGGAAGTTGCAATTTAGCTCAACTTTGTGAATTTTAGAGCACATAAAAAATTCTTTAGCTTTTTATTCCGCCTTAAAAAATGAGCGAGCGGAAAGGAAAGGTGGAGGATGGTTTAGGGATTTAAAAAGTTGGGGTTGTTTTTTAACTCCAAAAATTTTAGCTGTAGAATTTGGCAGTAGCTCCAAAGAAATACTTTAGACTCAAGTACCTTATTAGTTGTATGGCTTCGCTCATTTTCTTAAGTAATATTGGCTGGAAAAGGCAAGAATTTTAGGCAGGTACTGCTGCTATAGGGAAAATTATTTTCATTAGGCAGCCTTTCCGAGTAAAATCTTTACAGTTAGCTCATTGCGAAATCTATGACGCTTTATCTACTAATTTGTGGTATGTAAAAAGGATGGTAGGCGGTGCTTTCGGTTTGGTGACGCTACTGTCTTAGAAGTTTCAACATCTTTTGTATATCTCGTTTGACATCTGCAAGGAATATCGCAGTCTTGTCGTTCTGGCATTGTATGGTTTTTCGTCGCTTACGGTTAATCAGATATGCAATTCCTAAAGGCTGATTCCAAACTCATTCTTTTGATAGTTAACGCGTAAGGAAATTTCACAGTAATATACCAACAGTTTCATCTTTCAGCTCCACTTTCTTATATAAAATAAACTTTGTTTTTAATTTGGCTGTGAATTTCAAAATTTAGAACGTGTCGATTAATAACGACAATTATTTCCTTCTAAAGATGTTGCTCCTAACTTCTTTTGCGATTGATAATGCGTCTAGCTGCTCAGGATTCTCATATCAAAACTCTCTTTCTAAATATAATTCAAATTGAAATCGTGAAACATTCCAGTGAGGTAGAGTCGCACGCGTTCTGTTTTTTGTGAATAATGTTCTTTGTAAGCTTCCAGATCCGCTTAACCGTGGCTCTTTAAGTATTGTGTGGCATTGAATATTTGTGTATGGCTTTGTGAATGAATGATGTATATGAAAGCTTTGTGTAGATGAAGAGCAAAAATACCTAAAAACGGACACTTTCCTGGAATTTTTAGAATATTTAGGCTTAGCAATAAAGTCAGTTGGTTTTTTAATATTTTTGTTATTTACACAAATTTTCCTTTTCTTCCAACCCCGGTTAGGAACATTGCTAAGTTACTTTTGCCAGCTTCTCTACATAATCCCCACTGCGTTATTTTATTTTCCTATATTCCTTTAAAATTGATGAAAGAAACAATGAATATCATCCGTTTATTGGTGTTTTGATTATGAACGATACTTTCAAATATATTATTTTATAGAATAATATTAATTTTAATTATCTAGTTTAAGAAGCTAAACGTTGAAAGTAGATAGTTTTAGAAATAATTAACTCAACATCAAATCTCTCACATCTATTTTTTTAATTACGAGTATATTTAGTATTCATATTGCACCAGAAAGTTATCACATTAAAAAACAATATACATACTCAAAGAGGGACGGATATAAAATATATTGACAGCAGGTAGACTCGAACAAGGATGTTATCATTGCCGACTAGATGCTTTACCCAATTGAGCCACACGGACAGAACGTTCAAACATGCAGTTTGGGACACTTGGAGTTTGCAGTTCACCATGTGATGAGAGCTTTTATATTTGTTATTATTTATTCTTCTATTGAGACTAATACACTCGGAATTATAAATTACAAATTGATATAATAAAATGACATAAATTATTTCAAAACACATTCCGCAAGGATTAGATGTTTTTTAACGGAACTAGTTATATTAATTTTTTTGCAGCCAAGGCCGTAGAGGTTTGGTTTGACGTCCGGCACAATTTCTTTATTACTTCCTCTTTTCTTTACCGTTTTCTTCGGTGGAGGCTTCGCACTTTCATTTATATTTTCGCGTATTTAAGTAAGTGAGGGATTGTTTGAGGGCGTCGCGTTCGGTGGAATGATTCCCGGGAAAAGGAATAGAGTTGTGTGCGTGGGTGACAGGTAGCAGGACGAAAGAAAGGAAATCATAATATACCAACTAGAAGCGCTTCATCAGGACACATCTCATTCCAAGGTAAGTATTAAATAGGACCTCCCAATTGCATTGAACCTGGCATTCAATTCCATTGAGCTGTTATTCTTCCATTACTTTTTACCATCGAATGTTTGAAGTCTTGAGGACTATTTTTTTATCGATATGGTGAAAAATTTTCGAATTTATAAGTTGTCATATTTCCGTTCTTAATAGATTTTAATGTTTACGATTACTATTACACTTATTATTTTCTTAATTTCATACCTTTGAAAACCCTTGATGTTAATTTAATGTCATGCATACATTTTTTGGACTTCTAACTCCATTCACTACGTTATAATGTAATTCCATGAATTGAGATGTTTATTCAAGACTGGTGGATGAGTGAAATGCTCAATCTTTATCTAGATTACATTTTCTAGTCTGGCATAATTAATATCTTCATAGGAGAGGATACAATATGACACCGATGTGCGATTCATATCTTGAAGGAATTAATTTTAGATAATAGAACGACATTAAAAAAAATCTAAACGGTTTACTTTAGGGCTTTGTATTAAGGCCACGTTCCTATTGATTTTTTTTGTTAAAAAGTCCTTTTCCTTCCATAAGCTGTTTTCAGCTTAAGGCATTCATATTAGAAATTCCGTTCCTTCTTATCTTAACTGCCATTTCTTTTCTTGGTAGCAATGAGTGGGCTTGTTTCCTCATCGAAGTTGACCTGAGATTGAATTTGTTTAGGAAACAAAGTGAAAATTTTCTTGTGAAAAAACATTTGTTTAGGAAACAAAGTGAAAATTTTCTATACGAGGCATTCTCCTATTTTCTCTTATTTATCTGGAAACATTTAGATGCATTTAGATTTTCTCAGCGACAGCCCTTCCGCTATCACGAATAATTAGGATATCAATCAACCCGCTTTTATCTTAGGAGTTAGTGGCCTCGACCTCGATTCGGAGGAAACCTTCTATTCTCTGTATGGGTTGGCGATAGTTAAGGTCATTCGACATTGAAACTTACAATTGAATCCAAGCTTGTCTTATCACTCGTCTTTATCATCCTTGGCTGAGCCCATAAGTTATGAATGGCAAAAGAAAGTTAGGAGGAGAAATGTTTCCACTATCATGCTACGAAGTTCGGGGTTGTCAACATGATTACTGCACTAGCAACAGAGGTTTATATAAAAACTGTGAAATAGGTGATAAAATGAAGGCTAATTGAGTATCTTCTTCAAGGCTTTTATCTATTTTAACTTCGTATATGATACTTAATAATACAACTTAGTGGTGTGTAGCATAATACATGATGAAATGAATTTCACCGGAACTTCAGTGTTTTGTTGATTGTATTTTGCAGATATCTACGGTTTCTTATAATTTTAATTGAATGACTCCCTATATTAGTGAGTAACAATTAATTCATGGCTATTTGTGACCTCGGTACATGTAGATAGTTGTAATAAGTAGAAATATGCATAAGAAGTCAATTATGTGAAAAACTGTTGATGACGCGTGAGGTAATTTATGTTAATACATGAATTTATTACACTTAAACAATGTCTGCCATAAAAATATAATACTCGAAGATTATGAATTACCAAAATACAGATAATGGAAATAATATTTTTATCTCTAGGAACTAATCGTATTTTATATTATAGAGTGATCAAGGACTTGGATGCTTAATTATGCAGAAGTATCTTTCACAGACTTCTATTTGCAAATATACTCGTGTGATAGCATTTAAAATTAAGAAAATAAAGTATTTTGTTCGTAAAAATATAGCTGAGGGTTAGATATAGCTCTATAGATAGGTTAAATTATTTATTTATGAAATGAAAGAAAGGATTTAAAAAATAAATATGAGTTTTATTCGAGACAAATTACGATAATTACATGAGAAATGAATCGTGATTACGCCTTTTATAGGCTTAGCTTCCGTCGCACGGTGGTTATTCAAATCTCCCAGTCACACCGTGCTCGCGAATTGCTGACGAACTCTCGCTTGCGATTTTATTAGATGAAACACTCTAACGAGAACCTAAGAATTTCAAGATCTCTTCTTCGGAGGCACATACAGTCAACAGAGACGTCCATCGATCACACACTTTTTCGTTTCGACCAGTAGAGGAGAGGATCGCATTAGTGTTTCGCTGAGGATGAAGTCGGCTTCACCAGCTCCGCCTTCACCGGCCTGCTGCCCACCACCTGCTTCGCTATCTTCTCCACCGAGTCCATTTCTTCCGAACTTTCGTTGCTCTGTCCGCCTTCCTCGCTTCCATTGTTGACCGGCGTTTTCTCCTTCTGAGTGGTCGGTTTTGCAGCTGTGGTCGTTGAAGTCTCCGTGGATTCAGAAGAGTCCGATGAACTAGAAGAGTCGCTGGAGTCGGAGTCTGAAGAGTCAGAAACGTCATCGTCCTTCTTCTTATCCTCCTTCTTGTCCCCTTTCTTGTTAACTGGGGTAGTGTCCTCTTCGCTACTGCTACTGCTGCTGTCGTCATCATCGTCTTCAGTCTTGGCGTCCACCTTAACCATGACTTCTGTCACTTTTCCTGGGTTCTTTGCTGCCACTGCTACCGCGGAGGCAACCTCTTTCGCCACGCCAGTTGCAAAGTTTTTCAGGTCCTTCTCGTCGAACACGGCAACTTCCTTCAGGTCTTCCTTCAGGTTTTTCTTCACCTCTTTCTCCACCGTCTTCTCTACGTCGGACTCCATGACGTCTACCACTTCGGCGGGTCTTGCGTCAGACTGTGGATTTTCGTAACTGAGCGACCTTTGCCTGAGCATGTCGGCTACTTTGACTGGTGGAGAGTTGTACATGGGCATGACGGCGATCACTTGGTAGGCTGGGGCGTAGTTGTCCTCTTCCGGCTGGGGCATGCTCTTGTAGTAGCCGTTATTGGTTCCGTAAGGGTGCGCTAGCTGGTAAAGGATGGGGTGTGCTGGTAATCCATATTGGTAATACTGGTCTCCTTTGGTGTTCTGGAGACTGGCTTGCCATTGGGCAGCGCTTTGCTGTGCCTGGTTGAGGAACTGCTGCCAGCGGCTCCAGACGTTTGAGAATTGGTTGTTGACGCCGTTGACGGCCCCTGGGACATTGACCTGCTATACGAAATCATTATTTTAAGTTTTGATTGGAATAAACATTTCAGGCTATTCATTTAGGGTTTGTTTAACCGGACGGGATAATGACTGTTTTGGGGAGAATTGCTTAATCATCAATAACTCAGGGTAATCATTATTATCTGCTAATGATCATAGAATATCGAGTTTTCATAATGAAAATAAATGACTGAAATGGATATTTGCAACTGAAAGATTGCTCAATTGCTTGTTTAAACATTTGTAAAATTGATAAATCTTTATATTAACATGGGAGCAAATTATCTATAGAATTCATATTTGTTCATTATGGCGTTAAATTTGGTCACTCCCAGATTATTTGAATCTCCTTTTCTCATGACGAATTGATCCTTTATTTTATTCTTATCAATTTCTTGGCAAAAAATTAAAACATTGTATGGAAATACATTGTATGTTTTCCTTGTACTATGAGTTCTTAGGATCAAAACTATATAAATGTTCTACTCTATTACCATATAGTATATTAACTATTTAGTGTTCAGTTCACTTTAGGATATTACTATAATAATGCGGGTAATTTTCTTATAGAATATTCAAGCTTATCTTTGAGGTTATCTTCTACAAGGAAATAATTCACAATTGATTGATAATATGTCCAATTTTTCAGAAAATAAATTCGCTGCGCTTCTTTAATTGATATTTTTTAAAGACTGACATATATTCTTCCGTACCAAGTTTTGTTGAAAAGCCAAACTTAAGTTCTTTATTTAATGCCTATTTCATGGGTACCGCAGAACTACAATTAAACTCTTTTCCGGTAATTTATATAATATTTAAAGGAAAGAGAGTTCTTTCAGTTGTTCCATAAAGTACGGCCGAATATGATTGAATTTATACCTACCACATAACAAATATTATTCACAACAGAGAAATAACTGGTATTTAATAGTAATAATGCGTTATCTCACATTTTGGTCTTCATGTAATCCCAATCATGCAATACCTACTGTTTGAAATTTTTGGAGACTTGTTGGTTTGATATTTCACCACATAATAAATTAGGAAATTAGTATGTCTCTTAAAATACTGGACCCCTAAGAAATAGATCTCCCGTCACTACAAGAATTTTACTTACTTTTCTTCATGTTATCATTAATTTACAATGTATATTTAAAACTAAGCGGAATATCGCCGTATTAATAATAATAATAATAATAAAGCGGCTTTATTCGGGCGAGATTGAGACTAAAAGTCTCCTCTTCCATCTAACCCATCGTCATACAATACATAAATAATTAATTTAAAGAGATAGTATGAAAAAGATATGAGAAGAAATTGTGGATGTAAAAAACCTAAGAAATTCTTAGGAAAAAAATTTATCCACTGCAGGAAAACACCCACTAAGAAGGGGGGTGTGAAAAACCTGCGCAAACCTACCGATAGTATTAACTAAAAAGATGGTAAGAAACATGATTACATTTTATAAATACACTATCAATAGGTACATATATAGGATGCATCAATAACATTTTAACATATATAACTTTAATAATTGTTATTGGTTAATTATCTTGCATTACAATTGCTTAGCGATGGAGAGAACATATGATTAAATCACATATGTTTCTAAGGTAACTCACCGTTAGCGGCAGTGATTGTAAGTTTTGCCAAAAGCTGCCCAGATTTCCAAGATTGAGTTTGTTGTTGGTGTTTGTAGGCCAATATGGCCAGAAGTAATTAGAAGAAGTCTGCTGAGTTAGTCCTGCTCGTAGGTTAGGCACGTCAGAGGAGTAACTCTGCTGGTACGGGTTGAAGGGCTCAGCTAATATTGTGATCTCGTCGTCGTAGGGGTCATCAGGCACATGCGCAGAAAGTTGCATAGTTGGTACGGAACTCGGGGCTCCAAGCGCCGCACACACAAGGGACATCAGCAGCCATAGAACGGGTGCCATTTCTGTAGGATATAAAAACTAGATCATTAGTATAGTGTAATTGAAATTTTATTGCTCCTGACTGCATAGTATATAAGCGTATATTATCAGTATAACAGAGTCTCTGTTTTTCTCACTTTCGAACATAAATTATGATGCATTGTATTCACTAGGTAACCAATACCAACCAATATATCTAGAAGGTTGTCCTGTCTAGACTAGAAATTAGCTCCCGTCCAAGGACCATAAGCTTTAAATTTCACTATAACACAGTTAAGAAGGAAAAATTAATTGGCTTTGTAACCAAGTTGGCTTGGCGTAGTAAACAAATTTCTGGAATGATCGAAATTCATACAATTCTATTCACTCGTAATACTCGTATATTAAGTAGTGGAGGCTTCATTCTAAATTTACGTTAGTCAATTTTAATATATTTCGTATCTTTACCATGTAATCAACGTCCAAAATACTTAATTGCTCTGAAAACTTTTGTGAGAAAGAAATCAGAGGAAAAACTACTGACCCAAGCCATTCTATAAGTATTATTTATTTCAAAGTTCTGGTGTGTCTCTCCATGGGGTTGCAAAGATAGAAATAAATTAGTCTTATAACCTGATTAGCTAGGCTGTGAGTAATAATGAGTCTTGAAGTTTAACCTAACTAAAATGCATCCCTTTCGATAATATACATTAACAAAAACTAAGCTTCAACGACGAATAGTGAGTTTTTCAACTTTCAACTAATCCCTTATAATATTTTGATGCAGATAATATTCGCGTAGCATGCATACTCATTAAATATTAGTCGATGCTTTGATGAATACCATAAGATTTTTAATAGTACGATATTCATTGTTGGGCTCCCGGATAGTCATGTGGACAGCGCGTTTGCCTTTGGTGAAAGCGGTCCCGGGTTCAAATTCCGGTGGGAGCCAATGTGCGAAATCACCTAAGCTGTCGAAGCACTTTTAACAATACTACTACCGATATTCATTGTTTTGCCTTCTACTCTCATTGCACGAATTCGTACAGCACAGCTTTACTTTAGAACGATTACCTAAACAAAGTCAACTATGTGTATTGTGTAAAATTTTATATATTTTCTGATATCCATGAAGCATGAATCGTTAAACTACGAAACTTATATACTTTATTTACACATAGATTACAAAATTTTAGTTTTACTAAAAGATTTCAGCCAAAAAAGCTTTCACCGGAAGAGCAAAAGTAATATTACCATCACACGTTATTTAAATATCTACTACATCCCTTGGACGAGAGATTTGATGATTTCTTCCGTAAGTTTTTCCTTAAATTTACATCATAAATTCAATAGGCATTCGTTTACTTTGAATAGGAATAGAATTTTCAACTCATGATTCTACCCTTGGGAATCACGTCTCCAGTTAGTATGCGTTTTAGATGAATTACGTTTTTAGCTGAATCAATATTTAGCGTCGCTTGTCTAATCACGCAGTAAATTGACGTTCAGTGAAATAGACCGGTGCTAGTGTACATCTGATTGGAGGGATGTGACGATAGAAACATGTGACGACAAAAAGTTATGACGATGCCCTATGTGATATCAATTAGACACAGAGTGGTGATGGATCAAGTTGCTAAGACAGGTTATCATCGTTACTAACCGGAAAAGTCCAAAAAATTAACATCACGAATGAAAGAAAGAGACACGTATCAATGATTAATGAGAAGAAAATAAAATTAGTGATTCCGGGGATTGATTTAAAGTAATTAGTATTCAGACACGTCTGTGATGATTGACGTTAAATCATTGCGTTTACTCTTCTAAAAGTTTCTTTTCGTTTTGAATAGGATAATTTACCTTCTCCTCCAGTTTACTTTAAATTCTTTTGTGAAAATATTATCGGGAATGAATATTCTGAAATCGATTTCGTTAGTATGCATTATTTTTCACTCGGGAGGACGTTTACCGAGTCGTGATTCAGTGGTTTTTAAGTTTAAATTGTTGGATCATCAGTTTTATGAAATGAACCATTCAATGCTAATATTGGGAATATATCCACCTCTCTAGTTTGGCCAATTCCTCTTGAAAAATATATGCCGAAGGGTTGAAGACGTTTAGTCCCGTATGAGCCAAACGCATGTTAAGTTTACAAAAAAGATGTATGGAGAGGTGTTAGAAATTTTAGTAGAATAAGTGCATTTTCAAACGTATTTCCAAAGAAAACGTTTTCCTCAAAACCTCGAAAGTAAAGCATGAATTTATCACAATTTATGCCTGTCGGTACTCTTCTTTCTTTTATAATTATTTATTTACTTCCAATTCTACTTCATCCCTAATTATCTGCATATTGTTGTTGAGTTTTTACCATAACATGGAAGATAAGTTGATTAAAAATATTAAAATTTCAGCGATTTCAGTTTCAAAAGCGATCAGTCCAATTAATATTCGATTTCAGAAATAATCGATCAACAGAAATTAATTACTTGTGGAACTATTCCGTAAGTTACATTTTGTCATTTTTAGAGAGGTCTTCGAAGACTTTTAAGTTTGAAAAGAAGTCATTTATGAATGAGTTAGAATAATCAAACACGAAATTGCGAAAGAAGTTACAGCAAACTTCGATTATCCTACTGGTATTCACCATATATTCACAATACCACAATTTTACGCTCTAACAGTAATTCCATTCTTCTTCTGCTGTTGTGTTCACGCAATCTCCCTGCAACACTTACGACATCACGAGTTCTATTATTCCTCCACGCATTTACGATGCTGTTTTTGCCTATCCTAATATTCGTCCTCGGCGAAATTGCTGAAAAAATTCTCCGATTCTAGACAGTCGAATCTTTAGGTTACCATGACGAAATTCCCGTTGTTTTTTTGGGCGAATCCCAATTCTGAGGTCAGTTCAGACCGATGAAGATCGTATCACAGCCAAAACCGATTGTCAATCGCTAAAAGAAAAAATGAGCCGCCGCAACGTTTGACTTTCATTTTCCTGGAATCAAACGGTGTTCCCAACAACACTTACTGAATTAATTTAGGCTGCCGGAACCTCAGATGGAACCATTTTCCACTCCTACCATTGCTATAACAAGCTATATGAAATTACTTGAAGAGAAACATTCAACTCATGAAAACCCTTTCAAGATGAATGTCTCATAAACTCATCATCTCAGAATTTGTTATGATCTCATTAGTTGCACACTATCGCATTATCGAATTAGGAAAATGTAATCCCACCAATATTACGCCTATCAAATTCTGTGATTCAGTTAGTTCAAATTTCTGTGATTCAGTTAGAATATCGAAAGAAGAAAAGGACCGTATATGTCTAATAGTATATTGCGAACTCTTTACGTAGGCTTATTGTTAACTATTCGCTGTTTCGTGAAGCTTTGTATTATTTCCTGAGGTTCTCTGCTAAATAAAAACTATTGAAGTAGGTAAAAAGAATAACGAATTCTTATGTATTTCTCTTTCAATTCTGACACTTTAAATAATATGCTGATTAAGTGAACTTTTGATTTAAGAAATTCTAGTTTCAATATTAGAGATAAAACGCTGAGAAATGATTATGCATAATAGTAAATACATAGATGGATTAGTAAATTGTGGTTAAATCTACCAAAGGGAAGGAAAAACTTTCTACGTTACCCTCAAGAAACTGCAAGGAGATATTCAAACTCCACATGCGTACGATGATCTCCCACACCGGCGTTGGTGTCTATTAATCCTCACAAAACTTCAAGATTATTATATTTTCTATAAAATATGATGAATGTTTAATATTTTCAGTCAACAAATTTAGTTTGCTCTGTGTTCATTGCTCTAATTTTGTCTAGTCGACTTAGTCTAACAATTGCAGTCTAATAGAAGCAGATAATTTCTTAACGAGCAAGATCGGTGTAAGGTTGGATGTTAATTCGTACTTAGTTCTTTTCACTTGCATATCTCTCGTATCCAATATATCCACATGAAACACCTCTAAAATAAAATAAAATGGAAGTCCAAAGAGTTAAATATCAAGATAACAAGTTATCATTCATCTACGGAAGGTCTTAGCAGGTGCTACATTCTACAACTCTGGTACCTACATGAGCCAGTAAGAGACCACGATAGTGCTCATTAGTTTAAACATCTAAGTCAAAGACTTTACCTACAGTAGAAAAATTGACTTCTGTAAAGACGTAAATGGTTTCACGTAACATTTTTAGCTTAATTTGTATCTAATAATATCACTTAGGAAGCTGTTAGTTCTAATGATCCACTACCGCAATGTTTAAAGTATTTTGATTATCCATTTGGAAAAATACTACAACCAATTTTTTCAGATATCGAACTTGATGGTAGAACTAAAAAAATTCACTAATGGGCCACTCGGAATCGGCCAAAGAGCCTCGTGTTGGATATCCTCGAATTATGAAAAAATTCCTCAGCTTCAAGTTTTTCACTACTTGTCGACGTAGTTTTCAGATGAGGGAAGAGGTCTTAACTCACCTGAGATTGCGGAGACGATGCACCTTCCTTTGTCACACCGGAAGATTTGGTCTGAGGTTGCAGGCAGAGTGTACCTACTTATAGAGCTCCCACCGGGGGCAGAGGGGAGGCGGTGGGAGTGGGAGGGGGCGACGTGAGGAGTGTGTGCCCGCTTAATGGAGAGGGTGGTCCCTGAGCAAACAAGAGAATCCCCTCGAGCGGCCATTCCCAGTCGTGAGTATCGCGTTCCTTCCGCGGCAATCCGAAAATTTTCATCCCCCGACAATTACGTGACTGCCGCATCAAGAGTCGCTGATGAGTAGCCTCGGGGCGGTGAGTGCGACGTCTCCGTGATCGTGAACAGAGTTGCGTAACGCGAAAATGTTTTCCCTGGCCGCGTGACTCTCCGCGATTCAGCCGTTATGTCAGAGAGTGTTTTGGCCGTGAAAAATTCGGCCTTACCTTTGGATGAGCTAGGAATGCCCCTTCTAGAATTAACCACAACTTTGTCATGCTCGATCAATTGATGGTAGGTTTACAGGTGTGAGGGTTAAGTCAATGTGTCCAAGTAGTCAATTGTCCGCAGCCTACGGTAGTTATCCAGTAAGCTGGATTTCCACATATGCGCATACTTATGTATATGTATGTAGGCATAAGACAGGGCAATTTGGAAGTCACCGACTGTAAAGAATATGTCATTAACGTACCAAAATTATTTTTTTTTGTTTTTAAAGTATTTTAATTTAGTAGAAATAATAGTTATAGTTAGTAAATAGTTTCATTAATGAAGGGTCTTCAATATAAGTCAGTGTTACACTATTGTATAATGTATATCGTTTAATTTATATGATTATAATAAGTTTCATGCAAAAATACTTGGTGAAAATCCAATCTAAAAAATTGTAATTAACAAAAAGAATAAATGGGTCGCCGCCCCATTTTCGACTAATCGCTAATTGTGGTAATACAAGAATTCTTAAAGGTTTTTATTAAAGCAATCAATCAATCATCAATATGCTGTTTATACATGTAATAATTTAGGACAAAAAATACTAGCTCATTTTTTGTAATGAGAATTCACCAGGAGTTACAATTGCATTGGAAGAAAATAAAACATTAATCATCTGGAAATTTCCGGTAATATTTGAAAAACTACCAGATGCTAATTTTATAGATCAAGTAGACAACTCTCCAAAAAATTAAGAAATAGAAGAGTTTAACTTATCTTAACAATCAACCAATTTTGAAAGCAAATTATTTTCCGCAATGCCCGCTTGTGTAAGTCCTGGGGAACTCTTATTTCATGATGGAAATAATAAAATTATTTTCCTACAATTTTAAACTAAAAAAATGATTTACTGATGGAAAACATAGCTACGGGCTGTAAATTCTCGTAGAATATTTTTTGCGATAAAACACATATTAAAAAAATAGGGGGCGTTTCATCACAAAATACAAAAATATATGGATCAAAATTCGAGAATCCTTTCAAAATAATGAAGAGTTTTAAATTCTGCAGATTTTTAATAAGAAGAAAAATCATTTTCATGCTAAGAGTTGTGCAGATTTTTCATGTTTGGGAATATTCAATCATTAATTTAGAAACATTCTAAATTCAGGATCGTCATAAGTTTTATCGTTTCTAACATCTGTGAGCTATACTGCCGAGATAAATTATATTGTGCATTATTTATGGCTATATGTAATAGTATTTCTTACCTGTTACTTCAGTTTATATTATTATTGGCTAAAAACAAGAATTTTAATACAGCTTACAGGTAGAAAAACATGTGAAACATAGATATGCTTGTCATACATACAAGCTTTGGAAAGAAAAAAGTACAGACCCCAATTTCTTGTGATGGCATTCGTTTCAATTTTTTGATTTTTCATTGATTTTTGGTTTATTTTCAATTTAAATGATAATAATAGATTAATAATTATTTTTCATTTTATTATGAAATTTTCAGAATTTGTCCTGTGACTAGGATATTCTAGTAAATTACTGCACCCAAGGAAAGGGTTAAGGTACTTTGCACATAAGGGCGTGCACCCAGGAAAAATCCCAAGGAAAAACGGACTAGAAAAAAGTCTGGGGGGGCAGATATCGAACCCGGGATCTTCCGGGACTGCACCCATTAAAATCAGAAAGTAGTATTCTTCTATGTTTGTGATTTTTGGGTTTAGGATGTTGGACGATCTGAAACATTCACAGTTATAGACACCAAAATTACTTCATCGCTTTGGTATCACATTAGGCATTCATACGATAATTTTAAAAAACGTTCACTCATGGTGATTGTATCTCACCGGAAGAAATTCAGTGCATCTTATTTTAACAGTCATGGTCCGACTGTCTTCTCGAAATTCTTCCCTCACTCGTGCAGTAAGTCTTTATCAAGTGCCTGTGCTTCTCTTACTTTTCCTTTTTTCGTTCCGCCGTCACTAATTTTCATTTTTCCAAGTTCGCTTTCCTTGTCTCTCTCTTTGTTTTCACTCCCAACGAAGCACCGTAAGGCTTGCAGGAAATGCGTAAAAGAGGTATTTGAACACCTATTGATTCTACGGAGCTAGTGCCTTTGAATTGATTTTTACCGTTATAACGTTTAACAAATATCAAGGAAAGATTCTCTTGTGTTTAACCTATGAAATGTGTATCTGAAAGTGTAATCAATGCACATGTAAATTAGAACATGGAAATATAATCCAATTTGAACGAGTCCTCAAATTAATAACAATTTAATCTCTAAATGTGTCTAAATTTCGTGGAATCGGTACATAGTAAACAAACTTAGAAAGTTGCATAAGTTTGCATACCTTTGAAATTCTTATGGAAGTATGAATAATGCACGGAAGCCATCTCACAATATGATTTATCAAAGTATAGCAAATATTCAGTTCATCACAGTACGTTTATCAAACGATACTTTCTGGTGTCATAGTTTTTTAATATTCTGACAAGTTTCATTAATTAACACAATCGAGATTTGGTTGGGGACGTGAATGTTATTTAAAAATGAAAAATCATCGAAAAGAATTGATTAGAAGTTATCATCGAGGCGGAAAAGATATGGTATTGTCCCTTTAATTGTGATAAATTGGCTGGTGGGAATGAAATTTACAAATGCACTATAAACCTTGATCTTCATTTCAGTGAATCCATTTATTGTTATACAAGTATCTTTTCTGAACAGGTTTGTTTAAAAAAAAGGAAAAAAAACTAAAACCCTGTGAAATTTCCACAATTTTTTAGTATTATTATATTATTTTTAGTATTATTTTTATAATTAAACAAATAATCATTAATCAATTATCGGATAGATTGTAAATAAAGTGTAGATGTATTTTATTTATACACTAAAAACTTCTTTTCAAAACTTTAAGTCTCCATTACTAATTGGATATGGTGTCTCGATGTACTCCTTAACTCTTTTTCTCAATAGTGTTGCATTTGTGTAAACTAAGCGCCCGCGATTGTTTTCTTGTTACTCTGAGATGGACAAAAATATAGGGAATTATGGTGTGAGTGTATTATATTATATAAAAAATCCTGCAGATATTCCAAAAAAGTAAAACACTTCATAGAAAAATATGCGGGATAAAAAATGATTCAAAATTTATACATATAGGGGATATACTCGTACTACAACAACAGCGAAATAAATTATATCGAATACAGCTCGATTAACAACAATTCATTTAATATGCCAAGCTTTATCCTAATCGATTCGCTTGAAATTACAGCGATGTGGGAAATACGACCTTCTAATTTGCAAGTCGTTTGCACCACAATACTTGGAAATATTTACGAGGAGTTACAAGGAAAAATGCTATGAATTTCCTGGAATTTTGCCACTTACTCTATAATTCAATATTTACGTGATCCACCATGCTCCATTGCAATCCTTCATCTTCGTTTTGAGTGATGTGACGTATGAGTTAATAAAACAGTGGTTGGCGAATGACAGCGTGATAGGAAAGAAGTTTCTAATGAGTATATTTTATTGATTATAATTACGTAAAATTAGTTGCGTTACTGAAAATGATATGTTACACCTCAAACGTGTAATTGCCCATTTCATGAAATGAGCAATCACACGTTTGGGGTGAAAGGAACCCTACCTACCCAACTCAATCCATCGGCGCCGCGCATACCGGTGAAGAAGTATGAAACTGGAATTTTCCTATAGATGGTGCTCGCTATTTGTTTAAAGACCGTGAGACCGCTTCTGCAGCGCCATCTTCTCCCTTTAACAGCTGACAAAGTTTGTCAACACGCTATAACTTATGTTTCATACACCAATATATTTTCCTATAACCTCAAAACTTTCAAGTTTTGTGCCAACGAACTATGACTTGCGGACAGCATTGGTTTTCTGCTATCGTTTGAAGAAAACTGCTGCAGAATCGCATAAAATGCTTGTCGAAGCATACAGTGAACATGCTCTTGGCAAAACTCAGTGCCTCGAGCGGTTTAAAAAATTAAAAAGTGGTGATTTTGAGGTGAGAAACGAGGACCGTGTGAAACCATCGAAAAAGTTTGAAAACAAGGACTTGCAAGCCTTATTGGATGAAGACGATACTTTACGACAATTTACGATACTTACCATAATTTTCAAATAACAGAAATGTACTTTTTACAAAACAATTCCGGTTTCATACTTTTACACCTGGTATTTAATTAATTCATTAATCTCCGCTACAAATCGTGAAATATGCGCGGCGCCGATGGGTTGAGTAGGGAACGTAGGGTTCCTTTCACCCCAAACGTGCAATTGCCTATTTCATGAAATGGGCAACTTTTTGCTTAATTCATGAAAAGGGCAATAACACGTTTGGGGTGTAACACATACATTGTTATCGATTTCTTGGATCGCACATTTTTCTATGAAGAGCCTACTTTTTAGAAAACCAGAAGTATCTTTTATAGCAATGTATAACCTCACTCACACCATACTTTCTATACTTTAGACCATCTTTGTATGGAAAATATGTTTGCGGGGGCTTAGTTTACAGAGCTTTACCACTATTGTTAACAAAGGAGTTTAAATTGCAATTTTTCTGATTGTCTGTTGTATTAGGCCACTAAACAGTTCATAATTTGCAAACTAATAAATATATTAGTGAAAATTAAAGCTAAAAGCTTTAAAATTTCACAAGTAACTGTGGGTACTCAGCAAATGAATTGGACGGTATTTGACGCTAAGTAGCCCTGATCTTAACTGCCATTTATATCCCACACCAAAATTGTTACTGGCCGCGGAGGTTCAGTGGTTAGAAAGCTACCGTTAAGGTCCTAATGCTCGAGATCAATTAATCATTTAATCAGATTATTCTGGATTTATTACAGAAATAAATTTTGAGTGTAGGAAAGAGAAATGTATTTATTATTTTCACTTTACCTAATATACAAGGATGAGTAGTCAAATGATTTCTTATACCTGGCTTTGTTAAAAAAAATAAGAAGAGGCCACATTTAACCTGGGTTCATTAAAGATGCAGGTTTCCTATCCCTGTGTATAATTATGAAATTGAAATTTGAAGTCGAAGAATCTTTTTTAAATCTCTTACATTCATTCCAGCAAAAATAAAGCGTGGAAATAATAATTAGACATCACATACCCTTCTCAGAAAATGTGCACCTAAGGTATAATTCATTTGGTATTTTTTTTTCTATTTGTATAAATATCAACAATAATCAAAGTGAAAAGGCACTGTAATTTTCCGCATGGAGATATAAGCACGCTTACAAAACCGGTTGCGCATTTAAATTCATGTGGAAATTAACCAACAACTACTACTTGTCTTTTAATTCGGATGTATTTCCACGACGTCACGTCTTCGAATATCGATTTCTTTCAACACGGATATAAACTGCATGATGAGTTAACATGCTGCATTCACTAAATATAGAGGTCTCCAAAATTCGATCCACGGCTTTCTGATAGAAAGAATAAATAATATTCCGGAAGTTATTAAAACTTTAATGGGACGTTTTGCTGAAAACCCAAACAATTTATCTGATGCTATGATATTGGCGCCATACTAACTAAAAATAAATAGTTTTCTTCTATAAGCGTAGTAAATTTGTTATTTTCATTCATCTGTATTTGAAGTCTCTATTTAATTAAATTTTATCGAAATTCCATCTATATATTTATTAATAATGTAAATTCGTAAAACAATAATTAGCTACTGCAGGAGCTGTCGAATATTTGCCCAATTATCATCTAAGAGGTTGTTCCACGAAATATTTAATGTAAACAAAAATTCTAAATATTATCTTATCATCGCTTAAGTTCAGTTATTTACACTCAAAAATACTTAATACATATTTTTTACTTAAAATGAAAAACACGCCACGGTGTATACTACATAAGACGTAAATATATAATAAAGAAGATACAGTAAAGCCAATTATAGCATAAGGGATTAGTCAAATTTGGTTATATATTTCATTGTTTAAAATGAGTTTCATTGGGAAGGTTTACGACCTTTTTTGCTCAAAAGATCTTGTTATGAAGTCTTTGTTCCTTTCGGATACTCATGCATTTTGCATGAGAAAGAACGTGGGAGGAGTTAGGGTCATATACGCGGGTCTTCTCTGTATTTCTTAACCTTTGAATACACCCTTCCGTACCACCATATTCATCACTCCCTTTCTACTTCTCCCTCTCATCAAATATCTCCTCTTTTAGAGTAAACAAACTGCTTCCTCTTCAATACGGCCGATTCTTATCACCCGAAACCGGCATTCCCTTCGAGAATCGTCTCACAGCGGTAAATATTTGAGTTCAGGTCCGTTAAAACAAAAACACAGGACTAGAGAAAGGAATTCAAAAGAAGGAACGACAGTGGGAAATGAAATGAACCTGAAATTAGAAGCGACGTATTCGCAAAAATATGGCTGCTAATCGCCTGAAATTTTCTTCTCGAAAGTTTAACGTGCTTCAGAAGGTATAGTTCTCTGTTTGATAAGATAAATGAAGGGGTGGAAATTATTGTGAATTGTTTTCGATGAACCATTATTATATATATATATCGGCTCGTGAAATATCTATTCTTCTGGAGTTAGCTAATACCGACAAAATTGTAAACAATATTTTGAAATATTTTATTGCTTCTCAGCTAAATTGAAATATGCTATAATCACCTTTGGAATATATGAAAAAAATTTCGATAAGGATATGTTTAAAGGCTAGCAAAAATCGAAATAAATCAATTTTAATTTGAATTATACTATTTTAGGATTTATTTTATTTTAATTGATCAAATGGAAAGTCTGTTCAAAAAAGGATAAAGGTAAAACCTCTATTTTGTGTGTAATGGTTATATGCAAATCGTTGATCTGCGAACGATAAGGGGTTTTCCATTCTTACTCCAAGAAAACACCACATTATAGATCTAAATTCTTAATTACCTGTTGTATAACTACCCTTTTTATTACTCAAAGACGTTTTTAACTTAAACATAACGTCATTACTGTTTCTCAATTCCATTGAAATTATTTAAGTTATTTATTTTTTGAGGAAATATTGCAGTTTTCGAAATACTTGTAAATTTAATGGTCTTTAATGAAGTTTGAAAGTAAAATTGAGACACATTTTTCGAGATTCACCTTGTGGTTATAAGTATTGGCAAACAACACATTCACTAAATCAACTACATTGCAAGAAACATGCAAACACTTGGCCGAGGTTTAAATTAGAAGCAACATCAGGATATATTTTCAATGTTTTTGTGCTGAATGTTTATTTTCACTCAATAAAAATTATTATTATTCGAATAATTAAAAATTACCGCCATAATTAAGCATTGAATTACTATTTGTAATTCATGATCTGCCTATAAAAAGCTTTTAAAGACAAAGAAAAAAGGTCTGAATCTTTTATTTAAGATGGGAACAGGTAAAGATGAAAAAAATGCTTAAAGGTATATTGCAATGTTACCTGCTATTGGGATAACTTATACTGAGGTAAAATGACTCAACTTAAAGATATTAATCGAAAGTGCTACTCATTAATATTAATTGTACATTCCATTGGATATACAGCATTCATATGAATGAGATTTGAGAAGCCTAACGTAATCATTCTTTTGGTGATTCGCAAGTATAGGAATGAAGAAAAACTGAGAGTAACTGTAGATGAGCGGTTTCTGCTTTTTCTGGCTTCTTGTGAGGAAACGTCTGGCTAGACCTTCTGAAACGGGACTGCTTTGAAGCATTTGCCTCGGCTATGAAGAGCTCTTAAAATGCAAAGTATGTCTGTGAGTCTAAATGGTAGTGTTCTTTGATTTTTATTGTAGTAGGACGGTGTCCTTTGGAGAGCGTATTTTTGAGAATTCTTCAAATATTGGCTTTTCGCGCTTGGAGGTGCTGGAGAAAAACGAAACCCAACTCTCGCTATCGAACATTTTCCGCTAAGTCGTAGAATTATTCATCTTCGAAGTGGAAGATTATTTCCCGAGATTTGTGATTTTGAATCATGAAAGGGTATTTAAAATTTGGGAATTTTTCATGCCGCGCCATTGCCTTTGTAAAATATTTAGATTTAGAATGGAAAACGCTAACTCACATTTGCCGATAACGACTTTATTAGAAAAATCAAGTAAAAGATCGTGAATATAAAAATGGGTAACACAAAATCATTGGAAAATTGGACGCAGTCCGAATCCTTCACTAAGATTTTCGGGTCGCAAAATTTAATACATTAAAATTCGCCGCTTACAACCATTAAAATACCTTATCTTCTTATCTAATTCTCAAGCAGAGCAAACACTGATATTTCATTTACAACTATTATTAAAGGTTTTTGGGGTAACGTTTGGTCAATGTTTGTCAAATTTCAGCAACGGCCACATAATAAAAACCCTTAAAATGCCTTCCTCGCCAACTAATTTATTGTGACCATGAGACTGTTCTGTGTTGCTTATTAGGAAATGGAGTATTTGAATAAAGCACTGTTGTCCCTTTCCGTGCTCATTAAGGTCTTGCTAATTTTATAGTTTTAGGACTATATTCAGAATAGAAGTGTGTCACAGCCTTCGGATGTGTGAATATTTGCTTGACATAGTCAATTCTGCATGTAGGAATTAAAATGTCGAAGATTCACAACGCAAACCTACTATGGAAGGAGACATGACGACGTAATCTCCAGTTTTATGCTGGAGAAAACCTTTATATTTTGAATATAAGATTGGATATAGATATAATCTGACTTAAATTGAAGAATCGTAAGCCCCAAAAGAGCAGCAGGATGTCGTGGATTTGTTATGAGATAAAGATCCTTCTTCGCAGGTGATATGAAAAGGTACGTGATATTTGAACGAAATTTAGATCAATAAAAATCATTAGATTATCCGTTATGCAGGGATGTGGGCAGATACACGTAGGATTAAGTGAAATCAGCGAAAACTAATGAATGATTGGTCATAAGAGAAGCATGATGATGCAGTAGAAAAACATGAAAAGATATTTCTTACTCATATAATCGGTTTTTGTTTTCTCGTGCAACGCAGAATGTTCATGAGAGTGATTCTTAATTTTATAAGGACGATTTATAGGGAACTTCCTATGGATTTAAAAACTTAGAAATGTTTTTCTTTTTAAATACTCAGCATTTAGACTTTTAACTTAAAAAAATATCTATTCATGAATTTAAATACTTCAAATAAAACGATAAGCGGCAGTTCAATCTGGTTAGTATATCGTCCGTTTTTAACTACGTAGGGCCCTTTAGATTTTTATCGTATCACGTGGGGTTTTTCGAAATTTTTAATTGGCTAGATCAGATGTCTCCAATATTTTTGAGAGGCGAGGCACCTTGCTTTAAAGGAAAAGTAGTTTCATATGAAAGAATGCTCAATATTTTAAAACAAAAATTATACCCGACAAAAGATGGGAAAATTAAAGACCACTGTATGAATGTGTTCAATGCACCTTTCGCAGGCCGTAGTGTGTGAACACCATGATGGAGGAACTTTTTACCACTCTCGCATGGGAAAGTACATTACTTATCAGTATAGTGACTATATTGAAACCTATATTTAGCTTCATACTCTTTCATGGAGGGCCTTTATGCTGAATACGTCACATGCATATATAAAACAACCACAAAGGACACTGAATTATCCTCTTTTTAAATAATTTTACTTGAATTTAATTTTTTTATCTTAATTTAAAGCTTAATATAGCTAAATCCCTCTTGGTGCGTAAAATTTGGTTTTTAGCTCGAATGGCATTCATAAACATCACTTTCTTTACCAACATAGTTCAAACTTATGGAAACAGCAGACATAGAATTATTGTGAGAGCATTGAAAATATCTCATAACCTTAGTGCATCATGCATCATGTTTGAATTTTTGTGTGATAATTGATTCCTCGCTTCTCTCAATATCATGAAAGTGTTGATCCACTCCGTAAATTTTGGGTAAGCTTTAACAGCTTTTCAGCAGCATCAAAAACACCTTCGCAGACGTGTGGATGAACCTTGAGAAGAGTCCGATGTTTACTTATCCTCACCTTACTCATCTGTAATTCATCTCTGATCAGAAAATAAAGAATTGACACCCCCAAACCGATATCAGATTCAATACCCATCATCATGCTTCGCCAGGAGAACCGTCGATTCGTGGAAATACTTTCAAAAGGTTTTTATTTTGAATAATGCTTGCCCTTCGCGGTCTAGTGAATCGTATACATCTTCATTGGATTCTCGCATTGTCCTGAATTTTCCTTTTTAACGTATTATTTCGGACTTTTACTTAGGATAACTAAGGATCACCCGATAGCTTATCCACGGCTTAGCATGTCCTTGACATATTGTTACTTTTCGACTTACTTTAGTGGGATAAATACCTACTTCCATTAGCATTGGTCTTAAGTATCGTCTCCTACCAATAATCGCTGAACTACCCCTATTAAACTTCTCGCTGGCATTAAGATATCTAAGGTAAGCTGTAACCTGTAAATATTTTGAGTGGGTTTCTTGAAATATTTTTTCAGAATTTTTCTTTGAACATCTTAAATATTCCTGGAAATTAAACTCCCTGTAAATGCACGAATAAAGTTATATAGCTTAACTTTCTTTTCTTGCGAGGGATAGAGCTAGCTCTGGGAATCAGCTCAAAGATACATTTGCACGAGTTACAATTCCTACAAGGTCGTCCTTAACTTTTAGAATTGTGCACCTAAACATGCTCTTGAATCAATGATGCAGGGATAAGGCACCAGTAATGTCTTGTAGAGAGCATCAATAGCCTAAATTGCGTTTTCCTCTGAAAAGTAACATCGGTGTTCTGAAATAGTTTGTCTAAAATCGATATTAGCTAAATTTGTAAGAATCGTTTGCAGTTTTTTTCCACAACGCAGTGTGTTTTCATTTGAAATTTAGTATCCTTTAAATTTACTTTATTCTCTTCACCTTCCTGTTACCAAGATAATAGATTGCTCGGCGAAAGTCTCCGGCTGAAGAAATGATTATAAATAATTTAATTTTGTTAGCTTTGAGACTTTATCATAACTATAATAACTAAGCTTAATGTTCTTATATTGTATCTCTTTCACTAGCTCATTTTATATTCTTTAAACTTATTTGTAAAAATAATTTTATCGTATATGTATTGCATCTTACCGCTCATTATTTATATATCTATGTTATATTGGTTTTTATTTATTTTTTATTCATGTGTTTTCGCTGGTTTTTGCTCCCCCTTCTCTGTGGTTGTTTTCCCGCAACGTGGGTTTCTTTTGTCAACTTCCGTTGCAACTTATTTTCCCCACACTTTTTTAAATTCAATTTATATGTGTACATATTTAACGACATACTAGGTTAGGTGGAAGAGAGGCCCACATGGGCCTAACTTCGCCAAAAAAGGGTACATCTACCTGTCTATCTATCTATCCTGTTATATGTAAAGGAACATTTCTATAAGACGCGCTTTGCTTTTATTAATAGCATTTATATTTGATTGAGAGATGATTAAGTCTTAACATCTGCCTTTTTTCCCAGTAACTTTAATACCTCCTTGAATGGTATGTTTCTCTTGGTAGACGAGATAATGTTGATAGAAAAACCACCGAAAGTTTAAGAAACTACCCAACCGAATGAAGTGCTTTGTTTAAAATACTAGAAGAATATATTGCAAAGATCTTACCATTCTTTTGTGCCGAACCTTTGGAGACACAAGGTCTAAGAATGATGCTAAAAGCTTAATGAGTTTATAGCGAGTATTTAAGCCACGCGATCTGGAAATCTTGGTTGCTCCTTTTCCTTGATAGGATCACGTACAAAGAATTAGATCGTCACAAGGTTGAAGATTCAAGGGTAAACCATTCTGAGAACTATTTTGCCGTAATAATTGTTGATAACGTGATAGATGAGTTAGTGGAATGATATATAGGATGGTACATGCAACTCTATCTATCACCGACGTCGTCTTTTGTTATACTCCAAAGAGTGGCTCACGACTATAAAATCGATTCGTGAGTGCACTGAAAAGGAACGAATATGGAAAACATGTCGGATGTTAGAAATAATGAGATATCTGCGGGAGCATCGTGACGCTGAAGTACGCATAACCTATCTTAGGAGAGGAAAGAGCAATATTGTGATGAGGGCACGCAGACTTAATGAAAAAATTGGAGAGTCCCATCAGTCACTGAGGATGAATATAAATTGGTGCTTTTAAATCGATGTTATGACACTGGGGAACAATACGGAGAAATATGAAGTGTTGCTACAAGAAACATTTTTTATCTTGATACTTAGACAGCAGAAGTATATAAACATTACGATTTTCACTTTCTGATTGCAAAATCATTAATGATTAATTCATCAACGGCTTGATCCTACTAAAATAAATCTAATTATAAAATAAGCATCTTAGATGAAATTAAACAAATCAACTAATGATAAAAATTCCCGTTATTAATAGTCTTTAGCTAAAAGCAATTTTACCGCATCATGCTATCTTTAAGGATGCCCCATTGCAACAAAATATACTTATCTTACCTCTCACTTTCACCAGAATTGCAATCGGTTTAAGAATATTTAGTTCTATTTAGATTTTAATGTAGTATAATCTTCTCTAAGTACTCGTATCGAGCCCAGCAGTGTCCATTTTCAGCTATCTTAAATCAACCTTCTTGCACATGAAATAAGACGTTTTCTGTTTTGGGATTAGACAAAAATCAGTTTATTTCAAGCTGCTTTCCAATTTCTAGCAAACTGTTCTTAGTAAATTTTTAATGAAATCATTCGGTGAGAATACCACAAGGAAAGAAAAATGAAAGGAATGGGATTCTCTTGAATTGAAAAAATGAAAGGAATGGAAAATGTAATTGTTAATATCGATATCTTCTGTGAAATGACATCTGACATCAGAGTAATTAGTTTAAATGAGGGGCATATCTATTTAAAGTTGATATGTTACGTGTTTCCTTATAATCTCAGGGAAATAAATTCTCGGCGAGCAAGTTTAGCGTTAATCCTTTCGAAGCTAAATTCAGCCGGATATGTAGACAATTGTGAATTTCGTTGAACCATTCATAAAATGAGAGATACATTGTAAGGGAGGAAAATCATTATTAACTGCAAATTAAATCTTTGAATTGGATGAGTCCAAGTAACGCTGCGTAGTATTTCATTTTATATCTCATTTATGACGATTATATTAAACCAGAAGGGAATGGGAAATGAATGCTGGGAACACTCGAATAAAGAAATCTTTTTGTCGAGAGGTGTGCTTTAGCAAAGTATAAAAAATAGGGTCTAAATACCGCCAAACTGCACCTCCCACCACAGTCCGAAAAGAAGCTGCCAGTGTGTAGATAAATAGATATAGATCATTTTCGCTGGTATTTTACGACAAAAAGGCCATGAATGGATTTATTAGCTGTATCTTGAGTTGGCATATCTAATTATGTATCCATGCCCGATTATATTTTTATTTTGCTGAGTAATTGCGAAAAAACTTAGGTTCCTGCCTTAGCCGCTTTCCGATCTTTTGCGAAGGCGAACCGGAGTCAGCTACGTTCATTACTCAATGGAATTATTACTTTGCTGTTTGCCTGGAAAAATGAACATCTCTTGTTGTTTTAAAGCTCCATCTGTTGGTTCGTGTCGGAGTCACGCAGTGTCAACTCGCCCCCTGAGCAGTTGTTTAAGTTCGACGACCTTATGAGAGCATATGGGAGCGTCGCTTGCTCTTCACTTGAGGTAAGGAACGTTGTTCTTTGCGTGGTGACCTCCATTTGCGATCCTAACGGTCTCTCGTAAAAGCATATGGTGAGAAAGAAATTGAAGATCTTACCCGGAATCATAATGCCCAATTATCCTCGCGTTATGAGCTTATTGTTGTCATTACAGGACTCGAGGTGATATATGGGAGAGGGAGGGAGTAGGAAGTGAAGGATACTCAAAGAATAATTTCAGTGACGTTATGTTTCAGAGATAATACGTAACAAGCAGCGAGTTGATTGTTTAACCTTTGTGCGAAATAATTCCCAAAAAGTTAACAGTTCATTTTGCTTCAGATATTTTTAGCTCCTTTTGAATTTGCTTGTTAACATATCTATTTTGTTTCTTTTTCATTTAAGTGAAATCTTATTCGTTACAAATCATATGAGATTGAGGCTTTTCATGTCTTCTTGTTTGTTTGTCTCGGAATTTGCTTGTGAATAAATAGGTTTAAGTAAAAATGTCACGTAATATAATTTAAAAAAATTATTTTATTACTTGAAAAATTATATTTTCGATTGCGAAATCATATAATTTGCGATGGAAAATTAAATATTTCTCGAATAACGCCTATTAAGGATTCTATTACAATTTAAATATCGAAATTGAAAAATGGGAAATGAATCAATTTAAAATATCTCTAACTTATTTTCACTCTACATAATACAAGCCTTTTTGATTAGTACACTACTCAGTATTTTGTTCAAATTAGGGTAATTGATGTAAATCAATCTTGTAGAGAAATTAAAAAATGAAGTAAGACTTTGCAAAAGAAAATTAAACTTACCTTCAATAAAAATATCCGCTGCCAGTCACAGGTGAAAAATCCTAGAATTCTCTTTAAGTTTAAATTCATTAATCGATTAAGATAAAAGTCAATCATCCATTTACAGGGCAAATAATTCGTTTTAATAATTATAATTAAACATAATAACATTTTATTAACAATATAAACATCTTTAAAATACAGATATTGTTAGGAATCTTCAGTACCTCAAAACTTTGCCTGAAAAAAATGGCGATAATCACCTAAAACATGAATATTATTTTAGGGTTAGAAAATTATCCATTTAGGGATGATTTGCGTAGAAATGCTTTGTTTTCTCACTTGGCGAATCTATCGAGTTAGTTTAATGAAAAAATGATTAATTAATAAATATCTTTCCAGATCATTAACTACTTAGAAACGGTTTTCAATTCAATGCAGTTAAGCCGTGTGTTTCACACTGCAAGAAAGAGGTAGCTTTCCAAATTGAGGACGATTTAGATGCATAAAGGCAGAACTGTTGTCACCTTCTAGAATTATGTAGCATATTTGCTAGGGTAATTCACCTGCTTGTTTTATTTTCCGCGGTTCAATAAAAAACCATATTTTCTGATCAGGGGAGATATTACATGAGAGATGTGTGGTAATGGTATAAGAGCAAGGTACCTCGGGTTGAACTCGAGTATTAGTCTTAACATATTATCGTATTTACCGTAGAGATAATGGAGGAAACTGCATTCCGTTATCAGACACACAATCAGCACATTTACACTTGTGATATGTGAAAAGCAACGTCCTTAAATCGCGTCAGAGGTTCTTAATCTAAGAAATAGCGATCAAAGAGTCACCTTAGTACTTTATTTTCATTCTCTTCTTCTCTATCAAGAAGAAGATAAAGTTCAACGGACTCACATCCTTCTTAGATCTTTTGCCACTGCCGTATAAAGTCATAAAACAAATCCACTAAAGAAGAAAGTGATTTTTTTATTTGAATCTAACCGAAATTGGATTTTAAACGTTAATTAAACATTCCCCAGTTAATTAGGATATACGAATGAAATAATGAAGGGATACATCGCCTCATTCAGTACTAGCGTGCATTAGAAAATATATTTTTATCATCAGTTCATATCTAATGCTATACCACAATGGCGAGCTAGCTAACAGGAAATCTATCCACTGTATGATTAAGCAATATGTAGTACATAAATCTCCTTAATTAAAGTCCATTGCGAAGCCATTGTGGGTACTTGGCATTTTTGATGCAAGATGAAATTGGCGTAAATTACTTCCTGGTAACAAGACGCATACGTCGTTTGTTTAATGAGTAAACACCAGCTCTCTTCATAACCGTCATTGAGTGACCATAACTGCTTTGTTCACTCCGATGCGTATTTTGCATTGCTTTCAGAGTTAGGTTATCTGAATCTTTCGCTTTGGACTTCAGTACCTTGGATACTGGTACCTATCGTGTTGCTGCTGTCGTCCAAAATGCTCGTTCCTGTGGTTCTGTTGTCCCTGACGATGCTGGATTCCTTGCCATGGCTGTTGTCGTCCTTGCCGGTACTGTTGACCTTGACGATTCTGTTGTTGTCCTTGCCAGTGTTGTTGTCCTTGCCATTGCTGCACATTATTGCGATGGTATTGCCTTCCCCTTAAGTGCCTGTAAGGGTCGAAGGGTACACGAGGTCTGTCGTAGGAGTACCCTTGGAACTGAGATGGTCTAGGAGTCTGGGGTACATGCAGTTCGTAAGACTGTGACTTCTGTGGTGGATCAATTAGGTAACGTTGCTTTTGTTGTTGCTGAGAATGTGGGTATCCGCCACTTGCTGGTGGATAGTATGTTGGAGGTTGATGTGTAGTTGCTGGTACGCCAGCGGTTGTCTGAGTATGGTGTGGCGCGATTGTCTGGGGTTGGTGTGGTGCAATTGTCTGTGGATGGTGTGGCGCTGGTGTCTGTGGATGGTGTGGCGCTGGTGTCTGGGGATGGTGTGGCGCAGTTGTCTGGGGATGGTGTGTCACACCAGTGGGTGCTGCAGGCTCGGATACAGCGGGAGTGGCAGGAGTCTGACTAACAGGGCTCGGAGACAGGGGTTCTCTAACAGGAGCGCTTTCTGGCCCATTTACATTTCCTGTAACCTCAACGGCTCCTTGCGCATCTGACTGGGAAGCAGACCCGGAATTGGATCCAGAATCTGAACCAGATTTCGAATCAGATTCGGATTTGGAGTCCGATTTAGAATCAGAATTGGAGCTTGAATTAGACTCGGAATTGGAGGAGGAACTTGAACTCGCGTTTGAATTAGCCACTGCGTTGGATATGCTGGTCGCCGTGATGTGGTTGTAAGTGGAGAAGTAGTTCTGAAACCGCTGGACTAGACCCTCAAGGAGATTGGGAAATTGGTATATCACCACTCTCTTTCCGTCTGTTTCTGGCACCTTGATTGAGACGGTGTTTTGGTCGTTTGGTGCACCTAACAAGGTAGGGACGTTGTTGGATGCTCCAGAATCCACAGTCGGTTCCAAATCGTCGCTCAGTGTCGTTGCCTCCGCCGCCAGCGTGGTGGGCGTGGGAGCGGCAGCATCACTGGTGACTTCAAGGGGCGACGCGGTAATGGACGCGGCAGTCCCCTCGGCGGCAGCTGCCGCAGCCGAGTCCGAGAGCAGTGGTACTGTCGTCGCTGTTTGAGCAGCATCAGTTGTAGGCGCGGCGGCCTCCTTTGGAGCTGCGGCGCCTAGAGCATTGGCTAATGGTGATAAGTGTGCCCCAGCGGCATTAGTCTCTGCTGGAGAATTGGTAACCGTAGGGGTGATGACCGTGTGGAGAGCAGCTGGATAGGCTAGTGCCGTGTGGTACTGTGCTGGTGCCACTAGCTGGTAGGGTGATACTAGAGAGGCAGCGGGAGCGTATACCTGAGGATCTTCAGTTGCCAGTCCCACGGATCTGGCCCATATGGGGTATAAGTTCTTCTGGAAATATTTCCTGCAGGAATGAGAAAGATTGTTTAAATTTATTTCATGATAATTGCGGAGGTTTAATTTAAATAAGTTATTAAGTTGGGCTTGAAAGTATTCATCAAGAAATTGAAGACTTTCAGACTAGATTAATAATGATACCTTTTCAAAGGAAAGGGTAAAGGGTAAATTGCACATAAGGGCGTGCACCCAGGAAAAATCCTAAGGAAAAACGGACTTGAAAAAAGTCTGACTGGGACTAGAATCGAACTCGGGATCTTCATCTATCCGGTAGGCTGCCTTAACCACGATTCGATTCGATTCCCGGCCCAGTCAAACTTTTTTCAAGTCCGTTTTTCCTTGGGATACCTTTTCATGTTAATAATCTAATATTTACGGATTTGATGATTGTAAATGTATCTTCACTTCTTGTTTTTAGGAAAAACTACGCCAGTTTCTGTAATAATGCGGTGGAGGGTCAATATTTAGGAGAGCTGCGTGAACTTTGGAAAGAAACATGATAAAGTACATTGTATCTGGTCCTGTAATATAAATTTTTGATCCCTCCAAATGACGTGATATTGTATTGAGTCATTTTTAGGGCTTAAGTTATTACGTAGTATTTCTGCCCTTGATGTTTGGTACCAAGATACGGAATAATTTTATTGTTATTAATCAAATTCAATTGCGATGAATTCATGATAAATACTGTCGATCACATGCCACTTCTATAAAATATTTACCATTTACCGTTGCATTGGTAATTGCGATATTTTGTCTCAATAAAATTGTAGAGCTCAAATCATCGAAAAAATTTAATTTTAGCCAAGTGATACTCGGTAAATTATCGGTTTAAATATCTCAGAATCAAATTTATTTTAGATGATTATTTAGTGGGAAATATATGCCAAAGAATTATTTAAAATATACATATATATTTAAATCAATCATTAAAAAAGAATCCTCCAAAACTGAAACATTTCTAAAATCAGAAATTTCATTACATAGAAATTTCTAGAATTTACTTGATTTCATTAAAGACCCTGCTATTATTTTCAATATACATTCACTTTCACTAACGTATTTCAGCCAGAGAGCAGAATGATGAAAAAGTACTTCATTCGCATGTTATATTCATAATTTGACAGCCTAGTGTAGACGAATACCCATTACTATCAACTTAATATTCCTTCCACACCATTTGGCTTGGGGCATATTGCATGTGCATCGTTAACTTTCTTCAAGACCTTGAGAAGAACCAGTTTTACTCTCACTCTCCTCTGCATATTCTTTAACCTGCTATCTTTATCTTCATACCTTTCTTCGCGAGACGAGCAATGCAATCGTAAGAACTGCATTAGTAATCAATGCACTCAGTCCCTTGTTCAAAAATACAATTAATTACTTTTCACAGCTATCTGTTCCAAGAATGTCTATACCAAAATTGAGTTTTGAATTTAAATTAATGAGATCGTCTTCTTAAGAATGAAGTATGATCCATGCATTGGAAGAGGATGCACCATTCGCTAGCAATTCAGGCGGTTCCTCTTTTCTTCCTCAAAAATATAAGTTTAATCGAACGAGCAGTCAAATTACCTTATTATTCACTAGTTATTTTTCACTCTTTATCTGATCCACTTAAGTGGAAATAACAATAGTACTCTTGTAGTGCCGGTCAGCTTTAAATTACTCCAAACTAATCATGTATACATCCAAAGCAGAATAAAGCAATTATTAGGGACTCTAAAGCATGAAACAATACATTACAGCTAAGAAAACATAGTCGGGAGAAAATTTCACTAAATTTACCTCATCGCTAATAAATTACTCTTCACTAGACAGTGAAGAGTAATTTATCAAAATCAATTTGTATTTGTAAACAACCTATCACCCTGACGATCAATGCGATTATTGCATCTGACCTCATGAGTATCCGTGTTAAAATATTGTGAATTTATATCCTGTTAAAATTAATGCTAAAAATAAGTGATAAACTATATGAAGAAGAAGAACCTTTATGAGATTTAAACTTTTGCAGTTAAGAACTATATCCTGTGAAGATTCTCGTGTAGAAATATACGGACAATGAAAGAATTTAAACTTTGCTTAAGCGTCTTTGGCAACCAAGTTTTATTTATATCAACGTAATTGTTTACTGACTTTTCCGTGAAATAAAAGGGTTTGATAGTAGGGCGTTACTTGGAATTCCATTCTCTCCATCAATTAAACTGAATGCGTATAAATAACCTGGTAAGTATGTTATAGATGTTTTAATATAATCTTATTCTTAGAATTAATTATTAATCTTCTTAATAACCTTTTTAATTTTAGAATTGATAATTATTTCTAATCTATTTACATAAATTCATTCTTGGTGATTAGTATATAACTCTTCAATGTCTAATTCAATTTTATCGAAAATAATGAAGAAGGCAATTTAAAAAATTGATTCATTTTCAAAATGAATTTTATAAGATAAGGCCAAAAAAATATTTATGAGCTAAAATATATTGAGTAAACAGGTATAGAATACGAATGGATAGTGTAATTTCCTAATACTAGTATAGTGAACCGTAATAATTGACATGATATGAAGTGATGTACGTTACAATTACATAATACACATTTTATAGGTTTTGATAAAAATAGGTTTTAATATATATTCAGATTAAAATAGATATTTTTTATTTAAAGTAAAAATGAATATGTCTATGAATTCTAGACGCAAGATAAGACGATATGAAATTTAACATCCCGAGATTAAATTGAGGTTTCTATTTTTTTACAAGTTTTTATTCATCATTATCCTCCTAATTAAATGAGCTATGGACAATTTTTCTTTAAGATTGCCTATTACTTAGATTTGTCTTAAGGAATATAGTTAGAGGTTAAAAATAATATAAAGATGCCGGTGAGTTTTCAACCTCTAATTTATTAAGATCTGTGTTCCAATTGATTTCCTTATAAGTAGTGTAATAACTTAGATAAAGTTAAAACACTTTTCAATATATTTTATAGATTCTATGCTAGGATTTCAAATAAGACGCAAGCCATTTCTTATTCCTTGTTGGGATGATATCTAGTTAAATATTTTGGGCACATTGTCCAGGGACAATTGAATATCACTTTCGATTTCTTCTGAAAGCTTCCGCAACTGGATTTTGGCGAAAGTTTTCCCGCTCGAGACTGGAATTCGCAATTTCATTTGCCTTATTGAATGGGAGAATTATATCCCGGGAAGATTTTTGCATGAACTGCATTTTTTTCTCGAGTTACCGATGTCATTGTTGTATGAAATATACGCATACCTTTATTAACACAAAAATGAGTTAAAAAGAACATTTATTTGATAAACTTATCCACTTACGTAAAGAAATGTATAGATTACGATCAATACACGATTTGGCGCTTTTTAGAACGATGATTTTATTAAAATAGAAGCTATCGGAGAAGGAGACCCGCTGCATGTTCCCATACTTGGCAACACGTTCTCTTTTTATTTCTCGTAGTTATTGCCAAACTTAGGTTATTACTCTATCTCAAGTCGTCTCTTTCCACGAAGCCACTGGGAACACGTTTTCTGAGCTCAGTAAATCTTGAGGACATCTGGCGTCACGTACTCGAACGAATTGCTGTCGATCAAGAAAGTTGGTGACATGACAATATCACCCGCTCTTCCTACGTACAGCGCGTTTATATAATACGTCTCACAGACTTAACTGTTTATGATAAAGATGCAAAAATATCTTTTAGATATATTTTGTATCTTTTGATTAAGATATTTTTTTAAACCTATATTGTGCTCGAGAAAATTAATTAATAAAAATAAATATTTTTTTAAAAGACCGGGAAAACTGTGTTTGAATAACGACCAATATTTTACGTATATTTTGAAAAATTCAATTAACCACTTACTTTGCTATATAAAATTCACAGCTGTGATCAATAAGTCACATGCATTACGTTTCAAGTTCACACTAGCAATGAAAAATGTCTTTACGACGCTACTGATAATTATCAACGGTTTAGTATAATCATTATTTTGTAGAGGGAAACTTTTTTTCATAATTTTGCAACAATCTTAACTAATTCCCGTCATCTATTTTCTTCCGCTAAAGCTTATCTCACAGCGTAACACTTCCGTTGGATTTGGAAAGTCGTTCATCCTTGGTAATGGGGAGAATGCATTTGTAAGCAAGGTGCGAAAGGAATGTGATCTTCAGTCGGTGACACTGACATTAAGGGGGACGCGGTGGAGAGATGGTTAGCTGTGGAAAGTGGACTATTTTGTTTTTCTCCTACTCCAACCTTGATCTTTATTTAATTACATGAAAGTGTAGATCTTTATCCTTATATTTCCTTATTCACCCTTCAAAATCAAACACCACACGGCTTAAATTTCAATGTTGCGATTAATTACTCATACGATTTTCTTATTTTTTTCTTTTTATTCCATACTCATATCCCGATTATACCTAACCTATATCCCATATCTCTTAAATTCGATTAATCCTTTATTTGTAATTTATTCTGAACCACGAGGAATGTTTTACCGGGAGTAGGTTATTTTATATGCCTTTTATATATATACGATTTACGTATATTCTTATATCTTACGTATTACTTATACGCACGATTATAAAATACGTCTATTGAATTGATTAATTCTTTAAACATCCAAATTTGGACAGAAAATAAAATATTTGAATGATAAAGGGTAAAATATTGTCTAACAGTACAAAATTTATCTCGGCTGATTGAGCGAGCGATTTAGAATGTAAACGTATCGTGAGCTGTTCCATAAATTAATTATTTAGATGATATTTCCTAGCTATGCATGCTTCTTTCATCAGAATTACCTTCATTTCCATTCATTTATTAGAAGATTTTATATTTTTCGAGGATGTTTGAATTACTTCCAAACTGAGACGAGCTTAATCTATTCTATATGTTGAAATCATACTTCAAATTTCACCTTAAACATATTTGAGCTGAGTCTATTATGAATTCATAAACTAAATTATTCATCTCTTGAATATAATATGGTCATTTAGTACCTGAGAAACCATGAAGAAAATGAAGACTATGATTCTAAATACGCATTTAAATATATAAAAGTAAGGATTCATTTCATTCACATAAAAGCAGTACATTATCGTGAACATATATCCATACATATTTAAGATTACTCAAGTGCGTATACATTCGTAGCTAATAAAAATTATCTTTGACTTTTCTAAGCTATTGTTGTTAATAATAAATCGATTTCAATTTCAAACAGAATTATTCTGCGATGCCAAGAAATCCTATTTCGTATTAAGCTCATTATCTTGATAGGTCAGTTTTTTTTAGTTTATTCCTAAGTATTTCGTTCCTAGTACAGGGACAGTAACGCAAACGTGATTCAGGAAGTCTTAAGGATAACGCAAAGAACACAAATCGCGAAGAGTGGAGTGAAAACAAAATTATGAAGTGTCTACCACATCTATCTCAGACCGTCTATCTCACACTAGACCTTAAAGCTCCGGCATACCAATGGGAAATTCTGAATGTACGTTAATCTTGGACGTTGTACCATATTTACCTGATCGTGACCACCTCCCCTAACTCAGTGCGTGATTCGTCATAACATCGCGGTATCTCTTCCTGTTGTGGAAATGTAACCCTGTTACAAAACTACCCTGGATAACTCATGGGTTGATCGCTTGCCAAAAAGGTGAAAGTATTGTAGAAGAAGTATCCCATATCCAAACATTAAGAGGTTTGGAAAGCGTCCACGCCCTGTCGTCCCATCGCGTATTTATGAAATTCGGCGGCGTCTGGGCCAAGCGCCACAAACACTAAGGCGATTGGTGTAATTCGATAGAAGGACGATGTGACGTAAGGAAAGTTACATTAGAGATCGTTATCTGACATTACGTGATCTTCTGCAATATTTCTTCATAAGTTAATTGGATAACAGTGGTTGATAAGAAGTTGCCAGAGGGATGTAGTATTTGATATCTCTCCCTCTAATCTGAGGAATTTTTAATTATGTAACTTTTTCGCTCGCCCGGTTAGTTTTACGATGACTCGTTCGGGGCATACGTAATGATGTTTTGTTTCGTACTTATTGTTGATATTCGTCTAATTTACAGGTGGTTGCTTAATGAATTTCCCAAACTTGTCTATGATGAAATTAAATGTTAATATATTCAGTGTGTTTCTCGCTTCAATTTTATTAATTTGAAATGTATTATTATTTTATATGTTTACGTATATACCTAATCACCTATTATCTGAACCAAATTACATAATTTCCACAAAAGCAAATATCTCGCAGTTTCTGCATTGTATGATAATATGTGATATCACTTAGTTGTTGATTTCTTCTTTGCTTTCTGCTTAATACATCTTCCTCCTTAGAATTTAAATTATAAGAATTGCCAAGAACTGAAAACACATTTCAACGAAATATAGCCAAATTTATATGAGATAGTAAATGTTTTTGAATCTTCAAATATATGCATAATTCGTCGATTTTATGCTCAAATTTTATCTGTTGACAATTGCCGTAATATGCTGATGAACTTTTGATGCATGAAATCAAAGCAAAATATATTCTATTTAATTAATGTCCTATTATTTTAGTTACCATCTACTTTGAAATGTACAAATCCCTACTAAATTAGAATAGATGTAAGTGAAATAGGGTGTTTTAAAATAGTGAAACGCCACTTAAAAGTTAGTTAAGTAGTAGCGGTGGGTAACTTGAGCTGAATTTAGTATTGCTCCATTTTTGTCTCATTGGATTAGTATGATATTAGTCTTTACACTTCATGCTAATTGAAAAGGGTGAAAGAAAGATACTTGATTTTGCCGAGGAGGCTTGCGCCTTAGAAACATAGGGTAGCTAGAAGTGAAATATAGCAACATGTCTGGGACTCGAACCCAGTTTTTAATGAGCCAGTATTCTGCCAATAAGATTACCCTGCCTTACTCTAATTACTGTGCTTTGTAAACAAGTCGAAGGGCCATCAACAAGGTTGAACCAACCACCATAGGTTCTTGACGATGCTGTCGACACTGGTAAACTGGTCTGGTGGCTGTAACTGGGACTCAAACTTAGTTCTCATGTTTAGTTCAAATCCCAATTATGTTGATATTTTTCATATATTTTATACCTTGAGCTAATTGAAAAAAATACTCACCCATGAAAAGTCGGTGGATGCACCTGGACTACTCCTACTGCCTGCTGCTCCGGCCAAAGCTCTTGTTGAGGAACGCTGTATTGATTGGTGTAAAGAGCAGCATAAGATACTGGATAACTTGGAGCACTTGTTAGGAAATGGCTCCGTCCTGAATGCAGGATGCATGCTACCAAAATCAGCAACATACTTTTCCTTTGTCCGGAGAAGGCCTTCGGAGAAAACATTATAATTAGAGCCACAAATCTATTATATTAAAATTTCACCTACCTCTTGTATGTCGTACCGGAATGGAAGAGGAGACTTTTTAGTCTCAATCTCGCCTAGACCCCTAATAAAATAATAATAATAATGAAATCTACTGTATCAAATGCTATATAACCCAAGAGATTTGAACTAACCTAAACATAACTCAGAAAATAAAGTAAAAACTTTGACACTCATCGAAGATACAGCCCGACTTGAAAATTGAGAATTTTATCGCTATGATTTTCCGGGAATGTACAAAATCATCTCTAAGCTCCAACATTTTCTGTGGCTTAATTTGATATATTGTTTACTGTTTACATTGAAATCGTAATGCAATGTAGTAATGGCATCAGCTATGAGTGCTGGTGTGTTTAGCGTATTATTGAATAGCAGTGCATTTTCTCTAATTTCTGATTTGGAGCTATTTTGAATATACTTCTTTTATTGAACTTCTTCCCTCCTTAATTATTTGAATAATTAGTCCATAATGTTTTGTTAAAATTTCCTATAGCTAAAAAACCGGTTGGTTCTAATAACTTTAGCAAAATCACGAAACCTCAATAAATTTAAAAGTTTGAGGAATAAATATAGTAGCAGTAAAACTAATGAGTTCTAAAAATGTTGCCATGTTGTGAATACTGTAACATTAGCAAGATCCCTTTATTCTGGATTATCTCATCTGCTGATCGATTTAGAAATACCCCCATAATCTATTTTTCCATGCTTTGAATCTCTCAACTTTCTTATTTTCCTTCAAGGGAATAGTTCTGGCCTTGACTGGCAACAGTTACGCTTTAAAACTGCGAATAGTTTTCTCTTACTCAAATCGAGTGGATTTGGATAATCGCCCGAAAACACAATTCTAAGGCGTCGCGTTGCGAAGAAGAGATTGGCGCCAAAAAAGAATGCGGTCAGGCGCAGAGGTCATGCGCATTGACAGACTTCCCACATCAACATGAATATCTCTGAATTAAAATATTTTCAAACTTGCTATATTGTTTTAAGTGGAATCATGCCAATCAGAGAATAGGTGACATTGACTTTGAATAGCATATTTCACCATCTTCTAACAACGCTCTTAGATTAGTCAATCCTTGCAAAGATAGAAGCTTAATTAAACGACATATAAATACAAGTATACAAATATTTACGACGGAATTTCTTGTTGTCGTTTTTTACCTTATCTTCCTTTCGTATCTATTTGTTATTGTCATTTTTATAATTCCATCAATGTCTCTAAACCTCTATTTCCATATTATGCGTCTTCTTGCATTTAACATTTTCTGCTATTTAGTTATAGTTCAGCTTAGTGTCTTACCTGGTTGATAGCTTCTGGTTAAATATAAAATAAAGTTTATACATTCCTTCGTTTGTTTGACATCATTCACTAAGGATATCCCAAAATTAGATATGTTGGATATATTATATCACATTTATTTCAAATTTTAATTCAAATGTTTCTTCTAAAAGTAAAGAGTGTCAGTGTATTATTTAAAATATACAGAGAATTATCCTAAAGGAGTTTCATCGCCAAAAATTAGAGAGTAAATTCCTAATATTCTTAAAGTAATCTGATTAATTGAATAAAATAGGGCTTGATCGTGTTACTAGGCAAACGTAGACAAAGAATTTTGCACAACATTTACTTACTTAACATTAAAAAAGTTCGGCGGGGTTAGGTGATTATAAACAGAAATTTACCAATGTTAAGATGAGGTTAATAAGCTTATTTTTTTGGCTTTTTGGCAAGAGTGAAGAAAGATAAATTCTCTTTCTGCAATTCACACCCACAATGCAATTCTCGGCTTCGATAATCGACGATTTTCAGATAAAAACAAGGACCGAAAACTCGTCCCAGTTTCCCATGAACCTTTGAGATACAGTTACGAACAACGGAGACCTCTGTAGGATGGAAATCGAAGTCGATTTACCGGACATTGCCGCCATATCCGATGAATCTGCCAACATTGTATTCGCAGCATTTGTGAAAACATACGCAAATATATTATGAGCATTCACTATCATTTCTTTTCTTATGAATTTAATAATGTGCATTGACGGAGATCAATGGTGACCTGAGTATTTTTGTAGAATTCGCAAGTAAATATGCCTCATCGACAATTAACGTCTTCGTTAACCGGTACAATACCATTTGAAGGAAGTAGTGAAAGAAACTTCCTAATTTTACATGTATTTTATATTTAATAAAATTTAATATTTACGTTGCTTTCTTTTTGTTCCCTACGACAGATAACGAACAGCTGTTCAAATTATTTGTCGCATTTTAGTCAAGCTATGATTAAGTTCAATTTATTGTATCGAGGGAAGAAAATCACTAAATTTTGCATTGCCATAAATTTTAACACCCACTGCTGTAAGCCGCTATCCTTTCAACACCACCACAAAATCACCTGTTAAATTAGGCTGCGTATTTAATCGCTCAATGTAAACATATACTTCCGACAATAGGCACTTCAGTAAGCTCTTCTTCCATAAACACAGAACTGTCAAAATGTCACTCACCAGCGTGGAAGCCATTGAAGACCCGTTTTTTCCTTCGGCTAGAGTAGTCCCAGAGCACTTCTTCGCCCCAAAATTGGCGCACTAAATAGAACCACGATGTGATGGGTCCGTGGCCACGAATGAAGACCCCGCGAGGTCTCCATCCGCCCCTTTATAAGCCCGACTCACTTTCCAGCGAAGGGGATTATGGGAATCGAAGAGGGAGTGGCGACGGAGGGGGGACACCGAGGAAAGTAGCGTCTTCCACTTTAATAGCCGATGTCGGAAGAGATGTCCTACCTCAATTTTCTCCCGGTAGCTAGAACTAAACAAGAGGAACTATACTTTGATCGATTTCTCCAAAACGTCATGGATTACAAGAATTGGATACCTAGGAAGTGTCACGTTGGAATGTTTTAGCAGCCTACGTTTGAAACAATTGCAATGGATTTATTTAGCTCATATGTAAACCTAGCCATTAAAAATTCCATGAATGTACGAAAATCTTGCTTTAGACTTTTTCAGCTTCTAATGAAATACCTATTGCCATTTTTAATTAATTTAATAAACAAAAACATTCCTAAATTATGAGCTTGTCTATTCATTATTAGCATTTTTGCCAGCAACAGAATCTTACTGCTTAATACATTAAAGGATATGATGCTTAATTTATTCTGAATCAAGTCCTTTTATCTTCTTAATTTATAAATTTTATTTTAAAGTATAAATGGGCTACTTAAGGAGCTAAGATTTGGCTAAAATATGTAGTATTTGTTAGTAAACTATTCTGCGAAAGTCACCATTAAAATCTCTAAGATTTACAATCCGAGAATTTTTTGTTAGATTTTATATTTTATTTATAGTTTTATTAGATTTCATGCCACCCTGTTTCCATTCAATCTCTGCATCGATTCTTAATTACAAAATTTATAATTGGTCATTATTTGCTTCACAATTCCACCTATATATTCGTGTACAATCCCTTTCCTTCCATTTCCGACCAATACCATTTTTAGGAGACCATCATGGCGTAGTAAGTATTCGATATATACGTACATTTCTCTATTTTTGAATGATTTCCCTTATAATTTCCTCCTAATTCAATTTCTGAAGGGCTTTATTTCTAATTCGATCTATCTACTTTATTTCCTTCATTCTTTTTTAGTACCTACAACAAATCCTTTTCTTTAATCTTCTCCCCTTTACATCTGTTACAGTACGATAGTTCAAATCGTAAAGTCAATGCAAAATGTTTACGTAAATAACTGGTTTCATCCGACTTGCATAATCGAGTTACTAAATATGCAAGGAATATGTAGATTATTCACTAATTTAACAATCTTTTTGGATTACAATATCTTTTCTTCCTTCTGTAGTATTTTGTAGCGTTTTTAAATATATTTTTAAAACTCCAAGCGCATGAAGGAAAGCATTGATGAACATGAGGGATTACATCAGTGTTGTATGAGATAGTATTCCATTCATAAATTGTATCATAGTTTTTTTAAAGAATAATACAAGTTTTGACAATTTCTTTTAATGAAGAAAACTCTAAAAAATCCACTGAGATGTTAAGCTTATTATATTTATGAATCTATCATTTTTAGTTGAAGTAAGTATACATAAAGTAAGACTTAAGGAAAATGAGTTATAAGTTTAAAATCTTGAATAGCCGTCTTAGCCGGCGTTCCACACCTTTCGGCTCGGATCATCGATCTTTTAAGAATTAAATCACTTTTTTGAGTATAATTGAATCCACTTTCCCAAGCTATTGAAATAAGCATCCCTCAGTAAAATCCGTTACAAAAAAATTTCCCTTTAGTAAATCTCTTGGAGTCAATTTCATGCCAGTTTTTTATTCTTTGTACAATCAGAATTAGCTTCTGCATAATTTATTTTAATTTAAAACATCAATATCTTGGATCCAGAAAATGCAGTTTCTTCTTGTGTATTAACTGTACTTTAAGAGCTTACTTTCACCCTATTGTTAGTAAAGGAATTTACAAATATTAACCTGAAACTACCGAACGTGATAGAATTCACTTCCTAGATGAAGTAGGTACTAATTTTATAGCTATAGATGCCGTCATTGGATCACATTTAAGTTCCATACGGTTCTGTGGCACGGTCCCTCTCTATCATTAGTAGATGAACGGACTTCAAAGACAATTACGCTTCATGCAATTTATCCTCATGCACATATTCGAACTATGGGAATCTCATTACAGTTATGGTAACGGTCGCTGTACGATAATGTCCTTGATGAGATGAAGCAGCTGTATAAAAATGATTACATACCTTTTGCATGAGATTTCAAACTGTTAATGCAATGGGGATGCGCTGTTAACACAATTTATCCTATCAGAACACATATTTAACTCGTAAGATCCCATTAAGTGTATTCTCCACTAAACATGGAGAAATATTCTATTATTTGTAATGATTTGATTCGAATGACGGTGGTGAATGATTCATGTTATGATGAGCTTATGATCTCAGAAAGGTTTGAGTAGGTTTTTATATTGATGATTATCAAAATCAAAATTAAGAATAGATTGTTATCACGAATTAACTTCAAATATGGTATCACTGATCAACGTATTTGGAACAGCAAATTCACCTCTCGGGTAATATAAACCAGATGGTTAATTCTGCAAAGGAACTTTTAAAGAGCCTTAAGCTGAAATTGCAAAAATTAAACTGAGATTACATTTTTAACTTCGAATTTTTGGTCCAAGACAGGAAGTTTTTTAATAGGGACTTACTATCTCCTACATAACATTGGATTCCTTGGGCGTAACTGCATGATCACACGAAATCCAGAAAAACTCTGATTTAATTCCATGATGAAAACTATTTATTTCGACTAGATTTAGTAATTAAATAATGAAATAGTATTTTAATCGTATTCTGTCATTACTATCGAGTGAAAATTTCTGAAATCCTTATCAACTGTAAGAGATAACTTTGGCATACATAATAGACATCACCACTTTTTATACCCACGTTACATATTAAACAAAATTAAATGATGCACTTCTTCAGTGAAAGGAATATTCGACTTGTTATTACCTCCCTTCTTGTCATGGCATTCTAAATTATCTGTTCTTGTAAGTTCTTAGAAAGTTAAAATCATGATTTTTAATAGATATTTTTGCTTGATTTTTGAAGTATCTGTGGATAGGTTCTTCTACGCGCAACCAAATGTAAGCAAACATAGTTTTATGTTTATATCTTCCATTCTGTTCAAATTTTTATTCTTAAGGAATTCGAAAAGCGAATGACAGAGTAAACGAAAGGTATGCAATTGAAATCTTGTAAGTTTGCTGACAAATATTCATTTTTATGAGCATTACATTACCTTTTACAAAGGCAAAACGTTTAAGACAATTCTGATATAATCACTTGATTTAAAACTACAGTCAATTGTGTTGTAAAGATATTAAATTTTAACAATTTACCCTTAATTATGTGATCGGTTTCCACCGTAAAGAATAATAAAATATATTAAAATTCTTGTACATTTATTTTATTATATACGGATTCATACTAAAACGTTTACTAAACCACCAGTATTAATATATACACGGCCTACATTTCGCTGCGAAGCTACATCATCAGGTCATCATATTTTATAAATTTTTATTTAAGGCTCTTCAAATTAACGTACGAAAAGTTAATAATTAACTTAATGAAACCGTTATGATAAAATGGTCATAGGATGTAAATATATGAATCATTTATTCGAGTATATCGCAGAATAATTTGTTGCAAAAAATGCGTCAGTAAATGCTACGAAAACATGACAATGATCATTGACTGAAAATATATTATATTGTATTTATTTATATTTTATAATTATTTATATTTGATATTAAATTTATTTATATTACATAAATTTATATCCTATATCTACCGTGGCAATTTACTACATTTTGTGGTGATTCGTCGTCAATTACATTTTGCATTTTCGAGGTATATGCAATGAAAAGAATCACATTTTTTATCGTATGCAAATGATTGCAATCTACATGCAACGATGTTTTGAGAGGTCTAAAATGAGAACAGCGTCATGACAATAAAATGCCGATGAATTCCAGTAGTTTTAGCTAGATAGGCGTTTTTACGTAATCAAGGAAAGGTGCCCAGAAACCTTGAGAATCCCTCGTTCCAAGAGGGTTTCTCCGCTTGGGAAACACTACATCAGGGTTGCAAGAGAGCCTCGGAAAATGGAACGATGTTTAGTCGATAAAGTTTTGATTTTTAGAATTCCTAAGATAAGTCTTAAACAGAAATTTATTGTATTTTGATAAATAATCGGGTATATTTACGGTATTATTTGAAAAGGAATCGTCATATCTTTATCTGAACAAGATGTTATAATATCACAAAGTTATAATATATTTTCTAACCGAGTGAAATAGATCGAACTCGATTAACTTTCGAGTTAGAAAATTAAATTAAAATTTTGGTTTTATATGAAAAATATATGTTTCGGCAATCACGAAAATTATTTTTCAGTTAAGTTTTTATTCTTGTTTTTTACTCATGTAAATGAAAATTTAACGTACACATTACTATTGTAATGTGTACGTTTTGTATGATGCATGAGTCTGAGTCTTAAATTGCTATTTAGCCTGCATATCTATTTGCATGTAGGATATTAAGGGACTCAGGCACGTCAAATTGCTTATTCACATAACTTGATATTTTAGGATCATCGGTCTTTGCACAGATCCGTAAAAATGTCAATTTCAGCTATTTTGGAAATATTTTTTATTCAAAAGTATCTCCATGATTAGGTTATGGTATAATATTAAAGTATTTATTATTTCAAATTATCTCCGTGGTTAGATTATGACATTTTAATTCACTCATGAAAAATCTGCGTAGCAAATGACCTCACTTCGGCCTTAACTTCATCTTAACAAGCAAAAATTAAAGGCATACTTTGTTTTTATCTTTTGTATTAATTTGCGTGCCATTTGTGATGAAAATTATATCCAAGTTTATTTCGATGACTTATTATTTATAAAACTCATCATTTAGAAATGAGCACGCTACAATTGCTTGTTGACGAACGTAAACTTTCATGAAAATACATATTTTTAATTCGATGAACATTTGTGCAAACAATTTCGTATATTTAGATAACATAGGTAATTTTAGGTGTACGAACTATCCAAGCATTCATTTGAACTCATAGGAAATTAATGTCGTTTTAAAACCATAGCAATCAACTTCCGTGGATAAAACCCTACCTGATATTTTGGTTCTCATGCAGTAATGAGATAATTAGCAGCTGCTAATCAAGTTTACCGATAGAGCATGACAATAACATTGAGTTTCTAAATTTTAAGTAATTATTATGGTCTTCAGCCAGAATTCATTTTGGATCATATTTCCTTTCACTACTTGCTTCCTTAAAGAAGAGAGAGAGAGTTTTGAAGAGAGACTGATGCTTACTATGCAAAATGAGGAGTGGGGAAGTTTTCCCTTAATGAGGAAGTTTCACTGTACCAGATTGCTATGGGGGAAATGTCCCATACCTCTATGAACGTCACCTTTCATATCACTCAGTAACGACACCTTGATAGATGTATAAGCCGTAATTCATATGAAAATACCATTCGCGAAGAGAATCAGCAAATGACGGGTTCCATCTCAGCATGTAAGACACGTTCTGACGATCGCAAAAGACAATGAATTTGACAAAAGAATTCGGCTTCGCCTTGATTTTCCATCACCTTACTCTCACTTCGAACAAACGGCCGTAAAATGTCCGAATTTATTTCGGCGAAAGAGGACGTAATGGACACGACGTAGCACGTGTCGGATCGTCGGAGAAACACGGAACGGCGTTTAAACAACACCGCTTTCCAATCGGACGTTAGTAGCGTCGCCCTTTGGCTACCATCGTTCAGCGGCGTATCGGTTTTGTCATTCGGTGGTCACTCGTATCACTCTTCCTTTCCTCCTCTACGCTCCCACCCTTCCTGCCCCAGTTTCCGCAAGAAAAATGTTATTCCACTGCCGTATGTTCTTATATTCTCTATCCTCTGTCTTAATGAATGTTTTTGTGTTTTAGCTTCTATATACTATAATTTTTACTGTATTTTCTTCTTTTATCTTTTTAAGTGACTATACTACTTAGTATATTTGCCAAGTATTTGCTTGTATTTTTAATTCTTGTCTCTTTCCGAATATTTGACGATCTTTTATTAAGTGAAACCCTTTTCATGCTAATATAACCGACAAAGCTAGTTTAATCTAGTGAATATTCTGTTTCTCTATTATGTTATTTTCAAATATATAATTTTATTTTTTACTGTTGATACATCTCCTGTCGTTAACTCATCTCGTCATTATTTTTTATTTGTGAGATACTGATTTGTATGTAAATATGTCATCACTTGTTCTTTCTTATTTATACCTCTATCGATTTTTCATCTTGACTTTTATAACTCTTTTATTCTAATTTAATCATCAAAATTTAGCTTCCTATACGTAGGCTTCGCAGGTTTTTCACATTCCCCTTCTAGTGAGTGTTTTCCTGCAGTGGAAATGTTTACTTAAGTTCTTAGCTTAGGTTTTTTTAATCCTCAGGGTAGTTTTCTTCTTTGTACTTATGCAAGCTATCTATTTCCATTCATTTCTCATACGACGAAGGGTTAGATGCAAGAAGGGACTTCCTAGTCCCAATCCTAATCTCAAAAAACTCCTTTTATTATTATGTTTCCCCACATCACGGGCGATCTCCTTTGTCTCCCTGCGCATCGCGAATTTTTCGCGGGTCTAACCTATCGACTCTTCCGGGTTTTATAGGTTTCGCCACTCGGGAGTCGTTCGTCGAATCGCGGTGATGTAAGTGTGGCACGATGCCTGCGGACATGCCTCAGATCGAAATACATATCTTCTTTTTTCGACGATGCAATTTTACTGCAGAAGAATAACAAAAGTATTTGCGGACGCGCGGGGCCCTGGGAAGTGGCGCTGGACGTCGCCGAACTGTGTCGACATGTTTGTCGCTGGCGCCGTAGAATTTTGGGCGTAAATGTTTGAACGATGAATAAATGTCAATGGAAAGAGAATGTGCCATAAATTTTGACAACTTTATATACAAGCAACAGTAAAAGTTTGAAGCGTAGTCGATGCAATACACTTACTCAGTCTTACTTAAACTTACTCACATGGCTAGTGCATATACTTACGTAACATTTAATTTCAATTTGCTGCCAAATTTAGTGGTAAAATCAGTAACTTAATAGTTCGAATGTTTAAACGTAATTAGAATAATAATTTAATTTAATGGTTAGATTGAGACTTACAAGTGTCAACTTTCTTGAAATTTTCCCTATTTGTTGAAATATTTTAAGATTTTATTCTTCGGAATTGTTTGACCATTTCTCAGCCATTACGCCCGTGAATGGATTGAATGTTTGGTGTTGGAAAGAACACTATAATCCAGTTGAATATTATCGTGAGAATTAGAAATATGTGTTGTGAATATGTTAAATAAAATTAATAATGTACATTTTCTGCATATGAGAGTTCCAATAATTCTATCTAAAATTTCATAATCAATTACGTCTAAGCAGGAACCCAGCGAAAGGATTTAGTTTTATTAATAGGCTTAGTAGATTAAATATTTCATTTTTGAAACTGTAATACTTGTGCTGAAAGAATTATTATGTACATGTTAAAATTAAGTAATGTCTGAAGCAGTATTTAAATAACTTTATAAGATCGTTTTAACAATATTTAACATCATACAGATTAAATTTATGGAAAAAATGTCATACAGTTAGAGTTACGCATATTAAGAGGTGAGAAATAATGTTACAGTTAAATGTTACAGTTAAATGTTACAGTTAAACGTTACAGTTAAATGTTACAGTTAAATGTTACAGTTAATGTTATGTTAAATGTTACAGTTTCGCATATTAAGAGGTGAGAATTTGAAAATAATTAAGGACGATTCTCTGCGATCTTACTAGTTTTACGACAAAATAATTCTGTAAGAAACTTCAACTTATATTACGTATCTAAGAAAAACATTCTTGTTGATTGCTCATCAATCAATAGATATGCTCCGTTTACACGAGGAAGTTCAATACCAACTAAATGTTATCGGTTGAGAATGGGAGAGCTCAATTTATATGATATCAAATAGTCTTTTAGTGTTTTAAAATTCTCTACTCAATATTTTTGACGAATTATAAGCCACTGAGGGTGTAAGTGAAAATGAGACGAGTTTCGCATACAAAAGAGCCTGACCCCCAGACACGAGAATGGTGTTGCACTTGAAGATACGATGATTTGGGACACAGATAAACAATCAGAAAGGACCCATCTTGTCACCTGCGAATCAAACTTCGATATTTTCCTTCGTTGCTGGGTAGACTCAGTGGGTGTTCGAAACTCGATTTGAATAATACGGGAGTATCCTTAAAGAACGCTTTCCCGCAAAACAACCTCGTTTCCTCCCCTCAGTGATTCATTTTCCAGTTTCTCTACAAATACATAGGATCGGCTGTCTGATACCATCGGGCACACGTTGCGTAAATATGTGCACGTTACTCAAACCTGTTGAGACATTTTTGAATTGGCGGTGACCTTCCCAAAGGTCACGTGCTCTTGTCCATTCAGTCCTCGTCTTCGCGGTCACTGTTGGAAACACGTGTGAAATGGGTACTCTGTGACGTCGATTCGATCCACGCCCTTGTTGGAAGAGATTCTTTCTCCCCCACAATGCTCCGATTTCTTCTATATTACGCAAATATATGTGCTTCATTCATAAAAGCAGGTTGTGCGAAAATTCGCGATTTTTCACGAAATTTACGTAAACACGTTTCATGCATTGAGAGTTACCTCTTTGGTTACCTTTATTTTAGGAGCTATATTCATATGAGACAACTCTTTGTACTTTTAATAAAGGCATATCGCTGATGGAAAAGTAAAAGTAATAGTAGTAAAATAAGTAATTTCAAAATTCAGCCACCTCTTGCCTCTGAAGATGCTTCCTTCAGAAGCGAAATGCGCATCCAGCAGATTCATTCATTGACGGTTTTTTATTTAGCGAAACTTTTATTTCATATACATACTTATTTAATTTAAGTGAATATGCACAGAAATATCGAAATAAAAAGACGACATTCAATGTATATTCATTTTATATAACAAATTTGCATGAACAAAAGTAACATTGGTCAAAGAGTACTTCGAACGCATGTTGCTTTTGTTCATGCAAATTTATTATTAAAACGAATATTCATTCAATGCCGTTTTTTATTTCTAATATTTCTGTTTACGTCGCCGCATCAGGAAAACATTTCCGATCCTGCATTACTAATATAATGCAGGGTCATCGGTGTGCAACCAACCCCTCCTAGAAGTTTGAAACATTGTACTGAGACACCCTGTATATCGGTATCACATATTTGCTTAGTAAGCTTTTGTATTTCAATTTTTATTTCTTCTAATACTTTTTTCGGTTTCGTTCACAACGAAATGTCACCAGAAACATTTGCTGATTTTCAAGTTTTATTCCTCGAGAATCGGATCGATCAATATAAAATTCATCGCTAATATGTCTTCCCCGGAAACGAGCGCTTTTGGCATCGAATCTTCCATCGAATATTCACCTTTCTTCTTATAATTCCATAAATATTTTATTTGAATGAAAAATGCACCCATTTAATAGTTTTGATTATTTACACATTTAGTTACAGTTGAATATATAATATTTGTTCTTTCCACCATATTCTGAGAAATGGAATATATTAATTTGTCATTTGGTATAGGATAGATAAAAATATATCGTTCAATTTTTCTGTCCCTGTCTTGATGGATGAGATGAAATGAAAGCTACCGAGGTATGAGTGAATAATTACACCGATCAAAGTCCCTCCTTATGGACTGACAAGAAAAGTGTTACTCATAGACTCATTATGCTTCACTTACGTGGACATGTTCCGCTTATAGCATTCTGGCTCAGTGAGAAAAGCAATGGCAAACTACCTCATTCCTCATCCTGCCTAGTAAACCTCATTCCTCTCTATAAGCTCTCAGAAGCTGATATCAGAGCGGGTGGGGTACCAACCGGCCTTCAGGCTGATTACTTTACTGGCTTATAATCGTTCTAAGTACTTCGCGATGTATTCGCGGCTTGACATTTTTGCGATAGAATCTTACTTTGTGTTCGGTACATGGTTTCAAGTCACAAATATTTGTTCGCAAGGTGAGTAATTGTACTTTTTAATTTGGTTCCTTACTCTATGAATGAGTAGCATTTTAATCTATATAACAGCATATAAATATTTTACTGCAATTTTCAGAAAAACTGCATAATCATGAATGATATACCGTTTTCACTTTACCGAAACCGTTCTTGTGCAAGATCTACTGCGTATTTCCCATAAGGTTAGATTGGAAACAAATCCGTACGTTCTAATCCCTCCTCACGATTGTGTAATACAGGTAACTATAATTCATTAAAAGGATTATAAAATATGGTTCATATAATCTATTTTTACATACTCGATAAAGATTTTTACGTTGTAAAATTAATTTTAGAATTCAACAATTCCTTCCTCAGAAACAACAGAAATTTAGTATCAAATTTAAGTTTAATTTCCTTTTGAAAATCAAGAAAGAATCTCATTTATAATTTCTTAATTAAATATTTTAATACTTGGAGTTTCCTGTCTACTGTCCTATTCAATGATAAATGGGCAAACTATAAATGAGAGTCAGAGCATCTGGATTTTACTTCTTAATTTATCAATTGCGATTCTTGTCTTACTGTTGACCAAAATTGGTGTTAAGGCTTACCTTCAGGTCGAATCTTCCACTTAAGTCCAAAAGGCAATTAAGGTAATGGTGTTATTTCCTCAAATCCTTCACTTCAACAGTATGTCAGTATTTTCGTTTTCGACCACGGTTTATATGTATTTTCTCTATAGTCAATGTTTGTTTTTCTTTCAATGACTCTCAAAAATATTTCCATGTATTTCTTCCTTTCAATCTGAGAGAATAAGCTTTCCAAATTTTCAGTTTTTCTCTTGCTACTGTTTGTAGCTATTTTCTGCTCAAAATCGCCAATCCATTATGTATTGATTAAGTAATTATTTAGCAAACCTAGTAAATAATTGAATTCTATAACAATTATTTAAAAAATATTGAATTGTTTAATAGAGAATTATGATGTTTCATCATTTAGACAAACTTCGTACAGTACTATTATAATATTTCGTTGCATCACACCAATTGTAGACAAGTAAATACTTTTTAAAGTTGCGAAATGAAGGAGATAATATCTCCTTCATTTCGCATGATGGATTTCCACCATATTTCGCCCGATTCTGTGAATTTTATTTTATAAAGTTGGTAAGTAAGAGTAGTTTTAAAATAAGTTTTCGATTTTTTTCCTCCATTACATTTTGCATAAAAATCTGTATTACTTTTTAATATGCCGCAGAAGATTATTGTTGCCATTCGATCAATTAAGGTTAAAAATTTCATTCTACCATTTACATTTAAATTACGATATCTGCCTCCAATTTCTACTCTCATTGAATATAGATTCCGCCTTCTTAGAATTATTTATCAATTTCAAAGCTTACGGGAAGAATTTCCGGAAGAAGTCTATGGACTATTGATCGAAGCCAATAACATGTCACTGATTGATTTGCGTGCATGCAGGTTGCAGCATTTTAAATGTCTACGTAAGTGAATAGGAAGACGTAGATATGCCAAAGGAGAGACATAGACGTTTTGTAAGATAGGGGAGTGGTGCGGAAAACGTTAGAAAATGTCTTTGAGAATGTCTGAATAACATAATGTTCCCCACCATAGAAACCCTATCTTACGTAATAGAAACCCTTAATATTTATATAGAAGGAGTTTATAATTTTTATCCCTAAAACACATATTCATTCCTTTTAATCCGAGACAGTGACCATGCTATCAAAGCCCGACAAATACCATTTTACTTGGATCTAGTTTTCTTGAAATTCATTCTTAATTTATCATGGATAATGTGTGATGTACAGATTGACAATTAAAGTAGAAAAGATAAGGTTGGCTCTTTTTTAGGTGACGTTTGTCCAGAGGTTGAGGTTATCAAGACCTCTTCTGTCATACGTAATATACTGTCTAAACGTATCTTATATTATTAGTAAAGAAAGAAGAGAAGGACAGGATCTAGAGAAATATTTTAAGTATAAAATTAGAATCTTTTATTCAGTTATTTATCGATAATAGTGGCTTATATTTTTGGTAGAGTTTTAACTGATAATAGATACCCAAAGATAAAATATTTTTATGTTCGCAAATTTCAGAAATTTATTTAAGGAGCCCTTTTTAAGTGGGTTCTATGTATCATTATTATTTTAATTGACGCATCATCTATGGATAATATGATATGAGCCAAAATTAAAGATTTTTCTATGATACGTAGGAAAATCTATGATTTTGGCTTATGTTATATTATATCGGTGAAGATTATTTTCGCAACAGAAAATTAATAAATAATCTAACATGATGTTACCTTATGGCCCATCAATCACTTCATTTGTCATTAAAATATTATTTATTATTATTCTGGAAAAATATTTCAAGATATAGTTAAAAGACCTATTATTTTACTGATGAAATCCAGGCAAAGGCTTTACTTGTTTGAGGGCTCACTTTTTTTAGGAAAGATCATACTTTACTTGCTTTTGGACTTTTACTTTTGCTTTTGAAAAAGTTGGAGTATTCATAAAAATTGATGTTTATAAATTTGCTGACCATCCATTGAGTCAAACTTAGTCCTCAGAAATTTTATTTTACAAGCCTACACACTTACTGGTTACAAAAAGTTCTCATTCACATATTTTAATGAAATATCAATACGTTTAAGGTATAAATTTGAAAAATTATTACCTATTGCTTTTTAAGAGTTTCATCTTCTTAAAATTGTTCCATAAAAATTATTAATTTTTCATATAGTAATTATATTTTAACTTCATTAAGTTTTTCAGCAATATTGAACTAATCAAAGTTTGTGATTGCATTAGTTTTTTACTGATTTGATTTATAAAAATTTTATAAATTTTGGACAGTCTTCTTTACGTTTAAAATAATATCAACTCATTTAAGGTTAGGCTATCTTTGTTTTCTTTTTAATGACTGATTAATTTATGGATATAATGTATAATATCCAAAGGATTTCCAATAACTCAATCCTCTGATATTCATTCTTCTTTGAAACTGAACTTTGCAGATTCTAATCATTTGGTCAATAATATACATATCATAATATACATACAGGAAATCCATTAACTTAAACTGTAGAAATGCAAAGCGTTGAAAACCACATCGAAGTAAAATTTAATCTCCGTGATACATAGCTAGTTTTTACGTTTTGATATATTAGCTAATTTTAGCATTAAATCTTTGAATAGTAATTATTTCCAATGATCAGTGGATATTAACGTATGCGATTCTGGACATCTGCACATTTGATTAATCACCTCTGAGGTTATTCTTGCGAGTCAGTATGCACACAATAGAGCGATTTCATGGGATTTATAGAATAGAGAATGCTAATGGCGCTAGACTCTAAATCTATTACCCAACATGAGTTGGCTGGGCTTTACGGAATGCCATTAGGGAAAGAGTATAATATATTAAACTGGTTTTATTCATTTATAAAACTGTGAGGTAGAGTCCTAAAATATCTATCCAAGAAAATAAGCATTTTTCCTGAATCTTAAGCACCAACACCAAAAGACAGTATGTCTGGTTTCTCCAATTGTCTCTTTATATGTGATGAGAATCCAAAGACTGGTAGTAAATTTCTTCCGAACGGTCTTAATGCCTCAGAGGCACTTGGAATTTTGATTTGAGGACTTCGCCCAGAACCGAAGACAAAGACCGCACACGCAGTTACCCTAAATAGGTAAATCCGCGAAAGCATCGGTAAAAGTAAAATTGGCAGAGGCACCGCTTGCAAGTTTAAATGCTTTCTCGGTGTCGACAATCTAGGTTCATGACTCCGCTTATGGCGCACGAACAATGAGACGGTGATTACCCACATTCAGCTATCACATAATGATGCATGGATAGGTGTTTTGTTTCCTCCTTATTCATGGATGAGCCATTAACTCATGGCTGTGCTAACACGAAAGCTACTGAGGTATGCGTGACGCAAAATAATGGCATACATTCCTCATTAAATGCTAATTAAATGCTTATTAACTGCTGTTATTATAATTATCATTTTTTAGATATTTTGTCATTATTGACTATGCCTAATTATGTTTCTAAAGACGTTTTTATGTCTTTTTCTAAGGTATATTTTTTCTCTTCTAAAGGAAAAATTTACTGGGCTAATTTTTATCATAGAAAAATTAGTTCAGATTTACTTCTTGTATAGTTAATGTTTTCCCATATTCTTTGTATTACTTGTCACTTCAGCACTACTTGTTTGTTGCTTATTTTTATACGGTGAGCTCTATGCTGTTTTCAAAATTCATTTCATAATATTTTGTGATATAATTCTTTTGTGCTATTGACGTTCCATCGACATATGGAACACACCTTTATTGAATTTAATAAAAAAATATTCTTTGAACTTCGCTAAAAGCATCGTTATTTAAGTAATAAGGGATAATAATAATTAATAAGAAGAAACAGATAAAGGGATAAAAGCTGGTGGAAAATGTATGAGGTACATAATATAAAAACCTGTTATTTGTGATTCTATAGGTGATTAACTGGGATTGGTAATTTCATTAAGCGGTGGAGCAAGGATATTTGGAAATAAAAATCTAAAAATCAATAAAAATTTCTGAAAATTATCTAATCATTATTCTGGAGGATGGCTATTACTAACAGAAACTATTGACCGGCTAAAAAAATCGATTCCCTGAAAACCGCCGAGCAGTTTATGCCTGACATTGCCATTACACAAGTCCAGTTTCGCCTTAAGGAAACCGAGCGAGGAGGGGCGGTCGAAATGAAGATTAAAGGCGAGCACGGGCAGAAGGAGAGAGCGGGAAGGCCTTAAAAAGGAAGAGGGATGAATCGGTCGGACGCTTTCTCGCCGACCGCGTGGTTCTGCATCGAGATGGACGAGATTGTGTCACTCTCCGAGAATGAGATGTGACCGAGTTGGGAAGAGGCACCCGCCGCGCGGGGATGCGGCCGGAATAATCAATTGCGGTTACCAAATCTTGAGAGCAAAGCCGCAATATTGGCAGCAATGAAGGACCGACCTTATGGGGAAGTGGCGCTGCTGAGGTGCTTCGCTTATGGGCGCCTTGCTTAGACTTGTTCGAGCTTAAAACACCGCGGAACATCGCAATAGCCTTACTCTGCATATAGAGGTGTATACAAACCTTTTAAGCACTGAACTATACAATGCCCCATCGATCTCCTTTCTGTCAAGCGGATGCTTTCAGAGCAAGGGAGTGGTGCTCCACACAGTGGCATCTATCACCACCATAGGTCTTCATCGAGGTAACCGACCCACAATGCGTTATTTAAAGAAACTAAAAAGACATGGTGAAATGAGCTTAGCACGAGAGAAACTTAAACCCAAGGTTAAACAGGAAGAGTAAAATAACGAATAAGCGGAGATTTGAACCCTGGTCTCCCACTTTCCGGGCACATTTTTTTAAATCAATAAAAATGTTTGCTCTCCCAAGTTAACCACATCTTAGGAATTTAAACAGCAATAGCAACAAATTTTAGAAGTCCTAACTAACGTTATATTTGATTCGTTATTTTTAGGCCTTTTTTCATTTCACGATCAACGGCATTGCATGGATTTGCAGGAAAAAAGGACAAGGATCTGGGTTGACTGGTGTCGAAATGTCTAGGTAGTATAAAATTTGGTCAAATAAGCACTCGATAATGGATTCAAATTTGAAATAGTGATTAGCATTCTTTCTTCGGCCGAAGGAAAATCGATATGAAGTTATCTACCTCCAGGCCATCAGTTTACTTTTTAGGGAGGAAGAAGTACAGTCCAGGTCAAAATTAACGCACCACCTCCCTAGCGATCCTAACGCCCTGTGGTTCGTTAATTTTGGCCAGGAGTGTACATTACCCTGATGAAATCTCTTACTGTGATTGCGATGAATGCTTAGTGACCGGTTATATTATATGAAATGGATATTCTGCTTGTCATTTCTTACTTAGTAGTGCTTAAAAATGTTGTTATATCTGTTGAACTCTTTTTAGCTTCTCTTTTCCTCTTGTAATATGTTGTAGCAAACTAGAATGCGGTACTGTACGTTTCTACATCTGATTGGAATCCAAGCTGAAATTTTTCATTTATCTGAATGAATATTAACTGTTTAAAAGACTTTAATATACACAAAATTTCTATGATAATTAAAATAAATATCAAGAGTAGGAAATATTTTTTACTTTTAAAAGTCGTACTTATTGACCAGCTAATTGGATTGGTCATATTTGTTTCAGTATCAAAGGAGTTTGCTAGGCTCAATATATCTTAATAACGTTTTCTATGAAGAATTTAATCCCGTTAAAGCATCGCAATTTACCCAAATTTTAGGGCTATTTGAAAACATTTTTCCATAAGCATAAAGGTTGTTTATTGTGGCTCTAATTTCCACAAATTTGCGTGAGATATGAAGATAAATTCCGCATGGACTTTACTGTGTAGGAGCTTGTTATTAGTATTTGATTGTATGCATATATAATTTTTACTTAATTGAAACATCGTCAGCTACCAATCGATTTGCGCCTTTGAAAATGAAAAGAAGAAGCGGAAGTGTGTATTAAAAAGTCTGTTCGTATAAAATACAATACAAAAATAAGATTGTATTAAAAGGTGCGTTTTATATATTTAACTGTAATCTACTTGTACAGTCCTGGCCAAAATTAACGCAGCACCGGCCGTAAGGATCGCTAGGGAGGTGCTGCGTTAATTTTGGCCAGGAGTGTACTTTGAATGAACTCTCTTTTCGTAAGTTTTCTTATAGGGTATAAGAGCAAAATTATTGAAAAGTGAGATAAATTATATCAAATTGTGTATAATTTTCTTGTGAGACTGACGTGTAAATTCAGACAAGTCCTTAAAGTAAATAATTTCGCATATAGGGATACTTTTAGAAAATAACTCTTACGTTTTATCTACGAGTATATGATATATCAGGCATTAAATCATACATATGAGGATATTACTATGGACGAATAAATTCAGTTGAAAAAAAAATTAACTTTATGTGAAATATGTAGAAACCTGTCAAATTTTATATTTTATATTATAGCTCATTTAGTGTGCAAACATTTTAGGACCATGAAATAATTTAGTAGGAAACTGAATTCGTTTGAAATCCTTTGAGTGATAAATAAAAGATGAAACATCATAAAATATAAATTAATTAAACTTCTTGTTAAAAGATGTTACTATCCAAAATAAAAATAAGTTCTGGTCTGTCTGAATAGCTGTAGTAGCAAAGCTGAATATTATTAAATAGAAGTTTTAAAAACCAGTGATAGTACAAAAATATAGAAATATGAAAAAAATCACTTCCATCGATATAAATGTAATGTAACCGCAATTGCTAATTTATCGAAAATGTATAATAGCAAAATCATTTTCTATTCCCCTACGTGAAAGGAAAAAGTAGTTGAATATGAGAAATGTATTGTGTTTTCTAGTCTATTAAGGTATATTTATTCCAGGAGCAATCAATTTTTAAGTTTTGACCTTTTGCAGATAATCCAAGACTAATATTTTTATTACAGATAGAGTTTGGTTTTAAGGAAGATTTATAGAAATATTCACTGGAACTATGTCATCCAAAAGGTTATCAGCATCAGGTTAAACACATGAATCGTAAAAGCTCAAGATCTCATTTATAAATGCTCCTTTAAATTTAGGAAAGGCTGAAACAGATACTTGAGAAGGACCTTTTATGCGAAATTTACAAGACTGAAGAACTATGAGAAATAGAACGTTATAATAAGCACGAATTTTAGAGATTCATATTTTTGGAAATTTCCATTCAATGCTATCGCTGAAGTTGAAATTCTATAGGTTATTATACTATATTCACTCTAGTAACTAATATGGTTGAATAATCGCTCACCCAAAATTAAATGAATTTTTATTTAGAAAATGCAGCACTTGATCTCCTTGTGGAATCTCTTTGCGTTCTGTTCGAACGCTTACATCACACCTCCTTTCACATGATTCTGAGGTACATTACAACTCACCTCCATGGAAAGTTGAGCATAACTTCTGAGTATAAATTTTGGGAGGCAGGCTAACTATTCTTTCCCTAACATACTTACAAAACGATCTTTAAGGAACATCATGGGTCGAACGTATGATCTCCATTTACTTCACAAATGAAAGAATAGTCACCCACGTGCCGCGGAGGATGTCCAAACCGACCTCGGCTGCTGACCCGTCCTTTCGAATTCCAATTCATTCCAATTGCCTTTGATCACACTCCTCAGAACCTGTACCCGAAGTATGGGAACGACAGCTGACCTGCCAACCTCAAATCCGTAATGGCATCGAAAGCCGACTGTCTCGCCGCCTGAATTTTCGCCGCGTTGATCCTTGCTTCCTCAGGAGTGACCCTAACGTGCTTAAACTTGGTGCCCTTGGGGAAGACTCCGGGAGGGGCAGATCCGGCGGAAGGCCCTGCCACCGCGGTCGCCGAAGGCGCGGAGATGGCCAGCCCATTGGCACCGACGACAGCAGTGGCCGTTGGTGCGGCTGCAGCTACGCCACCCATGCCGGCGAGGGCAATGGCTGCTGGTTTGGCCTGTGCTATTGATGGGTTGGCGCTCCCTGGTCCAATCACTACGCTGTCGTCTTCTTCTTTATCTTCTTCAGCCTCCTCCTCCTTGTCCTCTTCCTCCTCCTCCTCTTGCTCGCCTACCTCTTCCTCCATCTCACCTGAAACGGTCATTAATTATTCATGGATGCTCATTCGGGAATCTGGAGGGAGGCAAATCTTTCGTCTACCGAATCTTCGAATGTATTGCCAAAGTTGAAGCGCGTTATAAGCTTCCGGTTATCTCATGCTTGTATGGAAATCCATCCGTGATATAATTGTGTTTTAAACGAATCGTCAAAACTGACTTTCATATTTATTTGCTTAATTTAATAGCTGCAATTTGGTGTGAGTACCAGGTGGCAACGATCAGTAACAGGTGGAAATGGTATTTAGGATAGGTTTTGATTCGTTTCTTTTACATTGATACATTCAATTACTTCATTCAATTAACAATAATAACCAATCATCCGATTTTCAACTTAGCAATGACATAATGGGATTTTAGTGGGAACTCAACATTACGAAACTCTTTTGACTCGGGGTGGGGAGCCTTAATCTACGGGAAGGTCACATTTTGTATTCTGTCTCATAAGAAAGTCCAGATATGAAATCCTCAGGACATCTCTACTAAATTTTTGTTTAAGTGTGAAGAATAAGATTGTAATTTAACTTTGAATAATGTACTGGAACTTCTTTAGGAGATGATTGAAGGATTGAAGAAGGAGAAACTGAGATGAAAATATTTAATATAAGAGAAAAATTTCCACAGTTTTATGCAAGGGAATGCATGCTTATTTATGCTGATTATGAAGTTGATCTTCCTCATGGCTAGAGACAAGCTTTAAAATATCATGTATGAAATATATTGTTATTTAAGTTGGAGTTTAAGGAGGATTACATTATCCTTCATTTATCAAAGTAATATAGGTGTACTCCTATTTCTATCATATCACTACTTTTCTTCCATTCCAAAGTGTATGAAAAAACACCAAACCATCGTTACCTCCAGCAATCAATATATTAAAAAAGGTAGTGTGTTTTATTTTAAGATAGATGTTTCATTCATCCTTCATTGAAAATGATGGATCAAGATTCAATCATCATGCGCTCATTAAAAAATTGTAACATTGCTAACTGAAGTACGAATAGTTCTTAGCTGGTTGGTAACTATTAAGTGTGCAACTAGTCACCTCTGAGCATATTTATTATCTGCTGAGTTTTCACACTGGGTTTACTATCACATGAACGTTTCGAAAGGTAAAGATGAGTTGGTGTATAAGTGATCGCAAATGTAATGTGAGAACATCAGAATGTATTAAAAGCATGAGAACGGGCCACAAAATATTCATATATTTATCCAGCTATGAAGTGTTCATACATGATAATGAAGATATTATCTCATACCAGAAAATAAAAATTAAATTTTTATATGTGATTCGTTGAGTAATGAGGTTTAACCTCAACCTAATTTGCGTTTTACGGCATCAATATGGAAACATTTGTTTTAATGATATATCAAAGTAATAATTTGACAATTGCTGTATGGTTCGTAGCAATGCTAGAGTATACCTGTGAGCAGATTCATATAAAAAAAATTTCTATCGCATTCGTAATAGCGGATATATATCCTCTTTAGCTTATATTGATGAAATATTTCCACTCTTGAAACAGAATTATCTAAGAAATACACATTTCAATATGTTCTGATATTTGGAGTTAATTACCTTACTGATGTGATATGGCGTGTGGAGATTCATAACTGAGAATCTGATGTATGACTGAACAGCTTAGCATTTTAACGGAGTATTGCTCACTATATATTTCACATTTCATCTAATAAATGGGTAGAAATGTTTAAAAATGTCATTAATTGATGCATTCTGTGAAAGTAAAGAGCTAATATGAGTGAATATTTTATACGAAGAACGTATTCGCTGAGGTGAGAGCGTATTTCGTTTTTTTATTCAATTGCTGTGATTCAAGTCCTCTAAGGTGATAGTTTGTGCGTATGAATAAAGAAATGGGTGAAATGAAATGAAGATTAATTCTTGCATAAGCATAGAGGAAAGCAGATTGTTGCCTTCCTTATTTTGAATTCTGAAGACCATATCAAAACCTTGTGCCAAAGCGTTTCTTGCGCTGGTACAGTAAAGCAGATTGAATGAAGATGATAATGGTTTTTTTTAGAAATATTTTCGGCGTATGGGATGGATTTTCTCCGATAGCTCTGAAATGGATAGTACATTCTGCTTGATGAGGTTGGATTAGAGAAAACATATTTTGGAAAATAATGTATCAGTGGACAACTCTTGGCTTGCATACTATACCTTTCCATACTCAATTGCAGATGATAACTCAAGAAAGCAACTTACTCAAAGGAACATGCGTATAAATACGTACAGAGAGTTATAACGAACATTTTTAACTTCATTAAACTCTTTTAATTTTTCTCTATGTCATTACATTGTTTTATTTAGATTTTAAATGCCAGTGCGTGCATGTTACATGAATTATTGATAATGTTTATGATGGAGTTTTAGCGCATAAATACATAGGTGGCATTATTTAGTTTTTTTGTACATTATTTAATGATTTTGTTTAATCACTGACCATTGATTTTATTTAATGTCAAAGAAAAATTAAATTACCTCTTGTGATATCGATTTAAATTTCATCTTTTGATAACACACGCATCCGAATCAGACCACTTTCCAATTATACATTTTGTACTTAGAAACTTCGGCAAGAAAAAATTGCACTTAAAGGTACCATTATTCCTGAGAAATGATTATTTTACCCGCATTTATATTTTAAATACATCCCATTCCCTTGCCACGCGAGAGCATTTAGTTTCCCCCATAATCCCCTCGCAATGATTTTAGGTAGAATACAGGCCCGGTTAGAGATATTCCTGATTCCTTCAATCACCTTCGCCTTCCCTCCCGGGAAAAGCCCTGCTCCTCGCGAACAACCGGCTTTCGGATGCCATTTCAGCCGGCGTTTCTGGGACAACTTCGGCATCTGCCTCCTCCATCGGGGTCTCCGGTTTCTCCTCAGTGGCCTCCTCGGGTATTGATGGGGTTTCCTCAGGTTTTGCTGGGGTTTCCTCAGGTTTTGCTGGGGTTTCCTCAGGTGCAATCTCCGCGCTTTCGGCAGGGGGAACTGGACTCTCATCCGGATTTACAGTGTCCAGGCCTTCATTCTCTTCAGGGGCAGGGTTTTGTCCACTCACGCCTTCTGAGAATGGCGGCAGAGGAGCATTTCCTGCGCTTGGCCCTTCAGGAATATCTGGCTTCTCTGGTCTCGGTCGGAGGAAATTGGGGAGTTGAAAATTTTGAAACTGCTGTTGTAAATAATTTGCCAGGTTCCCTAGTACCCCTCCTTGACGTGCTGCTACCGTATCAGTCATAGAGGGATAAACGACGTATTCGTTGTTGAGGTACCTCTGAGGACTAAGTCCGTTGGGGTATCCTTGAGGAGCGAGTCCAGCGATCTGCGCGCGGCCGAATGGAAGCAGGCCTTCGTAGGACGAGTAAGGAGCGATCACGAACCTCTGGTTGGGGTTTGACTCAGGATGGCTGCGGAAATAAGATAAACATTGATTTTTGATTTCAATTCTCTTATTGTCTACTTCAGTTAAAGAGTATCTAAAGCGAATTGGTATTTTTGCCAGATGAATCCAGCAAAATTTAGAGTTAGTAAAGGGGATGAAATTCGCGTTACTTTTTGGTGGAATCTTAAGCAACCTATTTTAATCAGATAACCTATAATATTCATACAAAAATATCATATATCAATATATTGACATCTACTGGTTATCCACTTCTTCGCTAATGAACTTTGCGTTGCGAAAGAAGCGAAAATTATTACGAAATTCACCAAAACAATTTTCATAAACTATCATAAAAATTATACAAACATTTATCATGCAAATTAAATTTGTGAACATCAATGGAGAGGTTGTAAACTGGATAAAGGACTTTCTCTTCGACAAAGAACAGTATGTAGTATTTAATTTTAGTTTTTAATGAGAGATCGGGTGTCCCTCAGAGTAGCGTAATCGTGCCGTTGCTATTTTTTACATCAACTGCCTTAGTGATCACAGTAATAGTCAAGTTAGGATATATGCAAACAACGCGTTAATTTACCGGGAAATAGAAAGATTGATTTAGGACTTCGAATGATTTTGACGGAATTATGGAATAAACTTATATATTGTCCTAATTTTTAATACAGAGATTAGCAATTAGTACTGAAAGTAGACTAATGTTCAATAGCTAAAGGGAAAAAAGGAACACGGCTGTGTTATTAACATTAAGAGTTAAAAGAGCTCCAAGTAGCCGTTGTTTGAATGTTCGATAGTTTATTTCTTTTGCGGGGATAACCACTGCCAATATTACTCATATAGCCCCCGAGAGAAATATTATCAAAAGTAGAATCGGTGAGGAATCTTGGTGTTAACCTTACGAATAGCTTGCTAAATATCTGAATAGCAATCAAGAGAAAATAATCTGACTTTCGATTTCCCAGTTAAGTCAATTGACTACAAGATTCGGTGCGATTCTTCGATCTACTTTTACAAGTCAGGGAAACTCACCTGAGAGCCACGTACTTGAGGGAGGTCTCCGATTCTTGAGGAACAGCTGCTGTTCGCGACAAAGGATTTGATAAGTAGTAAAAGGGGTTTCCTTGAGGTGGCAGAGGGTAGGTTGATGCTGGCAGCGTAATGTAGTGCACTGGCACTGAGTTCGCTGCTAATACCAGTCCGAAGACTAACCACAGCGGCTGTAGAGAATGAAAAATAGTATAAGTTATTTTTTTTTTAGTTTCTACACAACTATGTACATAATTAAAAATTTATTGAAAGGAGGATGATTATAAACAATAAATCTTTATTAGATTTAGAAAGCTTTTTTATTAAATAGAACTACGATTATTGAATCTAAACTCCTGCTAATATTGTTAACTTCTATATACTGGAAGACGAAATGTTAACATTCTATTGCTACATTCATTTTAATTATCAGTATAAAATTATAGGTAAACAACGAATATGAATAAATTAATACATAAAATCTAAATTATGAACATCAATATACTATATTTTATTATGCAGATATTTAACTATTATATATATTATTTATTATAAATATAATTTCATAAAGTATAAACATTCGAACTGTTACTTTTCCATAGCCAAAATTATGATAAAATTGGATCTGCACGTAAATTGTTCATTGTAAATTTTCATCACTTACAAATATAAATTGTTATATTTAAGCTGACCGTAAGAATGTTATATAATATGATATGCAATTATTCTGTATGCTATTATGTGATATTTTAGTCTTGTACCGAAAAGTATTAGTTTTTGGTTTCGGGGACAAGGAGGAAGGTGACCAGCCATTGTGGCGGGCATGAACGGAATAACTAACTAGGCAACCTTGGGAAATACTTCTCAAAGAGTGTGCAGCACACGATTTCTTGAGAGCTGCGTAGCAGCTCCACCTTTCGTAGTTTTTAAGAAGCGCAGGAGAAGTCTGTTCCGAGATGAGAAGAGCGCAATTTTCAAACACTACGTTTATATTTACACCCTTAAAGCTACAATTCGACGTTAGGCGGAGGGGTATACGCACCGTACTTGTGCCGGGAAGAGATATTTTCCCATCAGCATTTTGCTCTCAGTTATCAAAAACGGACCATATGAGAATAGAGGTAAAGCACCATATATTACTTAATGTTTTGTATGGGTGCATGTTTACTCATAACCCTAGGAAGTTAAAAATTTTGATATATTCAATTTATTAATCCTCAAAAGAAATTTCCGTATATTGTAAATCCATCTTAGCTACCTTAACCAACGTTTACAGAACAAATGATTACTTGCACAGTTCTTGGAAATTTTAGAGAAAATTTATTAGGAATTTTTCTATTCTTATAAGTTGTGCCGTAAATTCGGAAACGAATTTAACCCTTAATACTACTGTTAAACCAATTTTTGGAGCGGAATTAGGAATAGAGTTTCTTGTATATTGGTTTTGGATTAGTGCGCGTTACTTGATCATAACTTTCATTATACTTATGTAATGTTATCTAAAACGTTGTTAAATATTCAATAAAATTAGAGGGAAATGATAGTAAGAATATAAGTGTTAGATATTCTTCATAAGATATAGTGTTGATTTTTTAGTATGTGATGTAACAATATTTGATAAATGTTTGACAAAATATACTTCGTTATTGATTCGCTAAGCAAATATAATGATGAACACCGTTTAATTTTATGTCATCAATAAATAATTATAAATACGGTGCAAAATAGATCTTAAAAATGACAGAGGCTAAATTGCATTCGTATGTAATTCAAGAAAATTGCAAACCTCCATTATGGAAATATGTTGCTGGCAAATTTATCTATCTTTCTACATATATTATTTATGAATAATCTACCTCTGCTAATGTTTGTTTCTTAGAGAAAAATGATATTCATGCACAAATTCTTATTTATTCATATTCTTCTCAAAAGAAAACCATAGATTGGTAGAGGAGGTTTTAGAAAATTCAATTCTGAGTTTGATGGAAATTTGATTCATTTTCCGTAATATTTTGGAATCTTTCATCTTCCTTGGTCCTTTTTGATATCATTCATGGCTCCCTAAACGGGCCCATAATGATGCAAATTACATACCGTTAATTTTCCCTCTTCACCTCGCGTGTACTTGATTCTCAGCGTCGTTTGTAACGGTAAATGATGAAGTAACCGATATTCAAAACTCAATTACATATAAAGCATCACGCAATCATGAAAATATTTTCATTTAAGTGCTAAAAATTTCGATAAACGTGCCTGTCCTATTAACCAGGTAAAAGTCTGTAGGGTTTTTACAAAGAAAAACCTACTTTAAAAGTTGCATAATAAAGTTTCAAGTAGTGTAACAGAATATTAAAGTAGTTGCAGTTTAAAATCCAAATTTATCTTATGATTCCATTCCGTTTCTTTTTGGGTAGTCCTTCGATGTTAAAATTTGACTATCGTATCATAAATGAGTTTCTTAACATATGCCAATATATGATTTACATTAGGAATGAATCTTCTAACAATTAGAACGCTACTTCATTCATAATACTATATTTATTCTATAATATTTGGATGGTGTAAGGATTCAAGAACATAGCTGCTCATATAAAGAAGCTATAAACAATAAATCTAGCACGGATAATCAATACGTTTTCACAGATGATCTTAAGATGGAGTTTTGGTCTTAAATCAGGAAAACTTCGCTGTCGGTTTTCCAATTAAGTCCACGGAGATGAGATAATATTGATAAATATTAAAAATCAGTCGATGTTTATAAATGAGAAATTTGGTTTATAAAATGTGATATGTCAATAAAACTATCTTTCTTAAACTTGAATCTGCAATCTTTTGACATCAATTGAGTATTAGAGAGAATCATTAATTGATTTGGATTCCTACAGAGTTAGAAATTGCATTATTTCCTTGATATCTTTGATTGTAACTCAGTTGATTAAAATCGGATAGGCTACAATAATTATCATCACAACTAAGTATTATTTTACGTCGAAATTTCGTGTAAGTTTACGGCTCTAATCTTGCATGGAACATTGATGTTCACTATTGCAGTCATGGATACATAATTCCAAATAAAATACGAGAATCTCTTAGTTCCTGACTTGAATTTTAGTAATCTGTCAGTCTCCTTCAGTTATGTGAATCTGAATCTTTATCTAAATGGGAAATGTATAGGACGTGACTGTTTCACGGTACCTTTTCTGGACTGACCATAAGCAACTGAGGCAAACACCACATAGATTAATGATGAATAAGGTAGCAAAACTGAAATTTCTATGGGTCATACGTGGGATTAAAAAAAAAAGAAATTGAAAAAATAGTTTTTCTCTCTGAAAATCTGACTAGATGGTGTACTAATACGTATTGAAACAAATTTTCAATTTGCAGCATAATGGAGGCACTTGGATTAATAAAATTCGTAAAACCGTTTTTTTGCAGCAAATTATCCATTATTTATGAGAAAAGAAAAACGTTATGTTGATCATTCATCAATGCTCAAGTTGCTGATATATTATATGGCGTTACTATGGGATGTATAAATGGATGTAGAGTATTGCATTATAACTAGATAATAGGACTTTTAATTTCTGTTTCTCTATATGCGAATAGATAGGGTACCATATTTCAATTTTATCACAGCAAAATTATATGTGGGATAATTAATATCTATTACAATTGTGATGGGACTATAAAATAAAAGTTAGGATATTGTCTTACAATGCTTCAGTATATAATTAAATTTCAATGGTGTATATTAATGTTTGTATAATGTTATCCTTTTGTTTCGTTTTCATAAATAAATATGTTTAAGACATTAAATGGTTTAGATGGTTATAATGCCTGATTGAATTATTACGTATGGCTGAAACTAGAGATGTGAATCTGTGATGTAGTATCATTATAAGGACAATCAACGCTGCCATTATCTCGATTTTTACCAAACGAGATCAAGTAAATGATAAACGAGTTAATGTTTTTTAATAGGGCAATGAACCTGAAACCAATACTACTCCAATCGTTAAGACTGAACTTTTCATGGTCAAATAAAGTTTAAAATGTCAATCAAAGCATCAAAGTTAGCGTGAAAACGAATCGTCATCTTACACACGCGATTTTTTTGTTACGATTCCGACCGATCTCTTGGTAAAAAATTTCCCCGGGGCGGTTGATGGCCGAATATCTCGATGGTTCGAATTGCTTCCTGAGAAATGTGGGAAGTTGTCGTGATGATGGTGGCGGAGACGGCTCCCGTGGTAGGCGGGAAGGTGGGAGGAGAGAGGGGCGGGGTGAAGATGGGATGAAGATCGCCCTTGAGAGGGTCGAGAACCGCGATTGGCATTAGCGAAGGGCGTGGAAGGGAACGTGGGACAAGGAGAGCAGGGAGGGGTTCGCTGACCCCGAATTCAAGAATGCTGCCTCACCCGAAACAAGCTCTTGTTTCGGTGGATCCTCAATGCGTTGCCACCGAAAGCTTCATGCTCCATCAAACTTCTTTTCGTGCCCAGTCAACGATAACGATAACGCTTACTTATTTATATTTATGTATATATATGAATATATGTGTGCTTGCATGCATAATCAAAATTTATGGTATTTTTAATATCCCTATATATTTTGTATTCGGGGAAGTTTTGTGAGAGTTTGTGTGTTTTGATTGATTTATGATTCAAGCGTTGAAGTCTCCCATAATAATATAATGATGAAATTTCTTTTCCTTGGCCTTCCAACGATAACGTGTACGTAGGTGTGTATATGTGTAAAAGTATACACAATACATGTATTTTCCTTATGAATTTCGATTCAGAGCAAGTTTCGTTCGCGTTCGTTTGGTTTTTCATTCGGGCGTTGAAGTCTCCCAAAAGGAAACGAGAGTTAAACCATTTTATTACGCTGTTTTTTCCCCAAAATCTTGGATTTCTGTGCGAATATCATTAGTTAGCATTTGGATAATTCATAGTAAGACGACCTTACACAAAAATTACGGATGGCTATCGGCACTTTTGCTGAACTGTTTATCAAAAATATGCATTACTGTCATTATTTCTTTGAACCTTTAAATAGGGACTTACAGCGTAAACTATTTTATTTTTGAAAACGTTCATAATATTTTTGTTTGTTTCATGATGCAGACAGAAAATAAATTCCCGGTTTTGAATAGTTATCAGCAATGTTTCGTTTACGTTTAAACCTGGTTGCGCGCGGAGACGCATTCAAAATTTAAGAATTCGCACTTGTGTTTTCCTTTCACATATTGTGATTTGTACTTACTATTCGTGGAATCATAGGAACAGTAAATATATCAAATAAATAAAAAAGAAAACTGAATTTATGGGAAAGTTCACTATATTTATTATTTACTTTAGTATTTACGAAGGAGTTTCATTGGAAATGTTTTTCAATAGCATACTTGTTGGAAGATCGATACCTAATTTTATTACATTATGATGTAAAGAAGCAAATTCAGGGTGGTTGGTAATCAGCTAATGTTGATCCATTTATTAATTTTCAGAATCGTCTAAATAATTAACTCTCACATTGTGCAATCAGACATCAAGAGACGAGGTCGAAATCTGTTCTGTTCGTATTGCGTATTTATCTGAAGTTCAAGCACCTCTTAACGAAGGCCATTGGATTTTTCCCGATGACGAACCTCCTCAAAAAATAACGGAAGATACCCCTCGTTTGTATTCCGTGTTTCAATTTAAGTTTGATAGCATCGATTGGAACTCCAAGGACATACCAAAAGCATCATTTGCATCTATAAGTATACTTCCCCTTCTATTGTTAACGGACTAGATTGATAGCTGTGGAGAGAAAATAAGAAATGGAGACATCTTTGATTTTGGGACACCGACTGGCAAATGCAGACGTCAACAAATCAAAAGTCATATGATTATTCTAAGCCTTTTTATTGATCTAGTAGGAGCGAGTTTGTAAAAAAGACTTTCAACTTGGATTATATTTTATGACTCTTGAGACATTTTTAAGAGAATAATTAAACGTAGCAGGGACTCGAATCCTGTTCTCCAACTTAACTGGCTGGTTCTCTGACCAATTGAACTACTTTGGTAGAATATTCTCTCTTTAGATTCGGTAGGATTTGATTTGAATTTGATTTAATTTCGATAATTCTACTGGCGTACTTCATTTCATTCGTTATGGCACAGCTAAATAAATACTGGTCGTAAGAGAGAATGCATCTTTCTTGCAGCACCACCAATTTTGATAACTACAACTTTGTAGGAATGTTAAGAAAATAGTGTATTTATAAGGACGATCCTTATAAACTTGATATTAATCGTGAATATAAATATAATGCCTAAGTCTGTTATAAGGTTATTCCAAGGGAGGACAATTAAACTACCTAAGTGGTAAAAGAACACTTGATTTCCTCTATCGTTCTAACGTTCTTCTGAAAATCATTCAAATTCAACTTACTTTTTGAGAGTCAGAAATTGATTTTTTTAGGAATTCATTTTATCAGCCAAACGTATTTTCTTTGAGAGCGGAGTTTAAAGAAAAAATGAAAATGAATACTCCTTCATTAACTCATTCGCCAATCCAAGCATCCACTTCATTCACAATTACGAATCTGCTACGAGTCCCCCTTATCTCGACTCATCTCGATTTCACTTCACCTTGACTTTCCCGAGTTCTTTATCCTCTTCTCTCTTACATCTGAACGGCTTGTCCTAATGCGAAAACAATATTAACGTATTTCCGGATGGAGAATAGCTTTTAAAATCTAGAGAATTTTTAGGTAAGAAAAATAAAGTAGTAAAATGATTAAAAATTTTAATTCTGGGATTTGGATATCTTTTGGGATGTTAATCAACGATTTTTGAACACAGAATTCACTACTTTTTCAAAAGCGAAATTAATTAAGCTATTATCGACACGGTTTCTGATTTGTTGCTTTTGAATTCATTAATCTTATTCAGATAATCCCTTAAGGTTTCTTTACTTTAGGTTCATTAAGAAATTCCAGTAGATTATTGAGGATTACCCATCTTTGAAGCACAAGAAGCACGTGAGAGTCATGAATGATCGTTTAAATTCGAAGTTCTCATGGATTATTTAATCATTATCATTTTTTTAGAAAATAATCATACTAGAATGATTATTCGTCGTGACAAATTCTTTAATAAAGGCCTATAGGCGCTTATCCTTCCCGAAGGTCAGGGTGTTACTTTGCCACCTCATCTGTTTATGCAAGGTTGAGATGAGTTTAATGCAAACATCTCTATAAATACAGGTTTCGCTCAACTGATAGAGTTTGTTTGAATTGTTTCTGCAGCAGACATTTTCGCCCACGAGAAAAATTACTCTTTTATCGTACTAAATGACTACATAAATCAGATAATCTCTGCCGCAGGATGGAATCCTCCCCTTCTAGAAATGGCAATGGAAATTGTTACACCCATTTCACACCTACCATACCTTCAACAACCAACATATACCAGTGTATTAATCTAATATGCATAAATAATAACATGCAGACGATTTAAATTTGCGTTTATATTTGAGGTTCATAGATTATATTAAACCTTTTCGATAGAACTTAAGCTTAGGTCGCTTCTAAAGACAAAATTAATGGATTATTTTACGAGTAAAGTATCACCCTGAGTTATCATTTATTACGATGTGTGTTACTCAAGAATTAGTTTCAAAAATTTCACAGTCTCATTACCATACAACAATTGGTTATAGGAAAATATAAATAGAATTATTGTAGATTAAATCACTCAAATATTTCTTTGTAGTATAAGCTAAAAATCGTGAGAATGTATATTCTCTTTATTTTCTGAAATAAATTTGAATTCGTCAAGTAATTTAGAAAATTTGAATCGCTTTGGCCTTATAAAGAACCTTTTTATTTTAAAGGTATAAACGAAATTCTGAAACTTGGTAATCATGATTTTGTTTTGATATACGATTGTGAGAATCAGGAAATTTACATCCGAATATACATTACTTAAAAATTAGTAAAACATCCCGAGTTCTCTAATTCTGATGAAATTATTTTGTATGTTATACTATGATATAGAGGTATTTCTTACTGACGCTTTTTAAGCCATGTATTGGGCTCACTGATACATCAAAAACAATTTATTCATGCGTCTTTAGCAGTTTCTATTTTATCCAAAATAATTTAGAGAACCTCCACTGTTTTTGCAAGAATTAGTTGTACGTATATAACCACAAATAATCCCATGTGCCCATTATAGAATGGTATTAAATAGCAAAAAATGTTTACATTATGGATAAACCCAAGTAATTTTACAAATTAACTAAATTTAAAATTTATTAAAGGTTTAGTCATCCCTATCATGCACGAAATATATCACCAGTAACATATATAATATAATCATCTGTGATTCTGGGTGATGATATTGATACATTTTAATGAATATACATCATCAGTAATTAATTTTACAAGGTTTATATTTTCCTTTCCATGCTCAAACCCCGAGTCGGAGCGTGAATCTATTGTAACTGAAAAATTAGAATCACTCTTCACCAGGGTTATGATGTCCCAAATTTAATTCTAAAAATAATCCACGCATGCACATGACGTAACCTTCCCTGCATGCAGAGAATTCTCGATCCAACTTTTTCGTATTATTTTCATTCCCTGCCCTCTCGAAATTTCGTGGTCCTAGCTATGCTCATATGAGCATAGCGTACACTTTCAGTTATCAACAACCATCAACAGTAAATAGCCAACAGCCCCCAAACACTTTTGAATCGAGAATCCACCGCATATCTGGCGAAAGAGAGACATCTACTCACCCTTGGCAACTCCATCTCGTGGCTATCCTCTTTTTACCAGAAGAGCTCCTCCGCGGGCAGGGGATACGTGTTAGCTGGAACTATTTCACGAGATTCTAAGAATGTGTAAAAAGGGAATAGAGGAGAAAGTGGAAGGAAAGGAGGGAGAGAAAGAGCTGCAGCAGTGAGGCACCAAACGGTACGGAGGCAGATAACAGAGTACTCCTTCCACGTTTGAACTGCTTGGCCTTATAAGACGCCCCATACCTCAGTGGACAACCCCTCCGCCCCCTTCCCTCCCCTCCCTCCCCCCGGAGTCGCCTGTCCCTCCCCCCGCTCTCCACTCCCTGTTTCTTTTATTCTATCCTCACTCCCCCCTCTCTCTCCATTTTCTGCCAATATTCTCCTCACCGTTCAACCCTTGTCCGAATTTATCGTGCTGTCCTACAAATTTACGATCGGCTTTCGTCTATCGCATAGAGTCAACATCATCATTTTCTTTCGGTCTTTAAGTGATTCCTTTAATCTTTGTGGAACCAAAATCTAATTTACCGTTCCTCTACTTTATCTTAATGAACAGAATATTGTTCATGATGTAAAGAATAACTTCAGACACTCTCACAGAATTTACTGATGCTTTAATATTAGGAATCAATAAATTCGGTTGGAGTGTACGAAGTTATTATTTTCCATTATTATGGCCTTCCACGAACACCTTCACTTATTGAGATTATAGAATATTGTTCATTTGTGATATAGATAGAATAGAGATTTATGTATTTTTCTTTGAATTTGGCATCTTTTGCTTCGGTATTTTTAATGACTGTTTCGAAAGCTGCTAAGGTGTGAGCGATTCTAAGTAAGAATACTCATCTAAGGATATTCCTTTTTGAAATCTGTGAAAATCATTATAAATTTATAAATTATATCTAATGAAAGTTTTTCAATGAAAAGTCTCATGTAATTCTTCCTCATAGAAGAGAAGAAAGGCAAACTACCTCACTTTCCTTCTTGAATAGTAAGCCTTATTTCCATTCCATTTCTTTTGGTTGCTGATGGTTAAAAATATGAGGTTCAAAGCAGCCTACGGGTTGAACATTTTTCAGGCAAAGACGCATCAATAATTTTGTCAACCTCAATCATCATATTGCATTATCCCAATTGAATAGTCTTTATTTTACCATCAAAGTCTGTCATCGGAATTTTTCAGCGAGAAACCCTTGATATATATTTTAGAATAAATTAGCATATCATAATTAGGAATTCGAATGGGAGGATTTATAGCGCAGCAGTTTAAAGAATGATTTGATTCCATAAATTACAATTTCCCGAACACCTGCAATTTCTTCCAAAATGTACCTAATAACATGATGTAATTGCTTCTTCGGTTTCTACCTCTCTTATACCTCTCTCTTCGTTTGTTTCCGAAGACTGGAGGCAACGAGGTACGAGACGCCGACAAAGACGGCTACAGGAGACTTTAAGCCTCTAATTCAATTACCGCCGTGTTCCAATTTTCCTTTCCTTACAGCGTATACATTGGTAAGTTCGTGGAAAAATTTTCAAACATCCGTTACGAGATTTAGTGATATAAAATAAAAGGCTCTTTCCATATAGAGAATGCACTATGCCATAATTTTAAATAATATAACCACTATATAATTAGTTAACGGATGCTCGAAAAACTATCACGAACTTACCAATGCTACGGAATTATCTATGTTTACCGTGTATCAGAATTATTATATCCCCACGTATTATGTAGCTAGTATGCTCAGACATAACTTCATTGTAAGTCATTCAATAATTCCATGAAATTTAACATAATTGATTTCTCTGGTTATGAAATTAGGCATTAGGTTAGTAGAAAGTTATATAATCATTTTTGAGAATATTACGCATTAATTACGAAGCGAGGTTGATGTGCTTGTTCACTTTTTGTTACTTCAGTAACTCATAAATATTTTTCAGGACTTTCAAATTACCTTCAAAATTCTTTGTTTACACGAGGAGGTAATGTTTATTCTTGGGAAAGCTCTACTTAACGGTTCTAGCAAAATAATAGAATGGTGATTGAACTACTTTAAGCAGCAAATAGTAATAATTATTGAAATAGATATAATTGGGATCTTATTTTTCTGTTTCCATTAAAGTTTATATAATCATTATCATGTTTGCTCGGTGATTCTGGTTGAAAGGAATCTAACGAAATAAATCGTTGTTCAAATAAGACTGAGATCCTGTGATCTTCACACGCAGAGAACAAAAGACTGTGCAGTACTCGAATGTTTTGAAACGTTCCGCACTCCCATCCTCGATGCCGAAATTTCGAGTGGAAGCATCCAAGGAGAACCTCTATTCATATGAAGATTCCTATTAAGTTGGCGTGTTTCCACCTGAACCAGTTCTTCGTAACGGACTGCAGTTTCGAGAGCGAGAGAGGAAAAATCTCCACAATGGGAAACGAAATCTGAAAAGATTTCGAGGTAAAGCGATTAACGCCATCGCTATCGGGGTATGGGATAAACTACGTGGGAATCAAATGAAATCTTTGGTGGTATAACTGTAAAAGGTGCGATAAATCAGGGGATGCTGATTCTCTCTCGATGCCTTGTCCGGCCTTTCGTTAATGGGGGATTAGCTGCATAATATACGATCCTGTGCGTGAAGATGATTCCAAATGGAATGAAATGCGTCCGTTTCAAAACATTCGTGGAGGCTTCCTCTTTGGAAATAAAGGAGATGGAATGAAGGCGTGTGAACTCCAGTTTAATTCTTGAGCCTCACAGCCAGCTTTGTTACTCAATTCTTTCATTTGAAGGGAATTATTTTTTACCTCGTGCGGGAAGTAAATTAACAAGCAATGAAAGCTTGCTCATGCACGGTTGACTTTTTTACAAATAAGTATGAAAATTGTTTCGAATTGTCGTTTTCAATTAGTAGTCCTTAATGTGTTTATGTTATTAATATCTTTGCATATGTTGATAGATCCATTTTTATGATCTAACTCCATTAAATTATCTGAAATCCTTGTTTATGTATATTAAAAATGCTTTCAGAATTCAGTTTCTTTGATCGAAGGTCCTAATATACCAATTCTGATTCGGTGAACTTAGAGTGAGTGAAAATACCCATGTAGTAACAAACTTTATTTTTTAAATTCACTTCGGTATGCTAGTACTTGGAAAACCGGATGTGGGAAAATTAATGAATAGTTCCTTAAATTACGGCTTTGGTGCAAGCATCAACTCCAGAAGTGCTCTGACTGCGTATTAATGACGTTTTTTCTGGCGAAGAGTGAATTTAATCCTTCACAACTGTATGCTTTTACTAAGAAACTAAGGGTACCTAAACTTAAGTACTTTTCATCATATTTAATCATAATAAGGTCTTGTGAAATTGTTTTTCTTTAAAGTGGGATTAGCGCTTCTGAGAACGGTTTTTGTTGCATGAAGAATCATCCAATCTCTGAAAGTTGTTCTAACCCGTTGACCTTTCCAGTCTGACTTGCAGCGAGAGGTTCTTCTTTTACACTGTCTTCGTTAACATTTAAGCCATCATTTTTCGTGGTTTGAACAGTAAGCATCGGTAATTATACTGATATCATCATTGCACATTAAGAATCAAAAATACTGCATTCAGATGATTTGAGTTTAGAATATATTCTGGGACATCTTCCGTGAAATATTTCATATTTGAGACTCTACAGAAATACGTATGTACACTTATTAAGAATGAAACTATATTCTAATAGATTTCATTGTAAACTGTTACTCAAAAAGCATCAGTTCTTTTTTGCCTCGGATTCTTTCATTAAGTGTGATATAATACTACTGAAATGGCCTTGTGGTGACTGAATCTTAGGGTTGACGGCAAAGCGGTACAATGAACTGCCAATATTATGCTCCCCAAAGAAAGAAAAATAATTTCCCTCTCTTGGAAACTATAGATAGCTAATCGGAGGAAACCACTACTATTTGCTTTGCATTTATATGATTGATGGGCTACTCATATTTCGATTAATCATGCTGGAAAACGTCATATGCAAAAGCAACAAGAGAGTTAATCGAGTATTAGTGAAGTCAAAGGTTCAGCTATAATTAGTTTTCAAAGTATAAAAGAAAGACTTTATACTTTGACTATTGTAGCCATCAGTGGCCGAATATATATACTTAAATATAATTAATTTGTTAGAGCTTATTTATGTAAGTTGTTTTGTTGTTAATAAAAAATACTAAAATATACTATATAGCAGGCAGTCACTAAGCATAACTACTTAATAAATATAGCAATATAAATAAGACTCTCTATTTTATGATTGAATTTCTTTCTTATCATCATGTTAAATATCATACTTATGTAATTCTATTTGGTAAGGAGTAATTTTTATATACCCCCGGGCAGCACAACGAAAAACGATTGCAGAAAAAGTAAAGGTAACTGATGGGAGATATTTACCAAGATAAGAATAAAAACAACAAGCAAGATTCAGACTTATGCCCCTGATTCCAAATATTCCGAATTGTTCGCAAAACTTTTCTTCAAAGCTGTCTCGAGAAACATGCAAATCGGATGGTTGCCCGGACGCTCAGGTTTGAAGGGACAACTTGGGACAAACTAAACAAAAAATAATTGGGTTGAATATGTGTTTTTTACAACTCTTCTGCAATGAAAGAATAGACTTTCAAGATATTTTGCTCAGAGATTGCTCTATTTCATAATAATGTGTAACAGTAATACGAGCTATAACGGTTATGAGCTTACAAGCAACCTTTGTAAGGTTTTAACCCTTTTTATCGGTCGTAGCCTCAAAAATGGTAATATAGCCCGTAAAAATTGGATAGCGGACATATTTAAGTAAGAAATTACTTTCTCTATTAATTATAGAAAAAAAGTAAGTCACTAAAAATTCTTTACAGTTATCGCTTACGTTTCTTCACGGTGTCCTTTGTTCACTTCGCCGAAAAATTTCCCTTCCTGAGGTTCACATATGAATAATCGGTCTCCATAAAATCTTAATAATATTTAGATTAATATAAGTTATTTCTACTTCCATTCTGCCTGAGTATTTTTACTTTCGATGGAATGGAACTTTCCGATTCAGCATCCGCCGAAAATCGAAAGGCAAGACAAGTTGGCATTTCTGCTCATGAATACAAGATCGAGTCTACGTGACGATTGGATTTTGGAAGGACCTCTTGCCAACTTGATATGGTAATTCTTTCTAAGAAAACAAAACTGATGCCGCCCTGTAGTCAAAGATGCACGATATCGTGAGAGATGATTGCAGGTATTTTCCCCTTATCCAGTGATGACATCATATTTTCCGATTATAGACGAGTATTTAAATATATTAATTGTAAAATTAGAATTTAAATATATTCTCGAAGTATTACCTAGTCTTGGGGGATATATTTGTTAATTAAAATCAAGAATAATTTAATTCTTGCAGGTAGAGGAGTGTATAGAGATGAAAAGAATATTTACGCTGTAAAATTACTCGAAATAACTTCTACTTAACTAAGCGCAGATTGAACACGTATTACGAACGAATTTGCAGCATAGCAACATCATCAGTTGATCAAAACAGCTCGTTTTTATCTGGTGAAGTACTTAAAATATAGAATTCGTTGTATTTAATCTGCGGTTTAATAATAGTCATAAACATATCTTGAAACTATACTATATACTAACATATGTGATTTAAACCTTATCTAGCGTATTTTAATGATTATATTGTTTGGCAGACACATGCTTTTGCCTTTAGTGTAATTACTCACCAACAGATATTACATTTACTAAATTATCGAAGTTTTGAGCGAGAAATCTATTTAAAAAATAAGGCAGAAAAAACAAGAGTAAAAAACACGTGTAAATGCTAAAATTATTATATTAAACGATTTAGATATATTTATCGTCGAAGAGATTTTTTAATTTCCGGATGTAGATTTGTAGCCTTATTCTTAAAAAAATGTATTTTACCTTCTATACATAAGTCATGAGGCTCCGCTTCTGATTTTAAATTTCTTGAACTTAGAGAGGTACCGAAGGGTTTTTCCCCTTTCACCAACGGAATTGCTCTGTCAACCGGAACGCAATTCATTCTTATGGATTCGGTTCGGAATGTCTGATCACTGACTCGATCTATCCACTTTCTGCGAAACAATGCTACAGTCACTTGTGTGACTCTGTTGCATAACTGAAGCAAAAATTATCCTTCATTTTCTTGAATTATCTTTTTAAATATTTTATTTTTTAATACTTTGGCATGAATTACTTCTAATATTTAAGAATTTATTCTTGAATTTTTCCATATTCTTGAATTTTTTTCATTAATTATTCAAAAATTCCTCTCAGTTATTGAATTGGATAGCATAAATGTTTTTTATTAATACATACTCATATGTTTCCTTTGAACAAACTATAATAATAGACAATTACCTTTCATTAAGATTTCTTGTTAAATATAGCCAACAGAACTGCAATTGTAGTTTATTTGTTATATTCATTCATCTATCCTTCATCGACATATTGTTTCATTTACAAACATAAGACAGGAATAATTTCCCAGTGTCCTCCCTAGAATCTGATGTCTTCATTCTTTAAGGAAATTTCAAGTATACATTTCATTCAGAGCTGACGGGAATATTTTATGTATGCCTATTCTTTTTACTTCCATTTCATAGCATTAATTATGATTTACACGTTATTTGCATGGCAACACAGTAGTACACTCCTGGCCAAAATTAACGCAGCACCTCCCTAGCGATCCTTACGGCCGGTGCTGCGTTAATTTTGGCCAGGACTGTACATATTACATTTATTTATGAAAATAAATGAATATGTAAAAGTTTTCTTCTTTAAATATCTATAAAAATTAGCAGTTTTCCGTTAAGAATACAGATAAAGAACACGTTACAAATATTCAAGTTGATTCTTCTTCAATTACAGTTTTCCATTTTAATTTTCATGGAAATGAAACTGTACAATATTACCATAGTGAAGTTTTAAAAGAAAATTAAATAAAAATTTGAAGGCTGGGAAGAAGGTATCTGAGAGACTCTGAGAGACTATGTTTAAGGATGACTTTTCCATATATTATTTTTTTACTGCATTGAGAATGCAGTTTGGTATTTTTATCCGTAAAAATTGATGGGACCGTCGAAGACTCGAGCCTTGGGCGTTATTGCTTGAACAGCAGGGCGTATTTCCTTCACGCTAATTAAATACCGGTGTAAGGGAAAGTTCCTGAAGGACATTAGCATGCGTGGAATATCGTCCTGAGCTAAACAAATCTCAAGTCCCTTTTTGATGTCTTTCCTAAGAGATGCCTAAGAATTTTCGATTCCATACATCATAAAACAACAATAAGTTTACAAGAATTTACAGGTTTTCCAAAACATTTTGCTATTTTTTATTAAATTTATATTCTTAGAATCACTAAATTTCATCTTAATATTATTCGTTACCTTATTTAAACAATGAACTGATTCTACAAATAGATGGTTCCAAATTTTTTAATATTTTTCTGAAGAAAATATTCGTACAGAACTGTTTTCTTTTCGACAAATATTAATTATGCGGGCTTTATCTAACTTCTCATCATTTGGAAAAGTTTATATAAATGTTGCAAGAGATGAAATTTTTAGAATGGTGATATATCATTTTTTTAATAATCCCGAAATCATATCGATACGTGAAAACAATCTTAATTTCCTGGTTCAAGCTTTGGGCGAAAGATTAGGAGTGCATGATACTTTTTCTGCAATCGGCACATCATAAATAATTAACATGAAATAAATTTGAATATGAAGATGGTTATTTTTCTTCCTTAATAATCTGGTTCCTCTTACAAACTTTCAGATTATTTTATTGATTTCCCAATTAAAACAAGTGCATCTATTAATGTTGAATCAGCGTGAACAACTCCTCAACTAGGGAAAGGTTGTTTGGGTTCATGTTGTTTGATCCGTGGAGTATGCTATGAATTATTTCTCGAAAACACTTTCCGGTTCATTGACATCGTGGCATGCCTCAACTTCCTTCCTTGTTTGAAGTTTACTTTTTATCTTTTCTTCTCAGCTCTCGAAACATTTCCATGAGATATTATTCAGCACCATCAGGTACATCGCTACTCATTTTCAGTAATTCAGGAATACTTTTGAACCAATAAGTGAAATAAATGACTTAAAAAACTCATTATGTTATGTATCTTTTATCTGAAAACTGCAAAATTTTCTCTTGCATATGGACATTTCAACTGTATTTTATGACCTCAGTAATGAAGTGCATGGCACGAATGAGTATAATAAATTCGTCTTTGGTCAGGATAGTTATAAAACGTATGATTTGGGATATTAACAGGCTGAATTTAAAAGTGGCATCATATATGGGGGGTTATATATTTTCTTAAGAACGCAGTTGGAGAAATTCATTGATAAATTAGGAAGACCTACGCATATAAACACGTCTTTATTATGTAAAATTAGGACTAGGAAGTCTCATCTTCCAGAATCCAATAAGTTTTAATGATATTGATTTTCTGTAGAGTGCCCTGAAAAGAGTTATTCTTGGTCATTTTTAGCACCCACACGAGTAGATTTCCGATTTCAGTCACTGCTACGAAAGCAAGCGAAAACTACTTCACTCCTTAATTTGTCTCGTTAGCCTCAATCTCCCTCCAGGGCTTTTGGCATTCAATGATAGAGGAGTTGATACCTCTGCTGACTTTCAGGCGGGATGCATCTGACGGTTTCTGACAGCCATTCGCCTTTAACTCGACGGAGCAACTTATCAGCTGTGGTGTTTTTCTGTTACTTATTTACCCCTCAACGCCTTCAGGCTTACTATTACGTCCGGTGTTATTCCTCACTTCTTCACCTTATGGAAGCTGTATTTTCTTATAATGTTATATAGTATACTCATATTATCATTAAAGAAGAGTTATTCCTAGCAAATATGTGTTTTTTTTCTTTTGGTTAAACATAAAATATCAACTTAAAGGTTTAAAACACTTATCTAGAAATTTTCACCAGTAAAAATGTTTTAAACTGCTAATACTCTTTAACTATCTCATACAAAATTCAGGTTTTTTCCATCTGTTATTCTTCTACTTCTTACATCATTATCAAAAATTAAAACCTCATACTACTTGTAGCGTGTGAAATTGTGATAAATGGTGAAAATTTCATTCATAGTTAGTCTCAGGCCGATATTTTGATTGGAACTTGAATTACTGCTTTTTATTTCCGAGAGTGGAATTTGCGGTGACGAACCGGTGGCAACGAACAAACCTAATCGAGGCTTTAGGAATTAATAGATTGAAAGTTGATCATAAGAATTTTTTTTTGTCTTCGTATAACTCAAAATATTCTGTTTCCAAATTGATGCCATGCTTGTCCATTTAATCACCGCAAAGATCCAGACGTTAAATAATAGGTTTTTTCAAACAGCTCTCGGATTCTAACGCACATCATCACGAGAAGGAGAGGACATTTATGGCCAGCTTAAAACTTAATTTATTGCAAAGATTCGCCACCTTTACTCAGTGAGTCGTTGACTCGAACATTTTATAAGAGCCAATCCGAAATCTTTGCGTAGGAACCGGTCTTGAAGGAGCAGAAGTGGGGTGCTTGACAAAGGCAAAGTAGCAAAGCTAAGAGAATTGGCATAGGGCTCTCGATTCCAGATAAGAGCGCCCTCCTGCGACACTCTTTGCCAATCTGGGCTCTCGACGGCGGAAACTTCCGAATGTCCATGACCGTGACTGTCGAGATGCCTGAGGCGGGGCGTCACCCTTTGCTGCCACAAATCCGAGGGCATTGTTACTTTCAAGCACCTGGATGGTTTTCCCTTTTATAAGCAAATACACCGTTCCTACCGAATTGAATATTTTTCATGAGTGATTAACTATAGGATGGAGAAATGTGTATATTAAATATAGATTTGTTTTAATCTTGCACGCTGTTGTGATAACATGAAAGTTATTTAGGTATCAGTGATATGGTATTAATTTTGATTTTTCCTGACTCTATCGTGTGATTAATAAAAAAAGCGATTTCTTTAACTCTCGATGAGCATTCTTAAACATTCTACCAGTTTGTCTTTGCATTCTATTCGCTTTTTCTATCTCATCTCGAATATGTTCTCAAGAAAGGGAACCACCGAGAGAATAATTAATATTTATATAACAAGAAAAAATTGCTTCAATGATACATACACACTTTGAAGAATATTTATGCTAGATCAAATTTACAAAATGTCAAGATATTATTGTTATGTACTTCCTTAAACTCATTTAATATGAGGGGAATCTGCTCTTTATTTCCGCTGAGGCAATGATATTATAAGAATTATCATTATCGTATTCATATTTTCTGAAATATCTAAGGTAAATAGAGACTCAACCTCAGACAACAAGAGGACTTAACATTTTGGAGTCAATAAACGAATATATAGAGTTTGTGATTTTAATATTAGATATTTTTTGTTTGGTGCGATCGAATGAGGCAATTTTAAAACACCGATCCTGTTTAAAGAAGCTACGTAGTTTGTGTTTATTGCTTGTATTTCAAAAAAATTAGATTCTCTTTCTGCGTAATCCTGCTCAATTAAAAGTAAATATTTACCTTCTCATATTCTTGTTGTAACTGGATCGTACATTCTCTCGAATGAGTAAGCACACGAGTTCGCGCATGAAAGAATGTTCTTCAATGCAGGTTCACTAACATTTCCCGCCCAGTAAGCCGGATTCTATATGCTCCATTTTGATTACCCCCGCTTGAGTAGCATAAATGGATGCAGAAATGTACGTAAACTTCTTGCTTATGATTTAGGCTCTACACCTATTTCTTTCACATATTTGCAATGAAATATGATTTCAAAACCATGTACATTTTCCCCACATTACAATTCTAATGCTATCAGTCACTCTTCGCCAAGTTCATCGTGTAAAATCACGAGTAAGACCTCTTGGGAAATTTCACGGATATTTTGATTGCATGACTATAAAAAATCTTCCACTCGTGCCGGACCATAAAAGTCTTGCAGAAGCAGTCTCCATAAAATAGAGATGAGCATGTGGAGATGCTTGTTGGGTCCGAGGGAATTATGGAGGCAGAACACGAGGAAAACAGAGGACGGGAGTCAGTGAAATCATTAAATAGCGAGTTATCAATATGGTAGGGGCAACATTGCCGTAGGAAATTACCAATGTCACGCTCACAACGTGGTGGAATTTATCTCAAGTGAGCGGAGCCAAGTGAAACATATCGTTTTAGCAATGGCTGAGAGTTACAAGGATGGAGGCATGGGAAGATTGAAGGAACGGTTAGATGCCAATTGATGGATAAAGCAGAATATAACTGAAAATGGTATTGCACTGAGATGAATGAAACACTTCATAAAGGAAGCTCTTAGTTTCATCTTTCCTCATACATATACAGTTGTGAGGGTACCTCATAACGTTTACAATTTATTGGGAATTTCCAATTCATTAATCGTTGGAGCCCTGCATTTTCAACCTTTAGAAGGAACGTATTATTTTATCTTCTTATGAAAATTTAACTTAAAAAATTGCGTTCAATTGGAATACTGTTGAGCTTTAGTAAAACAAATACTAAAAAAAAGACAATTTAATGGTAATATCTATACTAATTGTAAGATAAAGAAAAGTAACTCATATCTTATAATATCAGTTAGAGGAATTTCTGGTGTAATTAAAATATCATACTTTAATTTTTATGGGTATTTTGATTAGTTTTGGGATAAATAAAAGGTAGCTTTCTTTGTTTTATAAATTATTCCGCATATATTAAGGCATAAATAATAATCACAATTTTAAATAAAGCATCAAGTACATAGATTGATTCACCAGTAATATCACATACTTTTATCAGCAATGGCACAGAAGTATTTGAGCATAAAGTTACATTTTTAACTTATAAAAGCGTTGACTATTTGGATAGATAACTATTTTAGCTTCTATACGCTTATTTACAATACATCATACTAATTTTAATCGGCTAAAATGGTATAATTTTCCATCTATATTTAAAAAGTGAACATATTTATCTTCGCTTCACATTGAGCAAATTCTTTTAATCAAGTAATTTTGATAGAGTTATTTGTGATCCATAGGCAATTAATAATGCATTTTCTCAAACAAGTATCTTGGGTAAATTTTCGTTGTTTACGCCAACAAAAAATAAGCGGACTTAACATGAAAATTTCTTGAGTCATACGAAAATTATCTTCTCTTTTGCCAAAGTTTTTTCAAGTATTTTTAATAGCATAAGAATTCGTAATTGTCATACCTACTTAAATACCATCCTTCAAAATACTTTATATTGGCGTCAATTCATAATTAGTCTTTGCTAATCGTAGATACACAGATACCGTAGAGTGATTCATAGTGCACCATAGCATTAATTTTTTACAGAACTTGCAGCTTTCAGAGAGGCAACATTAGTGTATAGAAATTTGTTTTTACTCTAATTTTGAGGAGCGTTTAATCTAAGGTCACACCAACAGTTTCCAATCAAGATATCTCGTTTGTGAGTTTGCCTTTATTGTTTAGGTGAGGTGCTAAAATATTCAGCAATCGAACATATATTGTAATCCTTTTCTTGAAGTATAAAGGCAACAGAAAGGTGTGAGATTCCCAAGGTAGAGGTCTCACCTCTATGTAACCAATGCCTCCAAATATAGCTTTAAAGTCAAACAATCCAACCAAACCGTGATACGCTAAGAAAAATTGAAGGAGGTGGATATTTTCTTATGACTCGAGAAGGATCGGACAGAATGTGCCATCAATGGGTACACCCATGTTTGTGGGAGGAATTTAGAATAATCCTTTTCATAGTTAACAAACGACGTATATTAAATTGAGCTTCGGCATTTTAGCTTACCACACTCTCCAAGTCTCTGAACAGCATTGGCTTTAAATTTTGAATACTAAATGACTTGAAAGCCTTCGAATGAATTGTTTCCTGGAATTATATTAGAGATAAAGGCCAAGAATTAATTTCAATTTTTTATATGTCTAATAAAATAATCTCAAAAGTAATTCGTCGTTAGAAATGAGTGAGTGACCAAGCATCCGTAATAACGAGTCTAATTAAAGAATCTTCGATGTTGAGGAAGATGAAGTCTACGAAAAAATTAACAATTGAGAAGGAAACGTACGACTCAAAAATCACTATTAACATATTTAAACATACATTTAAAAAATATAATTGTTAATAGATTAAGTGATATTTAACTATTAATTTTCCTTGCCATGGATATTTAGTGGATAAAGCCACAATTGACTTTATTTTAATAGGCTTCTGAGAATATTTTTATCACTTATTGGTATACAAAATATTTTATTGTTCGACTTTGTTCTTTCCACGCACGATTCTGGCTGCAACAGTAGTGTTCAAGGGCCTAATTAAAATTAATTTCGCGGTATTAAATATTTGTGAAGAATTTTTCGCTGCTACGAATTCATCGTCCGGAAAGACACCTCAAATTGGAGAGTATGGTAAGCCTTTTATAAAAGACGTTAATGTGCAGGAAACCTGTTGAAAAGGGGATAATAGAAGAGGTAGGTTGGGGAGTAGAAAGTTGGCTGGGGGTCTTCCTCCTCTACTTCGGGTTCTCCTCCCGGCTGACCACCTTCTTCTCCTGGTGAACCGTCTCCCTCCGGTTTCAAGAAGATAAGAGGATTGTCGGCCCCTGGTCCGGCGATGGCCACTGCTATGGGTCGGGCGATAGCTAGTCCTCCGGGGCCAACGACGGCGATGCCCTGAGGTCCTGCCACCGCCACTCCTCCCAAGCCCGCTGACGCCAGACCCACTGGCTGCGCCTGGGCCACGGACTTGTCACCAGAGTTGGAGACCATCACCTCGGAGGCCTCGACCACTTCAGAATGTTGGTCATCGTCGCCTTGTCGATGCTCCAACCTGTCAGACAAAGAGGAAAAATAATACTGTATCTATTTACACTTCTTATATCAAAAGTAAGACTCAGCGACAACTTTCCGCCAGTGTCTTCTTGTAGAGGAATGATTTGACAGAACGTTAACTTCGTTAACCTCCATAACGTTCTTGAGGGAAACAATGTACGATGTAAATGACGGAATTAAGTTTTAACTTTGCACAAGAAAGTGTGACCCAAGATTGCTCATAAGGCATGCCCATTACAGAAGTGAGGACGACACTCTGTAGTTTAGTGGTTAGAATACATGCCCGAAAAGTGGGAGACCTGAGTTCTAGTCCAGGCCAAGTCACTATTTTTCATATCTTTTACAATATACGATATGCTAGATATTGACACTTGCGTAGAAGTCTGCCACGACTTGTAACCATGAGGAAAATTTGAGATACAAATATTTTGAGATGATATTATGCTATGTCGGGATTTGTCTTCAAGTATCATCGTAAGTTTGTCTACTTGCCATTCCTGTAAATCCTACAATGCCAATGATTTATATTCCTTTCAAGTTTATCAATAAGTATAAGAGACGATTTAAGAGGAGATGATACAATGGAAAATTAGCGTAATGAGTTAAAACGCCAGATAGAGAAGGCCAAGAATTACGTTGAATATACTATTAACGAAATTTAAGTGAAGTATGTCGTAATATCTTTTCTGAGAGATTTCACATTCATCTCAACTTCGTTGTTTAGTATTACGTAAGCTAAAGGAAGTAATCAACGCATAAATTCTCTGTTAGGTATTCAAGTGTTTAAATATCTTGACCTTATATTACCCCATTATATATTTTCGAAAGAGATAAATTGCTGGTGCATTTATGTCTGTTGCGGAATTAATTAATATGTTTTGCGCATTCATTGTATCACATTTTCATTACATGCTGATCTTTACAATATAAGTTAAGGATATGGTAGATTTAGGTTACAAGATTTTCTTGAATGAATAATGGCAATTTTTTGGAAATGATTCTGTAGCATTAAAATCTGCGCTTAAAGGAGTAAACGCGCTGATGCATTGACTTATTAGAGCAATCCGAGAAGTATATAGTTCAGACCTGAAATAACTCATTGATTCATTATAAGGTCATATCACCTTGAGAAATCAAAAGAGTGAAAACCTTTATAAAAAATATTCCATTTTATAAATGTGTTGAAAAATTTATTCTTAGATGATTACATCCATAGATATCCATCATAAGAACCTCATTAGCTGATTGCATCCTTTAATATGAAATAATTACCAGGAGAGATATTTATAAGTGTGTGTTATAACGAAACCTGTATGAGACACTTTAATCGATAAAATTCTCACACGCATAAAATCAATTTCTTTACCGGTTGTTAATTAATCAAACGTTCTCATCGTTTCGAATATAGTAAAGGCAATAAATTACTTAGACATCAATTATCTTCGGTAAAATTAATTAATACATTCGTAACCATGGTAACTAGTGCAGTAATTGTGTGTTAGAGCAATTGTAGATATTCGTCGTTTTCTTTTCGGAATATAAAATAAAAAAACTTGATCATTTATTCTAAGCAAAAAATTACGCTTAGAACTAGCCCTCTTAATTCATTGAATTATGTTATCATAGTTTGGTCCCAGAGATTGATTAGTTAATTTATAATGTTCCATTATTTAGTACTCTTCGTTTAAGAAATATGTTAAATAATATTTAACATGCATAAACTGTCAGTTCCCTTAAGGAAAGAGTCACAAAATACTCCAAACACCATAAAAATGATATTTTATCGTTTTTGATGGTTTTTGAAGTATTTTGTGACTCTTTCCTCATTCAAAGCCCTCAGCGGAAACTTCAGGATTTCAGTTCCCTTAGACAAAGTACTACTTCACAACGAAAATTGAAAAGCATTAATTCCAGGTGTTCTGGCCTAAGATTGTAGAATATCATCTAAAACATCAGAAAGTTTTTGATTTGCTTTCAATGAAAAAGATTTACTATCAGTAGATCCAAACATGATACATAAATATCGATAAACTAATTGTATAGTCTTTATTGGATATTGCATTGCGATGTTTCTTAATGTGCATGATAAATTAGCATCAAATAAATCATTTCGGGCTGTATCCTATGTGTAACAAACTTTCGACTATTTCGGTGCTATCATCTGTAAACTACCTGAACATAATGTCTTTGGGGAGCATATAATCACTGTGGGAGGAACCTTTCCTCAGAGAAAGCTATTGTTTCGGGAATCAAGTGACGCAAGAGAGGGTTACGTTTGGGGTACGTGACCTGGCACTCGCTTTAGAGTTCCAAATTGCAAGTACAAGTCTTATATTTCGTGCTATTCCGTCGTTCCAATTTTGGCCTCCAACTGCGACCCTATGGAATCATTGATTTACAGGAGAAAAATCAATCATTTTACACCCTCACAGTGGGTATGGGAAAGGTTATGAAAAATAACATTATGTTGAAATGAAAAAGCTTTTATAACTCTTTCAACAAGAATATCTATCAATCATTTCAAGTCATCTGGGCTTTTTCGAATTTTAATATTCAAAGAATTATGGTAATTCATCCAATTAATTGACATCTATAAACAATGTGAGATCGTAATTTGAGAAAAAGATTGGTTGAATTTCCGATTAATATTTTGGAAAATGTTGTTATAACCAACATTGTTGTTGAAATTATGTTTTAATACATTAGAACACTATGTAAATTGATAAAATTATATACTGCTATAATAATTTTAATTCATTGTTATGCATCACTATCTATCTATCTCACTAAGCCATCTTGCATTAAGTGCAACCTCTGATTGATTTTCCTACAACCTCATTTAAAAATATAAGTTATATCAATCTGAAAATTAATTTTTCAATTTAGATTCTGAGATTGGGTCTACTTTTCCTCATACTAATATTCAGATGAAAAAGTTTTGGATATAAAAGGGAAATAAAGGATATTTAATGAGAAAGGAATTAAATTAATTTTTAAAAATATTTACATAATTGAATACAGTGGATTTGTGGCCAGTAATTTTGCAAGGTGCAATTTCAAACGCCGTTTCAGTTTCGTGAAGAGATGGCATAACGTAGAGAAATATGCATGAAGGTATCCCATTTCCTCTTTTAATTCTCGCAGCAACTGCGTTAGTCATTTCCGTCGCCTTACTTGGCCTCCGATGGACGTAAATAACTTCTCCCAAATTCAGGGTGAACTCGATCTCTGAGACTAGTGTCTCCACCTCAAGTTCCTCCCGGGAAGTTTTTGGTTATTTCGGTAGCATTTCTCTGGATAGCATCAATACATTTGATACTGCATAAATAATGAAATGTTGCGTTTAACTCTATCCTCTAATCAGTTCAAATCTTATTGAGGAAATGCTCCTGCGTGCTATTTCTATCGACCCAACTCTAGACAGAACCCAAAATAAATTTAACATTCAGGATAGAAAAACTTTACGATTTCGTAAAACAATACAATATAAACGATGCTGTATCAATCAATCTTTGCTTTACTAATTATCATTTAGATAGTTTTAATTATGTCATTATTTCAAAGAAGCTCCATAATACAATCTAGGAAAAAGGAAGTCGTAACTTGTGCATCTGAATTTTGTAATTTTTTTATGGTAGGTACTAGTTCAGAGATTATGTAAGGCGTTCACATTTTACAAAAAATAATCAGAATGCCATTTCTATTACTGAATTTAGTAATTCGGGATGTTATATTATCGCCGTTAAATTAAAATAGAGTTCAAAATACTTAAATTCTGAAAAAAGAATACCCTCCTCCGAAAGTAGCTAATGAGAAAGGAAACCTCATTAGTGCTTTCAATAACGTGGATGAATATGGATGTGAAGGTAATCTGGTTCAAAAAATTCAGTTTTGCCTCAGATTTTGAAGGCTATCCTTGAAAGGAAATTTTACTCAAAATTTTAACCTTTTAATAATGAATGGCTTCGATTTGTGGCTACACTCCATGAAACTGTTTTTGCCAACGGCATACCTTCAATGAGAATATCGGTTCTTCATTGAACGACCCCTAGTTTTTAAACAATCTTATCACTACATGCCTATCTCCGGATGTATTTCACTGAGTTGGACATGCTTTTACAAGACTAACACTGTTTGCTAAGAGTTGAGAATTTTTTGACACTTTTAAAACACTTTTAAAACAGTTTTAAAATTACATTAGCGACATAACATCTGTAAGTTATGAATTCTATCATGTTTGGCCGTACTTCGTGGAACGACATTCTATATAAAAAGAAAAAGAAGTCTAAGTTACTTAATGACAGATTATACTTCTTTCCAAAATGGGTGACCAAGATAGCAAAAAGGCGAAAAAATGTATTTGTGTCACACTTATTCCTAACCCTTTCATAACTGTTCCCACTTTTGCTCTCTAAGCTTCTATTCCATTAAAAATTTTCTCTATCAATCTACTTTTTCTTAACATATGACCATCTCATCCGTTCTTCATTAAATATCCTCAGTGACAACCGTTTCCTTACTCATCAACGTATCTCGGCATTTCTTCGTGTGTTTCCCACCAAGAAAGCTTACGTTTTCCTCTTCGTAAAATTCAAGGGCCTCTTTTCACTCCCTAACATATTTCTTATTCTATATCAGAGTATTTATCCAGTAAGCCCTCTTTTAGCATGTATTCATGTATGTACACTCCTGGCCAAAATTAACGCAGCACCTCCCTAGCGATCCTTACGGCTGGTGCTGCGTTAATTTTGGCCAGGACTGTACCATGACTCTACTTCCCAAGTTGATTACTTTCACGTAAAAAGGAATTCTTGAGTCAACTTGTTCATGCATCTATATTCCTAATGTTTCTCGCAATTTCTGAACGGCCTATATAACAAGCGTAATATCGGCTACATCTTCTCCATAAGTATATGCGGACTAATGTAACTAAGGTACATATGATCCGTTCAATATAGAACTGGTGATTTTAATGACTGAAAGAAACAAAAAAAGAGCCATTGAGGATGAAAAAGTCAAAAACTTTATTGAATGCGATACACTCTTACATGCGGGTAATGGAATAGGAATAAGGCACAGATACTCATGGGATGAGGGTACTTCAAGGCGATTCTTCTACTGAATCCTTGCCCTCTGTTTCGCTCCTTTCGTTGATGGGCTTTCCGATGCCTCCTCCTCCCATCTCTTCCTAATAATGAGCTCCGGATCCGCTATCGCCGTACCTCCTGGACCGGCAACTGCAGATACCATCGGCCTGAAGATGACACGGTCCTCTTTACTGTTTAATATCGCAATCGAGAGTGGTTTAGCAATTGCAATTCCTCCGGCGCCTGCTTCTGCATGGGCTTTCGGGGCCAGGACGAGGACCGTCCCGTTCGGATTGGCCCCTAAGGTTATGTTTTCCTCGCGGCCCACGCTCCTTCCCAAGTAATCGTATGCTACATCGGTGTAATATTTCTTCGCCATTGCTCCAGGATAGATTCTAATGTTGTCCAGTATTGTTGAGGGGCTCCCGGTTCCTGACCTGATTAGGATGGTGGCAGTGGCCCAATGACAAAAGAGAATTTCTTTTGTAGATGGTTTTATTTATTTGAAAGGCATGCAGTACAATTTGAACGTAAGTTTACATGAGAAATTTAAAAGCAAAATAAATTCACACAATAGATTACAAAGTGCAGTAACTAATTCAAGCGTTAACCATATACCATGGACATGTATATCTCTTTGATCTTTCTGTACCAAAGTATGTACGTATTGAATAAACTTAATTACTCCACAGGAAGGTTATGCCATTATTATCTCCGAATAGCATTTAGCAACCAATTTAAATACAAATTTAATTTGCTTTATGAACTGAGAATTTTAAACGGGCGAATGATTGTCTTGCAGCTCAAATCATAATACAGATTCCTATGAACAAACTCTGAACTGCATGAAGAAAATATTGGATCCCTATGAGGTCATGAAAAATATATACTAAGTTGCCTTTCCTATGTTATGACTGATTTATATAGTTTGCAATGCTACATACATTATAGATAGAATGATATTAAAAATATTTTGCCATTTTATTATATAAAGGCGAATTCTAAGTCGATTTATAAGAAAATTATGACCCGATAAGTTGGAACACAATCAATGTATCAGTGTTTATCTACAATGCAGCTGATAGAAGATATTCCTTGCATTAACTTGACAAAACTTCTTTCGTCAAACAATGTTTACCCTTCCATTTTTAGTAAGTTCTACCAAATAGGTCGCCCTTACATTTCATGGGTAAATATAGTAATCCTCTTACGATTTCCCTATTGACAGCTTTACGACTAAAAGATAGTTGAAGCCCAATATATGCTAAATGTGTGTAAGTTTTGTTTTTCCTCATAGTGAGATTCCATTAAAACTTAACTTAGTAAAGCCTTGATTTACGGATCTTCAGGATCCTTTTATTGTTTCACATTAATATGGTAAACGAAAAATGCTTTTAGCAAAACTAGATGGTGTCCCTTTCTCTCTTTGTTTCGGTCAGTCTGTCGGTGAGGGATTTAGGCCATCTTCAATATGAACCTAGATTTAACTTTCATATATACGGATTGGGAGACTATAACTATTATTTTTATCCGTAATTACGTTGTTTTGAATAACTTTGAATACTTTTACAATGAATTTAGGATATTGTATTCGACTGAATTTCACTAATTGTTTACTTTTAATTCCAACCAGATTCTATCCCTGCTCCTATTATTGGTGACCAGCAAATTCTTCTACGATAACAGGGTCTATTTATCTTCATCTGCCACCTAACTAAATTTTAATGGCATACTAACTACCTACAGGATTTGTAAATAATGTAATGAGGCTGATAACTTCGCATTGGATGTGTTAAAACTAGGAACTTCCAGTTTAGAGGGAAGGTGAGTCTGCAATTGAAAGTTCGCTGTTATAAGTTTGAACTCCATAGAGTCATATTGCATCCGTAGGTATTTTTATCATAAAAACTAAGTTTTTCTATTGAATTTTTGAAACGAGTAATAAAAATTGGTATCCGATATTCCCTCAGACTTGGTTACAATGTACAGAATTTTTTAATGATTTTTTTCATAATTTTTTATTTATTTTGAAGGAGATAATGTGGAATTTTTATTAAATAAAAAATCACCTAAAATCAGTCTCGTTACATTATTTGCATATCTCATAGAACAAAGAAAATTATATGCTTTTTATCACGCAAGTTTGTTTACGTTACATTCCAACACGTTATTTTGATATCAAATATATCGCCTAGATGTTCTTCTCTTGCGATGGATTAATAGAACTATGATTATTTTAAGATCTTTAGCTATTCTTCTTTTTTTCAGTATTATAATTGTATTAGTAGATATTTTGATGACTTTTATAACTCGAATTAATAACAGATGTTTTCCTTGATTCAACAGGAATGTGTTTTCAAGCAACTTTTGAGATCTTCCTTTCAAAATTGGAGATTAGGTGAAAGAAAGGTCTGCTCTAGTCTTTACCAGTGTGTTAATATAATTTGCTCAGACTATTGCTACTCGTAATTCTCGGACTCTCTTTCTTATTTTCTTTTTCATTCTCCCACATTTTTCTCAGAAGAAAGATTCCTCAAAAGATTTTCTTTGCTATTTCTTTTCATGGCTAGGTCGGCTTTTACCACCACATTCTCTGCAAGCGTAGCATTCCTTAAATTTTTCTATGACTCTAAATTTTTGGAATTTTTTTTCGGCTCATTAATGTTGCAAACTGTTCTTTTTCTGTTTTTCTCATAACTGACGCAAAGACCGGACAACTATAAATTCCTCTTTCTTGAGCATTATTCAATTCTACCCTTTCAATGGAAGTGCTTCATCTTTAATAACTTGAGTGAATTACTCCGGTTCTTTTACAATTAAAAATTGAATTTGATATTAAACTACGATCATTTTACTTATGTTCTAACTATTGAGTCATGCTCTAGATGGTAGATACTTAAAAAAGCTCATCAATTCTTCGAACGAATAAATTTTTTTTTAATAACATAAGTAAATGTTAAAATTGCTAGGGTGAATGTATCAAATATCGCCCCTGTACCTGATATCGCCTATTCATGTTTTAAGCTACTACTTGCACCATCAGTTTATATATTTACCCAGATTTTCTGAGGTAGTGACTATATTTAGTTATTCTGACTTGAGAACGTCTGGGTAACTCACAGATACTGCAAATAGTAGCTTTAAAACACGACTAGGCGATATTAGGCACTGGGGCGATATTTTGGACATTCATCCTATCAAATTTATTTCCATTTGGCTGTTTAAATGATAGTGAAGATATATCCATTAGTTTTAGATTCTCGGAATGCTCATAAAAGGAACTTTGTCATCTGGAGATATGTGTGGATTATTATTCCAACAAGTGAGTGATACACATTCTAAAATTAATTTATCTTAATTATCACAGCCTTTGAGTCAATCGAATGAAAATTAGACGATCGAGCTAATTAAATGATATCAAATCTAATTTATTTGAGAGTACATAAAGTAAAAATCAAAACCAATCTGAGTATGGAATGATTTATTTGATAATTTGTAAGAGCATACTGTATTAAGTGATACTCCTCATTTTTCCATTAGGATTTTAATTTGACGTAAAAATCGCTGATTCTTAGAAGCTGTTTTTCGTTCTTCATTTAAATTATGTATTATATTTTAGTGTGGAACGGAATCAAAAGTTGATCCTCTATTCGTAATTCTCTACTGAGCGAACTATCAAATCAGCTGGCTCAAAATAAACTGATTCATTGATACCTTCTCAGTTTCTAAATCAGCTTCATTATTCTTTAATAACACATCTTATATAAACAAGGGTATACAATTCAAGGGAAATAAAATTTCAAAACCAATTATATAAATTTCTTTTACTTGTAGACAAAGTAAATGTCCATGTTTGTACACATTTTGATCAAGCACATGGTGCTGTCACTACATCTTAAGAATAAATGTGAGAATCACTCTGAAAGGACTTTACTTATAAAGTTTACATATGTCTCACAGATATATGTTGTTCCAATGTCACATCTAGTATCACAGTAATTGTTTTCATAAATATGCAATTACATCTTACTCTTGCATGGTAAGATCAAAATTTGATCTCCATAGTAAATCTAATTGATATTCGTTTTCATTTTTTCTGTCATGGTTTCGACGGTTTCTTCATTTAAATAAATAAGTAAAGATTTTATTTTCAGGTAACTGAAGTGGTAATTGGTTATCCTTCTGTGAGGTAGGGGTCTTTCTAAAAACATGTATCTTTATGATGAGTTATGCTTATGATTGCTTAATAAGGAAGGTGGGGGTCAAGGTGGGTATTATTAGTAATTAAATATTTAAGGTTTGTAAATTATAACTGAAATATCGTTAAAGTTCTTCGCACCCATCTGGAAAATGAATATTATTCATATAACCAATACTATTCAATTTTCCCAGATATACACTGCTTCTGTAATAGAGAGTTGAATTCAAGATAGTTTTCCAAAGTATTTTTAGTAATTTAGTGCCAATTAATGCTCACAAGGATCATTTTCGGAATATTGGAGAAACAAAATACTCTTTTTAAAGACGTATTACTCCTCAAAGTTCAAAACTATCAAAATGTAGAGCTTCATCAAGTGATTCACGAGCGATATTCTCGTTAATGTTGTGAAGGTGCAAGTTAATGTTGATGTTGAGAAATCATTTCTTGCAATAGCACGATTTATACAGGTAAGTGCTGGATGATCTAGCTGGATTTATATCCTCTCTGCTGCAACAAACATTACGGGAAAAATAAATGTTTGGATTTTTTTCTTTTTCAACACTTGTAACACTGTAAGAATTGAATGGGCGGAATGCCATGGTAAACAGATATCTCATTCATCAGTTTTAACTCTTCCATCTTATAAGCAATTTTTGGATGAACATGGAGGTCGTTATTTGGGAGTCGCCAATTCACACTGTGAAAGTAGTCAAAAATCTTGTCTTTCATCATCTTTTTAGTTTCACTTTTTGTCTTCAGACGAGTCGTAGTAGATCACCGGCCCTCTGGCAACCACTACGCCACCCTTCGCCATGTCGGAGGACCTTCCTTCGATCTTTCCCTCTCCGGTATTACCTCCTCTCCTGATTACCTTCCCTCCTGGACCCACCACCGCCATTGCCCCTGGACTGGTATACGCGACACCACCTGGACCCACGATGGCCGTCCCACCGCGTCCCGCAGTGGCCACCCCACCAGGTCCCGCGATGGCCACGCCTCCTCCCCTCACTATAACTTTGCTGACTACTCCCCCTGATTCCATCGAAATTTCAGTCTCTTCCTCCCCCAGACGGAACTGACCCTTGGGTTTGCATACGTCTGCCTCCGGTCCGTACTCAAATGCATTTTGAATACCTCCGATGACGGGGTCGTTTAAGACGATCGGAAAGAACTTGTGGAAAGGCCAAAACTCTAATAAACTGAGCCTCGACATGGCACTCGGTGGCCGCATCACGGGGAAGTACGGACCGAAGCGAAGGGATTGCGTGGACTCTGGGACAGGTATTGGGACGTAAACCACCGGTGGGTAGTCTGCTGTCTCCTCTTCCTTGGCATCCTCAATTTTCTCAGGGGAGGAAGTAGGGGCTGTAGAATGCTGGTCCTTCGTTTTTGAGGACTGCCGTAGACGCTCCCGCAGAGCCTGGTCCGCTACGTATCGCTGCCTTTCCATCTTGCTCACAGACACTTCTGGTTTCGAAACTTTGGAGACGACAGTGCTTTCTGAATGGGACACGGAGACGTCGAACTCCTCCTTGCTCGGTGTGGCGTTCGAAGATTGTCTTTCCTTTGTAACTGTTGTAGTTGGTCTACTGTTTGCGACAGCTTCCATCAACCTGGCGAGAGAAAACAACGACTGTTCAATGCTACGCGAAAGGTTTACCTTACGGTTAACACTTAAGAAAATGTTATTTGATATTACCTTCGAGAGTTATTTCCTTTGGTGCTTTATAAGGGACCACGGAAGGTTGAAGAGTTAACTTTCTTGGGTATGTAAGTTTTCAAAAGAAATCGCTCTTTTCCTGACACCGAGTTTCACTCGATGTCAGCCGGTCAAATCTGGATTTAGTGCAAAGTTCAGTCTCGCCGATGAGTGGTAACGTAACTTCGGCGGCAAAAAGGAACAACTTTCACCGCAGATATCACATTTACGTGGATATCTCTCTGCTGACAACATCTTTCATAACGATTGAGGATTTCAATTCATAGGAATCCCTCCATTATAATGACAACAAAAGTTATTGCTATAGGTTTTTCCCTCCTAAGTAGGAGTTATATTCTCATAGGAGAGCATCTCAACTACAATGATATTGTAGCAATTGACATTCGTCCAGTTTATGTTAGTTGAACATAAGATTCCGAAACTTAGGGATATATACTTCCGCAATTTGTTCGTATTGTAGAGCAATTCGAAAGTTAATAAGCATATTGACAAAGAAGCAAGTATGCTGACATATTCCTAAGTTACGTCCACATTATATAAGGGAACATTATATTATTATATAAAATTTAGGGAAAACCCGCGATACATTTCATAAATAACGATATCTATGAGTGCTTAAATTCTACAATTCTTCCATCTCCTACATCCACTACACTTTCATGTATGGCTATATATGAATACTTTCCAGCTAATAAATCTCAAATAATCACAACATTTTTAATCACTTATATTCACATGTTCAGTCTGCCTATAAATTAATAGAAATAGTTGAACTTTAGAATGAATAGAGGACAAAGTTATATGTCACTCTTAAGGCAGGTTAAATATTTCCGTTCGTGAACAAAATACAAAGCAGCTCTTAAGATTCTAATGGAACACCAAAATACATTACTTCCTTGGTAAATTCCTGTATTTCTTAAAGATAGGATATAGAAAATATCCAATTCGAAAATTAAATTGAATACGATAGAATACCAGAATTACTAATAGCATACGTGAGTGAAATAATATTTTCGATTTATATTACCTTTGAGATCACCGACATATATGTATTGCTTTTTTTAATTCAATGAAAAATTTATTTCAGAGTGCCATGGTATTCTCAACTTCTCAGACGTCTACGATATGATTCTAGATTTTATACACGAGTGATCATAATTCACAACCATCTTACGAACTCGTTTCATCAGCGACACTTAAAGGTGAAGCAATTGTCTGCGTATGGGTTTCTTATGAGAAAGCAATGGTTAAAAGCATATGACGATGGCGAGGGGAAAAATACGTGTATAGAAAAGAGACAATGGAATATGGGTGCTGGAAGATAGAGGAAGGTTAAGGACATGGAGAAAATTTAAAGAATCCTGAAAGAGAGGATTAAGAAATTAACATTGATAAGAGTCAAAGGTAACTGATAGAGCTGGTATCACCAAAAGATCTTCAGCAACAACAATCAGAGAAAAAGAATCAGAATCAATTGTCAGAAATGAAAAACAGTTGATCATGCATTCTTAGAAGGTTATGGAAAAAAGTGTCTATCTACATCAAATATTTAAATTTTAGGCTCCCTAATTTTTCCATGAATTTTACAAACAATCACTTTGATTTATTTTCTAGTTCCCTCCATTTTTTTTACCTAAATATGACGTTCGATTACTTAAAAATATTAGTGACTAAGGGGCTAAGGACTAATGAACTAAGTACGCATACAAGAGCAAGGTTATATTCTGTGTTTTAAAAACCTACGAGGGAACTACTTCTAGTCTACTTTCATGGATCAACAACTTCATTGTGACAGGACATTCATATTTTCATTTCCATCAATTATTTAATAATAATTATTATTATAAATGAATTTCGATTCAATATAAATACAAAGTAAAAATACATAGCAATTTTCGATGAAATGAAAAATTGGGTTTACCAAGATAAAGCTCTTGTTTAGGGTTAGTCATTAACTGACTGTTAACAGACGTGAAAAAGTACTTTTGCATAATCTAAGGATGGGAAATGCAGAACTACAAGACTGCATAATACAAATACACCATTACAATAACACATATCATAACAATTTTGTACAAGGTACGAAAAAAATGATGCATAAATGGCAATAAACCTCTTACTATCTAAGTCATTCACAGGGTAGGTTAAATGCCGTTAAATGTTAGGGTATCATGATAAAAACATACGCATACCTGTGGGAATTTTTCTCTCTCATGAATTCAAGTAAAAGAAAAAAAAACGGTGAAGTTCAAACAGGAACAAATCCATGATTTATTTCCATTTCGCCGAAATGTAAGCATCAACGTGTCCGCAATCAAGCTAACTGACGTATTTGTCACCTTTTTGCAAAGGAAATGGCGTCAGAGAAATACAATCCATGACTGCCTTACACAACTTTAGCTATCGAGTCCGGCGATACAGCAAATTGACCGAAACAAAAGACTCGGGTGGCGTGCTCGCCTCCGTGAGTTGACTGCCATCCTTTAGCAGTCAATCATCTTTATTATTCCATCACAGACGCGACCACAAAATAGAGAGAGACGAGCTGGAAGGGACTACATGACTCACTTCGATGCCTATACATACTCAGAGCCTCTCCAATTGGAGGAGACGGATTCGATGCACACACGCACGCTCGCGCATGCACGCACGATCCACGAAGCGGAATTTGAAGCCATTTTGCGGCTCCACGTTTTGATTCCTTCTGGACGTCATCCAATTCGCGTCACCGAGAACATCCTATTCGTCCTAAGAATTCGCTTAACCTCCCGGTATGAAAGGAATCGGTCGGAATGGGCGGATGGATTTGTAAGAGTTTTGAGAGGGTCCGCAGGGTATGAATTGCCAAGAATGGGGACCGTTATGAAATTATATGAATTTAAATCGCGGGACGCCCGGCTACGCCGCCACGAGTGGTAGAGCTCGTGGACAGTAACTTGGGAGTTCGCGGCCGTCTCCACTTTTAGGGCTCGTGGTGTTTGGGCGAATTTCTTGGAGAGGGTAACCCTTTAGGTATTTTGTGACGTGCGTCAGTAAGACAAACGGTAAAAACTGCCTTCTTTCGTAAAGTTTGTCTGTGAAAGACTTGCCCTGGAAAACTCATGCATGGTGTATTCATATTGCTCCACAACCGGTGTACAGCAAGAAAATTTGCATAGTGCCTTATGAGTTAAGATCTCAGTATTTATGTTATATTATCTCAAATGCACTCAAGTAGAAATGCAAGCAATATTTCATTAATTTTAGATTTAGGCAATGATTTTTAAACAGTTTTAGTATAATGAAATTAATTCTTAGTAGTATATCGTACCCTTCACCATTCAGAAGTCAATTAAACCTGTAACGTCAACGATTCGGAGACTTAAACGACCGGATCAAAACGTGAGGGCATTTTTTCTAGCATAAATACGACGAAAATAGACTTTAGAAAAGAATGAATGTACTTGAATACCTACAATATAGTATGCATCCATAACTTGAGCGATCAAGATTAGTCCTTATTGTAACATAATTTTAGCGATATACTTTGCCACTCACTGTTAAATATTGGATTCAAGAATAGTAACCTACCCGAGAAAGTAAATATCATTTTCCTCATATCCATATTGTATTTAGTTTTAAATATTTGGGCCATGGCAGTTGATTTTATCTTGTCTATGGATCACTTCCACCCAGAATAGAAAATAATTTGAATTGTAGCTAAGGTGTTCCTATGATTATGACAACTACTGGATTCTTTCAAACGAAATTAGGGATTATGTCGCTCATACCCGGTTTGTACTAAATCGTAAATTTTGAAAGGCTTACAGCTCAAACATTCTTCCTAAAACTTTTTATGATCGTTCCATTTAAGTCTGTATCCGAGATTTCCTTTTTTGGAAAAAGTAAATATAAAAGCTAATTATAAAATTCTGCCAATTTGTTCGAATATTTTGCTTTAGAATATAATCTTACCGTCGATAAAATTTGAAGTGATTGATTTTTATTGCATACGTGGACTACTCATCCTCATAAATATGTATCGATTGGAGGATCGAAATTGGAATATGAATTAGAGAGCTGTGAGAGAGAGGTTGGGAAAGTGAGATTGGTTCCAAATTAATTGGAACCGGTTTTGCTCATCGTGAGTAATAACTTCTAATAAATATAACTTATTTTATAGGTATGAAGGCTATCGCAAAATCTCTTTTAAGATTACTGACCACGCCTAATACAGAGATAATTTACTCAATTTTCCATCTTTTACAAAGCAGTCTTCACGTATATTTGCCAAAGTAGCTATTTTTACAAATCGTCATATGTATCTCCTTCCAATCGTAGGAGGAATCTATACGACTCAAGAATGCATGAACAGCAAGTCATTGTTCGTGTTTGCATCCCGTTACTTGATTCTTCGGAAATGTTCTCCAACGAATCACAATCCTTTATAATCGACATCTTTTCTTTCAGTAGCCAAGAGGCGTCGCGATATGAAGTATATTTAATGTATGACCCGCAATATTTCATCGAAATGGAACCCTTTTCTCAGCCTTCAATGGCTCCGCGTGTGAATTCCTCTGAGTGTAAACAGCATATACAGGTTTTCCGTGCGTTAAGCTAAGGAGATGCTTTCTGAAATATTATTTCGTATAAATTCGTCCCCCTCGAATATTTAATAGTAAATATTTAAATTAAAATTTTGATTATGTGTAATTATTATATTCTATAAAGTGATTTACGATGGTTTTTTTTAATATTTCGTGATTCATTTTGGTTATTATTTCTTACTCATATTTATTGATGTTTATATTTCTATATGTACTTGTTGGTTTATTATTTCATTTCCTAAGAAATAGTTCCTTGTAAATGTATTTTCTCGAAAAGAATATATATTTCGTCCATAAGGATTCTTTCAGTTCTTCTTCCATTATAACATTAAAATCTTCAAAAACCTAGATTTTGTTAATGTTTCCATTCCTCTGAAACTTTGGTAAAATAAAAAAAGTATTATCTTTAAGCAAGGTTCTGTGAATCCTCCCTTTGAATCCTATATTAGATCTCCAGAATCGTTGTTGAAAGCATTGAAATCAGTTTTTGTTATGCTATTCTTCGTATACTTTTAGATATTAATGTCGATGGTTATTTTGTTTACAATTTTATATTCACAGAACTACTAATTTAAATATAATAGTCGTGACTTGTCGAAAGAAAGCAATCATCAGCAGGTATTTGGTATTATTCCAAAGAAGTAAACTTGGAAACCCAAAAACTCAATTCTTCCGTTGCATTTTTTTCATCTAATCACGAGAATGAAATTATTTTCTCATTTCTTGTATATTTTAAAATTACTAAGCAATTGCATATGTGAAGTCATTCCAAAAGGAATGCCTAAGGTTTAGGTTGCCTATCTTTCAGGCTCTTTCATCCAACCGTCATTAATTGTTAACCCTTATAATGCAATCATGATTCAAGGAGAAGTAGGCTCATGTTCTGGAAACCTTTCTTACATTTCGGACCTCCAGACCTTGGCATTCACGTTAATGGAGCGTTACATTCTATCGCTTCTTTTGATAAAACAGGTTCGGTAAGAAAATGATACTGTAAATCCTCCATGTCATCACAAATAATTGGGCGAAAATTCATCTTACGTGGCTAACTAAAAATCACTTCTACTTGAGAATATGAGAACACATTAGTATTTTTATTCGTATTTTAATGCAAAATCTCTTGCATAAAACTACTATTACCTAAGATTTTCTTTAAGCAAAATCAATCAAGCAAATCAAGCAATATTTATCAAATTATTTTCTATTAATTTGCTGAAATATTTTCAGGACAATGAGGTTAAAAGCAATTACTATTACCAGCTTTTTAGCATTTTCAATAATATTTTATGCTCAAGTTGGATTCGATACATCAAGCAACATTATCATAGAATTTTATTAAATTATTTTGAAATAATTTTCTGAAATATTTTCAGGACAAAGAGGTCAAAGATCTACTACTTTTTAGCTAGTTAGAGCAATTTCAAAACTACATTAATGTTTAAGTTGAATGCAATTTGTTAAGCTACAATTATCAAAGATTTTTTTCAAATAAATTGTTGAAATATTTTCTGAGCGAAGAGGTCAAAGAGCTAGATACTATTTCCTCAGGCTTTACATTCAATGGGTTTAACAGTGATCTATGAAAGTGAACTCTGTTTGATCGCCAACCTTCCCTTCAGCAGGTATGTTGGATAGCAGCACAGGGCCAAATGGCTCACCTCAGTTTAACAGCAGATTCCTTCTTGGCCCTCTCTTCCCTCGAGCCATCCGTGGAGCCATCCAGCGGCAGTGCGGCCGCAACAGTCAGCATCAGCGCCAAACAGATGAGCTGCGAAAAGGTCAGCGATAAAAATTAATTACTTCTTGTCAAATAGATTGATTCCTGACTTTTCCATGAATTTGCATAAGCATGCTGCTCGATAGCCACCGCTCAGTCAAACGACTTTGGATAAATGCACCTGTGTGGAATTTTCTCCAACTGTGCCCGCATATAGTAAACGGAAAGTAACAGTGTTTACAACGCGATGGTATGTCTGTTCTAATGCCAAGCAAATTTTTGGGCGTATTTACAAATCAAAGAGGAGACAATTTCTCCTTGATATTTCTTGTACGTTTGATCGATCTCCAAATATTTTCTACACGGTAGGAACCAGCAGCGTAGTAACTAGAATCTTGTCCTCTAAAACATTCATTATTATAAAACTAGACATACGTTGATAGGCGAATAATTTGTGAGTTTAAGAACTCATTATTGTACGTTGTACCCTTGCATAGTTTTGCGAAATAACTTAAATTATGTGTAATAAGGAAGAGAAGACCGAATAAATACCTTTTATTATTATTTTTAGTGATTCAATTCAATTCTTTTAGAACTCAGACATCTTAAAAATTTACATAGATATTCCTTTTTGTAGCGGAGGAAACAATTTAAATCAGCAAATTTAGTTTTTTCTTTCTGAATAGTAAAACGCTACACTCAAAACGATTTTCCCTATTTTCCCAAAAGAAGAGCGATGAAAATGTTTAAATATACCATGAATATTTTTATAATCAATTCAGTACCATAAAACGTATCATTGATAAACTCTCTATCCTTAGGAATAAAAGATGAAAAGAGAATGGACGTTGATTTGGTAATTTGTGTGTCTGCTAGTGATACCAATATTATGATGAAAACCTATGGGAAAATCAAAATACAGAAGCACGACAAAGAGTTGTACAATCAGGGAAAATATAGAGGGAAGGATATTTGATTTCATAAATGAACTCTTTGATTTTAATAGCTATAATTAACAGAATATATCTATATTAATATTAATAGAATTAATAAAGATTTAAAGCGTAGAGGTAAAATATATTTCGGAATTTCTTAAATTTCTTTCGTTGGCAATGAAACCGGTTAATCTATTCTAGAAGAAGAGAGGAGATTATAAATTTTTAATTTCCACAAGTTTATTTTCGGAGACTTGTTTGTTTGTATAATCATAGTTTCTCCTTCCTTATCTACCACAAATGTTCACTTCATAATACTGATTTTATAGAACCCACTGCGTTTGAAAGCTATGAAGCTTCTGGCGATGAACCTAAAGTCATGATGTCATGAGTTCATAGCCACCCACCGTTTATCCTAAAAATATAATGAATATGATGAGGAGATAGACTTTTTCGCCAGGTACATTCATGTGCATCAGAGCATATTCCATACGTTTTTTCTTGCGTTGGCCAAGAAAGAGATCAGAGATTATGGTCTAAAGTACTTCCATTAAATATCATGGGAATCACTGCCTCGGCTCGTTTAGTTTCCACCCATTTGTCTCGAGTGAAGAGAGCATAACGGTGTGAAGAAGTTCACGGACCGCAAGTGACCAGTTTCCACTCGATGTTGCAGTCGGGGGCGTCGTTAGAGATCCCACTCGTCGTAGGGGATCTCTCTATCGGTCAGTCATCGCTGCGGGCAAAAATAGGCAACGTGAGAGTAGGAGGAAGTGGAGGTCGATGGGTTGGATCGTGCGTGGGATGGATTGGTCACCCTTTCCCGAAGCCAAACTGTCGCTCTTTTTGGTTCCGATCTCGCGGATCAGAGTGGGAATTCGTCCAGGAAGAGGAGACGTTAAACAGGAGACCGTATATTTTAACGGTAATAAAAACAGAGTTTCCGTGATCCTCTTAGTGTCCATAAAAAGCGAGAGTTTGAAATCACACTTTCCAAGCAAGGTGGGTCTCCCAAGTTTCGTGAGTGAAATCGCTTTGGAAAATCTATCCACGAATAGCTCGGGTTGGGACACACGAATTGGCTTTTACTTTTCGGCGACGTTCTTTGATAATAATGCGTTGGTCTTAAAAAGACTGAAATATAAAGTTGCTAATTTGAGGGAAGTTTTGGGTGGTAATTCTATCTCAAGCAAGAGTTTTTAACGCACAAAATCCAGACAAAGGAAATTGATGGCCTATACAAGTACACATATTGCCGATGGTAGAATGAAATGAAATTTAAATTCCGATTCGTAATCTTTCATTAATATCCTTATTAGACTCATACAGCAATTTCTTAAGAATTATCGACTAAAATTTTTAAAATTCAAGTAAAACATTGATAATATTTTATGGAATGATTTTTAGTTCAATCGATCATTGTAATTTTTTTAGCTCATATAAAATTTTAGCTGAAAACTTTTTATTGTATAGAATTAAGTACAGAATGCAGTATAAATTATAGTCTAGACTTTTGTTTGGAATTTTATATATAAAACAGCAGGGATTAACTTATAGGATTTGACATAGGATATAGTTTACTAATAAGAGATAATAGCTCTTATGGACAACTAAAACTATAATAAAGCTTGATATATTATAATGATATAGGGAATATTACTAATTCTGAGAAAACACACAAAAATATAGAAACACTCAGGATTCAGTTCTAAGAATTTAACATAAAAATGTTTTTTCTAGAACGAACAGAGTGATAAAAGAACAAGATTATAATGCCCAAAAGGTTGATAGATTTTGAAGTACAAAAAATCCGTAGAATGTAGAAAATCATCTTGCTTGATGAGGGGGCGTTACCGTTGTTGGAAGCCATTCCAGCTTGCAATTTAAGAACCCATTAATGCTAAAACTTCCCTTTCTCCGACTAATTTTATGGAAAGTTCAACGAAATTTGTCTTCAAATTAAATCGAATCAACCAAATGATCTGTGAAAACACACCAATAAAGTTTGGCTTCGCTTCAACGGTCGTTCATCCCTGTTTATTATCCTTTCCGTGAGAGTGACTTTCAAGGTTTATTTCTCTGATGGATATCTGTTATACTTGTTGCGCAATACCTTTCACGCTGAAGAATTCCACGGTGACTAAGTAACTCCAGCACCATAGCAGGGATTCTCCTATTTAAAGTCTCAGAATCCCTTACAGAAACTAAAAATATTACTTCTTTTCAGTGGATTGGAATTCAGCTAAGATTATTGATGAAGATATACAATTCGGTACGTATATATACCAATTCATACGTACATATTCCCATTAATTTTAAATTAGGTATTGGAAAAACGTTTCCAATACGTATTATATACGTACACTACGTGAATACGATTTATCTTTAGAATAAAATCAAATCGTAATTATATGTATACATACAAACACTCTTGTTTTGAAAAACGTTTTTAAGGTAGTCTAATTTACTAAAATGATTATTATGAATCTTTTATCCCTAGAAAGGGGTTAGATTTATTACAGTACAAAAAAAATGATTTGTAAATAATTATTGAACATTATTTTGCGAATTCATCATCCAAAAAAATCAATACTATTTTTTTCAAGGATCAATTACTAATGCATTTCATATGATTTTCTTACTCTTACGAATGCAAGTTGATTTATTAATAGATGGCTTAATTTCACTTCAATACTTTATCTATGTTTTTACCGCTTGGGTAGTTCAGGGGAGCTGAAATATTATACCATTAAGTATAATTTACAGGGATTTTGAGAAAAATAAAATTATTTTTATGGCCTACGAGTAGTCAAATATTGTGTTGAAATCATTTACTCTTTGTACACTCCTGGCCAAAATTAACGCTGCACCTCCCTAGCGATCCTTACGGCCGGTGCTGCGTTAATTTTGGCCAGGACTGTACATCTCGTGAAAATAATGGCATTTTCATCTTTTCGTACATCACCTTACGTAAAGTTAAACATTTCTTCTTTGATGTATAATCTTTCTTAAATAACCAATCGCGTTGAAACAGTTAAATCAATAATAAATAAAAATAAAAAATAAATAAAAAAGAAACAGGGTAAATATTAATTTGTCTCTCAGAACAATTGTATGATTGATTTCCCTTTGTTGAGAGCTTCCTTCGTTAGTTCAATTTCCGAAGCAATACCATCCCAATAGATGAATATTTAAGGTTTCTGATGTAGTTAAACTGCTACGATGTAAGTGGTATTTATCACGTTTCGCTTGACTATTTCACTTAAATACAGTTATCTCTACCATACCCGCATGAAGATAGCAAGGTTGAGATCATGCGACCCGCAATTTTTTTCGTCTCTTGAAAGACTGAACAAAACTGAAGCGATGAATGGACTAAAAGGTTAGTCAAACTCTTTTATGCCTTTGAGGCTACAAGAAATTCGTTATCCATAAACATTAAACTGTTAAGGAACCCTAAACTAGACATTTAATATGCTTCTCCTATTTTACCATAAACGTTCTTCGTAGCTTAAATGGAAAGAGTTTCTAATTCGCTAGAAAATTGTAAAGATTTTAAAGAAACATATTTAATCATTTCTAATCGAAGGATAAATCAACACAAAATGTGGGGCATCCATGAAATACAGAGAGTAGTTTGCTCAAGGAAAGTAACATTTTGACGTGTGCGCATTCAAGATGAATGTGTGTATCATTAGTGAATCCTTTAACCTTTTGATTAATTTATAGGTTTTACTTTCACACGCCATGAGTGTCCAAAATTTTCTTAGAACGGGAATGCATAAAACATTGGCAGAACCATTCTTGCGCCAAGACTGGGGAGAATGTGGAAATTTGACTTCGAAAAATGCAAATACTACTTTCATCGAGTCTGGTACTGGTTAAAATCAAACGTCTAAAAATAGCATTAATTTATTGAGACATCTGGCTGCATTTATAATAGAGAAAAGGAATTTTCAATTGATACTTAATAATTCAAAGAGTAAATAAATATTTCGACTACCACATATTGTTTGTTATTCTTGCCTAACGGGATGCATAACCCTGATGCAAGCCAGCAAAGATTCAATCTCCAAAGCATTACGCCTCCTATTACTGAATGCACTAATTTTCGCTCGCCAATTCCTCTTCCACTGTCCCCGCCATCCTCGTCCTTGAACTCTCTTTTTTCTCTTTCTAGATGAGGCTCGGAGTGAAGGCCGGCTTGGTCCCAAGTCGTGCGGTCGCATTCTAAAATGCTCGACCCGTATTTTTATCGGAAATATTCGCTACAGAAGCCCGAAAGAATGCTCGCTTGGATAGCAGTGTGAAATATGGAAACTAACAAATGACTCGCTGCGAATATTTCTTCCTGAATATACCTTCTTAAATTCCTATCATTCTAAAGATGCTAACTTAATCGTCCCTCTCCATAGAAACGACCCAAGACTATCTAAAATGCAGATGTTTGACTTTCAAATCTTCGAGGAGGAGTAGACTTCGCAGCAAGCTATTCTTAGAATAAGAGAAGAGGTATCTATACCGATATCTATAAAGGAATTCCTTTAGAACTGATACCCCAGCTTGTTCAAGATAAGGGAACTAATCGTAACAATTGAATCTGATAGAAACTAATTTTAGAATTGAGGAAGTTATTCTTACAGTTTTGATGTTAACATTAATTTTTGCCATAATCCAATACAAATGACAAGTATGTTTGATTATGGTAGAGGTGATAGCCGATAAGGAAATGCATTTTTATGGCAGCATGTTTATTTGTATTAAATATTCACGTGAACATTTTGACTTCCAAGACCTTGAAGTTGTTCCAATGCTTGTAGGGAAACTTCAACCAATCCAATTCAGGTTCAGTAAAGTCATTTTGATTGTTTTGTATCGAAAGTGATCGACTATTCTAGATTGCCAAAAATGTCCAAATTTGATTAATAATTAGTATTCTTCAAATGTTTTTAGTAATAGTAGTTTAGCTAGTTTTGTTTGATCTGGCTAATATTAATTCTTTCGCAAAGAGAGTGACATTTCTTTTGTACCATTTTTTTATAAATTTAATTTTTCTACGAATTTTTCTTGTTTGTGTGTATATTTTTCATATTATTTTTGTTGTAGTTAATAACTTTGAAATTATTTCATTTCAACTAAAGGCATGAGCATTTAATTTTTATCAGAAAGAATTCTTATTGGATTTGTTTATGTTGATCTATAATAAAAATGATAGAGAAGGTTGAGTTTAGTTTGTTTTTTTCTCGTCTGTTAATTAAAGTTGTTGTGTACTTTCGTTTTGATTGCTCATTGGTCGATGTGAATGACTACGTTAGAGATTTTTATTAAGTGGAGTGTTGATATATATAATACACGAAAAATGAAAGGCAGCGATGTTTTCATGGACAGTAAAGAGTAAAATCTAAGGATAGAATCTTATTTTGAGAAGGTTTATAACTATAGCCATAGGTAAGCGCTCCTCGTTATTTAATATTTTGTCAGTTAACGATCAAGTTTGAAAATTATTCAGTAAATCAGTTATGTCATTGTTAATTCATGTTAATATTTTGTGTTGAAGATTTCCAATCCATCCAGATACTGAAGATATTCAGATGGATTTTCAGTGTCGTTTTCTTTTCCTATCCTCCATCCTCTACATCGAATATAACATTGGCAACTGCCTTCACTCGATTTAGAAGAGCTATCACGTACGTTACATAATCTTGAGAGTGAAAAAGATGCCAGCTTAAGTGTAGTTAGATAAAGGAACGATCCCTCAGACATTAATTGTTCATAAAAGAGTTTCCGATTTTGGACGATCATAATTTTTTGACATAAAATTTTAAATGGAACAAGTAACTGAAATGAAGTACGCTCGAAGGGAGAGTTATCAAGGAAAAGAGTGAAAATACTCGAATGGCCTCTCTTCGTGTACATCCTCGTTACTCAATTAATTAATGCTAATTAACTTCTATTTACACCCAATTACTACTTAATTAATTATAAGATCATGGCTAAGGAACTCACCCTTTTACTAATATTTATGTAGACATTATTACGCGAATATACAAAAATATAAAATATGCCTGAAAGAATTCATATATGTCTACATAAATATCATGCAAGTCATTATTGACATCTTAACAATGTGGAATGAAAAAGAATAGTTGAACTTTTACCAATATTTTACATGAAAGAATCGGATGTAGTCAGAAAAAATAATTAATATTATACTTACAAATTTAGCAAATTAGTCAAAACTATTCGTCTTTCCATTATTGTTGTCAGAGAGCGAATAGCTAGTATTAGTTCTAATATAAGGACACAATTCAATCAATATTAACAGTATTTTGAGTTTACCATCAATGTATGCCGGTCCACCAGTGACAGTTGAATATACAAACAAACAAATGTTGACTATCCATTATTACAAAATTAGGAAACAGTGCAGAAAGATTGCAGGGATTAAATTAAAATTATTTTCCCAAAAAAATGAACATCCCACCGAATATTACATAAAGGATGCTAGATTTATTGACGTTAAATTAAATTCTTAAACAAATCAGAAAATGAGCTCATATTGTTATAAGCAAAAGCTGCAGAAATGTTAATTGCTTCCGCTTAAGATGATAAAAATTAAAGTCTTACGTGGGTAATCGCTGACATAAACTGATTTGCGATGTCCAGAAATTTTAAAACCCGGAATCGCTAGTATTCGGCCTAAATCGCACCGATAGCCGCGGGATCATAGTTGTGAAATGGCAGGAAGTAAGGAGGCGCGCAATGCAGAAGCGGATGATTGAGAGAAAATCAGCTGTGATACTCACCACGACCTTCATTTCGGCGTCTTCCTGTGGACAATCTGCGAACGAACACTCCGACCACTGAGACGGCCGATTCAACTCTGAGTGGAACTCCAGGGACCAACACCCTCTACATCCCCGATTCCCCTATCTCCCCCACCACAACCCTCTTCCCCCGCCCACCGCTCCTAACCTCCGCCACCTCTGCATTCCCTCTTTACGCTCCTAGCACTTCCTCTGGTACCTCCTACCACACGCCACTCCCTTCCCCCCTCTGTGAACCTTTTGTTGGTGATCAATCAACGCATCACCCATATATAAGGGTTTTGAAGGGGGCTGTAACATCTAGCCCATTTTTGAGGACGTTTATTGCAGGCGTTGTAGTCTCCGAATATAATTTCATTGTAACCGCCGAATAGTCACGTTAAAAAAATACGCAAGGAGCTGCGTCTGGTCAGCGATCCGTTCCTATGTTAAGGATATCTACATCATCGATAATGCGAATCCTAGCGAAGAGCTAAATGATGCTGAGTGAAAAGCTTCATCTTTCAAGCCATGAATTTGAGACATGAAGTCGATATTTGGACTTTTGGTTGAAAGCTCCAAATTTAGGCAGTTAAGTTATGGAACATTTAAAATGATCTACAGGCAATCCGTAAATACTTTTATTATTTATTTGCTTAATGCTGTATTAACTATAAAATTAAGTTATTTCATAAAGCCTCAAGAATTACGAAATGGTTATTTGCAAAGATAATCGGGAAAAAGTGTTGCAGTGCTGCGTCAGCGACTGTTCTCGAGAGGTTCCCTCAAAACTTATCTCCCGGGGTAATTTTAATTAATTTTGAAAAACTAAGTTCCTGGAAGAATAATCTTATAGTGCTCTAAGTATTGAAAAATTTAAAACTTAAGGTAGCAACAAAATTTTAACCTTTTCTTCAACAAAATTTGCGTTAGTTTGCCATCTATATGAATTAAAAGAAAGTAAAAAAATAGCAAATCTGTACCAAAATGATGGGACTGGAAAATATCACAATTAAATTCATATTTGTCATAAATAATTTGGATGAAACTAATTTAAATTATCCAGCTACGCTGGATGAGTTTATCAAAGTAGGGCACAGTTTTACCAAAGTATATGCAGCGAGCTACGGGATATAAAAGCAACTCAGTCCTAGAACGTTATTTGATTGTATTCTTTATTCCTTACTCTTCTTATTCTTAGTGTAAGTCCCTGACACAAAAAATATAAACTTTGGTCCAATGTATTATAATATAATCATAAGCGGCACTTGGTTAGTCTGTGATAAAATAGGAAGCTTAGTTAAATTATTAAATAATATCCCTCCTGATAATCTGAATCGTGTGAAGAACATTTCCGGTTCCCAAAACCCTTGATGAATAATGCACGTACCAGGAGGTTGATTTACTGATATGGGAGGTCCGTTATGCGAAATTCACCCGCAATTAAACGCCTCCATTTTCTCAATCGTATATGGCCACTCGGCAAATTCTTCGCGCGCTGCTTGGTTTCCACTCAAAACAAAAGTGAACCGAAAAGATTAATGGCCCTCCTCGCCTCTTCCCTTCCATCAGCTTTTTTCTGCCGAAAAATCTGCGCATCCACTCTCATAATGCTCTTCCTCTCCTTAAATTACATTTCCGTGATGCGAACTTCCTAAAATGGCCGCGTCACACTTCCTTGAGCATGACTCCTAAAAAATTCCACAGCAATATAATCTTCACAAGTAACAATTTTGTCTGTTCAGATTGTATGATTTAGTTCAGCCATTTTCTTTTGTCTATCATTTCCTGTTGTCCCAATCTTAGAAACACTCATTCCTGTTACTTTTTATGGTTTCATAGAATTACGTATCCAATTTTATTTATACTGTATATATTATAATTATTGTATTGTATCTGTACGTTTATCGAATTGTATAAATTCCTCCAAAGATGAATGAAATAGAAATTATGGTAATTACATTTTAATTTTTCTTTTTTCTTTTAAAAGTTGTATTTACTGTTTTATTCTTATGTTCCATATAATTATTTGTCTTCTTTTTATTTATTAGATTCTACACAATTTTTTAATGCATTAAAAGTTTCTCTTTATAGCCAGACTAGGTTTTGAATCTTTTGGCTATGTTATGTTCATAAAAATATTTTTTCACATTTTTTTGCACTATGTTTTTGTACTTTGGTCAGGATAAATATATAAAACCAGAAATAACTAAATAGTCATTGAGTCGGTTTCTGATAAATAATTTTGGTTATTTCTTAAATGTGTCGAAAGGGATTTGTTTAACAAATCACTCTTACATACGATGTCATTGCGGAGTACCTCCGAAACCTATGTCACAATTTTAGATTTTGTTCTATTTTACCCTAAAGAATTAGATTTTTAGTATTTTTGCCGAGGTATATCACTACATAAAGGCTAATTAAATTCAATGTGCCTTAATACTTACTCTAAGAACTCGATACGTTATTTCTCATTGTTGGATTGTATTTGATCTGATTCCGACAGAGCGAAATCCTTACTAATATATGTGTTGGCATCTAAAAGTAAATATTATGATCATATATTAATGATGTAAAGATTTAAGAAGTAATTCGTATTTGAAAAAATTTTCTACCAATTTCTTATGGCAAGCTAGTATATGTTTTGCTTCAATTTTTTATGGCTCAAGCATTATTTCTGCATTTAGGAATTGACAATAGTAAATGACTTGCCTATCTTCATTTGAGAACTCCCTTTCCTTCAGATCCTTGGATTTCTAGTTCTCAGCTGCTCTATCTAAAATGTATGCACGGAAAAATCCGACAATTAGCGTTCCAACCTCCATTGGTTTATAGTCTTTTATACTTCAAAAAGAACAATACAAGGGAATCTTATTCCTTACGTTTGTCTAATCAATGAAATTAGATTTGCCATATTTTTTCATGTGGATTCTATATTCAATGTAATACATTTCTATGGGAATAATTCTGAAATATTAGATATTTCATTAATTAAATTCGATCAAAAAGGACTACCTACAGTATATATTATATAGGACTTTATTAGAAAATTTAGGGTGTGTTCATGGAACCCTAAATATTGACTTTGATTCTCAGTTTTATACTCATCCAATTTTCTGCGATTTTAAACAAGCGCTCCCATTAAAAATAACATCTCTGCTACCCACCGTAGTCAAAAGAATGTCTTACTTGAAAAATCGCCTTCCCCTCTTCTTTTTAACATTTTGTTGCCAAGATCCAGACTACCTAAAATATTAGCTACTATAAGTTTCACCGATTTTTCAAAGTTGATGCGAAGATAAAATGCGGCCATTCATTCAGTGTTATAGCAGGTTTCAAAATTCGAGAACGGGCATACACATTGGGACTCAATTCATCTTCCTAAATTTTTTAAAGTTATTTGCTCTTGCATTATGTAATGAATTTGCAGGATTTTTTTCTGGTACAGTATTTTCAAGCATCTTAAACTTCAGATCATAGTTAATTTATTCGTTAATGGGAATGTTCGCAGGTAGTGGGCAGAAACTACTGTTAGGGATACAATTTCAATACTAGATAAAATTCGGATTTGAACATCTACCGTTGGTTGCACTCTTAAATTGGATTCACGTAGCAAACACCATATCCTTTTGTTGACCTCACCATATCCTTTTGTTGACCTACCAACTAAATATATCCAAGCACACTTTAGAATTACTGTAACTTTGGATAAATGTGATAATAGCAGTAAAAAAATTTCAATACCTCAACACTGTATGGAAACTAACCCCTTGTAAATTGATATCAATATTTCTACCCGTGCAATTGAAATGCCCTTTTATGATAGATAAAATCCTTATCACTTAAATTTGCTTTAAATTAATCGCTTGTTTTTTGGCAAATTAATCAATATTAATTTGATAATCTTTGATAATTTTACCGTTGTATTTACGATATTCATCTATTTTTAATGCTGTATTTTCAATCATTTGTTTCACTGATTTGGAAGCTTTTGATTTACTTTCCACCAATGCAACTTTAAATCTATTGGTCATACTGTTGCCTCATCTAACAAAGGAATTTAATTTATAATGATTTTACCATTTTTACGTGAATTTTATACGGTAATGTTGCTAAATATTTCGTGATAACTGGTTGGTTTTAAATAGAGATTGGTTAGTAAAGGCATAAAATAGTTAACCTTGCCCATATCTTCCAAATACTCATAGATGATTTTTTAGGTGTTCCTGAATCTGTTTGATAAATTAATTTGAAATTTTAGAACTTATGAAGAAAATAAATTTGGATATCTGACCCATTATTATTAACTGTCAGTTTACTAAAATCCATTTAATACTTTGCCTCTCTAGCAAATTGAATGGAAATAAACTAAAAAAAGAGAGAGATAGTTTAAGAATAATAGAATTTCGATAATTGCTGAAGTATTCCCTCTCTTACCTTTAAATATAAGTATTGTTAAAAGAAATAATTTCCTTTTTTATCCAGATAACAATGAAGATATATACTTTCTTATTTGCTTACCTCACATAGACTTTGATTGTTGCATAATGCTGAGGATCTTGACCTTAGCTGTCAGCCTGTGAGATGTGGAGGAGTTAATTTTGGGTATTCTTGCGTGGGAATACTCCGTTTGTTCCTCTTCTCCCAATTTGTAGCGCCTTTCCACAGAATTACCATTCATGGGCCTCTTCCTTATTATTTCCGGGTTGATACGTATCGAAAAGGAAACCATGCCCTTATCGCTTAATCGCATCCGAATTTAGAAAATGCGTACCGCTAGGTTCGTCGATTCATCGTATTTCCGTAAATTGGGAGGCCATTAAACTCTTATTTTTATAGTGACTAGAATTACATGATGATGTCGTTCACCTTATGGAAATGCTCTCTCTTTCAGTATCTCCATATCCGTAACCATCGACCGCTCTGGCAATCACCGTCTGATAAGAGTTACCTTGCACACATATTGACTCTCATTTACTTTAATTAAGCGTTTCCCAAACTTTTAGTTTAACGGAAATGGAGCTATTCACAGCTATTACTTTTAGGGATCAAAATAGGTACTACTCACGGTTATCGATTATTTTGGATTTTTGTTTCATTTATGTATTCAGTTTTTTTGAGACTATGTAAATGTAATCTAGTAGAAATATAGTGCCTAATGATACCGTTAATATGGGATTAGTTTCAAAATGGTATATTCTTGGGTTGGGCTGGTTTAGTCGGGGAGGGTTGGATTGAAGGTAGGTAATTCCTATTACACAATAATATGGTTATCCACCATTTACGGATTTACATTCATAGATAAAATAATAATTTATACTATTTATTAGAATTTCCGCTACAGTTTGACATCTGTCTGGTGGCAGCGTAAGACAGTGTATCTTAAAGTTGTAGCGTTGAATTTTCTTTGATCCTATTTTTACCACTTCTACTCTCTCCTTCTTGAGGCGTTAATTAAGCCAGGCGTAAATGCGTCCAGTTACCACAAGAATGAATTAAGCAGTCAACTTAGAGTAAATGGTGGGGGCTATATTTAGCAATTTCGTAGCTAAGGTACAGAAACACTATTTATACTGCTCAGCATTTTCCTAGTGAAGAAGGAACTTGCGGAAGTTGTGTTATAGTACCAACATACTAAATACTAGTAGTATTATTGGTGGTTTAAAATCTCTAAAACCCTTCTTTGTCAGCGTTCCTCTTTCTTTCTGGTAGTCAGAGAAAGCAAGAAAGGAAAGCCGCACTACTATTGCACATTGTATATTATATTGTATTGGGGTCATAAAATAATAAGTATTTATAATATTCCAAATAATAAGTATATTATGACCCCTGAGGACGGTATAATTGCTATTGAAAAGTATGTACTTTGGGTACAATAATAGTGCTTAATTCTTTTCTTGTTTTCTCGGACTACTGGGAAGTAAGAGGAGGAACGCCAACAAAGACGGCTTTTGGAGATTTTAAACCTCTAATTCATTAACAGACGTGTTCCAATCTTTCTTTCTTTGTAGTAGTAGTATAATTAAAAGTGTTTCAACAGCTTAAGTCATTTCTAACATCCTCAATACATCCATAAATTTTCTATAAGGGAAAATCTAATAAACGTACTTATTTCCAAAAATATTTACTAGTATATTCTCAAGAAAATCTTACCCCAACAGAAAGAGGTGTAAGAAGATTAGCGTTGAAGTTGCTTTTCTGAAAAATCTTAAAATGAAATACATACACCGATCGATATACACTGCACTTTTTGAAACATTATCCTTGGGTAAGTAGTTGCGTCGGGTAATTGTATCGAACTAATTCATTAGCAAAACTTTATAGTTGGATGATAGAAAAACATGAAAACAGGAAAGAAATGTAATGCTTTTATCTATATCTATTTACCATTCATTAGTGTATAAATTGATACAATGAATAAAGGTTAAACAAACGTTTTGACTAGAGGCGAATGCGTGCATTTTAAAAATTGAGGTATTAAAATTCATACGGATAATCTCCGTTTTTGATTGACAGGAAACTCTAATTTATTTAATTTAATTTAATTGAATAAATCTAATTTGTTGTTAAATACATATTTTGTGGCAATCCTCATTATTTTTTATATTTCGTATATCCTTGAAATGACCAAAAGTGTATATGGCGTTTATTGGGAAAATCACTTTAAAAAAGGGACTTCATGTTTCGGGTTAGCATGTTACCCTACGCGACTGGTAACGTAATCACGTGACTTGTGTATGCCATATATCTGGCTACTTAAGGCTAAATGATGAATTTAATTATTTCCTTAAGCGCTTACTGAAGAAGTCTCGATTGAATGGAACATAGGAAAGTTCTTTAAGTGCTCCATGGGAGAGATATTTTTATATAGCTGCTTTCTGTCCTATGCGACACCTAATTTTTAAAAGAACAGGATGGTTCAGCTTTAGCATGATGCAACACATGAAAAGGTGTTCCAATCTCTAAAAAAGGGAAAAAGAATTCAAGAACTCGTAGAAAATATTCATTAAAGTCTGCCATTTAAAATTGTGTTTGTATAAGGTGTTACTAATCAGCTACAAGGCATAAAATGTATTTTATATTTTAGGATTAAATTTTATTTTTGAAGGTGAGATACATCTCTAAATTTTGTGAACATTTTCTTTCTTTTCTCCCACTAATATATAGGAATCTTCAAGTTTATCCCTCACCCCTGTTAGTGATACACTGAAATTTTGACATCTACTATAATAGTATATAATATTCATACATTCATTTCTAAGAAAAATAAGCAGTTGGTAACCTAAAGTTATAATTATTTGCTTTATTGATTCATGATATACATTTTTAAAATTAATTCTATCTATTGTTAGTTAGACGCTTTTTTTCGGATTCCTAAGATAAATTATACTTTTAAATATACTCATGTATTTTAATTGCTGATCCTCAGGAATGGGTATTCTGAAAACATTAGGCATAAATCCATTTTGATGTCACTTTTTAATCATCAATACAGCAAATTTTTAGAAGAGCTGCAATTCGAAATTAGAATACCGAAATGGTAGACTAAAGCTTACCTCACAAATATACTATTAAGAAAACATTGAAGTCATGAAAGTACTTGCTGCTTGGTACTTGTGATGGATATAACGGCACTTTCTGAGGGCCTTCTATCTCGCTACCAAACAAAAACAAACCCATTGTGCTCAAAATAGGGCAAGTCATCTACATGATACTCCGTTACTTCACCCTCCTCCTATGCCGTTTCCAATTTGCGTAATCCAGATTTTCCTGCACACCCACCCTTTTTGCTCATCTTACTCTCTTTCATCCCCACCATACATTTGCATGGCTACACAAAGGCAAGGGGAGAGTCTTCTCAGTCGGTCAGACACATAGGGACGCCTCCCATTTTCGTGGCCCGCGATACCCTCAACCGGAGACTTCAACGCCCGTATCTCGCCCACGCCAATTCCTCCAGATGTCACATTTCCCTTCCGCATACATCCTAACAGTCGTGAAAGAGGCGCGGATTATGACCTCATACCTACCTAACCCTCATTTCAAGGAGATATTTACAACCCTTGTCGTGTCCTAAACGTTAATAAAACAGCAGTTATAGTCCCACCAAGATGATGCTTCTTGAACAACCTGGGTCATCGTCGGCTGAGGGTGTATGCGGTTAAGTCACGTTTTTGTAATTATATTTTAAAATATATGAATGTTAGAAATGAAATATATAGGAGGTATAATATGATATGAAGGATTGCATAAGGACTTTGAATTAACTGTTTATTTACTCGAATGTAGAACACATAACAGTAAGCCATTATACTCTTAGTAAATCCTTTCTGATGTTTCTGACAGGTTAAATTAGAGCCAGAAGATAAAAAAGTCTAGAATAATAGGTGGGAAAAATCTTATAGTCGGAAGATCTATGCTAACCTTAGACTAGATATATTGTTTTCATATCGTTTTTGATAACATATACATCTAAATAAAAAAGATCATCCATTAAATCCAAGTAAATCCATTAGCCGCATTCAAATTCATTAGACGTCTAATTAGTCATGTATTGCATGCATTCAAATAACACAACTTAAAAGTTTTCAGAGAACATATTCTATTTCATTTTCGGTTGTAATAATAAGACACGATAAAACAAACTCCTTTGAATACTCGACTTTACTTCATGAAGTGACTCTCTCATCTAGAATAATGTGATAAGGTAATTTTAATATAAAATTAATGTGATCAATTAATTTTGAAAATGTAATCGTGATAGTTTGTTTATAAATTAATGAGCAATGATAGGATTTTCTCACTGGTTGAGAGTCTATTTAGTTGAAGTAACAACTATACGCACTAACATTGTTTTATTTTCTTGCTACTGTATACATTCGTATTGGTAAAGAAAACATAGTCATATACAAGAAATTACCCATGTATAAATGACAATTTCCTTATTTTCTACCTCGAATGTAAAATTGTAGTTAGAGTATGGATGTGAATCACTGTTTTACTAAAACCGCAGTTTTTGTTGCAATATTTCTAAAACATGTTTGGAAGGTAGTACACTGAAGAAAATTGTGCATTGCTTTCCAAATTCATCTAAATATTTAAAATTTTAATACAGAGGAATGAGAATGATGCTCCACTTGTAGAAATATTCATTTAGAATGAAAATAAAAATATCTTAAATATGTGTAACATTCCAAGTTCTGATTTAAGAACATTTCATTTCGCTCCTTTGTAGAAGTCCCCAACATTCAAATGTTGGATCTAGCCTCGTATCTACTTCCCTTACCTGTCAGGTCTAAAATAGTTAAGTATACAAATATAAGTACCAATTAATATAAAATAAATGAATGATAATGAAGATCTATCATACACCTTCAATATGCAACAATCCATAAAAATACAACAAAGTAGTTACAATTTGTCTTTAGCTTAAGATATACTAATTGGAAGGAATTGAATTCTCTCTTTTATTCCTCTGTTACCACGGTCTGCATTAAGGTCTGCTACTTTACCGGATATCATATGATAATAAGACCATAAAAAGTCTTTTCTTGAGTAAGAGAAAGAATTTTCAACCTTAATTATTGATACAAAACACAGAAAAAAGAAAACTCTCCGGATATTATTACATACAGACGATATACACTGGATCATTATTAATTAGAATGCCTCTTATCCCATTGGATTATCTCTATACAACTACATTTCACACAACGAAGAAAGGATTGTTATAAATTCTTTTCCTTTTCCGGAGCCTCATCTCAAGTATCTTTTCCATCGGATAAGGCGCTTCGTTACGCTTTCGTAGTTTCTTTCGGAAGGTTCTGTGATGTCCAAACCGCGGTCGAAAGAATGTTATTATGGAATCTTCTTTACTCTTGCCGCTCTTACACGAATATCAAGAAACGGATCCTAACGACATTTACTCTTCTACTTAGAACATCTTCATTGCAAAGTGTTATTTTTTGTTTTCCTACGAATTGCGTAGCCTCCTTAAAAATGTTTGCGTGTTAACACCTTTAAGATACGATCGAAGTTATTTTCGTTGTGTAAAGCGCCGTCTTTGGTGCATTTGGGTTGAACTGAGGTCAAGTTCGCGAAAATTTCCACTTCTGTGAGTCATTTATAGCCTCATGTCCATTTCTTGTCTCAATAAAACGTATTATGGCCCGTGAGTTTTCATAAATATCTCATCCATTGCCATCTCAATCAGGTCGTAAGTTACTTTAAATCTTATGGGTTGATTTGATGATACTGAGACAACGTAAGAATTAAACATCTATAGTACGAAAACTATTTTTCGCTATAATTTTCTTGAAATTCTACTTTCTTCTGGAAAAGTTTACCATAAGATAATGCTTCAGAAAAATAACTTTACTTGTTCGAATCCACGATACTATGTAGTTACTGTTAAATAGTTTACGGTTATCATAGGTTTCGTAATACCCAAAACGAATACCTACAAAGAAAATTTTCTGAAACTACTATTTACATACATATTCAATGTGCATTTATAATGTTCAGCTTATATACCATTCGAATTTTTTTTAATAACTTAAAATCTAGTGTAAATTAAGTCTTATCCCTCTTCCATCATGTATCGAGTGTTTTCGGAAAAGTTTTTCACGAGATGTGTGGAGTGCAAATGATCACAATGAATAATTTATATTTTTATCTTAAATGTGAATTAAACAGATAATTATATTACTAAACTATATGAGCCACATTCAGATCATATTTGAAAAAAATGACATCCTCGTAAGTGGAACAGTTAATCAGAACGTGTAACCACTTAATTCTCTCCATCAAATTTAATTTTATAACTTAAGCACTTATAGGTGATCTATACTTGACTCTTTTTAACTTTTTTACCAAAGAATCATCATATATGCTATAATTTCTTACCTTCAGTAAATTGTGCCTACATTTTGAAATCATGGAATAACAGCATGAAACAATGCTCAAAGATCGATGAGTGGACTTATCAAAGTAAATCAAGAGTTCTAAATAGAAAGATTATCTGGATTCAATCCATTAAAAAAATATTTATTTGATGTAAGATTCAAAGAAAAATAATTTTTAATTCAAAATATTTTACATTATTTTATATTATATTAAAAATATTCTCAACTTGTTTAATTAATATTTCTATTGAGTTGTATTACTGAGTCTTTCCTATTCACTCCTATACTGGATTTCCAATTAAGTTCAAAACAGGATAATTTTAGTGTAGAACATCCAAAAATACATCAACATAAAACTGTTATTACAGTTGTACATTTACTCTCGATCTGATAATTTAGTGAGATAGAAATAGAGATCACATCCAGGAATACAATACGCATCCCATATATTGTTGATTTCCTCTCCTGTCGAGGGAATTTCTCTTTCCTACACTTTCACCTGACCATTCATCTCATATCGACATATCTCACTGCGTTATTGTTTGCCCCTAAGCTATCTTAAATTTCAACAAAGGTGATACACATTCCTCTCGATTCTCCCTTTCCTCTTAGAATGCATCTGCTTTGCTATGTCCACTAATAAGATGGTCGTTTTATAACCCACGAGTTTTATTGAGGGGGAGTTACTAGTTTATGAGATGATTAAGGAGCTTTCCAGAGATCTATAGATAAGAGACTTCTATAGCCGCAGGGAAAATTTCTTCAGACTAATAGATTCGACTCTGCTCTAATACGATATTGTGATAGCAAAGCAGGAATCATGTTTACCCATAAGACTTTCGTTTAAAAATAACTTTAAAATTAAATAGAAGTTATCCGAACGCCTATGGCACTTTTGTGGTAATTGAATTTTTGCTCTATTAAGAGCAAGTTGACTAAACAGATGTAAATTACTATGTAGGATCCCATAATTTTATTTTTTACCCGTGATGGAGTTTGACATAGTGAAGGCTTCCTTTATAGATTATAAAGATATTTATTTATATTAAATCACAAAATAACAATAAATGATGTTTTATGGTTTCTTACAATTTAAACTGATTAGGCGAAATGGGTCCTTAGATCGATTCCCGGTGGGAGCCACCGTGCAAAATGACCTAAGCCGTTGAAGCACCTTTAACACTACTGCTGCTAAATCTCTTTAGGAAGCTTCTTCTCTGTTTTCATGGATACCAGGTTACGGGCTGTACAATCAATATTACTTTGTCTTATTTCTATCTAAATCATAATTTTATAAGCGAAACTCAGTTTATTACCTAGATTTAAATATCAGATTAGATCTATACTAGTGGCGTTTGGCGTATCAGTTACTAGTTGCCTTTAATTGCAATCGTTATTCAAACATCTCTTTTTTCAATGCACATCATACTGCCACAGCTTTTGCAAGATCTCTATCTGAGGTCAACATAAACTTATGTAACATCGCGGACCTTGGTGGTATTATAAAACGACGTAAAATTCAAACTGCGTAACTCAGCCCCTAAACATAAAATGGCCACCTTGATCACAAGCATCAAGGATCTTTTTCATGGGCACGGGTGAGGTAATCTCAAGAGTATTCGGCCTTTTTTTGCCCTTCCGTGTCAAAGGTCGCTTGCCCTTTCTTCCGCATGAATAATTTCCTGAAAATGGCCCCCATGGCAGGTACCTTCCGCCTTGTCCTTCCTTCTTAAGCGACCTTGACCCTGGCCAAGTCGCCTCTTCGCCCCATGGCTAAACGATCAAAATGGGAAGGGTTGCCCGCAAACTATTCCCACGATCACGAACACTTGGGTGAGTCAGGCTGTTAGAGACGAAATTGGTGCCGAAGTGGCCTTGCCTAAAGCCCGGCGTCATTTCCCCGAGCAATCTTTTATCGATAAATCGGGATATATAAGTGATTTTACTCGATTCCGGGCACGTGTGGCTAGATCTTACGACATCTTAACCACTACCGACTTTAATGGGACTTTCTTGCTTTTTTATGGAAGCACGGCTCATTCAAATTTTAACCTTTTTTTGTAAGGAAATCCTGTGCCCATCTCAAGGATTTTTGGAGGCGTTTCATATGTAAATTACGTTTTTTCTATATTTCGATATTAATTTAGCTTGAGATCCTCTTCGAAGCTGTATAACTTAATTATAAATTCATGTGATAAAAATAACTCTCGATAGCGTTTGATATTTTGCATACTCTGGTAGAGATTTATGTAAGTATTTGGTAAGTCTGCGCCGGAACTTCCCGAAATGTAGACGTGAATGAATGAATACAGCAATTTTGAACTTAGATTTTACCTTGGTTATTTTTTTCATATAAATTAAACTCCTCATTAAAAAATGTATTCATTTATGAGATAGATACGTTAAATTTGTACGAAATATACTTCCTGGTTATTTAGAGGCTAATCGAAAAAGTAAAATTATACAGCAACCGGATGAACCGATACCCCAAGCACTGCAATCATTTCGTTTTCAGAGAATAAATTTCGAAAATAATTCAGGGTGTTAAATTGTAATCTACTCGATATGTAAACGAATAAGTTAGATTTGTTTAATTTTGTTTAAAAATCTATTTGTGTATTTTAATATCACAGAAATAAAAATTTCTTGTTTTTATATATTACGATGACGTATTTTATCTATGATGCTGTGATTACTTAAATTAACTTAATATTCTGCCAGCATCGTATCTTTGAATAGATTCATCAAATTTAAGTATCATTTTTTTTAAATTTAATCATCCAAATCGGTTTATCTTATTAAGGGAAATAAATGAAATAGAGAAATTTACTTAAGAATACCCTCTTTAAATTCTTTTAAGTAATACTATGAACAAGAATTTCCTGCTTCTAATATATTTTTTCTAATATCTTAGACGAGCATTTAAGAACATGGATTGAGCAATTGGGTCCTTAAGAAACTTTTAATAAGGCAACAGCTATGTCCAGGAGCGCATTGTGTTTTTTAGCAATAATTAGGGATAAAATTTTAGATTAAGTCGATTTATATGATACCTACACATTTATTCAACCAACTTTCGTAAACAAAGCAATTTTTAGTTTTTAAGTGTAACAGCATTCATAAAGCAAAATAAACATTCCTTCTAGAAGATAAAATGATTATCATCATGATACTCTAATATGACGTTGAAAGCAGGTGTGACAATAGTCAAGTACAATTAATTTATGTTTTACTTTACATTGTGATTGGTTCTATAGTTTTATAGACAATGAAGCAGTAAATTTATAAAATCCAAATAATGAGTGTATTTATCAGACTCTACCTAATGTAATTTATTCGGTATCGCCGTTTTCAAGTAACGAAAAATCACTTGCAATAAATTAGAAGAATATTGCTGATTTTTTTACTCTTGATTTTCGTTTTAATAAGTTGTAGAAGCCGTTCTTAGAGTGTTAAAATTGAGAATTTAATTAATGTTACAAAGATCAAGCTCCATACAGTCTCATTGAATGCTAAATTTATATTTTCAAACAGAAAATAGGTAACTTTTTATTTCGGTGTCTTGATAGTGCAGGGATTACGGTTAAACATACGCCTACCCCTGTATTTGACTAATTAGAATAATATTGCAATTTTTTAAAATAATTGAGTAATTTATATGTGCTCAAACCTTTCAACTATTTGTTGAGGTGGTAAAGAAAGAAAATTTGGAACACAGCTGTTAAGAAATTAGAGGTTTAAAATCTCCAATAACCGTAATTTTCGGTACTCCTCATCTCATTCACTGGAATTTCGAGAAAACATGAAAGGACACCGCACTTTTACATTCACGCACCTATTCACTTTTGACGATGAATGCAACGCATTCGAAATTCGTATTAGGTGACTTTAAAAAGTGCGGTGTCCTTTCTTGTTTTCTTGAAATACCGGTGAGTGAGACGAGGAACACCGACAAAGACGGCTATTGGAGATTTTAAACCTCTAATATTTACATTGTTTCAATGATGATTACAGTAGCCCGAGGATGTTACTCTTCAACAAAAAATCTCTTCCCAAATATTTCTTCAGGGATTTTACTTCACGAATTGATAAAACCATGTGGTTATTCTGCTTTGAACTTGTAGGAAAACTTTCGCATTTCTCTTAGACGACTCTTCGATACAAATCGAAGGTTACCGTCTAAGAGACTCAACTCAACCTTTTTTGGCACCCGGGCACCAAAGGGCGCTTCCGAAAGGGAAGCGGGCACCGCATAACATATCCATGATGACATTCAGGCCACACCTTGGCAATATTATCAGTTTACCAGTTAACCGTTGGCCGTTTGAAAAATAACGTCTCATGGTAAATAAGATCCAAAATATTACAACGTATATAATTTCATCACAGCCTCGCATCCTATATGTGAGAACCTCTCATGTGAGAAAGTCTTTATCTCCGAAGAAGATTTCATAACGGGGAATACATCTGGTATTAAGGTTTTCGCTGCATGTGCACCGCTGAGTTCCGAAAAGCAGCAGTCCTTGATTACGAGGAGTTTGATACATTGATAAGCTGAGACGAGCTGAATCTTCACATTCGTATAATGAATTAAATATGACATAGATACGCGTCTTGTTAATCTGGACATAGGCGACAAGAGGGGTAAAATGTTTACGAAACCCAAGACCAGGACAACCAAGTTTCTTACCCTTTCCCCGCCAAACCTCCACTCTATCCCCAATATAAGAAATAATGCTGTAGCAAATAAAAAAAATCTTTTCACCGGAGTTTGGCGGGCACTGTACGAGGTCGCATCGGGCACCTGGGTGCCCGCGGGCACCAGGTTGAGCACCCCTGCCCTAGACCATGTTACCAAGGAAATGTATAAAACACCTTGTATCTTTTTCATAGGGCTGTGAACGCCCGAAATGGTCGTAAAACATCCATCTGACGTCATTTTCGATAAACTTGGAAGGTGTGCTACACCTAGTGCTCGCTTGGCTTCCCCAAAGGTGGATCCTAAAGCAAGAAGATTTTCGACCTATCAAATGAGATAAGCTTTGAATGGTCTGTATGAGCTCTCTTGAAGTCATTCGACTGCCGTATTAAGTTCTGATAAACATCCTTCGTTTCATCTAATGTCATAAGTTTAGGGTGTGATCACATCAATGCAGCAAACAAAAAAGTAATGATCAATTTTATTTTTAGTAGCAGAAAAAGATTGATTCCTGTATTTTTACGTATTTTGTTAAAATAAAAACTAAATTTAGTTATCTGTTACGTTTAATACGATTACAAAATGATCAGTAGAAGAAGATGGATACTTCTTATGCCTTCCGCAAGGTATATTTATGATTTAGAATTTTAAAAATAAGTAATAATTAATAATAATTTAATAACAGTAAAATTTCTTCGTGGATATTCCATACAAAAATATTTTTGATACCACTAGAAGTCACAACAGAAATAATTACATTTTTATCATTAAAACCTGGAAGAACGTATCCAAAATTAAAAATCTATATTAATTGATTTATCTTACATGAAATAAAAATGGTATGAAGTATCGAATAATAATACTGCCCCGTACTTAGACATTTATCCAAGTCGGCTAGACGAATCACCTAAACGCCTTAATTCAGCGAAGAAGCAAAATAATATTTTGAAGTTTCGTTTCCGCCTTTTTAAATTTTTAGTGGACTTTTTTCGTTACGTGGCATATAATATTTTACTGTAAAAGATAAGTGTGAATTCATCTCGGAAACTCGTTCTTTCACAATTTCAGTGACCGGTATGCTTGTTTAGTAACGTAAATTAAGGCATATCAATTCCGTGCTCTTTACCTTTAACAGTGGTTTTATTAATTTAAACTTAAAAATTCATTTTATGTCCTAAAAAGCCATCAAAGTATCATCACCACAAATAAACCTTAGAGTCCAGTGATAAACGATTTAATCTATACACTGATTTGAATCGAAGTATAGATTAAATGTAATCTAGTTGTCGTCGATGTACTGCCATATTGATCAGAATAACAAATGGAATTCTGAAATTTTGCTCGCTTTTGGTCATTTATAAGGCTTCATGGCCAGTATCCGATGAGAAATATTGTTTTAGGCAAAATATAATGACGATTTTACATATCGCTACTAATGCTGAATGTTAGGGCCACGTCGCGCCTAGGACTTTGTAATGGTGGAATTCCTTCTTCTAGATGGTTTAAGAGCTCTCAGAATTTTTCGTTTATTTCATATACAATAACATTAATTTTATTACATTAAATGAGAAAATTATTAAAACTAGCAATGAATTTAGTCACGTTCATTTATCATGATGTATGGCAATGTTTGCGTACATGGTAGATTATGCTTCAATTACGATTTAACCCTCCAAGGACGAGAATTATTTTTTCTTAAAAATTACCCTGATTTTAGTATATTGGTATTCAGATGACCTAAATTAACAACAGAAAATTGTTTTAAAAAAGTTAACAATAATAGGTTCGTTGCAAATGCCCGTTCCCATATGGGCACGTCAGTCCTTCCCACTACTACTAATACGCGCGCCATGATGAAATTTAAAAAAAGCATTTTATTTAAAAAAATCATATTTATTTCAAAAAAATATTGTATAAAATGGTTTTTCTTGGAAGATATAAGTATTTGTTTTATAATTATTTTGTTAAGTACTTTGTAAAACATTTAACACAGAGCCCAACATCGCACTTATTACGCATTGTTCTCCCACGACTCTCGCACTCTTCATATGCTCAGCGTTTTCCCTTGTTCTGCGGTATGTCACCGATTACACCGAATAATTGATCATACCATAACTCTTGCGTGGAGCCAGTTTTTGACGTGGAAGCCTTGCTGAGTCGTCCACCGAGTGGTTTTTATTCCGTCTTGTACCGAGTAAAGTACACCTGAGCAATTTTCCGTCTAAACTCTAATTTTGTCCTTGGATCTAAGGATTTCCTTTTATTATTATTATTATTCGATTGTCTAAGTTGCAAATAATTTATATAAATCATATCTTACCAATATGCAGTGAATTTACATGAATTTGGTCAGTTCCACCCATATGCTTATTATACTGGGATATGAAGTAGGGTTATGGAAGCTGAAAAATTTTCTTTTGTTTCCTATAAAACCTTTTAGCTTTCATCAACGGCGTAACTCCATACGCTGTTAAAGCTGCCACAATTACCAAATTGTCCAGCCATTTAGTGATTCCTATTCCTTCACATGTAGAAATAGCTGTGATGCTCTTTCCACTCTCTTCCTCTTTTAGATCATTTTTTGGTGGTAGCGGACAATCTTTCGGAATCCGGTTCTTTTCTGATTCGCCCAGTTCCATTGTAGCCACATCCTTTCTAATGTGGCAATAAATTCTTTCGTATAAATTATATATTGAGCTAAATAAATTAATGCTATTATATTATTTCACATACCACTTCAAATTATAATAACCGAATCTTATCGATTTACCTCTACAACATCGCTTGCAGCTGTGTCTTCCGTAGTATCTTATCATCTCTTCTTCACAATCTAAGAACTGGGAAGGCACCAGATGCTGCAAACATCTCTGTGTAATTATTTTCATCGTAGGCCAGACTCTTTAGAACCCATCGCTTGACTCTCTAACTTAGCATTATCCGCTAAGTGTAAAAATTTCATTATTTGGATGAATCAGTCCCTCCTCATCGCTCTACTAACCAATTCAATATGTACATCTTTTTTCGCGTCCCAGTAATATTTTTTTCCAGGAGAATGTTGTACCCGGATACAATCAAAATGCCGATGACGGCTCGCATCTCCTCTACTGTAATTTGTGGACTGGGGCAATTAAAAAATCGGGCGTAATTCTCACTTTGTTCCACTATGAATGCGACGAAATCGTCATCGATAAAGAGCTCTAGCAATTAGATGCAGCTAAGTTTAGAGTATGAAAAGTAATCTGCTTCAGAAAAACTTCCCGTCCACTCAATGCTGCCCTTTATCCATTTTCTCCGCACAATTTTTTTTGCCCGATCGTCTTCTCCAGCACCGATACTTTCGTTGGTTGCCAACCGAATTTCGGCTTGTGCCCTCATTTGCTTACCAGTAAAATTGTCATCAGTTCGCTCATTTTCTTCTTTTGGAGAAATGAAGAAATCGGTAACATCTACTTCACTCTCTTCATCCTCGGCAAGGATTCGGAGAGCCTCCTTCAGTGAAGTCGACTCAGGAAAACTTACGTTTTTCCTGAATAGAAACTATAACACCTCTAATGATATCATTTTTATGTGAAGCTAATAAAATTTGAAAGGATTTGTATATCTAGTACAATAATCATTTGCTAATATATGTTGTTGCCGCTTCTACTACATAAATTTAGGTTTTCCGAGATTTAGTTCATAAACATGCACAATAATTGCCATAGTCTTCTTGTCACAACTTAAAACTAAAATAATTCTTAACTTAATCGCACCAAAAATAATGTATTATGTCGCAAAATATTCTTTTATATACTTTTATTTAGCTTTCCTTGACACCCATCGGCAAGGAAATCGCGTAGTAGTGGGAAGGCCTGACGTGCCCATATGGGAACGCAGCAATAAACAACGTTATATAAACAACAAATAACCTCAAACTCTGCTCTATTTAATTTCTTTCGATGATTAGAACATCATACTAAAGGTATACAAGCAAAAGACTACTTTAAATTAAAAACAGTAAAACTTATAAAAATTAGTTGCCAGAAGGATCCATCTCAAAATTTTCCTGTTTTTCGAAAAATCACAAGAAATATTTCCCTTGACTTAAGTGCGCCAAAATTCAAATGAAACTAAGCTTTGGACCCTCTTAGCTCACAAAATATCGTTTACTGACCATTTTATTACACTCAAGATATTGTTTAGCTACCTAGAGAACCCAGCTGCAGTCCGTTCCCATATGGGAACGTCAGTCCTTTAAGGGTTAAGCTGGTAATCTTTAAAAATGCATCAAAATATGCAAGATATGATGGACTCATGTACTATAATTTTTGACTTTAAGGATTTCCAAGCCACACCCTGCCGTAGGTTATAGCTTTAGGATGAGCTCACACGCATAATAAACTACCTATTTGTAGGATATTCGTGAAAATTCTCATAAAAACTTAACTTCACGAGGATATAACCATAAAATATATTTGCTTAAAAGCCAACATTGTCTCCTTTATTCAATATCAGCGGAGTTAACGTCACAGAAGGACAGGTTTTCGTTTCAGAGGAAGCATAAAATAGCAAAAGCTCGCAAAATTCCACATTGTCTCTCGGGTTGTTTAATTAATACCAAATCTCATTTTATTCAGGGATTTACGCCCTTCGGATTACATAATACCACCAAAAGGGTCCTTGGGTAGTTTATCCTCAACTAACTTTGCAGAAGAATATCAAAATTTGAGAGAGGCTGAGAGTCTCATTAAGAGTATCATGTCAGAATTTGTAGCATTAGCATCTGGAAACTAAAAAATACTTTTATAGGAAAACAACTGCTTGAATTGTTTTTAATGATCGATCAATAATTTTGCACATGTTTTCGCTATCTTAGAACGTTTCAGTCTTGGAGGTAGTCCATCAAATTTGAGTATTCCATGGGATTTGTAGTGAATTACCACGATCAAAGTTGCTCCATGCCCTTCATATAAATCACTCAGCGGTAGAGAGATTTGATGAAAGTTTTGATGTTGCTCGAATAAATAAGAGAATGCTGCTTATCCCCATTGATCTTCAATATGTGCTCTGAAAACTCAATACGATAATACTATACATAGTCGGGTATTAGCTGACCCGAATATATGTCGAGTCACCTCATTTTATCACAAACACTGGGGAAAGTAGTTGACTAGAGTATAAGCATAGGATGGGAAATGAATCAGCTACTGGTATATTATAAAGTAAAAATAAATACCAATAAAATTGCAGTGGCTGTTAGGTTAGGTTAGTCGAAGAAAATTGATAAGGAATTTTTAATTGAGGAATTTACAAGCTTATTTCCGCCTATGCCAGACTTTTGCCATCGGAGAACGGTTAAGTGAGACGCTCATTTGAGGGGACTTTTTCAGCTTAAAAATGTGCTGAAAAACTCGGTTGATACACGACTATATTCGGTACATAAAATTAGCTGTACAAGGAGAAGAATTCAACAAGAATCAGAATGGTTTGCTTATGCTTTAGTGATAGTCATCGAAAGAGAACTAGACGAGAACTAAAATATGAACGAAAAATAATAGTGAATAGTAGAAATATAATCCGAATGAATTAAAATAACAAAGGTAATTACTAGTGTTCAGTTTTCTTTCGAAGACACAACATGGATCTTAATAGAAAGTGCTCGATATGAACCCAATGCTATTTATTAATTGAAGGATACAACGAAAGTGTCCGGCACACATCCGCTCTTATATCTGCGGAAGAACAGTCCGTACCCCGTAGTTTGTAACAATGCATCTTTGTTCGTATCTACCTCAGCAGAAAACCCTAGGCGAGGAGAGATAAATAAAATGAGAAAGGCGCCCGGATGTCTCGCGTCGTCTCTCTTCTTGTTGTCTATCATAACGCGCGTCGAGCCAACCTACCTCTCGGTGTGCTTCACATGTATAAGTATTGAAATAAGGTAACGATTGATATAACCCTTTTTCACCTGTTCTGTCTTATATAACTGTGAATCATGAACTGTAACGGCAGCCAATAAGAGAATATTGTGAGTGAGATGTTGTACTTCAGAATATAACGAAATAAAATGAAAGGATATAACAACTAATTAAGAATTTCTTTGACAAGCAAACAGATAGGAATTCTATGGAGAACTTGGATGAAAAGACGAGGGGAATTATCTGGGCACACAGAATCCATAGAGATAACGTAGGACGAATGAGTGAATAGAAGGAAATATAGAGATAAATCTAGGTCAAATTATGAGTGATAATTAATGGTCAGCGTTAAGGTTAGGAGATATGAGGAAACGAAGCATTGGCTGGGACAAAACTCCTTGGCCAGCTAAGTAAAACATTTTGATTATTTTCCCATAATCAATTAATTTACATTGTACACACATTAAAACATCTTAGTGTTCTTCGTCGATGAATACGAATCTACCATTCAGAAAAAATCAATATTATTTTCTATATTTATTACTGCTACTTAAAGTTGGATTTATATGTTATATCGAATCTTTTTGATAACAATATTAAATTTTTGCTCAAAGAACACCTAGTATTTTGCGTTTGTCTCTGGCAAAATAGTTGCACATTAAATAGCGTTCTGCTCGTCTGATAGTAATTCTGATGAAGTTTCCATTTTTCCATTAAAATATGACTTTTCCGTCGTCTGAGGACACTGAATTGATCCTTATATTCTAAGTTACATAGTATCATTATCTTTTATCTGAAAATCACTTTTATTATCCTCAGTTATAAGTATACATTGATAATGGGCTCTAGATGTATAAATATTCATCATGAAATCGAGGCTTCATATTTTTTCACTACAACTTATCTCCAAAGCTCCTGAGTTTACTATTAACATCACCCTAATCATTAATTAAACTCATTAATTAATACTCTCAATACGTATATGATCACCTTTGAGTCTTCTCCGAATGTTTGTTTGCTATACTTCCATCCCCGTTTATCGTAATTCCTCAAATAGTTAATACATCAGTCCCGCCTCATTAATTTCCCTTCCTCTCCTCTAAGAAGCTGGCGTTCCTTTTTATTTTCGATTCTTTTCTGCCTCATATGCCTCGCCATTATGATGAACCTAACAATTTGCTGAATTTTTTGCTAAGTTTATCATCATCTTCATCATTCGCACATTTTGCTTCAGTTTTTTCCAGTGAGTCACTGCCTTCCCCCGTATTTTCCAAGTGTGTTTTTCACAGGATAAGATCTTCTCTCTCTTCCCATCATTGCTAAAATGTTTTCCCTTTCTACGGTGTATTTTCTAATTTTATTTTTTTTCACGACGAAGATGGGAGAATGGTCTCCTGGTAACCTGACTCTACCTTCGAAGGGTCAGATAAATCAATCAACGTCTTTCTTCTGACCTTCCCTTCCATCTCTACCGATTCTTGTTTATTCTCTCATTTTCTCTGGCTCTAATAAAAAGTACCATTTTTCTGTTGATCCATAGTAATTGTTCTTGAAAGAAACCATCATGCTTTATAACCACTAGGACGGTTCATTACAACATGATTACATGGCATACTGTGATGAAAATTGCAATTCTAAAACATTTACTGGGGCTAACGGTTTGATAGGCGACTTATTTATCACGCAATAAATAGATTTTTGTGAAATTTTGTAAATACTACCACTTGAGCTATGATCTAAGCTGTTGTAGTTCTCAATGGCGGAAGCAATTAACAAAAAAGTTAGTTGAGATGCCTCATTTATCTAACATTATACCTTGTATAAAATTCTTCCACTGACAATTATTAATATTGTTTTGAGTATTTACACAATATGAATAGGAAGTTTTTATTTCCATAAGCATGATATTTATATCGTTAAAATTAAAAATATTTAGTGATCGGGATCTTCATTAAATCAAGCCTTTACTGGATAGTTGTAGTAGGCACCATTTATGATCATCATCTGTATTTACATCATATCCTTTATTTTGTCATCCTACATGATTCAATTTTATGCCGAGTTATACCTCTGTACCTCAACTTCTGCATGCTCTTCTCTTGATATCTCTTTAACTCTTTTCATTCTTTGTAAGTTCAAGAGTTATTTGATTTTTTTTTACTTTGCTCTCCTATCCAGAAACATTCTTTCGATCACATTTTCGATTAAGTATTCTGAAAAGGCCTGTCACGTTTTTTTCCTCCGTTTCACCATTACAGTTCCCTTCTTCTCCTAATTATGCTACAATTATTTTCCACCGAAATCCTGATTTCGTTCGCAAATTTAACATTCCGCACACTTTTTCCACCTTTTCTGTGAAGACTCGCAAAACATTATCATCTTGTAGCAGTCATTCTTCAGCACAGACCGATTACTTCACTATTTTGCTACTATTAATTTACATTGGCAGTTCATTCTACGTAAAACAGGGTGAATGGCTTATTCCAAAATGTTCGAAGATGTTCAGTATATACTTAAATAGGAGTACTTTTAGTACACACTTGTAATATTCTTTGGTCCTTTACAATACTACTAAGTTGATTTTAGGATTTCATAGCAGCACACATTCTTAAAAGAGAAGAAAGTAAACATGGGAAATGATTCACTGAGGCGTGAATTAGTACCGACAAAAAATTCCTAATAGCTCTTTAATGGAATTAATCATGAGACCCATGGTTCTTACCTGCAAAAAAATAACTCTTTATGGATATGAAGCAAACCATCAACTGAATTACTACTTAAGTACGTTCTTCTGCAGATTGCATAGTAAATCGAATTGAAAGTATCCTTTATGAGAGTTTTGTTTACATCCAGTACTTGCGTCAACTTAGCCAACAGTTAATTGTCTTCTATCAATCATTCAGTATAGTTTTTATTGTGAGTATTTCATAAGTTCTGAAAAAATTAAAGATTTTCTTTAATTCAGACCCTTCATCAATATTGTTGGTAGAATTTTGTACAATATCAGAAAACTTTTTAGCAATTTTTCCTTACAAAGCAGTAAATGTTTTCCACTTCCATCAGGATAAAAATTTAAGAAATAAAGATATAAAGATATATTTCAGATATTTAAGGTAATCTCAGATATTCGTATTAACGTAGAACAGATTTTAAACTCATTTAAATAAATTAATATAGGAGTATTTCAATTTCGTACCTTTGAGACACAACTAAATCTTTGAATCCAGAGGATATAAAACCACTTAGTCGTTATATATAGGCTTCTAATCATTACATAACAGCATAATTAAGGGTAAGCGTTTTTTGTAGAAAAATTAAACTGTCAATGCAGAGTTATTAAAAAAACTTTTAAATAAAAATAATAAGGTACATCAATTCTATTAAGGTGAAAATGATTTCAAGGGATCAAATGTTTCGTGTGGCTAACTACTATATTGGTTGTTGATTGCATGAGATCGATCATATTCTATTCATATAATATAAGACACTTATTCTATTTTTTTTAAGTCTTTTATTGTATCTATTTATGTATGATGTTCGAAATTAGGTATAGAATTCATGTTTTAATTGTACTCGTTATTAATTCCATATATGTTATAAATTTGTTAAATATTAGATCTAATGATCAATTTTCCGATTATTCTTAGTATACAGAAGGTTAAAAAAATATTTTAACTTCGGAATTTTAATTTACTTTGTCATAGGACTATGGTGTAGAAAGAAGAAAAATATCTCCCGAAGAATAAGTAGAATTTAAATACAAATATAGGGATATTATTTCCACTCTATTTATAAAATTGTACTCAGCTTAGAAGCGGAATATTTGAGGGAAAAAATGTAAGGAAGAATATTCGCAGAAAATTCTCTTCTTACAAGCAATGCATAAGATACGATCTTATGGTTGTAATTTGGAACAATTGTGTCTACAAAACTTCCGGTGTACATAATTCAGTACTCATCCGGCAAGCGAGTGCATTTCCTTTATTCCACTGTTTTCTTCCGTCCTTTTTAACACTTTCGTTTTCCATCCTCTTCCTGAAACCGTGGAACATTAACTCCATACTCATCCTTCCCAAGCACCTACACACCCATCCTCCCGCTCTCCTCTTCCCCTCCCCTCTAAGCCTCCAAATCTGTCTTAAGGAAGGCTGTTATTCCTCAAAGGAAGGACCTTGACATTCGTCCCGGCCGTTCAACTCTCCAATATTACGTCGCTCCATTCTTTAGCAACACCATTTACTCTTCAAATCGATGCCGCCTCCTCTAATCTTTTTCGCTCCACATTTTTAATCGCTGAAGCTCCTGATTTAAATAGCCTAAATGTATATAAAGTTATTCATTTTTGTCTGTTTATCATATTGCTGCATCCTATGTTTTGCCTCTGTCAATATTCCTATCACATCGAAACGACGAAATGGCATCGAGAAAAATTTTAGTCTGTCCTCAGAAGGACGCCAACTGTAGGTTGCTCAATACTGTGAATATCTTTGTTAATTCCAAAGAGTTAGATTTTTGCTCATATGAAGGTTTTTCTACTTGAATGATTAGAAGGTTAATAATTATCATATATGTAAATCATTTATTCAATGGATATTATTAGTTGATGAAACGAATAATTTATGTTAATATTTCTAATATTTCATATTTATAATACTTAACATATGATATTAGAATAATGAATAACAAAGTAAAGTAAAGTAGCAAATAATGAAGATGTTTCAATCCACATGAGGAACTCGAATTTCGTTATCGCGATTACCGTAATTGGCAAAAGCTAGAGATTAAAGGGGTTATATGAATTATATTTCATATTATGTGGAAATATTCAGGTTATTTTTATTTATTTAAAATCACCCACTTCTTTTTCTGCCGACTTAAATTAATTCTGTATTAAAGATTGAGAATGAGAACGTTAGAATAAATTAATACCATTTATCCTCCATTAGGTAATATATCGTTCATTCATTAAAAATTCGGTCGTATCTGTTTTTTTAAGATTCCAAGCTTTTCTATTGAAATGAAGGGGAAGCATCGTTAAATTCATGTAGGTGGTCGAGACTATTAAAACCGATAACGATTTAGGAGATATCTATCTATGAATTGCCTATCAGTAGTTTTAGTAATTGATATTCTGAATTCAGTCTACATATTAAGAAGATAATAGGGGAAATAAAAATTCCATAATTCAGGATTCCACTGAATAACTTTAATTGCACCATAAATCTACTTTTGATGCAATTAACCTCAATTTCGGACTTATGTTAATTATGATAGCCTGTCATATAATGAATTTATTTCTTCTATTCGAGCCTGACTAGAGTTAACCAAAGAAAAAGAGAGTACGGAATAGGGCACGTGGAAAGAAAACTGCATAAAAATAACTCGAACTAAATTACATCTTCACGGTCAACTTCAGCCAATATTTCTTCTATTTCTTCTTAAACCGAAAGAAACTTCAAGTGTGACGTTATTAAGAATTTTCACCATCAGTGTAACTAACTTCCATAAATTTTCTCACGATTTTTTATTTCAGCCCATCAAGGGTTCGTTTTCTTGCAGCATCATATACTTTGGATTCCCATCGGCAAGAATTATCTCCACTCTCGTCCAGTTCACGGGAAATCGTTACGTCTGTACGAAAGAGAAATATTCCCATAATAAGGTACAATCCATCTTCGTGCGAATTTCCCTCACTTCCCACAGCCGGTGCACACCATTTCCACTATCGGGCCTTTTGGCCCAACTCCAAGGTCGACGGCGAAAATCAAAATGATGCGGGTTTGACATCTCCACGAATCAAGCCTCGTTCAGCCCTCCTCGCGAATTGTATTTAGGGGCACTCACGAAAGGTATAAACGTCAAATTCTGCTGTAAAAACTGTTATCTCGGATGTTCGATTTCCCTTTCTTTCCCAATATAATGGTTTTGGAGAAACTGCACGAAGATTGTGTGCCTTACCTTCGCGTTGAAATGATTCGTTGGGTGATGAAAGAGGATCCGATGGTCAATCTGTAAACCTCCATCAGTTCATTTCTTAAGGTTGATTTGGAAGAGCAGAGAGGCCACATTTTCTTTCATTTAAAGCGTTAAGTTTTGGGAAAGAAGCTTACTTAAAATATCATGGGATATAATCTACCTTTTTCATGAGGACTTGATCATGGTAAATGATTTTACCTGAAATACTACGCGATATAACCTTCCTTATTCATGAGAATATCATTTATTCTGTACAATTTTACCTTGTTTATGTAAGACAAAAAGTTATCATAGTCTGCATCTTATACAGTACAGTGGTACCTCGAGATAAGAGTTTAATTCGTTCCAGATAAAGAAATAAAAGAGTTATTTAGCATAATAGTCTTACTTTGGAGAGAGACGAGTGCGGCTAACGAAGGTGAACGGCGAGGAGGGGGGAAGGGATGCAGGCACTCTAGACACGTACGTAAACGGCGCTTTTTTTAGAACTTAAAACTATTTTCGTAACTTTAAAACTAAAACTACACTTTCCTTATTTCAAATGACAGAAAAAACTTTAAACTATGCACTTAACTTTAAACTTAAACTAAGCTTAACATTTACGTAAATTTAATTATCACTTGTTTTTGCCTTCTTGGCTTGGAAATACGGCTCGTATCTCGGATTTGGGCTCGTATCTTGAACGAAAATATGGCCCGAGCTCCGGCTCGTATCTCAAAAAACTCGTATGTTAGGCTGCTCGTATCTCGAGGTACCACTGTATATTATAATTGTTTTAGGCGAAAGTTTGATTTTAAAGTTTCATCTTCCATTTAAATTATCGCTATTTAAGATGGATCTATTTAGTAAATAATCAATTTAAATTAATAAAGAATTATTAAATTTAATTCTGTATACTATAAATATGGTTTTAAATTATGAACGGCACATCTCTGACTTTTACCGTAAACTGCGACATAAATAAAAATGGAATATTTCTAAATGTATTTTTTCTTTTCTTCGAAACAATTTTGTAAATATATGGTTAATTCATTTACAAAGATTTCACGGAAATTTATAAAAACAGTAATTTTGAATGAATCAACTAAATAAGAAAACAATTAATTCAAAAATCAACAAAATTTTCAGATATCCAGGTACATATTTTAATGCAGTAAAATATAACCTACACACAAAAACCAGCATAATCACTTTCAATATCATATAGGTTATCTTTACTCGTGAGAATTTTTTAAATGCATAGAAACTCTGAAGATAACTGTTCATTTAGATTTTAATATACATTTTATCGTTCCTACACTCTGAAAAAAAAGTAAGCACAGATAAAAATCTCATTTACTCCTTACTATTTCAATTGTATAACAAAATATTTTTCAAAGATTTGTTAAATATTCCCAGTTATAGAGTATTTTTATATTGGAATGGAGAGTTTAGCAAAGATAAATTATTGAATTTTTTAATACTTTATAAACGAACAAAGCCAAAACATTTTTAGTGATATGTTTTCAATTATTTTGCCATATATACTACGAATGTTTTGGATTTTATTTAGGTTATTCAGCAAAGCCTACATTGGGTAAGCTTTATACCAGTCAGTCTCTTCTTCCATTTCTCAAATGAGCATCGAGTTTCTAAAATAATATGGCCGTGCAGCGTCTTAAATTATCTAATGCATTTCAGCTTTATTGTTCTCCTTGATGACAAATTTTCTCCCTTTCACATTTAACGGTGCTCTTCTCCATAAACGGATGAGCATCCAAAAACAGGTCTGAGATGCCTCACTCAAAGCGATGTTTTGGAATCGATTGAACCAAATGTTATCCAAAACCATGTCGCAACATTCGAGATAAAATCAAAAGTTTCACAGCATTGGACATTGCGACATCCATAACGGACAGTAGCATTTGGTGGCCCTTACGGTACTCTTCGTTGCGTGAATCCACTTTGGGCACTGTCAAAGTGTCGCGGGTGCCCTCGTGGGCAGGATGAGAACCGCATGGTCGCGACCTTTGGTGTCCTCGGAGCACCACGCCCGAAATATCTTGCAGCCACTCCTCGTCTACAAGTGGAAAGTCGATGACCCCTAAAAAGACCTCTTAAGAGAATTCGGGGGAGGTTTCACGGGATGATTGCAACCCTATCAAACCGTTAATTCTTGGTGCGGCAACTACAGTACTCAAAGGATTATTCGCATATCCGCATATTTCTCATAAAATTATTCACTATACGGCATGATATTCACCATTGACTCCATCCTCGGCTTCTCAATCTTCCAAGCAAGTAAATAGTGTACATAAAAAACTCGCAAGGATCAGGAAAAGGAAGTAACTTTGCACGGAAAGCTTACAAAACACCCAAATAACAAAGAAGAATCGACACGGGTTGCAGTTTTTGGTTAGAATACCTGCTGGGATAGTGGAAACCTCAGCTAGTTTCCTAGTCATGTTGAATATTTTTTCTCATAGCTATCCTTGGGAAATTAAACTCTACTTGACTGCAACTGGATGTAATTAATACTTGTTTCTTCCTCTACGAATTTTCTGACTCTTTACTGACCTGACTGACACTTTACCAACCAAAAACAAATTCCCATTTATAAATATTTTCTTATGCCTCTGTGATATTTTGTATTTTCAGTGAGTAAAAATCTGTTGATTATATCACACTGCGCACTATCAATGTCTCCTCGGAATATTTGCCACATTACCTTTTTGCGGGAATTACAGAAAATAAATACGTATTTGATTAAGTTCTATTTGGTAAGTTAGATGTGAGGTTGCGTAATGTTTATATATTATACATAGAATTCACAGGCGAAGATGCGGCTTATCAAAGACTTTGTAAAATGAATAGTATAAATAAATCGAGTTAAAGAAATTGACGCAACTGCAAAAGCAAAGCATTGCTTTATAAGGAAGCATGTTCATGGAAAAAGAGAGCCATGCTGATTATCTACCACCGATACATGTAGAAGAAGGATTAGGGGATACCATATTGATCAGATTTAAAGTCTGCCAATTGAAACAAAATATTACATTCTAAAAGTGTTTTCGAAGGAAGATATAATATTTCCGAACAGGAAAAACATTTTACAGCTTTTCCACAATCCTTGAAAGGAACTCTCTTGAATATTATCAGATATCGAAGCGGTCTAAAGAAGCTGATAATCAACTAGACCATTCTAGGAGATGAAAGAAGTTGTGTCTGAGACGTTCGAAAGACTTTCGTTGTTTAACGTAGGGGAGAGTCTTAGCAAGGTAAACATCATTTGTTTATAAAATCATGTGGAAATTATCAATTTTTAGACCTCGGCTGGTATTAAGTGCCTGCGCACCACAGACATGAAGAATGACGAAACCAAGCAATTATAGTACTTTATCTAAAAAGTCATGTATCAGAATTGAGGACTTTTTGCATTGAAGAAATAAAATTGTGATTTGAAAATTCTTTCATACATGAATGGAAATGGAAAAGAAATTAATGAGACTAGGATATGTACTGCGGAACAAATCTCTTTAAGAATCTTTCTCCTCAAATCTTATGAGATCGTCCAAATTTTGAGGCCAATTACACAATTTTTCAGTCGCTTTCGACAGATGAGTTGATAAATAGAAGATCTTGAAGATTAGCTATGCGTAACATTGCAGATAGTTTCTAAATGATAAGAAATAAAAAAATTTCCGAGTGAAAAATGCTCTTTTTTGCGTATTAATTATACTAAACAGATTCATAATTAAACGTGTACTACACCACAAGAATTAATACATAGACGATCTAGGTTTCGTAAGGAAGCTACATCATCAGGGAAAACATTTTATTACGAATCTGTTTATTGTAAATAACTTCCTCGAACTGAATTCTAAGTCTGTCTTGATTATTAATTATACTATTGATGAGTTTATTGTCATCTTATATGAGTATAGGAAATTATATGCAAGGGTAATAGCTATTTTTTCAGGTACGCACGAACAACATGTCTTTCCACCTCTGGCCTAACCTTTAACAACTTTGAAAAGTATGAGAGCAAATAACGAAATTAAAGGCAAACATGAATTATAAAATCAACATATTTCAAACGGTTACTGAGGATTAATAAGAAAGAAAGTGTTAAGGAAAATAAAGGAACGAAAAAAAAACTCTTAAGAGTGAAACCTTAACTAATTTTGGCGATCATAACTTGATGACCCTTACTTCGCCTTCCGAAACTCCCTCTTCTACTCCACCCCCCGTAAACTGGTCAGCCTTGTAAGAGGACGACGCCCCACCATTTCAGATCTTCTCCCTTGCATCTTTTTATTCTTCAAATCGAAGTAGTAGAGAGGAAATGGGCGAGTCATAAATCAGCGCTAGGAATATTCGGGAATTTTGGAGAAAGCTTCAACCTTAGCTTCGCTACCTAAAATTTTAAAGGAGGGCGGTACCAACATTTTTGGCCTATTATTCAAATCAGGGATTTAAATTACTTTAATGGTCCGTAAATGCTATTGTAAAAAGTACTACCAGTGAGGTGTGAAGATGAGGGTTATGATAAAATATGAAGGAATTCATTAAGTGGTGCACGTCAATAAAATGCCAGATTAGACTCATATCAGGGAAATGTGAAGCAGATGAATATTGAATTGAAATGAATGCTCCATCGATATGCATTGTTCTATTAAAGAGTGATAAAATACTATATATGGAGCAGAATTAATGATGGGAAGGATTAATTAAACAGCTAATTTAATGATTGTAGTTGAGGAGACATTTGTAGGAAAAGAAAAGGTATTTATATCATCATCAAAATTGAGGTATTTACAAATTTTTGTTCTCATTATCCGTCAATTAAAGTCAAGTAAACAAATGAGTGTTAATACAAGATTTTCATAATCCTTAAATCTCGAACTTCATCCAAAGAAAGCATTTTAATTTAAAAATCGCTGACAAGTTCAAGGTTACTACGTCGCCAACGGCCAAGAACAGTTTTCGAGAAAGTAAAGGGATGGATTCAAAACATTTATTTTCAAAACATTATCACGTTGGGACTTAGTGGTAATATCCAGGATAATGATTTACATTCTGTTTAATGTAATTCATAATCTTATTCAAGATTATTGTAGCATTAATACACTATCATATCAGCGAAGTACAGCAGATATGAATAGGAATGGCAGATCTTTTATTGAATTCCATCGGCAGCAAAAACATTTTCTAACGTTCAATTTTAAAATTTGGAAAGAATCCTCATAACAAAAATCATACATCGTCCCTGTGGCCTCTCTTCTCTCTAACCTCTCCTAACACACGCAGACTCTGCGAATAACCTTATGTATTATTCAGGAAACACTGATAGACTTGAGGCATTCTGATTACCACACAATTTATGCAAGATTCTCCATATGAAGAAAGCAATTTTAAAAACATATGGAGGTGAATTATGGCAATGTAACGTATAGGTTTGCTTCCGATTACAGGACGTTATGCATTGTTGAAGAAAATTCATTCACGGAAGACTAAGATTCTATAGATATCGGTCCCATTGGCGAACTTACTGCCATTATAAGATAAGATTGTACCATGATAAGAGGTTCCAGAAATGGATGGATATATTTTGCCAAATAAGCTCCTGTTAAAAAATATTTTTAGGATATGCATACTCTTTAAATTACTTTAAAACTTAAATCTTCTGAAAATTATTATCTTCTTCGAATTTTTCGCTCGCTTTGCCGAAATTCTGAAAGATAGGATCTTTGAATGCCCACATAACTATCTGAAGCAATGATGAGCATACATATGATTACCTGATTATCTGTTTTCAATATTACACTCCTTTTATTACATTTGACCACATAGTTTATATACAGACTATATATTTATATGATTGGAACAACAAATTTTTATCTTGGAAGAACTTCCAATGTTTACTGACGTTGGTTTTGCGATTTTCTTACCACGACTATAAGAAATTAAAATGCCGTTTAACAAAAGAATAACATCATGCAGGGTAACTGGGGAAGAAGAAGCTGTCGGGTTCATTAATCTACGTAAGTAAGGAGATTCTTAAGTTATCCCTTCTAAATATGTTACTTCTTAAGACAGTTAATCTACTCGTATATCTAAATTCGATACCTTTCTGTGCTTCAATTCATATAATATTACAAAGAAAGAAATTATCATGATTCAAATTCCTATACGTAAATTTGTTAATCATACCACTTAAAGGGAATCATCAACATGGAAAAAAAGAATATTCTTTTCAACTCTGAAGTTCGTCCAAATTCGTTAATACTTTTTCATCGCAATTTTACATTGCATTAGCAAATTTTACATTAGCGAAATCATTACTCTTATGCGTATTTTAACGAGAGTGTCTACCAAAATGGAAAAACAATATGCTTTTTCTGTCTGAAGTAGAGTTTAGTCCAAATACGTGACTTCTTATCCATCGCAGTTCCACATTTTATTGGCAAATCTAAGATGAGCGAAATCATTACTCTTTTAACCGCAACATAACAAGACAAGCGTCGGCATTTACAGCGATTAACCATTACGCGATAGATCGTGACCAAGGCAACGAAGTGGCCGCTCCAAATAAATTGCCCTCAGGAACTGATTTATGTGACCTTTTAATGAATCTGCGAGCCTACACATGGGATAAAACACGTCCACTTTACTGTGAAGGCACTTCAATCGATTCTGTGCATGAAAGAGAGAATTTTTCAATTTATTGCCGCATCTCACGGACTTCTTATTTCTTTCCAGGAAAATTAATACTTTTGAAAAAATTGTGATATCCATCCTTCTAAATATGTTTGACTGGATTTTCATTGGTTGGAAGACATACTTCAAGGTCAATTACCGAAAATCGAAAATCTTTCTTCTGAAATCATTGAAAGGAAGAATGTTTAAGGAGCACATAAGTAGAGTATAATAACCGAGCATTAAAAAGCTTAGTCAAGCAAAAGTGATGCTCTCGATCATATTTAACGATGTCGCACAAGAAGTTCAAAGCAATAATCCAAGTAATATCAAAGCTCGTGGTTCAATATCATAAATCAAATTATATGCTTATGGTCAATAGTAAACTTACAATTTTTAGGTATTTTATTCTTTAAGTAAAGCTGGTATAGTCAATTAGGAGCTTTATATGGCGTATTTTGGATTAAATATTTCATATGTGTAGCGTTAATATAGTTTGAAAATTCTTGAAGGCGATACAATATTCAAGTATTATTTCCCTTTTGTCCCATAAACCTTTGGCATTTATGTATCAGAAAAATTAAAGCCATTACAAGCGATGCTTAGACATTTTCCGAGCATCTTTCGAAGGACTTTCTCTATTTCTAGTTCGTGTATATTTCAACATTATCGTCAAAATATGAAAGAGCAATGGTTATCTTCTAAGGATGACGTAATCCATAGGACTTTGTTCGAGAACACAAATAAATCTATTACTATTACTATTACTATATCCTCTTATAAAAATATGGAATAGTTTATTTGTTTTCATTGTTATTTAACTGAGGTTACAAGTTTATGTCAATTTAAGGTTAAATTATTTCAATTTATTTTTCGTAAAGTACTATTAATTTCTTGTGTTTTATGAATTTAAATTGTAATTTTATTGTTTGAAATTTCTTGCATTCATTTTTTCTGTTCTTTTTCCGCCACAGAGATTTGTAGCTTATGTTTTTTTTCTTTGTAAACAAGCTGTGTAAATTTGTGTTTATCTTTGTAAACATGTTCTATAGGACTTTATCCTAGAACATAAATAAATTTATTCTATTCTATTCTAATCAGAAAATTTTCTAGAGTCAGAGAGAAGATAGAATAAGTATCCATAATCTGCTAGTTTAATAAGGAATTTCAAAGCCATTTGTTCTCAAATGGTCCAGGCATGTAGGTCCGATGTAACAGATGTCTTGAAGAAACATTCATTGAAGAGCAATCTGTTGCGACCTCAACCTTTTCAAACATTTGCTCTGGCGAAATAACATGCAGAGCTAAGGTCGAGAAAAATGAGGACCAAAATGCTTTTAACGGTTCAGTAGGTATTTTTCAGAAACCTTCAAAGTGTTCCTTAAGTCGCAGTCGCACTTCAATAGGCTCACGCCCCATCTGCGTTTGTCCTTGGTTCGAAATTGCTCTGCGCGCAGTTGCATTGTAATGCGCATTTGGGTGAGCACCCCAAATGCCACGCCTTCACTCTCATATGTTCCTTTTGGAAGTTATGATGTGTTGAAACCCTTTTTGAATCCATGACCGCATTTATGTCGAAGGCATCTTCGAGGTTAGCATCATAATGAGAAGCATTGCCATTGATATTAATTCATTTGTTACCGATAGGTTAATATTGTGGTGGCAACGACATTACAATACATGTATTCACTCTGCGATGGATCATAATGCTCTTTCTTTATGCTACGTAAAATGAATCTAAGGTTAACCGAATCTAATTCTTACTAGTTCGTTTTCTAACTTTGATTTTTTATCTATTTTAACTATTTATTTTACTTCTTATGGGCTTCAATTAAATTTATTTATTATTGCCTTTCAGCACTTGGAAGGAGAAGCATACACAATGACTCTACTTCCCTCATCGATTACTTTTGCTCATCTTTCGATAAGAAATGCATTCTTGAAGCGCCTTGTTCGACCATTTATTTCACTCGTATTCCTTGCAGTGTGTGAACGGCCTATAATAAAAGGAAGGTGAAAAATATCGGCTAAATTCTCTAAGAACGTCTTTTATTTGAAATAATTAAGTAAAGAAAGTTTTTGTTTACATCTTCCGTCTGAAGTCTTCCATTCTGGATTCTGTTGGTGAGGCCTAAATAACGAAAAGTAACATCTTTCGCGTACATTTCCCTCGCTCCTTTTTTGACGAAGCCGAATTTATTTATCGCTCATCTACAAATATTACGGATGTGGGTACTTAATGTTAGGTTACTCTTGAGGGTAAATACAGGTACAAATCTGCTTTACCTTATCATTTATCCATTCATTACTCTAATACAATACTTCATATAATACTAATCATAACAATGGAACGTAATTAACTGTTATAGAACATACATATTATCTACATTAATATATGGTACACATCATCCAGATAGAGCAATGCAATTATTACAATGCATTTATCTCCAACCTAAATTTCAGTATTACAGTTTCCTACAAGCTCAAACCATGCGTTATATTTGAACATCTGCAACCTAGCTACAACATTATACGATGCAATTATTACAATTAAAAATAGTTCATATCTTTTCACGTCAAAGCTAAATTTATGAGCACAAATTCACGTTTTAACTTTACTTTATATCCCCTTTTAAGTCTCAATCTTGCCCAAATAAAGACGAATGATTATTATTATTATTATTTATCATACAAGTGTTTTTAGGGTTCTTGATAGGCCTTCACGGTTACCTTGGCGGTCCCTGAGACTATTCCATATTGTAAACTGTGGAAGTTGAGTAGAAAACGAGAAAAAATTATAATATTAGAGAATAACTATGGGCCAAATGAAATGATTACGGAATATGTACAGAAAACCGCGTGCACTATGTCACTGTATTGAAAAATACTTATGTCGCTGTCTGAATTTCAAAGTAAAAACGTAATGACATGAACGTTTTTAGCCGCTTTATCCTGTTGTTAAATCTTTCAAAGAAATCAATATTCAATTCCAGTTTTTTTATGTGTGTTCGTTATCATTCGTGCATATGAAATCATCAGCCCTAAGGCTAGTTGGATACTCATCTCCATCGTTCATTGAAAAAAGCTTTGGAGGCTTAATATTTCCGCATAAGTGTAGCGCAATGACCCAATAAATAACGCTATTCATTGCATTCTATAAGGCATAACCACAATGAACGCCATTAGTCAGCATAAATCTTACCTCAATGCCTTTCATACTCACATAGCCGTAAGAAATACTGAGATGAAATATGCATTTTTTCCATTTATCCTGTACCAAAAGATAAATCAAAAATATTTCATTCAGCAAGATAAGGCAGCAGAGACTCTTCCTTCACATTCTAATTCAATCCGTTACTTTAGCTCATTTTTATTTTTTTTAAATTCAACCTCTTCATCTCTTGAATTAAGTTTGAGGTCAGTTTAATAGTTTGCCGATGCAATTTTTCTATTTGAACATAAAATATTATGTATATAAAAATTCATCCTAAGTATGTTTTTGACAGCAACACTTGAAGAATATCAGTCGATTGACGTGAAATTTTAACATAACGTTGCGTTCAAATAAAAAGTACCAAAAATAAGAAAGTGTTTCCATTGTAAAAATGTTGAAAAAATCCTCGGTTAGATCCCAGACGAGTCAAACCATTCCCATGAGAAATGAACATTAAGTTCATTTTTCCGCTGCAGGCTTCATTTCTTTAGCAAAATTACATTAAGAAGAATTGTCGTAGGAAATTAAAATAAGCGCCAAAAGAAGGGAAAATTAATGAACAATCTTAATTTGGTCATGTTTTGTTGTTTTATTGAATTGAATTATCGAGATTTTGCACGAAATACACGAAATTTTTGTAAAATTTTTGCGAGTGTAAACAACCGGTCCCCCTAGTGACAAATGTCATCGTTGAATTCGAGTTCCTGCATTGTAGCCTATTTAAGGGTACGAAGAAGTTTGTTTGTTGTTCGGTTGACTTCGTTCACATTGATGTGCACATTGAATAGTGATTTAATTTATCTGTTTCCGAAAATCATAGTGTAAATTACTTGTATTGTAATTGTTGTAAGTAAACACATACACATAGTGTAAATTAATTGTATTTAATTGATACATTCAATTCGATTCATTTCTTCCGTTATATTACAGTTGATTGTCGTCCTGTGTTTTCGCGGGCAATAGTTTGCGTTTTACAAGTTGGAGAAGAAGAGAAAAGTCGTTGATTTCTTTCACATTGATGTGCATAATCAATCCTTGGAAGTGATTTGAATATAATCTCTTTTCGTGAATCGAAATATGAGTTAATTTGATATCGAATGTTGAACTTAGTTCAATTCTTTGTTTTGCTTTGGAAATTACTTAATTATGTTTTTTTCGAAAATCAATGTATGAATTAATTTGATTTGATTTGCATTGGTCGTATTTGATTGTCGAATTCAGTTCCAAACGCAAGGAGGGGTATTGAATTGAATGATTTGTTCTTTCGGGGAATCTATGTTTGCTAGAATACCTTTATTTATTTTCCTATTCATACAGTATCCAAGCCAAAGAAAATTGTGGCCGGGTTTAGCTAGTAAAATATAAAATATAAAATGTAATATTTTTTTTGATAATTCTAACGCCTAGAGAAATTATGAATGAATATTCTACTTCTGTAGTAACGGCTTCAAAGGGTAAGAACCGGAGTAACGATATGCCATATAATAACAATACATCTAGTCGGAAGGTAACTGAGTTATTCAGTTGTATGTCTTGAGGGTAAAAGTCCGAAGGAAACGATGATTAATACTGAAAGAAAAAGATAAATCCCACTCATAACTCTGGATCGTACCCTCCTTTCTTACAAATTAACCTAATTAATCCCATTCTTAAAGATGTCGTTGAAATCCGTTATAATTCGTTCGCATCATTTTGAAAGTGTATGTTTACAATGCAGAGATGATGTCAAGACTTTTTCACCGTACCGTTAGAGGATTACATGCGTTGGAAATGATGGATTATAGGCCATCCAACTTTTTCTCCTTTATTCTGTGTTATTGGAGCATACGTAACGTGGATATATCAGTCTGACATCTGAGTCAATTTTTTACCTCTACTTTATTAACATCCTCTGCTTCTTCTTGACGCGACCTGTGCATGATTAGATTTAAAATTAATTATCTCTCGACCCTTATAAATTGCTCTCAAACGAAATAAACAACTCCACTCATTTTATTTGCTCCATTTACATAAAGCAAAGAAATCATATTGGAAATTTTCCAGATCTTCTGGTGATTAATGAATTATATCATATCGACTAACTTTAGCTAATAGATGAAAATAAAGGTTAAATAAAACCGTTTCGTAATGCTAAAAGGTAGAAACGTTATAATTCGTTTAAAAAGTTATCCATTTATTTCTTTCATAACATGCTTACGTATTCTGTTAAAAAGACCGAAAATGTATATTTGCAATCTACCTCAAACTATTACACAAATAAGAATATTTATATACGTACCATTCAATTAAATTTATCAACTTAATATAAATAATTTTAAAAGGAACATTAAAACTTCTTAGGACATCTTTAAGAGAAAATCCCATGTAAGGGAATCGTTGAACGTCTAAATAATTTTTTATAACTGTAGAGTAAACTATATCAAAATAATAACAGAAAAATAATGATCAAAAATAGCAACCGATGAAGATAAGCAAAAGTTATCCCAATTATTGCATTATTCACTGGCATTTTTTCATTATTTTACATGTTGGAAATACAATGTAAAATTGGGAGGATTAACTTATTTCTCGTAGGATTATTAGCTGCAGATTTTTTTAAAAAAGGCGCTTAAAATATACTCTCCATCGATTTAGTATGATAATGTTTTCAATATTTTAAATGTGAATATTTGATAAGATAATGTTTCCATCACAATGTCGTGTTTTCCTTAAGAAAAATCTTCTCGAAATATGATCGTTCCTTATAATGACGAATATACTCCTTTAAAATATATAATCAACTAATTATAAACTAGATATAGGCAACTTTAACATTTATTCTATTCTTTTTTCAAAGTGTGAACCTTCCGAGATATTTTGAGCCTCCCTCCAGAGCTCTTAGAGGTTTAAAATTATGCCGATCAATTTTGAGGTCGCTACTTCCTTCAGTGCCGCAGTTAACCTTGCTGCTTCTCTTCCTACAAGCAAGGCGCAGTGTCCCAAGTATCCGCCAGATGGTGCTTGGTTTCATCCCGGGCAGTATAATTCAAAGTTCTATATATTTTAAAGAACACTTTGAATTGATAATTTATTGGTGTTGTTCCTTTCCCAATTATTTTCCTAGAAAGTGTATAAAAAGAATATTTCCGATCTAAGCGCTCCAAAACGATTTTCTTTTTGTAATTTGTCTTAGTCAAAATCGAAATAAATATACTCAAGTACTCTATAAATAATTGAAAAATTACTGTACATTAATTTAAAGGAATCTAAATGATTGAAATCAGCCACTAGCTGCTCTTAAAGAGTTATAAATCTATCATATTCAGTACTCTTAACAGGAATGAATTGAATGTGTTTTAATATAATTAAAATTTAGTCAACTGCGAAATATATGTATATTCTGTTTCAATGAAAAATGGGATTCGAGGTTAAAATGTTTGAAAATAGGGTGGCATAAAATCATCACTGAAACATCTTCTTCAGATGCTCCTATAGGCTCTTGATGAAATGGCTAGCAAATGATGGATATTGGCAGCATATCGTTTTTCTGAAGCAATCATTTTGCAAAATCCATCTATTTTAATTATGACCTTCAATATATATATATATATAATAATTTCCTTAGGAAAGAAAATCCAACATGTTCTTCTGAATGCTAAAGATTAGCATTCTGGGCTCCCGGATAGTCATGTGGACAGCGCGTTCGCCTTTGGTGAAAGCGGTCCCGGGTTCGATTCCCGGTGGAAGCCAATGTGCGAAATGACCTCAGCTGTCGAAGCACTTTTAACAATACTACTACTACGATTAGCATTCAGAAGATAGATAGTTTGCTTTCTGCTATTCCTAAGTGTGACTTATATTTCAATTCCTAAGTGCCTTTTAATTCTGACTGAAATTTTTTCATGATAATTATGTTATTGTAGGTATCTAAAATTAGTTTTTCAAGCCTACCTTTGCATTCTCGACAGGATAAATAGTTTCAGCTAGTCGCATTTTATTGAATACTGAATCAGCCATTTATTTGCCCCTCAGTAAACACGCTGATCCATGTAGAAGAGTTCCATTTCCATTTGAATTATAGATTTCAAGTTAGAGTTATTTAGAGTTATTATCAGTCAATTGCATCCTGCTCAGCTGATTTGAAGAATTGTGAGGCACCATTATATTATAATGCTCTTTCTGTATGCTACGTAAATTTACTCCGATTCTGACTAGTTCGTTTTCTAACTTTTAAATTTATTTCTGCTTATTTATTTCACTTATTATGAGATTTTATCAAATTTATTTATTTTATCAACATTAACACAATTATTGTTATGTAACTTATTGCCAATAAATATTGCTAACTTTAAAAAATATTTCCAGAAAATTATGATATCGACGATCATAGTTCCTATTAATGAAAAAAATCAGCCAGATGTAAGGAATACCAATGACAAACTCTATCATTTATTGATAGAATCAAAATCATATGGAAAGCTACACTGCAAAATGACTAATTATACTAAAATCAGCGGAATTTTTTATATAAGGAGAAAAGGGATCGAAATGAAAATTTGAAGAGTAAATGGCAAAGGAAACATCCTCGAGCTGTTTCATTCATCCGTGATGATAAACAAGAAAAAGTATTTAAAACCTATGAGCATTGCCGCATATTCTTATTCTCTGAGAAAAAACTTAGAACAAGAGTCTCAATGTTTATTTCAACAATGGATTCAATGGATTGGCTTCAATACCAATTTCCAAAAGTAAAAATCTGATGTGGCCAGCACATGACTTTCTCCATATATATAAGATGTAAATATTTATCTACCGCAGTAATTTCGAACTCTATATTCCATCTAAACTTTGAATATGAGTGATTAATATTATGTATTATCTTTGACGCCAAAAACATGATAAATAATGTTTCACGGGACATGATCGATGAAAAACGATGAAATTGGCCTTTCGCCCATGGAGCCCAGAGCGCTCACAAAGTACATAATTAGCAACTTCCGGTTTATCAGTATTTCATGAATAACTCCTACACAATCAGTGATACAAAAATATGTTTCAACCAAAATGTATAGTAAAATATATTTTCTAAAAGTTTTACAAATAATAGTATATACCTATATATCATATTTATGGAGATATTTTGAAAACCGGAAATGAGCTTTGAAGAATGAAGCTCGACTTCCGGTTAACCGATTTACTCCAAAAACTAATCAACTCTAAAAAAACTAATCAAAATACTATATGTGAAATTTGGTGTTGATATAATGAATAGTTTTTAAGTTAGAGCGCCCACAAAATACAAAACAGCTACTTCCGGTTTATCGGTATTTCACGAATAACTCCTAATCAACCGGTGATATAAAAATATGTTAAATATAAAAGTTATAGTAAATTTTATTATCTAAAACTTTTATAAGTAATACAATACACGTATATATCATATTTATGGAGATATTTTGAAAACCGGAAATGAGCTTTAATGAATGAAGCTCGACTTCCGGTTGACCGATTTACTCCAAAAACTAATCAACTCTGACAGCACACACCACAGTACTATATACGAAATTTGGTATTGATACAACTAATAGTTTTCACGTTAGAGCGCCCACAAACACACACACACACACACAGACATCATTCCGAAAATGGTCAAAACGTGTTCTAGGGACCCCAAAACGTGTATTTCCGTTGAAATCTCGAAGTCGAATTTTTTCATGAAAACAATACTTTCTCTATACTTCGTATATGGAGAAAGTAAAAATGGCTAACTAAGGAAATAAAATGCTTAGCGGTTTTTCTAATGAAAATAAGTGGTATGAAAATAAGAGGAACAATAAGTTTGTTCTATCATGTGAGCTAAACAAATTTGTGTAAATTTAATGCTAAGGGAATACGTAATTCTCTTCCGCAAGGTGCAACATAGGCTCTGCTAGATAGGTAGATGCCAACTGAAGCAGCATACAATTCTGAGGATGAATAAATGAATATTTTCTTGTTTTACTATTCAATTTCGCACAATCATAATTTTTAACATTTATTTGATGTTTTAGAAGTTTAAAATCTCTAATTGCCGTCTTTGTCGGCGCTACTTGCTTCATTCGCCGGTATTCGGAGAAACCAGGAAAGGATCGCCGTTCTTTTAACGTACAAAATGCACATTTCGAAAGCCATGATTTCATCTTCAGGGGTAATGAAGTATCAAATAAAATAAAGTAATTTAAATAAAGTACTTGATCAAATAAACTAATTTATTCCACCTGAAGATGAAAGCATCGCTTTCGAAATGTGCATCGGTTATTTTTAAAACAGCAGGGATTTTTTCCTGGTTTTTTCGAATAGGTGAGAATGAGACGAGAAACGCCGACAAAGAAGGCAGTTGGATATTTTAACCTCTAATTCATTAACAGCCGTGTTCCAAACCTTGTTTCTTTATATTTATCAGATGAACAGGAGAAACGTGTCGACGAATTGATTGGACCTTCAAGTATAAATAGGAATAACGAAAAAAGAAAACTTTGAAGCGTTGTGGCAGCTACTGCTTAACCTCACGGAAGTGAAACTTTTTGGACGACTCCTTACGCAGATGAAAAAAGAATATAGCTATCGAAGATGGAATTTATAAGCCAGGTGAAGGTTAGAGATGAAAAAAATAATGAATTGGATAATGAAAATATATTAAATTAAAGCAATAAACATTGGCCATTTGAGATCTACGAGATGGAGAATTTAGAATGATAAACAAGGTAAATGATAAAACAAGTTAATACCAAAAAAAATGCATGCGTCACCAACTGTATATAGCTAAAGCTCGATTTTCTGAAGCAAATATAAGGTTTATCCGACTGGTAAACGAAACGTTGGCGGACCAAAGAGAATATGTCTGGGATATCTTGAGGATGGAAAAGGCAAATTTCTTAGCCGAAAGAGAAAGAAGAAGTTCATGATTATAGTCCATAGCTTACGCCTGAACTTTTTGGTAGTAACTCCATTATGGAGAATGAGCGGATGATAACGCTATTCGAAGTCATGAAAATAAATCGATAAATCACTGCATAACTTTTTTTATTTCTTCTTTTATAAAGGCAGTTTAATTAATAACATAAGCTTTATTTCTCATGAAAACTCATCAATTTTCTAAGAATTTTCTTCTAAGGAGCTTTTTATAACAAATTCCTTTGCAAAACGTGCATTTACTCACCACTATTCAACAACATCACAAGGAAGTATATGGAAGCTCCTGCTATGACTCTCAAACGAAAATAGCAAGTTATATAGAAGATAGTTGGCTCTCAGACAATGATTCACCCATCTTATGTAAAATTTCTCAGAACTGGTCTCGTTTGCATTTAATTTCGTACCATATGATTGCATTTTCTAAATAAAATTGCCTTCTAGATGATTGCCACAAGATTTTATTTTCAGAAACATTACCAATAAATTTAAAATATCGTTTTTTTAGAAATTTGATTTTATATATTTTTTCTTGTGCAATTTTACTGACGATGCACATACATAACTATCGTAAGGGATAGATTCAGGGGTAGGGATTGCTAGTCAGTTTCCACCTGAATACCTTTTTCATGCGTTCATCTCCTTTTGACTGGATTGAATAATCTTAAACAGGTATCTAAATTTATAAGCATACAGTTTCAATGTCGCTTATGACAGCACCTCTGAAACATCTATAAACCCTCCTCCGAGTTAAATCAATGCAAGAACTGAAATCGACTGCATTTCCTGTTTCTCAACTCTACAATTATGTATCATTTTTACTAAAAAGTGACAACGAGAAATAAATAATCGGTGGCAAACTGAGAATTTCCCAACGTCGATACTCATTCAGTCAGCTCATCTGCTTTCCGTTTCCGATGACTGGTTCAACGAGTTTAATAAATACCTTATGACTTCTGTGCTGCGTCAAGAGAGGATAATTGCTTTCCGATGAGTTTACTTAACTAATTTTCCAGTTTCACAACGTTCTGTTTACGCATCTTCGGGTAAACAAGCGTATCATTAAGTTGTGATCTCCGGAAAATCCAACTTTGAGCTTTAAATTCACCTCGTTCAACGTGAATAATTTTGTATGCAGGCAAAGAGCATCGAGGAATTGTTTCTGCATCTGATTGAGTTACGAATTTTCTTAGCTGAGGTAGCCAATTCAAGAGAATACAACCGCATTCCCTCCATCCTTGAGTTATTATATCGCACGTCTGCCTCCTAATAATGTATCTACTTTCAGTGATTCTGATATTAAATTTATAACAATAATAGATGAAACAGTAATTTCGTTAAGTATTGTGTCCTATAAAAGAAGGTGCGTAGCAGAATTTAAGCAAAAAATAAACGTTTCATCAATGGATTTGCATAGAAATATCAAAATTGCCAACATAAAATTATTTATTTCAAATTTAAACATGCGTATGCTGCAGGAATTTTCCTTTGTCAATTTTCATAATTTACAAATAAGTAGGAAATTTGGTTGCCACTAGTGTATTTTTTCGCTTGCATATTTGTCAGTTGGTGGTGAGTGTAGCAATAAATATTTTTTATACATACATCATTCCGATTTGAGGATTATTTATCGTACTATCTATTTAAAATCTTTCTTTCTTAATTTTGATGCCTAAATTTGTGTCAAAAGCATGACGACATTTTGTAGTAACTTGCAATATGGAAGAGGCTAAATTGTACTAATACCGACTCAGCATTACACTCTATTTGAAATGTCAACTTACCAGTCGGTATTGGCATTTTTCCGTCAAATTATCGTTAGCACAACTATTTCTCAGTATTATTTACACTATAATATCGTTCACGCCAATCAATGAGAGCTAGGATCTCGATATTAGAGGCAATTGCAACTCAGTCAGTGCAAATCATATATTAAAAAGGAGAAAAAAAATTTCAATTGATTTCGATTGATGTCATTGAAAAATGTCAATGTATTGCATTGAAATTAGATACAGATATATTTATAACAACGTTATTCTGGCACAAACAATATACTAATAGGAGATTCCATGTACGGAAAGAGAATGGGAACATGCCTGTTAATAAATTAGTGGTTTAAAAATCTCCAATAGCTGTCTTTGTCAGTGCTCCGCGTCTCATTGCCGCCGATTTTCGGAAACAACCGAAAGGCTCTGACTAATGACCGTCTCATGTAATTCAGGGTTTAATTCATCGATCTTTATGTGTTTCCATTAATAATACAGTATGAGGTGTGGTACCAACGGCGTTCGGGCTGAATACTTTACAGACAGGTTATCTTGTGTGATTGTCAAATTTAGCTTTCATAGAGTTCCTATTCATAGCAAATTTATTGCAGGACTTGGGTGTTATTTCAGTATTATAACTAATAAGTCTTTTACTCAAGAGAGAGGAAAATTCATACTTCATTTACTCTATTTTCGTTCTTATTTAGATATGAAAGCTGGTAATTATTATTGGTACTGTATTTTGGCATTCATTCTGTCAGTTTTTTTTAATGCCTTGAGAAGTGTCATCCATAGGATCATTGCACTGCAATTACGTGGGCATTTCTAACTCATACCATTAAAATTTAATGAAGATAGCAGTAGAATCTATCTCATCCTTCACCATGCCTATTAGTAATATTAGCAATAAGCATCTTCATTAAACAGACAGACACTGTGTGACAGATTCTCATGTAAAAGAAGGTGACAGAAATCATAAATTGTGTTTACTGGTTCTCAAGTGAACTGGAAAGAATCTTGAATATTCATGAGCCTTATACCGTGAGACATCTCTATTCCAAAATTACCGTCTGATTATACACTTGCAGCAGTAAGAGCTTAAGACTCTTTCTTCTTGTTATTAAACGAGTTATGCTTGTCTAATTATAGAAAATGAGGAATGTGAGGCAAATTAAGGTACAATTAGTTTCAGTTTTCAGCCAGTCTTTATTGCATTACTGGACAAACAAATTATACAAGTCGATTACTTATACATCACCATGGCAATTTTTCATGCTTCTTTTAGTGACAAAAATAGAATGAGAAAACAATAAGAAATAAATAAAGTCTTATTATTTTTAAAGGAAACATACTGGCAGGATGAGAATGGTGATTCATAAAACACCAGGAAACATAGGAAATACGTAAGGTTTCATAAAAACTTCACTCTATTTTCACCTTCCTGAATAAATCAGTGATGAAAATATAGTGATCACACACACACAAAAAGAAAATGGCATACAGTCATAGCATATTAGAGACTTGTTTAAACAATCAACATAAATCACAATGGATCGACTTAAATGGCATATTGCTCCAGATTTTAGAGCGAATATTACTGATGAGTCTCTCTCCAGCAGCATACCAATAAAACGTTAATCAAGGTTTCCATAATAACTCATATAGAACAAAACTTTTTATCCAGGAAAAGCCATAGAAGCAAGAAAATTTTATGTAGTTCTCCAATCAGCAGCATATGCAACAGAGTGTGCCGCGTTCATTTACACATGCATCCCAACGCATAGAAATGCATTACGAGTTTCCTCAGGTCTCCTATTTCTATTCTCGTGCACAGTACAGATACCGATTTACAACCGTGATGATGGAGTGCGACCTTTCTCCTCGGATATATACATTCGTAATTTGAATTGCAATTCATCGGAATACATTGAAATTCAAAAACACTTAAAAGAACGTTTCGAGCATAAACGTAGTCGGAAGACATTCCTTTCAGTATTATCTCACCTTCCTTTTTATATAGCAATTCAATTTAGAAGCTATAGTCAATTTTTAAATCCCCAGTGATTAGAGATGACACTCTTTTTATAGCCTTTCAAATTTTAATTTTTGCAAGTTGCATTTGAAGTCCAAGTTAACAGACGATATAGCTCCAAGTCTTTCGAAATGCTGTTAAATTAGTCAACATGTCTACCTAGAGACAGGTATCACTGAAAAAATTATTTAAAGAAATTTCTTTTAAGTAGGAATTCTTTTAACTTGAATATAAAAGTATGTCCTACGTAAAAACAGGAAAAAACTAGGAAACTCTCGCTCGTAGAAGAGAAACTCTATTCTCTTTGGAAGATGGTCTTAACCTTGAGGTCTTATCGGATTATAATCTCTTATCTCCTTCATTGCAACCATTAAGAAAGTCGCTCTCATACTGGCATAGATTTTAATCTCATTTTGCGATACCAATCTAACTTTGTTTTTAATTCTTGGATAATATACGTGCTACTCACGATTGATTTCCGGTGTTGATAAAATTAAAAATGTACAAAAATATCGTCTGGAACGTATATTTAATGAAAATATCTAAGGTGGTCTGAATTGTGCAGACGAATTACTGTTATTAAGAATGTCTGGGAAAATTTTCAGCTCTCATGCAAAATAAAATAGGGAAAACCCGTCTACAATGGAGTGACACCGCTGTTGACTTCAATGCCCGAATTAGCGAAAAGCTGAGTGGCCGCGCAATCGATATTTGCAAGAATTGACCCTTATTTCCATGAAACAGGTCAAAGCGTAATCACTCATGAATCATTGTCAATACTTAATATACTTAAGACTTCTCTTTCGACACGGCATTCTTGTCCGGATAATGTTATGCGAATCCGGACTAATAACTATATTAAAACTTTCTTAATTTTTAAAAGGAATACTGCCGAAATAATCAATAGATTTAGTATACATAAACTGAGAAGCAAGAACAAGAAATGTTTTATTTATCGATTGCATTTACGTCTCAAACCGAAGGGTTGCGAATAGCTTTGCTTTTATCCAACTTCTTCATAGACTTAACCTACTGCCGTCTTCTTAACTCTTTCTCGTGACACCGCACGATTATTCGCTAAAGGGAATGTCTACAGACTATGTTTTCTTGGAACATGAATGAATAGCGACAACGCTAATAGCCGAAGGCGTTCGGGGCGCCGATATACGGTGGCGTGTAGTGGACGACATATGTTGGGATTATGTTACTCGGTGGATGCCATGGGTCCGTTTCCACCAATCCGCTTGGTCCTCCATTCCATGGCAAGACGGCAACAAACTCCACTCCTACCCTCTCTACATTATCCTTCTCCTCATTGCCGTGATGCTTCTCTTCTGTTTCTGCATGCTCCCCTGTATGTTCCTCAGACTTTTCCTCTTTCTCTTCTCCGTGCTCCACCGGCTCTTCTTTCTCTTCCGATTTTTCCTCTTTCTCTTCCGATTTTTCCGCTTTCTCTTCCGATTTCTCTTCTCTCTCTTCGCTCACCTCCGGCTCTTCTTCATTCTTCTCCTCTTTCTCTTCACTCTTTTCCTGTTCCTCCTCGTTCTTCTCTACCCCTTCCTCGTTTTTCTCTTCTACCTCTTCATGTGTTTCCGCCGGCTCTTCGCTCTTTTCCTCCTTCTCCTCCATCGCCTCCTCCGGTTCACTCTTCTCTTCGCCGTGCGTCGTTGTGTCGTAGTTTTTCGTCGTAACTTCGGGTGGCGATACTACTTCGGTCGACGAGGTGACGCCGACGGGTGTGGTTTCCGCATCTGGAACGGGAGCTGACTTCACGGCTATCACTAGCAGCGCGAATAGGGAAAGCTGAAATTAAAAAAAATCGATCGAATTAGTGACCATGATAGCTCGAAGCAAATATCTCTTATGATAATAATTTGAGAAAAGTAGTAAAGCAGTCGCTTTAACCTTAATCCATATATTTTAATTATTATTATTTTGTTAAATCAGTATGGACTCGGATGGATAACGCAGAGCATTATTACTCACATTCGTATTCTTTCTGATCTTTCTTACTTTTATCATCATCTGGATATCTTCATATATTTTAATTACAATTTACATTATCTTTACTTGATTTCCTTGTCACTTTTATCGATTGAGTAGAAGAAGGAATGCAAGCGCACTCTCTTAGCTTTAATATTGTAGAAATAATACCAATTTACAAAAAGGATATAGTTTTATTTCGATATCTTCATCGAAATACATCTTTATTTGAGGAATCTTTTTCCTAAATTACCAATAAAGAGATTTGTAGTCTATATTGTAGAGAAGGATATCTGTATATTTTTATGCAATAAAAAGATGCTTCTTATTACATAGGTGATACATACTTACTTATTACATCAGTGATAGTGTGTGAAGCCCATCCTATCTGAAAGTTCTTATATTGATTTATAATGCTTATCTTTTGATATAATCAGATAGTAAAATGACTGATTTTATTTATTTACCATCTTGATGTAGCTCAAGTCAGTGGAATCGAAGATTTTCGACTTCAATAGCAGAAGCATTTAGAAAACGAAGCTACTATGTTTTCTTCGCAGAATATAGGAAAATATGTATGATGAAATATAATTACCCTCTTCGACTGTTTGAAAACAAAAAATGTGAGTGTGAAAACTGAGAGAAGACCTAACAACAGAAATGGTCTCGTTCAAGAAACAAATATTTCTCCTCCCATTCTTTTCGACATTATTTTTGACGGACCTATTATTAGAGAGGAGTACTTAGAAGGAATGCAAATCTAGGCTCTGAAATTTGTACTGTCTTTATGTCATCATTTCCCTATGGGCTGAAGTTAAAATCCATGATATATTCTCCAACTGTTGCTGCGTTATTCAATTTATGAATTTTATCAATAATCATATAAACTATTGAATATTAATCTGCGAGAAGTTGAAAGCCCATAAAAGTTTTGTAATAAACACAGTAACATTCATTGGTGGTTCAAACGTTTTTGGGTTTTCTTAATTTCTAATAGTTAAAAGATATAGATAAGGAGTTATACTTTCACATAGCTATGCAAGCAAGCCTCAAGGAGGATACCACCAATTGTTGCAATTTCCGTTTTCAATTCTTTGAGAGGAAGAATTCTAATTACTTTTTTGTGCTAGAAAATGAGGAAACAAAGATATAATTACTTTGGATCGTTGCCCTCAACGACGATTTGGAACAGATTCACTGCTAACTGCGTTCAGACAGCAGGAATTCTCTAGTTTGTAATTCTGGGTTTCAAACCTCAAATGTAAGCGTAATAAATGAGTTTTATAAAAATTAAATTATTTGGATGTTTTATTTGGAAACATTATTTAAATATTATCATAAAATATTTTATATGCATCACAGAACGAGTTTTAACTTTTTTAATAATCTTTTTATATTCTAATTCTTGCTTAATGTATATATGGGTCAAGCTATCATTCAGTATAAACATATAAACCTCATTAATTATAATTAAGACTTTGTGAAATATACTGCTTCTACTACTACTCAAATGACACCTTATCAGAATCAATCATAGAAATAAAAATTTCACTATTTACGAAAATTTCCAAGATTCGTATTCCTATTCGTATAGTACATTCTAGATATTAAGAATAAAGAAAGTATTGGATGCTAATAGATACGATTAGTTCATTCATAATTGTTGAGCTAGATAATTATCTACACTAACGACGTAGAAGAATGGAAATAATTTGCAAACGTACCATCAGCCGGAACATTTCTATTTCCCAATTAATTTTGAGGTTGTAGTGATAAAATTTTAATTCATAACGATTACTCACCATCGATTAGTTGGTGCAAAGACAAAAAAAGACAAAGTGGAATGCAAATCAAAAATAATTTCCATTTGCTTCCTAGTCATATCGTATTACTTGCAGGGAGCTTTATGTAATAGATATCGTAGATTCCTTTTCTACAATGAATTATGCATCTTTGACTGCGTCATAGTCGACGTCACATACTTACTGAGACAGAAGGTGCCCTTAAGGTGGAACCTTGGTCCTGAGCCAAGCTGATCTCATTATCGGTTGACATTTGTAAATCGAATGAATCAAAACAACATATACCTGTTTTCCCACGCAAGACATCCAATAATGGAATCGCCGTTTGAATGAAAATCTGACCTCATGAACGCCTTACGGGTGGGTTTCCGATTTTTGAGGAAATTGAGAGCGACCATAAACTAAACCTTGCCCTTTTCAAGGGATGACTCATTTAAAATTCAGATTTCTCTGCATGTTTTACGCTGTAAACCTGTAAATCTGTTTCTTGTATTGTAAATTTATATCTTGTATGCTATATTTCTGTCTCGTTTCCTGAAATTCAAACCAAAACAGGATCCTTTAACCTTTTATCACATTTTGTCAATGGACCAATACATTTGAATAGCCTTTTCATCTAAATCTGAGGTTAATAATATATAAGGAGGAGGAAATCTTTTGAAGATTACTTGCAAAAATACAAGCAGTTTTACAAGTGTCTATAAAAAATAGATATTAATAAATTCATATGAAATGACAACAATGATTTACCCTTGAATGCTATGCGATAGATTATCGCTTTCAAAACTTCAACTTTTAGTTTCCATATAATTTTCCTTAATTGATTTAAAAGTAACTTTTTTATTTTATTTTAGTAATATAATGTAAGACAAAGCAAGCGAGTTTTAATACTTTTTCTGATTTTCTTCTTCCCAATATTATATTCCATTATTAATTTAAATCAACAACAATACGTTAAAGTATACGTATTCAAATTCTCAAAGAAAAGTAAAAGCGACTCATTTGATTCATTTCATGACGACTCTAAATATGGGATACGTAACGTAGGTTTACCTCGTTTTCATTGTTATGCATGAGTTTTTTTTCAAGAAGGCAAAAAATTGGTTTTATCTCTCTAATGAAGAAGATTTTATCTTCTTAATGACCAAAATATTTTTATCGCAATTATTGTAGTTCACGGTCAGTTTCCCTTCCACGGCTTAAGATGCTGAAGATAAGGAACTATTTTGTTGGCCAAGGACAAGACGTAGGAAATTTAATCTGAGGATTTAAAGTTAGCCTACAAAATTAACATTAAAACGCAACATTTATGTGTGGCGAAGCAGCTGAACATAACATGCTTGTATAAAGACATAAGCATAACAAAAATGTATCTAGCAAATTATTTATATATTAGATATCACTCGGAAAATTTTTCTCAAGGGAAACCTTTTCTTATAATTTCGCTTATTCGTGGCCACTTAAAAATAAATATCTACGCTTTAACTAAATCCTTATTATCATGCATGTGATAAATCTAAAAAGCGACAGAAGATACTGAAAATAAATAGCTCACTCTCCACGCATTGCGAAGGATGTTTTAATTATCATATGTATATTATCAGAGACTCCTTGTAAGTGTATTTCATATTTCAGAAATCTCAGTTTAAAAATCTTAAATTAGTTTCCTACCTCTATCTTATGTCAAATATTCCATCTTAATTATTTGCTCTTTCAAGTTAGTTTATTTTGTTGGAAATTCAATCATCGCAGAATGATTTAAATGGTGCTTCCTTTTATATTAAAAGTAAATTCAGATTAAGCAATTTGTAATGAATGTAGATACTCTATCAATTTGTGTTTATTGCACTTAATAACTCCCAGTCATCATTTTAATTTATCTATTGAGCTAACGAGAAAAACATATGCATTAATTACTTTAAATATCCTCTCATACATAAGTAAGCGACCTCTTCGTACGCCCAGAATTTCTTAAACATTGCCATTTACGTATGATATAAAGGAATAAGGATAGAGCCGTAACCTTAAAAATGTGATGAAGTAGATGACAATATGTGCTTTTACTTTTCCATGGGTGGAATCTCGCATTTTTACATTTTTCAATCTATTTTGTAGGTTTTACATGCACCGCCAAGGAAAAGTTAATCGTTCAAATGATCAGCTTATTTTTTTAAGATATAAGGAAGTATATTATGATTCTTATTAAACTTTTCACGGTTTTATGGAGTTATTAATTCGAATGAATTTCAACATCGAGGGTTATACTACTGCTTTTAAATTAAATTTTCTTAGATCAGCGACGCAGCATATAATTTGAATTTACTTCGAAACAGCTTCTATATAATTCAATACGCGCCTTCTGAGAATTTTCAGACCAGTCTTCAGATACTGAATTTGATCCTCTGATGACTACCCTTACAATTGGCACTCCAGATAACTCGTTACTATTAAATACTCCAGAGCAATAGCTGCTTAAACCAGAATTGACATTGACAGCTCACAAACGTAGATCAAAATCAGCGTTAATGAATGAGTAGTAGAGCAATGTTTTCGCACCTTTAGTGCTACAATATAATTCTGAAGAGAGAGTTGCTATATATAGCTCCTCTCTTTGGCCCACTTACCTTTATTAGCTCCATTTTGCGACAGCAGTCAAGGGACAGTCAATCCGGTTCCGTTATCTAAGAGAGATGTTAGCAAATCACAAATAAAAGTGTGCGGTAATGGAGATGTAACCGATCGCGTCGGAGTCCAGTCAACGTCTGTCAGCCAGTGCCATTCTTTCTGTTTGGTGGCTGTAGAAGGCGGAAGTTGGGAACCGGAGGGGGTTAGTCGGTGTCTTACGAGTACTTCTTTGTTGGCTGCTGACCATGTGCAGAGGGGAAAAGAGGGAAAGTCGCCGAGGGGAGGGAAGAAGGTCGCGCCATTTGGAAATTATTATCAATTCTTGCGAAAATCTCCGGCGCGTCACTCCAGCGTAGAAGTTACTGGATCATTCGGACGTTGAAGTCTCCCGAGGGTTCACGCTGTTTTCTTAGGGAATTTCAGATTTTTTTCAATATTACGGCTAAATGTTTTTAGAACTACGTATTTAACATACTTATTATTCACTACTTCAGTATTCACGTTTTTCAGTCATTGTATTCCAGTCATTCTCTTCAGTTCCCCTTCTGCAAGTCTTATCTAAACGCTTATCTCTTCGCACTAATTCGTATATTGGTATCGTAAAACTAACTGCATGATAAGGTACAGATTGTAAAAAATTTTATAACATGTAATAATCATTAAGACAAAGAAAATTGTACGTGGGGCGTCAGAAATATTCCATAAAGGGATTCCAATTTATGATTGAATTTTTCATGATGAAAGATAGACGTTATTTTCCGAGTAAACATTCCTGTAACTGTGCTAACAGAATGTAATATTCAGTAGCTTATAATCCTTTGGGTTCCAATATGAAATTTAATCTCTGTATTTCTTGGATAATTTTACATGGAGACTGAGTGAGAGACAGTTAAAACAAATCATTGAAAACAACCTTTCTACTGGATATTTTTATTTCTTAGTGATTCTTAGAATGTCGTTTTGCCCGATTTCACTGGGGACTATTCATCAATTTTGGTCATTTTTCATGTAGTTTGTGAAAATATTTTCCTCGCATTGTCGTTTTCTCAAGGTTGATATGAATATAAGCAGGATATTTGCAGAAATGATAAATTCAAGCCGGAAAAATATAATTTACTTGAATATTCAGAAATAGAGCACCTTTGAAGGCATAAAAAGTTTAGTTAACGCTATATGAACAATAATTAGTGTTTACTGGGTCGTTGTGCCATTACATGCTCATGTATATGGTAATTCAGCAACTAAGAGTAATATATTCAGCTATTTATCCCTGAGGAGAGAAGAACGTTCTCACATTCTTCCTATTCCATATTTTACCAAGAATTTTGGTACTGAAGCATGCTCCATCCCAAATATATATTTAGTATGAACATGGCTTGAATTGTAAGCGGCTTATAATTTTGAGCTGACGTCCAATGTTATAAGCAAGAGAAGATAAATGTCCCTAGGTAGGATTCAAGGACTAATATCATGAGACTGGGAAAATTGAGGTAGTCAAGAGATGCAATTAAAAGAGCATCATCGCTTTCAAAATGGATCTTTGTGCATTGTTTTCCGAAAAGTTGTCGTTTTTATTTTTTGTAACTTTTAATCGGAAATAATGCTATGTTTTTGAGACTCAGTATAGACTGTTTTTGCTTGGAAACTATATATATTAATTGGGTGCTTAGAAACGCTAAAATTTAAGAATTTTGAAAACTTATACGAATGAGGTAATTATCTCAACCACCAATACAATATGACGGTTATCGCAAATACGTAAATGTCTTGATATGAAGATGGAATATTTCAAGTGATTTCTTTACATCTTTTGCAATATATTTCTGCTCGCAAGGAACGTTAAAGGGTTTGGCTTTTCCTCAAGGTGTGGTCACGACCAGCGTCTTCGCTCCTCCTTCGAATTCGCCCTTGGTTAGGAGTTTTTTTATTATTTGTTTGCTGTTTAGAGTTACATTGGCATATCAAACAGGAAAACAAGTTTGGAAAAGAAAAAATATTGAAAAATAGATCCATGGCATTGAGTATGATAGAAGCTTAGTTATTTTTCAAAGTGTTTTCTTGGTAGCTGTGAATAAAAGAATTGAATAATTGTTCACGTTCATCATTTGCTACATTTATGGCTAAATAAATCACTAAATAAAGATTGAATGGAAGACCGATCATTTCACAAGTTTTGTTCAATTTCTACAAAGAGGAAAAGAGGGAAGCCGTTGGAAGTTTCGTAACTTACGAAGAAGGTGTAATATTTGTAGATATTTTGAAGCATTAAATCCGTAATTACTGTATAAATATCAGCATGTCAACCGAATTCAACATACGTAACTAAATTCGTCATACGAGTACTTCGTAGTTTATAAATTTGTGAAAAAAACTGTATAAATTAAATACTAAGATTTATGGCGTAATCCATACAAAACGCGACTCACAAGAGAATCCAATTAAAAAAAGAGAAGAAAAATTATCTGAAAATACACTTTGCTAAACAACAAAACTTTTTACTGGTTTAATTCACCATATATATGGTATGCATTGATGATTTCAATTTTTTTTCTGTATCATATAACGACAATGACTAGGCAAGAATTTGGGCATTAGCCGGCGAAATTGCTGTTTGACACGATCCTCTTTCACGGCCTCCGTAGATTTTATCAAATTGCTCAAGGATGAAGTCATTTCCTCCCCGATTCTAATGAATCAGTCTAAAATTATTACCAAGAAACCAAAGCTTATGATGATGAATTAGACTCTAATCTTCGCTGAACTCTTATTAGACTGTAATCTTCGCTGAGCTCTTTCGGAACAATTCTTCCCAAATTTTCCTAAATTACCTACATCTATAACACGATCAATAGCTATTTAATCTCAACGCTTTCCATTGCTACGAGTTTTCCTAGAATCGCGATAAAATGGAGATGTATTCCTCAGGGACGGCTTTCGGGGAGTGATTCATTCTGGACTGCGCAGTAGGTCTGCTTTTTTG